>CM046444.1:43339345-44720673 GCA_025506515.1 Flaveria trinervia
AGTTGGGAAATGTGGTGATATATGTAGGGAGAGGGCGCCCACTCTCCCCACACTCACATTTTAGTTTACAAAGAGGAGAATAGAGAGAAAGAGGAGGAAAAGGAGGAAAAAGTGTTGGTTCGGGTCGATTCAGGTCGCCAAAATCATCGTGAAGCAAGCCGAATCGAAGCTCTTGTCATTGTGCTCGTTTAGGTGAGTTCTAGGACCCCTCTTTTACTTGTTTACAAACGATTTGGGGCTGGAAAACATCTGAAATCGAGTTTTTCGTTATGTGTGTAAGTTGACCCGTTTATGTATGTGTATGCGTATGTATGATGCGTTTGGGACTTATTTCTTGCTTGGTTGTGCTTGAATGATGTTATGGTATGCATCCCTAGGGTTTAGGATGGTCAATTTAGGCTTAAAATGGGTTTAGATGAGTTTGGGGGCCGAAAACCCTCGGCTGCAGTCGGGTTGAACTGCACTCTGCACCAGTTAGGGCTAGGCAACCGACTGGAGGCCGAATGGAGGCCAAACGGCCGATTAGGGTGCGATTGGGGTCCATTCTCACGATGGGGTTCATTCGCACGACTGGAGGGCCAGTCGCGTGGGTGTCATGCGACTGAAGGTCCATTCGCACGACTGAAGGTCCAGCGCATAGGTGTTCATCCGCATTGTCCATTCGCACGACTGGATGTTCATTCGCATAGGTGTTCATCCGTATTAGTTCAATCACATGATGTTCAGTCGCATGGAGGCCATGCGACTGAGGGGTGTCCATACGCCCGAATAGGGCTGTGAACCCGAGGAAGGTGTAGATTAACTTCTGACTTTCGAGGGAAAGTGCAGATGTAAGTGTTGATGTAAAGGTTCCCATAAGAGTTTTTAAGATGACGATCGAGGTCTTAGAAAGCATGTTGGGCATGATGATGATGATGAGTTGTACGTTTGTATGTATATGATGTTGCCATGTAGGATGTGATGTTGATGCATGTTTATGTTCCTTATGATGATGTATAATACTTTCCTGTGGCTTTACTTGTTATGATGAATGAACGAAGTATTATGTAACGTAAAGTGAAAGATAAAGGAAGAGGAACATGATGAACGATGATGAAACGTCTTGCACACATCGGATACGGGGTCCCTCTTGGTGATTGACCCCAAATGTAGAACCTCTACCGCTCACCCCTAGTACTGTGGCATACGTTTAGCTGTCATTCGTTGACTTCGGCCCAGTAGCTAAGACTGACGGTTACTCCTAGTACCGCGGCATACGTTTAGCTGTCATTCGTTGACTTCGGCCCGGTAGCTACGACTAACCGGGGTGTAGCACATGGTATTGGTTCGGGATGATGTCCGATGCAAGTAAGGTAATGAAAGAAGGAATGAACGAATGAAGAAGATAATAATGATATTATCTATGTGTACATATGATGTGTGATCATGTAAAAGTACGAACGGTTTATCTGAAAGTAAAGTATGTTTTATTTATAAAACTAGAACTCACTCAGCAACGCTGACTTTGATGTGTTTCCAGTTTGGCAGTAATGATTGCTGAGGATGGCACGGGCGACTACTCAGCTCTTTTGGGATGGCATTCTTTGATTAATGTTTTTGCATTGTAATGCGAACAAACTTTTTTTGTAATGAATGTTGTATTAGTTTGCAAAAGCATTTACAAGGAAATGAAAGTTTGTTTTAGTTTTCCGCTGCGATTTATTAAATACAATGTAATTATATGTTTTATGTGCGATGAGAACCCAGCTGTAAGCATCCCGGGAACGGGGCCTTACAAGTTGGTATCAGAGCCAAAGTTTAAGTGAAATGGGTAAATTTTCAGAATAAACCTAATCATAAACTGAGAATGGGACGGAAAGGGAATGGGATGCCAAACTGAGTAGCTGCGTGCCATCAGGTATTTCGTAAAGTTAACCGGTTTTATATGCGCATGGTATGTGTTATGTGTTATATGTAGATTTAAATACTGATGTAGTCAGGACAGGTAATACTTGGGGTATGAAGAGTAAAGTAAGTGGCTAATCACAACTGGCCACTGTAATTAGGGACTTATACTAACATAAACTGAGTTGTTCCCTTGAATGACCGTGTTGGTGTTTGAATCTTTCAGTGTGCGTGTGATGCCGGAGGTAGATCTTCGAAAGCTTCTAGGGGTGGAGGTCACGGTGCTGAACCACGACCTAAGAGAGGGAGACCCAGAGTTGAGAGGGTGGTTCATGAAGAACCAGAGACCCCTCATCCGGAGGGTGGCGACGAAAGCGCCAATCTGAGAGCCTCAGTAAAAGAGGCTGTTGTAGAAGAAGTACATCAGGTCATGCAGACGATCTTACCGTCTGTGGTGACCGAAGTTATTAAGGCTGTACGAGAAGGGGAAAGAAACAGATCCTTTGGGGAACGGGAACAACCAGAGCCGGAAACGGTTCTATCTGATGATGATGAGGAGGGGAAAGAGCCTGTGCATGAACGGCACGAGGATGTAATTATGGGGCTTTTATGAGATGCAAGCCCCTACTTTTGATGGAAACGGCACCGCTGCAGCCGCTCACCGGTGGGTGAGGGAAATGGAAGCTGTTCTCGATATCAGCGAGTGTCGAGAGGACGAGGACCAAAAGGTGAAGTTTGCTACCCACTCTTTTGTGGATTCAGCTCTGTGTTGGTGGCATAACATTGTCCAAGCAGAAGGTAATCGGGCGATCGGGAGAATGAAATGGCCCGAGTTGAAGAAGATGGTGATTGAAGAGTTCTGTCCTCACACAGAAATGGATAAGTTGGAAAGGGAGTTTTTACAGTTGGAGGCTGGAACCATGACACACCAGCAGTATACCACCAAGTTTAATGAAATGGCACGGCTTGTGCCTGATCAGGTGACGCCTCTGTCTCGGAAAATCAAGAGGTACATTCATGGTTTACCGGTGGATGTTCGCCGGCATATGATCGTGCCCGGCCAAGCACGTTTAGGTCGGCGGTTGATTTGGAGGGAGGCTGTATGATGAGCGGAGGTGGTGGTGACTGAAGCAAGTAAGAAGGGTGGTGGTGATCGGAACTGGAACGGGAAACGGTTTGGTCGGGGTGATGCCCCGATGGGTAACAAAAAGGCACGGGTGGATGAGCGCCGTGTGTCACATCAAGTGCGGGGTCGAAAAGGTGTGGCAAGTGTGGAAGGGAGCACAGCGGGGAATGTAGGTTTGGGTCAAACTTGTGCTTCAAGTGTGGGAAGACAGGGCATATGGCGAAGGATTGCATGTCGAGCAAATGTTTTAACTGCGGGGAAACTGGTCATATGAGCAGAGATTGTAAGAAGTCGAGGACTGAGGGTTCAGGGGTGAAGAAGACGGGAAGTGATGGACCGAGGGCGAGCGCCAGGGCGTTCACCATGACAAGGAGGAGGCTAGACGGACCCTGAACGTTGTGTCCGGTACGTTTCTAGTGAACCAGACTTTAGCTTCTGTGTTATTTGATTCGGGTGCTAGTAAGAGTTTTATTTCTGCTGCTTCTGTACTAAGCTGCCTGTTAGTAGTAGACGTGTTGATGCGCCCTTTGATGTAGAAACTGCCATAGGTAAGTCTACAAGGATTTCTGAGATGATAGAGAAGTGTGATGTGGAACTTGAGGGTCACAGTTTCCTGTTAGACCGTTTGTGATGACCTTGGGTGGTTTCGATTTGGTTCTTGGATGGATTGGTTGGCGGATTTCGAGGCAAACATTGTGTGTCGCAAGAAGATGGTTCGGTTGACAGCGCCTGACGGAAGTTTGGTAACGGTTTATGGTGATCGGGTTACTACGATTCCGAAGGTGATCTCAATGGCGGTGGCGGAAAGTGTATGAGGCGTGGATGTAGCACCTACTTGGCTTATGTAAAGGATGTGGATACACCAACACCACAACTAGCTGATGTACAGTTGTGTGACTTTCCAGACGTGTTCCCAGAAGACTTATCAGGAGTGCCACCTGACAGAGAAATTGAATTTCAGATTGATCTGATACCGGGTGCCCAACCTGTTGCCAAGGCACCATATCGGTTGGCTCCAACCAAGATGAAAGAGTTGATGGAGCAGTTGCGAGAGCTGCTTGATAAGGGGTTCATTAGACCGAGTATCTCTCCTTGGGGTGCTCCGGCTCCTATTTGTAAAGAAGAAGGATGGTAGTATGAGGATGTGCATTGACTACCGGGAACTGAACAAGTTGACAGTGAAGAACCGCTACCCCTTACCGAGGATAGATGATTTGTTCGATCAGCTTCAGGGTGCTAGTTGGTTCTCGAGGATAGATCTTCGATCTGGTTATCATCAGTTGAAGGTGAAAGAGCAAGATATCCCTAAAACAGCTTTCCGTACGCGCTATGGTCATTACGAGTTTCTTGTCATGTCCTTTGGTTTGACCAACGCGCCAGCTGCTTTTATGGATCTGATGAACCGTGTGTGTCGGCCTATGTTGGATAAATCAGTGATTGTGTTTATTGATGATATCCTGATTTATTCGAAGAGCGAGATTGAGCATGCCGGTCACATTCGAGAGGTTCTAGAGACGTTGAGAAGGGAGAAATTGTATGCTAAATTCTCCAAGTGCGCATTTTGGTTGCGCGAAGTTCAGTTTTTGGGTCATGTGGTAAATCCTGACGGGATTATGGTTGACCCGGCGAAGGTGGAGGCGGTTATGCAATGGAAGTCACAAAGACGCCATCCGAGATCCGTAGTTTCTTGGGCTTGGCGGGCTACTATAGAAGATTCATCCAAGACTTCTCTAAGATTGCTTCTCCACTAACTAAGTTGACCCGAAAGGATGTGAAATTTGTATGGGGTCAAGCTCAAGAGAAGGCGTTCGAAGAGCTGAAACCAAGACTGACTCAAGCTCCTGTTCTGTCATTACCCGATGGAAGCGAAGATTTGGTGGTTTATCTGATGCTTCCTACTAGGGTTGGGGTGTGTGTTAATGCAGAGAGGGAAGGTTATAGCCTATGCATCTCGACAGTTAAAGGTTCATGAGGTCAATTATCCTACTCATGACTTGGAGCTAGCAGCCGTGGTCTTTGCATTGAAGATCTGGAGGCACTATCTTTACGGGACGAAGTGCACCATATTCACCGATCATAAGAGCTTGAAGTACTTCTTCGAGCAAAAGGATCTGAACATGAGCAGAGGAGATGGTTGGAACTTATAAAGGATTATGATTGTGAGATCCATTACCATCCAGGCAAGCTAATGTGGTGGCGGATGCCCTTAGCCAAAAAAGGAGGCCCGACCGATTCGGGTGAAAGCTTATCAACTAATCATGACCTCTGATGTGATGAAGCAAGTTAAGGAGTTTCAAGATGAGGCATTGAAAGAGGATCATCTTAACTCGGAAAGAATGAGAGGTCTGGTTGGGGAATTGGGTGAAAAAACACATCGGGTTAGAACTCGATTCGGTCGTGTGTGGATTCCTCGTTTTGGGGATCTACGGGTGAAGATAATGGATGAAGCCCACAAGACTCGATACTCCATTCATCCTGGTGCCACGAAAATGTACCATGACATGAAGAAGGATTATTGGTGGCCGGTGGTATGAAGCGTGACGTGGTGGAGTATGTGAGTAAGTGCCTTACTTGCTTACAGGTGAAGGTAGAGCATCAAAAGCCGTATGGGAAGATACAACCTTTGGATATACCAGAATGGAAATGGGCACATCACCATGGACTTCATTACGAAGCTGCCACGTACTCCGAAAGAGTACGATGCCATATGGGTGATAGTTGATCGTCTGACGAAGAGCGCTCATTTTCTACCGATCCGCGAGACGTATTCATCGGAGAGGTTGGCTGATCTGTTCATCAAGGAAATTGTAACTCGTCATGGTGTGCCGGTGTCTATTGTGTCTGATCGTGACACTCGGGTTACATCTAAATTTGGAAGAAATTCCACGACGCTATGGGGACGAGGTTACATATTAGCACGGCTTATCATCCCCAGACTGATGGTCAGTCAGAAAGGACCATTCAGACATGGAAGACATGCTCCGGGCATGTGTGATCGATTTTGGTGGAAGTTGGGATGACCACTGCGTTAGCTGAATTCTACAACAACAGCTATCATGCCAGTATTGGTATGCCACCATATGAGATGCTATACGGTAGGAGATGCAGAACACCCGTTTGTTGGGGTGATATTGGTTAGAAGGAATTGGGGAGCGTCGAGGTAATCGAGGCTACGACAGAGAAGCTTGAAAAGATTAAAGCCTTCATGAAGGCAGCCAAGGATAGACAGAAGTCGTATGCCGATAAGCGACGTAGGCCAATTGAGTTCCAGGGGGGTGACCGGGTTATGCTGAAGGTCTCACTTGGAAGGGTATAATCAGATTCAGAAAGCGGGGCAAGTTGAGCCCAAGATATATAGGCCCTTCCGAATCATTGCTCGAGTAGGGTAGGTGGCCTATAGATTGGAGTTGCCAGATGAGTTAAGTGGGATTCACTCGACATTCCATGTATCTCATCTGAGAAAGTGTATAGCTGATGAAGACATGATTGTTCCATTGGAAGACATTGAAATAGATGAAAGGCTCAATATGTGGAGCGCACCGGTGGCAATCATCGATCGTAAAGAAAAGAGGCTAAGGAATAAAGTGGTTCCTCTTGTGCGTGTACAGTGGAAGCACAGGAGGGATCCGAGTCAACGTGGGAGACTGAAGAAGAAATGAGAAAACATTATCCACGTTGTTCGACGAATAACAGGTTTCGGGGACGAAACCTATTTAAGGGGGGTGGACTTGTAACACCCGGATATTTACTATTTTGAAGCCGGTGAAGAAAGAAAAGAAAATAAAGTCCAAAAGTCGAGGGACCAAACTCGCCAACGAAGAAAGTTGGGGAAATGTGGTGATATTGATAGGGAGAGGGCACTGCCCACTCTCCCCACACTCACATTTTAGTTTACAAAGAGGAGAATAGAGAGAGAAAGAGGAGAAAGGGAGGAAAAAGTGTTGGTTCGGGTCGCCAAAATCGTCGTGAAGCAAGCCGAATCGAAGCTCTTGTCATTGTGCTCGTTTAGGTGAGTTCTAGGACCCCTCTTTTACTTGTTTACAAACGATTTGGGGCTGGAAAACATCTGAAACGAGTTTTCGTATGTGTGTAAGTTGACCCGTTTGTGTATGTGTATGTGTATGTATGATGCGTTTGGACTTGATTTCTTGCTTGGTTGTGCTTGAATGATGTTATGGTATGCATCCCTAAGGTTTAGGATGGTCGATTTAGGCTTAAAATGGGTTTAGATGAGTTTGGGGGCCGAAAACCCTCGGCTGCAGTCGGGTTGAACTGCACTCTGCACCAGTTAGGGCTAGGCGACCGACTGGAGGCCGAATGGAGGCCATACGGCCGATTAGGGTGCGATTGGGGTCCATTCGCACGATTGGGGTTCATTCGCACGATGGAGGGCCAGTCGCGTGGGTGTCATGCGACTGAAGGTCCGTTCGCACGACTGAAGGTCCAGCCGCATAGGTGTTCATCCGCATTGTCCATTCGCACGACTGGATGTTCATTCGCATAGGTGTTCATCCGTATTAGTTCAATCGCATGATGTTCAGTTGCATGGAGGCCATGCGACTGAGGGGTGTCCATACGCCCGAATAGGGCTGTTGAACCCGAGGAAGGTGTAGATTAACTTCTGACTTTCGGGGGAAAGTGCAGATGTAAGTGTTGATGTAAAGGTTCCCATAAGAGTTTTTAAGATGACGATCGAGGTCTTAGAAAGCATGTTGGGCATGATGATGATGATGATGTTGTACGTTATGTATGTATGATGTTGCCATGTAGGATGTGATGTTGATGCATATTAATGTTCCTTATGATGATGTATAATATCTTTCCTATGGCTTTACTTGTTATGATGAATGAACGAAGTATTATGTAACGTAAAGTGAAAGATAAATGAAGAGGAACATGATGAACGAATGAAACGTCTTGCACACATCGGATACGGGGTCCCTCTTGGTGATTGACCCCAAATGTAGAACCTCAACCGCTCACCCTAGTACTGTGGCATACGTTTAGCTGTCATTCGTTGATTTCGGCCCAGTAGCTAAGACTGACGGTTACTCCTAGTACCGCGGCATACGTTAGCTGTCATTCGTTGACTTCGGCCCGGTAGCTAGAACTAACCGGGTTGTAGCACATGGTATTGGTTCGGGATGATGTCCGATGCGCAAGTAAGGTAATGAAAGAAGGAATGAACGAATGAAGAAGATAATAATGATATTATCTATGTGTACGTATGATGTGTGTCACGTAAAAGTACGAACGGTTTTATCTGAAAGTAAAGTATGTTTTATTTAAAACTAGAACTCACTCAACAACGCAACCGCTGACTTTGATGTGTTTCCAGTTGGCAGGTAATGATTGCTGAGGATGGCACGGGCGACTACTCAGCTCTTTTGGAATGGCATTCTTTTGATTATGTTTTTGCATTGTAATGCGAACAAACTATTTTTTGTAATGAATGTCGTATTAGTTTGCAAAAGCATTTACAAGGAAATGAAAGTTTGTTTTAGTTTTCCGCTGCGATTTATTATACAAATGTAACTATATGTTTTATGTGCGATGAGAACCCAGCTGTAAGCTCCCGGGAACGGGGCCTTACAGTCCTGCGTTTCGGTATGTTGGGCCTTGTGTGTGCTTGTATGGTGTTAGGTATGCATTCTAAGGTCCAGGAGGGTTAATTTAGGCTTGTTGCATAAGTGCTTTGTTGCATGAGTAATTCGCATTAGATCAGTCGCATAGGTGCCCATTGCATTTGTTCCATCTGCTTGAGGTTATACGCACGATGAATGCCATTCCCCTAAATGTTCATCTGTTGAGTTCAATCGCATGATGTTCAGTCGGATGGAGGCCATTCGACTATAGGGTGTCCATACGCACGATTAGGGCTGTTGCACCCGAAGAAAGTGTAGTTAGACTTCTGGCTTTCGGGGGAAAGTGCAGATGTAAGTCTTGACGTAAAGGTTTCCTGTAAGAGCATGTAAGATAGCAGATATGGCCTTAGAAGAATGTAGGGCATAGAGATGATGATGTTGCATGTTATGTATGTATGGTGTTGCCTTGTATGATGTGATGTGATGCATGTTAATGTTCCTTAGTATGAGTATAATATCTTTCGTATGACTTACTTATTATTATGAGAATGAACGAAGTAATGTACAACGTAAAGTGAAAGATAATGAAAGAGGAACATGATGAATGCATGGCTAATGAACGAATGAAAGAAGTCTTGCAAGCATTGGATATTAGGGTCCTTCTTTGTGATTGGTCAAACGTGTAGTGCCTCTACGCTTACCCCTAGTACTGTGGCATACGTTTAGCTGTTCACTTATTGACTTCGGCCCAGTAGCTAAGACTGATGGTACTCCTAGTACCGGGCATACGTTTAGCTGTTCATTTGTGACTTCGGCCGGTAGCTAAGACTAGCCGGGGTGTAGCACATGGTATTGGTACGGTTGATGTCCGCGATGCGCAAGTAAGTATATAGAACGAATGGACGAATGTATGAATGAAGAAGATAATAATGGTATTATCTATGCGTACGTATGATGTGTGATCATGTAAAAGTAACGAATGGTTTATATGAAAGTAAAGTAAGTTTTATAATAAAACTAGGACTCACTTAGCAACGCTGACTTTTTATATGTTTTCCAGTTGGCAGGAAATGATTGCTGAGGATGGCGCCGTGAAGCTACTCAGCTCCTTTTGGGATGGCATTCTTTTGATTGATGTTTTTGCATTGTAATGCGAACAAACTATTTTGTAATGAATGTTGTATTAATTTGGAAAAGCATTACATGGAAATGAAAGATTGTTTTAGTTTTCCGCTGCGATTGTATGAATACAAATGTAATTATACGTTTTATGTGCGATGAGAACCCAGCTGTAAGCGTCCCGGGAACGGGGCCTTACAAGTTGGTATCAGAGCCAAAGTTTAAGTGAAATGGGTAAATTTTCAAAATAAACCTAATCTTAAACTGAGAATGGGACGGAAAAGGAATGGAATGCCAATCTGAGTAGCTGCGTGTCATCAGGTATTTTCTTAAAGTTAACCGGTTTTGTGTGCGCATGGTATGTGGTTATGTGTTGTATGTAGATTTAAATACTGATGTAGTCAGGACATGTAATACTTGGGGTATGAAGAGTAAAGTAAGTGGCTAATCACAATTGGCCACTGTAATTAGGGACTTACTATACTTGACATAAACTGAGTTGTTTCCTTGAATGACCGTGTTGGTGTTTGGATCTTTCAGTGTGAGTTAGAGAATGGCTGGAGGCAGATCTTCTAAAGCATCTAGAGGTGGAGGCCGTGGCGGGCCTGATGTTGAGCCGCGACCCAAGAGAGGAAGACCAAGGGTCGAGAAGGTGGTTCCAGAAGAACTAGAGACTCCTCATCCAGAAGCGGGGGATGAGAGTGCAAACCTAAGGCCTCAGTAAAGGGCTGTTGTTGAAGAAGTACATCAGGTCATGCAGACAATCTTACCGTCTGTGGTGACTAATTTATTAAGGCTGTACGAGAAAGGGAAAGAAAGGAGAGAAACAGGCCCTCGAGAGAACGAGAACAACCGGAGCCGAAAACGGTTCTAACTGATGATGAGGAGGAAGAAGAGCCCGTGCAGGAGGTGGCACGCGGCTGTAGTCATGGGGAGTTTATGAGATGCAAGCCCCCTACTTTTGACGGTAATGGTAATGTTGTCGTTGCTCACCGATGGGTGAGAGAAATGGAGGCTGCTCTCGACATCAGCGAGTGTCGGGAAGATCAGAAGGTGAAGTATGCCACTCATTCTTTTGTGGACTCGGCACTATGCTGGTGGGACAACATTGTCCAAGCAGAGGGTAACCAGGCAATAGGAAGGATGGGTGGGAGGAGTTAAGAAGATGGTGATTGAGGAGTTCTGTTCTCATAGGGAGATGGATAAAATAGAGAGAGAGTTCCTGCAGCTGGAGGCGGGCACCATGACACACCAACAGTCACCACCAAGTTTAATGAAATGGCACGGCTCGTGCCTGATCAGGTGACGCCTCTGTCTCGGAAGATCAAGAGGTACATTCAGGTTTACCGTGGATGTTCGCCGGCATATGATCGTCGCCCGGCCGAGTACGTTTAGGTCGGCGGTCGATTTGGCCGGAAGACTTTATGATGAGGGGGAGATGGTGGTGGTCGAAGCGAATAAGAAGGGTGGTGGTGATCGAAACTGGAACGGGGGAAGAGGTTTAGACAGGGTAATGCCTCGACGGGTAACAAAAAGGCACGGGTGGATGACAGCCGCGTGGCCACACCGGGAGCGGGATCAAGGAGGTGTGGTAAGTGTGGAAAAGAGCATGCGAGAGAATGTAGGCTGGGTTTGAATGTGTGCTTCAAGTGTGGGAAGACAGGGCATATGGCGAAGGATTGCCTGTCGGGCAAATGTTTTAACTGTGGGGAAACTGGTCATATGAGCAGGGATTGTAAGACGCCGCGGACTGAGGGTTCAGGAGCGAAAAGGACGGGAGGTGATGGACCGAGGGCGAGCGCTAGGGCATTCACCATGACACAGGAAGAGGCTAGGATGGACCCTGACGTTGTGTCCGGTACGTTACTCGTGAACCAAACTTTAGCTTCTGTGTTATTTGATTCTGGTGCTAGTAAGAGTTTTATTTCTGCTACTTTCTACGCTAAGCTGCCTGTTAGTAGTAGACGTGTTGATGCGCCCTTTGATGTAGGAACTGCCATAGGTAAGTCTACCAGGATTTCTGAGATGATAGAGAATTTGATGTGGAACTTGAGGGTCATAAGTTTCCTGTTAGACCATTCGTGATGGCCTTAGGTGGTTTTGATTTGGTTCTTGGGATGGATTGGCTAGCGGACTTCGAGGCGAACATTGTGTGTCGCAAGAAGATGATTCGGTTGTCGGCGCCTGACGGTAATTCAGTAACGATTTATGGTGATCGGGTTACTATGATTCCGAAGGTGATCTCGATGGCGGTGGCGGGAAAGTGTATGAGGCGTGGATGTAGTGCTTACTTGGCCTATGTAAAAGATGTGGATACGCCAACACCACAACTAGCCGATGTACCGGTTGTGTGTGACTTTCCAGATGTGTTCCCAGAAGACTTATCAGGAGTGCCACCTAACAGAGAGATTGAATTTCAGATTGATCTGATACCGGGTGCCTAACCTGTTGCCAAAGACCGTATCGGTTGGCTCCAACCGAGATGAAAGAGTTGATGGAGCAGTTGCAAGAGCTGCTTGATAAGGGGTCATTAGACCGAGTATCTCTCCTTGGGGTGCTCCGATCCTGTTTGTAAAGAAGAAGGACGGTAGTATGAGGATGTGCATCGACTACCGCGAGCTGAACAAGTTGACGGTGAAGAACCGATACCCCTTACCGAGGATAGATGATTTGTTCGGTCAGCTTAAGGGTGCCAGTTGGTTCTCGAGAATAGATCTTCGATCTGGTTATCATCAGCTGAAGGTGAAGGAGCAAGATATTCCTAAAACAACTTTTCATACGCGCTATGGTCATTACGAGTTTCTTGTCATGTCTTTTGGTTTGACCAACGCGCCAGCTGCTTTTATGGATTTGATGAACCGTGTGTGTCGGCCGATGCTAGATAAATCAGTGATTGTGTTTATTGATGATATCCTGGTTTACTCGAGGAGCGAAGTAGAGCATGCCAGTCACATTCAGGAGGTTCTAGAGACGTTGAGAAGGGAGAAATTGTATGCTAAATTCTCCAAGTGCGCGTTTTGGTTGCGCAAAGTTCAGTTTTTGGGTCATGTGGTAAATCCTGATGGGATAATGGTGGACCCGGCAAAAGTGGAGGCGGTTATGCAATGGCAGTCACCGAAGACGCCATCCAAGATCTGTAGCTTCTTGGGTTTGGCGGGCTACTATAGAAGATTTATCCAAGACTTCTCTAAGATTGCTTCTCCACTGACTAAGTTGACCCGAAAAGATGTAAAGTTTGTTTGGGGTCAGGCTCAAAAGAAGGCGTTCGAGGAACTGAAGGCGAGGTTGACTCAAGCTCCAGTCCTGTCCTTACCCGATGGAAGTGAAGATCTAGTGGTTTATTCTGATGCTTCCTACTCGGGATTGGGGTGCGTGTTAATGCAAAGAGGAAAGGTTATAGCTATGCATCTCGACAGTTAAAGGTTCATGAGGTCAATTATCCTACTCATGACTTGGAGCTAGCAGCCGTGGTATTTGCGTTCAAGATTTGGAGGCACTACCTCTACGGGACGAAGTGCACCATATTCACTGACCACAAGAGTCTGAAGTACTTCTTCGAGCAGAAGGATCTGAACATGAGGCAGAGACGGTGGTTGGAACTTATAAAGGACTATGATTGTGAGATCCACTAACATCCGGGCAAGGCCAATGTAGTGGCTGACGCCCTTAGCCGGAAGGAGAGACCCGAGCCGATTCGGGTGAAAGTATATCAGTTGATCATGACCTCCGATGTAATGAAGCAAGTCAAAGAGTTCCAAGATGAGGCGTTGAAAGAAGATCATCTTAACTCTGACAGAATGAGAGGTCTGGTCGCGGAATTGGGTGAAAACATACTCGGTGTTAGTACCCGATTCGGTCGTGTGTGGATTCCTCGTTTTGGGGATCTGCGGGTGAAGATCATGGATAAAGCTCAGAAGACTCAATACTCCATTCATCCTGGTGCCATGAAAAATGTACCATGATATGAAGAAAGATTATTGGTGGCCGGGTATGAAGCGCGACATGGTGGAGTATGTGAGTAACTGCCTTACTTGCTTACAGGTGAAGGCCGAGCACCAAAAGCTGTATAGGAAGATACAACCTTTGGATATACCGGAATGGAAGTGGGAGCACATCACCATGGATTTCATTAAAAAGCTATCGCGTACCCCGAAAGGGTATGATGCCATATGGGTGATAGTTGATCGCTTGACAAAGAGTGCTCACTTCGTACTGATCCGCGAGACATGTTCGTAGAGAGGTTGGCTGATTGTTCATCAAGAAAATTGTAACTCGTCACGGTGTGCCGGTGTCTATTGTGTCGGATCGCGACACCCGTTTTACATCTAAATTTTGGAAGAATTTCCACGACGTTATGGGGACGAGGTTACATATTAGCACAGCTTATCATCCCCAGACTAATGGTCAGTCAGAAAGGACCATTCAGACATTGGAAGACATGCTCCGGGCATGTGTGATCGATTTTGGTGGAAGTTGGGATGACCACCTACCGTTAGTCGAATTCTCATACAACAACAGCTATCGTGCCAGCATTGGCATGCCTCCATATGAGATGTTATACGGTAGGAGATGCAGAACACCCGTTTGTTAGGGTCACATTGGTCAAAAGGAATTGGGGAGCGTCGAGGTAATCGAGGCTACGACTGAGAAGATAGAAAAGATCAAAGCCTTTATGAAGGTAGCCAAAGATAGACAGAAGTCGTATGCTGATAAACGATGCAGGCCGATTGAGTTCCAGGTGGGTGATCGGGTTATGTTGAAGGTCTCACCTTGGAAGGGTATTTTCCGAATTAGAAAGCAGGGCAAGTTAAGCCCAAGGTATATAGGCCCTTTCCGAATCATTGCTCGAGTAGGAGAGGTGGCCTATAGACTGGAATTACCAGATGAGTTAAATGGAATTCACCCAACATTCACGTATCTCATCTAAGGAAGTGCTTAGCAGATGAAGATATGATTGCCCCATTGGAAGATATCGAAGTAGATGAACGACTCAATTATGTGGAGCAACCAGTGGCAATCATCGAGCGAAAGGAGAAAAAGGCTAAGGAATAAAGTGGTTCCTCTTGTGCGTGTACAGTGGAAGCACAGGAAGGGATCCGAGTCAACGTGGGAGACTGAGGAAGAAATGAGACAACATTATCCACCTTTGTTTGACGAATAACAGGTTTCGGGGACGAAACCTATTTATGGGGGTGGACTTGTAACACCTGAATATTTATTATTTTGAAGCCGGTGAAGAAAGAAAAGAAAATAAAGTTCAAAGTCGAGGGACCAAACTCGCCAACGAAGAAAAGTTGGGAAATGTGGTGATATTAGTTGGGAGAGGGCAGCCCACTCTCCCCACACACCCCACATTTCAGATTTCGTAGAGAGAAGAAGAGAGAAAGGAGAAGAATAAGAGAAAAAGAGTGGTTCGGGTGATTCGGGTAGCCAAACTCGTTGTGTAGCAAGCCAAATCGAAGCCCTTAACGTTGTGCTTGTTTATGTGAGTTCTAGGACCCCACTTTTACTTGTTTTC
Organism: Flaveria trinervia; assembly: GCA_025506515.1. NCBI lineage: Eukaryota > Viridiplantae > Streptophyta > Magnoliopsida > Asterales > Asteraceae > Flaveria > Flaveria trinervia. Next base: position 43,354,578 of record CM046444.1, read on the forward strand.
AACCGATTTTGGGGCTAGAAAGCATAAAAAACGATTTTTGTTTGTGTATGTGTTTGACCCATTTGGGTGTGATGTGTGTGATGCGTTTCGTGTATGTTTCCGGGCTTGTGTGTGCTGGTATGGTGTTATGGTATGCATTCCTAACGTCTAGGAGGGTTAATTTAGGCTTAAAATGGGTTTAGATGAGTTTGGAGGCCGAAAACCCTCGGCTGCAGTCGGGATGAACTCCATTCTGCATCAGCTAGGGCTAGGCGACCGAATGGAGGCCATACGGCCGATTGAGGGGCGATTGAGGGTCATTCGCACGATGGGATTCATTCATACGATTGAGGATTCAATCGCACGACTAAGGTTTCAGTCGCACGACTGGGAGTCCAATCGCATGGGGAGTCATGCGACTGAGGGTTCAGTCGCATAAGTGCTTTGTCGCATGAGTTCATTCGCATTAGATCAGTCGCATAGGTGCCCATTCGCATTTGTTCCATCCGCATGAGGTTCATACGCATGACTGGATGCCCATTTGCCTAAATGTTCATCCGCTTGAGTTCAATCACATGATGTTCAGTCGCATGGAGGCCATTCGACTATTGGGTGTCCATACGCACGATTAGGGCTGTTGCACCCGAAGAAAGTGTAGTTAGACTTCTGGCTTTCAGGGGAAAGTGCAGATGTAAGTCTTGACGTAAAGGTTTCCCGTAAGAGCATGTAAGATAGCAGATATGGCCTTAGAAGCATGTAGGGCATAGAGATGATGATATTGCATGTTATGTATGTATGGTGTTGCCCTGTATGATATGATGTGGATGCATGTTAATGTTCCTTAGTATGATGTATAATATCTTTCCTATGGATTTACTTATTATGATGAATGAACGAAGTATTATGTAACGTAAAGTGAAAGATAATGAAAGTGGAACATGATGATGAGTGCATGCATTAAAGAACAAATGAAAGAAGTCTTGCAAGCATTGGATATTAGGGTCCTTCTTTGTGATTGACCAAACGTGTAGTGCCTCTACCGCTTACCCCTAGTACTGTGGCATACGTTTAGCTGTTCATTTATTGACTTCGGCCCAGTAGCTAAGACTGATGGTTACTCCTAGTACCGTGGCATACGTTTAGCTGTTCATTTATTGACTTCGGCCCGGTAGCTAAGACTAGCCGGGGTGTAGCACATGGTATTGGTACGGTTGATGTCCGATGCGCAAGTAAAGTTATATAGAACGAATGGACGAATGAATGAATGAAGAAGATAATAATGATATTATCTATGCGTACGTATGATGTGTGATCATGTAAAAGTAACGAATGGTTTTATATGAAAGTAAAGTAAGTTTTATAATAAAACTCGGACTCGCTCAGTAACGCTGACTTTTATATGTTTTCCAGTTGGCAGGAAATGATTGCTGAGGATGGCACCGTGAAGCTACTGAGCTCCTTTTGGGATGGCATTCTTTTGATTGATGTTTTTGCATTGTAATGCGAACAAACTATTTTGTAATGAATGTTGTATTAATTTGCAAAATCATTTACATGGAAATGAAAGATTGTTTTAGTTTTCCGCTGCGATTGTATGAAATACAAATGTAATTATACGTTTTATGTGCGATGAGAACCCAACTGTAAGCGTCCCGGGAACGGGTCCTTACACGAATAGTCCCCAGCACCTGAATTGTTCGTGCGCCTAAGAGTTAAAGCAGTTAAGTGTTGACTGATGCGCCTACATAGTAATGAAACGCCCAAATAGGGCTCATGCGCCCAAATAGTGTCTAAGCCCCTTAAAACTTAGAATTTATTACAGAATTCTTGGGAGTTTGTGCTCTTAGGGTTTTGATCGAGGTTTGACTAGGGCATAATAATGATGAGTTTCATGCATGATTATGATTGTTCCTTATTATTATTATTGCTATTACTATTATTAGTTATAGTGTGTGACTTTACGTGGTATCTTTATTATCGTAACGTAAAGTATATTGTAATAATAAAGAGAAAGAGCAATAAAGAAAAGAAGAGGAAATTGATAAAATTTTAACAAGTCTTGCAAGCTTAAAGGAGTGACACGACCATGTTGTCGTTAGCTCGACCGTGTTGCGGGTTAGCTACCCCATATTGCACACGGGGCCAGTCAATTAAGATTGGCAGGACCTTTGCAGCGTGCTCTAGGTGATTGGGTCGGCCTTGCATACAGTAGCAGAACCCTTTTGAGGGATATAGATGGCCTATCACCCGTTTTCCACCGCGCATACAGTTTGGGGTATTGCTCATTGGCCCATACAGAAAGTGAAAGATAAAGATAAAAGATTACAGAACATACAAGGCATACAGTAAAGAGAATGAACAGTATATGTTCATATAGTTAATGCGTGATTGCATACACAGTAAAGATTTGTATTTCATAGAAAGAGTATTTTCATATATAACGTACATAAAGTATTTTATTACTTTTAAAACTAGAACTCACTCAACGACGCTGACTTTTATACATTTTCAGTTGGCAGGTAATCATTGTTGAGGATGGCACGAGGGTGAAGCCACTTGGCAGGGAAAGACTGGCATCCATTTGTATTTTATATTGCTGCTGTTTTGTAATGCAGTAAAACAATTCTTTTGCAATCAGTTAAACAATGATGTATTGCTTAACAACAATGTTTTAAATGAAATGAATGGTTTTTGATAAATTATTTTTGCTGCTTAAGTTTTTATAATTATAATGTTTAATGTTTTAACTGCTGTGATTGACCAACTGTGAGGTCCCGGGAACGGGGCCTTACATTGAGGCTGACAATGGCCAAGAACGGGCCCTACGGTGAATATGTTCTGACAAGATTTGTGTGTACGTCATAGGCTTAGTTGTGATGGTCATGTTTACATGTGATATTGCTCACTTATAACTGTTTACACTATGTCCTACCAAACTATTATACAACGTCAAGTTGTGGTTATTATTTAAACTTGCGAACTCACCAACAATATGTTAACCTTTTTTAGCATATCTTTTCAGGTAACAATCATAAGGATAGCAAGGAATGATGCCTTAGTGACGACCCTATGATTTGCATTATTTAAAATTACTAGATTCTTGACTATTCTGTGTTGTTGGATTCTCCTTCTATTCATATTTTGTCTACTTGCTCCGGGTTGTGGATTTACATTTCTTTTGACTATTTGGCTATGTTTGTCGTGGAATTGACTAACTACGACACAAGTCTCCATTTGTGTACGGTGACGTCATGACACATTGACTTTTCATCATTTAATGCATCTCTATTAATTAACAATGTGTTATGACAATCCCGTCCGTTACATCCACGTGTTTCTGCTATAAGAGGGGGTGTGACAGATTAGTATCAAAGCCATTGGTTATAGAAAATTAGGTGGATTATTCGACCTAGACTATAACCTAAGTATCCACATGTAGTATGCATAATAGAAGTATTTGTGGAATAATATACTTGTGAATGTTTTAAGTGCAGTATTGGATATGGTTACATGTCTTGTCTTACAAGCTATCTGTGATATACTTATTTGAGAAAGTTGTGGGCATTGTATCATCTATTTATACCTTAAGAGAGCTTTAGGTAATCATATCTTCTCGTCATGTATTGAACTTATATTTAGATTGGATTGTTAAATTTTGCTATAAGAATCGGCCTAAGCATTTAGGTTATAAAGCCAACCTTTATACCGTGCGTATGTCGATGTCATATTTGCTATAGGCGTCATTATTCACAACTTGCTTGGTTAAATCTTGGAAGATGTATGCGTTGACTAATACGACACCATTAGACAAGAGACACAACATGCTCAGATCAAATGACTACCTCATCGGCTTTTGGTATATTGTATATTCCTTCGGTTGTTCCTTGATCAAGTGAATTCTTTCTCAATCGATTACTTTATACAATTTTGGTTAATTAACCCTTGGTTAGTGATTATATCCTTGATCTCTCCAATCATTGATAATGCTCTGTACTTTATAAGATATGTTAACTCGGATAGGAGAAGCTGGAGGTGACCATGCAAAGCAAATTACCATTACAGGTGCACATGTAATTGCAATTTGCAATGCATGTGAAGCCTAGAAAATCTTGCATTCTACCTTGAGACACTACAGTCTCAGTCCTTATAAGATTTTGTTAATAATGAGGAAACATTTATAACCTTTACTTTTATGTGAGCTCTAGTCTAACTAGAGTCTACATGGGATTCATATTATGACGCTAGTCCAATTTCCAGTTAGACGTTACTCCTTTTAGCATTTCAGAAAGTATGCAATTCACTGTTTTTTTGGAATGTACATGGCCTATGGAGAGTTGTAACAAAGTAATGATACTCCATTCACATGTATTATCTTGTTCAATGGATTGATCCTAAAACTTGGATGTAACCTTTCGTATTTTTCGTTAATTAAAAGTTAACTTTGTTATGATTCTTGTAAGGATTATTTATGCCTTTTATTAAACTATGTGGGTTACTTATGCTTGTTTACTTGTCTTACCTTGTTTCTTTAATTTAAAAGTTAATAATTACACTATTAAAATGAACCATAATAATAATAATAATAATAATAGTAATAATAATGATGATAATAATAATAACAATCATAATAATAATACCTATGATAGGATGAAATGAATATATGTGATGATTTATGAACACAATTCAATGAAATTCACACAAAGTAATCAAACAAAACAAGATATCAACAAAATTCAAGTTTTCATTAATATCAAGCTAAGACAATTACAAGTATGAAAGCAGGTTCGAATCTCTCTCTATCTACGTGCAAGTCTAAGCTATTTATACCTAAAACAAAAAGTAAAGGAACTAACAAATTACACAAATAGTCCCTATACTATTACAAAATATTAAAAGACAAATAAAGACAACATGTTATTCTTTTTAGAGCACTTAACAATACTCCCCCTAAGATTGACATGGTCATCTGTCTTCAAAATCTTCAGTCTTTATCTTCTTTACCTTTATCTTTAGCTCCTTGTCTTCATCGTTCAAAGAAATCTTCTGGTTCTTCTTTGACTTTAAACATTGGCTTCTCTTTCTACATCTCTAATTCTTTCAAAGATTTTGAAATTGCAGACTTGAATTTACTTGCAAGAAGGCCTTGTTCTGGTTTAGCTTCATTTGTCTTTATCTCTATCTTGTTCATTCTTTCCGATGTGTCTTTAGATAAGCAAGTAATGTCAATATTTGAATATAACTCAATAGGGTTTGAACTGTCCTTTGAGTATACTTCTAAGACACCTTTCCTTGAGATTCTCATAAATTCAATATCCTTGATATCTTTCTTCACAATATTTGCATAAGCAAGTGCTTTTCTCAATGATATTTTTTCCATGGCAGCATTCATCACATTAATAATTGAAATGAAATATTTCTTATCTTACTCTGCTATTTCAGGAGATACTTTTTCAAATCTTTGAACCGAAAAGAATGAGATATAACTTGGATGTAAGAGTTTAGTTCAAAAACTCCAAATAAAGTAATCATTTCCTCATCCCATCTTTCTAGATTTCGGACTAACTTCAGCTCAATGTCTTAATGTTGTAAAACTATCTGAGTATTGGCTTTGAGTTTTGATTACCATCTATCACTATTAGACCAGGAGTTGTAACCTTCTCAAAATATTTGTCACAAAATTCTATTAAAGAATGTTCTTCCTCTGAATGTACTCCCTTGAGCCTTTTATTTTTCTTCAAAGTAACAAAGTACTCTTTATCCTCTTGACCACATCTTGTGCTAAGAAAATTACTTGATCTATCCAATCCTCTTCTTAATAATTCTACAAACATCTTGCCACGTTTTGAATCAGAAGATTGATCAGAGGTAATATATTCAACTCTTTTAAATCTTGCACCGGAATTTTTATGATACTAGAGTAAAAATGATAAACATCACACACCGCATTTACTCTTTTTATCAAAAATGCATCAAATATTTCATCATACTTCCATGCAACAATCTTTACTTTGTTGGTAAAATCTGGAGCAATCATTGCATTCAGCAACAGATTGTCCACTTTGCAATATATATCTTACCAAGTCTCCAGTTGTTCTTGCAGTATCAAGAATATGCCTTTGTTCAGTAGATGCTTTGTAAGTTTGTCTCTCTGGTTCAACAAACATTTCTATCAACTCTTTCCTGTGAGCATGAGCATCATCAATTCTTGATATTTGTTTGATCTCCTGAGGCTTTAACATTCTTGTTTTCTTTGTTATTTGAAGATACTGAGGGTTATCTGTATCAAGTACTATCATTTTCTTCATTTGTTTCTCAGTCTCTTGAAAGCTTCTGACAAGATTCCTCAGAGATACCGATTGTAATCTCTTTAGCTTCCTCCAAGGGTAATTTCTGGATACCATTATCTAAGAGCTAGAATACTCATAACATCTGGATCAGGATGGTGTTGGACCAAAAGAACCAATGAGCCTGATTAGAATAACCTCTAAGTCCCACAGACATCACAACAACTGCTGAAGACTTGATCAGCTGTTTGACAAAGTCTGAAGACTTCAACAGCTAAAGATAAAGTACTAAAGACTTCAAAGTCTGAAGATCAACAGCTGAAGACTAAAGTACTGAAGACTTCAAATTCTGAAGATCAACAGCTGACGACTAAAGTATTGAAGACTTCAACAGCTAAAGACCAAAGTCTGAAGATCAACAGTGAAGACTAAAGTACTGAAGATCAACAGCTGAAGTACAAAGACTGAAGATATCAGCTGATGACAACATCTGAAGTTCAAGTACAAGTACTGAAGCCTTCAGAGTTTGTTACAACAGCTGAAGAAGCATTCTTCAGTTGTTGTGATGGTTTCCTTTCAGTAGTTTTCTTTTTGTTTCAGTATTTGTAAAACGATTGAAGAGCATGTTCTTCAGTCGTTGTAGTTTCAGTAGTTTCTTTTCAGTAGTTGTAGTGATAGTTAACACTTAGTATTTTTGTAAGAAGATGTCAGTTGTTTTGACATCTTCAGTAGTTGTGTTGACTTTTAGTAGTTTGAATAATTCTGTTAGATGTCACTATCAAATGACATCAGCAGACGTCACATCTCCTATATAATGAATGTCCACCACGACATTCCTATATAAGGGATGATTTACCTGATTGTATGTGTGACATTTTGCCACCATGAAAGCGCGTATTGAATGAAATCTTTGATTTGCAGAATTCTTTCTATAATCGTTTGTTCTTACTTGAATAGCAACTGTATTCTTGTGAATTGTCTAATTCATTGTTTGATTTCCGCTGCAATACTCTCTAATCAATCAAACATAGATCACTGATCCTAACAGATGGTGCAACTCAGAACTAGATAGTTCTTCTACATTTATTACTTCTTTTGCTCTTGTCCATTCACCATGCTCAACAACAATCTCATTTGGATCTATTAAAGCAACTGACTCTGCATAAATACATTTCTCATATTCATCGTTAATCTAAGAAACAATCAATCCATCCAAATATACTCGATTGTATTTCATCTTCACAAGATAATTATATCTTTCTTCAAAGTCTTGAGGTACTTCATCTTGTTCTTGAGAAGGTTCTTGTGAAGAGAAGTGTGATACAAATTGAGCTTCATCAATATCTTCATTATCAAGAACTTCATCATACCAATCATCATTGTATATTTCCTCAATATCATCTAAAGCCTTAATTTGTTGTTGAACATTTTGTCCTTCAACAGATTCTTTAGTTCTTTGAAGTTTAGAGGAGGATTCAGTTTGAGTGATGTCTTCTAATTCATTCACTTTTATTTTGCCTTTTATTTGCTCAAGATTTTCATCAACATGTATTTCAGTACTTATCACATGTACTGGTGAGAAAGGCTTCTGAATTTCTTTGTCCTTTAGCAATTCAGCTTTGAGATTTTCATTTTCTTCGGTTAATTTCTTGAACTTCTCCTCAAGAATGTCATAATCTTTGATCATAACTTCAAAGTTCTTGATTACATCTTCTTTATCTTTAGCAAACCTTACAATCTTTTCATCTTCTAAGGCATTTTCTTCAGACAACTTTAAATTTTGATCTTTAAGTTTTTGAATTTATTTTTCAAGAGATATGTTTATCGCTTTCATTCTTTCATTCTCCAATTGTAACTCTTCTATCTCTTTCTCTTTGCTCAAATTTTCTTCTTTCAATTTGTTAATCTCATCAAAGTTCACTATCTCCTCTGTTTGTATAGACACATTGTGTGACATACTAACAGGAATTTCTTCTACTCCTTCATTTGTATCAAATTCAAATACTGGATTGTATAAAATATCATTCATAAAATCAGAATCAAATGTTTGATTTTGAGAATCCAGTTCTTGTACAGCTTCCTCATGAATGACATCAACATTTTCTTCATTCATAAGATGTAGTTCATCTCTAGTATCTTCTGCACTTCTTTCTTTAGATTCTTCTTGATGTGCTTCAGTAGCATCATCATTTCCATCATCATCATCATTGTCATCACTTTCTTCACTTGATGAGCTTTCAGAACATCATCCTCACTTTCTTCATCATCTTCTACATCTCAATTAGATCATTTGGATCTATTGGTTCTTCTTCAGTTAGATGAAAGTGTGGCTGATTAATATCTACTTCATCCATAGATACATTCCTGATATACTCAAATAATGGAATGTTTTGAGCACCAGTGATCATTGCCAGTCTTTTGTAAACAACCTCTGACATGTGCTCTAACTGTAACTTTCCACTGTTAACATTTTCAGCATACAAATCTGGATTTGCTTCATTAATAAGAAGTTGAATAAATCTTAGGTACATCAAGTATTTATGCCTTACACCTCTTTCAAGGTTGAAAATGAAACCATTCATTATCCACTTAGACATATTGAATCTTCTGTTTGTATCTAATACAATGATGGGAGATGCAATGTCTACAAGAAATGAATCCCAACCAGCACTTCTTCTAGACATGCAATGTTGAAAGATATAGCATAAAAGCTTCCAATGCTTAAACACACGAGCTCTAGAAAATTTCTTTTTAGGAAAATGATCTGGATGACCCATTTGTAGAAAAACCTCTCTACATTCATTGAATGTATATTCTGATAAGTCTTCAGGATCATTGTCACCCAGTCTTAGGGCTATTCTAATTGCTTCTTCGGAAACTTCAAACATTCTTTCTGTTGTAATAAAAGCTCTTATAACTTTGTTTCCTTCATCATCTCTTTTAATCTATGCAGTTCTCCAGAATCTCTTAATCATTCTTCCATTGATCATTGGTCTTGCACACATAGCATATACATACTTTGTTCTGAGCAGAAATCTGATAATTTCTTCATATCCAATTGCTTCTCTGTTTTCATCATTTAAGAAAGCAGCCACATTATGCTTTGGCTCAAATTTTAATTCTGTCATCTGCAAAACACAACGAAAGTATTATGAGAACATTGAATATTGATTAATGAGTTCTATTTCTACATATGAATTTTCAATTTTAATTGATTAAAATTTTATTTATTTATTTATTTTTATTTTATTTAAAATATGACTATCTGTTCATCATCTCTTCTTTGACTATGAAAACTGTCTAAGTTAATCATCATCAAATCATTTTCACTTTGATTAAAACTAATACATCAACAAACTCGCAAACATGTTCTTATCAATAATCCAGTGTCAATTTTAGATATGATTCACATTTGATTAGTTAAATTTGAATTATATAGGGTTCGAACGCCCAAATAGCATTCAAACGCCTATATCAATGCACTGATTTAACCGAGAAATTGAGATTTGAATCACAAACTTACGTTTATATATCCAATACTATCTATAATCAACAGGATTTGATATGATTTCTAATGAAATGAGGATATGATGATAATCGACAGTCGCAAGTTCAGGGGTTTTTGTCTGAGAAATTTTGAGTGTAAATGAGAAATACGCATAAGTGTTCAATTTATATAAGTGAAAATTTAGGCGTATGAGCCCTGTTTGGGCGTATGAAACCCTAAAATTCACTTATTTTGTTAGACGCATGAGCACTGTTTGTGTGTTTTAACTCAGACGCATGAGAACTGTTTAGACGCATAAGCACTATTTAGGCTCTTTTGCACTGTTCAGTTGCATGGACTTTGTGAAACGTCTAACACTTAGTAATTTTGGAACTTACTGTGTAGACGCATGAGACATGTCAAACGTCTAACACTTAGACAATCAAACTCATTCACTGTTTAGACGCATGGGATTATCTCAACTCCCAACACTTGTAATTTTCATAGATGTATTACAAGTTTAGACGCATGGGAATGAATCAAACGTCCAAACACTTGAATAATTCCTGAAAATTCATCATGCTCCTATTGAGGCGCATGTGCACTGTTTAGGTGCATGAGTTGACTTTCATGATTTAAACACTTGTGATTTCCAATATCTTCACTTGCACACTTTTTACCTTTTGGATCCCCAAATTTTGAACTTTTTGCATATTGCACTTTCAATTCATAAAATTCTATATTCTATTTAATTTTTAAATTTCTTTTGTCCCTTTGTTTTAGTCTCAACATAAAATAAAATATCATCTGATTTTCAACTTATGAAACATAATTTGCAAAGATTATGTAGATTCATATTGTATTTTTCAAACACATTATATTTTCAATTTACACAAATACTTTGAACATAAAGCATCATCCTTTCAATTTAACATTTTAAAATTTTATTTTGATTATGATTATTTTCTGAGAACAACTCTTGCATTTATTACTCCCCCTAAACTTTTAATTTTGAAAAACTTATAAGTTTCTTAGGAAAGAGAATAAGATCACACATCACATTGTGACATTGCCTTCACACATAAAACATGCATAAAAGCAAAATGAAAATAGAATCAAAATCTTAATATAAACAAAGAATTAATGTCTACAATGAGATCATATTAATAAGGATGAGCACATTAAAATAAAATAAATATGGAGACTCATAGACAATGAATAAATCCTGCTCAAATGTGTTCCAGGTCAGTGATATCACAGCAAAGGAGACACAAGATCTAAGGACAGATAATGAGTATTGTTGACAATTTATCAACTTACTTACTTTTTCAATTCTTGGATTGATTAGGGTTGATTTAGATATGACATGATGTAAAACATACAGAGACTAAGAGAGCCAACCATCATCATGAAATGTAAGAAAGAACACATGCTCAACTTATTACCTGAAACATGTATATCACCAGAGTTCATGTTACTTAGATTAATAGAGGATGATCATGGATGACCATTTGATCAGCTCTGACTATTCATTTGAATAGATTGTGCACATTGGCATCTTTTTGCATCAAAAAGAGAATCCAGGTATGTAATTACTTACAACAAAGGATATCTCAGCACTTCAGGTCTATGATAACTCATAACAGAGAAGTGAAATGATGCTTTGTAACAAATCTCATGACTTGACATAGTGTCAACAGGTGTGACAGGTGTAACTTAACAAACATTCAATCTGAAAAGCTAAATCAACTCAAAAGTACTCAGATGAATACACACAAGCATTGATGTTTGGTTTGATCACAAGAATTTACTTTTTCAGCATAATAGTCGGACATTGTCTACACATCATATCCGATCATGTCTAGACTTTATTAATGAGTAAAGTATGCAACTGATCTCACTAATGTACTATCATTTCTCACATGTTGCAAAACATAATTCTTTCTAAAAGACTCTATTTTTGTATTTTTGTATATATTTTTATTTGATTTTACTATGGAAAATAAGAATCACACACACACACACAAAATAAACAGGCAAATAACAATGAGAGCATCACTTATTATGATCTCTTGATTTAAGGAGTTCAGATATGATTTATAAGACCAATTGATTCTACTAAATACTCAAACCGTCCTGGTAAGAAGGCTTTAGTAAATAGATCTGCCAATTGTTTTTCTGTTGTAATTTAAATCAATATGATTAATCCTTTTTCAGATTTATCTCTAAGAAAATGATATCGAATTTTGATATGTTTTGTTTTTGAGTGTTGAACAAGATTAGATGTTATGAACATAGCATTAGTGTTATCAATGTAAATTGTTGTTTTAAGAAAATTGAATCCATAATCCAGTGATTGATTTTGCAACCAAAGGATTTGAGAACATCCTGCTGATGCAGCAATGTACTCAGCTTCTGCAGTTGAAACATAGACATTTGTTGGTTTCTTACATTGCCACGAGACTAATCGGGGACCAAGAAATTGACACCCACCCGAAGTAGATATTCTATCTTGACAGCATCCACCATAATCACTATCAGTATATCCAAATAGTTCAAAGTTATCCTTGTAAGGACACCAAATCCCTAAGGCTGGTTTACCTTTGAGATACCTGAATATCCTTTTGACAGCAATTAAGTGAGATTCTTTCGGGTCTGATTGATACCTGGCACATACACAAACAACATACATAATGTCCGGTCTAGATGCAGTAAGATACATTAAAGAACCAGTCATTGATCTGTATAACGTTTGGTCAATAGATTTTCCTTTTGGATGAGGTTCAATCTTGGTGTTAACATCTGCTGGAGTTCGTATGGACTGACAGTCTTGCAACTTAAATTTCTTCAAGAGCTTGTCAACAAACTTCTCTTGATTGATGAAGATTCCATCTATAGTTTGCTTAACTTGAAGTCCAAGAAAGAAATTAATCTATCCCATAGAACTCATTTGGAAATGAGATTTCATGATATCTTAAAATTCATTGCACAATTTTGGACATGTAGAACCAAATATGATGTTATCAACGTACACTTGGACACATAAAAGATCATTATTATCCTTCTTTATGAATAAAGTTGGATCAATTTTCCCTTGTGTGTATCCATGTTAGATTAAGTGTTGTGATAACATCTCATACCAAATTCTAGGGGCTTGATGAAGTCCATACAAAGCTTTACTCAGCTTATACACTCGATGAGGAAATTCTGCATCCTCAAAGCCTGGAGGTTGCTTCACAAACACATCATTAGTGATAGCACCATATAGAAATTCACCCTTTACATCAATTTGATACACCTTAAATTTCATGAATGAAGCATAAGCTAGGAAAACTCGAATGGATTCAAGTCTTGCAATTGGTGCAAACACCTCATCATAATCTATCCCTTCTTCCTATGTGTATCCTTGTGCAACAAGTCTCGTTTTGTTCCTTATTACAACACCACGATCATCACTCTTATTTCTAAATAACCATTTCGTGCCTATTGCATTTTCTCCTTCAGGTAGATCCACCAAATTCCACACTTCTTGTTTGCGGAATTGAAGTAATTCTTCTTGCATGGCTTCTATCCAACCATTGTCCTTTAATGCTTCGGTAACATTTTTAGGAACAATTTGAGAAAGAAAACAAGAGTATAAGCATACATTTGCTTGTTCTGATTTACTTCTTCTTGTTCTTTCATTCAATGAACCAATAATCTGAGAAATTGGAAGATTCTTGTGAATACGAGATGTAGAAATCTCATCACATTGAACATTAACATCCAGATTTGTTTGGTTCAAGTTGGAAAGCTCATGTATCAAAGTAGAAGAATGTGGATTGAAGTTTGGAACTTGAGTCGGTGAATAACAAAGTAATCAAAGTTACCGGTATCAACTACATCACCAGAGATGGATGATGTTCCAGATTCAGATATCACAAACTCATTACGATCACTAGGAATATTTTGTGATTCTTCTTGATTAATTGACTCTGAATGATCAGACACTATATTTTCATGGTTTTGTATTGTTGAATCCTTGACAAATGATAAAAATGGGTAGTCTGAGCTTAAATCATCTGGGTCATCAGAATCTGAATCTTTACTGAAAGATCCAAGATCTCCTCTTGAGTTCTTCTTACCTGTAGAATCAAGACAATTTGGTTGATCAAACAAATTAGATTGAAAAGAGTTTGAAAATGAATCTAAGTCAAATAACCATGCAGGACAATTTGAAATTGATGGAAAAGAATTTTCCAGAAATTTAACGTTGAATGTTTCAAGGATTACATTTGTCCTAGAGTTGTAAACTCAATAGGCTTTTGAAACAGATGAATATCTAACGAAAATCCATGATCAGATTTTGCTTCAAATTTTCCTAATTGATCACTTGAATTAAAAATCATAACAAGACAACCAAATGATTTTAAAAAGTTTATGTTCGGTTTTCTGCCAAACATTAACTCATATGGAGTTTTCAGTTTATCTTTCACGATTAAGATTCGGTTCTGAACGAAACACGTAGTTGATATTGCTTCATCCCAAAAAGTTATAGGAATTTTTGCATGAGATAACATAGAACGAGCAGCTTCAATCAGTGTTCTATTCTTTCTTTCAGCAACTCTATTTTGTTGAGGAGTTCTGGGAGCACTGAACTGATGAACTATCCATTTCTGTTCATAAAACATTTCAATGTTAGCATTTTTAAATTCCGTTCCATTATCACTCCTTATTATTTTTACTTTATTCTCTAATTGATTTTCAACTTTAATGATAAAGTCTTTTTGTAAATCAATTGTTTCATATTTGGCATAAAGAAAGAAAACCCATGAAAATCTTGTGAAGTCATCAATGATAACTAAACAATATGATTTTCGTCCAATACTCTTGACGTTTGTTCATCCAAAAAGATCCATATGTAATATCTGAAGAGGTTTGGATATTGAGTTTATAGGCTTGGACTTATAAGACGCTCTATGTTGCTTTCCCTTCAAACATACTGAACAGTGATCATTTGTTGCAAACTTCTTAGATGGAAGTCCAATTACATGATTTCCTACTACAAGCTTGTTCATGTTCTTGAAATTTGAATGACCGAGACATCTATGCCAAAGTTGGCTTTCATCATTTGATGCCTTAGCAATTAGGCATGTTGTTTCAGTTGAAGGATCAACTTGAGACATATCCAACTTGGATACATCTCTATCTCTCTCAGCTGTAACAATCACCCAATCTTTGCTTATTTTGAAACCTGGCTTCAAAACATAACAGAATGAATCATCAAATAGAACAGAATAATATTTGTTACATATTTGAGATAAGCTTAAAAGATTAAAGTTCAACTGCGAACAAAAGTTGACTTTATCAAAGCTTATTATCCCATTGGATACTGTTCCTTCTCTGGTTATTTTTCCTTCGGCATCACCACCAAAGGCGACGTGAGTTCCATCTTTTGACTTAAAGTCTTGTAACAAGGCAGTATTTCCTGTCATGTGCCGACTACACCCACTATCCACATACCATGTATTTATTGGTCTTTTTGGGCATAGCTGCACTACAAGAAAGTTAAGTTGAGATGTCTACCCAAGCTGAGATGGTCTTGGGCTTTCCAAATTTGTCAACAATTGTAAATTTTTTATAATGGAGATTATTCAAATCAGGTTTGTTTTTGATGAATTTTCCAATTTTATTTTGAAAATTGTTTGATTTATTTTGGAGAACATTCTTACCATTTGATTGATCATCTTTTGAAAGTATTGATGACTAACATTTTTATCAGTCATCCTTACAGATCTTGGTATGATGCGTTCTTGCATGTTATATTTTGAGCTCACATAATTGTTCTTAGGAAAAGATCTCAAACCTAAGTAGGTTGATTAATAACTTTTTGAAATCCATTAGTTTGATTTCTCAAATATTATGGATTAACAAATCCTTTGCTCATGTTTGATTTTGCAAAGTTTCTAGTGAGAGATCTATTTCTAAAGTAACAATTTGCAGTGTTGTGAGTCTTTTCATCACAATAAGTACAATATTTGTCATAAAAACAATCTGCTGTCGAATGATTTCTCATGTTATATATGTGACGGTACTTGTTGAAGTAGCATTCGGCAGTATTGTGATTTTTCATATCACAAATTTCATAGTACTTTTGTGGAGTTAACAACAGTTTTTTGTTCACTTTTGACATTGACACAATGTTTGATTTTGGTGTCAAATAGTTAATATGTTGTCTTCCATTTTTCATAGTTTGATTTTGTGTCAGATTATTATGCATTTGTTTAACATGAACTTCCTTCTTGAATGTATTAGGAACAAATCTTTTAGCTACAACGGAAGTCTTTGAATCTGAACTATATTTCAGATCAGAGTATGATTTGTTCATAATATTTGATTTATTATTTTGGTTTAAGTGAATTCATATTTAACAGACCAGCTGACACAAATTTTATTGGTTTAAGCTTTGATGTTTGATTTGATGTTTTAATCAAATTTTCTGAACTTTTATTTTGTTCAGATGTTGCTTTTGCTGATTTATTTCTTCTTCTTCGATTCTTTGATTTAGAAGAACTTGGTTTATTTTCAGATTGAACATCATGAGAAGAAGCTTCCTTTTCTGATTGACTTTGTGTCAGATTGATGGTGTTTAAATCTTTTGATGTTCCTATCTGATGCTTATCCTTGTTTTGAAATTTTATTTCTTCTATTACATCATGAATTTGATCAGAAGAAATATTTTGTTTTGGTTGTTTTGGTTCATATGATTTTATCTTGATTGGATGACCATTTTTTATTTTTTCTTTATCTTTTTCAACACACACTTGAACATTTTCTTTTTCTTCTTCTACATTCTTGTTTTTGATGTGGAAGGCTTTAAGTTTAGCTTTATTTTCAGGAGAGTGATCATGAGTATTGAAGTTCTCTGGTAGTGTGTTTGTGATAGATTCAGCATAGGTTCATGAGTGAAACCTAACCCTGCTTTTTGTTTATCTTTTCTTTAACTGATTAGTTTTTCTACTATCATTTTTGAAATTTTTACTTTTGCCAGATCCATTTGAGTAGCAGCATGTGCTATTTTCTCCTATTCAAGATTCTTGGTCATCTCTTCTAATTGTTTAGAAACAATTTCTAAATCTTTTATTGTTTTGCTCCATGAAGTTTGAAGAGAGATAATCTTTTGATCTGCAGTTTTATGATCAGATTTATGTTGGTTATGCATAGATTCTTCTTGTTTTAGCTTTTCACAGATTTTGAATGAATAGTTTCTATAGTGTTCAACATGTTCATAGCATGATTTGGTGCAAAGTTTTTCTCTTACTTCTTATGGGATTTTAGGAAATTTTGGAGTTGTGGTTTCAGTTTTTGAAGTTGAAGAGTTAACCTTTGGTTGATCAGACTGTGCCATTAGAGCTACTTCCTCTGTATCCTCCTTAGGATCAGACTTGTCTCTCCAATCATAGTCATCTTCTTCTTCATCACTTTCCACTTTTGGGTCATTGTCTTCTGACCAATCTTCTCCTTGAATTTCTGCAATAAGAGATAAACTTGATGTTAATTCATTTATAAACTGATCTGCATATGCACTCCAATCATAGCCATCTTTTATGTTGACTACTAGTGCTTTCTTTGTTTCATCAGATGATTTGGTTTCATCTTTAAGCTCTAGCATAGGAAGACTTTGATAAGGCTTTTGAAAAGTCTTTTGAGTTTGTTGAAACCTTTGATTGCTTGAGCTTGATTGAGCACTTGTTCCATTATTCTCTTGAGAAGTGTCCATAACTGTTGTAATTAAAACATCTAGCTTTTGACTCGTCAAATCCAACAGTCTTGTTTGCACTTGGCTTGTATTTCTTGTTGACATAAGAATGTTTTTGAGTCCTGTAGGCAATCATCACCATCTGCCAGTTCAGGTCCATTTCTTCAACATCTTCAGGATCCATCTCAAATAAATCCTGCAAAACAAAATCTAGTTGAGTTAAATGGCTACCTTGATATGCTTGAAAACTGGCCATAACGCAGTGAATGCAGTTTTGGACTCTTCATCCTCTAATAGTATATTAATCACATCTTTACTTTGCTAGATTTAGCAGATTTAGATGATGAAGAAGTCTCTGTTTGAATATTAGATGATTGGGAATGTGGTTTAGGAGGAGATTGAGAATGAGACTGAGTTGTATAAGCAGGTGCATTGGTAAATGATGAGTCAGTGAAAAATCCTGCTCCAACAAACAAATCTCCATCTTCTTCAAAACTTTTCTCACTCTTTGCCATGAATGCATTCTCTATAGTGGTTGCAGGAGAAGCAACAAACTGATATTGAGACATTGATGCTGCTCTATCATTGTTTCTTGAGCTTTCATCAATCTCCACTGATTCTATTTTGCAATAAGAAGATCTAGATCCATTGGAAACTTCTCTGTATGCTTTAGAAGGGTTATAGTTTGTTTCCATGATGATGGTAAAGTATTGAGTAGTCTGAGATTTAAATCTTCAAGATCAGGTTTGATACCAGCTGTTGACATCTCAGTTATAAGTTGAACAAATCTGTTCATCATATGATTTATTGTCTCTCCAGACAAATGTTGAAACAATTATAATTATCTTTTAGCTTTTGTTTCTTTAGATTTTGAATTTCCTTGCCACCTTCACAATGATCTTCAATGCTTTATATAGAGTATATCCAGTTTGATATGCATCAAGCCTTGTAAGAACTTCCGAAGGTAGTTCTTTACACATCAATGAATAGGCTTTAATATCATTCTTAACTCTTTTCAGATCATCTCCTTGAAAATCATCTTCTCGATAAGGTTCTGGAGAATCTTTAGTGTACACAAACCCTCTGTCAGGTCGATCAGTTATTATAGGAATGTATGGTCCCTTTTCTATAGATTTCCAAAGATCAGTGTGAATGGAATTAAAATGTTGTTTTAGCCTAAGAGACAATTTTTGAAATCAGCTCTATTTTTAAGTTTTGGAACTCTGTTTTCAGAATCTTCTGATTTCACCATTTTTATATTTTTGTTGTTTTAGATTTTGAATTTAAGAAAATAAATGCAAAAATTTTTGTTAAAAAAAAATTTCTAAGTATCACGATGATACGTCTAAACAGTGGTTATACTCCCAAATAGTTGATGCGCCTGAGTTTACAAACATCTAAGGGGATGCCTTAGAAAATTGTCCAAAACGTCTAAGGATTTATGCGTCTGAAAAAAGGTTTCAAGCGCCTAAACAGTTGTCAAACGCCTGAATAGTTGTCAAACGCCTAAACAGTAGTCAAACGTCTAAAAAGTTATCAAGTGTCTAAATAGTTATGAAGCGCCTAAACTGAGTTGTACTATTTGTCAACAAAGGTGATACGTCTGAGATTCTTCTCTTTAACAGTATTCAAACGACTAACTACAAACGTCTAGACAGTGTTAATGCGCCTAACACTTAGACAAATTTTCAAGTCAATCTCAGCTCATGCGAGACATTCACCATTTTCATATGAATGTAACAAACTCAAATCTTCTGAATTCTTCAAATGTTGATGAATTCGATTGAAACTTTCCAATTAAGTGAATTTTATGCCGATAAACATTCTTTTAATATCAATTTGATTCAATTTTAACAACAAATCACTAAATTTTGAGATGTTCAGTTCGAAAACTTCAAACCTTTTTCGAACAACAAATTTAACAAATTGACTTGAATTTGATGAATTGAACTGCTAATTGTACTTCAAATCATGTTTCTGATGATGAAACACAACTGAAATTCATAGATTTTCAATTAAATTGGATCTCAATCACAGATTCAGTGAGATTTTTGAGGTTTTCAAGTTTGATAAACTTCAAAAATCAATCGCTAACAGCTTACCAACAGCTCTGATACCATTTGATAGGATCAAATAATCAATCGGTGATGATTTATGAACACAATTCAATGAAATTCACACAAAGTAGTCAATTCAAAACAAGATATCAAACAAAATTCAAGTTTTCATTAATATCAAGCTAAGACAATTACAAGTATGAAAGCAGGTTCGAATCTCTCTCTATCTACCTGCAAGTCTAAGCTATTTATACCTAAAACAAAAAGTAAAGGAACTAACAAATTTCACAAATAGTGCCTATACTATTACAAAATATTAAAAGTCAAATAAAGACAACATGTTAATCTTTTTAGAGCACTTAACAACCTATAATTGTAATAATACAAGTAATTACAATGTTTGCTTATTACGATAAATATTCATTTAAGAATACTAATAATAATAATAATAATAATAATAATATAATAATAATAATAATAAAAAGTTAACCATTTTTAAAAGTTAAACAATTAATAAGTTGTCAAAATAATTAAAACTTAAAGTTTAATTAAGTTGAGGGCATCTTTGTGTCAAATGAGAAACTTTAAATATAATTTTATGGCATGAAATAACAACATGAAAAGTACAGGGGTCAAATGTTTAAAATTCACAAAACCTCCCTTTTTTTATCCAACCATCTTCCCCTGCCACACTCGACCGAACTCCGACAACAATCCTAACACCCAAATCGGACGAATACTATGCAATTAAACCGTTTTAATATCATTGGTAGTGTTATTCGAACCGGTTATCTCGATTAATTCGTTCAAAGAACTCGTTTAACCACCTTAATCGAAACCGAACACTCCCATTCAAACCATCAAACCGTTTCTCACAAATTAACTTATAGTTGATGCAATTTAAGACTCAAAACATACGTTTAATCATTTCCAACTCACTAATGAACTCAATTTTAGTTGAAACGACGAATTAATCATCGAATTGAACTCTCCTTTATTCGCACTCAATTCGGGACCATTTAGATCAAACCATAATGAATTGGAACTATATAATAGAGGGCAAATGTTCCTTTCGATCCCTTTCAACTCTCTGCAACCACAATTTCTTGAAAACTCCACTTGAACATCGATTCCAGACACCTTGTTCTTCGCAAGTGGACCGAGACTAAACGAGCATAATCACTTCAATCTGTTCATAATCAAGTAAGTAAATATACCTACATACTCGATTACACTTAGGGATTAAAAGTGCTAAATTTATTCCGGTTGAGACACTCGAATTGATGTTCAATTTGATCGATTCCATTCTAGGGTTCAGGCGAAATTGGGGATTTTTTTAGAAACTATGTTTTTAAAAATTAAACTCAATCCATACTAAGCCAAGACCCTGGTTCACCGGTTACATTCTCGCATTCCAAGTTTGAGGTCTCGGGTTCGAACTTGGGCACCCTCGAACCATTTTTTTGGCTATTCTAACCTTTAAAAAATTATGAAAACTTTTCTATAAAATATAAAAATCAGTTTTATACACTTTATTGACTTCTAAAGTTACTCAATTATTTTCTGTAAATTATTTAAACACCTTAATATTTTATATAAAATAATATTAACAAATGATATAGCTATTTATTTTTTAAAATAAATGACTATAAATAATAGTTTAATCATTAAATTATTTTTGGTCACTATGTTATCCTTAATTATGGATTAATCAATGATAATAATAGAATTTATATACATTTTATAACAAATTTCACAAATTATAATAAAGGATTTAATTCCTTTAAAATTTATAAATGGTTATTTTTCTTTTATTGGACAAAAATACATATATGTCTTCATTAACTATTTTATTTATAAAAACCCAAAATTCTTATTGAAAACCTAGATCATGTTTAAATGTTAATCTTATTATGACACCTTAAACTTGTAATATATACGTTTAGGTACCTTGTAAAAGGAACTCGTTGGAACGTCGTTTAATCCGTATTATTATCTTACACATATACGTCAAGTGAGTTTTCATTCCTCTTTTTATATTATTTCACACATTATTGGGGTGGAATATGTTAAACTTATCAACTTACACTTGTAGACTTTTTATACTTGTAATGCACATGCAATTCATTTATATTTTTGTCATGGTTATTTGTATTATTATAAGTGTTCAATGAGATACATTATATGTTGACAATCATTAACTATTGCTACCCTAGTGACATCATATATCTATAGGCCTGACAAGCCTATTTGGTGCTAAAGCCGATGTTATTGTCGGCTCCTGATGATGTATGCTTGTTCATCATGGGAACCAAGTACACTTATTTCATTGTTATAAACTTGTAAATATATTATTGGTTAAGGTTTGATTGTAGCTATATGTTTTCTATAAACTTGCATAATACATAACCATTGTCATGAATTACTACTTGTAAATATTTGATATATGTATGTATACTTAACCCATGAAAACTTACCAACTTTCATTGTTGACCTTTTATTTTTAACATGTTCCAGGAAATGCTTAAGTTTGATTATCTCTTGAACTGTGCTCACATCAAGGATTTGGACCTAGAAATAAATGAATAATTTATTTTTGATGTTTATCTTATATTATGTTTTAATCTTGTTTGAGACTTATGGTTGTAATTTGCACATTAAAACTTATGATAATAATATTTTTATTTAATGGTAGCATTATGTGGCTGTGAATAATCTTAATCGTCATATCTTGATAATTCCACCGTTAAGGTTGGAGTGTGACGTTAGAGCATTAGCAGTTTGCCTTGATGGAGTAATCAGATGTCATATGACTAATTTAAGCATTGTTTTTGGTATATCATGGTTGTGGTGGGAACGCTGTGGGGACTCTATATATAAGCATCACCGGGGTACTAAGAATATACCTGAACATGGCTATGTGATGATCTTGATTAATTGATGTAACAAATGGTAGAAATGATAAGGTAGCAAATTTGGTTGTAAATACAGGGGATTCTTGACAGGATAGTCAAACGAGTATGACAGGAAAAGGGAAACAGTAGGTTTGACCCATTGGATTGAGAGAAATTAAAATTATAATGGTTATCAACAACTATGCTAAAAACAAGAAGATTAAGTATGTTTCTTACTCACTAATGGGTAAATTACTAACATGGTGGAATGCCCAAGCTTAAGTCTAAGGTAGTAAGACTGGGATAGCCATGGTTTAACATAAGCTCAAAGCCTTTGGTGATTAGGGACAACTGCCCAATGAATGAGACAAAAATGTTAGAATTGGAATTCTAGAATGGTTAATAATAGGGTGAGGTAATGCTACTTATACGGACATAATTCATAAGTTGGCAAAGCTGGTGTCACACCTTGTGGCATCAAGATAAAAAAGGATTGAGATGGTGATTAGGAAAAAATCTATTGAATAGTAGAAAGAAGTTGGAGAGTCGAACAAGCAGGGTAGTGGTAAGTTAGACAAGAAGGCCAATGTTGTGAACCTAGCTATGTCGTTGATGCAATTAAGCCATCATGCGTTATACATGATGCTATGAAAGTGGAATTCCCGACCATAACCATAACGTCTACCCTAGGCTAAGTCGGACATCAAGACAAGTTAGAAACAACTTGAATCAGGAGATGGCCATAATCGGGAATTAAGAAAGTGAAATAATGGAAATAAAGATCATGTAAATTAAGGCAATAATACATCATGTGGTCGTACATGTGTGATTGGAGCTAACAGAATTCGGCAAGACCTAAATATTGTTACAGACAAGTATCTTATCATCAATCACTACACATATATTTGATATCAGGGCTGATAATAGCTTTAACTTAGCATGAACTAGAGATATTTAGTTGAGAGAAGGTGGTATGGGATTATCTATAAAATGGTGAAGTGCTTAGGATTCAAGGAGAATGACCTAGAAAGAAGAAAAGACTCATTCCTTGCATGAAGACTCATTGATGCTTAATGGAGTGGTATTACACATTTTTAGCACATGCGATAGAAATGAAGGCTAAGGAAGAAAGTCAGAAGATATTCCCGTTTTACGAAATTTCCTAGGGGCCTTTCCTGATGACTTATTAAGATTGTCTCCTCATTGTCATGTAGAATTCTAAAATGATCTGTCCTCGGGAGCAACTTCTGTTGCAAGAAAACCCTAGTGGTTAGCACCATCAAAATTGCAACAATTATCAAGTCAACTACAAGAAATCGTGGTTAAAAGTTGTATTTGACCTAGTCACTCAATGTGGGGAGCACCGACCATGTTGGCTAAAAATAAGGATTGGTCGATCTAGTTGTGCATAGATTATTAAAAGTTGAACAAGTTAACTATAAAAAAAACTTTTAGGACTTGTTTTAGGCACTACGAGGTCTTGGTCATACTATTGGGTCTAAGAAATGCTCCGACAATATTCTTGGACTTAATGAACTTAGTATGCAAGTCATATTTAGATATGTTTGTAATTGTATGTATAGACGTTATCTGGATCTATTCACGATCAAAATAAAAGCACCGAAATTATCTAATTTTTTGGGAGAAAAGAAATCCTATGCCAAACTCTCTAAGCGAGAGTTCTAGATTACGCGAATTAAAGTTTCTTAATTATGTGATCAACGAGTAACAAATTCACATTGACTACGGTAAGATTGAAGTGGTCAAGAAGTGGAACACACCTATGACGCATGATGTTCACCCAAAAGAACAACAATATGGTTGGGGATCTAGGTAAAAAGAGACTTCTAAAATGTTGTAGGACAAGATATGTAGCATGCCGATATTAACTCATCGTGATGGGTGAATTGATTATTCTTGTATTATACAATTGTAGCACCCGACTATTTTTTTTAAGTTACTAAAGGAAGAATAAAGAGAAGGAAAAAAAAAAGAAAGGAAATAAAGCCCAAGTAGAGGGACCAAATGTGTCAAAAGAACAAAATCTTTAAAAGTTGGTGATAAACGTGGCATGGCCGCCCATCACTCTCTTTGCACACATATCATTCGGATTTTTCTTTAAAGAGAGAAAGGAGAGCTAAAAACTCTCAGGTTTTTGAAGAACAAGTGCAGGGATTCGAATTCAAGGTAAGAATTCATGACTTTAAGATGCTCCTAAATGGCCATAGCCTCGATTGTATGTTTATGTACGTTTATGCGTGTTCAGGTGTGTTTTTGGTGGGTTTCTAGGCGGTTGAACTCAATTGCAAACATGTTTGGAAGAAGTCACACCTATAAGGATGCAAAGGTGAGTTCTAGAAACCCCATTTTACTTGTTTTTAACTGCTTTGGGGCTGGAGATGCATGTATGTACGTTTTCATAAAAGTTGGGTTTTATACCCGTATGTGTTTATGTGTATGTTTATGGGTGGGGTAAGATTTTGGGCAATATATGTGTTTGAGGATGTTATGATTATGTTTCTAAAGCTTAGCATGTAAGATTTATGCTTAGAACATGTTATATGATGTTTGGGGACTAATTTATGAAGTTTAGGAGGATTTAGACTGCTCATGCGCCTAAACAATGGCTCATGCGCTCAATTGAAAATAACTGCCTAAGTGTCCCATGCACCCTAAACCTCATGCGCCCAAATAGTAGTCATGCGCCTAGCAATAGGCTGTAATTTTCTAAGTGTTCATGCGCCCAGGATTCCCATGCGCCTAGGCACTCATGCACATGCATGGTGCCCATGTGCCTAGAATAGCCAACAAACGACTAAGTGTTGCCCATGCACCCCAAGAGTGCCAATGCGCCTGAAATTTGCCCATGCGCCTAATTGTTCCCCATGCGCCTGCATAGTGCCCATGCGCCTAAGGACTTAGAATATTTTTCTGAATTTTGGGGGGAAAAGTGATATGTAGGGTTTGACTTGGGAGATGCAGAACACCCGTTTGTTGGGGTGATGTTGGTCAGAAGGAATTGGGGAGCGTCGAGGTAATTAAGGTTATGACTGAGAAGCTTGAGAAGATTAAAGCCATCATGAAGGCAGGTCAAGATAGACAGAAGTCGTATGCCGATAAACGACGCAGACCGATTGAGTTCGAGGTGGGTGACTGGGTTATGTTGAAGGTTTCACCGTGGAAGGGTATCATCCATTCAGGAAGCGAGGTAAGCTAAGTCTCAGATATGTAGGAACTTTCCAAATCATTGCTCGAGTAGGAGAGGTGGCCTATAGAATGGAGCTACCAGATGAGTTAAGTGGAATTCAACAGACATTTTATGTATCTCATCTGAGAAAGTGCTTAGCTGATGAAGACATGATTGTTCCACTGGAGGATATTGAAGTAAACGAAAGGCTCAATTATGTGGAGCAACCAGTGGCAATCATCGATAGAAAAGAGAAGAGGCTGAGAAATAAAGCGGTTCCTCTTATGCGTGTACAGTGGAAGCACAGGAAGGGATCCGAATCTACATGGGAGACCAAGGAGGAGATGACGCAGCATTATCCACATATGTTCGAGGAATAATAGGTTTCGGGGACGAAACTTAAATAAGGGGGGTGGACTTGTAACACCCGGTTATTTTTTTAAAGAAATATAAGAAATGAAGAATAAAAGAAGGAAATGCAATTAAACCCAAGTTGAGGGGTTAAAAATGTAAAAGAAGGATAAAAGTACAAAAGTTGATGTAAAGGTGGGCATGGCCGCCCACCCTCACTTCTCATCACCTTTTTCTCAAGTCAGAGAGAGACAAAGAGAGAGTAGAAGCTTCGGTTTGAATGAGAAGAAGAAGAAGAGGCTGAATTCAAGGTAAGAATTCATGGATTTTAAGTGTTTGTGTTGGGTTTTGGTCTCAGGGTCTACGCCTATGTGCTTGTGTGTGTTCGTGTGTCTGTGCGTTGTGGGTTTTTAGGTGTTTGAACTCATTCGCATACGGGCTAGAAGGAAGATACACCCAAGTTGCACGAGGTGAGTTTCTAGACCCTGGTTTTTACTTGTTTTAAACTCTTTTTGGGGCTGAAACTGTATTAAAATGATTTTATAATGTTTATATATGTATACCCATATGTATTATGCATGTTGGATGATGATTCTTATATGCTTATAGATTGTTCATATTTAGAATAGCCTTGATAAGCTTAGAACAAATAGGTTTGATGATTGGGTTTGAAAGCATCCTAAAAACATGTCGTACAGAAGGTTCATGCGCCTAGATAAGGCTCATCCACCTGGAAATGCCTTAGAAGTATTTAAGTGTATCCCATTCGCCTGAACAGTAGTCCATGCGCCTAAAATTTACAATCGGACAATTAAGTGTAGGGCCATGCGCCCCAATAGTGTAAGTGCCCATGCGTCCGAGTGGCCCAGGCGCCCAGCAGAAATAACGCCTAAGTGTTCCCAAATGCCCAAAACTCATGCACCCAAATAGTACCCATGCGCCTAGAATTAGGCTGGAATTGATGAAGTGTCCAAACGTCCAGGATTCCCATGCGCCTAGGCACTCATGTGTCTGCATAGTGTCCATGCGCCTGAAAGTTGCCCATGCGCCTGCATAGTACCCATGCGCTTAAGGACTTGGAATATTTTCTGATTTTTGGGGAAATGGGTAATGTAGGCTTTGACTTGGGAGGTTCCCGGGGGCTATATAAGTTGACTTTTTAAAGTCATAACTATCGTGATGGGTGATGTATGATGTGATGTAAGACGGGTGATTAGGCATGATGATGTGTGATTAATGATGTTTGATGATTATGTATGATTGTATGATATGTTCCTTATGATGATGTATGTTTATCTTTCTTATGGCTTTACGTGTCATGTTAATGAATGAACGAATGAAGTATTATGTAACGTAAAGTGAAAGATAATGAAAGAGGAACACGAATAAGAATGCATGCATTATTGAATGATGAATGAACGAAGGAAAGGCTTGCAAGCACATATATGAGGTGAGCAACCCGGTTGTTGCAACAGACTTGGATAGCGTGCAATCATTGAGATTGCCTATGAGGTGAGCAACCCTGTGGTTGCAACAGACTCGGATGCGTGCAATCGTTGAGGTTACCTATGAGGTGAGCAACCCTGTGGTTGCAACAGACTCGTATAGCGTGCTATCGTGAAGTTGCCATGAGGTGAGCAACCCTGTGTGGCAAGAGACTCGGATAGTGTGCTATCGTTGAGATTGACAATGACGTGTGCAAGCCTATGGTTGCAACAGACTCGGATAGCGTGCAATCGTTGGGATTGCTAATGAGGTAAGCGACACTGTTGTCGCAACCGACTCAGGAGAACGAACGTATATAACTAATGACTAACGAATGTAATGGAAGATAATAATTATGTTATCAATGTGTATGTATATTGCATGGTCACGATGAATGTAAAGCGCAGTATGATTTGAAAGAAAGTAAAGAATGGTTTTAACGATTGAAATGTATATTTTATTATAAAACTAGAACTCACTCATCGCGTTGACTTTTATACGCTTTCAGTTGGTAGGTAAATGTTGCTGAGGATGGCACGAGGGTGAAGCTACTCAGTAGGGGAAAGTCTGGCATCATTCATATTTGTTATCGCTGTTGTTTTGTAATGCAATTAAACAATCCTTTTGTATTTGGTTAAAATATGGTGTATTGCCCAAATTAGTGTTTTTAATGAAATGAATGACTTTTGTTAAAATAATTCTGCTGCTTAAACTCATTAATTTATAATGTCTAATGTATTAATGTTAACCGGTTTTATGTGCGCATGGTATGTGTAATGTGTTGTATGTAGGTTAAATACTAATGTAGTCAGGACAGGTAATGCTTGGGGCATGAAGAGTAAATTAAGTGGCTAATCACAACTGTCCACTTTAATTAGGGACTTACTATACTTGACATAAACTAAGCTGTTTCCTTGAATGACCGTGTTGGTGTTTAAATCTTATAGTGCGCTTAGAGGATGGCCTGTGGTAGACCTTCAAAAGCCTCTCAAGGTGGAGGTCACGGTGCTGCCCCACGACCCAAGAGAGGGAGACGCAGAGTTGAGAAGGTGGTTCCTGGAGAACCTGAGACCCCTCATCCGAAGGGTGGCGACGAGAGTGCCAATGTGAGAGCCTCAGTAAAGGAGGCTATGGTGGAAGAAGTCCACCATGTTATGCAGACAATCTTATCATCTATGATGACCGAAGTGATTAAGGCGGTATGGGAAGGGGAACAAAAGGAGAGAAACAGGTCCGCGGGAGGAAGGGAGCAACCAGAGCTGGAAACGGTTCTCTCTGATAATGAAGAGGAGGAAGAAGAAGAGCCTGCGCTGGAGGTGGCACGAGGCTGTAACTTCGGGACGTTTATGAGATGCAAGCCCTTACTTTCGATGGAAACGACACTGCTACTGCTGCTCACTGGTGGGTGAGGGAAATGGAGGCTATTCTTGATATCAGTGAGTGCCGTAAAGACCAAAAGGTGAAGTTCGCTACCCACTCTTTTGTGGACTCTGCTTTGTGCTGGCGGGACAACATTGTCCAAGCCGAGGGTAGCAAGGCCATTGGGAGAATGAAATGGCCTGAACTGAAGAAGTTAGTGATCGAGGAATTTTGTCCTCACAGAGAGATGGATAAGGTAAAAAGAGAGTTCCTGTAGCTGGAGGCGGGAACAATGACACACCTGCAGTACACCACAAAATTTAACAAAATGGCACATCTGGTGCCAGATCAGGTGGCACCTCTGTCTCGAAAGATCAAGAGGTATATTCAGGGTTTGCCAGCAGATATTCACAGGCACATGATCACCGCCCAACCAAGCACACTTAGGTCAGGGGTGGATTTGGTGGGGAGACTGTATTATGAGAGAACGGTGGTGGTGACTGAAAGCGGTAGGAAGAGTGGAGGTGATCGAAACTGGCGTGGGAAGATGTTTGGTTGCGGTGGTGCCTCGATGAACATCAAGAGTGCACGGGTGGATGACCGGCGGGTGGTCACATCTGGTGCAGGGTTGAAGAAATGTGGTAAATGCGGGAAGGAGCATTCGGGAGAACGCAAATGGGGATCAAACAGCTGCTTCAAGTGTGGGAAGCCTGGCCATATGGCTAGAGATTGTGGGGTTGGAAGGTGTTACAAATATGGGGGAATGGTCATCTGAGCAGAGATTGTAAGAGGCCAAGGGCTGAAAGTTCGGGAGCGAAGAAGGCTGGAGGAGAAGGGCAGAAGGCAGGTGCCCGAGCTTTCACGATGACTCGAGAGGAGGCTAGGACAGACCCCGACGTGGTGTCAGGTATGTTTCTAGTAAACCAAACTCTTTCATCTGTGTTGTTTGATTCTGGTGCTAGTAGGAGTTTTATTTCTGCTACCTTTGTGCTAAGTTTCCCATTAAGGGTAGATGTATCAATAATCCCTTCGAGGTAGAAACTGCCATAGGTAAGCTTACAAGGATTTCTGAGGTGACAGAAGGTTGTGACATAGAACTAGAAGGTCATAAGTTTCCTGTTAGACTATTCATGATGACCTTAGGCGGTTTCGATGTAGTCCTAGGAATGGATTGGTTGGCGGACAACGAAGCGATATTATGTGTCGCAAGAAGATGATCCGATTGACAGCGCCTGATGGGAATACGGTGACGGTTTATGGTGATCAAGTCACGAAGATCCCGAAAGTGATTTCGATGGCGGTGGCGGGAAAATGCATGAGGCGTGGATGTAATGCCTACTTGGCCTATGTAAAGGACGTGGATGCGCCAACACCACAGCTGTCTGATATACCGGTTGTGTGTGATTTTCTAGATGTGTTTCTAGAGGATTTACTAGGTGTGCCACTGGACCGTGAGATCAAGTTCTAGATTGACTTGATACCTCGTGCCGAACCCGTTGTAAAGGCACCGTATCAGTTAGCTCCCACTGAAATGAAAGAGTTGATGGAGCAGTTGCAAGAGCTACATGATAAAGGGTTTATTAGACCGAGTATCTTTCCTTGGGGTGCTCTTGTCTTGTTTGTAAAGAAGAAAGACGGTAGTATGAGGATGTGCATTGACTACCATGAGCTGAATAAGTTGACAGTGAAGAACCGATACCCCTTACCAGAATAGATGATTTGTTCGATCAGCTTCAGGGTGCCAGTTGGTTTTCAAGGATAGACCTTCGATCTGGCTACCATCAGTTGAAAGTAAAGGTGCAGGATGTTCCTAAGACAGCTTTTCACACGCGATATGGTCACTACGAGTTTCTTGTCATGTATTTTGGTTTGACCAATGCGCCAGCTGCTTTTATGGATCTGATGAATCGTGTGTGTCGGCCGATGTAGGATAAATCAGTGATTGTGTTTATTGATGATATCATGATTTAATCGAAGAGCGAGAATTAACATGTCGGTCACATTCGAGAGGTGTTGGAGACGTTAAGGAGGGAGAAGTTGTATGCTAAATTCTCCAAGTGAGCGTTCTGGTTGCACGAGGTCCAATTCTTGGGTCATGTGGTGAATCCTGATGGGATTATGGTGACCCGACAAAGGTGGAGGCGGTTATGCAATGGTATTCACCGAAGACGCCATCCAAGATTCGTAGCGTCTTGGGTTTGGCGGGCTACTATAGAAGGTTTATCCAAGACTTCTCCGAGATTGCTTCTCCACTAACCAAGTTGACCCAGAAAGATGTAAAGTTCATATGGGGTCAAGCTCAAGAAAAGCGTTCGAGAAACTGAAGGTGAGGTTGACTCAAGCTCATGTTCTATCATTACCCGATGGAAGTGAAGATCTAGTGGTTTATTCTGATGCTTCCTATTCGGGGTTGGGGTGTGTGTTAATGCAGAGAGGAAAAGTTATAGCCTATGCATCCCAACAGTTGAAGGTTCATGACACCAATTATCCTACTCATGACTTGGAGCTAGCAGCCGTGGTCTTTGTGTTGGAGATTTGGAGGCCCTATCTCTACGGGATAAAGTGCACCATTTTCACTGACCACAAGACCTTGAAGTACTTCTTTGAGCAGTAGGACCTGAACATGAGGTAGAGAAGTTGGTTGGAGCTCATAAAAGATTATGATTGCGAGATCCACTATCATCCGGGCAAAGCCAACGTGGTGGCTGATGCTCTTAGCCAAAAGGAGAGGCCCGAGCTAATTTGGGTGAAAGCATACCAGCTAATCATGACCTCCGATGTGATGAGCAAGTCAAAGAGTTTCAAGATGAGGCATTGAAAGAAGATCGTCTTAACTTTGAAAGGATGAGAGGTCTGGTTGGGGAATTGGGTGAAAACACACTTTGTGTTAAAACTCGATTTGGACGGCTATGGATTCCTTGTTTTAGGGATCTACGCGTGAAGATTATGGATGAAGCTCACAAGACTCGATACTCCATTCATCCTAGTTCCACAAAAATGTACCAAGATATGAAGAAAGATTATTGGTGGCCGGGTATGAAGCGTGATGTGGTGGGGTATGTGAGTAAGTGCCTTACTTGCTTACAGGTGAAGGCCGAGCATCAGAAGCCGTATGGGAAGATCCAACCTTTGGATATACCAGAATGGAAGTAGGAGCACATCACCATGGACTCCATTACGAAGTTGCCACGTACTCCAAAAGGATACGATGCCATATGGGTGATTGTTGACCGTCTAACGAAGAGTGCTCACTTCCTACCGATCCACGAGATTTATTCATCAAGGAAATTGTAACTCGTCATGGTGTGCCGGTGTCTATTATATCTGATCGAGACACCTGGTTTACATCCAATTTCTGGAAGAAATTCCACGATGCCATGGGGACGAGGTTACATATTAGCACGACTTATCATCCACAAACAGATGGTCAGTCAGAAAGGACCATTCAGACATTACAAGACATGCTTCAAGCATGTGTGATCGATTTTGGGGGAAGTTAGGATGACCACTTACCGTTAGCTGAATTCTCATACAACAATAGCTATCATGCTAGCATTGGCATGCTACCATATGAGCTGCTATACGGTAGGAGATGCAGAACACCCGTTTGTTGGGGTGATACTAGTCAGATGGAATTGGAGAGCGTCAAGGTAATTGAGGCTACGACTGAGAAGCTTGAGAAGATTAAAGCCTTCATGAAGGCAGCTAAAGATAGACAGAAGTCGTATGCCAATAAACGACGCAGACTGATTGAGTTCCAGGTGGGTGACTGGGTTATGTTGAAGGCTTTACCATGGAAGGGTATCATCCAATTCAGGAAACGAGGTAAGCTAAGCCCGAAATACGTAGGAACTTTCTGAATCATTGCTCGAGTAGGAGAGGTGGCCTATAGATTGGAGCTACCAGATGAGTTAAGTGGAATTCAACAGACATTTTATGTATCTCATCTGAGAAAGTGCTTAGCTGATGAAGACATGATTGTTCCACTGGAGGATATTGAAGTAAACGAAGGCTCAATTATGTGGAGCAACCAGTGGCAATCATCGATAGAAAAGAGAATAGGCTGAGAAATAAAGCGGTTCCTCTTATGCGTGTACAGTGGAAGCACATGAAGGGATCCAAATCTACATGGGAGACCGAGGAGGAGATGACGCAGCATTATCCTCATATGTTCGAGGAATAATAGGTTTCGGGGACGAAACTTAAATAAGGGGGGTGGACTTGTAACACTCGGTTATTTTTTTAAGAAAGATAAGAAATGAAGAATAAAAGAAGGAAATGCAATTAAACCAAGTTGAGGGGTTAAAACATAAAAGAAGGATAAAAGTACAAAAGTTGATGTAAAGGTGGGCATGGCCGCCCACCCTCACTTCTCATCACTTTTTTATCCGGTCAAAGAGAGAGAGAGAGAGAGAGAGAGAGATTAGAAGCTTCGATTTGAAGGAGAAGAAGAAGAAGAGGCTAAATTCAAGGTAAGAATTCATTGATTTTAAGTGTTTGTGTTGGGTTTTGGTCTCTGTGTATGCTTATGTGCTTGTGTGTGTTCGTGTGTGTGTGTTATGGGTTTTTAGGTGTTTGAACTCTTCGCATATGGGTTAGAAGGAAGATACACCCAAGTTGCACCAGGTGAGTTTCTAGACCCCGGTTTTTACTTGTTTTAAACTCTCTTTGGGGCTGAAACTGTATTCAAATGATTTATAGTGTTTCTTTATGTATACTCTATGTATTATACATGTTGGATGATGATTCTAAGATGCTTATATATTTTTCATGTTTAGAATAGCCTTGGTAAGCTTAGAACAGATAGGTTGATGATTGGGTTCGAAAGCATCCTAAAAACATGTTATACAGAAGGTTCATGCGCCTAGATAAGGCTCCTGTGCTTGGAAATGCCTTAGAAGTATTTTAGTGTATCCCATGCGCCTGAACAGTGGTCCATGCGCCTAGAATTTACAATCGGATAATTAAGTGTAGGGCCATGCGCCTTAATAGTGCCCATGCATCCGAGTGGCCTATGCACCTAAGTGCCCATGCATTCGAGTGGCCCAGGCGCCGAGGAGAAATAACGGCCTAAGTGTTCCCAAGCGCCTAAGACTCATGCGCCCAAATAGTACCCATGCGCCTAGAATTAGGCTGGAATCAACTAAGTGTCCACACGTCCAGGATTCCCATGTGCCTAGGCACTCATGCGTCTGTATAATGTCCATGCGCCTGAAAGTTGCCCATGCGCCTGGTTCCCGATGCGCCTGCATAGTACCCATGCGCCTAAGGACTTGGAATATTTTTGATTTTTGGGGAAAAGTGTAATGTAGGCTTTGACTTGGGAGGTTCCCAGGGCTATGTAAGTTGACTTTTTCAAGTCATAATGTTGTGATTGGTGATGTATGATGTGATGTAAGATGGGTGATTAGGCATGATGATGTGTGATTGATGATGTTTAATGATTATGTATGATTGTGTGATATGTTCCTTATGATGATGTATGCTTATCTTTCTTATGGCTTTACGTGTCATGTTAATGAATGAACGAATGAAGTATTATGTAACATAAAGTGAAAGATAGTGAAACAGGAACACGAAGTAAGAATGTATGCATTATTGAATGATGAATGAACGAAGGAAAGGCTTGCAAGCATATATATGAGGTGAGCAACCCTGTTATTGCAACAGACTCAGATAGCATGCCATCGTTGAGATTGCCTATGAGGTGAGCAATCCTGTGGTTGCAGCAACTCAGATAGCGTGCAATCGTTGAGGTTGCCTATGTGGTGAGCAACCTCGTGGTTGCAACAGACTCGGATAGCATGCTATCGTGAAGTTGCCATGAGGTGAGTAACCCTATGTTGCAACAGACTCGGATAGCTTGCTATCGTTGAGATTGGCAATGAGGTGAGCAACATAATGGTTGCAACAGACTCGGATAGCGTGCAATTGTTGGGATTGCTAATGAGGTAAGCGACACTGTTGTCGCAACAGACTCGAGAGAACGAACGTATATAATGAACGATAGTTAACAAATGTAATGGAAGATAATAATTATATTATCAATGTGTATGTATATTGCATGGTCACGAATGGATGTAAAGCGCAGTATGATTTGAAAGAAAGTAAAAAACGGTTTTAACAATTGAAATGTATGTTTTATTATAAAACTAGAACTCACTCAGCAACGCTGACTTATATACATTTTCTGTTGGCAGGTAAACGTTGCTGAGGATGGCACGAGGGTGAAGCTACTCTGTAGGGGAAAGTCTGGCATCCATTCATATTTGTTATCGTTGTTGTTTTGTAATGCAATTAAACAATCCTTTTGTATTTGGTTTAACTATGGTGTATTGCCCAACAACAGTGTTTTTAATGAAATGAATGGCTTTTGATAAAATAATTCCGCTGCTTAAACTTGTTAATTGATAATGTCTAATGTATTTAATGCTGTGAATGACCAACGTGAGGTCTCCGGGAACAGGGTCTTACATTCCGGATGGTCTCCATTTGGCGCTCTTTCTATAATACTGTAATCGCTTCTCCTATTCTCCAGTCATAATACCACCACTTGAAGTGAGGAGTGAAGTCCTCTGGCATTTCCCTAATAGTGATCTTTGACATAGTGCGTGGAGGACTCCACTTCAGCACCACTTTGGGTTTCCCAGTCCTTGGGTGCACCTCCGACCTTCGAATGTACCTTGTTGGTTGTTGAGGCTTGAAATTAACCATCGAGTGTGCTATTCTTTCTTCAATGCAGCTTCAAACTAGCCTGACATCATCCTGGGATCCGCATACAGCAGGTTCAAGCGTGCCAACTAGTTGAGCTCAAAACCAAGGAAGTCTTCAGATCATGTGGGAATCCGAAGTACTCAATTCCCTTCTCCCTCTTCATAGCATACACATTTAGATCTTCAAAGTAAGCCCACACTATAATCTTGCTAGATACCTTTAGATGCTTCTTTACTTTGTAGAGCATGGCGTAGGCACTCGGCTTTGGCGTGTGCGTTGGGCACGGATCTCTGCAAAACAAGCCACCATTCAGCCTTTTGATCTGAACATCAGCGTTCGTGGCTTGGGCTTGGCTTTCTGATTTCTCAGCTTCCTTTTCCGTCGTATCTGGTTTAGACATATCACTGTCGAGAGTATCTCCAAAATTAGGAACCACATTTCCCTCTCGACCAGTATATTCTGGATAGTATTGTGATGTGATGTCTTCAATCTCTATCTCATCCATATCGTTTAGCTCGTCATCACTAACTACATCGACAGTAGGGGCATCCTTAACCAATTCATTCGGGTTTAACCGAAATATATCTGCGAGTTGCTCATCAGTGAGGTTGTGAATAATTTCTCCTTCTTCGGGAGTATAGCTTACTGACCTCTTAACAATCCCTTGCAGATCAAGTATCGTTGTGATTTGAGACTTGATCTGCTGAAGGGGAGCAACATCATATTCATCCCGCTGATATTATGGATCTGCTTGATTTAAAACATGTAACACATCATTCATCAGTAAATAATCAAAACAGTTAAATAATCAAATATATACATAAACATTCATTACATAATTTTTAATACATGATTCAGTTACACAAAGGTTCAAAATACAGAAACATTTAAGCATTACTTTGATCTTAAATCATGTGTTCTTCAGCTGGTGGGGCTGAGGATGAAGCACCTTGCACCTGTGCTTTCTCGGATCGTCGCTCATTTGCTTGAGTAGCAGGTAATGCAACAGCATCATCACCCTCCTCATCATCTTTGCTCTCATCCTTTCCAATAAAATCATCTCCACCATCATCATCAAAATCATCCTCATCATCATCATCATCAGCATCATCATCGTCATCCCCTTCTCTAATCTATAAAGGATCATCTTTGGATCCCTTGAGCCTCAACATGAGCTTCTTGTTCTTGGCCTCCAAATCCTGTATCCTCTGTACAGAGGATGTCTGCATCTCTCAGAGCTCTGTGATCTCATGACTCTAAGCCACAATCCTTTGTACAGATGAGGCATGCATCTCATGAACACCTCTATCTCTTGGCTCTGAGCCTCAATCCTCTGGGCTTGGGAGACATTAAGCTCCATTAACTGATTAAGCTGAGTGCTCTTTGTTCATCCATCACCAGCAGCTTTAGTACTAACTGGTTTTGGTTAGCCAGTTGCTCCTCCAACCCAACAGATGGGTAAGAGGATCCAAAAGCAGGTGGGACTTGAGATGAGGTCTCGACTCCATGAGTGGTGGTAGTGGTTGTAGATGTAAAGAAAATGGGTGGTGAGATATGTGTGGAGGGTGAGGGAGCGGCTGTAGTAGTGATTGGTGGAGGTGTGGTAGTCATGGTGGGTGGGGTGGTAGTAGTGTGGTGGGTGGAATGATGGTAGTGGTGATGGTTTGAGTGGTGGTAGTGGTGATGGGTGGAGTGGTAGTAGTGGTGGTGGGTGGAATGTTGGCTGTGGTGGTTGTGGTCGTGGTAGTGATGAATGTCATCCTTATGGCCCTTGAGGTTGATGCTCCCCCTTGGATGCTGATGGGCTGACCAGGTGTGTAACTAGGATCTGCAGCAGTCTCCCCAGACTCGCTAGGGCATCCTCCAACTCCCGAATACCTTGTTCGGTGAAAACCACCTTGCTGCCCACCATCCTGGTAAATGGCTCCTCATCACTCTCCTCCTCCTCATCAGGAGGACATAAATCCTGATGGAAATTGGCTGTGGTGGCATCTCCATGAGTGGGTGGTGGAGGTGTAACATGGCATTGGTGGCCCTAGAAGCAGCAGGCCAGAGTCTCCACCAGTGCCACTCTCATGTTAGGATCCGGTATTTGAACAAAACACCAACTGATTAGCGTGTTAAACCAAACCAAATAGTGCGGAATCCTATTTGATTGGTGATCCAATTAGTGAGAACGCACATAGACACAATAATGTATTGAATCTAACGTCAAGAATCAATTTGGAATCGATCTACATCGTTCTATGAACTTGGAGTACGAACTTAGAGGCTTTTGGACGGCTAGGGTACGTCTGGAGTCGAAGTGTATTTAATGTTTTTTTTGTTCTTCCATGAATTAAGTGGTATTTATAGGTTAGGGTTGCTAATTCGGGCAACTGAACTATTAATATGGTTCAGTCGTGCGATTGAGTTATACGGTTGGTCCATTCGCCCGACTGAGTGTTCAGTCATGCGACTGAGCCAATCTTATGTGACAATCATACGACTGGTCCAGTCTCCTGGTTTAGTCGTGTGACTGAGTCATTCACATGAAGTTGGTCATGTGTATGGTCCATTGCATGGGCCATTCGCATGATAACTTCATGTTGTTAAGTTTGAATGTATTAAATATCATAATGTTATTTATATTAATTCATTCAACCACAAACCTATATAATCAAGTCAATATGCGTTAAATAACTCATTAATGAAATATTAAACATTACAAATCACAGAAAAATATTCATATTTCATTAAATACCCAATATTACATAAGTGTAAGATATTCAAGACATATTACATTAAGATCAGAATCTAGGTACATATATGTATCAACAAACTCCCCCTTGGACCTAGATCTATCTATTGTCTTACATCTTTCATAATTTCCTCAAACGTTTTGTACTTACCTGCTTTGGTGACTCCTGTATTTATCTCAAAAGCAAAATAGAGTCCTATTACATTCTGAAATTGTAATGCTTGTTGTTAGGTCTAGTTTCAGTAGATCTAGTTCATTATGTATAGGCTTAGTACTTGAATTAATATCTCTAACGAATGTTTGTATTCATTATTGTATATGCATTAAATATATAGGTTAACCTTTTTGTGTGTGTTGATTTATGTATGGTTGCAGGTACAAACATTTATACTCGGTCAGCTTATGAAATAAACCAAGTGTAAGAAACATCTACGATGAACATCTTGTTCTTCCGTAGATATATTTCTTACAAGTAACTATTCATCCAAAGATCCTCTACGGATGAACTACCAGAAGTGAAGAACAAGATTGCTTCGGAAGAACAAGATTGCCTCGGAAGAAAAAGATTGCTTCGGAAGAACAAGATTGCTTCGAAGAACAAGCTTGCTTCGGAAGAACAAGACTTCTGTGGAAGAACAATTCTTTTGCGGAAGAACAAACTCCTACGGAAGACACTATTCCTACGGAGTCCAAACACTTGTATAATGCAAGTGTTACAAGTCAACAAGGCAGTTAGGCGAATCCCAAGAAATCCGATGATTCTTTAAGTGACACAAATCAAATCCCAAGAGATCCGGTGTTTCCTATAACAGAAACATCATTGTCAATATATATGTATCCTAGGCTTTGATTTAAGCAGGTTGTTTTAGACGATTGATTGAGCGACAACAACATTAGAATTATAACAATCGATTCAAAGTCTCTCAATCAAACCCTAGCAGCCGTCACATAATAACACACTTTGATATTATTCTTCATTATACTTGTAATCATTAACATGTTCTAATGAAATACATATTAATCATTAATTGTGTTTTGCTACATGTGTTCTTGAACATTTATTGATATTTAAAGCTATTGCAAAACAATTAAACCAAATCAACGTTGATTCCGCAAACGTTGACTTGTCAATCGACCGACATTGATAATTCCTGTTTGCGATCCTTGGATTAACACTTGTACTATATCTCGTGAGCCATAGAACAGTGGCCACTTGTATAATGTATAAACATCATTTGCTGACAAGTTGGTGAGCCACATTGGGTCAAACACCCTTATGGTTTCCATTGTACCATTTCTGTTCAAGACTATCACGGCCTCGCCCATTCTCAATCATAGTACCACTATTTGAAGTGTGGAGTGAAAGTCCGTGGCATCTGACATAGGGATCTTTGACATTGTACGTGGTGGACTCCACTTCAACAATCTTTTGGTTGCCAGTTATGGTGGTCAACTTCAGATCGTCTAAGTGACCTCGTTGGTTGTTGAGGTTGAAGTTGACCCATCTGGTGTGGTACTCTCTCTTTAGAGCTGCTTCAAACCAGCCTGACGTCTTACGAGGGTAACGTATAGCAATTTTAACTTTGCTAACTGGTTAAGCTCAAAACTGGAAGAGTCTTCAGATCATGTGGGAATCTGAAGTACTCAATTCCCTTCTCACATTTAGCAGCGTAGACAATAAGGTCTTCAAAATGTGTCCACGCTATGATCTGCCAGCCACATTTTGATATTTCTTGACTTTATATAGCTTGGTGTAGACAGTTGACTTTGTAGCATTACAGTTGACTTTGTAGCATTACGTTGGGCTCAGCCTTTCTGGTATTGACTTTAGCATCTGTGGCTTGGGCTATATCTTCTTTCTTGTCTGACGCTTCTTCCATTTTATCTATAGTCTCGAAGGTTTCACTGACAAGGTTGTCACCCGGGTACCACATTGCCTTCAATGTCAGTGTACTCTGGATAATGTTGATCAGTGACATCTTCTATCTCGATCTCATCAATGTCATTGAGTTCGTCATCACTATCACCTTGGACTGTTGGAGCGTTTTTCAAGTTCTCGTCGGCATTTAGTTTGAACATTTCGGCCAACTGCTCGTCAGTAAAGTCGTGAATCATGTCCCCCACTTCTGGGGTGTGACTCATAGATCTCCTTACGATCCCTTGCAGATCAAGAATCATGGTTAATTGAGTCTTGACCTGCTGAAGTGGATCTACATCATATTCATCCCTCTGAAAGTTTGGATTTGCTTGATTTAAACATTCAACACAACAATCATTAGTTAATCAAGATAAAAACATTCACATTAAATATAAACAGTCATTACATTAAGTTGATACATGATTGAAATACATATGATTTCAATAACATAAATAACTAAACATTACTCTCATCCTGAATCATCTGCTCTTCTGCTGACGGGGCGGATGTGGAGGCACCTTGATCTTGTGCTCTTTAAGTCCTCCTTTCACTAGTAGGTGTGGCACCCACAGCAGGTGAGTCACCATCATCATCATCATCAACCTCATTGTCTCCAGCATCACGAACAACATCAATATCATCATCACCATCCTAATCCTCATAATCACTGTCATCATCACTGTTATCTCCATCCCCTTCCTTGATCTTCAGGGTCTTTTCCTTGGATCCCTTGAGACGCAGCATGATGGTCTTGTTAGTGGTCTCCAACTCCTTAATCCTTTTGTGATGGATATGCTGCTCCCGGAGTTGGGACATCTCTGCATGCTAAGCATCCATCAGCTAGGCCTGCTGAGATATCTGCAGAGCTTGGGCAGCAGAGTAAGGTCTACTAGCGTTATAATTGAGCAGTCTTCTCTTCGTCCGCAGCCAACAGCCTCCAACACATATGGTTGAGTGCCCAGAGCGTTCCTCTACCCCACTGGGAGGAGAGGTGATCCTGATGTGTAGGAAAGGTATGATGATGGTACAACATGGGGGCTAGTGGTGGTGGTGGCAGTGGTGTAGATTAGCGGTGGTATTGGTATAACTAGTGGAGGTATGGTGGTAGTAGTGGAGGATGGAGGTGTGGTAGTGATGGTGGGTGGTATGGTAATGGTGATAGAGGGTGTGGAAGATAGTGGTGGTAGCTGTGTGGGGTGGCTGTGGTGATAGGTGGAGTGGTGGTGGTGGTAGGAGTAGTGGTGGTGGTGGTAGTGATGAAGGTGATTCGTCTTTCTTCTTCTTCTTCATGTCGTGGGGCTGAGCCATCTTTCTTCCTCGATCCTGTGAGGAGGATGCTCCCCTAAAACACGGCTTCACTGATCGGGAGCAAATGTAGGATCAGTATCAGCCTCTCCCGATCCACCAGGGCATTCACCAACCGCCCGGAGCCCTCGTTCTATGGCAACGACTTTACTACCACAGTCCGAGTCAAAGGCTCCTCATCTGACTCTCCTCCTCACTGGTATGAAATGCTGGTGAAATCCAGCAGTCTTTGCTCCATCATGGGCAGATGCAGGAGATGCTATATTAGCAGTGGGGACCCTTGGTTGGGTGGGCCCTGTATCTCCAGGATCACCGCTGTCATCGTCATCAGAGTCATTCTCCGGGAGCTGTAACTGCTCATCATCTGAGTCACTGTCTACGTGACGCCATTTACCCCTGCCTGGCGCCACGTAGTTCTCCTTGGCCAGATGGCCTATAAGTCTCTTTACCAGGGGCTTGACCTGCTTTCCCTG
Organism: Flaveria trinervia; assembly: GCA_025506515.1. Classification (NCBI taxonomy): domain Eukaryota; kingdom Viridiplantae; phylum Streptophyta; class Magnoliopsida; order Asterales; family Asteraceae; genus Flaveria; species Flaveria trinervia. The sequence goes on from CM046444.1 coordinate 43,396,549, forward strand.
GTAAACTCTCATACGACCTAATGTCGTATCATCCATAATCTCTGAAGCCACGTGTCGTGGCTCTCCTTTGGAAGCGAGGGCAGCTTCTCGTCAAAAATCATCTGTAAGAACCTAGGGTACATGCAGAAATCCTCTTCGCCCTTCGTCTCCAAGTTCTCAATAAGGTAAGAGAAAATCATGCTCAAAAAGCTGAAGGGGTGTTTTAGCACCAGTCCCACGTAGGCATTTTGTATCTGGTCTGAGAGGTCGTCGAACCCACCCCTTCTGGAAGCTATGCACTTCAGGATGACGTGTGCCAAGAACTTATACCGGGGGCATAGGTTGCTCTTGTTGAAACACCTGAGTTTATGTCCTAGAGTACTTAATCCTCAAAAAACAACCTCTCACCATCAAAGGGTGAAGTCTGGTGGGGTGGCCAGCATTATCTCCCAACCCAAGTACACGCTGAATGTCTTCAGCTGTAATCTCCATGTCCATACCAAAGATGGAGCTCCGAAGCTGTATGGCTCTCGCGATCTATCAACAGATGCATTCTCCCAGAAGGCCTGTGTATAGACCTGTAAGGAGTGCATGGAGTAGTAGCAATATCCTTGTGGATCCTTGATCGCTTGATGAAAGCAATGATCTTTGCAAACTCGGCACCATTCTGAGTTGTGTGGTCTAAATGAGCACATATATTGTGCTTGGGGTGATAGACCATCTATCAGCCATCTATCTGCAACACAAGAGACATAGACATAGATAATCACACAATACAATCAAGTCTAATTACCTTCGTTGAATTCATCCGGTTCATTCATGCGATGGAACTGTGCAACTGTGTTCAGTCGGTTGTCCTATCATGCGACTGGACTCATTCAGGTGAATGAATAGGCGACTGAGTTCAATCGGTTTGCCAACCCTGCGATTGGTTCAGTCAGCCGACTGAGCTCATTCGTATGATACATTCGGGCGATTGAGCTATTCGGTTTGCTCAATCGTGCGATCGGAGTTCATCTAGACGACCAGTCGCATGACCCACTGTTCGGTCGACTTAGGTTTGAGCTTAACCAATTAGTGAAATTAAACGTTGTGTATATCTCTATAGACTCACAATCAGATATCTAATAACCTAAAACCTTCAATTTTAACATTTTACATGGTTTAAGTAGGTCATTTTCCCATTTAGTGCTTCGGTTCTTGTTTTATTCGAACATCACAAATTTGGGCACCATTTCTCCTGATTTCTATGAGATTTCATCGTATTATACTCTATAATCACACACAAACGTCAGAAAGTCAATGGAAGTATGAAATCTTGGTCTGATGAAAATTTGGCAGAGTAACTGTAGGCTATGCGAAATAAGGGCGATTAGGGGTGATGAGTTGAATGCGATCGACTGGGCCCTATTTATACTGAATCTGAGTTTAATCGGCCGACTTGACCCATTCTCTCTGTTCAATTGGGCGAAAGGGCCTCAGTCGTGTGATTTCCTCAATCGCTCACATTCAGTCGGCCGACTGGAGTTCAGTCGGGCGACTGACTCATTCGCATACTCTTATGCGGTCGAATGGATCATTCTGATAAGCCATTCAGGTGAATTGTTCATATCATGTCCATTCGGCTGTTTAATGCATAAGTATGGTCCATTGTATGATTGGTCCATACTCATGGTCCATTCGTGCGAATGGGTCAGACTCATTAATTTTACTTTGTAATCATTTCACTATCTCTCTGTTTAACTTATGAATAAACGTTATGAGCATTTGATAATCTCAGACATGATCATTTTATCATGACAAACCTTTTATCACCTCAAACGTGATCCTTTTAAAACATTTTGTCACCTCTAATGTGACGTATTTTTTTGTTTGAAAGCACGTGTGGTCACCTCAGACGTGACCTTTTAGATGATAAGGTCCCTTATCAACTTCCATGACATAGTCCCCTACTCAAAAAATTGAAATAGACTGACTTTGTTCAAAAATAAAAGAAATAATACTGAAAACTTAAAAACTAAGACATGTTTTTGTGAGGGTTAACATAATTTTTCTAAGAGCTGCTTCAATCATTTAAACCATACCGGACCAATTCAATTTGGAATCATACCAGATACTCAAGTCATTTAGGAGGGTTATTACAAAAACTTTATGCTATATTCTTGTTTTTCATCTAGAGTCAGTTAGCAAATCTAGAAAATCATACTAGTACTCTTAGGTCTCCACACTAATTTAAACTTTCAAGAAGTGTAGCCATAATGATTTTCAGTATAATTTTCCTCTTAAATCCATACACAGACTTTCAACACACATTGGTGATAGTTTAAGGTGTTTATTTCAACAAGCATTTATGGATCCATACTTATATGGTAGTCAACATTGCTAAGGAGATTTTTGAGATATCTCAAGGTAGTATTTCAAGAGGAAACTATTCATAGAACTTTCAAAGAAAAGCCAAGCCTCAGGATCAGTGCCATCGCACAGTAGAGAGGCGGCAAACAACGGTGAATTCTAGAATATTAGGTTATGCTTATCCTCAGGTCAGTGCACCACACAGCAGAGAGGCACATAACCTATCTTTTTGTTTGAGCAATTTCAATCTTTTTGCACAAATCTCACCAACAACATAAGTTATCAGTTTGATTGCATTTGCCTTTTTATGTGCTTTTGCTCATGTTTGTCTTACGCACATATTTGTGGCGTTTATTTTGCTCGTCATCCCTTATTGGAATCTTGTTGATTGTGTTAACCAGGGATAATATGTTACCCACAGGTAGTCAAACATTTTAGTTTAATCTTAAGATCACCAAAAAGGTCTAGTATCTATTGTGTTGAATCTACCACATATCATTGGTGGTCTAGCAACCACAAGGTTTACTTTCTTTGTGTTCCCTAGTAGTTGCTAGCTATCTATCATATTTCCTTTTATATTGCTCAGACTACATAGACTTATACTTGAGCTTTGCATCTTTTTCAATTTTTATTTTTAAAATCCCAAATGGTTGTTCCGTGTACTATCATATCAAAAGATTGAATCAGTATCGCGCACATACGATCTTATATTATAGCTTGCTTCTCCTGCTCCCTCGTTTTTTATACCCCTAAAATTATAAAACCATCACGGATTAGCGTTTTAGGATTTTTAATAGGCAAGGAAATAAACTAATTGTAATCAAACTACTTAAAAACTAAGCAAATAAAATAAAATAAAAGAAAATAAAACTAAAAAAATTGAAAAAATAAAAGGAACTAGACACGACACATCGGACTATACATGGTCATCTTCAGGAATGATCTCACTTTTCTTTTTAACTCCGTTGACCTCTAACAAATATAAAAAAACATGGTTTGTCAAATGCCTTTGTATAGAGGTTAGCGCGTTGAAAATCTATGTTTATTTTTACCACATCGATTAAGTTCTTTTCATAGCAATCACGTATAAAGTGATATTTAATTCCGATGTGTTTGGTCTTAGGATGTTGGACCGGGTTTTTAGTAACTGCAATTGCATCAGAGTTATCAACAAAGATAGGAGTAGAAGAGAAATTCAAACCATAATCCCGCATTTGCTATTGAATCCATATGATTTGAGAACAGTAGCTTGCAGCAGCAATGTATTCGGCTTCATAGGTTGACAATGCAACCAAGGTCTGCTTCTTACACTTCCAGGTTACTAATCTTCTCCCAAAGAACTGACACCCTGCTGATGTAGACTTGTAGTTCATCTTGTAGCCGCCGTAATCCGAGTCACTATACGTTGTAAGCTCAAAGTCATCATCATGAGGATACCATAATCCAAGTGTGGGTGTACCTTCATATAACAAAATCCGTTTGACCCCAATCAGATGGTTCGCTTTAGGCTTTGCCTGATATTGTGAACATAGACAGTAGCTAGCATACATGATATCAAGAGAGGCAGTGAGATACATGAGAGATCCAATCATCCCTTGGTACATAGTGGGATCTACCATATCCCATTCTCGTCGGGTGCTACATCATGGTTTGTAGCAAGTGGGGTTCCAGCTGAAGAAGCATTCTCCATGTCAAGCCGACTGAGAATATCACCTACATACTTGGTCTGATGTAGGAAAATACCATTTGGTGTCTGATCCACCTGTAAACCGAGAAAGAATTTCATTTCTCCCCATTGCACTCATCTCAAATTCCATCTTCATTACTGGTTTAAACTCTTTACATAATTCTTTGTTCTTGGAACCAAAAATTATATCATCGACATAGATTTGTACCAGCAGTAAGTCTCCATCTTTTTCTTTGATAAACAGTCTACAGTCAATGACTCCCCTGCGAAAACCGTGTTTCACAAGATGAGTCGAGTTCTCATACCAGGCGCTCGAAGCTTGATGAAGGCCCATATCGTGCCTTGTTGAGTTTGTAAACTCTGTCCCGATGATATGGATCGTCAAATCCCTCCGGTTGACTCATGTACACTATCTCTCCGATCTCACCATGAAGGAACACACTCTTCACATCTAGTTGATAAACTTTGATTTTCATATAAGATGCATAGGCAAGGAAGATGCGGGGCTTCCATCCTTGCCACGGGTGCAAACACTTCATTGTCGTCAATACTCTCAACTTGTTGAAAACCCTGAACAACAACCATGCCTTGTTTCTGATGATCACTCCCTGATTATCTTTCTTGCATTTGAAGACCCATTTGGTGCCAATGACCTTAGCACCTTTAGGTCTATCCAGTAGAGTCCATACAGCCAACTTCTAAAACTGAAGAAGTTCTTCTTGCATGGCACTCACCCAAGCCTCATCATTCATTGCTTCACTAACATACTTTGGCTCAAACTTAGACACAAAATACGGTAGTTACCGTAGTGAAGGTATCCCTTTCCATCACAGAGACATAATATAGCTGAGTAGAACTAATTCCTAGTCTGAACCCTTGATCTCACATCTCCTATAACATTATCCAAAGATGATAGACATTTAGACGTGAGCCAGGAGTTGTTGGAAAAACTACCTCAGAATCAAGATTGTGAACAGTTGGTTCTGGATATGAGGCAATAATAGTCTGAGGTTCCGAAGGCTTAGAAGCATCGCTATCAGATGCTTGTGGACTTGTGGTAGGCGGAACTTGTACATCGTGGTTGTTCTGATCATTTTCTACATTTTCTTCATCAGAAGAGAGTCACTCACATCAGTGCTCCCCCTGATTTGGTATATGATTGACTTTGTGAATGGATAGTGTTGAATCTTAAGATGGTGTGGTCAAGACATCATACATCATCTTATTTGCCAACTAGTCTTCTAAAGCAGAAAGAGGTATGTTGAAGGACTTGAAGAATCCATCATAGTCGAATAAGTAAGCAGGCCTTTTTCCAGCAGGTGGTGTGATGTATCTCTGAACATCAACGTTACACCATACCTCTACTTTCCCGTTGAGTTGTTGTAAACTCTCTTGTTCGGTATGTTGTATCATAGAAAGATCCCTTCATCAACCTTCTCACTTAATTTTCCCTCCTGAGTCTTCTTTAGTAGGGTGCACGGAGCGCCAAACGGCTCGAGATACTCTAAGTTAGGTTTACGTTGTTGACTACCAGAACTTGATTAAGCGTATAACAGGCATTTGCTACTGCTTCATTCCAGAATTGAATAGGCATTTTGAGTCTGCCAGCATAGTCCGTGCCACTCTATCAAGTTGCAATTCTTCCGTTCAGCAACCCAGTTCATCTGAGGAGTGTAGGCAGAGGTAAATTGATGCACAATTCCCTTTACCTTGCAATACATCTCCATCCACTGGTTCTTGAACTCGGTTCCGTCGTCTGAGCGCACCTGTTGTACCTTCAGCTTGTATAGGTATTCCAGTGTAGTTACCAATTCCATGAAGGAGTCAAATGTTTCTGATTTGGATTTCAGAAACATTACCCAAGAAAATCTTGAGTAGTCATCAGTAACTACATAGTAATACAAGTCGCCTGCGATGCTTCTTGTACTGACTGGGCCAAACAGATCCATGTGAAGGAGTTCAAGAGGAAGTCCTATCGAATGAACTTTCTTTTCCTTATGAGACTTCTTCGTCTGTTTGCCCTTTTACCATGCCACACAGAAATCTGGGAGTTGGAAGTTTTTGACATTTACTCCTCTCACAAGATCATTCTGGATCAAGTGATTCATTTTCCTCGGATTTATGTGTCCCATTCTCCTATGCCAGGAGATAGAGTCCTTCTCAGTAGCTTGGACAAGAAGCATTGGACTTCAGGATCCATTGTGGAGGCCTTTGAGAGATCCAAAACATAAAGATCATTATATCTTGAAGCTGACATTAGGATTTGGTCCTCCGGGATCACATAGTCTTTCTTGAGAATGTAGCACTTCTTGTTGTCAAAGACTAATTTGAATCCTTTGTCACATATTTGAGAAAACTAAAAGTAAGTTATTTTGTAATTGTTGGACGTATTTTTCCTTATCACACTTAACTTTCTCATTTCCCACTTCCCCTTGGGCTATGATGTACCCGTCTTTGTTTCCAGCATATGAAACATGCCCTCCTTTAATTTGTCTGATGTTTGATAAGAGAGCTCTATTCCCAATCATGTGCCTGGATGCTCCACTATCTACAATCCACGTGTTAGTCTCAGCATTATAGCGAACACCCTCCACATTCAATGAAAACATTAGTTTATGTTAGGAACCGAAGCCTTTACTGGCTTGGGTTTCCCCGTGGCATCACAAATCATAAACTCAACCCAGTGACCATTTAAGGTTGAGGGAAGCTTAGATTTCTGTTTGTTCTCATTTTCAGACGCTGAGGCGGATTTTTCTTTCCATAGACCAGCTTTGTGTAAGGCCTCTTTGTGATAAACAGATGACTGGCTGATGAGTTGAACTTTGGATTCACTATCCTTTTAGGAGGCATCACTGAGTTCCTCTTAAAAGATCTACTTTTAGATGCAGGATGTTCAACTTTCCTCCTCGGTGTGTGATAATAAGGACAATGAGACACAATGTGACCGTACTCTCCACAATTATAGCAGGATCTACTTTCAACTTTACGGTTTATATGTTTTGCTGGAGTTGTAGATGTCACAGCGGTCGACATTATTTTTTTTTTATTGAGAAACTTCTTTGTTAGATGTATGATCGGGTTTTACAAACTTAATTTCTTTACCTGGTTTTACATCTTTTATTTATTGTTTACCTAGACTTTGTCATGATGCTTAATTGATTAGGTTTTATAGTCCTTTTGGGTTCTGATTTTACTTTGTTTGACCTTGACTTTAAATTAACCTTTTCAAACTCAATTTCTAGGTTAACACAAGGCATCTTTCCTTTTGCCTTTGAAGTGGCTTCCTTTTGTTTAGCGTCAGATTCATTGGATTTACTTACGGAATCTGGATCACTAACAAGAAGAGTTGACACCACATGATCCTTGATGGGGTTATGTTTAATCGGTTTACTTTTGGTGTTCATCAAGGTCTCAAGTGGCAGTGGAACCACTTTGTATCCCAATCCATCCCCATTGTCTCTTTCTCACTAAGTGTTGGACAATGTGGGATGAGCTTGTCCAACGGTGCAGTTTTTGTTTTAAAGAGTTGACTTCTACTTCTAAACTGCTTTCTGCTTCTTAGTGTCCTCAAGGGAGTTAAGATAGTACCTAATGTTATTAGCTTGGTTAAAGGCAACTACTTCTCTTTCCCTAAGTTGTTTGTTCAAAAGGTCTATCTTTTCCTTATAACTGTGCTCGTTTTGTTTTAATAGTCTATTAGCCTCAGTGCATAATTCCAGATCCTTTACTAAGCTATCATTATGATCTAATAACCTAGAAAATTCAAATCCATACTTTCTCTAAATTTATTGCAATCTAAACAAGCATGATTATTGAACAACTGGTCAGTAGTACTTACCTGAGATGTTGAAGGGGAATCAACCATGAGCGCAAAATCTATTGTCTCTGGTTCTGGTGATTCTGACGTTGATGCAGATCTTTTTGTTTCAGGCAGGTGGTTGACCACATGAGCAGTGTCTTCAGAATTTGACATCGCGAGCTCTACTGCAATATCTCCCTGTACTGTAGAATCGTCATCAGTGTCCTCCACACTAGCTATGTGGACTCTCTCGGTGAGATGAACCAGAAGCTCCAATCCTGTCCTTCATCCTCATTAGCAGTCAAGGCTTTGGGGTCCTTGCTTGATGAAGTAGGACTTCTAGATGTGGCCTTGTCCTGACGATTAAAGGACGAGAAGGGATTGCCATTCCAGTCTTCTTTGGCCTCACATACTCCCGCTTGAAGTGTCCCTTCTCACCACTGTTGAAGACAATGGTTGTATCTTTGGTAGCAACCGAGTTCTGTCCGGTCTTTTTCACAAACTTTTTAGCTCGTCGGACAGCACTTGCCAAAGCCCACATTATGTCCATTTGTTCCAACTCCATTTCGTCCACCTGTTCATAATCCTCATCTGCCAAGTGACAATTTCCTATCTTTCCAGCAACTAGTCCATCATAGGAGTGGACTACAGTAGCTAAGAGGTCCATGTGTTCTTTGGCCACCTCAACAGTCACATTACCGAAGTTATCGGGTTTCAGTTTTGCTGCATTAGCTTCAGGTATAATATACTGGGTGCCAGACGAGCTTGACGTTTCGGACCTGAGTAGAAGGTTGTGCTGGAATTGCTGCACTTGAGACGAAGACAGTCGGTAGTGGTGCTCCAGATGTCTTGGCCTGAGGAGTCACATTGTAGAGTGTAGGATTCTAATCGTAGTTGGCCTTTTGAGCTCTGTACTTCATCCTAAGCTCTTCTTCTCTTAGTTTCAAAATGAAGTCATTTATATCTAACTTTGAGAGCATCTCATTCTGTCTGAGATTAGAAACGAAGGAAGCCCATTTCTCCGGTAGTCCATCAGCAAAGTTAGATACCCTATCGTCCATCAACGTAGTTACTCCATGAGTGTGCATCTCACTCATCAAGTGGTAGAATTGTCCATCACATCATCCAGGCCTTCCTTTCCCATTGAAGAGAAGTTTTCAAACTCCTTCTTCCAAGCTTTGGCCTTAATGGCCTTGAGTGAGGCATTTCTGACATACCTCTTCTCCAACACATCCCATAATTTCTTTGCCTGAGTATACTATGAATATTGATGGAAGATATCCTTCGGAATTGATTGAGTGAGCAAAGCGTAGACTTTTATCTCTGCGTTGTGTTTTACTTTCTGTGCATCTGACATGCCATTTGGTGTAAGCTTGATTCTGTCAGCTCCTACTGGCATGCTGTACCCCGACTCTATTGCCTCCCACAAATTTGTATTTACTCCATTTAAGTAGATTTCAAAACCTTGCTTCCATTGTGGGTAGTCATCTAACGTGATAAGCTTCGGGGGTTTATTGTGAATTCCCACTTCGTTCTCCAACAGTAGTAGATTTTGAATACGGTATCTCTACTTGCTGTGTATGCTGTTAGGATCTGGTATTTGAAAAAAACACCGACTGATCAACATGTTAAACCAAACCAAATAGTGCGGAATCCTATTTGATTGGCGATCCAATCAGTGAGAACGCACGTAGACATAATAATGAATTGAATCTCACGTCAAGAATTGATTAGGAGTCTATCTACAACATTCTATGAACTTGGAGTACGAACTTAGAGGTTTCTGGACGGCTAGGGTACATCTGGAGTCGAAGTGGATTGAAAGCTTCTCAATTCTTATGTTTTTTTTTACGAATTAAGTGGTATTTATAGGTTAGGGTGCTCATTCGGGCGACTGAACCATCAGCTTGTTTCATTCGTGCGATTGAGCCATGCGGTTGATTCATTCGCACGACTGAATGTTCAGTCGTGCGACTGAGTCAGACGTATGAAGCTGTTCAGGCGTATGGACTATTTAGGCGCATGGACACTCAGTCGCATGGCCATTCAGACACATGGCCACTGTTTGGGTGCATGGTCCAGTCAGACGCATAAGAACTTCACTTAACCAAGTTTGAATGTTTTCATTGTTATAACATTATGCACATCAATTCAAACACTCATAAACCTATATAATCTGGTCAATATGCGTTACACAACTCATTAATGAAATATTAGAAATTATAAATCATAACTATAGATTATCATTTCATGAAGTACCCATTATTACACAAGTGCAAGATATTTACACACTATAATTTTTCCTCACACCTTGTGATGTTTCTTCACACTGTAGAGCTTGGTGTAGACATTTTGTTTAGCAGCACCGCGTTGGGCTCGGATCTCCTCAAAACAAGCAGCCCATTCAGCCTTTCTGATTACAACACCAGGGTTTGAGGCTTGGGCTTGTCCTTCAACTTTCTGAAACTCTTGCTCCATCTTATCAAGTATCTCAAATGTATCACTAACCACGGAGTCACCCAAATTTGGAACACATTTCCCTCTTTGTCAGCGTACTCGGGATAGTGTTCTGCAGTGACGTCCTCTGTCTCTATTCCAAAATGTCGTTCAGCTCGTCATCACTGGTTTTCTAAAAAGGTTGGAGCGTCCTTTACAATCTCATTTGAATTAAGCTTGAACATTTCTACAATTTTCTCGTCAGTGAGATTGTGAATGATCTCTCCATCTTCAGGAGTGTACAATACAAATCTCCTAACAATGCTCTGCAGATCAAGAATCATCATGAGCTTAATCTTGACCTGTTGGAGGGGAGAAACGTCATGTTCATCCCTTTGAAAGTTTGGATCTGCTTAATTTAAACATGTAACACAGTAATCAATAATTAATAATCAAGACATAACCATTTACATTACATATAAACATTCATTACACAATTTTATACATGATTCAATTACAAATGAGTTTAAATAACAATAAAACATCTAAATAGTACTCTTGTCTTTGATCCTGTGTCCTTCTGCTGCAGTGGATGATGTCAAGGCACCTGGATCGTAAGTCCTCTTGGTCTGCCTCTCCTTAGCTTCCTGTGCACCCGAAGCAGATGACTCTTCTCCTCCATCCTCATCATCACCTTCATCATCACCATCATCATCTTCATCATCACTCTCATCATCCTCATCACCGTCTCCCTCTCTGAACTTTAGAGGCTCATCCTTTATGCCCTTACGTTGAGCAGGATGGTCCTCTTAGCATCCTCCAACTCCTCAATCTTCCTAGTAGATAACACTTTTTCTCATTGAGTTGGAAATCTCTTGGCTCTGAGCAGCCATTTGCAGAGCCTGCTCTTCAATCCGGCATGCCTGTTGAGAGATCTACTGTGTTTGTGCAGCTGTAAGCTGCACTAACTGTCTGAGTTGAGCAGTCTTCTCATCATCGGCTGCTAACAGTTTCAGCACCATACGATTTAGTGTTGAAAGCTGTTTTTCTACCCCACTTGGGGGTAGAGATGATCCTGAGGGAAAGGATAGGGAATATGATGGTCCTGCCTGGTGGCTAGAGGTGGTACTGGTGGCAGTGGTGAATATAGGAGGTGGTATGTGAGTGGGTGGTGATAGGTAAGCTGAATGGTGGTGGTTGTGATGTTGGTTGGGGTTGGAATCACTGGTGGAGGTGAGGTTGTAGTAATGGAGGGCTGAGGTGTAGTGGAGAAAGTGGGTGGTGTGGTAGTGGTGGTAGCGGTGGTGGTGGTAGTGGTGCAGAAGTAGTGATGGTTGAGGTAGTAATGAAAGTAAGCCTTCCTATCTTCTTCTTCATACCATAGGGCCGAGCCATCCTCTTCCTCGAACCAGTCAAGGAGGATGCTCCCCCTAAAGCATTACTTGGCTGGTCAGGAGCATACGTGGGATCAGTATCATCCTTTCCCGATCTACCGGTGCGTTCGCCAACAACCCTAAGCCCCTTCTGTGGCAACTACTTTGCTGCCCATAGTACGGGTCAGTGGCCTCATCCGACTCCTCCTCCTCCTCACCAGGTATGAATCCTGGTGGATCCAGCATCTCTGCTACATCTTCAGTGGCGGCAGATGCTGGAGATACACTTGCAGTAGTGGGCCCCTTGATTGAGTGGGCCCTTCATCTCCAGCCTCCCTGCTATCATCATCATCAGAGTTGTGCTCTGGGAGCTGTAGCTACTCATCATCTGAGTCGTTGTTTATGTGACGCACTTATGCCTGCCTGGCGCCACGTGTTCTCCTTGGCCAGATGGCCGTAAGCCTCTTTACTTTGGAATTGACCTGCTTACCCCGGTAGACTCAATACGACCCAAGCAATCGTCCATGATCTCCAAGACCACGGCATCGTGGCGCACCTTTGAAAGCGAGGCAGCTTCTCATCAAAATCAGCTGCAAGAACCTGGGTTACATATAGAAACCCTCTTTTCCCTTGGCTCCAAATCTCCACGAGTAGAGAAGATCATGCTAGAGAAGCTAAAGGGTAATGATAGGATCAGTGATCTAAGTTTGATTAATTAGAGTAGATTGCAGCGAAATTGAACAATGAATTAGACAATTCGCAAGAACACAATTGATATTCAATGAAAGTAAACGGTTATAGAAAGAGAATTCTGCAAAAGGAATATTTCATTCATATGCTTTCGTGGTGGCTGAATGTCACACGTTACAACTAGGTCAACATTCCTTATATAGGGAATGTGACGTCTACTGATGTCACTTGATAGTGACTCTAACAGAATTATACAAACTACTAAAACTATGCAAACTACTGAGAATGTTCTCAACTACTGATTACATCTCAGAGAATGCTAAGTACAAAAACAAAAAACTACTGAACTAAAACTACTGAAACTATAAACTACTGAAATTTAAATTACAAGTACTGAAAGGAAAACCATCACAACTACTGAAGTTAATAACTTCAGCTGTTGTGACACTACTGATCACTCTGGTCTTCAGTCTTGTCTTCAGTCTTTTACTTCAGACTTTATCTTCAGCTGATAGATTAGACTTTGTCTTCAATACTTTACTTTCAGACTTTGTCTTCAGTAGAAGTCTTCAGATCTTGTCAGACTTGTCTTCAGTACTTTACTTTTAGATTTTGTCTTCAGTAGAAATCTTCAGATCTTGTCTTAGACTTTGTCTTCAGACCTGTTATTAGTGATGTCTTCAGCTGTTGTGATCTTCTTTAGCAGTTCCAATGTCTGTGGGACTTAGAGGTTTTTCTGATCAGGCTCATTGGTTCTTTTGGTCCAACAAACTCCCCCTGAACCAATGCAGCCAAAACCTCTAAACTTATTGATGATCCCACTTATTCTTAGCAGAAACACCCTCTTGATCAGCTTCAGAGGTAATCAGTTAAGCACAGGCCGGGAAAAGGATTCTAATCTTTTGATTGGCTAGTATGGAAGGGAACTTTGTCTTGGGGAAGCTGGAACACAGAGTCTTATCCTAACCATGAAACCTAATTCCCATTAATGAGTCTGTAAGACTCACTAGCATAGGCCTCAAGGAGAACAACTTGTTCTCGTTGGTGAGTTCTTCTGCTTCTCCTCAAAGAAGAACTCTGGGCCATAATACTCAGACATATCTCACTGTCTTCCTATTCTTTAACTCGACAGTTGTGATCTCTCTTATGCAAATTCATCAGGGTGAGAGCCTTCTAACAACAACTGGAGTTCACTCTTCTAAGATCTTCAAGTCTTTTGTATAACAATCCCATCTTGATCATTTTGTTCTCAAGAATAGATTGAGGGTTGTCTTGGAGTTGTGAGCTCTCTTGAATTCTTCAATATCTCCCAGGGTGAGACTACCATGGCCAACATAATTGCAGCATTCAAAGTCTTTTTCACTTGGCCATGATATCTACTAGGTATGTTCTTCTTATGAATTCTAGAACTTACCCTGGGGTCTGGCCAAATCCGCACTCTTTCTCGTTGATGTTGAAAAGTATGTCTAAGAGTGTACAACTCAGAGCTTGTTTCTTCATTTCTTAAATGGATGAGGACGAGGGAAGTCCTTGTCAACCATCTTGTGAGAAATTGCTCATCATGCTGCTTCTGTGTCTGCTTCTTCAATCTTTACTTTCACCATTTGCATTTGCAAGTCAGGTGTAATCACTTGTTGACTTCTGTGCTCGGGTGATTAAGTTTGAGAACAGCAGAGATTGGCAGGACTATCTTCATCATCATCCTCTTCTTCATCTTCTTCTACCCTCAACACCCTTCTCCTCCTTCTGGGTGTATCACTGGGTAAGGTTTGAGGTGGTTTTTGGGGTAAAGGGATTGGTTTTGTGGGTGAGTTGTGGGGTGGTTGGTTTAGGGATAGATTTTGGGAGATTTTAGAGATGAGGGTTGTTTTTGAGTGGGAGTATGAGAAGACTGATGTAGCATTTGGTGGTGAGTTTGGCTTTGGAGAGCTTTGCCATTTCAGTTCTCTATCCAGCACCTGCTTCATCCAGTGCTTCGATGATCAACCCTTTATTTTAGCCTCCAGCAAAGCAGATTTTCTTGGTTATCTCCAAGATACTGTCTCTGGACCAAGACTTTATCACTTTCCAATCTTTCCCTTTCCAACACACTATAACCAGCCCATCTAGCTTGAATCTTTCTATTCCAGCCTTCTGATCTCAGTATCTAATGTGGCTGTGTCATGACCTTGTCTAAAGAGCTGATCTATAATTTTATCCATGGATCAGTTGTAGCTTCATCAGCATCTTTGACAAGATCTTCTAAGGATTTTTCTCATCAGATTTGACTCAGCACTTTTCTTCCTTTTATATGTCATCAGCTAATCTTCTTCTCTTTATCTATGCTCAACTCTTTGTACTGTGATCAGCTGTTCTGAGATCAGTCTTTCTCCAACTCCTTCTCTTTTTCAGGGTCTTTGTCATCATCACTCTTTTCCTTTTCTTTTCTTTCACTGCCTTAGACTTAGTAGTCCCCCTTTTTGGTTGCATTGGGATCAGGGGCTTGGAAGGCAGAAAGAGACTTGTGAACAGCATCATCATGAGGGTTTGTAGATTTGAGGAGATTCTCATCAATGGCTTTATGTACAATCTCAGTAATGATAAGAGTGATGAGAGGTAAGGAGTGTTGAAAGGTAGCAACCATCTGCTCAGAGGGGTTCTGTCCCTGAGAGGTGGTGCCAAAATAATGGCTGGTGGCTCAGTTAAGTGTGTAGGCGAAGTGTTTGGTGAACCTTCAATGAAGGTGCCATATAGGCATTATTGGGGTAGATGGACTTTGATCCTGAGACATTTTGGCTAGCAGCTCTTTGAGTCTGCTTACCTCATTTTCAGGGTGGTATTATAGGCTAAGACATCATAGAAAAAGCCCAGGTCATCATCAGTCTTTGCTGAATCACTCCTGGTTGAATCAGGATGTACATGCCTGAGTGTAGATCAGTATAAGCATGTACCTTGTTCTTGGTACTGGGGACTTCTTCCTCAGGACTATGTCCTTCATTGGCAGTTGCCTCTGGTAAGGTTAGATATGTTACCAACTTCATCTGATCATTTGCTGAATTAGTAGAAGTGGCAGCCTGACCAGATGTTCTAATCTCGTCTTTTACACTGGAGATTGAACATTGTAACCCTTGTGCTGTGGGTTATCAAAAGCATTTTGGTCCTCCCCCTCAATGGTGAGGTATTCAGTGTTGATTGGTTTCTGGGGGGGGGTGAGGAATGCAACTGACTCAGCACTGTAGCAACTATAAGTGTTGGGCTTTGAGGGGTGGTTGCATGTGGAGATGGTCTGAAGCAGACTACACCCAGGGTGAGAGGTGCTCTTCAATGGTAACCTCTTAACTGAGATAGGTTTAGTGTGGATCCCTAATTTGGTTGCAACAGGATCCTGTGAGAGATACGTGTGTGGCTTAGTAGGTTGAGTTTTAACATAACTGGAGTTAGAACCAGTATGTGTTCCTGTATTTGTGGTACAGGGGCATCCTCAGGGGACTCATCTCCCTGAGTAGCCTTTTGGGGTTTTTGGATTCGGGTTTGGTGGGGGACTTGGATCTGGAGGTGGAGGCTGTGGGTTCCTTACTTGGGTTTAGCATCCGGACAGCCCTTTTAGAGTAGGGTCCGAGTTATGTCTGGAGTATACCTTAGCTAAAACAGCTGGAGCAGGGACTCCAAGACCAACAAGGCCATCAGATTTTAATTGATTCAAAATTATGGCCATCAGAAACCTGGGATAAAGTATCCATCTGTTTGCCACAGGTTTCTGAGCCAGATCCTTAAGTTCCATGAAGACTATCTCAGAAAAAATTTAGATTTTGGGTTCAAAGATAGAGTACAATACCTGTTGCCATCGTGAAGACATCTGATCCCAAGAAGATGTCTTTGAAGCAAGGCAGACATTCACCATGTGGAAGATAAGTCGTTCAGCATCATGGAAGTGCTTTTTTAAGAAGTTGGTTGTAGCACTTAAGTGCTTCATACCCATTGTTGATGAAAGACATATCAGTGTGCCTTTCGGGTATTCTTTAGTATAGGTGCCATCATGCAAATTTAGGGTTTGCGAATGATGTCGGGGGGTGATTAGCACTGTTTCTGGTTGACCACGACTGGAGAGTGATTTGGCTATCTTCTCCCGAGTTGTCATAGAGACGTTGGTCCAAAATTAGGTTAAGGAATCAGGGTATATGGTAGGATTTAGAAAAAAGGTTGTTCGGTATGAGGAATCCAGAAAGATCGATGGCATTATCAAACTTGTTCCAGAAGGCCGATTTCGAAAGGTAGGCAACACAGTTGTGTCGGGGTTTGAGTTTCATGGTCGCCATTGTTGAGAGAGAGAAAAGGATTGAAACGGCTAATGAAACGTTTGGCTATAAGTGCAGGTATTTATAGGTTAAGAAAAGGCTGAAGAAGAAAATGACTGAAAGTGTTGGTGTTGTCATCAGTGTTATGAAAACAACTGAAGACTTGGTTTTAACTATCAGACGTTTGAAAACAACTGAAGACTTGGTTTTAGTCATCAGTAGTTGTGAAACTACTGAAAACCCTTGTTTTGTCTTCAGGTATTATAAACAACTGAGAACTTGGGTGTTTCCTCAGTAGTTGTAAAACTACTGAAGACATGGTTTTTTCATCAGCTATAGGTGAAACAGCTGTTTGTGGAAACGACTGAAGAGAAATTTCTCATCAGTATTTTTCGTCAATTCTTAGCTTTTCAGCTGTTTCATACTGTCCTCAACACTTACTCATCAAACTTTTTAGCTGTTTTTAGTTGTTTCATAAGACATTAGTACTTAGCTGTTTTTACTGACAAAGTAGTTATAACTACATCAGTAGTTGTAACTGCATCAGTTACTTTTAACAGATCAGTACATATTGTGACATGTTTACTATGATCATCAGTAGTTGTCACTTATTCTAGCTGCGGCATACCAAGCCTTGCCACAAGGTTTTGGAAAGTTGAACCATCCAAAGGCTTACTAAATATATCTGCAAGCTCATGAGCACTTGGCACAAACTTTGGATCAATCAGACCTTTTTCAAAACAATCCCTGATAAAATGGTGTTTGATCTCTATATGTTTGGTCCTAGAATGCTGGACTGGATTCTTGACAATGCATAGAGCTGAAGCACTATCCATTAATAATGGAGTCTTAGTCTCTGTAATGCCATAATCCAATAATTGATTCTGAAGCCAGAGTACCTGAGATGTACAACTTGCAGCAGCAATGTACTCTGCTTCAGCAGTGGATGTAGCAATAGATGTTTGTTTCTTACTCTGCCAAGAAATCAAACAGTTGCCTAGGAATTGACATCCACCAGAAGTTGACTTTCTGGTTAACTTACACCCTGCATAGTCACTATCAGAAAAAGCAACTAATTTACAAGAGTGTCCAGTGGAATACCAAAGACATAGATATTGTGTACCTTGCAGATATCTAAAGACCCTCTTGACTGCAATCAAATAAGACTCTTTAGGAGCAGCCTGAAATCTAGCACACACACAAGTTGCAAACATGATATCTGGTCTAGAAGCTGTTAAGTACATCAAGGACCCAATCATACATGTGTAGTGTTTCATCAACAGCTTTACCTTTCTGATCTACATCTAGTTGTGTGGTGTTGCACATGGGAGTAGAACAAGGCTCACAGTTTTCTAAATCAAACTTATTCAAAAGATCTTTTGTATATTTTGACTGATGAATGAAGGTTCTCTATCAGCCTTTGTTTGATTTGCAAGCCTAGAAAGAACTGTAATTCTCCCATTGCACTCATTTCAAACTTTTGTTTCATTAAACTTGTAAAATCATCACACAACTGGGGATCAGAGGATGCAAAAGTTATATCATCAACATAAATTTGAACAAGTAGTCTATGCTGATCCACTTTCTTAATAAACAAAGTTTTATCTATGGATCTCTAGTGAAATTATTTTTAAGAAGAAACTTAAAGTGTTTCATACCAGGCTCTAGGAGCTTGCTTCAACCCATAAAGAGCCTTATCAAGTTTATACACCCAATCAGGATGTTTATTGTCCTCAAAACCTGGTGGTTGACACACATAAACCTCTTCTTTTATTTTTCCATATAAAAAAGCACTTTTGACATGCATTGAAAAACTTTAAGATTGTAGAGTGCAACGTAGGCTAAGAACAATCTAATTGCGTCTAGTCTGGCCACAGGGCAAAGGTTTCATCATAATCAATACCTTCTTCTTGTGAAAACCCTTGTACAACCAGTCTAGCCTTGTTTTTGACAATAAGCCCATTTTCATCAGTTTTATTCCTAAACACCCATTTAGTGCCTATTGCACACTTACCTGGGGGTAGAGGAACCAGTTCCCACACTTGCTGCTTTTTGAACTGAAGTAGCTCAAGCTGCATGGCTTCAACCCATCCATTGTCTATTAGGCAACATGATAGTTCTTTGGCTCTAGCTGACTGATGAAGAGAGCATAGAAGCAGAAGTTGGACAATTGACTTCTGGTTGAGACACCAGCATTGATATCACCAATGATTTGAGACATGGGGTGATTCTTCAGCTCTTGTACACTATAAGATCAGTGCAAGTGTTTGTAGCAGGTTCAGCAGCAGCAGATAATGATCCAGATTCTTGAAACCAAGTATGAGATGGCAATTCAAATGATGTAGAACGATCAAAAATCTCATTAGCATTTGTTGTGGATGGAGCTGCTGAGGCTACAGGAACATCAAGTTTAGTGGACTCAGCAGTTGATCATAAACTTGAAAAGGTCAGTACTGAGATCATCATCATCTTCAGTACCACCAGGTGGAAGACTTGCTGCAGAAGATGATTTATTCACATGATCTGCTACAGCTGGAGGTTGATAAGGATCATATTGCAGTATGTCCAGATCAAACAACTCCACAGGGTTTTGTGGAATTTTATCCTTAGGAGATTCATTGAATTTCACATGCAAGGTTTCTTCAACTATCTTTGTTCTACAGTTGAAGACTCTGTAAGCCTTGCATGTGTTGAATAACCTACAAAATGCCCTGCATCCACCTTAGGATCAAATTTGTGGAGTTGATCCTTTGTGTTGAGAATGAAACAAGGACACCCAAAGGCTTTGAAAAATGAAATTAGAGGAGCCAAATGATGTAGAACTTCATATGGAGTCTTCATCAACCTCTGATTACTAACACTCTATTCTGCACATAGCAAGCTGTGTTGACAGCTTCAGCCCAAAAGGTCAATGGCACACCAAAGTCAACCAACATGGACCTTGTAGTTTCAATTAGGGTCCTGTTCTTTCTCTCCACTACTCCATTTTGTTCTGGAGTCCTTGGGATGCTAAACTGCCTCTTGATTCTCTTTGAGAGATAAAAATCATCAAGTGTATGGTTTCTGAATTCTGTTCCATTATCACTCCTTATACACTTGACTGATAGGGAATACTGCTTCTCAACATACAACACAAAGTTTATAATCGTCTGAGCAACCTCATCCTTTGAATGCAAGAAGAAAGTCCATACAAATCTGGAGTAATCATCCACAATTACGAGACAGTATTTCTTCTTTGCCATGCTCATCACTCTCACAGGACCAAATAGATCCATGTGCAGTAACTGCAAGCAGGCAGTGGACTTAGGTTCTTCAATAGGAGGGAATGAGACTTTGTGTTGATTTCCCTTCAAACAAGCAGTGCAGGTTTCATCACAGTGGAACTCCTTTATTGGTAGACCTCTCACTAAACTATTGTGGATCAGCTTATTCATGTTTTTGAGGTTAACATGACCCAGCCTTCTGTGCCACAGTTTAGATTCCTGAGGAGAGGCTTTGGAGAACAAGCAAGGATGACCTTTCAAATCAATCTTCTTTGACAAATCAAGGGCATATACTCTTCCAATCCTGTTGGCCTTCTGGAGATTATGTTCATCCAATACCTTGTCAATCAGCCTTAGAACATGGGAAGACAGAATCCTACAGTTCTGGCTTGTGAAAAGTGCAACATGCCCTTTATCATACATCTGACTGACACTCAGTAGATTATACTTAAGATTCTCCACATGGTTAACATCATCAAATCTGATTTGTCCATTTGACACATATCCTTTCCCGATGATGTAACCCTTGGCATCATATCCAAATGAAACAAATCCCTTCTTTCCTTGAGAGTAGTCATTATAAAGAGAACTGCTCCCAGCCATTTGCACAGATCCTCCACTGTCTACATACCAGATGCTCCTTTGGCATGCTGAAGAACCCTGCATTCATCATAAAGAACTAGTTAGGTTTTGAGACCCAAACCTTTTTGGTTTTGGGTCTGTTTTCATCAACAGATTTAACCATGACTTGTTTCTCATAATTAACAGCTGATGAAGATGGAGATGGTGCTGAAATGGATTCCTTGGATTTGGGCTTGGAATGCCTTTTCAGTGATTTGATCACAGGTGCATCTAGTTGGTTAACTCTCCCCAACAAATGTTGAACCATCATAACAAGTTGTGTCTGATTTGTAGCTAAAGCTTTCAGCTCTTGTGACATATCAGTACTTGTTTTGATGAGTTCTTGTGGCCCACCATTTCCTTCTTGAAATTCACAGACTTAGTCTGATGTTTATCATAAGTAGCACTATCAGCTGTTTTATGATAAACCCTATCATTCTTTTTGGATTTGGATGAAGTCTTGGGTTTATCACAATGGGATGACTGTGGTACAAACTTAGTCTCAAACTCATATTTCATTTCATCTATCTGGATTTTAATGAGCTTATCTCTGTTAAGTTTGGAACCCTTCTTGTACAAACATTCATCAGAAATATGATTGAATTTACCACATATTTCACATGGCTTATTCTTCATCTTGGATTGATCAACTGCTGATATGGAAACAACTAAAGGCGTGATCTTCAGTACTTTCCTCCTTTCAGTACTTTTGTTTAGTACTGAAGGATCTGTAACAACTGAAGACTTGTTCTTCAGCTGTTCTCTATCCGTCCTGAAAGACCGTATGATAGATTCATCAGTAGTTGTTAATCCTTTTATTTCAGCTGATTTGAAATGCTTTTCAGATGTTGTGACTTGCCCTTCGGTACTGAGGTACTTTGAGGGACAACATCTGAAGTACTCATCTTCATGTGCTTATCATAGTTAACCCATCAGGCAATTGATTTGTTGAGGTATAACATGATTTCATCTTTTGATCTTGGGAGATCACTTGAAGATGATACACATGATGATGTGGTTTGGAAATTACTTTCACCTTCAGTTTTACTATTGATTTTGGAGTAAAATCTGTAGGTGGTGCAATGTGATTGTAACCTATTCCAAACTTCACATTCGAAGCAGATTGCTTGCTGAGCAGCATTTCAAATCCCTTGCAGGATGATACCCAGCGGTCACACTCAACTTGGGTAGCTGCAAGATTTTCTTTGAGTTCTTTGTGGTTCTCAAGAATGACCTCTAGCTTAGCCTTTTCATCATTTAATTGGCATTTAAGCTTATAAATCTCATCATCTTTATCTTTAAAGACAGACTCATACTCAGCTTTTCTTTTGGAAAGGGTTTGCTCAAGCTCAAGATTTTGATTTATTAAAGCTACATTTGCCTCTCTAATAGAGATAAATGCAGCTATGCAAGATTCAGAACATAGCTTGGCCTTAGCCTCAGAGGATACCTCGGTTACCTGTGAAGAAGATGCATTGGAGCATGAACTCTCAGTAGATTCCAGGGCCATGAGAGCAAGATTCCCAAAAGGATGTTCACCACCATGTTGACCATCACTGGCAAATAATTGCTCATTACCAGAGAGATCATCCTGTAAACTGCTCCAGTCAACAACACCAGGGGTGAAGAAGTTGTGATGAGGTTGTGATTGAGATGATTGAGATGGTAGAGGCTCAGGTAAGGCTTGAGGTTGTTGTGCAATAGGAACTTGAACTTGATTTGGTTATGGCATGTAATAGTAAGGATATGGATATGGCATTGGACCCTGAGGGACAAAATACGCAGGAGATATAGGTTGTGAGTGATGACCAGAACTAGCAGGATGTTGCCCTCAGTTTTGTGGACTATTGCTTGGAAAAGTCACAAAGGGTGCAGAGGAGTTAGATCCAGATGATCTACACTCTCTTGCAAAGTGTCCAAGCCTGTGGCATTTGTGACACCTCAACTTACTCTTGTCAAAACCAACTTTGGTTTTGCCAGAGAGTCCTAGAAATTTTCTACCAGTTCTCTTGTAGAACTTTTGAGATCTGATATTAATCAATGCCATTTGGCTTAGAATATCCATCTCTTATAAGTCATCATCAGCAATACCTTTCAAATCATCCATAATGAAGCACAAATTGTCACTATTACAGCCTGACTGACTATCAACACTAACAAATGCATGATCAGAACTGTTTGAAGAGAAATCTATATGCTCATCATAATTGCTTTCTGATGCAACATATTCTGACTCATGACCAACCATGGTAGTGTTCCCTAGTACAAAGTCATCAGTGAGCTTTCCTGATGATGCCAGTTTCCTTTTCTTCTCTATCTCTCTTTCAAATGTAAGCAGTTTCCCATGGAGTTGGGTGAGAGATAGGCTATCCAGATTTGCACTGGAGCGTAGGACAATGGTATATGCGTCCCATCTCTCAGGCAGTGATCTGAGGAATCTGTTGTTCATCTGGCTATTAGTGTATTCATGTTTGACCATTTTCAGCTCAGAGATCAAACAGGAAAAACACTCAAACTGTTGAGTCAGTGACTCACTCTTCCTATGAGAGAATGTCTCATATTGTTGGGTAAGGATTTCTCTGTTATTTGCTAAGACCTCATCTGTTCCACCAAATTGTTCCTTCAATGCATTCCAGAGGTCATGAGCGGTTTCATGATGCATAAGCCCAGAATAGATTTCATTAGGCAGAGCCATGGCCAGAATACCATGCGCTTTAGCATCAATCTCAAACAGTTTTCGATCCTCATCTGCGTATTGTTCCTTCTTCTTCGGAACCATTTGGTTGGTTTCCGGATTGCTCACCATAGGCTTGTGTGGACCATGTACCACAGATGTCCAACAACCTGAACTGTTAACAGACAGGTGATGGAGCATTCTTCGTTGCCATATGTTATACTCAGTCCTAACCAGCATCGGAGGCTTGGTTGAGGAATCGGTATTGTGAGGGTCATTAGAAGGAGTAGTCATTCTTAGATTCAACCAAATTCAATTAAGTTTTAACTGATTTAGTGCAAAACACAACAAACTCAATATGAACCAAGAGAAAACTCAAAGCAAATAACCGAAAGCAGCAGAAATTCAATGATCTATAACCAATACTTGCAAATATGCTAATTCAATCAAACTTAGATATCGAAATAGCAGTTTCAATGATCAATTGTTAGATCGATCAATGATTAACCCGCTCTGATACCATTTGATAGGATCAGTGATCTAAGTTTGATTAATTAGAGTAGATTGCAGCGGAATTTGAACAATGAATTTGACAATTCGCAAGAACACAATTGATATTCAATGAAACGTAAACGGTTATCGAGAGAGAATTCTGCAAAAGGAATATTTCATTCATATGCTTTCGTGGTGGCTGAATGTCACACGTTACAACTAGGTCAACATTCCTTATATAGGGAATGTGACGTCTGCTGATGTCACTTGATAGTGACATCTAACAGAATTATACAAACTACTGAAACTATGCAAACTACTGAGAATGTTCTCAACTACTCATTACATCTCAGAGAATGCTAAGTACAAAAACATAAAACTACTGAACTAAAACTACTAAAACTATAAACTACTGAAATGTAAATTACAAGTACTGAAAAGGAAAACCATCACAGCTACTGAAGTTAATAACTTCAGCTGTTGTGACAACTACTGAAGTTAATAACTTCAATTGTTGTGACAACTACTGATCACTCTGGTCTTTAGTCTTTGTGTTCAGTCTTTGTTCTTCAGACTTTTACTTTCAGACTTTGTCTTCAGCTGATAGCTTCAGACTTTGTCTTTAGTACTTTACTTTCAGACTTTGTCTTCAGTAGAAGTCTTCAGATCTTGTCTTTAGTACTTTACTTTCAGATTTTGTCTTCAGTAGAAATCTTCAGATCTTGTCTTCAGACTTTGTCTTCAGACCTTGTAATAAGCTGATGTCTTCAGCTGTTGTGATCTTCTTGAGCAGTTGCAATGTCTGTGGGACTTAGAGGTTTTTCTGATCAGGCTCATTGTTCTTTTGGTCCAATAGGTAGTTTAGCACTAGTGCCACGTAGGCATTTTGTATCTGGTCTGATAGGTCGTCGAACCCACCCCTTCTGGAAGCTATGCACTTCAGAATAACATGTTCTAAGTACTTATACTGGGGGCACAGGTTGCTCTTGTTGAGCATACTTGAGTTGATGTCCCTAGCATACTTAATCCTCAGAAAGCATCCTCTCACTATCAGCGGGTGTAGCTTGGTAGGGTATCCCGCATCATCTCCCAACCCAAGTACATGCTAAATGTCTTCAGCTGTAATCTCTATGTCCGTACCTAAGATGGAGCTCCTAATGCTGTGTGGCTCTCGTGATCTATCCACATAAGCATTCTCCTAAAAGGCCTGGTGTAGGGACCTATAGGGGGTGCATGGAGTAGAGATGGCTTTGTGTATCCTGGATCGTTTGAGAAAAGCAATGATCTCAGCAAACTCGGCACCATTCCGAGTTGTGTGGTCTAAATGAGCACATATGTTGTGCTTGGGATTGATAGACCATCTATCAACCATCGATCTATAACACAAGATACATAAATGTTAGATACTCAAATCACACATATCAGTTATAAGTTACTTGACATAGTTCATTCTGATTCATTCATGCGAATGAATCATGCGACTGTGTTCATTCGGTTGTACTGTCATACGACTGGACTCATTCGGGGTGAATGTACAGGTGACTGAGTTCAATCGATGGACTGATCTTGCGATTGGTTCAGTCGGCCGACTGAGCTCATTCGTATGATTCATTCGTCTGATTGAGCTATTCGTCCAGCTCAATCATGCGATTGGAGTTCATCCTGACGACTAGTCGCATGACCTACTATTCGGTCGACTTAGGTTCGAATCTTTACTAATTCATGAAATTAGATGTTGTGTATAAGTTCTTTAGACTCGCAATCAATTAACTAATAACCTAATAACCTTAATTTTAACATTTTACATGGTTTTAGTAGGTCATTAGTCCATTGAGTGGTTCGGTTCTTGTTTCAGTCGCAAATCACCAATTAGGTCACTATATCTTCTGATTTCTATGAGATTTCATCATATTATACCTGTATATATGCACACAGACGTCAGAAGATCAATAGGGAAGTATAATCGAGGTCAAAAGAAATTTTGGCAGCGTAACAGTAGGATGTGCGAAATAAGGGCGATTGGCGGTGATGAGATGAATGCGATCGACAGTGGCCCTATTTATACTGAATCTAAGCTCAATCGGCCAACTAGAATCATTCGCTCGGTTCATTCGGGCGAATGGTATTTAGTCGGGCGATTGGCTTAGTTGTGCACTTTCAGTCGGCCGACTGGAGCTCAGTCCGTCGACGGACTCATTCGCACACTTACATTAGGTCGAATGGGTTATTCGGATAAGCCATTCGGGTGAATGGTTCATACTCATGGTTCATTCGTGTGAATGGGTCAGACTCATGAATTTGACTTTATGGTTCATACCATTTTTACAATTTACACCCTTTTAACTTTTGAGAAACGTTATGTGCATTTGATCATCTCACACATGATCATATTAATCTTGAAAAAAAACATTGATCACCTTAGACGTGATCCTTTTAAAACATTTTATCACCTTAGACATGACCCAATTTATTTGAAAGCACGTGTGGTCACCTCAGACGTGACCGTTTAGATGATAAGATTCCGTATCAACTTCCATGACATAGTCTGATAATAAGCAAACTAAAATTGACAAACTTTATACAGAATTAGAAGAAATTAAACTGTAACTTAAAACTAAGACATGTTTTTGTGTTTTTGTGAGGGTTAAGTCCTCAAATATAAATCTAAGAAATTATTTATCTGAAAAGGCAGCTTCAATTCATCTAAATCATACATGGACTAAATCGGTTTGGAATCATACAGGATATTCAAATCATTCCGGACAGGTTATCTAAAACTTTTGATGCTCTATTCTTGTTTTTCATCTAGACTCATTTAGCAAGTTTAGGAAATCATACTAGTACCATTAGGTCCCCACACTGATTTAAACTTTCAAGAATTGTAGCCACAATGATTTTCAGCATATTTCTCTTCTTAAATCCATACACAGACTTTCAAGACAAATTAGTGATGGTTTAAGGTTAGTTTATTTCAACCAGCATTTGTGGATCCCACGCTTATATAGTAATCAACATTCCTCAGGTGATTTTTGAGCGGTCTAAGGGTAGTGTTCAAGAAGAGACTATTCTTAGAATTTTCAAAGAGAAGCCAATCCTCAGGTCAGTGCCACCGCACAACAAAGAGGCGGCAAATAACAATGAGTTCTAGAATATATAGATTATGCTTATCCTCAGGTCAGTGCCACCGCACAGCAGAGAGGCATATAACCCATCTTCTTGTTTGAGCATTTTTGTTCTTTTTGCACAGATCTCACCGATAACATAAGTTATCAGTTTGATTGCATTGTTTTATGTGCTTTTGCTCATGCTTTGGTCTTACACACACATTTGTGGCATTTCTTATGCTCGTCACCCCTTATTGGAATCTTGTTGATTGTGTTAACCGGGGATAAGGTGTTACCCACAACTAGTCAAATATCTTAGTTTAATCTTGAAATCACCAAAGAGGTCTAGTCATCAATTGTGTTGAATCTACCAACATATCATTTGTGGTCTAGCAACCTCTAGGTCAACTTTGTTTGTGTTACCTTAGTGGTGGCTAGCTTATCTTTCATATTTCATTTTATATGCTCAGAGTACATAGACTCATACTTGAGCTTTGCATCTTTTTCAATTTTGACTTTTAAGGTCCCAAATTGTTTGTACCTGTGTATTATCATATTCCAAACATTGAATCGGTATCACACATACGATCTTATTATCATCAGCTTGCCTCTTCTTTTCCCTTGCCTTTTATTGTATATTGCCTAAACCTATTCTCCGCCTAAAATTATAAAACACCATGGAGTAGCGTTTTAGGATTTTAATAGACAAGGAATAAACTAATTGTAATGAAACGGATTTAACATTAAACAAAGGCAAGAGAATAAAACAAAATAAAATTAAATTTTAAAAAATAAAAGAAACTAGACACGACACATCGGACTATACATGGTCATCTTCAGGTATGACCTCACTTTTCTTTTTAACGCTATTGACCTCTAACAAATATAAAAAACATGGTTTGTCAAATGCCTTTGTATAGAGGTTAGCGCATTGAAAATTCGTATTTATTTTTATCACATCGATTAAGTTCTTTTCAAAGCAATCACGTATAAAGTGATATTTAATACCGATGTGTTTGGTCTTAGGATGTTGGACCAGGTTCTTAGTAACTGCCATTGCAGCAGAGTTATCAACAAAGATTGGAGTAGAAGAGAAGTGCAAACCGTAATCCTGCATTTGTTGTTGAATCCATATGATTGAGAGCAGCAGCTTGCAGCAGCAACATATTTAGCTTCACAGGTTGACAATGCAACTGAGGTCTACTTCTTGCATTGCCATGTTACTAATCTTCTTCCATTGCCAGGTTACTAATCTTCTTCCAAAGAACTGACACCCTGCTGATGTAGATTTGTAGTTCATCTTGCAGCCGCCGTAATCCTAGTTGCTATACACTGTAAGCTCAAAGTCATCATCATGAGGGTACCACAACCCAAGTGTAGGTGTGCTCTTGAGATAACAAATAATCCTTTTGACCCCAATTAGATGGTTCACCTTAGGCTTTGCCTGATATCGTGAGCATAAACATGTAGCATACATGATATCAGGTCAGGAGGAAGTGAGGTACATGAGAGATCCGATCGTCCCTCGGTACATAGTGGCATCTACCAGATCACCATTCTCATCGGGTGCTACATCATGGTTTGTAGCAAGTGGAGTGCCAGCCGTAGACGCATTCTCCATGTCAAACCGACTAAGAATATCCCCTACATACTTGATCTGATGTAGGAAGATCCCATTTGGTGTCTGATACACCTGTAGCCCGAGAAAGAACTTCATCTCCCCCATTGCACTCATCTCAAATTCTGCCTTCATTACTGCTTCAAATTCTTTGCATAACTCTTCGTTCTTTGAACCGAAGATTATGTCATCTACATAAATCTATACTAGTAGTAAATCCCATATTTTTTTTTGATAAACAGTGTACAGACAATGACTCCCCTGCAAAAACCGTGTTTCACAAGATGAGTCAGGAGTTTCTCATACCAGGCCCTCGGAGCTTGATGAAGCCCATATAGTGCCTTGTCAAGTTTGTAAACTCTATCCTGATGATATGGATCCTCAAATCCCTCGGGTTGACTGACATACACTGTCTCTCGAATCTCACCATGAAAGAACGCACTCTTCATATCTAGTTGATAAACTTTAATTTTCATATACGATGCGTAGGCAAGGAAGATGCGGATTTCTTCCATCCGTGCCACTGGTGCAAACACTTCATTGTAGTCGATACCCTCAACTTATGGAAAACCCTTAACAACAAGCCGAGCTTTGTTTCTGATGAATCCTCCTTGATCATCTTTCTTGCATTTTAAGACCCATTTGGTATAGATGACTTTAGCACCTTTAGGTCTATCCACTAGAGTCCATACAGCTAACTTCTTAAACTGAAGAAGTTCTTCCTACATGGCACTCACCCAAGCTTCATCATTTAGTGCTTCACTAACATACTTTGGCTTGAACTAAGACACAAAGCAGTGGTAGGCACCATCGTGAAGGTATCCCTTTTCCATCACAGAGGCATAATCAGCTGAGTGCAGTTGATTTCTAGTCTGAACCCCTGATCTCACATCTCTTATAACATTATCCAAAGGATGATAGACGTTTAGACGTGAGCTAGGAGTTGTTGGAACAACTACCTCAGAATCAAGATTGTGAACATTTGGTTTTGTATCTGAGACAATAGGAGTCACTTACCTCAAGTTCTCGTGGACTTGAGGAAAGAGGAACCTGTGCATCCTAGTTTTTTTTATCATTTTCCACATTTTCTTCATCAGAGGAGGAGTCACTTACCTCAAGTGCTCGCCCTTAATTAGTAGATGATAGACATTGTGAACTGGATGGTGTTGAATCTTGAGATGGTGTGTTCAAGACATCATACATCATCTTGTTTGCCAATTCATCTTCTGAAGTAGAAAAAGGAATATTGAAGGATTTGAAGAATCCAAAATAGTCGAAGAAGTAAGCAAGTCCTTTTCTAGCAGGCGGTGTAATGTATCTCTGAACATCAACGTTACACCACACCTCTACTTGACCCGTGGAGTTGTTGTAAACTCTCTTGTTTGGTATGTTGTATCCAAGAAAAATTCCTTCATCAACTTTTTCACTAAATTTCCCTTCCTGAGTCTTCTTTAGTAGGGTGCATGGAGCACCAAATGGCTCGAGATACTCTAAGTCAGGTTTAAGTCGTTGTAGTAACTCGTAGCATGTTTTTCCATGACGTTTTACAACCAAAACTCGATTAAGCGTGTAACATGCATTTGCTACTGCTTCATTCCAGAGATGAATAGGCAGTTTCGAGTCTGCCAGCATAGTACGTGCTGTCTCTATCAAGCTGCGATTCTTCCGTTCAGCAACCCCGTTCACCTGAGGAGTGTAGGCAGAGGTGAATTGATGGGCAATTCCCTTTTCCTTGCAGTAATCCTCCATCCACTGATTCTTGAACTCGGTCCCATTGTCTGAGCGCACCTGTCATACCTTCAGCT
Organism: Flaveria trinervia; assembly: GCA_025506515.1. NCBI lineage: Eukaryota > Viridiplantae > Streptophyta > Magnoliopsida > Asterales > Asteraceae > Flaveria > Flaveria trinervia. The sequence goes on from CM046444.1 coordinate 43,426,716, forward strand.
TGTATAGGGATTCCAGTGTATTTACTAAGTCCTTGAAAGATTGAAATGTTTCTGATTTGGATTTCAGAAACATTACCCAAGAGAATCTTGAGTAGTCATCTGTAACTACATAGCAATACAAGTGGCCTGCGATGCTTCTTGTATTGATTGGACCAAACAGATCCATGTAAAGGAGCTCAAGAGGAAGTTCTATAGAATGAACTTTCTTTTCCTTATTAGACTTCTTTGTCTGTTTGCCCTTTTTGCACAGGACATAGAAATCCAGGAGATGGATGTTTTTGACATTTACACCCCTCACCAGATCATTCTGGACCATGTGATTCATCTTCCTCGGATTTATGTGTCCCATTCTCTTATGCCAGGAGATGGAATCCTTCTCAGTTGCTTTGGACAGGAAGCACTAAACTTCATGATCCCTTGTGAAGGCCTTTGAGAGATCCAAAACATAAAGATCATTATATCTTGAAGTTGACATGAGAATTTAGTCCTCCGGAATCATGTAGTCCTTCTTTAGAACGTAGCACTTCTAGGTGTAAAAGACTACCTTGAATCCTTTATCAAAAATTTAAGAGACTGAAAGGAGGTTATTTTGTAGTTGTTGGACATAGTTTACCTTGTCAAACTTAACCCTTTTATTTCGAGTCTACCAGCATAGTATGTGCTATCTCTATCAAGCTATGATTCTTCCATTCAGCAACCCCATTCATCTGAGGAGTGTAGGAAGAGGTGAATTGATACACAATTCCCTTTTCCTTACAATAGGCCTCCATCCACTGATTCTTGAATTCGGTTCCGTTCTCTGAGCGCAACTGTCATACCTTCAGCTTGTATAGGGATTCCAGTGTATTTACTATGTCCTTGAATGATTTAAATGTTTCTGGTTTGGATCTCAGAAACATTACCCAAAAGATTCTTGAGTAGTCATCTGTAACTACACAGCAATACAAGTCGCCTGCGATGCTTCATGTACTGACTGGACCAAATAGATCGATTTGAAGGAGCTCAAGAGGAAGTTCTATAGAATGAACTTTATTTTCCTTACGAGACTTCTTCGTCTCTTTTCCCTTTTTGCATGCGACACAGAAATCCGGGAGTTGGAAGATTTTGGTATTTACACCCCTCACCAGATTATTCTGGACCAAGTGATTCATCTTCCTCAGATTTATGTGTCCCATTCTCCTATGCCAGGAGATGGAATCCTTCTCAGTGGCTTTGAACAGGAAGTACTGAACTTCATGATCTGTTGTGGAGGCCCGTGAGAGATCCAAAACATAAAGATCATTATATCTTGAAGCTGACATGAGAATTTGGTCCTTCGGAATCATGTAATCCTTCTTTAGAACGTAGCACTTCTTGTTGTCAAAGACTACCTTGAATCCTTAATCACAAATTTGAGAGACTGAAAGCATGTTATTTTGTAGTTGTTGGACGTAGTTTACCTTATCAAACTTAAACCTTTCATTTCCCACTTCCCTTTGGGCTGTGATGTACTCGTCTTTGTTTCCGGCAAATGAAACATGCCCTCCTTTGATTTGTCTCACGTTTTATAAGAGAGCCTTGTTCCCTGTCTTGTGCCTGGATGCTCCGCTATCTACAATCCATGTGTTAGTCTCAGTGCTATAGTGAACACCCTGCACATTAGTTCATGTTAGGAACCCAAGCCTTCACTGGCTTGGGTTTCCCTAAGGCATCACATATCATAAATTCAACCCATTGACCATTTGAGGTTGAGGGAAGCTCAGATTGATGTTTGTTCTCATTTTCAGATGCTGAGGCGGATTTTTCTTTCGATAGACCAGCTTTGTGTAAGGCCTGTTTGTGATAGACAGACGACTGGTTGATGGATTGAACTCTGGGTTCACTAGACCTTTTTGGAGGCGACACTGAGTTCTTTTTAAAAGATCTAGGTGTAGATACTGGAAGTTCAACTTTCCTCCTCGGAGTCTGATAATAAGGGCACTGAGACGCTATGTGACCATATGCTCCACAATTATAGCAGGATCTGCTTTCAACTTTACGGTTTATTATTTTAGTGTAGATGTAAAAGTCACGCAGTTTTCCTTATTATGTTTGGGTTGAGACACTTATTTATTAGATGTGTGTTTTGGTTTTACAAATTTAATTGCTTTACCTGGTTTTACATCTTTTATCTCTTATTTACCTGGACTTAGACATGAAGCTTGTGATTGATTAGGTTTTATTGTCTTTTTGGGTTCTTGTTTGACTTGGTTTGACCCAGACTTTAAGTTAACCTTTTCAAATTTAGTTTCCAGGTTAACACAAGGCATTTTTCCTTTTGCCTTTGAAGTGGCCTCCTTTTGTTTAGAGTCAGATTCATTTGGTTTACATACGGAATCAGGATCACTAACAGGAGGAGTGGACACCACGTGATCCTTGATGGGATTATTGTTAATTGGTTTACTTTTGGTGTTCATCAAGGTCTTAGGTGGTGGTGGAACCACTTTGTATCCCAGCCCCTCCCTATTATTTCTTTCTCTCACTAAGTGTTGGACAATGTGTGATGAGCTTGTCCAACTTTGCAGTTTCTGTTTTAAAGAGTTGACTTCTGCTTCTAAAACAACCTTTTGCTTCTTAGTGTCCTCTAGAGAGTTCAGATAGTACCTAATGCCATTTGCTTGGTAAAGGCGACTACCTCTGTTTCCCTAAGTTTTTTAGTCAATAGGTCTATATTTTCCTTATAACTATGCTCGTTTTGTTTTAACACTCTATTTGCCTCAGTGCACAGTTCCAGGTCCTTTACTAAGTTATCATTATGATCTAATAACCTAGAAAATTTTAAATCTATACTTTCTCTAAATTTGTTACAATCTAAACAAGCATGATTATTAAATAACCGGTCAGTAGTACTTACCTGAGATGTTGACGATGAATCAGCCATGAGTACATAATCTGTTGATTCTGGCTATGGTGATTCTGATATTACTGCAGACTTTCCTTCATCAGGCAGGTGGTTGACCATAGGTGCAGTGTCTTCAGAATTTGACATCGCAAGCTCTACTGCTATGTCTCCCTCCTTTGCAGAATCGTCATCAATGTCCTCTACATGAGCTATGTTGGACTCTCCAGGTGACACGAACCAAAAGCTCCAGTCCTGTCCTTCATCCTTATTAGCAGTCAAGGCTTTGGGGTCCTTACTTGATGAAGTAGAACTGCTAGATGTGGCTTTGTCCTGACGATTGAATGACGAGAAGGGATTACCGTTCCCAGTCTTCTTTGGCTTTACACACTCCCGCTTTAAGTGTCCCTTCTCACCACAGTTGAAACCAGTAACCTTTCACTTGTCGAAGCCAAAGGTTGTGTCTTTGGTAGCAACCAAGTTCTGTTCGGTCTTGTTGACAAACTTTTTAGCTCGTCGGACAACACTTGCCAAAGCCCACATTATGTCCATACGTTCTAACTCCATCTCGTCCACCTGTTCATAATCTTCGTCTGCCAGGTGATAATTTCCTATCTTTCCAGCAACTAGTCCATCATAGGAGTGAGCCACAGCAGCTAAGAGATCCATGTGTTTTTTGGCCACCTCAACAGTCATATTCCCGAAGTTGTCGGTTTTCAGTTTTGCTGCATTGTCTTCAGGTATCATATACTGGGTGCTAGACGACCCTGACATTTCAGACCCTAAAGTTGAAAGTTGTGCTGGAATTGTTGCGATTGAGGCGAAGGCAGTTTGCAGTGGTGCTCCGGATGTCTTGACCGGAGGAGTTGCATTGTAGAGTGCAGGATTCTCATCGTAGTTGGTCTTTTGGGCTCTATACTTCATCCGAAGCTCCTCTTCCCTCAATGTAAGAATGAAATCATTTATGTCTAACTTTGAGAGCATCCCATTCTATCTGAGGTTTGAAACGAAAGAAACCCATTTCTCCGGTAGACCATCTGCAAAATTGGATACCTTATCCTCCATCGATGTAGTTACGCCATGATTGTGCATCTCACTCGTGAAGTGGTAGAATCTGTCGATTACATCATCCAGACCTTCCTTTCCCATTGAAGAGAAGTTTTCGAACTCCTTCTTCAAGGCTTTGGCCTTAATGGCTTTGAGAGGCATTTCTGTCATACCTCTTCTCCAACACATCCCATAGTTTCTTTGCTTGAGTATACTCTGAATATTGAAGGAAGATATCCTTCGGAATAGACTGAGTGAGTAGAGCGTATACTTTCTTCTCAGCGTTGCATTTGACCTTCTGAGCATCCGACATTCCACTTAGGGTAAGCTTAACTCCATCTGCTCCTACGGGCATGCTGCACCCCGACTCTATTGCCTCCCACAGATTTTTATCTACTCCATTTAAGTAGATTTCAAAACGTTTCTTCCATTGTTGGTAGTCGTCTAACGTTATAAGCTTGGGGGGTTTATTGTGAATTCCCACTTCATTCTCCAACAATAGTAGATTCTGGATACGAGTATCTGTACTTGCTGTGTATGCTGAAAACTAGTCCTCCGTTACACTTAACTTTACTATTAAACAAACTGCAGATGTATGCGAGTGAAGGTATGCGATTGGACTTATTTGGGCGATTGAACAAATGCGGATGAATCAATCGGCCGAATGAACTAATGCGGCTTAACAGTCCGAATAAGGTTCTCAATCGTACGTATGAGCGTACGAATGAGTCCAATCGTGCGGTTGGAGAATGTGAATGAACTCAGTCGTGCGATTGAGCCAATCGTGCGACTGAACTTGCTGAAGTTTGATAATTCGAAGGTTAAACGTGTTTTGGCCATAAAAACTTGAATTTTATCAAACCCTAATCGCCATATGCCGGAAAAACTAAACTTTTACGTCAGGGAATGTCTAAGACTCTGTTAGACACAAAAAGATTGTATTTTTTGATGAAAAAAACACACTTTTTGTATCAAAACTATTGAATCAACACGTAATCAAGAGCCAAAGCTCTGATACCACTTGTTAGGATCTGGTTCTTGAATAAAACACCAACTGATCAACGTGTTAAACCAAACCAAATAGTGCAGAATCCTATTTGATTGGCCATCCAATTAGTGAGAACGCACGTAGACACAATAATGAATTGAATCGCACGTCAAGAATCGATTAGGAATCGATCTACAGCGTTCTATGAACTTGGAGTACGAACTTAGAGGCTTTTAGACGGCTAGGGTACGTCTGGAGTCGAAGTGGATTGAAAGCTTCTCAATTCTTATGTTTTTCCACGAATTAGGTGGTATTTATAGGTTAGGGTTGCTCATTCGGGAGACTGAACCATGAGCTTGGTTCATTCGTGCGATTGAGCCATGCGGTTGATCCATTCGCACGACTGAATGTTCAGTCGTGCGACTGAGTCAGACGCATGAAGCTGTTCAGGCGTATGGACTATTTAGGCGCATGGACACTCAGTCGCATGGCCATTCGGACGCATGGCCACTGTCTGGCCGCATGGTCCAGTCGGACGCATGAGAACTTCACTTAACCAAGTTTGAATGTTTTCATTATTATAACATTATGTACATCAATTCAAACACTTATAAACCTATATAATCTGGTCAATATGTGTTACACAACTCATTAATGAAATATTAGACATTATAAATCACAACCAAATATTATCATTTCATTAAGTACCCATTATTACACAAGTGCAAGACATTTAACACATAATACACTGAGATCAGGATCTAGGTACATAAGTGTATCAACAATGCTGAAAATTGGTGCTCTATTTCACTTAACTTTACTATTTAGCAAACTGTTGATGTATGCGAATGAAGGTATGCGATTGAGCTTATTCAAGAGATTGAACAAATGTGGATGGCTCAATCGTGCGACTGAACAAATGCGGATGAGTTAGTCGGCCGAATGAACTAATGTGGTTGAACAGTCTGAATGAGGTTCTTAGTCGTACGAATGAGGGTACGAATGAGTCCAATCGTGCGGTTGGAGAATGTGAATGAACTCAGTCATGTGATTGAGCCAATCGTGCGACTGAACTTGCTGAAGTTTGATAATTCGTAGGTTAAATGTGTTTTTGCCGTAAAAACTCGAATTTTCTCAAACCCTAATCGACGTATGCCGGAAAAACTAAACTTTAAGGTCAGGAAACGTCTAAGACTCCGTTAGACACAAAAAGATTGCGTTTTTGATGGAAAAACACAAATTTTGTATAAAAAACGATTAACATGTTAAACAAAACCAAATAGTGAGGAATCCTATTTGATTGGTGATCTAATCAGTGAGAACGCACGTAGAGACAATAATGTATTGAATCTAACATGAAGAATCGATGAGGAATCGATCTACAGCGCTTTATGAACTTGGAGTACGAACTTAGAGGCTTCTGGACGGCTAGGGTACGTCTTGAGTCGAAATATATTCAATGTTTTTTGTTTCTCCATGAATTAAGTGGTATCTATAGGTTAGGGTTCCTCATTTGGGTGACTGAACTATTAATATGGTTCAATCGTGCGATTGAGTTATACGCTTGGTCCATTCGCCCGACTGGGTGTTCAGTCGTGCGACTGAGCCAATCTTATGTGACAATCATACGACTGATCTAGTCTCCTGATTTAGTCGTGTGACTGAGTCATTCGCATGAAGTTGTTCATGCGTATGGTCCATTAGCATGGGCCATTCGCATGATAACTTCATGTTGTTAAGTTTGAATGTATTAATATCATAATTTTATTTATATTAATTCATTCAACCACAAACCTATATAATCAAGTCAATATGTGTTAAACAACTCATTAATAAAATATTAAACATTACAAATCACAGACAAATATTCATATTCATTAAGTACCCAATATTACATAACTGTAAGATATTCAAGACATATTACATTAAGATCAGGATCCAGGTACATATATGTATCAACATGTCATCATCATCGGAGTCATCATATGGAAGAGCAATCTGCTCAACATCTGAGTCACTCTCCTCATGGCGCCACTTACGCCTTGCCGGCGCCACGTAATCCTACCGAGCCAGGTGCCTGGACAGTCTCCTCACAGGGGGTTTAACTTGCTTTCCCCTGTAGACCTTCATTCTCCTGAGAGTGGTGTCATCTATAATCTCGAGAGATACTAAAGCATCGTGGCTCTCCTTGGGTAATGAAAGAAGCTTCTCATCTATAATCATCTGTAAAAATCTTGGGTACATATAATAGCCTTCGTTTCCTTTGGCCTCAAGGTTCTCGATCAGGTATGCAAATATCATGTTGGAGAAGCTGAAGGGGTGATTCAGCACCAGTGCCACGTAGGCATTCTGGATTTGGTCAGATAAGTCATCAAATCCACCCCTTCTTGATGTAATCCACTTGAGGATGACGTGTGCTAAGCATTTGAACTGGGGACACAGGTTGCTTTTGTTTAGCACACCTGTATTGATATCCCCTGAGTACTTCATCCTGAGAAATCATCCCCTCACAGTCAGTGGGTGTAACCTAGTTGGGTGGGTAGCATCATCACCCAGGTCTACTACACGTTGAAGGTCTTCCATTGTCACCTCTATCTCTTACCCAAAGATGGTGCTTCGAATGCAGTAGGGCACACTAGATTGGTCAACCGATGCACCCTCTCAGAAGGCCTGCTGTATAGACTTGTAAGGAGTGCATGGTGTAGATATCGCTATGTATATCCTTGATCTCTTTAGGAACGTAATGATGCGTGCAAACTTGGCGGCGTTCTGAGTGGTGGCATCCAAATAAGCACAGATAATGTGCTTGGTGTTGATGGTCCACCAATCTGCCATAAATCTGTAACACAAGACACATATATATTAGATCAGCACATAACAGAAAGCAATTCACTCCAAGCTGTTCGTGATCAGTCTGGTTCAATCATGCGATTGAACCATACGACTGAATTTAGTCGGTTGACTTATCATGCGATTGAGTTCAATAACATGACTGATTCAGTGTCTGAGTTCAGTCGGGTGACTGAGGCAACGACTGAGTTTAGTCGGGTGACTGAGCTTTCGACTGGGTTCAGTTGGGCGACTGAGCTCATACGCCTCGTTTAATCGACTGACTGAGTCATTCGCTCAGCTTAGTCGTGTGATTGAAGTTCATCAGGATAACCAATCGCATGATAGACTGTTTGTTCGATTGAAATTCAAATTTTGAGCAAATCATAATATTAGACATTGTGGTTTGGCTCATTAGACTGGCTATCACTCTACTTAGCACCTAATAACCTTCATTTCAACATTTTACTTAGTTTTATTAGCTTATTAATCCAACTAAGTCTCAATTTTATGTTAGGGCCGAATTCAGTCATTTAGGGCACAAAAGAATTTCCATTTGAGTAGATTGCACCGCATTATACCTGTATATACACAATCAATCATGAGAATACAATAATTTGAAGTCAGGCAAGGTCAGAGGAAAATCGAGCAGAGTAACGACACTATAGGCGATTTTTGGTGAAGGAGGAGTGATGATTATATGCGATCGACTATAGCACTATTTATACTGAATCTGGTTTCAATTGGGCGACTGGATCCATTCGCTCTTTTCAGTCATACGATTGGTTCAGTTGATCACATTCAGTCGGCCGACTGGGTTTCAGTCGGGCGACTGACTCATTCGGTCATCCCTATTCAGGCGACTGGCTCATTCTTGTAAGCCAGTCATGTGTATGGTTCATACACATGCTTCATTGAGTTGACTAGTTCATAGGTATGGTCCAATCGTACGAATGGTCCATACTCATGGTCCAGTGGTGCGAATGGATCATACTCATGATTTTGACTTTATGACCAATTGACACTTAATTTCTTTTAACTTTTGATTTAACATTTTGAGCATTCGATCATCTCATACATGATTATTTTAACTTAGAAACTCTTGATCACTTTAGTCGTGATCCCTTTTAAACAAAACACATTTTGTCACCTCAGACGTGACCCTTTTATGTGATTAAATACCAGATTGAATTCCACGAAATAGTTTGACATATAAACCTAAATTGACAAACTTAAACAAATGAAACTACTAGAACTAAGGACAGAATTTAAAACATATTTTTGTGATTTTGTGTGAGGTGGAAATCCTAAGATAGAAATCTAACAGATTTATTTCTTGAACAACCAGCTTTAAGTTATTTTGACCATAAGTAGAATGATTCATTATGGAATCATACAGGTAGATCAAATCATTCAGGACGTGTTACCAAAGTCTTTTGATGCTAGATACTTGTTTTCATCGAGAGTCCTTGGCAAGTTTAGGAAATCATACTAGTACTACTAGGTGCACACATTGAGTTAGACTTTCAAGACTTGCCGCCACGATGATTGTCAGTATTCTTGTCCATATAAATTTATACATAGACTTTTCACACAGATTGGTGATTGTTTAAGGTTTAATTATTTCAACAATCATTGTGGATCCCATGCTTATATGGTAATCAACATTCCTCAGGAGATTTTTGAGCGGTCTATGGGTATTTTCACAAGAAGAAACTATTCTTAGAGCATTCAAAGAGAAGACAAGCCTCGGGTCAGCACCACCGCACAGCAGAGAGGCGGCAAACAACAATGAATTCTAGAATATATAGGTTATGCTTATCCTTAGGTCAGTGCCACCGCACAACGGAGAGGCACACAACCTATCTTCTTATTTGAGTAATTTTATTCTTTTTGCATAGATCGCACCATAAACATAGGTTATTAGTTTGATTGCTTTTTGCATTTTTTATCATATGCATTGCTCAATTTTTTGTCATCCGCTCACGTTTGTGGCGTTTATTTTGCTCGTCACCGCTTATTGGAACTCTGTTGATTGTGTTAACCAGGGATAAGATGATAACCCACAGCTTGTTGAACAACTTAGTTTGATCTTGAGATCACCAACAAGGTCTACTTATCTATTGTGTTGAATCTACCGAAACATCATCTAATGGTCTAGCAACCTCTAGGTCTACTTTCTCTGTGTTACCTTAGTAATAGCTAGTTTTATTATCGTTTTTCCCTTTATTTTTGCTTAGACTTCTTAGAATTATACTTTGAATTTCGCATCTAGTTTAATTTAAATCCTTTTAGAGTCCCAAATGCTTTGTTCCTGTGTACTATCATTTTCCATAGACATTGAATCAGTTTCACATATTTAATCTCATTTCTATCAGCTAGCATTTCCTCCTCTCTCATTTTGTTTGTAATGCTGACATAAACTATTCTTCCCTAAAATTCTAAAACCGTAAACGATGTGCGTGTTTAGGATTTTAATAGGCGAAAAATGAAACCAAAATTAATTAAATAAAATAAAATCAAAGAAAATAAATGAAAAATGGACTCGACGCATCGGACTAAACATGTTCATCTTCTATAATTACATCACTTTTCTTTTTAATGACGTTGACCTCTAACAGATACAAAAATCGTGGTTTATAAAAGGCTTTTGTGTAGAGGTCAGTGCATTGAAAATCCGTATTTATTTTAACCACATCGATTAGATTCTTTTCAAAACAATCACGTATAGGGGTGTTACAGGTCAGCACGTGATATTTAATACCGATGTGTTTGGTCTTAGGATGTTGGACAAGATTTTTAGTAATGGCTATTGAAGCAGAATTATCAACAAATATAGGGGTGTTAGAAATTTTCAAAACGTATTCCCCCATCTGTTGCTGAATCTACATGATTTGAGAACAGTAGCTTGCTGCACCAACATATTCAGCTTCACAAGTTGACAACGCAACTAATGTCTACTTCTTACACTGCCACGTGACTAATCTTCTCCCAAAGAATTGACAACCTGCTGAGGTGGATTTGTAGTTCATCTTGCAGCCGCCATAAATAGAGTCACTGTACGCGGTAAGCTCAAAATCATCGTCATAAGGATACCACAACCCAAGTGTTGGTGTACCCTTCAGATAACGAAATATCCTCTTGACCCCTATAAGATGGTTAACTTTTGGTTTCGCCTGATATCTTGAGTAATGACATGTCGCGTACATGATATCAGGTTTTGAGGCAGTGAGGTACATGAGGGATCCAATCATTCCTCGGTACATGGTGGCATCAACTAGATCACCATTCTCTTCGGGTGCTACATCATGGTTGTAGCAAGTGGAGTCCTAGCTGCGGAAGCATTCTCCATGTCAAACCGACTAAGAATATCCCCTACATACTTAGTCTGATGTAGAAATGTCCCCTTTGTTGTTTGATCCACCAATAACTCGAGAAAGAACTTCATCTCTCCCATGGCACTCATTTCAAATTCTTCCTTCATTACTGCTTCAAATTCTTTACATAACTCTTCATTCTTGGAACCGAAGATTATGTCATTAACATAAATCTGAACAAGCAGTAGATCACTATCCTTTTCTTTGATGAACAGTGCACAGTCAATTACACCTCTGTGTAATCCGTGTTTCACAAGGTGAGTTGAGAGTTTTTCATACCATGCTCTCGGGGCTTGATGAAGCCCGTAGAGAGCCTTATCCAGTTTGTAAACTCTATCTCGATGATGTGGATCCTCAAATCCTTCGGGTTGACTAACATACACGGTTTCCCGGATATCACCATGAAGAAATGCACTCTTGACATCTAGTTGATAGACTTTAATATTGTGTAAGAGGCATAGGCTAGAAAGATACGGATGGCTTCCATTCTCACCACTGGGGCAAATACTTATTGTTTTCAATTCCCTCGACTTGTCGAAATCTTGAACTACAAGTCCAGCCTTGTTCCTGATTATAACCCCTTGGTCATCTTTCTTACATTTCAAGACCCATCTATTGCAATTACCTTAGCACCTTTAGGTCTACCCACCAGTGTCCATACACCTAACTTCTTAAACTGAAGAAGTTCTTCTTGCATGGCACTCACCCATGCCTCATCATTTAGGGCTTCACTGACGTATTTTGGCTCAAACTGAGACACAAAACAACGATATGCACCATCGTGAGGGTATCCCTTTTCCATTACCGAGGCATAATTAGCTGAATATAGCTGATTTCTCATCTAAACTCTTGATCTGACATCCCAATGATGTTGTCTAGAGGATGATAGACATTTAGGCGTGATCTAGGACTGTGGGAACAACTACCTCAGATTCAAGATTATGAACGTTTGGTTCCGTATCTTAGGCAATAGAAGTGTGAGGTTTCAAAGACTCAGAGGCATCAATGTCAGATGCTTGTGGACTTGCAGTAGTAGGAACCTGTTCCTCCTGATCGTTCTGATCATTCTCCACGGCTTCATCGTTAGAGGAGGAGTCACTTACCTCAGTTGTCTCCTTGATTGACTAGGCAACTCACCTTGTGAACTAGATGTTGTAGAGTCTTGTGTTGGTGTGTTTAAGACATCATACAATATTTTGGTTGCTAATTCATCGTCAGAAGTGGAGAGAGAAATGTTAAAGGACTTGAAGAATCCATCATAGTCGAAAACGAATATGGGTCATTTTCTAGCAGGAGGAGTGGTGTATCTATGAATGTTGACGTTACACCACACTTCTACTTGAGCTATTGAGTTGTTGTACACTCTCTTATTCGGTATGTTGTATCCTACAAGATTCCCTATTCAGCCTTCTCGCTAAACTTGCCTTCCTGAGTTTTCTTCACCAATGTACATGGTGCTCCAAATGGTTCGAGGTACTCCATATTAGGTTTACGTCATTTTAGCAACTCGTAACATGTTTTTCCATGTCGTTTAACCACCAATACTCGATTCAAGGTATAACATGCATTTGCCACCGCCTCGTTCCAGAATTGGATAGGTAGTTTCGAGTCTGCTAGCATCGTCCTTGCAGTCTCTATCAAGCTTCTATTCTTCCTTTTAGCAACCCCGTTCATCTATGGAGTGTAGGCAGATGTGAACTGATGTACAATCCCCTTTCCCTTGCAGAATGAAGCCATCCATTGGTTCTTGAACTCTGTTCCGTTGTCTGAGCGGACTTGTCTAACCTTTAGCTTGTAGACAGATTCCAGTGTAGTTACGAACTCCTTGAATGACTCAAATGTTTCTGATTTGGATTTCAGAAACATCACCCAACAGAATCTTGTGTAGTCACGTGTAACTACATAGCAGTACAAGTCGCCTGCGAGGCTTCTTGTATTGACTGGATCAAACAGATCCATGTGAAGAAGCTTAAGAGGCAGTTCTATGGAATTAACTTTCTTTGCCTTATGAGACTTTTTAGTCTGTTTGCCTTTCTTGCAGGCGACCAAAAACTTGGGAGTTGGAAGTTTTTGACATTTACTCCTCGCACTAGATCATTCTGGATGAGTGGTTCATCTTTCGTGGATTGATGTGCCCCATTCTCCTATGCCAGGAGATAGAATCCTTCTCAGTATCTTTTGACAAGAAGCACTGAACTAGATGATCTTTATGGAGGCCTTTGATAGATCCAAGACGTAAAGGTCACTATATCTTGAGGCTGACATTAAGACTTGGTCCACCGGGATGACATAGTCCTTTCAGGACATAGCACTTCTTATTGTCGAAAATACCTTAAATCCCTTGTCACAGATTTTGGAAACAGAAAAAAAAAATTATTTTGAAGTTGTTGAACATAATTTACCTTGTCAAACTTCACTTTCTGATTCCCCCACTTCCCCTTGAGTTGTGATATAACCTCCTTTGTTTCTAGAGGCATCATGCACATTCAACTGAAACATTAGTAGTTAAGGTAAGGGACCCAAGCCTTAACTGGCTTGCATGTCTAGAGGCATCACACATCATAAATTCTACCCATGTCCATTGAGAGGGTGAGGGAAGATCAATTGTCTTTGTTTCTCATTACCAGACATTGAAATAGATTGTTTCTTCCATGGGCCAGCTTTGTGTAAGGCCTGTTTGTGGTAACATACAAGACTAATGGGCTTAACTTTAGGTTCACTGACCCTTTTTGGTGGAGTCATGGATCCTTTTATGAGAGTAGGTTTTGTGTCATGAAGTCAACTCCTTTCCTGGTGTCAAATAATAAGACAGTAGGACATGATGTGTCCATACTTTCCACAGTTGTAGCAAGCTCTACTTTCGAATGTTGGTTGTAAGTGTTTTGTGGAGAAGGGGTGTGTGACGTGTGGGACTTTATTCTGTTTGGGTTCTAACACTTGTTGTTTAGAGTTTTACTTTGTTTAATCACATTTGCTATGTGAACCCTTTTACATCTTTACTCTTTTGTTATGGACTTGGACATGATGCAGTCGTTGGTTAACATGTATGGTCTTTTTAGGTTCAGTCTTAGACGTGGTTGAACATGACTTTATATTAACCTTTTCAAAATTTTCATCCAGATTCACCACAAGCATTTTACCTTGTGATTTAGAAGTGGCCTCCTTTTGTATAGTGCTTGTTTCATTTGGTTTAAATCTGATCACTTACAAGAGGAGTGGACACCACAATGATCCTTGATTGAGTGTTATTTATTGGGTTACTTTTAGCATCAACAAGGTTCTCATGTGGTTGTGGAACCACTTTATAACCCAAACCCTCCGTTGTTATGTTCTTCATAAGTGTTGGACAATGTAGAGAAGAACTTGTCTAACTATGCAGTTTTTGTTTTAATGAATTTACTTCTACTTCAAAACTACTTTTTGTTTCTTTGTTTCTTCTATGAGTTTAGAGGAACTTAATGTCATTAGCTTGGTTAAAAGCCACAAGTTCAGTTTCACTAAGTTCTTTATTTAAAAGTTCTATCTTTTCTTTATAACTGTGCCTTTTGTGTTTTAAAAACTCTATTTGTTTCTGTGCATAGTCGCAGGTCCTTTATTAAGCTATCATTATGATCTAATAACCTAGAAAGTTTAAATCAATGCTTTCTCAAAATTATTTCATTCAACACAAGCTGATTAGTAAATACTTTGATCTGTAGTACTTACCTGAGAGGGTGCGGTTTGAATCAGCAAATGAAAGTAGAGTCTGACTTTCTGGTTTTGTGATTCAGAACTTGTTGAACTGTCCTGGCTAAGGTAGGTGATCACAATTAGTTGCAGTTCTTCAATATTTGACATCACGAGTTCCACTACATATCAAACTTCGCTTTCTGAAGTCGCATCTAAGTCTCAACACTAGCGAGGTTGGATTCTCCCGGACACAAAACGAAAGCTCCAATCTTGTCCTTTGTTCACCTAAGTGCAGGATCGTTCAAGGGCTTGAACACAATTACAACACAACAACACAATGAGGAGATTAACTAAACGTTAATCAAACAGTGAACTAGGTAACCAAAGGTGATGCAGAGAACACAAGTAAAGCAAGAGACAGAACAAGAGAGTATAGTTTTCAAGGGAGCAGTATATTGCTTTCTCAAGTTCTTTTACAAGTGTTACAAAGCATTAAGAAAGATACAAGAACTTGGAATACTTATACTACAACCTACAGCGGCTATACTATGAAAGCCAGCTGGATACAATTGACTAGACACTAACAAAATCAATTGTAGGATCAAAAGGCATATCTGCCTTTTGACCTTGTGACTATGACATGCCATAGCTCACATCCTTATACATTATAAAAAGGATAAAGTACATAAAGTGGAAAGTTTCAGACTCAAGACCTCAATGTACAGTTACCAAAAGCATGGACCTTTTCACCAACTCTTGTAAGTTGGTGACTTATCAGAGACGCAGCGGAAAAGGTGCTTTATGGAACAGTACATCAGATAAAGCATGTGTACTAAAAGTCTTCGGAAGAAATCTGTCTTCATAGGTTGAAGCTTCGGAAGACTTTGTCTCTTCAAGCTTCGGAAGACTTCATGTTAGGCTTCGGAAGATATTGGTCTTGGCTTCGGAAGATATTACACTTAGAGTATTTTCTAATGCTTTGTGTAATTCTTCCGAAGCAGCTTCACTTCAGTACTTAGTGCATGTTGCTGAAACACTTAGGCAGTTTTGGGTTGCATCAGACTTCAGGAATCCTTACAAACTCCCCCTAGGCTGATGCTACCAAAACACTTAGAAGATCTTTAAATGTTTGTAGTCTTCAGAATAATCAAGACCATCCCTTTCTTCATTTGATGGTCAGGATCATCAAGACTCTCATAGTATCTTCTCATTTCAAAGAGATCATGCAGAGGTAAGTTGATTATGTCTTGCCATGAGTAGACATTTTCAACACCTTGATCTCTGATAACATTCCATCTTTCTGGATTGGTAGAGTAAGTCCAGGATAAGATGGGTGTCTCGGTTGCTAGAGGAGCCACTTGCATAGGAGTTGATTGGGCTGCCTCATCATGCACTTCCTCAGGTTGATCTGATTCAGCCTGGGGTGTAGAGGTAGATGACTTTGGCTTCTTCTTTTTAGTCTTTGGTTTAGAGGCCATTTTCTTCTT
Source organism: Flaveria trinervia (assembly GCA_025506515.1). Classification (NCBI taxonomy): domain Eukaryota; kingdom Viridiplantae; phylum Streptophyta; class Magnoliopsida; order Asterales; family Asteraceae; genus Flaveria; species Flaveria trinervia. The sequence continues at coordinate 43,442,970 of CM046444.1, forward strand.
CCTCTTTAATGTCTTTAACTGAGAAGACTGGTCTGCAGCACCATGTTGATCATCAGTGTCTTTCTCAGTTGGGTGTTCCTCCCTCACAGGTTCAGAAGAGAGGGAGTTTGACCCTGTCTTGGATCAGAAGATGAGTTTGCTGAGGCTCAGCTGGAGGTCTGGTTCAGGTGTCTCTGGTTGTTCAAACTTGACCTCCACTTCAGGTGGGACTTGACTTGGAAGAGAGTGCAAATCAATGAGTTCACCACTTTAATCTTCTGCTTGATTACCCTTATATGCTCATCCATTGTAGATAGAGACATGGGACCAAGTCTCCTTCCGGAGAATCCATATGACTTCAAGAAGCTCATCATTCTTTGTCTGTCAGCAGACTTCTTTGCATTCTTTTGAATGATGGCTCTTGACTTTGCAGCTTCTTCCCTTAGCTTCCTTTTGGTTGTTTTTCTTTCTTTGACTAACTCAAGCTCAAGTTGCTTTAAGTACTCGAACTCAATGAAGTCATAGGACAGGGGAAGAAGTGTATTTGCCTGATAGAAGCCTGTGGCACTCAGGTAGTTTATCATTTTGATTCTATCCTCTTCTTTATCTACCTGAGGTTCTTGTGGAGCCACATCTTCCTGTGCAGGACTTTCTTGAACTGGAGAGAGAGTGGGAGTATGCTTGTGAAGTCTTTTCTGTCTCCTCTCCTCTTTGAATTGGAGAAGTAACCTTGCATCCTCTTTCTCCTTTATCTCTCTTGACACTTCCATGTCAGCCAGTTCATTCAACTCTTCTAAGGGGAGGGAGATGATTTCATCAACATCATAGTTCCTGGTCTGTAAATAATTAATCCTGACTGCCCTTTGTTCATCATTTTGAGTATTTGGTCTGGGGGCAGCCCTGATTGCAGCTTGCATGAATTTTGATGACCCAGAAGAACTTTCTCCCCTTAGCCTCCTTTTCCTCTCTCTCTCTTCCTCCTCAATTTCCTCAGGAGTCATTATCCTTTTCCCTTTGTCACCAACAGACCTTTGTGACTCAGGGTGGATTGAGGCTTGGCCTTCATTGCTTGGTGTAGCTTCCATGCTCTGGCCAGAGAGAGGCTGAGAACACCTTCACCAGCAGGTGTCTCAGATGGAGTTTGGACCTCTGCAGCAGTTGTTGATGGTGAGACAAGGGTCTCAGGTTCTGCCACTGGGCCTTCAGCCAAGGTTTCCCCTATGAAACTAATCTTAGGGTCCACCTCACATCCAGTTGACCGATGACATTGCCTGATTGCCTAAGTCTCCTTCTTAGAGAGAACTCTGCAAGGATCCTGTCTTGGATTCTTTGAGCCAGCCTGTCAGCTTGTCTAGATTTGCTTGGGTTGACAAGTGGCATGTTGACCAAATCCAGTCCTTCATAGAAGCTCAGGCTTTGGAACTGAAAGACTTCTTGTTGACCTTGAACTCTGTGAAGTATGAGGGCTCTTCTGTCATCATCATACCTCCATCTGATAATGTAGTTGCCAGTTCCATGTGGTGGAGATGAGACAGCCCTTGGTATACCTTCCTCAAAGAGACTCCTGATGAGAGAGTCTATAGAGTCCACATTAATGTGAACTTGAGGAAGTTGCTGAGAATGCACAACAGCAAGTGAGGATGGTGAGTCCTCTATGTCCATTCTCTTTGAAGAACTCCCAGGTTCTGTGGTTGTGATAACTTTCTCCCCCTTTTTGGTAGCATCACCCACTTGCATAGGTGAGCTGGAGGATAAATCAGTCACTTCCACAGGTTCTTGTGTTCCTGGTTGAGCTCTCCTTAAAGGTCTCTCAGCTAGTTTTTCCTGCAGATATGAAATCTGGAGTTGCTGATCATTGACCCTGTTTTGCAGGGTAGTCACCTGAGATTCCAAGTGACTAACCTTAGAGACTAGATAGGTGCATGTTTGTGACAAATTTTGTACCTTTAGTCTCAAATTCCCCTCATCTTCATCAGAAGAATCACTGGGGGATGAGAGGATTGGACCAAAGTCCTTCTCTCACCACCAGCTTGAGTTTCTTGGCTGCTGGTTTTCCTCTGCTCACTGGCAACCTCAGTTAAGATGCCAAGGGCTGAGTTGCCATGGTTGAGGTCTTAATGATGTAATCACTTTCAAAAGTGAGAGCCTCTTCCATATGGACATCCTGAACAGTTCAGATGTGTCCACCTCAGTAATAGGTGACTGATGAGGGATAGACTGAGGAGAGTCAGAGGTACTCATCTCTCTTTGAGTAGGGGAGGAGAAGAGAGACTCATGGTACTCACTGAATCCTAAGTCTTCATCAGTGTAAAAGGATAGGTTGGGATTGGTTGGTTTAGATCCAAAGGCTGGGGATGGTAGCTGTCCCCTGAAGGTTGTTCACTTGAGTGTTGAGACTCAGAGTGAAGGCTTACAGTTGTTGGGCTAATGAGCTCATCAGGTTGAGCTTGAGGAACCTCAGCCCTGATAGGTAAAGTAATGGGAGTGGTTTGCTCCTCAGGAGAAGTGGGAGCTCTGGAGTCCACTTCTTCCTGTAAGGTTGAGTATTTGGGGGCCTGCACAGACTCAATAGCCTGAGCAGGGGTTCGTTGGGATTTTCTTTTGTAGGTGATGAATATTGGAGGTTGTGAAGAGGGTAGGAGAGCAGTAGTGTGGGTTCAACACTAGCTTGGACTGCTATGTTGTCACCTTGAGCAATGAGCTCTAACATTTTTGGGACTAGGGCTGTTTCTACCCCTGAGAAGCCTACAGTTGGCTTCTTCATAATTTTAAAGATGCCGGGCTTCATCTGTCCCAGTTTAAGAATATTGCCTGTTTCCCTCAACTGTGAGCCCAGTTCACAGTTAAGAATGTGTTGAACATATCTAGGAAACATGTAATATTCTAAGGAGTCTAAGTTTGCAAGTAAATTAGTATAAACAAATTGTGAATACCTGAACTTGACCCCCTGAACCATCCCATGAACTATAAAGGAGAGATCCTCAGGAATCTGGTCCCATCCACCATGCTGTTTGATAAGCTGTGGATAACCACATGGAGCAGGTATTTCCACTGGGATGAGACCTTCCCTTTCCTGAAGGTCTTTACAGAGAAATCTCCTTCATAGCCCATCTGCTCGAAGGAATGATTAACCGCTTCTTTTGGAAAGAACACTTCACCTGCTTCATCATCCAGCTGAAGATGTCGGTTGATGATGGCCGGAGTGATGAAATTGTTCTCCCCTGCACTGTGGCAGACAGTGCCTTCTCCCCATCCATAATGACCTCTTGGCAGGTCTTCCAGAATTCAAGCAAATGATCCTCATATAGAGGAGGATCAATGGTTAGGGAGGTGAAGTAGTGAGACAAAGACAAGAAACGGCAAACCTCTGAGAAATGAGGATCTTTGTCAGAGCATAACAGAGCAACCTGATTGTGTTGTCTGTGTAGCTGCATGGCAAAGTGAGGATCATTTCTGTGTGTAAGGTCAGCCATTGTGAGGTAGCTCAGAGATGAAGAGAAAAGAATGGGAAGGAAATTTCAGAGAGAAAGCTTTGGGTTTTAGGTATGGAAGAAAAGCAGATGATAGAAGAGGGGGAAACCGTTGGGTTTATATGAGAGAGAAGGATTTCAGATAAAGTTTAATGAAAGAGGATAAACTTTGAAATCCGTATGTCGGTCCCACCTCTGAAAAAGTAGTTTACCTTTTTGCTCAAAAAGTAGTTTTCTTGGAATTCGAAAAGCTTCCGAAAGTAATTTGTCTTCGGAAGTTTGATTGAAAAAGCTTCCGAAGCTAAAGTGACTTCGGAAGAATTTTCCTGAGTCTTAAAGATTTATGCTTCGGAAGAGAAATAAACTTTGGATGCTTTGTATAAGAATGAACAAAGCTTCCGAAAGTAATTTTTGCTTCGGAAGGAAAAAGTCCTTAAAAATGAATAAGTGTCTAAGTTGAGAATTTTAAGCTTCGGAAGATAAATTTTGACTTCTTCCGAAGGTAAAATTTCTTAGACAGTCATTTATTTTGAAGACATATTTTTCTTCCGAAGGTAAAATGTTATCTTCCGAAGTATCAGAAAATTTTCAAGAATCCAAGGAAAGTCTTCAAAAAGAGTTTTTCATTCAAAGAAAACATGAGCTTATGAAAGTGATGAACTAGACAACTTAGGACACACATATTTTAAGAAGAAATAATTAGAATTAGTTTTTTTTAAAAAATCTACTCAAAGTTAATCATCCCAATAGCTGATATCAGATATTTAAATCTCTGTTCATCAAAAGCTTTTGTGAACAGATCAGCATATTGTTCATCTGTGTGAACTTTGACTAGTTTAATTAACCCCTTTTCATAGTTATCTCTTATTAAATGATACCTGATGTTGATGTGTTTGGTCCTTGAGTGCTGCACAGGGTTCTCAGTGATAGAGATAGCACTGTTGTTGTCTATGTGGATAGGAGTCTCTTTGAAGTTAAATCCGTAGTCTAGCATCTGATTTTGAATCCAAAGCACTTGAGCACAGCAGCTTGCAGCAGCAATGTATTCAGCCTCAGCAGTTGATGCAGACACACAGGTTTGTTTCTTGCATTGCCATGAGACAACCCTTCCACCAAGGAAATTGACATCCCCCAGATGTAGACTTTGCAGTCATGTTGCAACCACCATAATCACTGTCTGTATAGGCATACAGATTGAAATTAGAATTCTTTGGATACCATAAACCAAGTGTTGAAGCACCTTTGAGGTATCTTAAAATCCTTTTCACAGTGATTAAGTGAGACATCTTAGGATTAGCTTGATATCTTGCACAAATACATGTAGCAAACATGATATCAGGCCTGCTAGCTGTAAGATACATAAGAGACCCAATCATAGCCCTGTATAAGTGCTCATCTACACACTCCCCCTCAAGATCTGGACCAAGAGAGTGTTTCTGGCTATGGGTGTCTTAGCAGTCTTACAATCAGTCATGTTGAACCTTTGAGTATATCTTGAACATACTTTGACTGACTTATGAAAATGCCATCTTCAACCTGCTTCACTTGAATTCCCAGAAAGAAATTAAGTTCTCCCATTGAACTCATTTCAAATCTATCTTTCATCAGCTTTTCAAAGTCTTTGCAGAGCCTTGAATTGGTTGAGCCAAAGATGATGTCATCCACATATACTTGAACTAGCAGAATGTCGTTTCCTTGTCCTTTGATGAAGAGAGTTCCATCTATAGTACCTCTCCTGTAACCATGTTTACAGAGATACTCAGACAGTGTCTCATACCACTTCTGGGTGCCTGATGCAGCCCATAGAGAGCTTTGTCAAGCTTGCAGACATAATCAGGATGATCAGGATCTACAAAACCAGGTGGTTGTTTGACATAAACCTCCTCATCAATCACTCCATATAAGAAAGCACACTTTACATCAAGTTGGTAGACCTTGAAGTTCTTGGATGCAGCAAATGCCAGGAATATCCTAACAGCTTCTAGTCTAGCTACAGGAGCAAAGACATCAGTGTAGTCAATCCCTTCTTCTTGTGTGTATCCTTGAACAACTAGTCTAGCCTTGTTCTTGATGATGATTCCTCTATCATCCTTTTTATTCCTAAAAACCCATTTGGTTCCAATGGTAGTCTTCCCATGAGGAAGAGGACAAAGGTTCCAAACTTTCTGTCTTTTGAATTGAAGCAGCTCTTGTTGCATAGCTTCAACCCAACTTCCATCCTTTAGAGCCTCCTCAACTTTCTTTGGCTCTAACTGGGATAGAAAACAAGAGTGAAGACAAACATTTGCTTCATGGGTTTGCCCTCTTGTCTTTACCCCGGAGATAACATCTCCAATGATGTTTGTAGTAGGATGAGACTTGTGGATCCTTAGCTGAGGGATCACAGCAAGTTGCTGAGATAGATCCAAATTTGAGAAATTTAGATCTGGTCTTGAAGATTGATCCTCCACATTATCACACTTATCAAGATTAACTTGATCCAATGAGTGTGTGACATCATTGATGTTATCATCTATGGTATGGTTATTAGCATCAAGAGATTCTTGATCACTTTCACCATCACCATTGTTATCTTCTGCAATTGAGATGTCTTTATCTGGTTGAGAGGCCTCTGAACTGGAATTTGAAGGCATGCCAGATGTATCAGCTGGATTTGTCATTGTTGTGCTGATAGAAACCTCATTTGCTGAAGTAGTTCCAACTGGAGCTGAAGGTCTTCCAAGCTCAAATCTTGGATCAGGATCACCTGTATTTAAATTTTCTGCAGATCCTGAAACATGCTCACAAGATTTATTAAAACAGTTGGTAACTAAATCAAGATCAAATAGCCAATCCGGACCAGAACCAGCCACACTGGGAGTGTGCTCATTGAAAGTCACATTGGCTGACTCCTCAATGATTCTAGTTCTGAGATTGTATACTCTATAAGCTTTAGCTTGAGAAGAGTATCCAATGAAGTGTCCATCGTCTGATTTCTCAGCAAACTTGGCAACTTGATCTTTGGTATTCAAGATGGTGCAGGGACATCCAAATGACCTGAGAAAACCAATGAAAGGTTTCCTCTTGTGCCAAAGTTCATAAGGAGTCTTACCATGTGTCTTAACTACTAAGACTCTGTTTTGCACATAGCAGGCAGTATTAACTGCCTCTGCCCAGAAGGTGATAGGCAGTTTAGAGTCAGACAACATAGTTCTTGCAGCTTCAATAAGTGTCCTGTTTCTCCTCTCAGCAACTCCGTTTTGCTGAGGAGTCCTGGGAGCACTGTATTGTCTTGTAATACCCCTTTCATCACAAAATGTATCAAGGATTTGGTTCTTGAATTCAGTTCCTTGATCACATCTTATGGTTTTGACCTTGTGATCACATTGATTCTCAATCTTTAAGATGAAATTCTTTAGAATCTCAGGAGTCTCATCTTTAGTTCTAAGAAAGAAAACCCAAGTGAATCTTGTAAAATCATCTGTGATCACTAGACAGTATAAGGTCCTTCCTAAACTCATTACACTGGTGGGGCCAAAGAGATCCATATGTAATAAGTGTAGGGGAGTAGTGATGGAGTTCTTTTCCTTAGGCTTGTGAGATACCTTGTGTTGCTTCCCTTTCAGGCATGCAACACAATGATCATCACTTGTAAACTCTTCTTTGGCATTCCAGTTACCAGATCATGTTTGATTAATTTATTCATATTCTTAAGTTTACATGGCACATTCTTTTATGCCATAGGAAAGACTCATCACTATTGCTTTAGATAGAAAGCATGAAACTTCTCCAGAGGGAGATGTTTCTTGCAAATCCATCTTGTACATGTTCCCTTTCCTGGGGGCTGAGCAGAATATGCTCATGAGGAATGACCACTCCAGGTTTGAGAACAATGCACTCATGCTCAGTGAAGAGCATGTTATGACTCTGATCACAAAATTGAGATACACTCAGAAGATTGTACCCAAGCTCCTTAACAAAGTTTACCTTCTCAATGCTGAGCTTACCATTTGTGACCTTGCCCCTTCCATAAATGTAACCACCTTCATTTCCTCCAAAAGCAACTGGTCCTCCATCAATTCTCTCAAAATTATGAAGTAAAGACCTATCGCCTGTCATGTGCCTGGAACAGCCACTGTCAATTATCCAGACATTCTTGTTTGTCTTGAGCTGTTCCTGCACAAAGAAAATGATTAGTTACATTTGGAAACCCAAGCCTTACTTGTCTTGGGTTCAGTAAGTGTAATAGAAGGTAATGCAACAGTAATAGATCCTATGGTTGTACAGAGGGGATCTTCGGCTGTTGTTGATGGAGAAACCTCAGTCATTTGGTCTTTCTTAGACTTCCACACCACCTTTGGAGTCTTGGACTTGACCTTCAAAACCTTAGAAGCTTTTGGAGCTTCACAAGTTTTAATGACTGATACTTCGGAAGAATCTACAGTCACTGCAGTAGACTTTAGTACTTCGGAAGAACTCCTTTCTTCCGAGACCAACTTTGCTTCCGAAGGTAATTTTCCATTTACCTTCTTCTTTGATTTGGAGCTTCCGAAGGAAACAGACTTTCCTTCCGAAGCTTGAGACTTCTTGAGATTCTTTGAAGTCTTTGTATTGGTCATGTGGATAGTACTTTTAGGATTGTATGGACAATCCTTGGCAATATGAGAAGTACTTTCACACATAACACACAGCATTTTCTTCTTCAAAGAAATCTCCTTTTGAGAGCAAGACTGGCCTTGGTCACATTCCTTTTTCACCTTCATCTTGGTAGATTCAGATACAGTCCCTTGGGCTGTGAACTGTTCTTGGAATTTGATGGTCCAGGCTGTGCAGCAGTGGTACACAGCAGCTCAGTCTTCTTCTTTGTACTGAGATGATTTGAACATGAACCAGAACTCTTAGATAAGAGGCTTTGGTGGATGTCTTCAGTCCTTATTGCTTTGAAACCTGCAGAGATAAACACTTGTTTCTGCTTAGCATCAAAGGTAGCCTTGATTTCTTGAGCCTTCTTTGCTTTCCTTTTGCTCTTCCTGATCAAGTTCTTTCTCTTGGACTTGGTCATCACAGTTAATTTCTTCTCCTCAGAAGGATAGTGGCCCTTGGAGGAATCCTCTTCTTCACTCTTCTCAGAGGGATTCCTCACTATCACTTCTTCATCATCCTCACTTACTGGATCTATGAGAGGAAGCTCATCTTCACAAGTTCCACACCTAGGAGATCTTACAGACAAGATTGTGTGTGGAGGAGCTATCTCATTTGATCCCAGTCCCTGTCTATTTTGATAACAAACCTTATTGTGTAGGGATGAGGATATCATGTTCTTGAAGGTCTCTTCTTCAAGAACACTTTTCTCTGCCAGGGCTTTGCTGATCACAAGCTCAGCCTGGCACTTAGTCAACTTAGTGATGAGATCTTGGATCTGAGTTCTAAAATCTGTATGTTCATGTTTTAGTACTGAAATAGTTTTCTCAAGTCTTCTATCTTTAACTTGTAATCATTTTCAGACTTTCTAAAGTCAGATTTTAATATGTTTAATGACTCAAGATCAGATCTCATCTCTAGGTTGTAGGACCTGTATCTATTTACTTTAGCAATGCATTCAGGGGAGCAAAGATGTTCTAATACCTTGGCTTCATCATGATCAGCCATCAATGCTTGGTTTGGAGAAGCATCCTCCACCTGAAAACTCCAGTCAAATCCTCCCTCTTCAACAGCAACCGCAGCATGTTGCTTTGTCTTCTCAGCCTGAGGGGTATTGTTGGTGAGTTTGGTCTGAGTTGTGTTTGACCCCCATTTGCTCTGGGTGCCTTACACTCCCTGGCGAAGTGACCCATAAGGTTACAATTGTAACACTTAACTTTGCTTTTATCCAGGCCAAACTTACCACTGGTAGCATTGCTTGGAAATTTTCTTCCTGTCCTCTTGTAGAACTTCTTGGCTCTGTGAGTGAGAAGAGCCATCTGCTGAACTATCTCCATGTATTCCAGGTCATCTGGATGGATACAGTCTAGATCTTCAAGAGTGAAGAGATAATTTCCACAGCTTTCATCTGCAGACACAAAGGCTTGAGAAGAACTTGTCTCTTGGAATGGGCTTCCTTGAGTAAAGTTCTCCCTTGGTGTCTCGGGAAGGTGATGAAAGGACCCTTTTGTGAGTTGTCAGGGTAGCATAGGAGATGATGTTGGGGTTCTATGCTGTCCCTTTCAACCACATGAAGGGCTGAACCCATTTGATTGTTAGAGTTGCCAGATGAACCTTGTAAGTTCATTCCATCTGGTATCCACTGAGAATCCCATATAACTCTGTCAGAGTAAGAGTTTTAAGGTTCTCAGTCCTCTTGATTACCACACAATAGTGTGTCCATTGCCTAGGAAGTGAGGACATGAACTTCCTTACAATGTCTCTGTTCTCAAGAGGAACTCCTCCATCCACAAGGGTATCCACAATCTCAACATACCTGAAGTATTGTTGGGTCATGGTTTCACCTGTTTTAAAGGTGAAATTTTCAAACTGCTGCTTCAGAAGATCTTTCTTGTTCTCCTTGGCTTCAGAGGAGCCTTCATACATCAGCTTCAGTGCATCCCACAGCTGTTTAGCTGTTGCACTTCTTAAAACCTCTGTACACAGAGTTTGGGATAGCAGTCTGAAGAGCAGTCATGGCCTTCCTGTCAATCTCTACTCTTTTCCTATCTTCATCTGAGTAGTTGGCCACATCTTTAGGAATCATACCAGCACCGGTAGCAGAGGGGGTGCTAGGTATGAAAGGTCCATATTCAACAGATTCCCACATTCTTGAGTCAAGAGACCTGATGAAGCCTTCCATCCTCATGCACCAGGTGTCGAAGTCATCAAGAGTGATCAATGGGGATTTGTTCATGGTTCCAGTCTCCATATCAGTCTTTGAGATGGAAGCCATTTGAAAAAGTTTAGTTTTTGTGTGTGTGAGGGATCTTAAGATGGTTAGATCTTATATCACGAGCCTGAATGCTCTGATACCAATTGCAGGATCGTTCAAGGGCTTGAACACAATTACAACACAACAACACAATGAGGAGATTAACTAAACGTTAATCAAACAGTGAACTAGGTAACCAAAGGTGATGCAGAGAAGAACAAGTAAAGCAAGAGACAGAACAAGAGAGTATAGTTTTCAAGGGAGCAGTATATTGCTTTCTCAAGTTCTTTTACAAGTGTTACAAAGCATTACCGAAAGATACAAGAACTTGGAATACTTATACTACAACCTACAGCCGGCTATACTATGAAAGCCAGCTGGATACAATTGACTAGACACTAACAAAATCAATTGTAGGATCAAAAGGCATATCTGCCTTTTGACCTTGTGACTATGACATGCCATAGCTCACATCCTTATACATTTAAAAAGGATAAAGTACATAAAGTGGAAAGTTTCAGACTCAAGACCTCAATGTACAGTTACCAAAAGCATGGACCTTTTCACCAACTCTTGTAAGTTGGTGACTTATCAGAGACGCAGCGGAAAAGGTGCTTTATGGAACAGTACATCAGATAAAGCATGTGTACTAAAAGTCTTCGGAAGAAATCTGTCTTCATAGGTTGAAGCTTCGGAAGACTTTGTCTCTTCAAGCTTCGGAAGACTTCATGTTAGGCTTCGGAAGATATTGGTCTTGGCTTCGGAAGATATTACACTTAGAGTATTTTCTAATGCTTTGTGTAATTCTTCCGAAGCATTCTTCACTTCAGTACTTAGTGCATGTGCTGCTGAAACACTTAGGCAGTTTTGGGTTGCATCAGACTTCAGGAATCCTTACACTAAGCAATCAAGGCTTGAACCTGCTGACGGGTAGGAGGGCACTACTTGTGGATTTATCTTGACGATTGATAGAGACAAGGATTCCATTTCCTTTCTCTTGGGTTCACACCTAACATCTGAAGTCCCTTCTCTCCCTTAATTGAAGCAGGTAACTTTGGTCTTGCAAAACCAAAAGTTATGGCCTTAGTGGCAAATCAAGTTCTGTCTGGTCCTTTGACAACTTCTTAGCTCCGGACAGCACTGCTAAGGCCACATGATGTCCATCTCTCTAGCTCGCCATCTTACATGCTCTGTAGTCCTCATCTGCCAGGATGGCAGTTCCCAATGTTCTACCACTATCAGTCGTAAGAGAACGACAGTTGCTAAGAGATCCATGTGCTCCTTTGCTACTCCCTGTCACATTCCTCGATTCTCAGTCTTCAGTTGTAGCATGGCTTCAGGTGCTATGTATTGGGTACAAGACGACCTGAGTGTCAGATTCTGAAGTGGTAGCTTGAGAGGACAGCTGAAATCGACACAAATGTCGATGAAGTGGTGCTCCAGATGTTTTGGCTTTTGGAGTTGAGTTGTACTGTGCGGATTCTGATCATATGAAGATTTTTGGGCCCTATACTTCATCCTCAAATCTTCCTCTCTCAGCTTAGAATGAAATCATTGATATCTAACTTCGCCGGCATATCATTATGTTGAGGTTTAAACAAAGAAACTCACTTCTCTGGCAACCCATCGGCAAAGTTCGATACCTTGTCTTCCATAGACGTTGTAACTCAAGAGTGTGCAGCTCACTCATCAGTGGTAGAACCGATAGATGACGTCATCCATGCTCTCCTTACCCATTGACGAGAAGTTATCGAACTCCATTTTCAACGCTTTAGCCTTTAGAGCTTTTAATGATGCACTCCCATCATACTGTTTTTCAATGCATCCCACAGCTTCTTTGCTTTCTTGTTCTCAAAAAATTGATGGAAGATGTCTCGAGAATTGACTGAGTTAGCAATGCATATACTTTCTTCTCAGCATTGTATTTCACCTTTTGTCCATCGGTCATGCCGCCTAAGGTAAGTTTGACTCCATCTGCACCAACTGGCATGCAGTACCATGTCTCTATATACTCCCACAGATTTGGATCTACTCCATTTAAGTAGATCTCAAATCTTTGCTTCCATTATGGATAATCATCTAACGTTATTAGCTTAGCGGGCTTGTTATGATTTCCCACTTCATTTTCCAGAAGCAATAGATTCTGGATCCTTGAATCCCTTCCTACAGTGAATGATAAATATTGATCCTCCATTACTATCGACTTTGAACTTTAGAACAAACTGGTGTACTTGTGCGACTCTAGGAATGCGATTGAACACTTCGTTCGATTGAACAATGCGGTTTGCTCAGACGTGCGAATGAACAAATGCAAACGCTCAATCGTGCGAATGGGAAGGTGCGGATGAACAATGCAAATGGGCATTTCATTCATACGCATGGACGAACGACTGAGTCCACTCGTGCGTATGAGGGATGCGTATGGATTCCGTCGTGCGATTGAGTCAATCGTGCGACTAAAGCTGGTGAATTTTGAGAATTCGAAGGGTTAAGGTATTTTGACGCAAAAACTCGAATTTCTCACTAACCCTAATTGCCGTATGCCAGAAAACATTAACTTTTTGACTTGCAGACGTGTAAAACACTACTTGACACAAAAAGATTGCATTTTTGAGTGAAAAACACGATTTTTATATCAAAATCGATTGAATCACACCTAAATCAATAGCCAAAGCTCTCATACCACTTGTTAGGGACCATGTGCGGATTCCTATTTGATTGGTGATCCAATCAATGAGAACGTTAACTCGGTCGATATAAGAATAAACTAAACGTTAAGAACGAATAGGAATCGATCAAGAACGATCTATGAACTTGGACTGTCTTGGATGTTCTAGACGGCTAGGGTACGAGTAGGAGTCGAAATATTGAAAATGTTGCGTATTTCCACTAATTAAGTGGTATTTATAGGTTCGGGTTAGTCAATCGTACTAGTGGACCATTAACATGGTTCAGTCGTGCGACTAAAGCATGTGACTGAGGAAATCACACGACTGAAGGTTCAGTCATGCGATTGAGTCATCCATATGTCTCAGTCGTGCGACTGATCCAGTCTCCTGGTTCAATCGTGTGACTAGTCCATTAGCATGGAGTATTCATGTGTATCAACCATTGGCATGGTCCATTCGCATGAATACTTCATACGACTAAGTTTGAATATGTTTCTCAATCATTACTTGACTAAGATCTATTCAAACCACCTCAAACCTATATAGTTGGTTCAATATGCGTTAATAAGTAATAAACATTAAAACATACACTGATACATTAAACATTAAGATAAACAACCACATATTATGTTTCATTCAACTCATTCGTTTCATTATATTTAGGACATGACAGATATATTACATTAAGATCGTAAACTAGGTACATATGGATCAACAAGGCGGTTGTAAAGAAGGTGCATCAGGTCAGGCAGATGATCTTACTGTCTGTGGTGACTGAAGTGATTAAGGTTGTAAGAGAAGTCGGAGGATGATCCTGTGCAAGAGGCAGCACGAGGCTGCAACTACGGTGCATTTCAAAGATGCAAGCCCACTACTTTTGATGGTAATAGCACTGCTGCTGCTGCTCACCGGTGGGTGAGAGAGATGGAAGTTGTTCTTGATATTAGCGAATGTCGGGAGGATTAAAAGGTGAAGTTTCCTGCCCACTCATTCGTGGACTCGGCATTGTGCTAGTGGGACAATATTGTCCAAGCCGAGGTTGTTGGACGATTAGAAGAATAAGGTGATCTGAGCTCAAGAAGCTCATAGATAAGTTCTGTCCTTGTAGAGAGATGGATAAGGTGGAAAAGGAGTTCCTGCAGCTAGAGGCGGGAACAATGACAGATCAACAATACACCACGAAGTTCAATGAAATGATACGGCTGGTTCCTGATTAGGGGAAACCACTATCATGAAAGATCAAGAGGTATATTCCCGGCTTGCCAACGGATATTCACAGGCATATGATTGCCGCCCGGCCAAGCATGTTTATGTCGGCAGTTGATTTGTAGGAAGGTTGTATGACGAGTGTGAGATGGTGGTGGCTGAGGTGAATAAGAAGGGTGGTGGTGGTGTCCGAAAGTAGAATGGAAAACGGTTTGGACGTGGCGGAGCCGCTCCAAATGACAAGGTGGTGAAGGTGGGTGACCGACGTGTGGTCACATATGGTGTAGGGCGAAGAGATATGGTAAACACGAGAAGGAGCATTCTGGAGAATGCAAATGGGGATCAAACATATGCTTCAAGTGTGGGTTGCCTGGTCATATGACGAGAGATTGTGGGATTATAAGGTGTTACAACTATGGAGAAAATGACAATCTGAGCAGGGATTGCAAGAAGCCAGGGCTGAAAGTTGAGGAGCAAAGAAGACTTGAGGAGAAGGCAAGAGGGCGAGTGCCAGAGCATTCATGATGACGCAGAAAGATGCTAGGACAGACCCCGATGTTGTGTCAGGTTTGTTTCTAGTAAACCAAACTTTAGTCTCTGTGTTGTTTGATTCTGGTGCTAGTAAAAGTTTTATTTCTGCTACTTTCTGTGGTAAATTGCCTGTTAGTAGTAAGAATATAGATAAGCCATTCGATGTAGAAACTACCATAGGTATGTCAGCCAGGATTTCTAATATGATAGAAGGATGTGACATAGAACTAGAAGGTCATAAGTTTCTTGTAGACCATTTGTGATGACTTTAGATGGGTTCGATGTAGTCCTAGGAATGGATTGGTTGGTGGACTACGAAGCGAACATTGTGTGTCGCAAGAAGATTATTCGATTGACAGCGCCTGACGGGAATACGGTGACGGTTTATGGTGATCGAGTCACGATGATCCCGAAAGTGATTTTAATGGCGGTGGCGGGAAAGTGCATGAGGCGTGGATGTAGTGCCTACTTGGCCTAAGTGAAGGATGTGGATACACCAACACCACAACTGACCAATATACCGATGGTGTGTGACTTTCGAGACGTGTTTCCCGCAGACTTACCAGGAGTGCCACCTGACCGCGAGATCGAGTTCCAGATTGACTTGATACCGGGTGCCCAACCTGTTGCTAAAGCACCATATCGGTTTGCTCCAGCAGAGATGAATGAACTGATGGAGCAATTGTAGGAGTTGCTTGATAAGTGGTTCATTAGAGTGAGTGTCTCGCCTTGTGGTGCTCCAGTCTTATTCGTGAAGAAGAAATATGGTAGTATGAGGATGTGTATAGACTACCCTGAGCTGAATAAGCTGACAGTGAAGAATCGGTATCCCTTACCGAGGATTGATGACCTGTTTGATCAGTTTCAGGGTGCCAGTTGGTTCTCGAGGATAGACCTTCTATCTGGCTACCATCAACTGAATGTTAAGGAACAAGATGTTCGTAGAGTAGCTTTTCGCACCCGTTACGGACACTAAGAGTTTCTCATTATGTCTTTTGGTTTGACCAATGCGCCAACTGCTTTTATGGACTTGATGATTTCGAGTGTGTTGGTCGATGTTAGATAAATCAATGATTGTGTTTATTGATGATATACTGATTTATTCGAAGAGCGAGGAGGAGCATGTCGGTCATATTCGAGAGGTGCTGGAAACATTAAGAAGGGAGAAACTATAATCTAAATTCTCTAAGTGCGCGTTCTAGTTGCATGAAGTTCAGTTCTTGGGTGACATGGTGAATCCCAAGGTGATTATTGTAGACCCAGCAAAGGTGGAGGCGGTGATGCAATGGAAGTCTCCAAAGACGTCATCTGAGATTTGCAGTTTCTTGGGTTTCGCAGGCTACTAAAGAAGATTCATTCAAGACTTCTCTAAGATAGCTTCTCCATTTACTAAGTTGACCCACAAGGATGTGAAGTTTGTTTGGGGTCAAGCTCAAAAGAAGGCATTCGAGGAGTTAAAGGCGAGGTTGACTCAAGCTCCTGTTTTGTCGTTACCCGATGGAAGCGAAGATTTGGTGGTTTATTCAGATGCTTCCTACTTGGGGTTGGGATGTGTGTTGATGCAAAGAGGAAAGGTTAGAGCCTATGCATCCCGACAGTTGAAAGTTCATGAGGTCAATTATCCCATGCGTGACTTGGAGCTAGCAGCCGTGGTCTTTGCTTTAAAGATATAGAGGCACTACTTATATGGGACGAAGTGCACCATAGTTACTGACCACAAGAGCTTGAAGTACTTCTTCGAGCAGAAAGATTTGAACATGAGGCAAAGTAGATGGTTGGAGCTCATAAAAGATTATGACTACGAGATCCATTACCATCCGGGCAAAGCCAACATGGTAGTGGATGCCTTTAGCCGAAAGGAAAGACCCGAGCCGATTTGGGTGAAGGCATATCAGTTGGTTATGACCTCTGATGTCATGAATTAGGTCAATGAGTTTCACGATAAGGCATTGAAAGAAGATCATCTTAACTCTGAAAGAATGAGAGGCCTGGTTGCCGAATTGGGTGAAAACACACTAGGCACTCATGCGCCAGAATAGTGCCCATACGCCTAGAATTGCCCAGAAATGACTAGGTGTTCCCATGCGCCCCAATAGTGCCAATGCGCCTGAAAGTTGCCCATGCGCCTGAAAATTGCCCATGCGCCTAAGTGTTCCCCATGCGCCTGCATAGTGCCCATGCGCCTAAAGACTTAGAATATTTTTCTTATTTTTGGGGGAAAAATGATATGTAGCCTTTGACTTGGGAGGTTCCCGGGGGTTATGTAAGTTGACTTTTGAGATCATAGATGATGTGATGGGAGATGTATGATGTGAGGTATGATTGATGCTTATGCCGATGATGTGTGATTGATGATGTTTGATGATTATGTATGGTTGTATGTTATGTTTCTTATTACGTATGATGACATGACTTTACGTGGTATCATTATTATGATGAACATAAAGTATTATCATAACAAAGTGAAAGATTTAAGATAATGAAAGTGGAACGTAATGAACGAATGAAAAGTCTTTCAAGCAAATAAAAGGAGGTTCACAACTCGTTCAGAGTTGTTAGCTCAACTGTGTGCTTACAACATGCGATCTTGGCTAATCATTAAGGGTTCCCACATAAGGGGAGTTAGTCTATGTGACTACACCATACGTGCGATATGTATGATATGGGCTCCTTGCCGCTTAACCCTAGATGATATAGCTTTGTGCTCAAGAGGGGGGGGGGATATTAAGTACAGGACCTAGATAGAAATGAAAGATAATACATGTACGAAAAGTTTGATAACTAGGAAATGTGTGAAACGAACGATGATGAAGATAATAATTATTACCTTGATGTAGGTATGATGTGTGATCACGTGCGAGAGTAATAAAAATGTTCTAATGAATGTAAGGTAATGTAATGTTTTTAATAAACTAAAATTCACTTAGGAACGCTTACATTTTTATCCATTTTCCAGTTGGCGGGTAATGGTTGCTAAGGATGGCATGGGGCGGCTACTTGGCTTGTTTTGGATGACATCCATTTTTTATAATGCTTTTGTGATGTAATGCAACAAATATTTTGTAATTTGATAACGAAGTATTATCTTGCAAAAGTTATTATAATGAAATGAAATGGATGTTTAAATGTTTCTGCTGTATTTTTTTAGTAAGTTAATATAAATATTGTTTGATTAAAGTTAATATATATATATATAAATGTTTAATGTGGGATGATTGGCCAGCTATAAGCGTCTCAGGAACAGGGCCTTACAACAATGTTTTACATAAAATACTTGGTTATGTGCTAAAGCAAAAGGCAATGCAATCACATATGCCTCTCGACAGCTTAAAATCACAAGAAGATTTATACAATTTATGAACAGAGTTAGGTTTCATAGTATTCACCCTTAACGTTTAGAGGTGTTATTGGTACGAGACTAAGTGTGAACTTATATCAATCGTAAGAGCCTTCAACACATATTTGATCGAGGGGAGCTAAACATGCGTCATAGACAATGGACTGAGCTTCTCAATGATCAGGATTTTGAGATTTGGCATCATCTCGGCGAAAACAATTGTGGTGATTGATGCATTGATAAGGAATGAAGCTTGAAAATGATCACACAAGTAAACTTAAAGCCTTCGATTTTATAAGTGTCGGATGAGGCATTAAAGGAGAAGAATATTACAAATGAGGAATTTCATGGGTTAGATGGATGAATGGCACACGAGGATGGTGTGAAATATTTCGTGGATCATAAACGGGTTGCCAAGTGGGGAAGTGTAAGAGGACTGGATATGAATGGCACACATAATTCAACATACCTTCTCGAACCTAGCGCGAATAAAATTTACAAGAATCCTAAGGAGATATATTGGTGGCGAGGTATGAAAACTCTTATTGTGTGTTATGTTGGATGATGCCTAGCTTAATTTGAGGTCAAAGTTGAATATCAGAAGCCTTTTGGATTACTACAAAAAAGAAAAAACCATGAACAAAAATAAGATAAATAACAATGGATTCAATTACCAAGTTGCTAAGAATAAGTAGCGGGCATAAATCAATTTGGGTTATCGTAGATCAAATGCGAATTCCACTCACTTATTGCCAATTCCTGAAGATTACAAATGGAAAAATTAACAAGTACCTACGGGAAGGAAATTATGACGAGACATGGAGTTCATGTATCGATTGAGTTACCTCAATAGTTGAGTGTTGTGTAGGATACATTTTACGCATCAATTCTTAAGTGGTGTTTCTCTACTGGTTCTCTTCATATAATCGTAGAAGAAATTCGAATTGATGAGAACGTCCATTTTTTAGAAAAATCAATAGAAATTATGGATATAGATGTTAAGCAGTTAAAGCGCAACAAGATTCCAATTGTTAGGGTCCAATTGAATTCCATGTGAGTCTTGAGCTTAGTTTGGGAGCGGAAATAGTGGAGGAAACATAAACATCCATACATGTCTAGGCATAGGCATCAAGATTTAACTGCAGTTGAATTTCGGGACGAAATTCTCTCAACAGGGGATGCTATGACATCTGTCTCTCTCAGTCATGTGACTTAACCTGAAGTTTGTTATCATTGATTTATGCATTATCGTCTTCGTGAAATTAATGTGTTCGTAATTGTATAATTGATATCGTTAGTTAGTCGCCTGAATTTTTAATTTGTGAAATAATAAATTAGATTATTATTATTATTCTTATTATTATATTAATTTATTTTTAATTTTTATCATCACTATATATATATATATATATATATCTATCTATATATATATATATTATATATATATATATATCTATATATATAATATATATATATATATATATATATATATATATATTACATACATACACATACACACATAAAAACCAATCCAATCGCACTACGACACTACGAATTTTGATCACATGAATATTATTTTCCGTCATGTCATAGCTCGTGTTTATTTTTCCCATAAGTGATTCGTTAAGGGTTACACTACTAAAGTTTGGGTCAAATAAAAATAGAAATAAATAGTTTAGGATTTAATATTTAGGATTTAATATAATATTCAGTAAACAAAAAAGAATTAATTCATAACTAGTCTAGGGGCTAAAGTGTAAATAATAAAAATATATATCAACACTTTTAACTCCCGTTCGAAACCCGGTAACCCTAAACGACCACTTCGTCGCCGCGATCAACCACCAGCCACCTCCCCTGCCATCCATCGATCCCCCCTCACGAACTCGTCTCTGCCGATCTCCACCATCTCGTGATCAATAAACCCTAGGTAAACACCCAATTTTTGTTTCGTTTTAGTTTCGGTTATGTTCGGAATTTCTGGGGCGAAGGCGGTGCGCGTGTGGGTCTCTGGAGGGTTTTGCAGTAGTGTGCAGGTTTGGTTTCGTATGGCGTGTGTATGAATGTTTGTTGGCTGCCATGCATGCATTTGTATTTGTGTGCTCGCGCGCGTGTGTTGGAATGAGTGTACGCATACATAACGTGTGTGTGTGAGTTTGTTGTGGGTGTGAGTGTGTGTGAGTTTGTTGTGGGTGTGAGTGTGTGTCATGTGTGCGTAACTGTATTTTTACATATGGGTGTGTTGTTCAATATATAGGTTTGTGTGATTTCAATACATATGGGTATGAAATATATATGTTTGTTTAATTATGAGTATTTGAGTATTTATTTGTGTGTGAATGTGTGTGTGAATATGTGATTGTGGGTGTACGTAATGTGTGTGCGTGTTAGTTAGTTGTGTCCATGTGTTTAAATATATATATATTGAGTGTGTATTAGTGTGTGTATATATGGATTTCTGTGTGTAATATGTGTGAGTATGTCAAATGTAATATAAAATACGTGTTAGTTGGATTCTCGGGTCCTCTAAGGTTATTAATTGTGGGATTGGGATCAAAGGATAATGTTTGTATTTTAGAGAGCTTCGTGTTAGAAATTTTGGTTGTTTTGTACGGGTGGTAATTTAGCCATATGAAGTCCAAAATGAACAAAATTGAAGTCTAAAAGTAAGTTCAAAGAGTCTACTTTTCAACCCAGTTCATCTCGTCAAAACCACAAAGCTTTGAGCATTCAAACAGTTGTTACAAAAAGATTGGTTTAAAATTGAATTCCTGGAAGATTGTTTGGTCCGAATTTAGAAATAGATATCTGTCTTAACTTTTATCAAAATTACAAGATTTTCTCCGGAAAACAAATTCTATATGTTATCTTTAAAATCCAATTGGTCTCGCGTCAGTTTGTTATCGTTTCGACCCCAAACCGATTTTACAAATTTTGTGTGCAAAGAGTAAGGTATGCTAAATACTTTTAAATTACTAAATTGAGGATAATTATTAAACAACTAAATTAAGATAAATTTTGAAATAAATATTAATAAATACATATACCTTGTTACCATATTGAAATAATGCAAGTGTCTCATGGAGCAATGTATTCTAAATATATAAATATATATGTAAACTATAGTTGTGTGTATATTATATATTAATTTTAGGCATATATATGCACTCATGTTTAATAATGTGACTAATCAGATTATTTAGGTGTATAGATATGATGTGAGTCGCGCGTCAAACCCGAATCAACCTGACAAAGATCGAATGTGTTATATTATTTATAAGGCGTGTTACAAGTTCAATTATGTGCTGTAATAGGTTTTCGACTGTTTGGCGTTTACGCACGTCGCAAGAAGTATTTTTGATTTCATTACTTGTTGTATCACACAAGCTGAGTTTCGTGGCCTCATTTTTATTTTAAATGTTTACAAACTTGGGGGAAAAGTATGCTTACATTTTTTATGCTGTGAACTCATTTATTCTTGGGACTATTGTGTTTACTGTTTTTTAAGTATAAATCTGGTGCATGCATGAGTTACTGGGTGGTTCTTGATTCACAACTTTTTAATTTCAGTGTGGAACCAACAGACAGGTATTGATAGTACTATTGGTCTGACACCCCAACCTGCAGGATTGTTTGAGGGGTTTGGTCACTTAGAACACAACACACAATTAGGAGAGATTGATTTAGAATACTTAGCACATGAAATGGAGAACTAGAGACCACTTACAATGATACTAAGAAACACAAGTAATTGAGAGATAGAACAAGAACAAAATAACACTAAGTGTTTGGTTTTCAATAATGCTGTATGTTGCTCTTTAGTTCCTTAAAAGTGTTACAAAGCAAAAAAAATATACAAGGGACAAAAATACTGTTGGGTTTGTTGTACCAAAACAATGTCGTTTAACCATTTTAAACAAGAAAACGCAGCGGAATATGAACTTAATATCCTATTCAATAATCTGAAAATTAAAGTTCATAATATTATTTTAACAAACCCAAAGACATAGGATCATATGTATGTGAATAAACTAGTTATCAAGAAGCAAAAAAAACAACCAAAACAACATCAACAATCTACCTTTATAGGCTGTTGAAGAACCGATTTTAGAGCTGCTGGAAATCGTGATATTGTAGAAGAGGGGGGCAATTTTGGATGGCCAAAACACCAAGGATAGGTGTCCTCAAGTGCACATACCCACAAGCCTTCAAGAAACACCATTTTTGCTAGGGTTTGACACCAAAACGACCATGAAGATGCTGCTGGAACATCCTTCCAGCACCAAATCAAGCATGAAGATGCTAGAACATGTTTCAGCCGAGTGTTTCTTCAAAAGGGAGAGAACCATTCTCTCCTTTGGTCATTCCAAATGTGTGTGAGATGAGAGGATGAAGATGTGTGTGTGTTTTTCTCCAAAGAGACTCAAAAAGGAAAAGAGTTGCTGGAACTAAAGGGGGGGGGGGCGAACCTTAGGGTTGCCCACACCTTTTCTTTTATTTTTGCTTAAAAGTCCTTATACATTAACCTTATTACAACTAAAGATTAACATAGATATATATATACATAATTAACCTTTTAATTATATAATACACACACACTTTTATTATTTGATGTTGCTTAACTAATTTAAACAACATTACAAATAATATCCATGAACAAAATATCCTCATAATTGTTCTTTCTCTCACATACAATTTATTTAGAAAACCCATTTTCTAAATTGGTGTGATTATTTAATTGCATGATCATCTATCATCAATTAATATTAATTGGTGTTTGCTAAGCTTGTTATTGGGTATGACCCGACTTGGATCACAACGTACTAACCACATCAATGTTCTATGTGTCTTGGGCATACAGAATCCAACAATCTCCCACTTGCACAAGATACATAGAGGATTGATGCAAGCAGTAAATACCGCCTAACAACGGTTTACTACCCTTAATACGCGTGACTTAAAGCCATTCAATAACATCATCCCCTTCAAGTATCCAACTTGAAATGATTTAGGTGAATCAATCATCTATCCTTTTGTTACAGATGTCATGTTAAATCCAAGGACACAGAATGATCATTCCTTGTTGATTTAACTTAATCAGGCCTTAGACATCATGCTCTCAACGAATAAGAGGAACAAATTCCATCTTGACTACATACGTTTCTCACAATCACCTTATGTTGTACCCAAACATAGCCTTATGTACTGACCATTATTTCAGAGCAGCGAAGAACTAGCTCAAGGTATAACACTTGGTGAATATCAAAACCCAATATGTATCTCAGGTCAGAGGATACCAAATGATATTCGCCTTTACTCAAATTTACTTATGATCAATCTAAAGATTCCATGTAGTAAAATTGAGACGCGGGTCAGTCCAATATTTGTATCCCACAAATATCTATGAACCTTGGTAGCAACCATTGCTCTATATTCATACCATATAAAAATCTACCAATCCATGTTCATAATAGTCTTACATTCATATCTGTTCCCACAAATATGACCGACTACGGACATTTAGAATAATAAACATATTCATGGATGTAAACATGCTAAAAGGGAACATGACTCAAAAGGTCAAAATTACAACTGTTCCATACATTAAATACTAAACAGATCAATTCCAATCACTAGAATATCGAAGTCCTAAGGCACAAGTATGACCCTCATACTTTGCCTTCGCAAGGAGCTTCGTGAGTGGATCCGTAATGTTTTGATCTTTTATGAACTTTATGAATACATATCTTTACCCTTTTCAACTCCATCCCTTATGATGTTGAATCTCCGCTCAAGGTGCTTAGTCTTTGATGAGTACGGGGTTCCTTGATTTGAGCAATCCCACCCACGTAATTACCAAAGATCTTTAGGGAGTCTTGAATGGTAGAGACCACCCTAGATAAGCAATGGACAAGCTTATCCATGCAGCTTCCAAAGCTGCCAATGAAGCGGCTATGTATTCGGATTTTAGACTGAATAATGCTACCGTGTCCTGCTTTGAACACTTCAAGGATACCACACCTCCATTCATAATGGAAGTACACCTGATTATGATCGAGAGTTGTATCGATCTGTTTTGGAAGTCCTTATCTGTGCAACCCTTTACACAGATTTTCACTTCAACAGATCCGTATATTAGAACATATCCTTAGTCTTACTAAGGTGCATCAACATACTTTAAACAACCATTCAATGGTTATTTCTATTGGTATCTACTTTGTCATACCTGATAAGCATGACTCGTCCGGTTTAGTGCATATCATGAGACAAATGACGGATCCTATAGCAGATGCGTATGGGATATCCTTCATTTGATTTTGCTCATCCTATGAGCTTGGACATTGAGACGTAGTCAACATGGTCTCTCTTTGAAAGGGTATCATACCTTTCTAAGATTTCCATCTTGATTTTCGAGATTTCCATCTTGAACCTTTTCAAGATTTTATATATGCACTTTGGTTTGACCCTATCAACCACCTCGATCTATCCTTATAGATCCTTATTCCAAAATATGGGTGATTTCAAAGAGATCCTTTTATGAAAAACATCTTCCAAGCAAGGTTTTAACACCTTCCAAGGTTGGAATATTTTTTCAAATAGCAGTGTGTCATCAGCATACAACACTGAGAGTATACTCCTGCCCCACTAGCTTTCATATATACACACCCTTTTGATGCTTGTTTCAATCCATAGATCTATCACTTTAACTTGTATACTTTATTGGGATGTCGCGGATCGACAAAACCTTCATGCTGAACTATGTGGACAGTCTCTACGAGATGTCCATTAAGGAAAGCGGTTTTGACATCCATTAGCCAAAACTCATATTCAAAATATGCAGTTATGGCACTTAACATCCTAATCGACCTTAGCATTGCCACGGGCGTAAGACTTTCATCATAATCAACCAATTGAGTTTGATGAAAACCTTATGCTATAAGTCTTGACTTATAAGTATTCAAGTCTCCATGTATATTTGTTTTCATCCAGAAAACTCACTTGTATCCAACCGATTTGGAGTTTAAGTGGAGGTTCAGCCAATTGCCAAACTTGGTTGTTATACATGAATTGCATCCTTACGTTCATGGCCTCTAGCCATTTGTCCCAATCCAAATTGGACATAACATCTTGGTGTATGGTTAGCCTACAGGGTATAACCACATAGCATCCATTCATGAAATATCCTTATCTTTCAGATGGAATACTAACTCTACCAGATAACGTTTTGTGTGTGTTGATCAACCTCTTGATCTTTATCAACAACCTCCTGCTGATTGCTAGTGTCAATCAAATGTGTATCGCCTTGTGGATTTTGATCCTTATCAAGTTCCACAGTTCTATACGTCATTCCTTCCATAAAGGACTTGGTTTCAAGAACCATAGACTTTGGAGCAATAAATACTTCTGATTCGTTGAGTCAAAGAAACGGTATCTTATACAGTCTCTTTGGATTCTAAATGAATACACACTTTCTTTGTCCGGGTCATATTCATAATATGAGCCTTAGAGCGATGCGAAAACCCAAAATGATAAAGGTGGTAAGTTCATAGCCATAATAAATTGAACCATATCCAAATAGGGTTCAGTTTCTCCTTTATCTGAATGAAGAGCATAGATAACTATGCGGAGTTGATTTTCTACTTCATTATTGAAGATTTTGAACATTTCAAAAGCTTCATACTTATGTGTCATCAAGTGCACACAATAATAGCGACTGCAATCGTCGGTAACATTAATGAAGTATCTTTCACCAGTCTTAGACATTGTCTTAAAAGGATCATATGCATCCAAATGCATCATTCCTAATTAGTCTTTGGTTCATACTTATCAAATGAAACATTTTCATTTGTTTCCAAAAGACCATTCTTTTGAAGTGTTTGAATCTAATTCTGGTTAATGTGACCAAGGCGACAATGTCAAAGATAGTAATAACTTAAACCCATTTTAAGTTTCTTTATGCTAAATGTGTATCAACGAGTTATAATAGGATGATCTATCATGAACCAATTCATGGATGTCATTAAAAGGCATATCCTTAAAATGATATACATCATTCAAAACTCAATACCATTATTTACAAATTTTGAATCATGATCATATTGTTTTAAAAGGAAACATTAATCATGTTCCTAGTCAAACTAGGTGCATACAAAAATGTTTTGAGAACAACTTCCAAACCATTTGAAGGTCTCAAAATAGAGTTTCCCTTCTTGAAGCGGACATTTCTTTTGAACCCTTTTGCAACAATTGCAAGTATGAGTCTCACATCCGGTATCCAATACCCATGTGATTGAAGAAATGGCTTTTAAAACAGCGTATGAATCATGGAATTGTATTTGAGGTTTGCCCAAAACCCTTCTTGTGTTTCAACTCCTTGAGATAGAAGGGACAATACCCTTTTATAGTCCTATCTCTCCACACTCAAAGCATGGATCGTTCTCCGTTACCTTAGGCTTCATAAGCTTAGGTTTTGAGGTTTCGCTATAACCTTTGCTTTGACGTATTCTTTTCCTTTAGCAATAATTGCTTTAGGATCGGGATTGGCCACTTCTTATAGCCTCCGTTATTGATTGAGAGAATAGGTAGAACCTCTCTACTTATCCCCGCCTCGGTTGCTTTGAGCATTGCATGAGGTTCACCGATGCTCTTGTCCCATCCGTTCATATTACAGTTTATTATGAATGTCTCAAACCTTTAGTTAGGCAATCAAGGATCAAATCCTTGGCCAACTACTTTGAGACAGGACAGCAAAGCATCTTGAGGCTATCAATATGGCTTTTATCTTAAGGATATATAAGATGATATTGATTGGGTCTTTTCATGTGACATGTATAAAGTGCTTGAACCGTTTCAAAGCAATCTTATTAAAGTTTGTGGAAGGAACATTTCCCTTTTAGATTAACATGTCATGTGCCCCATGAGGCTCCAAACCCTTTTGGAGTCTGGGAATCATATTCCCAACATGAGATCGGATGCTTGCACAGAATCCTAAGTGTGCTTAACTCAATCGTCAAAAGGCCATAACATCAACAGCGTGGGTTGGTGAGGTATGGGATCGTCAAGGACATAGACCTTTACTCATTCTTGAGAACGATTCTCAAGTTTCAAAATGAGTCCATAAGATAATTATGGTTAGGACTATCCCTCTCGAGAATAGGTCGCAGTGATAGGGAAGGGACGATCGGGGTGGTAGCATTATAGTTAGAGGTCATCATTACAAAATTGACAAAGTTCATATTAGTATTTCTCATAATTTATTTTAATCGTTAATACCCTTAAATGTCTCATAGACAATTAACAATTAAAATCTAGAATCCAACGTTACATTTAAATGATGGTTAGGTGACCTTTATCCCATTATTTAAATTAACAAGGTAGTCGACAGTGACAATTGCAACCTATTGCAACTTCTAGTCTTATGGGATCGGTTAAACATCATATGTTTAGTCGGCATGTTTAATCCCATCAACACCATTGTACGCCATGCTTCGGTGACCCTAAGCACATGGTTTCCAATTCAAGTCGTCCTACTTACACACACGTGTGAGTTTTTACATATAAGCGGTTAGGTGACCTTTATCCCACAAGTATGTTAGACTCACCTCAAGGACACAAGTTCCCTACAAGTGGTTAGGTGACCTTTATCCCACAAGTAGTTCCCAAGTGATTCGAGTGTCGTGTAAAAGGATGGTGTTAGACTTGTTACCAAAGGGTTTTAAGTTTCCATTAATTTTAGACTTTGAAAACACTATGTACCTTGTAATTGCATGCTTTCAAATACATGGTACCCTATGGTTCTCTTTTAATAAAACCTCTTTTATTTTGAAATCATTAATCCTTTTAATAACCTTTTATTAATTACTTAATGATTTAGAACCATAAAATTCAGCTTGTTATCATAATTTATTTAGATCGTTAAGCATATTCATATATCAAACAATCAACATAAAACAAGCAAGCATAATCATACAAACATATGTGCATAACCATAGCCACTAAGTTGACTACACTTGTTTGCCATCACAAGTGTTGTCATAAGGTCTTTTCCTAAGGGTTCAACACAACACAAATGATGAGATCTCCAAAGACCCCCACTTGAACTTGCATCCAAATGCTTCAAGTCCATCCTTTGTGTCTTCCTTTTGTGCTTCCTTCCCGAGCATCTTCTTTTACAAAATATATACATCCTAATACATATTTTCTAGTAAAGGAAAAAATGCTCCTAATCTATTTATTACATTGCCAAATGAATAAATAAATTACAAACCAAATGGAAACACAAAAGAAATTACTACAACCCATAAAGAAGAAAGAATACAATCACATGACAATTCCATAATCAACCAAACCCAAAACAACCATGGTCAAGGCTATGTTATGCACTAAAATTATGTATCCATATACATCATACTAAGAACCAAAATGAACCCCATTGACCCTAAATTTTCAGCCAACATAAACCAAAAATCTAGGGTCTTTTGTCCAAACAAAACACAATCAACCAAATTGATATCTTTCCTTTCAAGGTTTAATCACTAGCATGTTTGATATAACCTTGAAAGATTGGGTATCATCAAATCAATACAAAACAGCCCTAAAATTGGTTGTTAAACCTTATATAACCAATTATACAAGAACACATGAAACTAATCATCCACATAACCGGCTCTTGATGCCAATGTTGGGTTTGTTGTACCAAAACAATGTCGTTTAACCATTTTAAACAAGAAAACGCAGCGGAATATGAACTTAATATCCTATTCAATAATCTGAAAATTAAGTTCATAATATTATTTTAACAAACCCAAAGACATAGGATCATATGTATGTGAATAAACTAGTTATCAAGAAGCAAAAAAAACAACCAAAACAACATCAACAATCTACCTTTATAGGCTGTTGAAGAACCGATTTTAGAGCTGCTGGAAATCGTGATATGTTAGAAGAGGGGGGCAATTTTGGATGGCCAAAACACCAAGGATAGGTGTCCTCAAGTGCACATACCCACAAGCCTTCAAGAAACACCATTTTTGCTAGGGTTTGACACCAAAACGACCATGAAGATGCTGCTGGAACATCCTTCCAGCACCAAATCAAGCATGAAGATGCTGCTAGAACATGTTTCAGCCGAGTTTCTTCAAAAGGGAGAGAACCATTCTCTCCTTTGGTCATTCCAATGTGTGTGAGATGAGAGGATGAAGATGTGTGTGTGTTTTCTTCCAAGAGACTCAAAAAGGGAAAAGAGTTGCTGGAACTAAAGGGGGGGGGCCGAACCCTTAGGGTTGCCCACTCTTTTCTTTTATTTTTGCTTAAAAGTCCTTATACATTACCCTTATTACAACTAAAGATTAACATAGATATATATAATTAACCTTTTAATTATATAATACACACACACTTTTATTATTTGATGTTGCTTAACTAATTTAAACAACATTACAAATAATATCCATGAACAAAATATCCTCATAATTTGTTCTTTCTCACATACAATTTATTTAGAAAACCCATTTTCTAAATTGGTGTGATTATTTAATTGCATGATCATATCATCAATTAAATATTAATTGGTGTTTGCTAAGCTTGTTATTGGGTATGACCCGACTTGGATCACAACGTACTAACCACATCAATGTTCTATGTGTCTTGGGCATACAGAATCCAACAAAACTTTATACTACATCTTACAGCCAGCCATACTTCGAAGGCCAGCAAGATACATGATCTAACAACGACAAAATCAATGTAGATGTCAAAAGGCCGAGATTTCCTTTTTGCGTAAATATAAATACCATAGCTTACATCCTAATATATTATAAAAAGGATAAAAGTACCTCAAGTAAAAAGAATAGACAGACTCCAACCTCAATGTAATAACCAAAGCATGGACCTTTTCACCAACTTGTGAAAGTTGGTGAGTCAAACAAGTTACAGCTGAATTGATCCAACTTTGTGTAAAAGATACATCAGATAAACATTACCAAAAGCTCAGAAGAAATTTTGTCATCATAAACTGGCTCCGAGACTTTGTCTCTAAAGCTTCGTATCCTTCTTTTTGGCTTGAGAGATATTGGTCTTGCCTTCGAGATTTCACGCTGGAATGTTTCTAATGCAAATGTGAAACTTCTGAAGCATTCACTCTTAGCATTTTGTGCATGCATAAAGACAGATTGTTTGATGTTTTGGATTGCATCAACCTTATATGAAAACATACAAACTCCCCTAGGCTGATGTTACAAAACATTTGAAGACTTCAATTTGAAGGTCCTTCTATTTGACCATGCCTTTCCTCATAAGATGGTCAGGATCATTCAGACTTGAAAATGTCTTCTCATCTTAAAGAGATCGTATAAAGGTAGATTGAATATGTCTTGACATGTGTAGACATCTTCAACACTTTGATCTCTCATGACATTCCGTCTTTCTGCATTAGTAGAGTAAGTCCAGGACAAGATGGGTCTTCTGATGCCAGAAAAGCTACTTGAATTGGAGTTGGTTGAGCTTCCTTGTTCCACATTCACAAAATGTTCTGACTCATCTTGAGATTTGGAGATGGATGCCACTTTCTTCTTCTTCTTAGACTTTGGTTTTGAAGCTATCATTTTTCTCCTCTTTAAACTTTTTAATTAAGAAGACTGGCCCAAGCACCTTATTAATCATCTTTTTCTTGCTCAGTTGGGCTTTCCACTCTCACAGGTTCAAATTGAGAGAGGAATGAATCCTGCTTTGGATTAGAAGATGAAGCTTGCTAAGACTCAGCAGGAGGTCCATGTTGTGTTGTCTCAAAAGGTTCACCTTAACCACCACTTCTTGAGGGACCTTACTTGGTGGGGAGTGTAAGTCAACAAGTTATCTGTCACACCCCAACCTTGACGGCGGAATCGTCGAGATGTGAGGGTTAAGATTGTTCACAACCACATAACGATATATTTAAGTGTAAATATTAAAATATAACTTTCAAAACGCATTACAACATAAGTCTCAAAACATGAAATAATCCCAAATAAAACAAAACGTAACATTACATTTATTTATTTAACTAGGTCCAAGTCCAAGTTTTATTTCCAAGCTTCAAAAGTCCACTTTAAACTTGGGAATTTCCTCAAACATGATAAAAATAAAAGGGTCAACTATAAATAGTTGGTGAGTTTCCAAGGTTTTTATACATAATATGATAAAGTTACAAGTAGCAATTCATGTCATAGGTCATAAGCAAGTAAGGTTATGGAACACATATCGTCACAACCAAACCTCGACTTGATTACAAGTATAAAAGATTGGCTAAGTGTATTTGGTTCCCATGATGAACAAGCATACGTCATTAGGAGTCGACAATACATCGACTTTAGCACCAAATAGGCTTGTCAGACCCAATGATCAAAGACGTCGCCAGGCTAGCAATAGTTAATAATTGTAAAGAAAAATATGTATCTCATATAAAGACTTACAACACACAAATAACCATGACAAAAATATGAATTGCAAGTGCTTTACAAGTCTAAACGTTTACAAGTGCATTATGTATAAGTAATCATGTTTCACCCCAAATTAGTGTGAAAAGATAAAAAGGGGTAAGGAAAACTCACATGTTAAAATAAGTGCAAGAATCGAGATTAATAAGAATAATAACAAGCGTCGTTCCAAGATGTATCGTCACAAGACACTTAAATATATATGTTTACAAGATTAAAGCTTTACAATAAGCTTAATGAATTAACAAGGACTAGGATCAACTTGATGTTTGGGGTTTTGTTGATTATATTTGCCAAATAAGAACTCAATTATATTCTCGTGGGAATGATTTTATTAATATTTTATATAAACATATGGATTAAGAATAACTTTTATAAAAATTTTGTAATGTTTATAAAGTTTAGATCAATTTTGTAATTAAATAAAAAGAACAAAAATTAAACAATAGTTTAAAGGCAATGTTTGAAATAATAGTTTGTGTAAATTAAACTAGTATTTAAAGTCTATATTTTTATAAAAATATTGTAACTGTATTATTAACTTTAGGATAATAATATAAAGTATTTTTATAAATAAATTATAGAAAAATGATTAAATAGTTTTAAATGAAACAAATTTTATGAAATGATTTTTCATAATTTTTAGAAATTTTTAACATTAAATTTGAAGGCCAAAAAAGCTTAAAAAATACTTGAGGTTCCCCGGATTCGAACCGGGGACCTCTTGTTTAGAGGTCATGTGTTTTACCAGTGAACCTAAGGCTCTCAGTCGCCTTAAATATTGGTTTTTAAATATATAAACCCGTTTAAAGAAAATTCCCCAAACCTTAAGAACCCTAGAATCGTTTAATTCCAAATCGATCCCCAATTCATTTTAGAACATGAAATAACCTGGGGCTTTTAATCCCCAAGTAAAACCGATCAAATCCATGTGTTTGATTACCCGTTTTGAGATCGTTTTGTTAGCGAAAAAGACGAAGAACAGTCACGAACTCATGAATTTAGTGAAAATTCGTTGCATAGAGAGCTTCTAATGGTGCACAAGTTTAAAAGCCTCAAACAATTTTCGTTTATGAAGCTCAGAAGATAGTTTTTGTTTAAGATACAGGTCGCGGCTTCAAAGGGTAATCGGGGTATATTCGTGTGTGTTCGGATGTAATTGGAAATAGCAGACGGTTTGAGATAGATGGAGGATCGATTAGGTTCAATTAATTCGATTTTGTGGAGTTTTAATGTTCGAACGGTTTGAAGGTTTAATGTGAATCGGTTACCGAGTTCAATCGTCGATTACCGGCTTAAACTTCAATTAAAGTGTATTAAAGGGGTCGAGTTTTGCTCGTGAACCGATTGGTAACGATTTGGGATCGAATTCAAATGGTTTTAGTCAGTTTAGAGTCTCGCCGGACTTGGCCAGAGTCCGGCCGGCGAGGTCGCCGGAAAAACAGGAGAGAGAGGGGGAAAGGGTTTGAGTTTTAATTATTTACACAAATGGTCCCTCTAGTTTATTATTTATCATTTTATGTATAAACCTATTAATTAAAGTTTTAAATTTTGCAATTAAACCCCCAAACTTTAACTGCTTAAAGTTTTAAACATTGTTAAGTTTAGTAACTATACAATTTAATTTTTTATTATTATTATTAACATTATTATTGTTATTATATTCTATTATTATTACCAATATTATTATTTTATTATTATTATATTATTATTATTATTATTGTTATTATTATTATTATTATTATTGTTTAGATAAATTAAAAACTTTAAATTAAATAAGGAATTATACATAAATAGCCCACCAAGTTACATAAATAGCATAAATAGGTCTTAAAGGAAATAACCAAAAATTAACTTTTAATCAACAAAAAAATACGAAATGTTACATTATCCTCTTTTAATCTTCTGCTTGATCACCTTAATGTGCTCATCCATGGTAGATAAAGACCTTGGGCCAAGTCACCTTCCAGAGAATCCATACAGCTTTAAGAAGCTCATCATCCTCTGCCTATTAAAAAACTTCTTCATGCTCTTTTGGATGATGGCTCTTTCCTTTGCAGCCTCTTTTCACATCTTTCTCTTTGTTGTCTTTCTCTCTTTGTGTACTTCAAGTTCAATTTGTTTAAGATACTCAAACTCTATGTACTCAAAGGACAAAGGAAGGAGTGCATCTGCCTGATATAGGCCTATGGCACTCAGGAAGTTAATCTATTGATCCTATCAGTTTTTTTTCTACATGAGGTTCTTGTAGAGCCACAACCTCTTGTTCAAGACTTTCTTGAACTGGTGAAAGTGTAAGAACATGTTTGTAGAGCATTTTCAGCCTCTTTTCTTCGTTAACTTGAAGAAGCAATCTTGCACCCTCTGTCTCCTTCCTTTCTCTTGACATTTCCATGTCAGCTAGTTCATTTAGTTCCTCTACTGATATTATCAATATCATAGTTCCTGGTTTGTAAGTTAGCAAGCAAGCACATTTTTATAAACAAACTAAGAGTACCTAAACTTAACCCTTTGAACCATCCATGCACTATGATGGAGAGATCTTCAGGAATATGGTCCTAGCCCCATGCTTGTTGGACAAGCTATGGATGACCACATGATGTAAATACTTCCACTGGGAGTAGACCTTCCCTTTCCTGAAGGTCTTAGTAGAAAAGTCTCCTTCATAGCCTATCTACTCAAAGGAGTGGTTGACTGCTTCCTTAGGAAAGAAGAACTCACCTTCCTCATCATCTACCTGAAGATGGGTGTTCATGATGGCTGGAGTGATGAAGATTATCCTTCCCTGCACTGTTGCAGACAGTGCCTTCTCCCCATCCAGAATAACCTTTTCGCATGTCTTCCAGAAATCAAGCAAATGATCCTCATAAAGAAAAGGATCAATGG
Source organism: Flaveria trinervia (assembly GCA_025506515.1). Lineage (NCBI taxonomy): Eukaryota > Viridiplantae > Streptophyta > Magnoliopsida > Asterales > Asteraceae > Flaveria > Flaveria trinervia. The sequence goes on from CM046444.1 coordinate 43,477,394, forward strand.
TAAGGGAGGTGGAATAGGTTAACATGGCCAAAAATCAACAAACCTCTGAGAAATGAGGATCTTTCTCAGAGTATAACAGAACAACTTGATTTTGTTGCTTGCGTAACTACATGGAAAAGTATGGATCATTTCTACGATTTAGGTTAGCCATTTAAGAAAGCTTGGAGGTGAAGAAACTGAATAACAAAGGGGGTTTTAGAGAAAGGTTTGGGAATTTTGGTTTGAGAGAAGATAAAGTTGATAAAGAAAAAGGAGGAACCGTTGGGTTTATATATGAAATGGATTTAAGACAAAGTTAATGAAGGAGATAACTTTAAAATCCGGATGTCGGTCCCACCTCAGAAAAAGTAGTTTGCTTTTTGCTCAAAAGGTAGTTTTCATGGAACTCAAAAATCTTCCGAAGGTAAATTGTCCTCGAAAGTTTTGATAAAAAGCTTCCAAAGCCAAAATGACTTCGGATGAAATTCTTGAGAATTAAGTTTGAATACTTTATTCACCTAATAATAAAGCTTTGGAGAGTTAATTTGCTTCAGATGAAAGTTGTCCTTGAAAACATTCAAGTACTTAAGGGAAATATTAAGCTTTGGAAAATATTTTTGATTTTTCTTCAGAAGACAATTTTTCTTAAGCAGTTGTTTGTTTTAAAGGCATAAGTTTCTTCCGAAAATAAAATCATATCTTCTCAAGGATAGAAAAGATCAAGATTTTAAAAAGTCTAAGAAAAATCTTCTGAAAAGATTTTCTTTGAAAGAAAACAAGAGCTTATGAGGATGAAATTAGGACACACAGATTTTAGAAATTATATAAATTAGTTTTAAGAAAAAGCTACTCAAGGTTAATCATCCCAATAGCTAATATGAGATATTTACATCTCTTCTCATCAAAAGCTTTAGTGAACAAATCTACATATTGTTCATTTGTGTTAACCTTGACTAGTATGATCAAGCCCTTTACAAAGTTATCTCTAATCAAATGAAACATGATATTGATGTGCTTAGTCCTTGAGTGCTGCACATGATTCTTTGTAATAGAGATTACACTATTGTTGTTTATATGAATCGTAGTCTCTTTAAAGTTAAAACCATAGCCCAACATCTGATTCTGAATCCAAAGTAATTGAGCACAACAGCTTGCAGCAACAATGTATTCAGCTTCTATAGTTGATGCAAAGACGCATGATTGCTTTTTTATATTGCCATGAGACAACCCTTCCACCAAGAAACTCACATCCCCCTGATATAGACTTTGCAGTCATATTGCATCCACCATAATCACTATCTGTATATGCATACGGATAAAGTCCGAATACTTTGGATACCAAAGGCCAAGTGTTGAGGCACCTTTGAGATATCATAAAATTATTTTGACTTTGATAAGATGTGACATCTTAGGGTTGACTTGATATCATGCACACACACATGTGGCAAACATTATATCAGGCCTACTAGTTGTAAGGTACATAAGAGACCCAATCATAACCCTGTAGACATGTTCATCCACACACTCCCCTTCAAGGTCAGGCCCGAGGGAGTGATTTCTTCCTATGGCTGTCTTAGCAACCTTGCAACGAGTCATGTTGAACCTCTTTAGTATGTCTTGAACATACTTTGACCGACTTATGAAGATGCCATCTTCAACTTGCTTCACTTGAATTCCTAGAAAGAATTTGAGTTCCCTCATGACACTTATTTCAAATCTATCATTCATCAGCTTCTCAAAGTCTTTGTAGAGCTTTTGATTAGTTGAACTAAGATGATGTCATCTACACACACTTGAACTAGCATCAAGTCATTTCTTTTTCCTTTGATGAAGAGAGTTCCATCTGTAGTACCTCTTCTATATCTATGCTTGCAGAGATACTAAGATTCTCATACCACTTTATTGATACTTGGTGTAGGCCATAATGAGCCTTATCAATCCTATAGACATTGATGATCAAGATCTGCAAATCCAGGTGGTTGTTTGACATACATCTCTTCATCAATCACACCATAGAGACAAGCACACTTGAAATCAAGTTAATAGACCTTGAAGTCATTTGATGTAGTAAATGCCATGAATATCCTAACAGCTTCCAGTCTTGCTACTGGAGCAAAGACATCTACGTAGTCAATTCCTTCTTCTTGTGTATACCCTTGAACAACTAGTCTAGCTTTGTTTTTGATGAGAAGTCCTCTATCATCCTTCTTATTCCTAAAATCCATTTGGTTCCTATAGTAGTCTTCCCATGATGAAGAGGACATAGGTTCCAAACCTTCTGCCTTTTGAATTGAAGCAGCTCCTCTTGCATAGTTTCAACCCAACTTCCATCCTTGAGAACGTCATCAATTTTTTTAGGTTGTATCTGAGATAAGGAACAAGAGTGAAGAATAACATTTGCATCAACATCTCCAATGATGTTTGAGGTGGGATAAGACTTGTGGATCCTTAGTTGAAGGATCACAACATGTTGCTTAGAGAGATCTAAATTAGAAAAAATTAGATCAGGCATTGATGTTTCTCCCACCTTATCGTCACACTTATCAAGTGCGACTTGATCCAATGAGTGTGTGACAACATTAATGTTGTCTTCAATGGAGTGGTTGTCAGTATTAAGAAATTCTTGATCACTTTCACCACCACCATGGTCTTTTACATTTGAAGCTTCTTTATTTCGTTGTTGAGCTTTTGAGTTGGAATTTGAAGGCAACTTAGATGTATGAGCTGAAATAGTCATTGTTATGCTAATAGAAACTTCATTTGAAGAATTAGTTACAACTGGAACTGAAATAGTATATCTTGAAGGTCTTGTGAGCTCAAATCTCGGATCAGGATCACCTTTTGGTAAAATATCTATAGACCCTACAACATTCCCACAAGAGTTGTTAAAATAGTTGGTAACTAAATCAAGATCAAATAGCCAATCAGGACTAGAACCAGTTACACTAGGTGTGTGTTCATTGAAAGTCACACTGGTTGACTCTATAACAATCTAGGTTCTAAGATTGTATACTCTATTAGCCTTAGCTTGGGAAGAGTACCCAATGAAATATCCGTTATCTGATTTCTCAGCAAATTTGGTAATTTGTTCATTGGTATTCAAGATGGTGCAAGGACATCCAAATGACTTGAGAAAATCAAAGAAAGGTTTCCTCTTGTGCCAAAGTTCATAATAAGTCTTACCATATGTCTTAACTACTGAAACTCTTTTTTGCACATAGCAAGCAGTGTTGAATGCCTCTGCCCAGAAGGTGATAGGCAATTTAGAGTCATAGAACATAGTTCTTGCAACTTCAATAGGTGTCCTGTTTCTCCTCTCAGCAACATTATTTTGCTTAGGAGTCCTAGGAGCACTATATTGTTATGTAATACCCTTTTCATCACAAAATGAATCAAGGATTGGATTCTTGAGTTCAGTTCCTTGATCACATCTTATGGTTTTGACCTTTTTGATCAGATTGATTCTCAGTTTTTAAGATGAAATTCTTCAGAATCTCAGGAGTCTCATCCTTAGTTCTAAGAAAAAAGACCCAAGTGAATCTTATGAATTCATCTGTAATCACTAAATAGTAAGAGGTCCTTCCTAGATTCATTACACTGGTGAGGCCAAAGAGATCCATATGTAACAAGTGTAGGGGAGTAGTGATGGAATTTCTTTCCTTTGCGTTGTGAGATACCTTGGGTTGATTCCATTTCAGGCATGCAACACAATGATCATCACTTGTAAACTATTTTTTGACATTCCAGTTACCAAATCATTCTTAATTAGCTTATTCATATTCTTAAAGTTTACATGGCATATTCTTTCATGCCAGGGAAAAGACTCATCACTATTTGCTTGAGACATAAAGCATGAAACTTCTCCTAAGGGAGATGTTTCTTACAAGTCCATCTTGTACATGTTCCTTTTCCTAGGGCCTCTAAGCAGAATATGCTCATGAGGAATGACCACCTCGGGATTGAGAATAATGCACTCATGCTCAGTGAAGAACATGTTATGACTCTAATCACAAAATTGAGATACACTCAAAAGATTGTATCCAAGCTTCTTGACAAAGTTTACCTTCTCAATGCTAAGCTTACTATTTGTCACCATGCCCTTTCTAGCTATGTAACCACCCTTATCTGCTCCAAAAGAAACTGACCCTTCATCAATTCTTTCAATGTTTTGGAGAAGTGACCTATTGCCTATCATGTGCCTGGAACAACCACTATCAATGATCTAGACATTCTTGCTTGCCTTGAGTTGTTCTTGCACAAAAGAGATGGTTAGTTACATTTGGAAACCCAACCCTTGCTTGTCTTGGGTTTATAAAAAGAAGTGGAAGGTAATGAAACAGTAATTGATCCAATAGTCATATTTTAAGGATCCTTTGCTGTTGTTGATGGAGAACTTTTAGTCGCTTTGTCTTTCTTGAACTTCCACACCAGCTTTGGAAGTTTAGACTTGACCTTTAATACTTCAGAAGTTTTACTTACTTCAGAAGTTTTGATGATTGGTCCTTAGGAAGATCTTGCTTTCACTGCAGTAGGCTTCAGTGCTTGGAAGTATTCCCTTATTATTAGACGAAATTTTCTTCCGAAGGCAATTTTCCACTTGCTTTCATCTTTATTTTGGAGCTTCCGAAGGACACAGATTTTCCTTCCGAAGCTAGTTTCTTCTTGGAACTATTGAAAGTCTCTTCCTTGGTCATATGGAGAGTACTTTTTGGATTGTAAAAACAATCCTTAGCAAGATGAGAAGTACTCTCACACATAACACAATCATTTTCTTCTTCCTAAAAGCCTTCTTTTGAGATCAAGGTTGAACTTTATCACTTTCCTTCTCCATCTTCCTCTTTGCAGATGCTATAATAGTTCTTTTAGGGTGAGAACCGCACTTGGAACTGGATGTTTAAAGCTGTGTAGCAATGGTACACAACTGATCAACGTTCTTTTTGATGCTGGGATGATTTGAACATGAACTAGAACTCTGGTACTAGAATTTAAGTTGATGCCTTTAGTCTTAACAACTTCAAACCTTGCACAGATAAAAACTTGTTCTTCTTAGAGTCAAAAGTGGCCTTGATATCCTGAGCTTTCTTTGTTTTTCTCTTGCTCTTTCTTATCAAGTTCTTTCTCATAGACTTGTTCATCAAGTTCTTTCTTATCTTCATAAGTTACACACATAGGAGATCTTATAGACAAGATTGTGTATGGAGGAGCTATCTCACTAGATCCCAGTCCCTACTTATTATGATAACAAACTTTTGCATGGAAGGATTTGGATATAACGTTCTTGAAGGTCTCTTCTTTAAGAACACATTTTTCTACCATGGCTTTGTTGATCACAAGTTCAGCCTGACATTCAGTCAACTTCATTATGTGATATTTGATCTGAGACTTGTAGTTGGTGTGTTCATGTTTAATAATTAAACTGGTTTTCTCTAAGTCCTCTATATTTAACTTATAGTCATTTTCAGATATTTTGAAATCAGATTTTAAGATATTTAAGGACTGAAGATAAGATCTTATCTCTAAGTTGTAGGACCTGTATCTATTAACTTTAGCAATACATTTAGGTGTATAGAGATGTTCCAATACCTTTGCTTCATCATGGTTAGCCATCACTGCTTGGTTTGGAGATGCATTTTCACCTGAAAACTATTGTCAAAGCCTCCTTATTCAACAACAATTACAGCTTGTTGCTTTGGCTTCTCATTCTGGATAGTTTTCTCAATGTAGTTTGGTTTGGTTTGTGCTTGGCTACCATTTGTCCTTGGTGCCTTGCACTCCCTAGCAAAGTGACCCATTTGGTTACAGTTGTAACACTTGACTTTGCTGTTATCCGGCCCAAACTTTTCACTGGCTATATTGCTGGGAAACTTCCTTCTTGTCCTCTTGTAGAACTTCTTGGCTCTATGAGTGAGAAGAGCCATTTGTTGGGGTTACAAGATGAACCTTGCATGTTCATCTCCATCTACTATCCATTGAGAATACCATACAACTTAGTTAAAGTGAGAGCCTTAAGGTTCTCATTCCTCTTGACAATAACATAATAATGTGTCCATTGCCTAAGAAGAGTCCATGAACTTCCTTACAATGTCCATGTAAAGTCACTCCAACATCCATTAGAGTGTCCATAATCTTAACATACCTGAAGTATTGTTGTGTCATGGTTTCACCTGTTTTAAAGGTGAAATTTTCAAACTACTACTTTAGGAGATCCTTCTTGTTCTCATTGGCTTTAGTAGAAGCCTCATACATTAGTTCAATGCATCCCACAACTGTTAAGCTTTTTGCATTTCTTGAAACCTTTGCATATAGAGCTTCAAAGAGCAGTCTGAAGGGTTGTCATGGCTTTCTAATCCATTTCTACTCTCTTTCTATCTTCATCAGAGTAGTCAGGCACAACGTTTGGAATCATACCACCTCCAGTAGCAGCTGAAGAGGTTCTTGGTATGTAAGGTCCTCAGACAACAAATTCCCACATCTTAGATTCTTGAGAATTGATGAAACCTTCCATTATTTGGCACCAAGTGAAAAAATCTTCAAGAGTGATCAGTGGGGACTTTGTCATGGTTCCAATATGCATATTAGCTTTAGTGATAGCTGCATTTTGAGATGTTAAGTATTTTGTGTGTGAGGGATCTTAAGATGGTAAGATCTTACTATCAAGGTCCTGGAATGTTCTGATACCAATTGCAAGACCGTTTGAGGGGTTTGGTCACTTACAACACAACACACAATGAGGATAGATCGATTTAGAATGCCTAATAGATCAAACAATGATAGTTAGAAACACAAGTAATTGAGAGACAGAACAAAAATAAAATAACACAAGTGTTTTGTTTTCAAAAATGTTGTATATTGCTCTCTAGTTCCTTACAAGTGTTACAAAGCATAAAAAGAAAGATACAGGAGAGCAGAGATACTTAATACGACATCCTACTGTTGGCCATACTTTGAAGGCTAGTTGGATACATGATCTAGACAACAACAAAATCAATGCAGAGTCAAAAGGTAGATTGCCTTTTGACTAGTGCTATGACATGCCATAGATCACATCCTAACATATTACAAAAAGGATAAAAGTGCATAAACTAGAAAGATATAGAGTCAAGACCTTAATGTACAGTTTACCAAAAGCATGGACCTTTTCACCAACTTGTGAAAGTTGATGAGTTAAATAGAGTTGTAGTAGAAAGGTGGTCCAACTTTAGGGTTAAAGGTAAATCAGATAAATCATGTAGACAAAAGTCTTCGGAAGAAATCTTTCTTCAGAAACAAGCTTCGGAAGACTTTGTCTCTGAGTCTTTAAAAGACTTCATGTTTGGCTTCAGAAGATATTGGTCTTGGCTTCGGAAGATATTGGTCTTGGCTTTAGAAAATTTCACACATAAAATGTTTTCTAATGTAGAATGTGAAACTTACGAAGCATTCTACTTCAGCACTTTGTGCATGCATGTAGGATAGACTATTTGGATGTTTTGGATTGCATTACCCTATATGAAACCTTACACAACCCTTGTTTGTTACTATACTAGCTGGGAGTTACAGTGGCTAGAACGGGCCGTAGGGTGAATATGTTCCAACAACATCTGGGTGTACGTCGTACGTTTAGTTGTGATGCTCAAGTTTACATGTGATATTGCTTCTTATAACTGCTTACACTATGTCGTACCAAACTATTACACAACAACAAGTTTTGTTTATTATTTAAACCTATGAACTCACCAACAGTATATTGACCTTTTTGAGCCTATCCTTTTAGGTAACAATCATTGAGGAATGCTAGGGATGTTTCCTTAGGAACGACCCTAGGATTTGCATTATTTAAACTTACTGGATACCTTGACTATTATGTTGGATTTCTCATTGTTATTCATATTTTGTCTACTTGCTCCCGGGTTGTGGGATTTACATTTCTGTTGATACATATGTGCATAGTTTACGATCTTAATGTAATATGTCTGTCATGTCCTAAATGTAAATGAAATGTATGAGTTGAATGAAACAGATTATGTGATTGATGATCTTAATGTTAAATGTTTCAGTGTATTTTTCAATGTTTATTATTTATTAACGCGTATTGAACTAACTGTATAGGTTTGTGGTTATTTGAATAGATCTCAGTCAAGTAATGATTGAGAAACATATTCAAACTTAATCGAATGAAGTTTTCCTGCGAATGGACCATGCTAATGGTTCATACGCATGAATACTTCATGCTAATGGACCAGTCGCACGACTGAACCAGGATATTAGATCAGTCGCACGACTGATATATACGGATGACTCAGTCGCACGGCTGAACCTTCAGTTGTATGATTGACTCAGTCGCATGCTTTAGTTGCACCACTAAACTATGCTAATGGTCCAGTCGTACAATTGACTAACCCTAACCTATAAATACCACTTAATTCGTGGAAAAACATGACACTTTCAATATTTCAACTCCTATTTGTACCCTAGCCGTCCAGAGACCTTAGAGACCCTGTTCCAAGTTCATAGATCGCACAAAATCGTATTGCAATCGTTCTTAACGATTAGATTTATTCTAAGATCGATTCTCCGTGCGTTCTCACTGATTGGATCGCCAATCAAATGGGATTCCGCACTATTTGAGTTGGTATACACATAAATCAGTTAGTACTCTGTCCGTACACGGTCCTAACAAGTGGTATTAGAGCTTTGGCTCTAGATTTACGTGTGATTAAATCTATTTTGGCCTAAAAATCATGTTTTTCACTCAAAAATTCAATCCTTGCAGAAATGATTACATCCTGAAATTAAGAGAGGAGGAAGTTAGGATGAAATAAAGGTCGCAAAAAGGACGTATGATCAAAATCCTTCGCTTTACAATGCCTCTTCTACAGCAACCAGTTCAGGAGCACCCCTTCAGACGGCTGTTGTTTCTAGTTCAACTGCTCCTTTACAAACCATAACTTCTGGTCTGACATGCCTGGGTCATCAACTACCTATTTTATTCAACCAGAGGCTAATGGTACGCAGTTGATGACTGAGAACCTCGGGAACATCACTGTGGACATAATGTGGGCGTTGAAAAGACGGGACAGAACTTGATAGCTACCAAAGACACTACATTTTGGTTTGACAAGTCCAAAGTGACCTGTTTCAACTATGGAGAGAAGGGGCACTTTATACGTGAATGTGTAAAGTCCAAGAAGACCATCAACGGGAACCCGTTCTCGACATTCAACCGTTAGGATAAACCAACTGGGGAAGCTACATCATCTAGCACCGAGACAAAGGCCTTTACTGCTCAAAGTGATGTAGGGCAAGACTGCACCTTCAAATTCGTGCCTCCAGGAGAATCCAAACTTGCAAATGTCGAGGTGTTGGATGACGATACTGAAAGTGAAGACGATATCGCAGTCGAAATACCTATATCAGAAACGGAAGAAGCTGTGAAAGTGGATGAACATATGATTGAAGAAGATGACAAAACTACATGTTTAGAATCTCCAATAGTTAAAGAGACAATCTCTGCATTGATGGCAGATTCAACTGAATCTTCACAGGTAAGTTCTAAAGACCTATTATTTGATAATCATGCTTGTTTTGAATGTGATAAATTTACGGAAAGCATTGATTTGAAATTTGCTAGGTTATTAGATCATAACCATAGCTTAGTAAAGGACTTACAACTATGCACATAAGCAAATCGTGTTTTAAAAAAACGAGCACAGTTACAATAAAAAATAGAACTATTAAATAAATAACTAAGGGAAACTGAAGTTGTGACTTTTAACCATGCAAATCACATTAAGTTCTATTCAAACTCCCTTGAAGAAACTAAAAAGGAGAAAACGTTTTGGAAGTCGAAGTAAATTCTTTAAAACAAAAACTGCACAGTTGGATTAGTTCTTCACATATAGTTAAAAACTTGGTCAAAGAACAAAACAACAGGGAGGGATTAGGTTATAAAGTGGTTCCACCACCACATGAGATTTTGTTAAATACGAAATGTCGACCAGTAAACAACAATCATATAAGGATCACGTGGTGACCACTCCTCTAGTTAGTGATCCAGATTCCACATATCAAAAGCTGGAATTTGCCACTAAAGAGTAGGAGGCCACTTTCAAATCTAAGGTAAATTGCCTATTGTTAATTTGGATGAACAGTTTAAAGACGTTAATATACAGTCAAGATCTACCACGTCTTCTTCTGAACAAAAGTGACTAAACAAACTAACCAACCACGTGCTCCACGTAATAGTCCAAACAAACAAAAGGCAAAAGATGTTTCAACTGCTCAAAAGGTAAAGTTTATTAATGAAGTTAAAACATCCAAACAAGAAGAGTTGAAACCCAACAAGACCAAAGTCACACCAGTCTCACACTTTTCCCCGCAGAGACTTCTTTCCCAGCATGTAGAAGTTCGATCATGCTACAAATATGGAAAGAGAGGACATATAGCTTCTATTTGTCCTCAGTATCAGACACCAAGAAAGAAAGTTGAGCTTCAAGATTCAAAACAGATTTCTTCTAAAAGGAGTTCTATTACTCCACCTTAAAGAAAAATAAAACTCAGGTTCAAACCATAAATCAGTCGTCTGTCTATCACAACAGGCATTGCACAAAGCTGGCTTGTGGAAGAAAAATCAAGTCAAATATCTTATACGGAGAGTAGTAAGAAGCATGATATGCCCTCGTCCTCAAATGGACAGTGGTTGACTTTTTGATGTGTGATTCCTCTGGGATACCCAAGTTAGTTAAGGCTTGGTCCCAAACCTTAACTAATCATTTCCTTTGAATGTGCAGGGTGTTTGTTATAGTGCTATAACAAAAACGTGGATTGTAGATAGTGGAGCATCTAGGAACATGACTGGAAACCTGTCTCTCCTCTCAAATGTCAAACAAATCAAATGAGGACATGTTTCCTTTGAATGTGCAGGGTCTTTGACAACAAGAAGTGCTACGTGTTGAAGAAGGAGTAAACCATTCCTAAAGACCAGGTCTTAATGTCAGCTTCAAGATACAATGATTTATATGTCTTGGATCTAACAAAGGTCTCAACAACCGATAAACAAGTCCAATGCTTCTTGTCAAAGGCAACTGAGAAAGATTCCATCTCCTGGCATAGGAGGACGGGACACATAAATCCAAGGAAGATGAGTTATCTCATTCAGAGTGATTTGGTTAATGGAGTTAATGTCAAAAACTTTCAACTTCCTGATTTATGTGTTACGTGTAAGAATGGAAAACATACCAAGAAGTCTCACAAGGCAAAGAATGTCAACTCTATTAAATTGCCTGTTGAACTTTTACATATGGATATGTTCGGTCCAGTGAGCACCAAGAGTATTGCTGGGGATCTGTACTGTATGTAGTCACCGATGACTACTTTAGATTCTCTTGGGTGATATTTCTCAAATCCAAATCAGAAACATTTGATTCGTTCAAACAACTTGTGACCACTTTGGAACCTCTATACAAGTTAAAGGTACGTTAGATCCGCTCAGACAACGGGATAGAGTTCAAGAATCAGTAGATGGAGGAATTATGAAAAGAAAAAGGAATTGTACATCAGTTCACATCTACCTACACTCCATAGATGAACAGGGCTACTGAAAGGAAGAACTGAAGCTTGATAGAGACAGCCAGGATGATGCTAGTAGACTCGAAACTACCTATCCAATTCTGGATCCAGGCAGTGGCCAATGCATGTTACAGTTTCAATCGAGTCTTGGTGGTTAAACGGCATGGAAAAACGTGCTCTGAGTTGCTGCAACGACGTAAACCTAATCTGGAGTACCTCAAACCGTTTGGGGCACCATGTACGTCGCTAAAGAAACATCAGTCACGCAAGTTTAGTGAAAAGGCTGAAGAAGGTATTTTTCTAAGATACAACATACCGAACAAGAGGGTTTACAACAACTCAACAAGTCAAGTAGAAGTGTGGTGCAACGTCGATGTTCTAAGATACACCACCCCTCTTGCCAGAAAAGGACCAGCCTTCTTTTTTGATTATGATGGATTCTTCAAGTCCTTCAACATTCCTTTCACGTCTTTTGATGATGAGCTATCTACAAAGATGATGTATGATGTCTTAAACATATCGCCCCTAGACTTGACAACATCTGGTTCACAAGGCCAATCTTCTAGCAGGTGAGGGGGAGTACTAGAAGTTAGTGACTCCTCCTCTGACGATGAAGAGGTGGAGAATGTTCAGGTGGAACACGAGGAACACCTGCTACAACAAGTACACATGCATCCGATGCTGATGCCTCTGACACTTCGGAACTTCAAACTCCAACAGCTATAGATTTGGACTCTAGAACTCACAATCTAGGTCAGGATCTAGCTATTCCCACCACTCTTGGGTCACGACTTAATCTTTATCATCCTCTGTAAAATGTCATAGGGGATGTACAATCGGGAGTACAAACACGAAATCAGCTATACTCAACTTATTATGCCTCAGACATGGAAAAAGGATACCTTCATGATGGAGTTTATTGATGTTTTGTGTCTTAATTTGAGCCAAAATATGTAAATGACGCCTTGAACGATGAGGCTTGGGTGAGTGCCATGCAAGAAGAACTTCTTCAATTCAGAAGTTAGGTGTGTGGACTCTAGTGGATAGACCTAAATGTGCTAAGATCATTGGCACTAAATGGGTCTTGAAGTGCAAGAAGGATGAACAAGGGGTCATAATCAGGAACAAGGCTAGACTTGTAGTTCAAGGATTTCGACAGGTCGAGGGTATTGATTACAACGATGTGTTTGCACCCGTGGCAAGAATGGAAGTCATCCATATCTTCCTAGCCAATACAATGCATATGAAGATTAAAGTATATCAATTTGATGTGAAGAGTGCATTCCTTCATGGTGAAATCCGAGAGACGGTGTATGTTAGTCAACCCGAGGGATTTGAGGATCCATACCATCGGGACAGAGTTTAGAAGCTAGACAAGGCTCTATACGGGCTTTATCAAGCCCCCAAAGCATGGTACGAGAAACTCTCAACTCATCTTGTGAAACATGGGTTTCGAAGAGGAATGATTGATTGTACACTGTTTATCAAAGAAAAAGATGATGACTTGCTACTTGTACAGATCTATGTTGATGACTTAATCTTCGATCCAAAAACTAAGAGTTATGTAATCAATTTGAAGAGGTAATGAAAGAAGAGTTCAAAATGAGTGCAATGGGAGAAATGAAATTCTTCCTTGGATTACTGGTGGATCAGACACCTAAGGGAATTTTCCTACATCAAACCAAGTGTGTAGGCAATATTCTCAGTTGGTTCGATATGGAAAATGTTGCGGCAGCTGGAACTCCTCTTGCTACACACCATGATGTAGCACCCGATGAAAGTGGCGATCTGGTTAATGCCACCATGTACTGAGGAATGATCGGATCCCTCATGTATCTCACAGCCTCACTACCTGATATCATGTATGCGACATGTCTATGCTCCAGATATCATGCGAAACCGAAAGTCAACCATCTTATTGGGTTAAAAGGATATTTTGTTATATCAAGGGTAAACTAACACTAGGGTTGTGGTGTCCTCATGATGATGACTTTAAGCCTACGGCATATAGTGACTTGGATTACAACAGTTGCAAAATGAACTACAAGTCAACATCAGCAGGATGTCAATTCTTTGGGAGGAGATTAGTGACCTGGCAGTGTAAGAAGCAGACCTCGGTTGCTCTGTCAACCTATGAAGCCGAATATGTTGCTGCTGCAAGTTGCTGTTCATAAATCATCTAGATTCAATAGCAAATGCGAGATTACGGTTTGCAATTCTCTAATACTCCTATATATGTTGATAACTCTGCTTCGATAGTTGTAACTAAAAATCCGGTCCAACATCCTAAAACCAACACATGAGGATTAAATATTATTTTATACGTGATTGTTTTGAAAAACATTTAATCGATGTGGTTAAAATTAATACGGATTTTTAATGCGCCAACCTCTATACAAAAGCTCTTCATAAACCGAGATTTCTATATCTCTTAGAGGTTAATGGCGTGAAAAACAAAAGTAACGTAATCTCAGAAGATGAACACGTGTAGTCCAATACTGTGTTTTATTTTTATTTTTAATTTCCTGTCTTATAAAATTCAAAAACTACAAAAAGATTTTCGGTTTTAGAATTTTAAGGGGAAAATAGGTTAAGAAGTTAGTGTTAATTTTTGTTGTTCTAATTTGAGTACATAAAAAAACCAGGGAGGAGGACAGGCTAGCTGTTAGAAATGAGATCGTATCAGTGATACCGATTCAATGATTATGGAAAATGATAGTACACAGGAACAAAGAATTTAGGACATTAAAAGATTTAAATTGAATTAGATGCGAAATTCAAAGTATAAGTCGGAGAAGTCTGAGTAATATAAGAGGAAAAATGATAGTAAAACTGGCTACTACTAAGGTAACATAAAGAGAGTAGATCTAGAGATTGTTAGACCACTACATGATGTTTTAGTAGATTCAACACAATAGATGATTAGACCTTATTCGTGACTTCAATTCAAACTAAGTTGTTCAACTAGTTGTGGGTTCTCATCTTATCACTGGTTAACACAATCAATTATTTCCAATAAGGGGTGATGAGCAAATAAACACCACAAATGTGTGTGGATGACCACAAAAAGAGCAAAGCACAAAAAAATGAAAAATAAACGCAATCAAGCTAATAACAAATGTTGTTGGTGCGTTATGTGCAAAAAGAAAAAAATATATGCTCTAACAAGAAGATAGGTTGTGTGCCTCTCTGCTGTGTGGTGACACTGACCTGAGGATAAGCATAACCTTGATATTCTAGAATTCATTGTTGTTTGCCGCCTCTCTGCTGTGCGGTGGCACTGCCCTGAGGCTTGGTTTCTCTTCGAAATCTCTGAGAATAGTTTCTTCTTGTCAAAATACCCGTAGACCGCTCAAAAATCTCGTGTGGAATGTTGATTAAACCTAATGTATCACCAATCTATGTCAAAAGTCTGTGTATGGATTTAAGTGGACAAGTATACTTATAATCATCTTGGCGGCAATTCTTGAAAGTCCAACTCAATGTGGGCATCTTACAGTACTAGTATGATTTCCTAAACTTTCTAAGACTCTCGATGGAAACAAGAATCTAGCATCAAAAGATTTTGGTAACACGTCTAGAATGATTTGATTACCTGTATGATTCCATAATGAATCATTCCAGTTATGGTAATAATAACTTGAAGCTGTACTGTTATAGAAAGAAATATGCAAGATATCTATCTTAAAATTTCCACCTCACACAAAATCACAAAAATACGTTCAGTTTTATCTTTTAGTTATAGTTGTTTTATTTTGTTTCAATTTTAAGTCAAATTTAGTTTTAATCGTTGGACTATATAGTGGAATTTTATCTGGGATTTAATCACTTAAAAGGGTCACGTCTGAGGTGACCACACGTGTTTTCAAATGTCAAATGGGTCATGTCTGAGGTGACAAAATGTTTTACTATTACAAGGATCACGTCTGAGGTGATCAAATATTTACAAAGTTAAAAACGATCATGTCTGAGATGATCGAATGCTTGTAATGTTTTAGCAAGTGTTAAAAGGGATAAATGTGAAATGTTCATAGAGTAAAATTATAACAATGAGCCATTTGCACGACTGGACCATAAGTATGGACCAGCCATACGATTGGGCCATATGAATGAGCCTAATCACATAACTTAGCCACATGTATGTGTTAAGATCAGTGATCTACGTTTGATTGATTGAGAGTATAGCAGCGGAGAACAAACAATGAATTAGACAATTCACAAGAACACAAAAGATATTCAAGGTAAGAACAAATGGTTATAGACAGAAAGAATTCTGCAAAATATATTTCATTCAATATTCGCTTCCGTGGTAACAGAATGTCACACATACAATTAGGTCAACACCTCTTATATAGGAGATGTGACGTCTGCTGATGTCACTTGATAGTGACATCTAACAGAATTTATTCAAACTAGTGATAGTTAACACAACTACTGAAGATATCAAACAGCTGACATCTTCTTACAAAAATGTTATGTTAACTATCACTACAACTACAGAAAAGAAACTACTGAAACTACAACGACTGAAGAACATGCTCTTCAGTCGTTTTACAAATACTGAAAGAAATAAAAGAAACTACTGAAAGGAAACCATCACAACAACTGAAGAATGCTTCTTCAGCTGTTGTAACAAACTCTTAAGGCTTCAGTACTTGTACTTGAACTTCAGCTATTGTCATCAGCTAATGTCTTCAGTCTTTGTGCTTCAGCTGTTGATCTTCAGTACTTTAGTCTTCAGCTGTTGAAATCTTCAGACTTTTTCAAACAGCTGATCAAGTCTTTAGCAGTTGTTGTGATGTCTGTGGGACTTAGAGGTTTTTCTAATCAGGCTCATTGGTTCTTTTGGTCCAACAAAATCCCCTTGAACCAATGCAGCCAAAACCTCTAAACTTATTAAAGATGACCCACTTATTATGGCAGAAGTATTGGTCTTTTTGTCTTCTAGATCAGCTCAGAAGTGACCCTTTTTAAGCACAGGCCTGGGAAGAAGTCTCAATGATCTGTTTGCCAAAGTATGAATGGGAACTCTGTCTTGGAGAATTGGACATAGAGTTGTTACCCCATCCATGAGATCTACTTCCCCACTATAAGTCTGTATGACTCTCTTGTGTAGGCCTCAAGGAAGGTAATTTGTTCCTCCATGGTCAGCTCTTCAGCACCTCCTTCAAATAATGATTCAGGCCCATAGTACTCAAATAGGTATTTGACCTGTTTCCCATTCTTTAGCTCCACAGTTGTTATTATTCTATAAGCAAATTCATCGGGATGATTACCCTCTAGGAACAACTGGAGCTCATTCTTTCTGACTTCTTCAAGCCTCTTATATACTAACCCCTTTTTCACCATTTTATTTTCCAGCATCTTCTATGGGGTTTGGTTAGCTTTATAATCTTTCTTGAAGTCTTCTAAGATTTCCCAGGGTGATACTACAAAGACCAGTGAGATCACTTCATCTACAATCTTCTTCACCTGGCCAATGTATCTTTGAGGAATGTTTTGCTTGTGAATCCTGTGAGACACCTTGGGATCAGGCCAAATCCTCACTCTCTCCTTTTGATATTGAAATGTATGCTTAAGAGTGTATAATCTGAGAGCATGCTTCTTCATGTTTATGATAGAAGATGTGGCTTCATATGCTTTGTCAACCCTCCTCAACAATTCCTCATCGTGTTGTTTGTGAAGCTCTTCTTCTTCTAGCTTCACTTTCACAATTTTTCTTTGAGTTTCAGGAGTAATTGTTGGAGAGTAACTTGTGGCCTTCGGCAACTGTGTAACAGCTGAGAGTGGCAGCCTATCTTCATCTTCATCATCATCTTCTTCATCATCTTCTAGCCTCAATACCCTTTTCTTCTTCTTCTGGGGTACATCATCGGCTATTGGTTTTGAGGGAAAGGGAGTTGGTTTGGTGGGTTGTTGTTTTGGTGGTTTAGGTGTGGGAATGTTGACAGGCTATTGTAGCATTTTGGAAGTAAGTGTGGCTTTAGATTGCTTGGCTAGTTCAGTCCTGCTCCCAGCACCAGCTTCATTCAAAGCTTCAATAACTAATCTTTTAGTGTATACTTCAGACGAACAGATCTTGGTGGTTATTGCCAAGATGTTGTCCCTGGACCAAGCCTTGATTTTGATCATTGATCTTCCAAGATATTTTGCTATAAATCTAATCATGATCTACAGCCTTTCTCTTTCTAACACATCATAACTTGCCCATCTGTTTTGGATTTCTTCAATCTCTAATCTTCTGATCTCAGAGTCAAGTTTGTCAGTGTCATGGACTTGCCTAAACAACTGATCAATGATGTTATCCATTGATTTGCTGTGTTCATCAGCCTCTTTTACCATCAGCTCCAAGGCAGTCTCCTTCTATTCTTTCTTTTCTTGATTTCTCCATGTCAGCTTCCTTCCCCTTCTCTTTTTCAGTCTCCACAGTCAACTCCTTCTCTTTTTCCACTTCTGTCACTTCTATTTCTTTCTCTTTCTCTTTCCTCTATGCACTCCTCTTTCCTTTTGCTTTCACTAACTGAATCTCCCCCTTTTTGGTTGCATTGGTTGCAAGGGTTTGATTGTCAGAAAGCTTTTTGCCCATAACTTCCTCTATTAAGGGTTGTATTACTGAGGAAAGCCTTTCATCAATGGTTTTGATCACTATATAAGTGATATAGGTGTGATGGGAGGTAGGGAATTTTGGAAGATAGCAGCTATTTGCTCAGGGGGTTCTGTTCCTGAGAAATAGTGCCAGAAGCAGAGGTAGGTGGCTGAGAATTTGGGAGTGGCTCTGTGTTTCGGAGACCTTCAGATGAAGGTGCCATCTGTGGGGCTTGAGAGGCATATGGTCTTTGATCCGCAGAAGTTTTGGCAAGCAGCTCTCTGAGTCTGCTCACCTCCTCTTCCGGGATGGTGTTTTGGGCTAATACATCGTAAAAGAAGCCCAGGTCATCATCAGTGGTTACTGAATCACCTGACGACCTGATAGAATCAGGATGAGCATGCACCGAGTGTAGATCAGGTGTAGCATGTGCCCTTTGTCTTGGAACTGGGGACTTCCTGCCTTAGGACTATGTCCTTCATCAGCAGTTGCCTCTGGTAAGGTCTTAGTAATGGTACCAACTACATCCTGATCATATGCTAAAGCAGGATAAATGACAGCCTCACCAGAAGTTCCGATCTCCTTTTCTACACTAGGAAATGGAACATTGTAACCCCTATGCTGTGGGTTATCAGATGCACTTGGATCCTCCCCCTCAATGGTAGAGGTATGCCCAGTTATAATTGGTATCTGGGGAGGGGGTGAGGAGTGCAACTGACTCAGCACTTGTGCAACAATTAATGTAGGAATTTGGGGGGCGGTTGCATGGGGTGATTGGGTAGAAGCAGATTGCACCCGTGGTGAATGGTGCGCTTCAATGGTAACCCTCTCAAGTGAGATAGGTTCCAGCAGTGTGGGTTCCCCAATATTGGTTGCAACAGGATCCTGTTGAGAGGATACCTGTGCGGCTTTGGCAGGGTGAGTCTTTGACACAACTGGGGGGTTAATACCAGTATGTGCTTCCTGTGTTTGTGGTACAGGGGCATCCTCAGGGGACTCATCTCCCTGAGTAGCCATTTTTGGCTTTTTGGATTTAGGTTTGGTGGGGACTTTGGATCTGGAGGTGGTGGCTGTGGGTTCCAACTCCGTGACTTTTCGTAGTTTGGCAGCCTGTTTCAGTGTTGGTCAGAGTTGTGCCTGGAGTATACTTCAAGCAATACAGTCGTTGCAGGGACTCCAAGGCCAACAAGTCCCTCAGCTTTCAGTTGATTCTCTATGATGGTCATAATGAACCGAGGATATAATATCCATCGATTAGAAAGAGGTTTTGAGGCCATATCCTTAAGTTCAAGAAAAATAATTTGAGAAAAGTTTAAGTCTTGGTGCTCAAGGATAGAGAATAATACCTGCTGCCACCTGATAGACATTTGATCCCAAGAGGATGTCTTAGGAGCTAAGCAAACATTTACCATGTGAAAGATAAGACGTTCTACATTATGGAAATGCTTCTTCAGGATGGTAGAGGCACTGAGGTTTCCCTGCTATCCATGGTGGGCAAAGGATAAATCAGTTGTGACCTTTGGATACCCAACGGGAAAAGTGGCATCATCCAAGTTATGGGTTTGGCGAATGACTTCCGGAGTGATGACCACTTGGTGATTGTTGACGAACGACTGGAGAGACTCGATGTTGTTCTCCCCAGTTAGAAGGGTGACGTTCGTCCAAAACTGGTGTAAGGATTCGACATGAATGGTGGGATTTAAAAGGAAGGCCGTTTGGTAGGGAGATGGACCATTAGATCAATGGCGTTGTCGAACTTTGTCCGAAAGGTGATTTTGTGACGTAGGCAACACAGTTATGGCATGGTTTGAGCTGCATGGTCGCCATTAATGAGAGAGAAGTTTTGGAGATTTGAACGTTAGGTTTGGAGAGGATGAAGTGCTGAAGGATTAGGTATGGGGTATTTATAGGGTAAGGGTTAGAAAACGACTGAAGGGTTTGGTGTTAGTCATCAGTAGTTGTAAACGACTAATGACATGGTATTACCCTTTGTTGGACCAAAAGAACCAATGAGCCTCATCAGAAAAACCTCTAAATCCCACAGACATCACAAAACTGCTGAAGACTTGATCAGCTGTTTGACAAAGTCTGAAGATTTCAACAGCTGAAGACTAAAGTACTAAAGACTTCAAAAGCTGAAGACCAAAATCTGAAGATCAACAGCTGAAAACTAAAGTACTGAAGACTTCAACAGCTGAAGACTAAAGTACTGGAGACTTCAACAGCTGAAGACCAAAGTCTGAAGATCCACAGCTGAAGAACAAAGTACTGAAGATCAACAGCTGAAGTACAAAGACTGAAGACATTAGCTGATGACAATAGCTGAAGTTCAAGTACAGTACTGAAGCCTTCAGAGTTTGTTACAACAGCTGAAGTAGCATTCTTCAGTTGTTGTGATGGTTTCCTTTCAGTAGTTTTCTTTTTGTTTTAGTATTTGTAAAACGACTGAAGAGCATGTTCTTCAGTCGTTGTAGTTTTAGTAGTTTCTTTTCAGTAGTCGTAGTGATAGGTAACACTTAGCATTTTTGTAAGAAGATGTCAGCTGTTTGACATCTTCAGTAGTTGTGTTAACTATCAGTAGTTTGAATAAATTCTGTTAGATGTCACTATCAAGTGACATTAGCAGACGTCACATCTCCTATATAAGAGGTTGGTGACCTAATTGTATGTGTGACATTCTGTTACCACGAATGCGAATATTGAATGAAATATATTTTGCAGACTCTTTCTGTCTATAACCGTTTGTTCTTACCTTGAATATCTTTTGTGTTCTTATGAATTAGCTAATTCATTGTTTGATTTCCGCTGCTATACTCTCTAATCAATCAAACGTAGATTGCTGATCCTAACAAATGGTATCAGAGCTGGTTAATCATTGATTGATCTAACAGTTGATCATTGAAACTGCTATTTGATATCTATGTTTGATTGAATTAGCTTATTTGCAAGAACTGGTTATAGATTATTGAATTTCTGCTGCTTTCGCTTATTCATTTTGAGATCTCTCTTGGTTCAATTTGGTTCGTTGTGTTTTGTTCTAAATCCGTTATAGTTAATTGAATTTGGTTGAATCTGAGATGACTACTCCTTCTAATGACCCTCACAATACCGGTTCCTCAACCAAGCCTCCAATGCTGGTTAGGACTGAGTATAACATATGGCAACGAAGGATGCTTCATCACCTATCTGTTAACAGTTCAGGTTGTTGGACATCTGTGGTACATGGACCACATAAACCTATGGTGAACAATCCAGAAACCAATCAAATGGTTCCGAAGAAGAAGGAACAATACTCAGATGAAGATCGGAAACTGTTTGAGATTGATGCTAAAACCCATGGAATTTTGGACATGGCACTGCCTAATGAAATCTATTCGGGGCTTATGCATCATGAAACTGCTCATGACCCCTGGAATGCACTGAAGGAACAATTTGGTGGAACTGATGAGGTCTTAGCAAACAACAGAGAAATCCTCGCCCAACAATATGAGACATTTTCTCATAGAAAGGGTGAGACACTGACTCAACGGTTTGAGCATTTTTCTTGTTTGATATCTGAGTTGAAAATGGTGAAACAGGAATACACAATAGCCAGATGAATAATAGATTCCTCAGATCACTGCTGAGAGATGGGACACATACACTATTGTCCTACGCTCTAGTGCAAATCTGGATAGCCTATCTCTCACCCAACTTCATGGAAACTGCTTACATTCGAAAGAGAGATAGAGCAGAAAAGGAAACTCTCATGATCAGGAAAGCTCACTGATGACTTTGTACCAGGGAACACTGCCTTGGTTGGTCATGAGTCAGAATATGCTGCATCTGAAAGCAATTATGATGAGCATATTGATTTCTCTTCAAACAGTTCAGATCATGCATTTGTTGGTATTGATAGTCATTCTGGCAGTATTAGTGACAATCTATGCTTCATCATGGATGATCTGAAGGGAATTGCTGATGATGATTTAGAAGAGATGGATATTCTAAGCCAAATGGCCTTAGTTAATATCAGATGTCAGAAGTTCTACAAGAGAACTGGCAGGAAATTTCCTGGACTCTCTGGCAAAACCAAAGTTGGTTTTGACAAGAGTAAGTTGAGGTGTCACAAATGCCAAAGGCTTGGACACTTTGCAAGAGAATGTAGATCAACTGGATCTAACTCTTCTGCACCCTTTGTGACTTTTCCTAGCACTAATCTACAAAACAGAGGGCAACATCCTACTGGTTCTGGTCATCAATCACACCATGTATCTTCTGCATACTTTGTCCCCCAGGGTCCAATGTCATATCCTTTTCCCTGCTATTACATGCCTCAGCCAAATCCGGTTCAAGTACCCATTGCTCAACAACCACCTGCTCTTCCTGAGCCTCAACCTTCCCAATCTCATCAACAAACTCAACCTCAACAACAAAGCTTTTGCACCCCAGGAGTTGTTGACTGGAGCAGTTTACCAGATGATTTATCTGGTCATGAACAACTGTTCTCTGGTGCTGGTCAACATGGTGGTGATAGTCCTTTTGGAAATCTAGCTCTTATGGCTTTGGAGTCTGCTGATACTTCATCCTCTAATGCCTCTACACCACAGGTATCACAGGTATCCTCTGAGGCAAAAGCCAAACTATGTTCTGAAACATGCATAGCCGCATTGCATCTATTAGAGAAGCAAATGTAGCTTTAATTAACAAGAACATTGAGCTAGAACAAACAATTTCCAAAAGCAAAGCTGAATTTGAGTCTGTGATTAATGATAAGAATGATGAGATTTACAAACTTAAATGCCAAATCACTGATGATAAGGCTAGGGAAGAGATACTTCTAGAGAAGTACAGAGACCTCAAAGAAACACTTGCAACTACCCAGGTAGAGTGTGATCGATGGGTAAATTCTTGCAAGGGTTTTGAAATGCTTCTTAGTAAGCAATCTGCTTCCAATGTGAAGTTTGACATTGGTTATAATCACACTACTCCTCCTACAGACTTTACTCCCAGAGCAGAGGTAGAATCTGATGGTGAAAGCAACAACCAATCATTTTCATTGTGATCTACTATCTGATACAGCACCATCAGAAGTAGAAGTCAGCATTAATTCCTCTCAGAAACTATCAACTGATGTTGATGGTTCAAATGCTGACACTTACATGATCACAAAGTTGATCACTCCACGTGATATTTCACAAAGTATTGAAAGTACTAAAAAGAATGTCATAACACCTGGAGAACAAGTCCAAATACTACATGTACTAAAGGAAAGAAAACTGCAAGTAGAAAGGGTGGGAAAACTACTGAAGAAGATATCAAAAAAGCAGGTACTAAAGCAAAGAAAGCTGCTAGTATTGATAGCAAACTACTGAAGAACAGGTCTTAGTAGTTTTCTTCTTCAGCAGATGATCAACTTAAGATGAAGAAAAAGCCATGTGAAATATGTGGCCTATTCAATCATCTTACTGATGATTGCTGGTATAAAAAAGGCTCCAAACTCAAACATAATGAAAACATTAAAGAGAAAATGGATAAAATGAAAACTGAGTTTGAAATCAAATTTGTACGAGCAATAACAAAACCTGTAACCCCAAAATCCAAAAAGAAATCCAAAAGGAAAGGGTGTTAAACAGGCAACAGCTGAGGTTGCTCAAAGAGAGATGGTACAACACAGGACCCATCCAACTCAAGCACTAATGTGTCTGATGAGCTGAAGGCTTTATCACAAAATCAGACACAACTTGTTATGATGGTTCAACATCTATTGGGGAGAGTCAAACAATTAGATGCTCCTGTGTTGAAACCACAGAGAAGAAAATCCATGCTAAAGGAATCTTCTTCTTCACCATCTCCATCCCCTCAGGCTGTTATTCATAGCAAGTCTGTTAGTTTACCTTTTGTTGATTGCAGGGTTCTTCAACAGGCCAAAAGGTTTGGGTCTCAAAAACTAACTAATTGTTTATGATTGCAGGGTTCTTCAACATGCCAAAGTAGCATCTGGTATGTAGACAGTGGGGGATCTTTGCATATGACAGGGAACAGCTCTCTTCTCATGACTACTCTCAAGGAAAGAAGGGGTTGTTTCTTTTGGCAATGATGCTAAGGGTTACATCATTGGAAAAGGCTTTGTCTCCAATGGAGAAATAAAGTTTGATGATGTTAATCATGTGGAAAATCTCAAGTACAATCTCTTGAGTGTCAGTCAATGTGTGATAAAGGCCATGTTGCTCTTTTCACCAGTCAGAACTACAGGATTCTATCATCCAAAGTCGAATTTGATTGATAGGTGTTGGATGATCACACTCTCCTGAGGGTCAACAGGACAGGAAGAGTGTATGCTTAGTCTTTCCAAGAAAATTAATATCAGAGGCCTCCTTGCCTATTTTCCAAAGCCTCTCCTCAGGAATTTAAACTGTGGCACAGAAGGCTGGGTCATGTTAATTTCAAAAACATGAATCAGCTGATTCCACAAAGTTTAGTAAGAGGCTTACCAATAAAGGAGTTCCACTGTGATGAAACCTGCACTGCTTGTTTTAAAAGGAAAACAGCACAAAGTCTCATTCCTCCTATTGAAGAGCCTATGTCCACTGCCTGCTTGCACTTAGTGCATATGGATCTATTTGGTCCTGTGAGATTGATGAGCATGGCAAAAAGAAATACTGTCTGTAATTGTGGATGATCACTCCAGATTTGTATGGACTTTCTTTCTACATTCAAAGGATGAGGTTGCTCAGAAGATTATCAACTTTGTGTTGTATGTTGAGAAGCAGTATTCCTTTCAGTCAAGTGTATAAGGAGTGACAATGAAACTGAATTCAGAAACCATACACTTGATGAATTTTATCTTTCAAAGGGTATCAAAAGGCAGTTTAGCATCCAAAGGACTCCAGAACAAAATGGAGTAGTGGAGAGAAAGAACAGGACCCTAATTGAAGCTGCAAGGTCTATCTTGGCTGACTCTGGTTTGCCACTGACCTTTGGGCTGAAGCTGTTAAACACAGCTTGCTATGTGCAGAATAGAGCCTTAGTAAATCAGAGGTTGATGAAGACTCCATATGAAGTTCTACATCACTTGGCTCGTCTAATTTCATTTTTCAGAGCATTTGGGTGTCCCTGATTTTTTCTCAACACAAAGGACCACCTCCAAAAATTTGACTAAGGTGGATGCAGGGTATTTTGTTGGGTATTCATCACTTGAAAAGCATACAGAGTCTTCAACTACAGAACAAAGATAGTTAAAGGACTTTGCATGTGAGTTTAATGAATCACCAATGGACAAGATTCACAAAACCTGTGGAGTTGTTGATTTGGACATACTGCAGTATGCTCCGTATCAACCTCCAGTTGTTGCAGACCATGTTGATAAATCATCTTCTGCAGCATGTCTTCCACCTGGTGGTATTGATGATGATGATGATAAATCAATACTCACCTATTCAAGTTTAGTGACCAACTGCCTGAGTCTGCTAACTTGATGTTCCTGTAGCTTCAGAAGTTCCATCCACAACAAATGCTGATGAGATTTTGATTCCTCTACATCTTTTTAGTTACCATCAATTCTTGGTTTCAAGAGTCTGCATCAACATCTTGCTGCTGCTGAAGGTTCTACAAACAATTGCACAGATATCATTGTTTATCAAGAGCTGAAGAATCACCCAATGTCTCAATCATTGGTGATATCAATGCTGGAGCTTCAACAAGAAGTCAATTGTCTAATTTTGCTTCTATGCTCTCTTCATCAGTCAGCTAGAGCGAAAGAACTATCATGTTGCTTTAAGAGACAATGGATGGGTTTGAAGCCATGCAGCTTGAGCTACTTCAGTCAAGAACAACACAAGTGTGGGAACGGGTTCCTCTACCCCCAGGTAAGTGTGCAATAGGCACTAAATGGGTGTTTAGGAATAAAAAACTGATGAAAATGGGCTTATTGTTAAGAACAAGGCTAGACTGGTTGTATAGGGGTTCTCACAAGAAGAAGGTATTGATTATGATGAAACCTTTGCCCCTGTAGCCAGATAGAGGCAATTAGATGTTCTTAGCCTATGCTGCATTCCCCATCTTAAAGTTTTTCAAATGGATGTCAAAAGTGCATTTTTATATGGTTAAATAAAAGAAGAAGTTTATGTGTGTCAACCACCAGGTTTTGAGGACAATAAACATCTGAATGGGTGTATAAACTTGATAAGGCTCTTTATGGGCTGAAACAAGATCCTAGAGCCTGGTAGAGACACTTTCCACTTTTCTTCTCAAGAATAATTTCACTAGAGGCTCCATAGATAAAACTTGGTTATTAAGAAGGTGGATGAGCATAAGCTACTTGTTCAAATTATGTTGAAGATATTATTTTTGATCTCTGATCCCCAGTTGTGTGATGATTTTACCAAATTAATGAAAAAAGTGGTTTGAAATGAGTGCATGGGAGAATTACGTTCTTTCTAGGTTTGCAGATCAAACAAAAGGCTGATGGAACCTTATTCATCAGTCCAATATACAAAAGATCTTTTGAATAAGTTGATTTACAAATTGTAAGCCCTGTTCTACTCCCCCATGTGCAACCACACAACTGGATGCGGATCGAAAGGTAAAGCTGTTGAGAAACACTTTAAGATGTATGATTGGGTCCGTGATGTACTTAACAGCTTCTAGACCAGATATCATGTTTGCTACTTGTCGTCTATGCTAGATTTCAGGGTGCTCCTAAAGAGTCTCATTTGATTGTAGTCAAGAGGATCTTTAGATATTTGCAAGGTACACAATCTTCAAGATTTATGGTATTCCACTGGACACTCTTGCAAATTAGTTGATATTTCAGATAGTGACTATGCAGGCTGCAAGTTAACTAGAAAGTCAACTTCTGGTGGATGTCAATTCCTAGGCAACTGTTTGATTTCTTGGCAGAGTAAGAAACAAACATCTGTTGCTACATCCACTAGCTGAAGCAGATACATTGCAGCTGCAAGTTGTACTTCTCAGGTACTCTGCTTCAGAACCAACTTTGGATTATGGCATTACAGAGACTAAGACTCCATTATTAATGGATAGTGCTTCAGCTCTGTGCATTGTCAAAAATCCAGTCCAGCACTCTAGGACCAAACATATAGAGATCAGACATCACTTTATAGGGATTGTTTTGAAAAAGGTCTGATTGATCCTAAGTTTGTGCCTAGTGCTGATGAGCTTGCAGACATTTTTACTAAGCCTTTGGATAGTTAACTTTCCAAAACCTAGTGTTAAGGCTTGGTATGCTGCAGCTAGAATAAGTGATAACTAATGATGATCTCAGTATATAAGTACTGATGATCATTAGTACCATATCACAATAGTACTGATTCTTGTAAAACAACTGATAAAGTACAACTACTGATGTAGTTATAACTACTGATGTCAGTAAAAACAGATAAGTACTAATGTCCTATGAAACAACTGAAAATAGCTAAAAGGCTGATGAGTAAGTGTTGAGGACAGTATGAAACAGCTGAAAGGCTATGAATTGACGAAAACTACTGATAAAAACTTTCTCTTCAGTTGTTTCTACAACTGTTGTTTCATCCTAAACAACTGATGACAAAACCATGTCTTCAGTAGTTTCACAACTACTGATGACTAACACCAAGTCATCAGCTGTTACAACAACTGATGACAAACCATGTCTTCAGTAGTTTCACAACTACTGATGACTAATACCAAGTTATCAGTTGTTTACAACACCTGAAGACAAACCGAGTCTTCAGTTGTTTTCAAACATCTGTAGTCAAAACCATGGTTTTCAGTAGTTTTATAACTGCTGATGCCTAAAACCAAGACTTCAGTTGTTTCAACTTCTGAAAGGGTAATACCATGTCATCAGTCGTTTACAACTACTGATGACTATCACCAAACCCTTCAGTCGTTTTCTAACCCTTACCCTATAAATACCCATACCTAATCCTTCAGCGCTTCATCCTCTCCAAACCTAACGTTCAAATCTCCAAAACTTCTCTCTCATTAATGGCGACCATGCAGCTCAAACCACGCCATAACTGTGTTGCCTACCTCACAAAATCACCTTCGGGACAAAGTTTGACAACGCCATTGATCTAATGGTCCAATCTCCCTACCAAACGGCCTTCCTTCTAAATCCCACCATTCATGTTGAATCCTTACACCAGTTGGGACGAACGTCACCCTTCTAACTGGGGAGAACAACACCGAGTCTCTCCAGTCGTTCGTCACAATCATCAAGTGGTCATCACTCCAGAAGTCATTCGCCAAACCCTTAACTTGAATGATGCCACTTTCCCTGCTGGGTATCCAAAGGGCACAACTGATTTATCCTTTGCCCATCATGGATATCAGGGAAACCTCAGTGCCTCTACCATCCTGAAGAAGCATTTCCATGATGCAAAAGTCTTATCTTTCACATGGTAAATGTTTGCTTAGCTCCTAAGACATCCTCTTGGGATCAAATGTCTACCAGGTGGCAGCAGGTACTATTCTCCTCCTTGAGCAACAAGACTTAACTTTTCTAAAATTATTTTTCTTCAACTTAAGGATATGGCCTCAAAGCCTCTTTCTAATCGATGGATATTATATCCTCGGTTCATTATGGCCATCATAGAGAATCAGCTGAAAGCTGAGGGACTTGTTGGCCTTGGAGTCCCTGCAATGGCTGTATTGCCTGAAGTATACTCCAGGCACAACTCTGACCAAACACTGAAACAGCTGCCAAACTATGAAAACCCACGCAGTGGAACCCACAGCCACCACCTCCAGAATCCAATGTCCCCACCAAACCTAAATCCAAAAAGCCAAAACGGCTACTCAGGGGATGAGTCCCCTGAGGATGCCCCTGTACCAAAACACAGGAAGCACATACTGGTATTACCCCCCAGTTGTGTCAAAGACTCAACCTGCCAAAGCCGCACAGGTATCCTCTCAACAGGATCCTGTTGCAACCAATATTGGGGAACCCACCTGCTGGAACCTATCTCACTTGAGAGGGTTACCATTGAAGCGCACCATTCACCCCGGGTGCAATCTGCTTCTACCCAATCACCCCATGCAACCGCCCCCCAAAGTCCTACATTATTGTTGCACAAGTGCTGAGTCAGTTGCACTCCTCACCCCCTCCCAAGATACCAATTACAACTGGGCATACCTCTACCATTGAGGGGGAGGATCAACGTGCATCTCATAACCCACAGCATAGGGGTTACAATGTTCCATTTCCTAGTGTAGAAAAGGAGATTGGAACTTCTAGTGAGGCTGCCACTTATCCTGCTTGAGCATATGATCAGGATGTTGTTAGTACCATTACTAAGACCTTACCAGAGGCAACTGCTGATGAAGGACATAGTCCTGAGGCAGGAAGTCCCCAGTTCCAAGACAAAGGGGCACATGCTACAACTGATCTACACTCAGTGCATGTTCATCCTGATTCTATCAGGAGGTCAGGTGATTCAGCCGAAAAAAACCCATCCTGAAGAGGAGGTGTGAGCAGACTCAAAGAAATGCTTGCCAAAACTTCTGCGGATCAAAGACCATCTGCCTCTCAAACCCCACAGATGGCACCTTCATCTGAAGGTCTCCTAAACACAGAGCCACTCCCAAATTCTCAGCCACCTGCCTCTGCTTCTGGCACTATTTCTCAGGAACAGAACCCCCTGAGCAAATAGCTGCTATCTTCCAAAATTCCCTACCTCTCATCACACCTATAATCACTTATATAGTGATCAAAGCTATTGATGAGAGGCTTCCTTAGTAATACAACCGTTAATAGAGGAAGTTGTGGGCAAAATGCTTTCTACAATCAAACCCTTGCAACCAATGCAACCAAAAAGGGGGAGATTCAGTCAGTGAAAGCAAAAAGAAAGAGGAGTGCAGAGAGAAAAAGAAAGAGAAAGAAACAGAAGTCACAGTAGTGGAAAAAGAGAAGGAGTGGCTGTGGAGATGAAAAAGAGAAGGGGAAGGAAGCTGATATGGAGAAATCAAAGAAACGAAAGAATGAGAAGGAGACTGCCTTGGAGCTGATGGTAAAGAGGCTGATGCCGAACACAACAATCAATGGATAACATCATTAATCAGTTGTTTAGGCAAGGCCATGACACTAACAAACTTGACTCTGAGATCAGAAGATTAGAGATTGAAGAAATCCAAAACAGATGGGCAAGTTATGATGTGTTAGAAAGAGAAAGGCTGGAGATCATGATCAGATTTATAGCAAAATATCTTGGAAGATCAATGATCGAAATCAAGGCTTGGTCCAGGGACAACATCTTGGCAATAACCACCAAGATCTGTTCGTCTGAAGTATACACTAAAGGATTAGTTATTGAAGCTTTGAATGAAGCTGGTGCTGGGAGCAGGACTGAACTAGCCAAGCAATCTAAAGCCACACTCACTTCCAAAATGCTAGAACAGCCTGTCAACATTCCCACACCTAAACCACCAAAACAACAACCCACCAAACCAACTCCCTTACCCTCAAAACCAATAGCCGATGATGTACCCCAGAAGAAGAAGAGAAGGGTATTGAGGCTAGAAGATGATGAAGAAGATGATGATGAAGATGGCTGCCACTCTCAGCTGTTATACAGTTGCCGAAGGTCACAAGTCACTCCTAACAATTACTCCTGAAACTCAAAGACAAATTGTGAAAGTGAATCTAGAAGAAGAAGAACTTCACAAACAACACGATGAGGAATTGTTGAGGAGGGTTGACAAAGCATATGCAGCCACATCTGCTATCATCAACATGAAGAAGCATGCTCTCATTTTATACACTCTTAAGCATACATTTCAATATCAAAAGGAGAGTGTAAGGATTTGGCCTGATCCCAGGGTGTCTCACAGGATTCACAAGAAAAACATTCACAGAGATACATTGGCCAGGTGAAAAAGATTGTAGATGAAGTGATCTCCCTGGTCTTTGTAGTATCACCCTGGGAAATCCTAGAAGACTTCAAGAAAGCTTATAAAGCTAACCAAACCCCACAGAAGATGCTTGAAAATAAAATGGTGAAAAAGGGGTTAGTTTATAAGAGGCTTGAAGAAGTCAGAAAGAATGACCTCCAGTTGTTTCTAGAGGGTAATCACCTTGATGAATTTGCTTATAGAATAATAACAATGTGGAGCTAAAGAATGGGAAACAGGTCAAATACCTATCTGAGTACTATGGGCCGGAATCATTATTTGAAGGAGGTGCTGAAGAGCTGACCATGGAGGAACAAATTACCTTCCTTGAGACCTACACAAGAGAGTCATACAGACTCATAGTGGGGAAGTAGATCTCATGGATGGGGTAACAACTCTGTGTCCAGTTCCCCAAGACAGAGTTCCCATTCATACTTTGCCAAACAGATCATTGAGACTTCTTCCCAGGCCTGTGCTTAAAAGGTCACTTCTGAGCTGATCTAGAAGACAAAAAGACCAATCCATCTGCCATAATAAGTGGGACATCTTCAATAAGTTTAGAGGTTTGGCTGCATTGGTTCAGGGGGAGTTTGTTGGACCAAAAGAACCAATGAGCCTGATCAGAAAAACCTCTAAGTCCCATAGACATCACAACAACTGCTGAAGACTTAATCAGCTGTTGACAAAGCCTGAAGATTTCAATAGCTGAAGACTAAAGTACTGAAGAC
Source organism: Flaveria trinervia (assembly GCA_025506515.1). Lineage (NCBI taxonomy): Eukaryota > Viridiplantae > Streptophyta > Magnoliopsida > Asterales > Asteraceae > Flaveria > Flaveria trinervia. Next base: position 43,509,107 of record CM046444.1, read on the forward strand.
TTCAAAAGCTGAAGACAAAGTTGAAGATCAAAGCTGAAGACTAAAGTACTGAAGACTTCAACAGCTGAAGACTAAAGTATTGAAGACTTCAACAGTAAACACCAAAGTCTGAAGATCAACAGCTGAAGAACAAGTACTGAAGATCAACAGCTGAAGTACAAAGACTGAAGACATTAGCTGATGACAACAGTTGAAGTTCAAGTACAAGTACTGAAGCCTTCAGAGTTTGTACAACAGCTGAAGAAGCATTCTTCAGTTGTTGTGATGGTTTCCTTTCAGTAGTTTTCTTTTTGTTTCAGTATTTGTAAAATGACTGAAGAGCATGTTCTTCAGTCATTGTAGTTTCAGTAGTTTCTTTTCAGTAGTCGTAGTGATAGGTAACACTTAGCATTTTTGTAAGAAGATGTCAGCTGTTTGACATCTTCAGTAGTTGTGTTAACTATTAGTAGTTTGAATAAATTCTGTTAGATGTCACTATCAAGTGACATCAGCAGACGTCACATCTCCTATATAAGAGGTGTTGACCTAATTGTATGTGTGACATTCTGTTACCACGAAAGCGAATATTGAATGAAATATATTTTGCAGAATTCTTTCTGTCTATAACCATTGTTCTTACCTTAATATCTTTTGTGTTCTTATGAATTAGCTAATTCATTGTTTGATTTCCGCTGCTATACTCTCTAATCACTCAAACGTAGATCGCTGATCCTAACACCCTTTCAGAAGTTGAAACAACTGAAGTCTTGGTTTTAGGCATTAGTAGTTATAATACTACTGAAAACCATGGTTTTGACTTCAGATGTTTGTAAACAACTGAAGACTCGGTTTGGTCTTCAGGTGTTGTAAACAACTGATAACTTGGTATTAGTCATCAGTAGTTGTGAAACTACTAAAGACATAGTTTTGTCATCAGTTGTTGTAAACAGCTGATGACTTGGTGTTAGTCATCAGTAGTTGTGAAACTACTCAAGACATGGTTTTGTCATCAGTTGTTTAGGATGAAACAACAGTTGTAGAAACAACTGAAGAGAAAGTTCTTATCAGTAGTTTTCGTCAATTCATAGCCTTTCAGATGTTTCATACTGTCCTCAACACTTACTCATCTGCCTTTTAGCTGTTTTCAGTTGTTTCATAGGACATCAGTACTTATCTGTTTTTACTGATATCAGTACTTATAACTACATTAGTAGTTGTAACTTTATCAGTTGTTTTAACAGAATCAGTACTATATGTGATATGGTACTAATGATCATCAGTACTTATATACTGAGATCATCAGTAGTTATCACTTATTCTAGCTGCAGCATACTAAGCCGTAACACTAGGTTTTGGAAAGCTGAACTATCCAAAGGCTTAGTAAAAATGTCTGCAAGCTCATCAGCACTAGGCACAAACTTAGGATCAATTAGACCTTTTTCAAAACAATCCCTAATAAAATGATGTCTGATCTCTATATGTTTGGTCCTAGAGTGCTGGACTGGATTTTTGACAATGCATAGAGCTGAAGCACTATCCATTAATAATGGAGTCTTAGTCTCTGTAATGCCATAATCCAAAAGTTGGTTCTGAAGCCAGAGTACCTGAGAAGTACAACTTGCAGCTGCAATGTACTCTGCTTTAGCAGTGGATGTAGCAACAGATGTTTGTTTCTTACTCTGCCAAGAAATCAAACAGTTGCCTAGGAATTGACATCCACCAGAAGTTGACTTTCTAGTTAACTTGCACCCTGCATAGTCACTATCTGAAAAAGCAACTAATTTGCAAGAGTGTCCAGTGGAATACCATAAACCTAGAGATTGTGTACCTTGCAAATATCTAAAGATCCTCTTGACTGCAATCAAATGAGACTCCTTAGGAGCAGCCTGAAATCTAGCACAGACACAAGTAGCAAACATGATATCTGGTCTAGAAGCTGTTAAGTACATCAAGGACCCAATCATACCTCTGTAAAGTGTTTCATCAACAGCTTTACCTTTTTGATCCGCATCCAGTTGTGTGGTGTTGCACATGGGAGTAGAACAGGGCTTACAATTTTGTAAATCAAACTTATTCAAAAGATCTTTTGTATATTTGGACTGATGAATAAAGGTTCCATCAGCCTTTTGTTTGATCTGCAATCCTAGAAAGAACTGTAATTCTCCCATTGCACTCATTTCAAACCTCTTTTTCATTAATTTGGTAAAATGATCACACAACTGGGGATCAGAGGATGCAAAAATAATATCATCAACATAAATTTGAACAAGTAGCTTATGCTGATCCCCCTTCTTAATAAACAAAGTTTTATCTATGGAGCCTCTAGTGAAATTATTCTTGAGAAGAAAAGTGGAAAGTGTCTCATACCAGGCTCTAGGAGCTTGTTTCCGCCCACAAAGAGCCTTATCAAGTTTATACACCCATTCAGGATGTTTATTGTCCTCAAAACCTGGTGGTTGACACACATAAACTTCTTCTTTTATTTTGCCATATAAAAATGCACTTTTGACATCCATTTGAAAAACTTTAAGATGGTGGAATGCAGCATAGGCTAAGATCAATCTAATTGCCTCTAGTCTGGCTACAGGGGCAAAGGTTTGATCATAATCAATACCTTCTTCTTATTAGAACCCCTGTACAACTAGTCTAGCTTTGTTCTTAACAATAAGCCCATTTTCATCAGTTTTATTCCTAAACACTCATTTAGTGCCTATTGCACACTTACCTGGGGGTAGAGGAACCAGTTCCCACACTTGCTGTTTCTTGAACTGAAGTAGCTCAAGCTGCATGGCTTCAACCCATCCATTGTCTCTTAAAGCAACATGATAGTTCTTTGGCTTTAGCTGACTGATGAACAGAGCATAGAAGCAGAAGTTAGACAATTGACTTCTTGTTGAAACTCCAGCATTGATATCACCAATGATTTGAGACATTACGTGATTCTTTAGCTCTTGATAAACAATAATATCTGTGCAAGTGTTTGTAGAACCTTCAGCAACAGCAGATGTTGATGCAGACTCTTGAAACCAAGAATTTGATGGTAACTAAAAAGATGTAGAGGAATCAGAAATCTCATCAGCATTTGTTGTGGATGGAACTGCTGAAGCTACAGGAACATCAACTTTAGCAGACTCAGGCAGTTGGTCACTAAACTTGAATAGCTGAGTATTGATATTATCATCATCATCATCAATACCACCAGGTGGAAGACATGCTGCAGAAGATTATTTATCAACATGGTCTGCAACAACTGGAGGTTGATACGGAGCATATTGCAGTATGTCCAAATCAAACAACTCCACAAGGTTTTGTGGAATCTTGTCCATTGGTGATTCATTAAACTTCACATGCAAAGTCTCTTCAACTATCTTTGTTCTGCAGTTGAAGACTCTGTATGCTTTGCAAGTAGATGAATAACCAACAAAATACCCTGCATCCACCTTAGGATCAAATTTTTGGAGGTGGTCCTTTGTGTTGAGATTGTACTTGATATTTTCCACATGACTAACATCATCAAACTTTATTTATCCATTGGAGACAAAGCCTTTTCCAATGATGTAACCCTTAGCATCATTGCCAAAAGAAACAAACCCCTTCTTTCCTTGAGAGTAGTCATGAAGAAGAGAGTTGTTCCCTGTCATATGCATAGATCCCCCGCTATCTACATACCAGATGCTACTTTGGCATGTTGAAGAACCCTACAATCATAAACAATTAGTTAGTTTTTGAGACCCAAATCTTTTTGGTTTTAGGTCTATTCACATCAACAGATGGTAAACTAACAGACTTGCTATGAATAACAGCCTGAGGGGATGGAGATGGTGAAGAAGAAGATTCCTTTGGCATGGATTTTCTTCTCTGTGGTTTCAACACAGGAGCATCTAATTGGTTGACTCTCCCCAATAGATGTTGAACCATCATAACAAGTTGTGTCTGATTTTGTGATAAAGCCTTCAGCTCATCAGACACATTAGTGCTTGAGTTGGATGGGTTCCTGTGTTGTACCATCTCTATTTGAGCAACCTCAACTGTTGCCTGTTTAACCCCTTTATTTTTGGATTTCTTTTTGGATTTTGGGGTTACAGGTTTTGATGTTGCTGGTAAAAATTTGATTTCAAACTCAGTTTTCATTTTATCCATTTTCTCTTTAATGTTTTCAATATGTTTGAGTTTGGAGCCCTTTTTATACCAGCAATCATTAGTAAGATGATTGAATAAGCCATATATTTCACATGGCTTTTTCTTCATCTTAAGTTGATCATCTGCTGAAGAAGATGAAACTACTGAAGACTTGTTCTTCAGCAGTTTGCTATTAGTACTAGCAGTTTTCTTTGCTTTAGTACCTGCTTTCTTGATATCTTCTTCAGTAGTTTTCCCACCCTTTCTACTTGCAGTTTCTTTCCTTTAGTACATGTAGTAGTTTGGGCTTGTTCTCCAGGTGTTATGACTTTCTTTTTAGTACTTTCAGTACTTTGTGAAATATCACCTGGAGTGATCAACTTTGTGATCATGTGAATGTCAGCATTTGAACCATCAACATCAGCTGATAGTTTCTAAGAGGAATTAATGCTGACTTCTACTTCTGATGGTGCTGTATCAGATAGTAGATCACATGATGAAAATGATTGGTTATTGCTTTCACCATCAGAATCTACCTCTGCTCTTGGAGTAAAGTCTGTAGGAGGAGCAATGTGATTATAACCAATGCCAAACTTCACAATGGAAGCAGATTGCTTACAAAGAAGCATTTCAAAGCCCTTGCAAGAATTTACCCATCGATCACACTCTACCTGGGTAGTTGCAAGTGTTTCTTTGAGGTCTGTGTACTTCTCTAGAAGTATCTCTTCCCCAGCCTTATCATCAGTGATTTGGCATTTAAGTTTGTAAATCTCATCATTCTTATCATTAATCACATACTCAAATTCAGCTTTGCTTTTGGAAATTGTTTGTTCTAGCTCAATGTTCTTGTTAATTAAAGCTACATTTGCTTCTCTAACAGATGCAAATGCGGCTATGCATGTTTCAAAACATAGTTTGGCTTTTGCCTCAGAGGATACCTGTGATACCTGTGGTGTAGAGGCATTAGAGGATGAAGTATCAGCAGACTCCAAAGCCATAAGAGCTAGATTTCCAAAAGGACTGTCACCACCATGTTGACCAGCACCAGAGAATAGTTGTTCATGACCAGACAAATCATCTGGTAAACTGCTCCAATCAACAACTCCTGGAGTGAAAAAGCTGTGTTGTTGAGGTTGAGTTTGTTGATGAGATTGGGAAGGTTGAGGTTCAGGTAATGCATGTGGTTGTTGTGCAATTGGAGCTTGAACCGGAATTGGCTGAGGCAAGTAATAGCAGGGAAAAGTATATGACATTGGACCCTGGGGGACAAAGTATGCAGGAGATACAGGGTGTGATTGATGACCAGAACCAGTAGGATGCTGCCCTCTATTTTGTAGACTAGTACCAGGAAAAGTCACAAAGGGTGCAGAAGAGTTAGATCCAGTTGATCTATATTCTCTTGCAATGGTCCAAGCCTTTGGCATTTGTGACACCTCAACTTACTCTTGTCAAAACCAACTTTTGTTTTGCCAGAGAGTTCAGGAAATTTCTTGCCAGTTCTCTTGTAGAACTTCTGAGATCTGATATTACTAAGGCCATTTGGCTTAGAATATCCATCTCTTCTAAATCATCATCAGCAATTCCCTTCAGATCATCCATGATGAAGCATAGATTGTCACTATTACTGCCAGAATGACTATCAATACCAACAAATGCATGATCAGAACTGTTTGAAGAGAAATCAATATGCTCATCATAATTGCTTTCAGATGCAGCATATTCTGACTCATGACCAACCAAGGCAGTGTTCCCTGGTACAAAGTCATCAGTGAGCTTTCCTGATGATGACAGTTTCCTTTTCTGCTCTATCTCTCTTTCAAATGTAAGCAGTTTCCCATGAAGTTGGGTGAGAGATAGGCTATCCAGATTTGCACTAGAGCGTAGGAAAATAGTGTATGTGTCCCATCTCTCAGGCAGTGATCTGAGGAATCTGTTATTCATCTGGCTGTTGGTGTATTCCTGTTTCACCATTTTCAGCTCAGAGATCAAACAAGAAAAACGCTCAAACTGTTGAGTTAGTGTCTCACCCTTTCTATGAGAAAATGTCTCGTATTGTTGGGCGAGGATTCTCTGTTGTTTGCTAAGACCTCATCAGTTCCACCGAATTGTTCCTTCAGTGCATTCCAGAGGTCATGAGCAGTTTCATGATGCATAAGCCCTGAATAGATTTCATTCGGCAGTGCCATGGCCAGAATTCCATGGGCTTTAGCATCAATCTCAAACAGTTTCCGATCTTCATCTGAGTATTGTTCCTTCTTCTTCGGAACCATTTGATTGGTTTCCGGATTGTTCACCATAGGCTTATGTGGTCCATGTACCACAGATGTCCAACAACCTGAACTATTAACAGACAGGTGATGAAGCATCCTTCGTTGCCATATGTTATACTCAGTCCTAACTAGCATCGAAGGCTTGGTTGAGGAACCAGTATTGTGAGGGTCATTAGAAGGAGCAGTCATCTCAGATTCAACCAAATTCAATTAAGCTATAACAGATTTAGAACAAAACACAACAAACCAAATTGAACCAAGAGAGATCTCAAAAATAATAAACGAAAGCGGCATAAAATCAATAATCTATAACTAGTTCTTGCAAATAAGCTAATTCAATCAAACATAGATATCAAGTAGCAGTTTCAATGATCAACTATTAGATCGATCAATGATTAACCTGCTCTCATACCATTTGTGAAGATTAGTGATCTAGGTTTGATTGATTTGAGAGTATAGCAGCGGAGAACAAACAATGAATTAGCCAATTCACAAGAACAGAAAAGATATTCAAGGTAAGAACAAACGGTTATAGACAGAAAGAATTCTGCAAAATATATTTCATTCAATATTCGCTTTCGTGGTAACAGAATGTCACACATACAATTAGGTCAACACCTCTTATATAGGAGATGTGACGTCTGCTGATGTCACTTGATAGTGACATGTAACAGGATTTATTTAAACTACTGATAGTTAACACAACTACTGAAGATGTCAAACAGCTTACATCTTCTTACAAAAATGTTGTGTTAACTATCACTACAACTACTAAAAAGAAACTACTGAAACTACAATGACTGAAGAACATGCTCTTCAGTCATTTTACAAATACTGAAAGAAAAAAAAAACTACTGAAAGGAAACCATCACAACAACTGAAGAATGCTTCTTCAGCTGTTGTAACAAACGCTGAAGGCTTCAGTACTTGTACTTGAACTTCAGCTGTTGTCATCAGCTAATGTCTTTAGTCTTTGTACTTCAGCTGTTGATCTTCAGTACTTTAGTCTTCAGCTGTTGAAATCTTCAGACTTTGTCAAACAGCTGATCAAGTCTTCAGCAGTTGTTGTGATGTCTGTGGGACTTAGAGGTTTTTCTGATCAGGCTGATTGGTTCTTTTGGTCCAACAGTATGGCCCAGACCTACGATTGGACCATCAGCATGGGTAACTCATGCGATTGGATCATCAGAATGAACCAATCGCTCGGAAGGAAGCAACCGACTGGGGTTGTCGCACGATTGTAGGTGAACGACTGTGCCAGTCGCACCACTAATCCTCAATCGCACGAATTAAGTATGCGACTGGGCTCAGTCACATGACTAAAGGGAACCCGTGCATAAATAGAGGGGGAGTTGGGTACAGTCACTCATCACTCACAAATCATCCTCAAGTTGAACGAGAACATTGGTACTCTGCCAAAATTGCATCTCATTGATGTAGCATTGTGTTTGTTATTCTAATGGTTACTCTACTCATCTACAGGTACACTCCAACTGAACGTGGTCAAAATGAATGTCTTAAGTGCAAGTTTTAAATATTGCAATCACTAAAACTCATTACCGAGACTCGTTTTAAGAATAGAACACTTAAATGGTCACACATGTTGGTTTAAATGAATCTAAGTGCTAATTTGAGTCTCAGCAGTCCAGATGATTCTAAACACAAAGTGAAATATCATGTTTTGATAAAGAGTAAAATCTTTTGTGTTAACAGGGAGGTATTCGAATGGAGACACTGATGAACTCCAATCATACGATTGAGCCAACTGAATGACTCAATCGCACGTATGAACCATGGTTATGGGTTCAGTCGCATGACTGGTCCAACCGCATGGGACAGTATATGACTAAGAGTTAGTCGCGTGTTCAATCGTATGGCTAAGCCCAATCGAACGACTAAGACTCAGTCGCATTGTTCATTCACATGACGGACTTAAATGAATCAAGTTCATTAACTTTTAAATGTCATCCATGTACACAAATTCTAACGAATATGTGTCTTGTGTTGAAGCACTATGGCTGAACGGTGGATAATGAACATCAAGCAAAATGTATGTGCACATGTAGATATGCTATTCTAAGGGTGAAGTACACTGGGGACATCAACCCAGGGGTGCTCAACAAGAGAAACTTGTACCCCCTATTCAATTGCTTAGCTAAAGTCATCTGTAAGTGCATAGCGTCAAGGGAAGGAGAACTTAATGAGATGTTCGACCAAATCCAGAATGCATACTTAGCACTAATGTTAGACCACCTTCCCACGTGCTCTCACATGATCCTCTCATGCTTGATGAAGAGGAAGAAGATGATGTTTTGGACAGAGATGGGAGTAATGCTATGCAAATGGGTGGTGGTATGGATGAAGAAGACTCTCAAGAAACTAACGAGGTTATGTCACTTAATGTACAAGACGCCTATGCTCATTGGTTATAGTGGAATATCTCTCAGGCTTATGAACAGGAGATTGATCCATAAGAGAGCCAAAAGCTTGCTAAAGAAGTACTAAAGATCCTAGAAAAGCTGATGACCGTGAAGTTGAACCTAAGTTCCTGGTGCGTCGGCAGCATGATAATTTCAACCCGATCAAGAATGTTTTGAGGAACAAATTGAAGATCGTGTTATGTACAAATCTGGCTCAAGCTAAAAGGACTACACACCAAGATAACAGGAATGATTGGATGTTTATGTACTTGAAAACTTTTGTACTTAAATCTTGTATTAATATCATGTAATTAATGTTTATATATATCAGATATTTATTTAATGTCTAACTGTCTTGATTATTGACAATAATTGATGTGTTAAATGTTTAAATCATCCAGATCAACCATCTTAGCAAGACCAGTACGATGTTGCTCCCTTACAGCAAATCAAGTTTCAATTCACTATGACATTTGATTTGCAAGGGATTGTCAGGAGGTCTGTGAGTTATTCCGACTGAATCCAGATGAAATAGTGAAGGATGCTCCTACAGTGACATGGATAGTGATAATGAGCTTAATGATATGGACGAGATAGAGATTGAAGACGTCACATCCCAGCATTATCCAGAGTATGCTGACAACAAGGGAAATGCAGTCCCCAATCTGGGTGACACTCTTGTTAGTGATACAATTGTAAGACTGGATAAGATGGAGCAAGAGTCGGAGAAGAATAAGGATCAAGCCCAAGCCTTGAAAGCTGATGTCAACATCAAAAACACTGAATGGGCGACATGTTTTGCAGAGATCAGAGCCCAACGTAGTGCTCCAAAGCCGAGTGCCTAACCAAGCTCTACAAAGTGAAGAAGCATCAAAAGGTCTCAGGAAAAATTATCGCGTGGGCCTATTTTGAGTATCTTAATGTATATGCGGTAAAGAGAGAGAAGGGTATAGAGTACTTTAGATTCTCACACAATCTAAAGACTCTACCTGGTTTTGAGCTCAACCAGCTGGCACGCATGAACCTGCTGTATGCTGACCCTAGGAAGATGTCAGGCTGCTTTGAAGCTGTGTTGATAAAACAATACCACACTAGATGGGTTAACTTCAAGCCTCAACAACCTACAAGGTATATTCGAAGGTCGGAGGTGGACCCAAGGACTGGGAAACCCAAAGTGGTGCTGAAGTGGAGTCCTCCGCGCACTATGTCAAAGATTCCAATGAGGGAAATGCCACAGGACTTCAATCCCCACTTCAAGTGGGGGTATTATGAATGGAGAACAGGTGAAGCAGTCATAGTATTGCAGAAAGAGCGCCAAATGGAGACCATCCGGGTATTTGACCCAATTTGGCTAACCAACCTGTCAGCTAGTGATGTTCATACTTATATAGGTGGCCATTATTCTATGATACGTAGGATATGGTACAGGCCCTCTAGTTTCAGAACGTGATAAGATTCTGTTTTGTATTCGAGATACATACTGGAGTCATAGTCGAGAAGAGGCATAAGAAGTTTGACGAGCTAATGAAGGATGCCAGACGATGAAGGAAACTAGGTCCAAGGGGGAGTTTGTTATTACATATGTACCTAGTTTTCGATCTTAATGTAATATGTCTGTCATGTCCTAAATGTAAATGAAATGTATGATTTGAATGAAACAGAATATGTGATTGATGATCTTAATGTTAAATGTTTCAGTGTATGTTTCAATGTTTATTTTTTATTAATACATATTGAACTAACTATATAGGTTTGTGGTTGTTTGAATAGATCTTAGTCAAGTAATGAATGAGAAACATATTCAAACTTAGTTGTATGAAGTTTTCATGTCAATGGACCATGATAATGGTTCATACGCATGAATACTTCAAGCTAATAGACCAGTCGCACGACTGAACCAGGAGACTGGATCAGTTGCACCACTAAGACATACAGATTGACTCTTTCGCATGCTTTAGTCACGTGATTGAACCATGCTAATGGTGCAGTCATACGATTGACTAACCCTAACCTATAAATACCACTTAATTCGTGAAAAACCGGGACACTTTCAATATTTCGACTCCTATTTGTACCCAAGCCGTCCAGAGACCTTAGAGACCCTGTTCCAAGTTCATAGATTGCACAAAATCGTATTGCAATCATTCTTAACGTTTAGATTAATTCTAAGATTGATTCTACATGCGCTCTCACTGATGGGATCGCCAATCAAATACGATTCCGCACTATTTGAGTTGGCATACACATAAATCAGTTAGTACTCCGTCCGTACACGGTCCTAACAACTTCTTTTGACTATTTGGTTATGTTTGTCGTGAAATTGACTAACTGTGGCACAAGTCTTCATTTGTGTTCAGTGACATCATAAAACGTTGACTTTTCATCATTTAATGCATCTCTATTAATTAACAATGTGTTATCACGATCCCCCGTTTCATCCACATGTTTTCTCTATAAGCGGGGGTGTGACAATTTGTTTTATTATATATATATACATGATATCTGAATATGAAATATTTGATGAATGTGCTTGACTAATGTTTTGATTAGTATTCTATTAGAACTTTTCCAGCTAAGAATTCCATTAGTCACTATAGTGAAACTGATCCCTCAAGTGTTTGGACCACAACAACCTTAAGGAAACGACACCATAATCAGAACCTCAGAATAATATGGAAATTTCCAAACCCGGAATCAAGACTAACACAAAGCAAAATTTTTATGTTCAACGTGCACCCGTAACCATCGGAGGTTATACGATCAAGACCCCTAGGAAGAGGGTACGACGTGGCGAGAGATTTTTGACCAAGGAAGTTAAAAAATTAGAAGAACAAAACCCAGAAACATTCCTCCTGACATCTAAAATAACACCAACAACCCAACTGGATAACTCTAAAACTAAGGAGAATGAAATCAAAAGAGAAATATTGGAAGATTGTCAGATAGAAACAACTTAACAAATCTTTAAGAAAGTTAAGAAGATTCAACAAGGGATTCAGGCAATTCAATAAGATGTCAACGAAATAAAAGCACACAAGAAAAGTATCTTCACAAACATATGAGATTGGGTTTGTAGAGATTAGAGCTATAATAAACCTTAAACCTGATCTAGTAATCCTAAACGTATAAGAATAAGAATGTAATGAAATGTACTCTTTGTTTTGTGACTACTAATTGTTATGTTTTAGATAAAAGTTATATTCGAATATATATCTTGTCTTATTAAAAATATTAATAATTATTAAAATATAGTGAAACATGTCGCCAAAAAGGAACACTCAACCAGTATGAAGAACTGCACGAGTTGGATGACCAAGAACTAGGCTACGAGAGGAAGCTCTACTAATAAAATGCCACTACAAATGAGAATGAAAGAATTTCTCAATTAGTGACTAAACAACTGGAACCTGCAATAACTACATTAGTGGCTCCACTACAACAGAACCTTAACTTTGGAGTTGCATCGCCTGGAAACGAGCAAATAGAAAATGCCAAAATAAGAGAACACCAAGAGGAAGAAGTTGTAAATGGAATTAGGGAAGGATGTTCCTATAAGAAGACCCCTGGAATTTGATAGGAAATAAGGAGTTGTACAAGCCTTATGTTGCTTAGATGAGATGGAATCAATGTTGGGTATTAGTAATTGTGTGGATAACTCCAAAACCATGTTTGCTTCACATTTCCTTAAGGGAAAAGCACAATCTTGGTGGAAAATGGAGATTCAAACAAAAGTGTTAGGATTATATGTTAAGGTTGATGTAACTCAAACACTTAAAGTCTATTGCATGCATGCATGCATGCATAAGTGCATTGAAGAAGAATGTTTCGGAAGTTTCACATAACTAACAGAAATATTCCGAGTGTGAAATCTTCAGAAGCCAAGACCAAAATCTTCCAAAGCCAAAGATGAAGTCCTCCGAAGCTTTAGAGACAAAGTCTTTCGAAGCCAACACTTGAAGACAGATTTCATTCAAAGACTTTTAGTATACATGATTTATCTGATGTACTTTTCTTAAAGCTGGACCCCCTTTCTGCTACAACTCTATAAAGTCACCAACTTACATGAGTTGGTGAAAAGGTCCATGCTTTTTGTAACTGTACATTGAGGTCTTGAGTTTGCAACTTTATACTTCATGTACTTTATCCTTTTTGTAATATATTAGGATGTGAGCTATGGCATGTCATAGTCACAAGTCAAAAGGCAATCTACCTTTTGACTCTACAATTGATTTTCTTTGTGTCTAGTCAATTGTATCCAGCTGACCTTCAAAGTATGGCCGGCTGTAGAATGTAGTTTATGTATCTCAAGTACTTGTAACTTTCCATTAGGCTTTATAACATTTGTATAGAACTTGAGAAGGAAATATACTACAATCTTAAACACCATCTCCTTGTGTATTTTTCTATCTTGTTCTATCCCATTCTTACTTGTGTTCTTAGTATCATTACTTGTGGTTAATCCAGTCTCACTGTTTGATTAGTCTAGTTAATGTCCCCTAGGCAATATAGTGCATACCTTTCACCGTCCTACATTTGGAAGCAGAGCTTTCCAGGCTCTTGATATAAGATTTCACCATCTTTAGATCCCTCACACACACAAAATACTTAACTTATCAAAGGCAGCCATTTCCAAAACTGATATGGAAACTGGAACCATGAACAGGTCCCCACTGATCACCCTTGATGAATTTGACACCTAGTGCCAAGGAATGGAAGGTTTCATCAGGTCTCTAGACTCAAGAATGTAGGAGTCTGTTGGAAATTGACCTCACATACCAAGCACCCCCTCTGCTACTTGTGGTGGTGTGATCCCCAAGGTTGTGGCTCACTACTCAAATGAAGATAGAAAGAGAGTAGAGATTGACAAGAAGGCCATGACAACCCTTTAGACTGCTCTTCCAAACTCTATGTAGAGAGGTTTTAGGAAATGCAATTTAGCTAAGCAGTTGTGGGATGCATTGAAACTGATGTATGCGGGTTCCTCTAAAGCAAAGGAGAACAAGAAGGACCTCCTAAAGTAGCAGTTTGAAAATTTCACCTTCAAAGGATTGTCCATACAATCGTAAAGGTACTCTTCACATGACCAAGACAAGGACTTCCAAGTGTTCTAAGAAGATTCAAGCTTCGGAAGGAAAATCTGTTTCCTTCAGAAGCTCCAAAACTAAGCAGAAGGCAAGTGGAAAATTGCCTTCGGAAGAAATTTGGTCTCGGAAGGAAGGAATACTTCCGAAGCACTAAAGTCTACTGCAGTGTTTGCAGAATCATTTGAAGGTCCAGTCATCAAAACTCCCAATCTCAAAAGCTTCTGAAGTGTTGAAGGTCAAGTCCAAACTTCCAAAGGTGGTGTGGAAGTCAAAGAAAGTCCAAGTGACCAGATGTTCTACATCGACAATAGCTCAAGATTCTCATAGCACTACTATAGGATCTATTACTGTTGCCTTACCTTCTGTTTCTTTTAGTGAGCCCAAGACAAGTAAGGCTTGGTTTTCCAAAGAAGAATGTCTGGACCATTGACAGTAGCTCTTCCAGGCACATGACAGGCAATAGGTCACTACTCCCGAACTTTGAAAGGATTGATGGAGGCCAGTTGCTTTTGGAGGAGATGAAGGTGGTTACAATTCTGGAAGGGGCAAGGTCACAAATGGTAAGCCCAACATTAAAAAGGCAAGCTTTGTCAAGGAGCTTGGGTACAATCTTCTGAGTGTACCTCAATTTTGTGATGAGAGTCATAACATGCTCTTTACTGAGCATGAGTGCATTGTTCTCAAGCCCGGGGTGGTCATTTCTCATGAGCATATTTTGCTTAGAGCCCGTAGTAAAGGGAACATGTACATGATGGACTTGCAAGAAACATCTCCCTCTGGAGAAGTTTCATGTTTTCTATCTAAAGCCAATAGTGATGAGTCCTTCCTATGACATAAAAGAATGTGCCATGTAAACTTTAAAAATAGGAGTAAAATGATTAAGAATGATTTGGTAACTGGAATGCCAAAGAAATAGTTTACAAGTGATGATTGTTGTGTTGCATGCCTAAAAGGGAAGCAACATAAGGTATCTTATAAGCCTATGGAACGAAACTCCATTACTACACCCCTACACTTGTTACATATGAATCTCTTTAGCTCCACTAGTGTAATGAGTCTAGGAAGGACCTCTTATTATTTAGTGATCACATATGACTTTACAAGATTCATGTGGGTCTTCTTCCTTAGAACTAAGGATGAGACTCCTGAGATTCTGAAGAATTTCATCTTAATGATTGAGAATCAATCTGATCACTAGGTCAAAACCATAAGATGTGATCAAGGAACTGAATTCAAGAACCAAATCCTTGATACATTTTGTGATGAAAAGGGTATTACAAGGCCATACAATGCTCCTAGGACTCCTCAAGAAAATGGTGTTGCTGAGAGGAGAAACATGACACTGATTAAAGCTAGAAGAACCATGTTGTCTGACTCTAAGCTGCCCATCACCTTCTAGGCAGAGGCAGTCAACACTGTCTGCTATGTGCAGAACAGAGTTTTAGTGGTTAAGACACATGGCAACACTCCTTGTGAACTTTGGTAGAAGAGGAAACCTTTCATTGGTTTTCTCAGGTCATTTGGTTGTCCTTGCACCATCTTTAATACCAAAGATCATATAGCTAAATTGCTAAGAAATCAGATAATGGACACTTTATTTGATACTCTTCCTAAGCTAAGGCTTATAGAGTATACAATCTCAAAACTTGAATTCTTGAGGAGTCATCCAATGTGACTTTCAATGAACACACACCTTGTATGGCTGGTTCTGGTCCTGATTGGCTGTTTGATCTTGATTTAGTTACCAACTGTTTTAACAAATCTTGTGAGACTATTTCAAGATCTGCGAATACCTTAGCAACAGGTGATCCTGACATAATATTTGAGCTAAGAAGGCCTTCATGTAACACAACTTTAGCTCCAGTTGTAACTACTTTTGCAAATGAAGTTTCTATTAGCACCATAATGACAAACTCAACTGATACATCTGGAATGCCTTCAAATTCCAGCTCAGAGGCTTTACTACCAGATAAAGATGGTTCAAATGTAGAAGAAAATGATAGAGGTGGTGATAGTGATCAGGATTTTCTTGATGTTGACAACCACTCCATAGATGATAACATCAATGATGTCACACACTCATTGGATCAGGTCTCTCTTGATAAGTGTGCTGATTTGGTGGGAGAAACATCCATACCAGATCTAAATTCTCTAATTTAGATCGCACTCAGCAACTTGTTGTGATCCCTCAACTAAGGATCCACAAGTCTCAACCCACCACAAACATCATTAGCGATGTTGACATAGGGGTTAGAACAAGAGGACAAACCCATGAAGCAAATGTTTGTATTCACTCTTGTTTCTTATCCCTGATAGAGCCCAAGAAAATTGATAAGGCTCTAAAGGATGGAAGTTGGGTTGAAGCTATGCAACAGGAGTTGCTTCAATTTAAAAGACAGAAAGTTTTGAACCTTTATCCTCTTCCTCATGAGAAGACTACTATTAGAACCAAATGGTTGTTTAGGAACAAGAATGATGATAGAGGCATTGTCATCAAAAATAAAGCTAGACTAGTTGTTCAAGGACACACACAAGAAGAAGGGATTGACTACACTCACGTCTTTGCTCCTGTAGCAAGACGAGAAGCTGATAGGATATTCTTGGCATTTGCTGCATCCAAGAACTTAAAGTCTATCAACTTGATGTCAAGTGTGCTTTTCTTTATGGAGTGATTGATGAAGAGGTGAATGTCAAACAACCACCTAGTTTTGCAGATCCTGATCATTCTGATTATGTTTGTAAGCTTGACAAAGCTCTTTATGAGCTGCATCAGGCACCCAGGAAGTGGTATGAAACTCTATCTCAGTATCTCTGCAAACATGGATATAGAAGGGGTACTATAAACTTAATTTCTTTCTAGGAATTCAAGTGAAGCAAGTTGAAGATGACATCTTCACTAATCACTCAAAGTATGTTCAAGACATACTTAAGAGATTCAACATGACTAATTGTAAGATTGCTAAGACATCCATAGCAAGAAACCACTCCCTTGGACCTCATCTTAAGGGGGAGTGTGTGGATGTACACCTTTACAGGGCTATGATTGGGTCTCTTATGTATCTTATAGCTAGCAGGCCTGGTATCATGTTTGCTGCATGTATTTGTGCAAGATATCAAGCCGACCCTAAGATGTCCCACCTTATCACTATGAAAAGGATTCTAAGATACCTCAAAGGTGCTTCAACACTTGGTCTGTGGTATCCTATGAATTCTGACTGAAATCTCTATGCTAATACACATAGTAATTATGGTGGTTGCAACATGACTTCAAAGTCCATATCTAGGGGATGCCAGTTTCTTGGTGGAAGGGTTGTCTCATGGCAATGCAAGAAACAATCATGTGTCTCTGCATCAACTGCTGAAGCTGAATACATTGCTTTTGCAAGCTGCTATACTTAACTGCTATGGATTCAGAATTAAATGCTTGACTATGGACTAAACTTCAAGGAGACTCCCATTCACATAGACAACGACAGTGCTATCTCTATCACAAAGAATCTGTGCAGCACTCAAGGACCAAACACATAAACATCAGGTATTATTTAATTAGAGAAAATTTTGAAAAGGGATTAATTAAAGTAGTCAAAGTCCACACAAATGAACAATATGCTGATCTGTTTAGAAAGGCTTTTGATGAACAGAGATTTAAATATCTTGTATCAGCTATTGGGATTATAAACTTTCCGTCCATTTTTCTTAAAACTAATTCTTATTATTTCTTATAATCTATGTGTCCTAAGTTTTCTAGTTCATCACTTTCATAAGCTCTTGTTTTCTTTGGATGAAAATCTTTTGAAGACATTCCTTAGATCTTTCAAAATTTTGATCCTTTGGAAGATACGCTTTTATCTTCGGAAGAAAATCATGCCTTCAAAACAAATAACTGTCTAAGAAATTTAATGTCGGAAGAAATTTTTGAAATATCTTCCGAAGCTTAATACTTGTCTCAGACACTTATATGATTTTAAGGACTATTTTCTTCCGAAGCAAAATTAACTCTCGGAAGCTCTGTTCCTTTGAACAAAGCATTCAAGTTTTAGTTTTTCTTTCGAAGAAATTTTTTCACAACTCTTAGGAAAATATTCCAAAGTCATTTTAGCTTTGAAAGCTTTTGCATTAAAACTTCCAAGGATAGTTTACCTTTGGAAGCTTTTTTTTACATCCAAGAAAACTACGTTTGAGCAAAAGCAAACTACTTTTTCAGAGGTGGGACCGACATCCGGATTTCAAAGTTTATCCCTCTTTCATTAACTTTGTAATAAATTCTTTTCACATATAAACCCAACAGTTCCCCCTCTTTCCATCATCTTTTTCTTTCCTCCAAACCTAAACCCCAAATTTCTCTCTGAAATTACCTTCGCTCATCTTTCTCAAAATGGCTAACCTTAATCGCAGAAATGACCCAAACATCTCCATGCAGTTGCACAAGGAACACAACCAGGTTGCTCTCTTACACTCTAAGAAAGATCCACATTTCTCAGAGGTTTGCTGTTTCTTAACACTATCCAACTACTTCACCTCCCTAACCATTGATCCTACACTGTATGAGTATCATCTGCTTCTATTCTGGAAGACCTGCCAAGAGGTCGTTATGGATGGGGCGAAGACACTGTCTGCCACAGTGCAGGGGAGAACAGTCTTCATCACTCCAGCCATCATCAACACTCATGTTCAGTTGGATGATGAAGAAGGTGAGGTGTTCTTCCCCAAATATTCAGTTAACCACTCTTTTGAGCAGATGGGCTATGAGGTAGATTTCTCTGTAAAGACCTTCAAGAAAAGGAAGGTCCCATCTTGCAAGATCGGTGAAGGGTGGTCACTTATAACACAACAACACAATGAGGAAATTAACTTGACCAATCAAACAGTGAGACTGGATTAACCACAAGAGATTATACAAAGAACATAAGTAAATAAGAGACTGAACAAGATAGCAAAATACACAAGGAGATGGTTTTCAAGATTGTAGTATATTGCCTTCTCAAGTTCTATTACAAGTGTTACAAAGCATAAAGGAAAGTTACAAGTACTTGAGATAGATATACTACATCCTACACCCGGGCATACTTTGAAGGCCAGCTGGATACAATTAACTAGACACAAAGAAAATCAGTTGTAAAGTCAAAAGGCAGATTGCCTTTTGACTTGTGTTTATGACATGCCATAGCTCACATCCTAATATATTACAAAAAGGATAAAGTACATAAAGTAGAAAGTTACAGACTCAAGACCTCAGTGTACAGTTACTAAAAGCATGGACCTTTTCACCAACCCATGCAAGTTGGTGACTTTACAGAGTTGCAGCGGAAAGGGGTCCAACTTTATCTAAAGTACATCAGATAAAGCATGTATGCTAATATTCTTGAGAAGAAATATGTCTTCAAGTGTTGGCTTCGAAAGACTTTCTCTCTTAAGCTTTGGAAGACTTCATCTTTGGCTTTGAAAGATATTGGTCATGGCTTTGGAACATTTCACACTTAGAATATTTTTGTTGCATATGTGAAACTTCCAAAGCATTCTTCTTCAATGCACTTGTGCATGCATGTAGGAGACTTTAAGTGTTTAAGTTGCATCAGCCTTAACAAATATTCCTTACAAACTCCCCCTAGGCTAATGCTACCAAAACACTTTGAAAGCTTCAGATATCAACAGTCCTCATTATGATGATGACCATCCATTTCCTCATAGATGATTAGGATCACTTAGACTCTCAAAATGTCTTCTCATGTCAAATAGATCATGTAGAGGCAGATTGAACATGTCCTGCCACGTGTAGACATCCTTAATGCCTTGATCTCTAATGAAATGCCATCTTTCCGGATTTGTGGTGTATGTCCAGGAGAAGATGGGTCTTCGTGATGCTATAGGAGCTATATGAATGGGAGTTGATGGAGCATCCTCTTGCAGCACATCCTTAAGATGTTTTGACTAATCTTGAGGTTCAGAAAAGGATGTTTCTTTCTTCTTCTTTGGCTTTGGCATTGAAGCCATCCTTTTCTTTCTCTTTGTTCATTTTAACTGAGAAGACTGGCCTGCATCACCTGATTGCTCTTCTTTTTCTTTCTCAGTTGGGTCTTCTTCTTTCACAGGTTAAGAAGGAGAGGGAGTCTAATTGTGCTGTGGATCAGAAGATCAAGCTTGCTGAGATTTAGCAGGAGGTTTAGGTTGTGTTGTCTTTGGTTGTTCAACCATAACCTCCACTTCAGTGGAGCATGACTTGCAGGGGATGTAAGTTAATCAGCTCTTCCACTCTTGATCTTTTGCTTGATCACCTTTATATGCCCATCCATAGTGGATAGATACATAGGGCCAAGTCTCCTTCCGGAGAATCCATACAACTTCAAGAAGCTCATCATCCTCTGCCTGTCTGCAGATTTCGTCATACTCTTTTGGATGATGGCTCTTGACTTAGCAACTTCTTCCCTTAGGTTCCTTTTGGTGGTCTTTCTTTCGTTAACTATCTCAAGTTAAAGTTATTTAAGATACTCAAACTCAACCTAGTCATAGGTTAAGGGAAGAAGTGCATTTTCCTGATAAAGGCCTATGGCACTCAGGTAGTTGATCATCTTGATCTTGTCTTCTTCTTTATCTACCTGAGGTTCTTGTTGAACCACATGCTCATATGCAGGACTTTCTTGAACTGGGGAGAGTGTAATCACATGCTTATATAATCTTTTCTTTCTTCTTTCTTCTTTTATTTGTACCAGTAGCTCAACATCTTCTGCCTCTTTCTTCTCCTTTGACCTTTCCATGTCAACCAGTTCATTCTATTCCTCTAAGGGGAGAGAAATGACATTATCAATGTCATAGTTCCTGGTGTGCAAGTAATTGATACGGACTACCCTCAACTCATCATTCTGAGTGTTTGGTTAGGGGGCAGAACTAGAAGAGGAACTTTCTCCCCTCAGCTTCCTTTTCCTCTCCCTCTCCTCCTCCTCAATCTCCTCAGATGTCATCTGTCTTTTCCCTTTGTCAGTCACATACCTTTGTGACTCAGGGTGGAGAGAGCTTTGGCCTTCATTGCTTGGTGTAGCCTCGAAGCTCTAGCTAGAGAGATGTTGAGATACACCTTCACCAGTAGGTGTCTCAAAAAGGGTATGAATATCTGCAGCAGTTGATGATAATGTGACAGGGCTCTTAGGTTCTACCATCGGGCCTTCAGTCAAGGTTTCCCCTATGAAACTAATCTTAGGGTTTGCCTCAACATCTAGTTGACTGATGGCATTACCTAATTGCCTTAGACTCCTTCTCAAGCTAACTCTGCAATGATCTTGTCTTGGATTCTTTGAGCCAGCTTGTCAGCTTGTCTTGATTGGCATGTTAACTAGATCATGACCTTCATAGTAGTTCAAGGTCTAAAAGTTAAAGACCTCTTGTTGCCCTTGAACTCAAAGAATGATGAGGGCTCTTCTGTTACGGTCATACCTCCACCCAATGATGTGATTTGAAGATGGTGGAGATGACATAGCCCTTGGTATTCCTTCATCAAACATACTCTGTATGTAGGAGTCTATAGAGTCCACATCAATATGAACTTGAGGAAGTTGCTGAGTATGCACACTTGCAAGTGGGGATGGTGAGTCCTCAATGTCCATACTCTTTGAGGAACTTCCAGGTTCTGTGATTGTAATGACTTTCTCCCCCTTTTTAGTAGCCTCACCTACTTGCATAGGTGAGCTAGGAGTTAGGTTAATCACATCCACAGGTTCTTCTATTCTTGGTTGAGCTTCTTTTAAAGGTCTCCTAGCTAGTTTTTCCTTAAGGTAAGAAATCTCAAGTTGCTGATCATTGACCCTGTTTTGCAAGGTAGTCCCTTGAAATTCAAGGTGACTGACCTTGGAGACTAAATAGGTGCATGCTTTGGATAGTTTTTTCACCTTTAGACTCAAATTCCCCTCATCTTCATCAAAAGAATCATTGGGGGATGAGATAATTGGAGTAGAGTCCTCTCTCTCACCACCAGCTTCAGGTTCTTGGCTACGGGATTTCATCCGCTCACTAACAGCCTCAGTTGAGCTATCAATCGGCTGAGTTGCCATGGTTGACTTCTTAATGATGGAATCATTTGCAAAAGTGAGAGCCTCTTCCATATGAACATCCTGAATAGGTTCAGAACTGTCCACCTCAGTAGTGGGTGACTAATGTGGGGTAGAAGTAAGAGACTCAGGAGTACTCATCTCTCTTTGAGTAGGCGAAAAGAAGAGAGAATCATGGTACTCATTGAAACCTAGATTTCCATCAGTATAGAAGTCAAGGTTGGGAATTGGTTGGTTTAAGTCGAAAGGTTAGGGGTGGTAACCGTCCCTTGAAGGTTGATCACTTGAGTATTGAGACTCAGAGTGATGGCTTAAGGCATTTGAGCTTATGAGCTCATCAGGCTGAGCATGAGGAACCTCAACACTGATCAGTGAAATAATGGGAGTGGTCTGCTCCTCAGGAGAAGTGGGAGCTCCAATGTCCACTTCTTCCTGTGTGGGTGAGTATATAGGGACCTACACAGACAGAATAGTCTGTGTAGGGGTTTGTTTGGGTTTTCTTTGGTAGGTGAGGGTGATTTATGGCTATTGTGGTGGTTGGGATGTAGAAGGTATGGGTTTAACACTAGCTGGTGTTGCTAGGTTGTCACCTTGAACAATAAGATCTAACATTTTTGGGACAAGGGCTGTTTCTACCCCAGAGAAGCCAACAGTGGGCTTTCTTAATATTTTAAAGATGTCAGGCTTTATCTATCCCAATTTAAGAGTATTACATGTTCCTCTTAACTGTGAGCCTAGTTCACAGTTAAGAATGTATCGAACATATCTAGAGAACATATAGTACTCTAAGGAGTCCAAGTTTGCAAGCAGATTAATATAAATAAACTGAGAGTACCTGAACTTGACTCCCTCAACCATCCCATCAACAATGAAGGAGAGATCTTTAGTAATCTGGTCCCATCCACTATGCTTGTTTGATAAGTTGTGGATAACCAGATGGAGCAGGAATTTCCATTTGGATGAGGCCTTCCCATTCCTGAAGGTCTTGACAGAGAAGTCTCCCTCATAGCCCATCTACGCGAAGGACTGGTTAACAACTTATTTAGGAAAGAACTCCCTCACCTTCTTCATCATCTAGTTGAAGATGCATGTTGATAATGGCCGAAGTGATGAAGACTGTTCTCCCCTGCACTGTGGCAGACAGTGCCTTCTCCACATACATGACGACCTCTTGGCAGGTCTTCCAAAATTTTAGCAGTTGATCCTCATAAAGAGTAGGATAAATGGTTAGGGAGGTGAAGTAGTTGGATAGAGTTAAGAAACGTCAAACCTCTGAGAAATGTGGATCTTTCTTAGAGTGTAACAGAGCAACCTAGTTATGTTGCCTGTGTAACTGCATCGAAAAGTTTGGCTCATTTCTGCGATGAAGGTTGGCCATTTTGAGGAAGCTTAAGGATGAAGAAAGATGAGCAAATGTAATTTCAGGGAGAAATTTGGGATTTTAGGTCTGGTGGAAAGAAGAAGATTATATAAAGAGGGGACCCATTGGGTTTATATATGAAAAAAGATTTAAGATAAAGTTTAATGAAAGAAGATAAACTTTGAAATCCAGATGTCGATCCCACCACTGAAAAAGTAGTTTACTTTTGCTCAAAAAGTAGTTTTTTTGAAGTCAAAAAGCTTCCGAAGGTAAATTATCATCGGAAGTTTTAATGAAAAAGCTTCTGAAGCTAAAATGACTTTGGAAGATTTCCTAAGAGTTGTGAAAGTTTTGCTTCAGAAGAAAATTTTAGACTTGAATGCTTTGTCCAGAGGAACAAAGCTTCCGAGAGTTATTTTGCTTCGGAAGAGAATGGTCCTTGAAAACATGTAAGTGTCTGAGACAAGTATTAAGCTTCGAAAGATATTTCAGAATTTCTTCTAAAGGTAAAATTCTTAGACAGTTATATGTTTTGAAGGCATGATTTTCTTCCAAAAGATAAAAGTATATCTTCCGAAGGACAAAAATTTTCAAAAATCTAAGGAAAGTCTTCAAAAGATTTTCATCCAAAGAAAACAATAGCTTATGAAAGTGATGAACTAGACAACATAGGACACACAGATTTTAAGAAATAATAAGAATTAGTTTTAAGAAAAATCTACTCAAAGTTTATCATCCCAATAGCTGATATAAGATATTTAATTCTCTGTTTATCAAAAGCCTCTGTAAACAGATCAACATATTGTTCATTTGTGTGGACTTTGACTAGTTTAATTAATCCCTTTTCAAAATTATCTCTAACTAAATGATACCTGATGTTGATGTGTTTGGTCCGTGAGTGCTGCACAGGATTCTCTATGATTCAGATAGCACTGTTGTTGTCTATGTGATCGAGAGTCTCCTTAAAGTTTAACTCATAGTCATGCATCTAATCCTAAATCCATAGCACTTGAGCACAATACCTTACAGCAGCAATGTATTCAGCTTCAGCAGTTGATGCAGTGACACATGATTATTTCTTGCATTGCCATGAGACAACCCTTCGGCCAAGAAACTGACATCCCCTAGATGTGGGCTTTGCAGTCATGTTGCAACCACCATGATCAATATCTGTGTAAGCATACAGATTGAAATCAGAATTCTTAGGACACCATAGACCAAGTGTTGAGGCGTCTTTAAGGTATCTTAGAATCCTTTTAATAGTGATATGGGGAGACATCTTAGGGTTGGCTTGATATCTTCCACAAATACATGTAATAAAGATGATATCAGGCCTGCTAGCTGTAAGACATAAGAGACCCAATCATAGCCCTGTAAAGGTCTAAGTATGTCTTGAACATACTTCCAAATAAACAGAGACCCAATCCACACACTCTCCCTCAAGATCAGGTCTAAGGGAGTGATTTCTTGCTATGGGTTTCTTAGCAATCTTACAATCAGTCATGTTGAATCTCCTAAGTCTGTCTTGAACATACTTTGACGGACTAATGAAGATGTCATCTTCAACTTGCTTTACTTTAATTCCTAGAAAGAAATTGAATTCCCCTATGGCACTCATTCCAAATCTGTCCTCCATCAACTTCTCAAAGTCTTTGTAGAGCCTTGGATTAGTTGAACCAAAGATGATGTCATCTACATATTCTTGAACTAGCATCAAGTCATTTCCCTGTCCTTTGTTGAAGAGAGTTCCATTTATAGTACCCCTTCTATATCCATGTTTGTAGAGATACTGAGATAGAGTCTCATATCACTTCCTGGGTGCCTGATGCAGCTCATAAAGAGCTTTGTCAAGCTTACAGACATAATGAGGATGATCAGGATCTGCAAAACCAGGTAGTTGTTTGACATACACATCTTCATCAACCACTCCATAAAGAAAAGCAAACTTGACATCAAATTGATAGATCTTGAAGTTCTTGGATGCAGCAAATGCCAGGAATATCCTAACAGCTTCGAGTCTTGCTACAGGAACAAAGACAACAGTGTAGTCAATCCCTTCTTATTGTGTGTATCCTTGAACAACTAGTCTAGTTTTATTCTTGATGATAATGCCTCTATCATCCTTCTTGTTCCTAAACACCCATTTGGTTCTAATGGTAGTCTTCCTATGAGGAAGAGGACAAAGGTTCCAAATTTTCTATCTTTTGAATTGAAGAAACTCCTGTTGCTTGGCTTCAACCCAACTTCCATCCTTTAAAGCGTCATTAATTTTTTTGCTCTATCTGTGATAAGAAACAAGAGTGAAGACAAACATTTGCTTCACGGGCTTGTCTTCTTACTTTTACCCATGTGACAACATCTCCAATGATGTTTGTGGTGGGGTAAGAGTTGTGGATCCTTAGCTAATGGATCATAGCAAGTTGCTGAGAAAGATCTAAATTAGAGAAACTCAGATCTGGCATAGATGTTTCTCCCACCACATTAGCACACTTATCAAGAGAAACTTGATCCAATGAGTGTGTGACATCGTTGATGTTGTCATCTATGGAGTGGTTATCAGCATCAAGAAACAACTGATCACTATCACCATATCCATAATTTTCTTCTACATTTGAAGTGTCTTTATCTAATTGTAAAGCCTCTGAGCTGGAATATGAAGGCATCCCAGATGTATCAGCTGAGTTTGTCATTGTGGGTGCTGATAGAAACTTTGTTTGCAGAAGTAGTTACAACTGCAGCTGAAGATGTGTTACTTGAAGGTCTTCATAGCTCAAATCTTGGATGAGGATCACCTGTATTCTACAGATCCTGAAACAGTCTCACAGGATTTGTAAAAACAGTTGATAATTAAATCAAGATCAAACAGTCAATTAGGACAAGAACCAGCTACACAGGGTGTGTGTTCATTGAAAGTCACATTGGCAGACTCCTCAACATTTCTAGTTTTGAGATTGTATACTCTATAAGCCTTAGCTTAGGAAGAGTAACCAATAAAGTGCCCATCATCTGATTTCCCAGCAAATTTGGCAATTTGATCTTTGGTATTCAAGATGGTGCTAGGACATCCAAATAACATGAGAAAACCAATAAAAGGTTTCCTCTTGTGCCAAAGTTCATAAGGAGTCTTGCCATGTGTCTTAAGTACTAAAACTCTGTTATGCACATAGCAGGCAGTGTTGACTGCCTCTGCCCAAAAGGTGATGGGCAGCTTAGAGTCAGACAACATGGTTTTTGCAGCTTCAATCAACGTCCTGTTTCTCCTCTCAGCAACACCATTTTGCTAAGGAGTCCTGGGAGCACTGTACTGCCTTGTAATACCCTTTTCATCCAAAATGTATCAAGGATTTGGTTTGTTAAATTCAGTTCCTTGATCACATCTTATGATTTTAACCCTGTGATCAGATTGATTATCAATCTTTAGTATGAAATTCTTCAGAATCTCAGGAGTCTCATCCTTAGTTCTAAGGAAGAAGACCCAAGTGAATCTTGTAAAGTCATATGTTATCACTAAACAATAAGAGGTCCTTCCTAGACTCATTACACTGGTGGGGCCAAAGAGATCCATATGTAACAAGTGTATGGGTGTAGTGATGGAGTTTATTCCCTTAGGCTTATGAGATACCTTATGTTGCTTCCCTTTTAGGCATGCAACACAATGATCATCACTTGTAAACTCTTCTTTGGAATTCCAGTTACCAAATCATTCTTAATTAGTTTATTCATGTTTTTAATGTTTACATGGCACATTCTTTTATGCCATAGAAAATACTCATCACTATTGGCTTTAGACGAAAAGCATGAAACTTCCCTAGAGGGAGATGTTTCTTGCAAGTGCATATTTTACATGTTATGATAGGATCAATTGAGCTAATCTGTGATGAAATCTGAACACAATTCAAAGAAGACACATACAAAGTAATCAAATTCAAAAAAGATATTAACAAGTAATGAGCAATAGTTCGTTCACTATCTTCCCAAAAACTCTACTACTAACTAACAGACTAAGCTATTATAATGAAACACAAAGGAACTAACAATTACAAAACTAGTCCCTATACTATTAAAAAATGTTAAAAGATAACTAAAGACAACATGTTAATCTTTCTTAGATCACTAACAATACTCCCCCTAAGATTGAAATGGTCTTCTGTCTTCTTTTCCATATTCAACTTTATCTTCAACCTTTATCTTCAACTCTTTGTCTTCATCCTTCAAAGAAATCTTTTGGTTCTTCTTTGACCTTAAACATGGCTTCTGTTTGTACATCTCTAATTCTTTCAAAGCATTTTAGATTGACAATAATTTTCTTGCAAGAATGCCTTGTTCTAGTTTAGCTTCATTTGTCTTTATCTCCATCTTGTTCATTCTTTCCAACTTATCTTTTGAAATACATGAGATATCAATGTTAGCATATAACTCAATAGGCTTTTAACTTTCCTTTGAGTATACTTCTAGTACTCATTTTCTTGATATTATCATGAATTCAATATCTTTAATATCATTCTTGACAATGTTGGCATAAGCAAGAGCCTTTCTTAGAGATATTCTTTCCATAGCTGCATTCATCACATTAATAATGGAAATGAAATATTTCTTGTCTTGCTCTGCTATTTCAGGAGATAATTTCTCAAGTTTTTGTATAGACAAAAATGAGATATAACTCGGATGTAAAAGCTTTAGCTCAAAAACTCCAAATAAAGTAATCATGTCCTCATCCCATCTTTCTAAATTTCGGACCAACTTAAGCTCAAACGTCTTAGTTTTATAAAACCATCTGAGGATTGGCTTTGAGTTTTGATTACCATCTATCACTTGCAGACCAGGAGTTGTAACCTTCTCAAAATACTTGTCACAAAATTCAATCATAGAATGTTCCTCCTCTGATTGTAATCCCTTGAGCATTTTATTATTCTTCATAGTGACAAAATACTCTTTATCTTCTTGCTCACATCTTGTATTAAGAAAATTACTTGATCGATCCAATCCTCTTCTTAATAATTCTACAAACATCTTGCCACGTTTTGAATGAGAAGGATTGATCAGAGGTAATCTATTCATCTCTTTGAAATCTTGCATCGGAAGTTTTATGATACTGTAGTAAAAGTGATATACATCACATAGAATTTACTCTCTTTATCAAAAATGCATCGAATACTTCATCATACTTCCATGCGATAATCTTTACTTGGTTGGTAAAATCTGGAGCAATCATAGCATTTAGCAGTTTAGCAACTGATTGTCCTCTTTGCAATACGTTTCTTACTATGTCTCCAGTTGTTCTTGAATTATCAAAAATATGCCTTTGTTCAGTAGTGGCTTTGTAAGTTTGACTTTGTGGATCAGCAAACATTTCAATCAACTCTTTTATGCGAACATGTGCATCATCAATTCTTGACATTTGTTTGATCTCCTGTGGCTTTAACATTCTTGTTCTCTTTGTTATTTCAAGATACTAAGGATTATCTGTATCAAGTACTATCATTTTCTTCAATTGTTTCTCAGTCTCTTGAATACTTCTGACAAGGTTCCTCAGTGATACAGATTGTAATCTTTTTAGTTTCTTCCAAGGATAGTTTCTAGATTGCAACCGTGATCTTAGAGCTGGAATAATCATATCTTCTCGATCAGGATGGTGCAACTCAGAGCTAGATAGTTCTTCTACATTGATCACTTCTTTTGCTCTTGTCCATTCACTATGCTCAATAACAACCTCATTTGGATCTACTGGTGCAACTGACTCTGCATAAATACATTTCTCATATTCATCGTTAATCTGAGAAACAGTTAGTCCGTCCAAATATACACGATTGTATTTCATCTTCACAAGAGAACTATATCTTTCTTCAAAGTCTTGTGGTACTTCATCTTGTTCATGAGTATGTTCTTGTGAAGAGAAATGTGATAAAAATTGAGCTTCATCAATATCTTCATCATCTAGAACTTCATCATACCAATCATTCATTGTATACTTCCTCAATATCTTCTAAAGCCTCAATCTGTTCTTGTACATTCTGTTCTTCAACAGTTTCTTCAGTTCTTTGCATGTTAGAAGATGATTAAGTTAGAATTGTATCTTCTACTTCATCTACTTTTCTTTTATCTTTTATCTGCTCAAGGTTTTCATCAACATTTATGTCAGTACTTATCACATGTACTGGTGAGATAGGCTTCTGGGCTTCTTTTTCTTTTAGCAAATCATCTTTGAGTTTTTTATTTTCTTTAGTTAGTTTCTTGAACTTCTCCTCAAGAATGTCATAGTCTTTGATCATAACTTCAAAATTCTTGATTACATCTTCTTTATCTTTAGCAAATCTCACAATCTTTTCATCTTTTGAGGCATTTTCCGCAGTCAACTTTAAGATTTCATCCTTAAGCTTTTGAATTTCTTTTTCAAGAGATATGTTTATCTCTTTCATCCTTTCATTCTCCAATTTCAACTCTTCAAGCTCTTTCTCTTTACTCAGATTTTTTTCTTTCAATCTTTCCTTCTCATCAAAGTCCACTGTCTCCTCTGTTTGTATAGACACATTGTGTGTCATACTCATAGGAATTTCTTCTACTCCTTCATTAACATAAACTTTAAATATGGATTGTATAATATATCATTCATAAAATTAGAATCAAAGGTTTGATTTTGTGAATCTATTTCATGTATAGCTTCTTCATGAATGTCATCAACATTTCCTTCACCCATATTTTGTGGTTCATCTCCCATATCTTCCTCATTTATTTCTTCAGTTTCTTCTTGATGTGCTTCAGTGGCACCATCATTTATATCATCATTTACATCATTATCATCATCAATCATAACTTCAACAACATCCTCAATGAGATCATTAGGATCTATTGGTTCATCTTATGATAAATGGAAGTGTTGTTGATTTATATCAACTTCATCATTAGATACATTCCTTATATATTCAAACACTGGAATGTTTTGAGCACCAGTGATCATTGATAGTCTTTTATATACAGATTCAGACATATGCTCTAACTGTATCTTTTCACCAGTAACTCCTTCAGCATACAAATCTGGATTTGCTTCATTAATGATCAATTGGAGGAATCTTGGGTACATCAAGTATTTATTCCTCACTCCTTTTTCAAGGTTGAAAATGAAACCATTCATTATCCACATAGACATATTCAATCTTCTATTTGTAGCTAAGGCAATAATGGGAGATGCAATGTCTACAGGGAATGAATCCCAACCAGCACTTCGTTTACACATGCAATGTTGAAAAATATAGCATAAAAGCTTCCAATGCTTATACACTCGAGCTCTGAAAAATTGCTTTTTGGGAAAATGATCTGGATGACCCATTTGTAGAAAAACCTCTCTACATTCATTGAAGGAATATTTTGATAAGTCTTCAGGGTCATTGTCACCAAGTCTTAGAGCTATTCTGATTGCTTCTTCAGATACTTCAAGCATTCTTTCCGTTGTAATAAAAGCTCTTAGAACTTTGTTTCCTTCATCATCTCTTTCAATCTGTGCAGTTCTCCAGAATCTCTTAATCATTCTTCCATTGATCATTGGTCTTGCACACATAGCATATACATACTTTGTTCTGAGCAGAAATCTAATAATTTCTTCATATCCAATGGCTTCTTTGTTTTCATCATTAAAGAAGGCAGCCACATTATGCTTTGGCTCAAACTTTAATTCTGCCATCTACAAAACACAAAGAAAGTATTATGAGAACATTAAATATTGATTAATGAAATTTATTTCTACATATGACTTTTGATTTTGACTATTGAATTTGACCTTTTTATTTTTACTTTTGAATTGAGATTTCAAGTTGTAAAACAATAATCTTTATTCATTTTGAATTCATTATCTAACATTTCAATTTTGATTTACTTCTTTTAAAAAAAAGTAATTTTTTATTTTATTCAATCTTTAGTCTGTCTGTTCATCTTCTTCTTCTTCTATTGAAGAACCGACTGATTTAACAATCATCAAATCATTTTCACTTTCAGATTAAAAACATTACATCAACATACTCGCAAATAGATTCTTATCAATAATCCAGTGTCAATTTTAGATAAGATTCACATTTGATTAGTTAAACTTGAATTATATAGGATTCGAACGCACAAATAGCATTCAAACACCTATATCAATACTCTGATTTAACTAAAAATTTACAGATTTGAATCACAAACTTACATTTATAAATCCAAATACTATCTATAATCAATAGGATTTGATGCAATTGTAGATGAAATGAGAGTATGATGATAGGTGATAGTCGCAAGTTCAGGGGTTTTGTCTGTGAAATTTGGAGTGTGAATGAGGAAATATGCGTAAGTGTTCAATTTATATCAAGTGAAATTTTAGACGCATTAGCACTGTTTGTGCATATGAAACCCTAAAATTCACAAATTAATGAGACGCATGAACACTGTTTGGTCGTATGGACTTAGACGTATGAGAACGGTTTAGTCGCATGACCACTGTATAGACGCATAAGCACTGTTTAGGCGCTTTAGCACTGTTCAGCCGTCTGAAGTTCCTGAAACGTCTAACACTTTGTCTTTTCAACCACCCACTGTGTAGACACATGTCATTCAAAACGCCCAACACTTGTATAAAATCAAACTCAATTCACTATTTAGGCGTATGGGATTAATGAAACGCCCAAACACTTGGTTTAACTTTATGCTTATTGCAACTGTTTAGGCGCATGGAAATATGAAAAACGCCCAAACACTTGTATAAATTTCTGAAATTTCACCATGCTCCTATTAGACGTATGATGACTATTTAGGCGCATGAGTTGACTGAGTTGACTTTCATGAGTCTTACACTTAGTGTTTTTCACTCTTCTTCACCTGCATACTGTTTAAACATATTAGTAAAATTTCATACTAATATTTAAACAATTTAAGCATAAAATTGAATTATCCAAATTTTCATTTTAGTGCCTCAAATTTGAACTTGATACATTTTCCACACTTAAAATTAGTTTTCAACAAATTCAAAATTTTTCATTTGATGTTTAACTTTGAAATTTTTCTTTCTTTTCTTTCCCTTCATTTTAGTCTCAAAACATAATCAAATCTCTATTTCTCAACTTTAAGAGAAGCATTTCCACTGGCAATTTTATATAGGTTCATATTATCATTTTCAAAAGTTTTATGATGACACTCATATAAACTTTGAACATATAGCATCATCCTTTCAATTCAACTTTCTTTGATTTTGATTTTCTGAGAAAAACTTTTTCATTATTACTCCCCCTAAACTTTTAAGTTGAAACAACTTATAAGTTTCCTTAGGTAGCATAAGAAGATCACACAACTCATTGTGACATTGCCTTCACACACATAAAACATGCATAAAATAAAAATAAAAGCAGAAACAAAATCTAATATCCATAAGAAAAAAATTGTGGATAGTCATAGGCAGTGAATAAATCCTGATCAAGTGTGTTCCAGGTCAGTGACATCACAGCAAAGGAGACACAAGATCTAAGGACAGACAATGAGTGTTTTTGACATAATATCAGCTCACTTACTTTTTCAATTCTTGGATTGATTAGGTTATATTTAGAGAGCTCAACTATCATCAAGACATGCAAGCAAGAACATATACTCAACTAATTACCTAAAACATATGTGTAATCAGATCTCATGTTACTTAAATGAATAGAGAATAATCATGGATAACCATTTGATCATCTCTAACTATCCATTTGAATAGATTGTGCACATTGGTATCTTTTACATCAAAGAAAATATCCAGGTCTATAATGACTTACAACAAAGGATATCTCAGCACTTTAGGTCTATGATGACTCATAACAAAGAAGTGAAATGATGTTTGTAACAGATCTCGTGATTAATTACATCACCATCAGGTGTGAGTGTTGTTACTCAACAAACAGTCAATCTGATAAGTCAAAACATCTCAAAAGTACTGAGATGAATACATATTTAGTGTAATCTCAAGAATTTATTGTTTAAGTATAATAGCATGATAGTGTCTACACATCATATTTGATCATGTCAGACTTTATTAATGAGTGAAATATGCAACTTATCTCACTAATGTACTATCATTTCTCACATATTGCAAAACTAAATTCTTTTTTTTTTAAAAACAAAAAAACAAAGAACTGACAAATAGAAAAAGACTCTACTTTTTCTTAATTTTGTTATATATGCTTTTGTATTTGGTTTTTCAAAGAAAAAGAAAACACATACATACAATGAAAATAATAGGCAATTAACAGTGAGAGTATCACTTATGATAGTCTGTTGATTTAGGGAGTTCACATATGATTAATAAGACCAATTGATTCTACTAAGTACTCAAACCGTTCTGGTAGGAAGGCTTTAGTAAATAGTTCTGCCAATTGCTTTTCTATTGCAATTTGAATAAAAATGATCAATCCCTTTTCAGAGTTATCTCTGAGAAAATGATATCAGATTTTGATATGTTTTGATTTTGAATGTTAAACAGGATTAGTTGTAATGAACATAGCTGCAGTGTTATCAATGTAATAGGTGTTTTAAGAAAATTGAACCCATAATCAAGTAGTTGATTTTGCAACCAAAGGATTTGAGAACATCCTGCTCATGCAGAAATGTACTCAGCTTCTACAGTTGAAACAAAGATATTTGTTTGTTTCTTACATTGCCATGAGACTAATCTGGGACCGAGAAATTGACATCCACCCGAAGTAGATTTTCTATCTTAACAGCATCCACCATAATCACTATCTGTATATCCATATAGTTCAAACTTACCCTCGTAAGGATACCAAAGCCCTAAAGCTGGTTTACCTTTGAGATACCTGAATATTCTTTTGACAGCAATTAAATGTGATTCTTTCGGGTCTGATTGACACCTGGCACAAACACAAACAACATACATAATGTCCGGTCTAGATGCAGTAAGATATATCAAAGAACAAATCATTGATTTGTATAACGTTTGCTCAATAGATTTTCCTTTTGAATCAGGTTCAATCTTGGTGTTAACATCTGCTAGAGTTCGTATGGACTGACAGTCTTGCAACTTAAATTTCTTCAAGAGTTTGTCAACAAGCTTCTCTTGATTGATGAAAATTCCATCGTCAGTTTTCTTGACTTGAAGTCCAAGAAATAAACTAATCTCTCCCATACAACTCATTTGGAATCAAGATTTCATGATTTCTTCAAATTCATTGCACAACTTTGAACTTGTAGAACCAAATATGATATCATCAACATACACTTGTACACATAAGAGATCATCATTATCCTTCTTTATGAATAAAGTTGGATCAATTTTCCCTCTTGTGTATACATGTTGGATTAAGTGTTGTGATAATGTCTCATACCAAAATCTAGGGGCTTGATGAAGTCCATACAAAGTTTTACTCAGTTTATACACTCGATGTGGAAATTCTGCATCCTCAAAGCCTGGAGGTTGCTTCACAAACACATCGTCAGTGATAGAACCATATAAAAATGCACCCTTTACAACCATTTGATACACCTTAAATTTCATGAGTGAAGCATAAGCCAGGAAAACTCAAATGGATTCAAGTCTTGCAACTGGTGCAAACACCTCATCATAATCTATCCCTTCTTCCTGTGTGAATCCTTGTGCAACAAGTCTTGCTTTGTTCCTTATTACTATACCACGATCATCAGTCTTATTTCTAAACAACCATTTCATGCCTATATCATTTTCTCCTTCAGGTAAATCCACTAAATTCCACACTTCTTGTTTGTGAAATTGAAGTAATTCTTCTTGCATAGCTTCTATCCAACAATTGTCCTTTAGTGCTTCGGTAACATTTTTAGGAACAATTTGAGACAGAAAACAAGAGTATAAGCACAAGTTTGTTTGTTCTGATTTACTCCTTGTTGTTCTCTCATTCAATGGACCAATAATCTGAGAAATTGGATGATTCTTGTGAATACGAGATGTTGGAATCTCATCACATTGAATATTAACATCCAGATTTGTTTGGCTTAAGTTGGAGAGCTTATGTACCAAGCTAGAAGAATGTGGATTAAAATTTGGAACTTGAGTTGGTGAGTTAATAAAGTAATCAAAGTTACCGGTATCAACTACATCACCAGAGATGGATGCTGTTCCAGACTCAGGTTGGGCGAAATTATTACCATCATTAGGAAAAGGTTGTGATCCTTCCTGATCAATTGAGACTGAATGATTTGAAGCTGAATTAGCATGATCATTGTCATTTAATCGTATTGATGAATCCTTGAAAAATGATAAAAATGGGTAGTCTGAGCTAGAATTATCTGGGTCATCAGAATCTGAGTCCTCACTGAAAGATCCAAGATCTCCTCTAGAGTTCTTTTTACCTGTAGAATCAAAAGAATTTGATTGATTAAACAAGGTAGATTGAAAAGAGTTTGATAATGAATCTAAATCAAATAACCATGCAGGACCATTTGCAACACATGGAAAAGAACTTTCCAGAAATTTTACGTTGAATGTTTCAAGAATTATATTTGTCCTAGAGTTGTACACTCGATAGGCTTTTGAAACAGATGAATATCCCACGAAAAATCCATTATCAGATTTTGCATCAAATTTTCCTAACTGATCATTTGAATTAAGAATCATAACAGTACAACCAAATGATTTTAGATAATTTATGTTCGGTTTCCTTCCAAACATTAACTCATAAGAAGTTTTCATTTTATCTTTCACAATTAAGGTTTTGTTCTGAACAAAACACGCAGTTGATATAGCCTCATCCCAAAAAGTTATAGGAATCTTTGCATGAGCTAACATAGGAAAAGCAGCTTCAATCAATGTTGTGTTCTTTCTTTCAGCAACCCCAGTTTGTTGAGGAGTTCTGGGAGCACTGAACTAATGAGCTATCCCTTTCTGAGCACAAAACATTTCAATGTTAGCATTTTTGAATTCCGTTCCATTATCACTTCTTATTATTTTCACTTTATTTTCTAATTGATTTTCAACTTTAATGTTAAATTCTTTTAGTAATTCAGGTGTTTCAGATTTAGCATACAGAAAGAAAGCCCATGAAAATCTTGTATAGTCATCAATGATAACTAACCAATATGATTTTCGTCCAATACTCTTGACATTTGTTGGTCCAAAAAGGTCCATATGTAACAATTGAAGAGGTTTGGAAGTTGAGTTTATGAGTTTGGTCTTATATGACGCTCTGGGTTGTTTTCCCTTTAAACATGCTGAGTAGTGATCAGTTGTTTCAAACTTCTTAGATGGAAGTCCAATAACATGTTTCCTGATAAAAGTTTGTTCATATTCTTGAAATTTGAATGTCCGAGACATCTATGCCAAAGATGGCTTTCATCATTTGATTCTTTAGAAATTAGGCAAGTTGTTTCGGTTGAAGGATCAACATGAGACATATCTAGTTTATATACATCTCTATCCGTTTAAGCTGTAACAATTACCCACACTTTGCTTATCTGAAAACCTGGCTTCAAAACATAACAGAATGAATCATCAAAAAGAACGGAGTATGATTTATCACAAATTTGGGATACACTTAAAAGATTAAAGTTAAACTGTGAGCAAAAGTTGACTTTATCAAAGCTTATTATCCCATTTGATACTGTTCCTTCTCTAGTTTTTTTCCACCAGCATCACCACCAAAGGCGACATCTATACCATCTTTTAACTTAAAGTCTTGTAACAAGGCACGATTGCTTGTCAGATGCCGGCTACACCCACTATCCACATACCATGTATTGAGTGGTCTTCTTGGGCGTACCTGCACAACAAGAAAATTAAGTTGATATATCCACCCAAGCCGAGATAGTCTTGGGTTTTCCAAATTTATCAACAGCAGTAAATTGTTTGTAATGAAGATTGTTCAAATCAGGTTTATTCTTGATGAATTTACCAATCTTGTTTTGGAAATTGTTTGAGTTATTTTGAAAGCATGCGTACCTTTTGATTTATCAATTTTTGACACAAATTGACGACTTGCATTTTTATTAGTCATTTTGACCGATCTTAGTATGCATTGTTCTTGCACATTTTTAGATTTCACATATTTTTCTATTGGAAAGATCTCAAACTTAAAGAAGGTTGATTAGTTAATCTTTGAAATTTATCACTTTGATTTCTCATAAACTGAGGATTAACATAACCTTTGCTCAAGTTTGACTTTGCAAATTCTCTTTTAGGTGATCTCATTCTAAAGTAACAATTTGCAGTATTGTGAGTCTTCTCATCACATTAAGTACAGTATTTGTTACAATAACAATCTGTTGTAGAATGATTTCTCATGTCACATATGTGATAGTACTTGTTGAAATAGCACTCAGCAATATTGTGATTTTTCATATCACATATTTCACAGTACTTTTGTGGAGTTTTAAACAACTTTTTGTTAACTTTTGACATTGACACTTTGTTCGATTCATTTTTATATTTTGGTGTCAAAAAGTTAAACTGTTGTTTTTCATGTTTCATATTTTGATGGTGTGTCATATTGTTTTTCATCTGTTTAACATGATCTTCCTTCTTGAATTTCTTATGAACAAATCTTTTTGCTACAGCGAAAGTCTTAGAATCTGAACTTGATTTCAGATCAGAGTGATATTTGTTCATAGAATTCACTTTGTTGTTTTGAGGAGAATTCATATTTAACAAACCTGCTGACACAAATTTTATCAGTTTGAGTTTTTTTGTTTGATTTATTGCTTTGATCAACTATTCTGAACTCTTGTTTTTTTCAGATTTGATTGATGATGATTTCTTTCTTCTCCTTTGGTTCTTTGATTTAGAAGAACTTAGTTTACTTTCAGATTGACCATCATCAGAAGAGGATTCATTTTCATATTCAAATTGTTTAAGATTAATTGTGTTTGAATCTTATGATGTTCCTACTTGTTGTTTGTCTTTGCTTTGAACTTTCACTTCTTCTAACATAGAATAAATTTGAGCAGAAGTGTTTTGTTTTGATTGTTTAGGTTCATATGATTTTATTTTTATAGGATGACAATTTTTAATCTTTTCTTGATCATTTTCAACAAACACTTTTATATTTTCCCTTTCTTCTTCATAATTCTTGTTTTTGACCTGAAAAGCTTTAAGTTTAGCTATGTTTTCAGGAGAATGATCATCTGTATTGAAGTTTTCTGGTAAAGTGTTTGTGATAGATTCAGGCATAGGTTCATGAGTGAAGCCTAATCCTGCTTTCTATTTATCTTTACTCTCACTTACCAGTTTTTCTACAAGCATTTTTGAACTCTTAACTTTAGCAAGATCTATTTGAGTAGCATCATGTGCTGTATTCTCTTGTTCAAGATTTTTAGTCATCTCTTCCAATTGTTTAGAAACATTTTATAATTCCTTTAGAGTTTTGTTCCATGAAGTTTGAAGAGAGATAATCTTTTGGTCTGCTGTTTTATGATCAGCTTTAAATTTGTTATGCATTGATTCTTCTTCTTTGAGTTTGTCACAAATTTTATATGAGTATGTTCTGTAGTATTCAACATGTTCAAAGCATGATTTTGTGCATAGCTTTTCTCTCACTTCAGATGGTATTTCACGAAATTTTGGAGATGAGGTTTCAGATTTTAAAGATGAAGTGTCAACCTTTGGTTGATCAGACTGTGCCATTGGAGCTAC
The DNA here is from genome assembly GCA_025506515.1 of Flaveria trinervia. Classification (NCBI taxonomy): domain Eukaryota; kingdom Viridiplantae; phylum Streptophyta; class Magnoliopsida; order Asterales; family Asteraceae; genus Flaveria; species Flaveria trinervia. Next base: position 43,547,982 of record CM046444.1, read on the forward strand.
TTCATCATTATCCTCCTTAGGATCTGATTTGTCACTCCAATCATAATCATCTTCATCATTTTCACCTTCCACCTATGGATCATTGTTTTCTGACCAATCTTCTTCCTGAATTTCTACAATAAGAGATAAACTAGATGTTAAATCATTAGTAAATTGTTCAGCATATGCACTCCAATCATAACCATCTTTAATGTTGACTACAAGAGCTTTCTTGGTTTCATCAGATGATTTTGCTTCATCTTTAAGCTCAGGCATAGGAAGACTTTAATAAGGCTTTTGATAAGTCTTCTGAGCTTGTTGAAACCTTTGATTGCTTGATTGAGCACTTCCTCCTTTATTTCTTGGAGCTTTGCATTCTCTTGAGAAATGGCCATAGCTATTACAATTAAAACACCTAGATTTTGACTTGTCAAATCCAACAGTCTTGTTAGCACTTGGCTTGTACTTCCTGTTGACATATGAGTGTTTTTGTGTCCTCTAAGCAATCATCACCATTTTCCAATTTAAGTCAATTTCTTCCACATCTTCAGGATCCATTTCAAATAAATCTTGCAAAACAAGATCTAATTGAGTTAAATGGCTACCTTGATATGCTTGAAAACTAGCCATAAATGCAGTAAATGCAGTTTTTGATTCTTCATCCTCTAATAGGATGTTTATCACATCTTTAACTTTGCTAGATTTAGCAGAGTTAGATCATGAAGTCTCTGATTGAATATTTGATGTTTGAGACTGGGATTTAGGAGGAGATTGAGAATGAAATTGTGTTGTGTAAGCAGGGGCACTAGTAAATGATGAGTCAGTGAAAAATCCTGCTCCGACAAATAAATCTCCTTCTTCTTCTTTAACTTTCTCACTTTTTGTCATAAAAGCATTTTCAACTGTATTTGCTGGAGAAGCAACAAACTGATACTGAGACATTGATGCTGCTCTATCATTGTTCCTTGAGCATTCATCAATTTCTACAGACTCAATCTTGGCAATAAGTAGATCTAAATCCATAGGGAACTTCTCAGTATGCTTTAGTAAGGTTACTGTTTGTTTCCATGATGATGGTAAAGCATTGAGTAGTCTAAGATTTAGATCTTCAAGATCAGACTTAATACCAGCTGTTGACATCTCAGTAGTAAGTTGAACAAATCTGTTCATCATCTTGTTTATAGTTTCTCCAGATAAATGTTGAAACAGTTCCAATTGCCTTTTTAACTTTTGTTTCTTGAGATTTTGAATCTCCTTCCTCCTTCACATATAGTTTTTAAGGCTTTATACATGGTATATCCAGTTTGATATCCATCAAGCCTTGCAAGAACTTCCAGAGGTAGTCCTTTACACATCAAGGAGTATGCTCCGACATCATTTTTTACTCTTCTCAAGTCATCTCCTTGAAGACCATCTTCAGGATAGGGTTCCTGTGAGTCTTTAGTGTATACCAATCCTCTGTCAGGTGCATCCGTGATTACTGGAATGAATGGTCCTTTTTCTATGGATTTCCAAAGATCAGTATCAATGGAATTTAAGTGATGTTTCAACCTAAGTGACCAATTTTTAAAATCAGCTCTGTTTTTAAGTTTTCGAACTCTATTTTTAGAATTTTCTGATTTCACCATTTTTATATTTTTGTTGTTTTCTTATATTTTGAATTAAAAAAATTGAAAACGTTTTCAAAGAATTTTCTTTAAAAAAATTCTAAGTATCGAGGTTGAAACGTCTGAACAGTATTCAAAGGCCTCAACAATTGATGCGTGTGAGTTGAGAGTTGTATAAGGGAATGCCATAGAAAAATTTTCCAAAACGTCTAAAATTTGATGCATCTGAACAGTTGTAAAACGTCTGAACAGTTGTGATGCGTCTATGCAGTGTTGATGCGCCTACACAGTTGTCAAACGTCTAAACAGTTCAAATACTTCAAACGTCTGGTCAAACGTCTGAACTGAAAATGTCTACACAGTGTTGGTGCGACTAAACAGTAATCAAACGCCTAACACTTGGACAATTTTTCAGCAAACTTCAACCCTAATGCGTCACATTCATCATGTTCATATTAATATAACAGACTTGAATCTTCTGAAAATCTTCGAAAGTTGATGAAGTTGATTGAAACTTCTCAATTAGATGAGTTTTATCCGATAATCATTCTTCTAAAATCAATTTCTATTGATATCAACAACAAATCAATTAATTTGCAATTTTCAGTTCAAAAAAACAATGAACTTTACAAACACAAATTCACCAAATTAACTCAAATTTGATGAATTCAAATGCTAATTGTGAATCAAATCATATTTCTGATGATGAAACACATCTGAAATCCACAACTTTTCATTTGAATTGTCTATCAATCACACATTCAGTAAGCTTTTTGAGTTTTAAAGTTTGATAAACTTCAAAATTACTCAATTAACAGCTACCAACAGCTCTGATACCGATTAATAGGATCAATTGAGCTAATCTGTGATGATATTTGAACACAATTCAAAGAAACACATACAAAGTAATCGAATTCAAACAAGATATTAACAAATTCACAGTTTCATTAATATCATGCAAAGACAATTACATGTAATGGGCCGTAGTTCGTTCACTATCTTCCCAAAAACTCTACTACTAACTAACAGTCGAAGCTATTTATAATGAAACACAAAGGAACTAACAATTACAAAAATAGTCCCTATACTATTACAAAATCTTAAAAGACAACTAAAGACAACATGTTAATCTTTCTTAGAACACTAACATGTTAGCTTTCCGGGGGGCCCTAAGCAGAATATGCTCATGAGGAATGACCACCCCGGGCTTGAGAACAATGCACTCATGCTTAGTAAAGAGCATGTTATGACTCTGATCACAAAATTGGAATACACTTAGAAGATTGTACCCAAGCTCCTTGGCAAAGTTTCCCTTTTCAATGCTGAGGTTACCATTTATTACCTTGCCCCTTTCAGAAACGTAACCACCTACATCTCCTCCAAAAGCAACTGGCCCTTCATCAATCCTTTCAAAGTTCTGGAGTAGTGACCTATTGCTTGTCATGTGCCTAGAATAGCCACTGTCAATGATGCAAACATTCTTGTTTGTCTTGAGCTGTCCCTCCACAAAGAAAATGATTAGTTACATTTGGAAACCCAAGCCTTACTTGTCTTGGGCTCACTAAGAGAAACAACATGTAATGCAATAGTAATGGATCCTATAGTAGTGCTATGAGAATCTTGAGCTGTTGTTAATGTAGAACATCCAGTCACTTGGTCTTTCTTTGACTTCCACACCACCTTCAGAAGTTGGCCTTGACCTTCAACACTTTGGAAGCTTTTGAGACTTTGGAAGTTTTGATGATTGGTCCTTCGGAAGATTCTGCAAACACTACAGCAAACTTTAGTGCTTCGAAATTATTCCTTTCTTCCGAGACCAAATTTTCTTCTCAAGGAAATCTTCCACTTGCCTTCTTCTTATTTTTGGACCTTTCGAAGGAAATAGATTTTCCTTCCGAAGCTTGAATCTTCTTGGAACTCTTGGAAGTCCTTGTCTTGGTCATGTCAAGAGTACCTTTAGGATTGTATGGACAATCCTTAGCAAGATGAGTAGTACGTTCACACATGACACACTCTGTTTCTTCTTCCCAAGAGCCTTCTGCTGAGAACAAGACTAACTTTGGTCACATCCCTTCTCCACCTTCATCTTTGCAGATGCTGAGACAGTCCTTTAGGGCTGAGGACTATTCTTGAAGTTGGATGGTCCAGGCTATATAGCAGTGGTACATAACAGATCAGCCTTCTTCTTGGTGCTAAGATGATTTGAACATGAACCAAAACTCTTGACGGTAGAGTTTAGGTTGATGTCTTTAGTCTTCACTACTTCAAACCCTGTAGAGATAAAATCTTGTTTCTGCTTGGTGTCAAAAGTAACCCTAAATTCTTGAGCCTTCCTAGCTTTTCTTTTGCTCTTTCTGATCAAGTTCTTTCTTATTGACTTGGTCATCACACTCTTCTTCTTCTCCTCTGAAGCATAGTGGCCCTTCTTTCTCTTAACTCTTCTCAGAGGAATTATTCACTATCACTTCATCATCCTCTTCACTTAAAGGTTCAATAAGAGGAAGCCCATCTTCATAAGTTCCACACCTGGGTGATCTTACAGACAAGATTGTGTGCGGAGGAGCTATCTCATTAGAACCTAGTCCTTGCTTGTTTTGATAGCACACCTTGTTGTGTAGGGTTGAGGATATCATGTTCTTGAATTTCTCTTCTTCAAGAACACACTTTTCTACCCTGGCTTTCCTGATCACAAGCTCAGCCTGGCACTCAGTCAGCTTAGTTATGAGATCCTTGATATGAGTCCTAAAATTTGTATGCTCATGTTTTAGAACATAAATGATTTTCTCTAAGTCCTCTATCTTTAGTTTATAATAATTTTCAAACTTTCTAAAATCAACTTTTAAGATGTTTAAGGACTCAAGATCATATCTCATTTCTAAATTGTCGGACATGTATCTGTTGACTTTAGTAATGCATTTAGGGGTACAGATATATTCCAATACCTTGTCTTCATCATGTTCTACCATCAGTGCTTGGTTTGGAGAAGCATATTCCACCTAAAAGTTCTAGTCAAAGCCTCTTTCTTCATCAGCAACAACAACTTGTTGCTTTGGCTTCTCATTCTGGGTAGCCTTGTTAGTGTAGTTTGGTCTGGATTGTGCTTGGCCACCATTTTTTCATGTTGCCTTACCCTCCCTAGCAAAGTGGCCCGTCAAGTTACAGTTGTAACACTTGACTTTGCTTTTGTCAGTCCAAACTTTCCAGTAGTTGAATTGTTGGGGAACTTCCTTCTAGTCCGCTAGTAGACCTTTTGGCTCTGTGAGTGAGAAGAGCCATCTGCTGGACTATTTCCATGTATTCCATATCATCTGGATGGATACAGTCTAGGTCTTCAAGGGTGACAAGAGAGTTTCCACAACTTTCGTCAGAAGACACAAAGGCTTGGGAACAACTTGTCTGATGGAATATGCTTCCTTGAGTGTAGTTCTCCATTGGTGTGAGAGGGAAAGTGATGAAAGTACCCTTTTATGAGTTGTCAGGGTAGCATATGAGATGATTTTAGGGTTCTATGCTATCCTTTTCAACTACATAAAGAGTTGAACCAATTTTATTGTTGGAGTTTTGAGATGAACCTTGCATGTTCATCTCCATTTGGTAGCCATTGAGAATCCCATACAACACTATTAGAGTGAGAGTTTTTAGGTTCTCAATTCTCTTCATAACCACATAGTAGTGTGTCCATTGCCTAGGAAGTGAGGATATGAACTTCCTTACAATGTCTCTGTTTTCAAGAGCAACTCCTCCATCCACAAGGCTATCCACAATCTCAACATACCTGAAATATTGTTGAGTCATGGTTTCACCTGCTTTGAAGGTGAAATTCTCAAACTACTGCTTTAGCAGATCCTTCTTGTTCTCCTTTGCTTCAGAGAAACCATCATACATTAGTTTCAATGCATCCCACAGCTGCTTAGCTGTTTGCATCTCTTGAAACCTCTGTATGCAGAGTTAGGAAGAGCAGTTTGAAGGGCTATCATGGCTTTCTGGTCAATCTCCACTCTCTTTCTATCTTCATCTGAGTAGTTAGCTATAGCCTTGGGGATCATACCACCACCAGTTGCAAAAGGGGTTCTTGGAAATGGTTGTCATTTGAAAAGTTAAGTATTTTGTGTGTGCGAGGGATTTAAAGATGCTAAGAAGGTACTATCTACCACAGTGCAGGGGAGAACAGTCTTCATTACTCCGGCCATCATCAACACTCATCTTTAACTGGATGATGAAGAAGGTGAGGTGTTCTTCCCCAAAGATTCTGTTAACCACTCTTTTCAGTAGATGGGCTATGAGGGAGATTTCTCTGTAAAGACCTTCAGGAAAGGTAAGGTCTCATCCTGCAGGACCGGTGAAGGGTGGTCACTTAAAACACAACAATACAATCAGGAGATTAACTTGACTAATCAAACAGTGAGAGTAGATTAACCACAAGAGATTATACAAAGAACACAAGTAAATAAGAGACCGAACAAGATAGCAAAAGACACAAGGAGATGGTTTTCAAGATTGTCGTATATTGCCTTCTCAAGTTCTATTACAAGTGTTACAAAGCATAAAGGAAAGTTACAAGTACTTGAGATAGATATACTACGTCCTACATCTGGGTATACTTTGAAGGCCAGCGGGATACAATTAACTAGACACAAACAAAATCAATTGTAAAGTCAAAAGGCAGATTGCCTTTTGACTTGTGACTATGACATGCCATAGCTCACATCCTAATATATTACAAAAAGGATAAAGTACATAAAGTAGAAAGTTACAGACTCAAGACCTCAGTGTACAATTACTAAAAGCATGGACCTTTTCACCAACCCATGCAAGTTGGTGACTTTACAGAGTTGCAGTGGAAAGGGGTCCCGCTTTATGTAAAGTACATGAGATAAAGCATGTATACTAAAATTCTTCGAAAGAAATCAGTCTTCAAGTGTTGGATTCGGAAGACTTCGTCTCTGAAGCTTCGGAAGACTTCATCTATGGCTTCAGAAGATATTGGTCTTGGCTTCAGAAGTTTTCACACATAGAATATTTTTGTTGCCTGTGTGAAACTTCCAAATCATTATTCTTCAATGCACTTATGCATGCATGCAGGAGACCTTAAGAGTTTGAGTTGCATCAGCCTTAACATATATTTCTTACACATCACAATAGAAATTCCTGCTCCATGTGGTTATCCATAGCTTGTCAAACAAGCATGGACGATGGGACTAGATTCCTGAATATCTCTCCTTCATTGTTCATGGGATGGTTCAGGTGGTCAAGTTCAGGTACTCTCTATTTGTTTATACAAATTTACTTGCAAACTTGGACTCCTTAAAATACTACATGTTCCCTAGATATGTTCAACACATTCTTAACTATGAACTGGGCTCACAGTTAAGGGGAACAAGTAATATTCTTAAACTGGGACAGATGAAGCTTGGCATCTTCAAAATCTTGAGAAAGCCCATTGTTGGCTTCTCTAAGGTAGAAACAGCCCTTGTCCCAAAAATGTTAGACCTCATTGCTCAAGGTGACAACCTAGCAGCACCAGCTAGTGTTGAACCCACACCTTCAACATCCCAACCACCTCAACAGCCACAAATCACCCTCACGTATCAAAGCAAACACAAACAAACCCCTACACAGACTATTCAGTCTGTGCAGGTCCCTATATACTCACCCACATAGGAAGAAGTGGACACTAGAGGTCCTACTTCTCCTGAGAAGCAGACCACTAACATTACTTCGGTGATCAGTGTTGAGGTTCCTCATGCTCAGCCTGATGAGCTCAGAAGCCCAAATTCCTTAAGCCTTCACTCTGAGTCTCAACACACAAGTGAACAACCTTTAATGGACAGTTATCATCCCCATCCTTTGAACAACCTTCAGTGAGTACCATGAATCTCTCTACAATTCCCCTACTCAAAGAGAGATGAGTGCTCATGAGTCTCCTACATCTAGCCCATATTAGTCACCCATTAATGAGGTGGACACTTCTGAACATGTTCAGGATATCCATATGGAAAAGGCTCTCACTTTTGCTAGTGATTCAATCATTAAGACATCAACCATGGCAACTCAGCCCATTGACACCTCAACAAAGGCTGCTAGTGAGCAAAGGAAATCCAGCAGCCAAGAACCTGAAGCTGGTGATGAGAGAGAGGACTCTGGTCCAATCATCTCATCCCCTAATGATTCTTCTAATGAGGATGAGGGGAATTTGAGACTAAGGGTGCAAAAACTGCCCAAAACATGAACCTAATATAGTCTCCAAGGTCAGTCATATTGAATCTCAAGTGACTACCTTGCAAAAGGGGGTCAATGATTAGCAACTTGAGATTTCTTATCTTAGGGAAAAACTAGCTGGGCAACCTTTAAGAGGAGCACAACCAGGAACACAAGAACCTATGAGTGTGATTGACCTAACTCCTAGCTCACCTACGCAAGAGGGTGATGCTACCAAAAAAGGGGAGAAAGTCATTATAGTCACAAAACGTGGGGGTTCTTCAGAGAGTATGGACATTGAGGAATCACCATCCTCACTTGCAATTGTGCATACTTAACAACTTCCTCAAGTTCATATTGATGTGGACTCCATAGACTCCTACATACAGAGTCTATTTGAGAAAGGAATTCTAAGGGCTATGTCATCTCCACCAACTTCAAATCACATCATTGGGTGGAGGTATGACGAAAGCAGTAGAGCCATCCTCATTCTTAGAGTTCAAGGACAGCAAGAGGTCTTCAATTTTTAGACCTTGAACTTCTATGAAGGTTTGGATCTAGTCAACATGCAACTTGTTAAGGAAAACCAATCAAGACAAGCTGACAGGCTAGCTCAAAAAATCCAAGATAGAATCATTACAGAGTTTAGCTTCAAAAGGTGACTAAGACAATCAGGCAATGTCATCAGTCAACTAAATGTTGAGGCAGACCCTAATATTAGTTTCATAGGGGAAACCTTGACTGAAGGCCTAGTGGCAGAAGCTGAGAGCACTATCTCATCATCATCAACTGCTACAAAGATTCACACCCTTTTAGAGACACCTGTTGGTGAAGGTGCATCTCAACCTCTCTCTAGCTAGAGCTTGGAGGCTACACCAAGCAATGAAGGACAAATCTCTCTCCACCCTAAGTCATAAAGGTTGGTGAGTTACAAAAGGAAAAGAAAGATGACTTTTGAGGAGATTGAGGATGGGAGATAGAGAGAGAGACAGGAAAAGAAAGTTGAAGGGAGAAATTTCCTTTACTGGGTCTGCAAGACTCATGGAAAATGCTATCAAGGCTGCCCCTAGACCAAACACTAAGGATGATGAGTTGAGGGCAGTCAGGATAAACTACTTGCCGACAAGAAACTATGACATTGATAATGTCATTTCTCTTCCCTTAGAGGAGTTGAATGAACTAGATGACATGGATGTGTCAAAGGAGAGAAAGGAGGCAGAAGATGTAGAGCTACTGATTCAAATCAAAGAAGAGAGAAGAAAGAAAAGATTATACAAGCTTGTGCCTACTCTTTCCCCAGTTCAAGAAAGTCCTACACATGATAATCTGGTTCAGCAAGAACCTTAGGTAGACAAAGAATAAGACATGATCAAAATGATTAACTACATGAGTGCCACGTGCCTCTATCAGGCAAATACACTTATTCCCTTATCCTATGACTATATTGAGTTTGAGTGCTTTAACTACATGAGTGCCACGTGCCTCTATCAGGCAAATACACTTATTCCCTTATCCTATGACTATATTGAGTTTGAGTGCCTCAAACAACATGAACTTGAGATAGTCAAGGAAAGAAAGATCACCAAAATGAAACTAAGGGATGAAGTTGCAAAGTCAAGAGCCCTCATCCAAAAGAGTATGAAGAAGTCTGCAGATAGGCAAAGGATGATGAGCTATTTGAAGTTGTATGGATTCTCCGGGAGGAGACTTGGCCGTATGTCTCTGTGCATTATGGAAGAGCACATCAGGGTAATCTAGCAAAAGATGAAGAGTGGAGAGCTAACAGACTTACATTCTCCTCCAAGTCAAGCACCACCTGAAGTGAAGGTTAAGGTTGAACAACCTGAGACAACACAACCTGAACTGTAACATCTTGTATTTTTGTTAACTAAAAGTTAACTTCGTTATTCTTGTCAGGACTATTTGTGCTATATATGAACCTTGTGGTTTATTCACGCTTATTTCCTTGTTGTATTTAATTTGTTTAATAACTAATAATAATGATAATAATAACTGATAATAAAAGTAATAATTATAATTTTAATAATAGCAATAATAATAAACTAAGATATTAGTAATAACAAAAAATAATAATATTGTTAAACGTGATAATAATAACAAAAGTAATGAATTATAGTAATAATATGATTAATACTAATAATAATAATTACTATAATACTAGTAATATTACTAATAATAATAACGAAAATAATAATACTAGTAATACTAATTTATAAAAGATATTAGTCTTAAAAATGTTTAAAAACATAACGTAATTAACTTTGACGGGTTAAATTGTCACTTTTGAAATTCTAAAAAGGAAGTTTTCAGAAAAAAATGTTAAAACTACAAACCATGGGGACCAAAGTGTAAAATTTTATGCAAATAATTGCAAAGGTTACTCTTGGATAAATTTTATGCAAATAAAACTTAACAAATTATTATTGATCCAAACTTTTCCTTTAAATTAATATTGTATAAAATATGGTTATTTAAAATAAGTATTCAAATTTCGTGTTTAAACTTTATTAATTATTATAAATGTTTAAATGTCATTTTTCCTTAAAATATATAAATAGTATATTATTTAATTTTATTATTATTTGATGCACTTACAAGAATACCCCCAAATACCAATTGAACCCTAGTTCTCGTAAATTTGTTAAACTTACTATTAGACGTTAAATCTTGAAAAAATATATAGTTAGGTAACTCATGAAGGAATACATTGGAACGGCAATTATTTCTCCTTATTAATCACCAAATATATACTTATTTGACATGTGAGTTTCCTTTCCCCTTTTTATATTATTTCACACCACTTTGGGGTAAAACATGTTATCTTATTGCTAGCCTGGCAACGTCTTAGATCTTTAGGCTTAGCAAGCCTATTTGGTGCTAAAGCCGATGTATTGCCGGCTCCTGATGACGTATGATTCGTTCATCATGGGAACCAAGTACACTTAGCCAATCTTATAAACTTGTAATCAAGTCGAGGTTTGGTTGTAACTATATGTGTTCTATAAATTGCTGACTCATAACCTATGACATGATTTGGTACTTGTTATCATTGTCATTATGTATGAAAAACCCTTGGAAACTCACCAACTTTATACTTGACCCTTTAGTTTTAACATGTTTCAGGAAATGCCCAAGTTTGAAGTCGTCATTTGAAGCTTGCAATAAACTAGGATTTGGACCTAGTTAATGAATAAAATGATTATGTTATGCTTTGTTTTGATTGGAACTATTTCATGTTTTGAGTCATATGATTGTATTCCGCTTGAAACTTATAATATTAATATTTGCATTTATATTTAGCGTTATATGGCTGTGAACAATCTTAACCCTCACATCTCGACATTTCCGCCGTCAAGGTTGGGGTGTAACAGATTGATATTAGAGCCCGTATCTATAAGGATTTAGGTTATTAGAAATGGTGGCCTAGACTATAGTTTATGTATGAACCTCATATAAGAATATTTACATTCTTGTAAAAATACATTGTTTTGATGCTACATAATGTTATGCCATTCTAATGTGCAACTTGATGCCTTAGCATAGGATTGCCTTGTAAATGTTTAGACTTTGTTGCTTGTCTCCCTAAACTTATCTTTGACTCTTAATTCTCCCCGACGAATAAACTTTCCTAAACATATTCTCGAAGACATGTGGAATCGACACTTATTATCGTGGGTTTAATTTCTTAGACTCTATGTCTTACCTAGGAAAATCTCATCAAGGTTTTGATTTCATGAACCTAAGAAATTTGTATGACTCATAGTCACCTGTATTCTGGTTTTCCTGGCAAAAGGCCTTTGGGCTAAGGCAAGTATTTCGCATAAATCCTACGGGACTAGTTATGCTTACCTAGGGATTTCTGAGATGAGTGATAAACTATGGTCAACATACACAAATTCCTAAGGCAAATGGGTCAATTTACCTTGACATGTCAGTGTTTCCAAATGGTAATGTGTTACCAAATGGAACCATTCCTTGTGTCTTACAACTTTTGACTTATCCTTGTTTACATTATAATCCTTGTTATTCTCTTCCACGTGTCTAACTCATTTGGTATATTCCAGCATGTCTCGTCATCATGCAAAGCGTGGAAGTTCCGATCGTAAGTTAGCCGCCATGATTTCCCGGCAAACGGCTGTTGTCATCCCGACCATGGTCGTTGAACTCAACAGCACTTTGATGACTAATTCTAGCAACAATGGAAATGGTCAATGAGAGAATAGTGCTAACCAAGGGCGTAACAATCAAACTTGTACCTTCAAGCACTTTAGCTCTTGCAAGCCCACTAGTTATAGTGGCAAGGAAGGAGCCACTGGTCTTATTGCGTGGTTCGAGAGCATGGAAAATACTTTTGTCAATTGTGAGTGTCCCAAGGCACTCAAAGTTCGTTATGCCACTAGTATGTTCCAGCAAAGGGCACTTACCTTGTGGAATAGCGATAAGAGAAATCGAGGACCTGATGCTGTTTTGGCACTCTCTTGGGATGAGTTCAAGAATGTTGCCATCGTGAAGTTCTGCCCAAGGAGTGAACTACAAAAAGTGGAGGAGGAATTCTGGAACTTAAAACAAGATGGTGGTGACCATTTGGCCTACTCAACTAGGCATCATGAGCTGAGTATACTACTGCCCCATATGGTCGACACTGTCTCCTACAACATTGAGAAGTTCATCAAGGGTGTACCGCCGCAAATTCAAGATGCTGTGGTGGGTAGCCGACTGACAATTTTGGAGGAAGAGATCACTATCACCGCTCAACTCACCGAGAATCATATACGAGCGGGCACCATGTCTGTGAAGGGTGCAAAGAAGGTGGAAAATACGGCTACTGAGTCTGTTAAGGAGCCCAAAGCCGAACTGGCTTACAACAACAACAACAACAACAACAAGAAGCGCAAGTTCACACCGGCGCGTAACAATGTTGTACCTGCACCCAAACAACCTCAAAGACAACTTGTACCTGCGGCTGCACCTATGGCACAAGTGTCTGGGGCTAGGGCCTATGATGGTCCCCAACCTATGTGGAATACTCGTAGGTACCCTCATCCGGGAAACCAATCATGTTGCATTTGTACCTTATGTTGTAAATATGGTCACTTGGTGGTGACTTGTCACCAAGCACCTAATAATGCCGCGATAGTCATGAACCGTGTTTGCTACAACTGTGGGGAACCTGGTCATTTTCGCCCACAATGCCCTTGTCTTGTGGGTAATGTTCAACAAGCTCGAGGACGTTCTTTCAACATCAATGCAAATCAAGCAGAAGCAAACAACGATATTGTGAATGGTATGTTAACTTACCCTCAACTTTTATGATCTAAGTCTTTTCATGTGTTACCTTTATTGTTAAATACCTTTAAAACTTCCCAGGTATGTTCCTTATTAATAACACTTATGCGTACATTCTATTTGACTCAAGGGCCGATAATAGTTTTGTATCATTAGAGTTTGAACCCATTCTTGCTAAGCCACATACGAAACTAGAAAGACCTCTCACCGTTGAACTCGCCGATGGAGAACCGAGCACTATTGATATCATTATCCATGATTGTATTTTGAGTCTCGACGCACATGATTTCCTTATAGATCATATTCCTATGAAACTTGGAAGCTTTGACGTCATCATTGGTATGGATTGGTTAACCAAACACCATGCCAAGATCATTTGTTTTGAGAAGTGCATTCGTATACCCTTACTTTCTAGGGATACATTGAAAGTGTTCGGTGAAAAATCCTCCAAAAGACCTAAACTCATGTTTTGCACCCAAGCCCGAAAGTGCTTAAGTAAGAACTATATGGCTTTCTTGGCTTACATGGTCAACATGAAAGTCAAAAGGAAAGATCTTAAGGATGTCTTGATTGTACGAGACTTTCTTGAAGTATTTCCCAATTTCCATAGTGGCTTACCTCTTGTCCGTGAAGTCGAGTTTAAAATCGATTTGATTCCGGGAGCAAACCCCGTGGCTAAGTCACCATATCGACTTCAACCATCGGAAATGCAAGAACTCTCTAGTCAACTTCAAGAACAATCCGAGAAGGGCTTCATTCATCCTAGCTTTTCACCTTGGGGTGCACCAGTTCTTTTCGTGAAGAAGAAAGATAGATCGTTTCGTATGTGCATCGACTATCATGAACTTAACCAGCTTACCATCAAGAATCGTTCTCCTCTTCGCATCGATGACTTATTTAACCAACTTCAGAGAGCTTCTATTTTCTCGAAGATCGATTTACGTTCTGGTTATCATCAATTGCGAGTCCATGACAATGATACCCCAAAAATTGCATTCCGTACTCGATATGGGCACTATGATTTTATGGTGATGCCTTTTGGTTTAACCAATGCTCCTGCTGTCTTCATGGATCTCATGAAACGAGTATGCAAGCCTTATCTAGACAAGTTTGTGATCGTCTGCATTGATGACATACTTATCTACTCCAAGTCCAACACCAATCATGAATTGCATTTGAGATTGGTTCTTGAGTTGTTGAAGAAAGAGCAATTGTACGCGAAGTTCTGGAAGTGTGACTTCTGGCTTGAGGAAGTTCAATTTCTAGGACACGTGGTGAATAGCCAAGGAAATCACGTTGATCCTGCAAAGGTGGAAGCTGTGAAGAATTGGTGTGTTCTTACAACTCCTACTGAAGTTCGTTCTTTTCTTGGTCTTGCTGGTTATTATCGGCAATTCATTGCCAACTTCTCGAGGATCGCAAAGCCACTCACTTCTTTCACACAAAAGAATAAACCATTCGAGTGGGGTTACGAGCAAGAAGAAGCTTTTGAAGCGTTAAAGCACAAGTTGTGCAATGCTCCTATCTTGACCCTACCCGATGGAAATGACGACTTCACCGTCTATTGTGATGCATCTAAACAATGCCTTGGTTGTATTTTAATTCAACGAGGGAAGGTCATAGCTTATGCATCAAGACAATTGAAGGTCCACGAGGTGAATTACACAACACACAATATCGAGCTTGGTGCTGTTGTCTTTGCTTTGAAGATTTGGAGGCACTACCTGTATGGTATGCAATGTATAGTCTACACCGATCACAACAGCCTTCAACATGTCTTTAATCAAAAAGATCTCAATATGAGACAACAACGTTGGGTGGAGTTGATTTGTGACTACAATTGTGACATTCGATACCATCCTGGTAAGGCAAATGTTGTAGCCGATGCTCTAAGTCGAAAGAGTCACAACAAGACAATCTTGTTCCAAGAAATTCGCGATCGACGTCAATGGTTTGATACTTTGGGTGAGTTCGATACTGAGATCCGACTAGATGTCAATCAGACTACCATACTGCTACAAAACTTCAGAATAGATAGTGACATCGAGTCTAGTATCTTAGAGGCTCAACAAGTGGTGCAACAAGAAGGAAGAATAAAGGATGAGCTGGAGCATAATCTTTTAATCCTATTGGAAACGAAACCCAATGGATTGATGTACTTTGCAAATCGAATTTGGGTTCCAAATCGTGATAATCTTCGTACCTTTATCATGAACGAGGCTCATCAAACTCGATATTCTATTCATCCTGGCTCCGATAAGATGTACATGGACCTGCGTGATCAATAATTGCGGCCTGGAATGAAGAAATATATAGCGACTTATGTAGCTAAGTGCCTCACGTGTACGAAGGTTAAAGCTGAACATCAACATCCAAGTGGATTACTTGAGCAACCCGAGATCCCTATGTGGAAGTGGGAACACATATCCATGGACTTCATAACCAAGCTACCCCGAACCTCTCGTGGACATGATAGCATATGGGTGATCGTTGACCGATTGACCAAATCGGCATATTTTATACCCATCGTGACACTTACAAGACATCGAGGTTGGCTCACATATACGTTGATGAAATTGTAAGTCATCATGGGGTACCTCTGCACATCATATCTGACCAAGATGCTCGTTTCACTTCACACTTTTGTCCTCTATGCAAGAACTCTTGGGTACTCAATAGGGTCTAAGCACGGCTTATCATCCTTAAACTGATGGTCAAATTGAGCAAACGATCCAAACCTTGGAGGAATTGCTACGCCTTTGTGTCCTTGACTTTGTTGGTGGTTGGGATACGCATCTACCACTCCCGGAATTTTCGTATAACAATAGTTATCACTCAAGTATCAAGATGGCATAATTCGAAGCACTTTATGGTCGTAAATGTCTTTCACCGATCTTCTAGACCGATATTGATGAAAACTTCATCAATGGTCCTGAACTTATACAAGAAACGACCAATAAAGTCTCTATAATCCGCAATAACCTTGAAATGGCAAGAAGTCGACAAAAGAGCTATGCTTATAAGCAACGTAAGCCATTGGAATTCCAATTTGGTTAAATGGTTCTTCATAAGGTTTCACCGTGGAAAGGTGTTGTTCGCTTTCGAAAGAAGGGTAAACTGGCTCCGAGATTTGTAAGGCCTTTCAAAATCCAGAAAAGGATTGGGAAAGTGGCTTATAAATTGGAACTACCTTCCGACCTTTGTGGAGTTCATCCTATGTTCCACGTCTCAAATTTGAGGAAGTGCTTAGCCGACGAAAGTCTGCATGTTTTGTTGGAAGACATCCACATCAACGAGTCATTGCATTTTGTTGAGAAACCTGTTAAGATTATGGACCGTATTATGAAGAAGACTAGAACCACAATTACCCCAATTGTCAATGTTTGTTGGGAGAATAAGCATGGCGCTGAATTACTTTGGAACGTGAGGAGAACATGAAAATGAAATACCTATTCTATTCATATAGTTTCATTATTTCTTAATTTTGAGACGAAATTCTTTTAAGTTAGGGTGACTATAACATCTGGTATTTTTGTTAACTAAAAGTTAACTTCGTTGTTCTTGTAAGGACTATTTGTGTTATTTATGAAACCTTGTGGTTTATTCATGCTTATTTCCTTGTTGTATTTAATTTGCTTAATAACTAATAATAATAACAATTATAACTGATTATAAAAGTAATAATAATAATATTAATAATAGCAATAATAATAAACTAAGATATTAGTAATAACAAAAAATAATAATATTGATAAAGGTGATAATAATAACAAAAGTAATAAATTATAGTAATAATAATAATAATAATAATAATAATAACTATAATACTAGTAATATTACTAATAATAATAACTAAAATAATAATACTAGTAATATTAATTTATAAAAGATATTAGTCTTAAAAATGTTTAAAAACATAATGTAATTAAGTTTGAGGGGTAAATTGTCACTTTTGAAATTCTAAAAAGGAAGTTTTCAACATAAAATGTTAAAACTACAAACCACGGGGACCAAAGTGTAAAATTTTAAACTAAAACCCAAACCTCCCCCCCTCCCCTGTTTTTTCCCCGGCCGACGGCCAGCAAGCCTGGCGCGGCTCCGGCGACTACAATTCCTCAAAAACGACCCATTTCTAACCACCTAATATGTTAATCGACTCAAGGAGACTCCACGGACTCGAACCCAAGACTTAATTGAACATTAAATCTTGGTATTGAAGGGTTTCGAAAGGAAACAAATATCTCGGTCGGTTTATAACCGTTCAACGTACCAACTTGATGATTAATCAAATAAATGTGTGGTTTAATTCGAGTTTAACAATCAATAAAACATAAAATGATAACCGAAAGAACGTCTCAAATGGAGAAACTTGTTCGGTACTCGATCGACCAATTGGTCCTATTAACAGAGGGGAATCATCACATTTGACCCCTTTAAACTCATCATACACTCAATTGCTTGAAATTACAACGAAAAGGTTGAAATCTGAACCTCTGTTCATCACAAAAAAAACCAAAACATTACTGAGCATAAACACATCGATTCGGTTGCAATCAAGTAAGTTTAAAAACATCATTGTAATAGATTACAATTAAGGAACAAAATCCCTAAGGTTAATCCGATTGTAACATTAGAATTCATGTTCAATTTTGGGATTGAATCGATCTAGGGTTCATGCAAATTTGGGGAATTCAATGAGTTTATGTTTTAAGATTTAAAAGCCAAGTCATAACGCGGTTGAGAGCCTTGGTTCACTAGTTAAGACATTGCTCCCCATCCATGAGGTCCCGGGTTTGAATCTGGGCACCCTTATGCATTTTTAAGGGCTTTTCAGCCTTAATTAAGGTATAATATTTTTTTATACAATTTATAAATTTTTAAATTTATGAATTTTATAAATTTTAAATATTTTTAAGGACATCAAATATTTTTCTATAATTTTTTTAGTTTAAATAATTATATATCTTTTTAATAAATCATTTCAACAAAGATTACTCTTGAATAAATTTTATGCAAATAATACTTAACAAATTATTATTGATCCAGAGTTTTCCTTTAAATTAATATCGTATAAATTATTGTTATTTTAAATAATTATTCAAATTCATATTTAAACTTTATTAATTATTATAAATGTTTCAATGTCATTTTTCCTTAAACTATATAAAGGGGGATCTCTTGTTTGATGCACTTACAAGAATACCCCCAAATACCAATTTTGACCCTAGTTCTCGTAAATTTATTAAACTTACTATTAGACGTTAAATCTTGAAAATATATATTTAGGTACCTTGTGAAGGAATACATTGGAACGACAATTATTTCACCTTATTAATTATCAATATATACTTATTTGACATGTGAGTATCCTTGCCCTTTTTATATTATTTCACACCATTTTAGGTTGAAACATGTTACTTTATCAACTTACACTTGTAACCCTTTTGATACTTGTAAAGCACTTGCAATTCATACTTTTATTTTGTCATGGTTATTTGTGTTATTGTAAGTGTTATATGAGATACATATTTTGTTTACAATTATTAACTATGGCTAGTCTGGCGACATCTTAGATCTTTGGCCTGACAAGCCTATTGGTGCTAAAGTCGATGTATTGCCAGCTCCTGATGACATATGACTTGTTCATCATGGGAACCAAGTACGCTTAGCCACTTTTAAAAACTTGTAATCAAGTCGAGTTTGGTTGTAACTATATGTGTTCTATAAACTTACTAACTCATAACCTATGACATGAATTGCTACTTGTAATCTTTGTGTATTATGTATGATAAACCCTTGGAAACTCACCAACTTTATAGTTGACCCTTTATTTTTAACATGTTTCAGGAAATACCCAAGTTTGAAGTCATCATTGAAGCTTGCAATAAACTAGGATTTGGACCTAGTTAATGAATAAAATGATTACGTTATGCTTTGTTTTGATTGGAACTATTTCATGTTTTGAGACATATGATTGCATTCCACTTGAAACCTATAATATTAATATTTGAATTTAATTTAGCGCTAAGTGCTGTTAACAATATTAACCCTCACATCTCGACGTTTCCGCCGTCAAGGTTGGGGTGTGACATGAACCTCCTGCCCAGACTCAGCAAGTTTCATTTTGTGATCCAAAGAGGGGTCAAACTCCTTCTCCTTCAAACTTGTGAGGGAGGAAGACCCAACTGAGAAAGACAAAGAATATCAACCAAGTGCTGCAGGCCAGTCTTCTTGTTAAAAAGGAACAAAAAAAGAAAAGGATGGCTTCAAAGCCAAAGCCAAAGAAGAAGAAAGAAACATCCTTTTCAAAACCTAAGGATGATCAAACATCCTAAGGATGTGCAGCCAGAGGATGCTCCATCATCTCCTACTCAAACAGCTCCTCTAGCATCAGGTAGACCTCTTGTCCTGGAATACACCACAATCCATAAAGATGACTGTCATTAGAGAACAAGGCATGAGGATGTCTACACATGGCAAGACATGTTCAATCTGCCTTTACATGTTCTCTTTGATATGAGAAAAACCTTTGCAGTTTGGGTGATGTCACACCCTCAAAATCCACTTGCGGAGTTTTACCGCGAGGCGTGTGAACAAACCAGGATCACAGTCAATAGTTACTCAAAACGACTCTAAATGCCATAATTTAAACATAATTAACCAAAATACCACTTTAAACAAAGCGGAAGCGTTTTTGAAAACAACCCAAGTCAATAAAGTATAACCATGGCGAAACAAGTGCCAAACCAAAGAGTAAACTATAATTTTAAAATGTCAAATGTCTTGAAGCATAGTGTCTTAACATGCAATGAACCGTGCAGTGCTCCTATGGCAAGCAAGCTAAGGACCTGAGAAAAGCATACTAAAATGTCAACACATAGGTTGGTGAGTTCAAGAGTTTGAGTTCAATAAACATATAAACAGTTGTGATACATATAAGCAGTGTATGGTAATAGATAGCTAGTCTATTATCAGTAAATATTAATACATAGTGATTTTGCAATTGAAGCTGACTGTGATAGTTGTTGCCTCCTGTCACGACTTACCATGTCGTGACAATGTTCAATAGGACAAATTGCACCCGGTTGACCTCGAGTCACACAGGTGGGGCTCGTCAGACCCAGTAGTACTACCCAAGTTTCCCCGCTATTAAATATTAACAATTCAAAAGTGTGAGGACTTTTCCCATGGTAAACAGCACTATATTAATATTATACACAACTTAAATCATAAAAGCGTTCGTATAAATACCAGTATGCTATCTCCCCCAAAAGAGATTAAGTAAAGAGTGGGGCATGAACTCACCTGATGTATGCAAAGGTACCTAGGGTTTATTTTGAGAACGAGAGGATAGCCAACCTTCACAGGTTACCTAGATCATGTGAGTACATAAGTACGTGTAAATAAAAGACATGTGAAACCCTAATCATACCAAAATCAAAGACTCAAGCTTCCAGACAAATAGACACGTTTGACCTAGTTGACCCGTTTGACCCGTTGGTGACATTATGGTTATAATCAAATAAAGCCAATGAACACATACAACATACATGATTAACATTCAGATAGTGTCATACATATGCTATATCAACCAGGTGTATCACATAGATCATCATACAATCAAGTACTATACAAGTCATGCGAATCTAGCACATTAACATAACACTAGCTACAATACAACTAACATGTCATACAAGGTTCAACCATCATCATCACATGCCATGTGAAGCCACCCACGACTTCACATCCTAAACCTGCCAATCCTACTAAGTAGGGCCTCAGATCCGCACGCGTGTATAATGATCATAACCAAATTCTTTAAGCATATACATTGCATTCACAACATCACAACAATCAATTACCAGACCCAAGCATGATGTCCTACTACTACTACACAACATCCAAACCATACATGATTACCAATTCCAATTATCACCCATGATTATCCAAACAACCATACAACTAATTTAACACGTTCTATCACACTAGAATCCATCCTTGAACATAATAGCAAGTTCCTATCATCCCAAACATGATCATAACATCATACTTCAACGTTTACACAAATAAAGTTTCCCTTTGGGAAAGAATATCCCAAAATCTATCAAACATCCAAAGTATACATGAATTCATCAATAATATACCAATTCAAGCTCATACTAACATCTAGACATGATCACAACACTTAAACACCTCAATCTAACAATCTTCATAAACAAAAGTTTCTACTTTTGGCAAGCTATGATCAACATCATCAAATTAAAGATTTCTAGCATTCATAACATCAATCTATCATCTAATTATCATCATGAACCCATCCATAACATCAATCCATCACTAGATCACTACTACATGCAAAATAAAGTTACTATTCTTAGTAACCTATGAACAATGTATCAAAATCCCAACTTTCTTGCATAATCAACGTATTCTAACATTCATACAACCTATTAATCATCACATATTCATCAAACAATCAACCATCATGCATAATCACAACATTTCGAATTAGGGTTTGTTTTATAACCAAAGTTCATGATCAATCCACTAAAAACATAGAATTCTTGCATAATCGACGTTAACTAACATGTATACAATCTAACTAACATGTTAACATCATCAACCAACATCAATTCCGACCCCATGAGGTTAATTTACGAATTAGGGTTCGGCCCTAAACAAAACTCACAAAAACGTGAAAAATCTAACCTTTAAACGTGTTATAACTTGTAATTGATGATTCCAACAAGTTATATGCCTTGAAATCGATCCAATTCGTGTTCCCTTGCTTGTTCTTGGCTGATTTCGAATGGTGAGGGTGTTTGGGGATGGTTTGCGGCCGAAGGGGGGTTTGGCTAGGGTTTGGGTTTGTTTTAATTAATTTTAATTTACAAATTACCCTTTTAACCCTTGTAATTTGTATTTTATAAAAACTAATCTTTAAACTCTTTGTAAAGTGTTTTTAACTTCATAATATAAAGATATAAACTTATAAAATCATTATATCTTATCTTTATAAAAACACAAGACATACGAATAAATAGGCACGTTTCCGCGTTACGCGATAAATTCTTTAATTAACCTTTATAAATGTGTAAACACATAACATAACCCATACTCACATAATCACTTAGATTCACATCCAATTAACATTATTCATTATTATTAGGTCACCAACGTTAAACGACAACTAGTGTGTGCTCACGACACGTGTATACAAGACTTAACGGAACTAACGGAGTTTGGTAACGGAAATTTACCGGATGTCACATTATCCCCATGTTGAAAAATTTCGTCCCGAAAATTGCGTTACATGGTGAGAGTGTTCCATCCCTGGTTTCCATCACTGGTCTACTGCATTGGCACACAGAAATCGAAATCGTGTGAGTTTTGGATGAGTTGTCACATCATCCCCATGTTGAAAGAAATTTTGTTCCGAAATTTAAATCAATACCTTCGTCTGCTGGCATCGTTCCTTCGAATAGTTGAGGGTACTTAAGCTTCATTTGATCTTCCCGTTCCCATGTGAATTCCGGTCCACGTCGCGAATTCCTACGGATTTTAACAATAGGTATCTTGCTTTGCTTAAGTGTTTTCACCTCACGGTCCATCACCTCCACTGGTTTCTCAATAAAACGCAATTGTTCATCCACCTGAATTTCTTCTAGTGGTACGACCGTCGTTTCATCAGTTATGCACTTCTTCAAGTTTGACACGTGAAATACATCATGAATTCCGCTCAGCGAATCAGGTAGGGCTAATCGATAGGCTACTGGACCTACTCTTTCCACTATCTCAAATGGTCCAACGTACCTCGGATTTAGTTTCCCTCGTTTACCAAACCGAACTACGCCTTTCCATGGTGAGACTTTCAACAAAACCTTGTCACCAACCTGAAACTCTAAGGTTTCCGTCTCTTGTCAGCATAACTCTTTTGCCTGTCTCGCGCTGCAGCCATACGGTTCCGTATCTGTATAATTTTCTCGTCGTCTCATGAATTAACTCGGGACCTGTTATCTGACTATCACCAATTTCTGCCCAGCAAACCGTTGATCGACATTTTCTCCCGTACAACGCCTCGAAAGGTGCTGCTTGTATACTAGTGTGATAACTGTTGTTATAAGAAAACTCCACCAATGGCAGGTGAATTCCCAGTTATTCCCGAAGTCAATCACACAAGCACGTAGCATATCCTCCAACGTCTGTATAGTACGCTCACTCTGACCATCCGTCTGTGGATGATATGCAGTACTCATATCCAAACGTGTACCCAAGGATTTCTGCAATGATTGCCAGAAATGTGACGTGAAACGAGCGTCACGGTCAGAGATAATTGAGATCGGTACCCCGTGTCTCGAAACGATCTCCTTGAGGTACAGGCGAGTTAACTTCTCCATCTTGTCGGTTTCCTTTATTGCAAGGAAATGAGCAGACTTTGTCAATCGATCCACAATAACCCATATCGTGTCACAACCAGTACTAGTCCGGGGTAGCTTAGTAATAAAATCCATGGAGATTTGTTCCCATTTCCACATTGGAATCTCGGGTTGTTGTAATAGTCCGGATGTTTTTGATATTCCACTTTCACCTTCGAGCATCAAACACTTGCTCACGTACGTAGCTACATCCGCTTTCATGTTAGGCCACCAATAGTGAGCCTTTAGGTCATGATACATCTTGTCGGATCCAGGATGTATAGAATACTTAGATTTGTGTGCCTCGCTCATAACTAAATCTCTCAGATTTCCATGAACAGGCACCCAAAGTCTATCCATGAAATACCGAATTCCATCCTCTTTCATCACTAGCTGCTTATCCATTCCCCTTAAAAATTCAGCACCAATATTTTCCACTTTTAAAGCCTCTATTTGTGCCTCCTTAACTTGTTCGGGCAGTTGGGTACTGATAGTAAGCTGTAAAGCTCGCACCCGTCGGGGTTTAGCTGTTTCCTTCCTGCTTAAAGCATCGGCAACTACGTTCGCCTTCCCGGATGATACTTAATTGCGCAATCATAATCATTTAGTAGTTCCACCCAACGTCGCTGCCTCATATTCAACTCTTTTTGCTCAAAGATATGTTGAAGACTCTTATGATCGGTGTAGATAGTGCACTTGGTACCGTACAAATAATGTCTCCAGATCTTTAAGGCAAAAACTACTGCGCCCAATTCTAAGTCATGGGTAGTATAGTTCTTCTCATGAACCTTTAGTTGTCTCGAGGCGTAAGCTATCACCTTATCTCGTTGCATCAAGACGCAACCCAATCCTTGAATGGATGCATCGCAATACACCACAAAGTCATCTGTTCCCTCGGGTAATGCTAATATCGGGGCAGTACAGAGTTTTTGTTTTAATAATTGGAAAGCTGATTCTTGACTATCAGCCCATTTGTATGTCGTTCCTTTGTGAGTCAAGGCTGTGAGAGGTTGTGCATCTTAGAAAATCCTTCTATGAATCGGCGGTAATATCCTGCTAATCCAGAAATTGTCTTATCTCGCTTGGCGTTTTGGGTGTAGTCCAATTCTTTATCGCCTCAATTTTGGCAGGATCAACGTGTATTCCTTTCTCATTAACAATATGACCTAGGAATTGTACCTCTCTTATCCAAAAGTCACACTTTGAGAATTTAGCATACAGCTGCTCATTTTTCAACAGTTCCAAGATCATTCGTAAGTGCTCTTCATGCTCCTCCTTGGTCCTAGAGTATATCGGTATATCATCGATGAACACAATGACAAACTGATCAAGATAAGGTTTGCACACGCGGTTCATGAGGTCCATGAACAAGCAGGTGCATTAGTCAACCCAAAAGGCATGACCAAGAACTCATAATGACCATAACGAGTACGAAATGCAGTCTTGGGAATGTCTTCTTCTCGAACTCTGAGTTGATGATAACCAGATCTCAAGTCAATCTTCGAGTAATAGCTTGATCCTTGAAGCTGATCGAACAAGTCGTCGATACGAGGTAAAGGGTATCGGTTCTTGACTGTTACTTTGTTTAACTCTCGATAATCGATGCACATCCGGAATGTGCCATCCTTCTTCTTAACAAAGAGTACAGGAGCTCCCCAAGGTGATGTACTAGGTCGAATAAAACCCTTATCCAAAAGCTCCTGAAGTTGTGACGACAACTCCTGTAGTTCGTTTGGTGCTAATCGATAAGGTGCTCTAGCAATCGGAGCTGCGCCGGGAGTCAACTCAATCTGGAATTCCACTTGACGGTGCGGTGGTAATCCAGGAAGATCTTCTGGGAACACCTCCGAAAGTCGCGTACTACGGAATATCCTCCATTCTCTTTTCTTCCTTTTGCTTATCGGTTACAAGTGCTAGGATAGCCACGCGGCCCTTCCGTAACAACTTTTGAGCTTTCATATACGAATGATGCCTATCACAGCACCACTCCTATCACCTTTGACGGTAAGAATTTGATCACCAACCGGGATCCGTATAATCTTCTCGTGACAATGACTTCCGCTTGCTTGCTAGAGAGCCAATCCATGCCTATCACAACATCAAAATCCCCAGCGTAACAGGCATGAGATCTATAGCGAAAGTGTGACCAGCAAGTTCTATCCTACAGTCTTTAAGGATATGCGTTACATGGATTTGCTTACCGTCGGCTAATTCCACAGTGTACTTAGATTCTAAAGCAGAGGGTATATCACTTAAAAGACTACAGAATTTTAAGGACACAAAACTCCTATCGGCTCCAGTATCAAATAGTACCGTAGCAAAACAACCATTAACAGGGAATCTACCAGTAACAGTTGTGGGATCATTTAGAGCCTCACCTGAGCCAATGACGAAGGCTCTTCCTTTGGCTCCATCTCTATTGCCGCCATTTCCAGTGCCATTTCCACCATTGTTGTTATTATTGCCATTGTTGTTGTTGTTCCCATGATTGTTGGTGTTGTTGTTGTTGTTGTTGCCATTTCCGTTCCTTCTTAGTTGTGGGCAGTTTCGTTTGTAATGCCCTTCTTTCCCACACTCAAAACACCCTTGGGGGTTTCTTGAGATTGTTGTGGCCTCTCATTAGTTCACCACGGCAATCCTTCGCAGCGTGTCCAATCTTTCCACAACGTTGACACTTGAAGTTATCACACCGTCCCACATGGTGGTAGTTACACCGTGGGCATTTGGGATGTCTGCCGCCGTAACCGCTGGGTCCTTGGTTATTTGGGGCAGTTTGGTTGAAATTGCGGTTATTATCGAACCGCCGCTGCTGCTGCTGAACTGGCTGTTGCTGCTGTTGAGATTGTTGTTGACCGCCAGACGATGATGATGATGATTTGTTATTGCTGTTGCTGGGAGCATCCCACTTCCTTTTGTTGTCGGGCACGCTCACCACAGCGCCCCGTTTGGGTAACCGCCCTTGCTCTACCGCCTGATCAGTAAGTCTATGGGCAATTTGAATGGCCTGCTGAATCGTAGTCGGGTTAGAAGCTGTTACCATACTTTGGATTTCAGGCACCAATCCTCGTATGTAGTGCTCGATTCTCTTATGTGTCTCATTAACCATTCCTGGACACAATGTGGCCAGCTCATGAGTACGGGTCGTATAAGCCTCAATTTCTGAACCCTTCATCTTAAGCTGCCAGAATTCCATCTCCAACTTTTGCACCTCGTTTCGAGGACAGTACTCCTCGGTCATCATATCCTTGAACTCATTCCAGGGGAGTCCATTTGCCATCGCTTGTCCAAGCATCTGGACTTGCGCGTTCCACCAAGACAGGGCAGCACCCTCCAAAGTCCCGGTGGCATACTTTACTTGATCCGCCGGTGGACAGTTACATTTGGAGAAAACGGACTCAGTCTTCTCAACCAGCGTACAAGCCCTACAGCACCCTCTGTACCGCTGTAGGTGTGTGGTTTGCAGTCCATGAAGGACTTGTATGTACACACCGGTGGTCCTGTTTTAACACAACACACATTAATCAAACATCCCCTACAGTTATAAAGGATATCAGATTTGTTTTTCTGTCATTGTTTACCTGCCGGTTGACCCGCGTGGGCAGCAGCCACTGCCGCCTGACATGCTCATTAATTAGAGCAGCCAATTCTGCGGGAGTCATGTTAATAGCACCACCACCCTGTTCTCCGGTGCCACGTCCACGTCCGCGTCCACGACCACGTCCACGTCCACGTCCACGAGCGTCCATTCTTTTCACTTTATATTCACAATACAATAATGAGTAACATCATACACATTTAACTCATTGAAGCGTAGTAAACAGTAAATGAAAGAAATAACATATCATCACAACAACAACATTCATAACAAAAATAATACCAAAGTAAATAAATTGCAATAAGTCACAATGTATTTAGCAATGTCAAAATTGAATTTTTGTCGTTCGTGTGGGGAAACAACCCTTCCCACATAGGTTTCAAAAAGAAAACACTACGTAGTCTAAGTCATATAAAGAAATCAATCGACAATGTCTGACCCATCACTATCATCCTCCATCTCCTCCGGTTCCTCTTCCTCGGGTCCCTCCTCGGGATCCTCCTCATCCTCAGAGTCTGCGGCAGGAGCAGGAGCTATAGCAATCTGGAGTGCTGCTAGTTGAGCTTCTAGAGTGGCAATCCTATTATCGGCTATGGCGTCCCGCTGTTCACGAGCAGTCACGCGTCCTTGGAGTGCCATAACACCATCTTGCATATGGTGACAACCGTTCAGCGTCTTCCCGTGTTCTTCCTTGAGTTCGTCCAATTGATGTCTCAGGTTGTACACCTCTTGCTGTAGTGTACAGACATCACCCGTGAGTCGTCTCACACGATGCTGTTCAGTGTCCAGTGCAGCCATTAGTGCAGCAATCAATTGCTCGTTGGACTGCGCCGTTCGTGGGAGTGAAAACATGGGTTGATTGGCATTGTTCCTAGTCCTTGGCTTTAGGACAGGTACGCGTTCCCTAAACATGATGTGGTCAACAAACCTAGGATAAGAACGCCAGTCACGCGGAGGGTCACGCTTCATCAAGCGAATGGTTGATCCAGTCAATCTCCTCTCGGGGATAAGCCAGTCTGGGCCAATCGAATCCATCATCAGGTACAGGTGTGGGAGGTGGGGATTCAGATCGTGTAGGTGATTCGGGTCGTTTACCCGGAGCTCTTGAAGACGATGCCATGCTGCAGAGAGTGTGACGTGTATGCCAATGAGTATACAGTAGATGACAGTAAGGCACAGGTAACTAATTAACTGTGTGCGGTATAGTCTAGTGTGTATGCAACCTAGTTCCCTATAACCAATGGCTCTGATACCAATCTGTCACACCCTCAAAATCCACTTGCGGAGTTTTACCGCGAGGCGTGTGAACAAACCAGGATCACAGTCAATAGTTACTCAGAACGACTCTAAATGCCATAATTTAAACATAATTAACCAAAATACCAACTTTAAACAATGCGGAAGCGTTTTTGAAAACAACCCAAGTCAATAAAGTATAACCATGGCAAAAAAGTGCCAAACCAAAGAGTAAATATAATTATTAAAATGTCAAATTGTCTTGAAGCATAGTGTCTTAAAATGCAATGAACCGTGCAGTGCTCCTATGGCAAGCAAGCTAAGGACCTGAGAAAAGCATACTAAAATGTCAACACATAGGTTGGTGAGTTCAAGAGTTTGAGTTCAATAAACATATAAACAGTTGTGATACATATAAGCAGTGTATGGTAATAGATAGCTAGTCTATTATCAGTAAATATTAATACATAGTGATTTTGCAATTGAAGCTGACTGTGATAGTTGTTGCCTCCTGTCACGACTTACCATGTCGTGACAATGTTCAATAGGACAAATTGCACCCGGTTGACCTCGAGTCACACAGGTGGGGCTCGTCAGACCCAGTAGTACTACCCAAGTTTCCCCGCTATTAAATATTAACAATTCAAAAGTGTGAGGACTTTTCCCATGGTAAACAGCACTATATTAATATTATACACAACTTAAATCATAAAAGCGTTCGTATAAATACCAGTATGCTATCTCCCCCAAAAGAGATTAAGTAAAGAGTGGGGCATGAACTCACCTGATGTATGCAAAGGTACCTAGGGTTTATTTTGAGAAACGAGAGGATAGCCAACCTTCACAGGTTACCTAGATCATGTGAGTACATAAGTACGTGTAAATAAAAGACATTGAAACCCTAATCATACCAAAATCAAAGACTCAAGCTTCCAGACAAATAGACACGTTTGACCTAGTTGACCCGTTTGACCCGTTGGTGACATTATGGGTTATAATTCAAATAAAGCCAATGAACACATACAACATACATGATTAACATTCAAATAGTGTCATACATATGCTATATCAACCAGGTGTATCACATAGATCATCATACAATCAAGTACTATACAAGTCATGCGAATCTAGCACATTAACATAACCACTAGCTACAATACAACTAACATGTCATACAAGGTTCAACCATTCATCACATGCCATGTGAAGCCACCCACGACTTCACATCCTAAACCCTGCCAATCCTACTAAGTAGGGGCCTCAGATCCGCACGCGTGTATAATGATCATAACCAAATTCTTTAAGCATATACATTGCATTCACAATCACAACAATCAATTACCAGACCCAAGCATGATGTCCTACTACTACACACACATCCAAACAATACATGATTACCATTCCAATTATCACCCATGATTATCCAAACATACCATACAACTAATTTAACACGTTCTATCACACTAGAATCCATCCTTGAACATAATAGCAAGTTCCTATCATCCCAAACATGATCATAACATCATACTTCAACGTTTACACAAATAAAGTTTCCCTTTTGGGAAAGAATATCCCAAAATCTATCAAACATCCAAGTATACATGAATTCATCATAATATACCAATTCAAGCTCATACTAACATCTAGACATGATCAACAACACTTAAACACCTCAATCTAACAATCTTCATAAACAAAAGTTTCTACTTTTGGCAAGCTATGACCAACATCATCAAATTAAAGATTTCTAGCATTCATAACATCAATCTATCTATTCTAATTATCATCATGAACCCATCCATAACATCAATCCATCACTAGATCACTACTACATGCAAATAAAGTTACTATTCTTAGTAACCTATGAACAATGATCAAAATCCCAACTTTCTTGCATAATCAACGTATTCTAACATTCATACAACCTATTAATCATCACATTCATCAAACAATCACCATCATGCATAATCACAACAATTTCGAATTAGGGTTTGTTTCATACCAAAGTTCATGATCAATCCACTAAAAACATAGAATTCTTGCATAATCGACGTTAACTAACATGTATACAATCTAACTAACATGTTAACATCATCAACCAACATCAATTTCGACCCCATGAAGGTCAATTTACGAATTAGGGTTCGGCCCTAAACAAAAACTCACAAAAAACGTGAAAAATCTAACCTTTAAACGTGTTATAGCTTGTAATTGATGATTCCAACAAGTTATATGCCTTGAAATCGATCCAATTTCGTGTTCCCTTGCTTGTTGTTGGCTGATTTCGCAATGGTGAGGGGTGTTTGGGGATGGTTTGCGGCCGAAGGGGGGTTTGGCTAGGGTTTGGGTTTGTTTTTTATTAATTTTAATTTACCTAATTACCCTTTTAACCCTTGTAATTTGTATTTTATAAAAACTAATCTTTAAACTCTTTGTAAAGTGTTTTTAACTTCATAATATAAAGATATAAACTTATAAAATCATTATATATCTTATCTTTATAAAAACACAAGACATACGAATAAATAGGCACGTTTCCGCGTTACGCGATAAATTCTTTAATTAACTGTTTATAAATGTGTAAACACATAAACATAACCCAATACTCACATAATCACTTAGATTCACATCCATTAACATTATTCATTATTATTAGGTCACCAACGTTAACGACAACTAGTGTGTGCTCATGACACGTGTATACAAGACTTAACGGAACTAACGGAGTTTGGTAACGGAAATTTACCGGATGTCACAGGTGATCCTGATCATCTCATGAGAAGGGATGGTCATCATCATATAAGGACTGTTAATATCTGAAGTCTTTAAAGTGTTTTGATAGCATTAGCCTAGGGGGAGTTTGTAAGGATTTATTTAAGGCTGATGCAACTCAAACACTTAAAGTCTCTTGCATGCATGCCAAGTGCATTGAAGAAGAATGCTTCAAACTTTCATATAAGTACAGAAATATTCTAAGTGTGAAATCTTCCGAAGCAAGACCAATATCTTCCGAAGCCAGACCAATATATTCAAGCCAAAGACAAGTCTTTCAAAGCTTCAGAGACAAAGTCTTCCTAAGCCAACACTTGAAGACAGATTTTTCCAAAGACTTTTATTATGCATGCTTTATCTGATGTACTTTACATAAAGCTAGACCCCCTTTCTGCTACAACTCTGTAAAATCACCAACTTATATGAGTTTGTGAAAAGGTCCATGCTTTTAGTAACTATATATTGAGATCTTGTTAACATGTGCAACTTTGTACTTCATGTACTTTATCCTTTTTGTAATATATTAGGATGTGATCTATGCATCTCATAGTCACAAGTCAAAAGGCAATCTGCCTTTTGACTGTACAATTGATTTTGTTTGTGTCTAGTAAATTGTATCTAACTTGCCTTCAAAGTAAGGTTGGCTGTAGGATGTAGTATATGTATCTCAAGTACTTGTAACTTTCTCATCATGCTTTGTAATATTTGTAATAGAACTTGAGAATGTAATATACTACAATCTTGAAAACCATCTCCTTGTGTATTTTACTATCTTCTTCTGTCTCATTCTTACTTGTGTTCTTAGTATCATTACTTGTGGTTAATCTAGTCTCACTATTTGATTAGTCAAGTTAATCTCCTCATTGTGTTGTTATGTTGTAAGTGCATACTCTTCCCCGGTCCTGCAAAATGGAAGGAACGTTATGAATGAATTAGGATGGGAAGAATTTAGGAACCTAGTAATTTAGAAATATTTCCCTTATAATGAGATAGAGAAACTAGAAACAAAATTTTTGACATTAGAAATAAGAGATGTAGCACATCAGGAGTATATGAATAGGTACAATTAACTCTCTAGGTTAGTGCCATATTGGTAACTCCAAAAACAAAAAGGATAGGAAGATACATCTAGGGTTTAGTACCACAGATAAGAGGAATGGTAAAATCTGCAGTGCCAAAAACTTTTCAGGATGTAGTAACTTTAGTAAGAAATTTGACAAACAAATGATTAGAAATGGATTGCTGGCTAATTTAAGGGTTGGAGATAAGAGGAAATGGAACAACATCAATCCAGGAAGAAAGTTGGAAATAACAACAAAAAGGTAGCGGGGAACCCAACAAGAAACTTTCTGGCAGTTGTTCAAGATAAGAAACTGCAGACAGAAGGATAACTATTGGATCAAGAAGAAGGCTGGTCCAACTAAAAACTAGATCACTTAACCTATTTTGATACAACTAATAAAGGACTTTCAAAGCTAAATGTGGAACTTCCGAAGGAAAAAGAGTTCTTTTGAGACAAAGTGCATGATTAACTTCCAAACACAAACTTACTTCCGAAGACAAAGTATTAACTTCTGAAGATCAAGACATAGAAGAAAATATCAGAAGTCAACTTCCAAAGTATAAAGAAAAGAAGAAGTCCTCAAGCCTCAGAAGAAGTAGCCTCTTCTGAAGTATAAGTGGCTTCGGAAGAACTTATTCTTCCAAAGCCAACGTTTGGAAGACACTACTATGAACTAGCGGACATAAGTATTGTCTCTGACACTCCGCTGCAGACCATTGAGATATTGCATGGCGTTTTCTTAAAAGCCATGTAGTTGACCATTCTTTATTCCACTGTTCACATTTATTAGTTAGTACAGTTACCAACTTTAGTTGGTGACAAAAGGTAAGTCATGGACATGTCATGACTACCATATCTTAGATAAGACATTATCTATGATATCTTAAACTATAGCTTTGTAGTATTTGCTTTAGTTAGGAGATTCCAGCTCGTATCAAAGTATAACTGGCTGTAGGTAGTAGTATATATAGTTTCTCATTGTAACTCATGTAATATGCTTGTAAGAGCCTTGTAATACTTTGAGTTGAGAAGTAATATATGCAAGTACCTTGAAAATTATTTCTTTGTTCTCTTTGTTACTTATTATATTATTATCAACTCATAGAAGAGACTTTTGCTTCACTTGTTCAGAGTGTAGTATAAGTGAGCTTGAGAGAAAACCAACTGTTGTTAAGTGACAAAACCGATCCTGCAATTGGTATAAGAGCTTCATAGACTCTTGATTATGAGATCCTCCTACCCTAACAAACCTGTTTTTCACTCCTCCTTACACCACACTCAATGTGGCCTCAACAAGTCTGAAGTAGAGATGGGAAGAATGACTAAAGCTCCCATCATTACCCCTGAAAACTTCTGTATCATTGAGCAGACGCATGGAAGGCTTCATCAGGTATCAAGATAGCAAGATGTGGCAATCTATTATCAAAATAAACATAATGTGGCAGCAACCAGTGGAAATGGTGCCATGATAGAGAAAGTCGTTGAAGATTACTCTGATGAGGTCCGGAAGAAGATGGATATTGACAGCAATTCAATGACTATTCTTATGATTGCAATACCCAACTCCATCATGGTGGGATTTGAGCATTACAAGTCAGACAAAGAACTGTTTGATGCACTTGTTCAGATGTACTCCAATTCTAATGACTCCAAGTAGGACTCACTGAAGTAGCAGTTTGAGAACTTCACCTACATTGCTGGAGAGACTCTCAGTCAGCAATATTTCAGGTACATGGATCTCATTTCTTCCCTTCAGTTTGTGGGAATTAGTCCTGAAGTTAGAGACCTCACAAGAAAGTTCATGAGTGCACTCCTTAATGAGTGGACGTTCTACTGTGTCTCCATTATGTGGACAGAAAATCTGACCACCCTCACCATGACCGAACTCTATGGCATCCTTGATGGATACCGTTTGGAGATGGAAAGCAAGAGAGGCCATCAGAAAAGCAGACCCTTGAGTCTTCCTGCAAGAGAGGCCATCAGAAAAGCAGACCCTTGAGTCTTCCTGCTAGCAACGTTTTGGTTGCTAAAGGCTCAAGACCCACACAACCTCAACAATACCTGACTTACACCTAGCAGCCATCCTGCTCATCTGGATCATACATTACATTTCCTGAGACTTGAAGGTCTCAATAGGTTCAGCATGGTTCCTTTCAGGATAGATGTGCCTTAGTCGCAGGAAGTGGACAGTTCAGTGATTATCAGTACTGCTTAGATGATATAGAGTGCTTCAATCCAGATGATGTGGAGTATGTGGACATAGTCCAACAAATCCCTATCTTAACCTACAGAGTAAAGAAGTTCTTCCAGAGAACTGGAAGGCAGTTCCTAGAACCCAACCAACAGCAAATTTGAGTTTGACAAAACTAAGGCCAAATGTTACAATTGTAACCAACTTGGTCATTGTGCAAGGGAATACAAGTCTCCCAAGTAAAATCCGGAAACCCCACAGGCCTTCACACATCCCTCTACATAAAAGCCCACTGGAAAGTCAACAGAGACAGCAACAATGGCTCAAGAAGTTGACTGGATCTTTATGGTACAGGATGTGACTCCTGCTGAAGCTCTCATGGCTAGAACATATGACAATAAGGTATATGAACATCTCTATACTCCTACATGTATTGCCAAGGTTAAACTATATCAGGACTATAATATGGAGATTAAATCCGATATTGAGTCTCTAAATGTTATCTGATTTTAAAAGGGCAGAATCTGACTATCAAAGAAAAATTGAAGAGTTGGAGAAAATTTTTTTCTTGTTAAAACACAAACATACAAACTATGACTCAAATAAAGGAATTAATATCCAAATTGTTTTAGGCTCAACCCCAGCCCGTCACTGTTGAGGCTCAAGCCAGGAAGTATGTCACTTTTTAAGCAAAACTTCAAAACTATTATTGCATCATCCTCCTATTCCAAGATTTGTTATCAAAATAAAAGAGGTTTAGGGACCAATGAAATTGCCCCTCCACACTCTTATGTGTCCATAAGACAACCAGTGTGTGATACTGAAGACCAAGAGGTCCCATACCCATCTTCACCTGAGTTGAAGAATAATGCAATAATAGAGGCCACCATAGGGAACGCACACGTAAATCAACCCACTTCTCCTGGTGATGATCAAATCCTAACCACCAAGGCCAGAAGAAGCAGAGCTAAAGCAGCAAGAAGAACTGTCAGGCTGAGTCTAAGCTGATGATTGACCCAAAACAAAAGGGTGTATTCATCTCAGCTGGATTCTAGGTGATAGGTAACTCAGATTCAAGAAAAATGTGTAGTACCAACACTCCTGTCCTACCAAAGGATTAGAATATAAAAGGGAAAGGTTACTAATGAAGGGAAAAAGAACAAGAAACAACAATCCTCAAGTTCCCAGTAGACTTACATTGCATGCATAATGTGTGGTGTGCAAAACCATATGGCCAGAGATTGTTATTACAATCCTGCTAGCACACATTATCCAAATAATGTTAAAAGAGAAGGAGTTAGGGAAGGTATCTTATTTGGACCCTATCAAATGGTCCAAGTGATGAAAAAGGGAAAGCTGGTTTCCGAAGCAAGGTTTCTTTGAGAAGAAAGTGCTTCTTTTGAACGGAAAATGGATTCAAAAGCTAAAATTGTCAAGAATCAAAAGAACACAAGAGTTCCTTTGAAACCATCCCAAAAGAAGACTACTTCGGAAGAAAGGGTGGTGAAGACTTCTTCCGAAAAGAAAGAAGCCTTGGAAGAATGCCAAGCTGCAAAAGCTTCAACAAGCTCATCCTCCATGATCAACCAAAAGATTTATTAGAAGATCAAGAAAGATGTTACAGGCCAAACCTCTTCTTCAGAGACATTCATTGAACCCCCATGCTTAAAATTTTGTTCATTATGTCACTATCGTTGGAAGAACCCAAGACCAACAAGGCTTGTGTTTCCAATCAAAACTAATCGTCTCATCTTATGTGTAGGGACATCCATATGACAAGATAACAATGTTTGGATCATGGATAGTGGGGGCTCCAGGCACATGACAGTGAACAGATCTCTCCTTCAATAATTTCAACAATATGTTGGAAGTCTTGTCTAGTTTGGATGTGAGGCAAGAGGATATATTTCTGGCAGAGGACGTATATCCAATGGAAAATTAAAGGTTGACAAAGTTAAGTTTACCAAACAGCTTGAACACACCTGTTAGGTATGTCTTAGTTTTATGGTCAAAAACATTAAATGCTCTTCATAGAACATGAGTGCATTATCCATAAACCCAGGATGACAATTCCTCCGGAATTAGTTCTTCTTAGATCTCCTAGAAAAGGGGATATGTACAAGCTTGATATGAACAATGTCACCCCAATGGGTGAAGTGTCATGCTTTCTTTCCAAAGCTGATGGTGATGAGTCAACACTATGGCATAAACAAATGTGTCATGTAAATTTTAAGATAATAAATAAATTGGCTAAAAATAACTTGGTACATGGTATACCTAAAAGGCATTTTTCCGCAAAGATAGTTGTGTTGCATGCCTGAAAGTGAAGCAACACAGGGCATCTCATAAATCCAAAGTTATTAACTCTATCACCACTCCATTACACTTATTGCACATGGATCTACTTGGTTCCATAAGTATAATGAGCATTAGAAGGAAATCATATTGTCTTGTGATTGTTGATGATATTACAAGAATTACATGGTATTATTTTTAAGATCTAAAGATGAAACTGCTGAAAGGTTAAAATCTTTTATTCTTAATATAGAAAATCAAATTGATCACAAGGTTAAAATAACTAGAAGTGATCAAGGGATTGAGTTTAAGAACCTCATTCTTGAAACATTTTGTAACTCAAAAGGGATTGCCAGACAATATAGTGCTCCTAGAACTCCTCAACAAAATGGTGTTGCTGAGAGGAGGAAGAGGACACTTATTGAGGCTGCTCGAACTATGATAGTTGATTCATAGGTGCCTCTAACATTCTGGGCAGAGGCACTCAGCACTGCATGTTATATGCAGAACATGGTTCTTGTAGTAAAGCCACATGGAAAAACCCCTTATGAGTTATGGAACAAAAGGCCATTGTTCATTGGCTTTCTAAGGTCCTTTGGCAGTAGGTGCACCATACTTAACACAAAAGATAGTTTGGCAAAATTCGTTGAAAAGTCAGATGATGCTATCTTAATTGCATACTCCTCTAGCTCTAAAGCTTATAAAGTTTACAACATCAAAAATCAACAATTTGAGGAATCATCCAACATTGTTGTCAATGAGCACACTCCTTGTGTTAGGTGGAATGGCCTTGATCATATATTTGACTTAAAATTGATTCCAAGCTATTCTAAACCATCTTGTGAGAATGTTTTAGCTGGAACAGGTGCTTAAAGTGATTTTGATGCTGACCAGCTATTTGAGCTACCCAGACCTGTTCTAAGTTCTCCAATAGTTATAACAAATCAATCTCCCACTATTGGCATATCTGATAGTATAACCATCTCAAGGGATAGTGGACCTTCAACCAGTGATTCACTTGTTAACCCTCAAGTTTCATCAGGTGACATTGTACAACACCAAGCTAATGGAAGTAGTATCTTGAAGGAATAGGAAAATGTTAATGCTGTTTCACAGCCAACAGATGATGATGTTTCTTGTTCATTCAATTAGCCCTCATTGAATGAGTTTGAAATAGCAGCAGGACAAAGTATTCTAGCTTTTGAGCAAAATATGTCCAATCTGGATTTATCTTTGCAACTGGAGGTGACTCCTCAACTAAGGATTCACAACACTCATCCAGCTCAGAACATCATAATGGATGTCTCTGAAGGTGTGAGAATAAGAGGACAGACTCATCATGGGAATGTCAACTTTTACTCATGCTTCTTGTCTCAGATGAACCCAAAACAGTAGAAGATGCCATGAAAGATAGTAGCTAGGTTGAATCGATGCAAGAGGAGCTACTTCAATTCAAGAGACAAAGGGTTTGGAACCTATGCCACTACCATCTGGTCAAGTTGTTAGGATCTCAACATCTAGTTTGATCAATTAGAATGGATTTGCAGCGGAGTGAGCCCACGAATTAACAAATTTAAACAAGAACACACGAAATTTATCAATGAAACAGTGTTTGTTATAGAGATAGAGAATTTCTGCCAAAAGGAATATATTCATTCAATACACGCTTCAGCTGGCTTCACCCTCGTTACAATTAGTTCATCTTTCCTTTTATAAGGGAAGCTGACGTCAGCTGATGTCACTTGACAGTGACATCTAACTGTTATTTAACTACTAAAAGTTAACACAACTACTGAAGATGTCAAACAACTGACATCTTCTTACAAAAATACCAAGTGTTAACTATCACTACAACTACTGAAAACAAACTACTGAAACAACAATGACTGAAGAACATGCTCTTCAGTCGTTTTACAAGTACTGAAATAGAAAAGAAAACTACTGAAAGGAAACCATCACAACAACTAAAGAATGCTTCTTCAGCTGTTGTGACAAACTTTGAAGGCTTCAGTACTTGGACTTCTTGAACTTCAGTTGTTATCATTAGCTAATGTCTTCAGATGTTGTCTTTAGTCTTTGTACTTCAGCTGTTGATCTTTATTACTTTAGTATTTAGCTGTTGTTCTTTAGACTTTGGTCTTCAGCTGTTGAAGTCGTCAGTACTTTAGTGTTCAGCTGTTGATCTTCAGACTTTGGCCTTAAGCTGTTGAAGTCTTTAGTACTTTAGTCTTCAGCTGTTGATCTTCAGACTTTGGTCTTCAGCTGTTGAAGTCTTCAGTACTTTAGTCTTCAGCTGTTGATCTTCAGACTTTGTCAAACAGCTGATCAAGTCTTCAATAGTTGTTGTGATGTCTTGTGGGACTTAATGGTTTTTCTGATCTGGCTCATTGGTTCTTTTGGTCTAACAAACTCCCCCTGAACCAATGCAGCCAAAACCTTTAAGCTTATTGAAGATGTCCCACTTATTATGGCAGAAAGATTGGTCTTTTTGTCTTCTAGATCAGCTCAGAAGTGACCCTTGTAAGCACAGGCCTGGGAAGAAGTCTCAATGATCTGTTTGACAAAGGATGGATGGGAACTCTATCTTGGGGAACTGGACATAGAGCTTTTACCCCATCCATGAGATCTAATTCCCAACTATGAGTCTGTAAGACTCCCTTGTATAGGCCTCAAGGAAGATTACTTGTTCCTCCATGGTAAGCTCTTCTGCTTCTCCTTTAAAGAGTGACTCTGGCCCATAATACTCAGAGAGGTATTTGACCTGCTTCCCATTTTTTAGTTCCACAGTTGTTATGACTCTATATGCGAATTCATCTGGGTGAATACCCTCTAAGAACAACTGGAGCTCATTCTTTCTAACTTCCTCAAGCCTCCTATACACTAACCCTTTTTTCACCACTTTATTCTCCAGCATCTTTTGTGGGGTCTGCTTAGCTTTATAGGCTTTCTTGAAGTCATCTAGGATCTCCCAAGGTGATACTACAAAGGCCAATGAGATCACTTCATCTACAATCTTCTTTACTTGGCCAATGTATCTCTGTGGAATATTTTTCTTTTGAATCCTATGAGACACCCTGGGATCAGGCCAAATCCTCACTCTCTCTTTTTGATATTGAAAGGTATGTCTGAGAGTGTATAATCTCTGAGCATGTTTCTTCATATTGATGATTGAAGATGTGGCAGCGTATGCTTTGTCGACTCTTCTCAACAGTTCCTCATCGTGTTGTTTGTGAAGCTCTTCTTCTTCTAACTTCACTTTCACAATTTTCCTTTGAGATTCAGGAGTAATTGTTGGAGGGTGACTTATGGCCTTAGGCAACTGTATAACAGCTGAGATTGGCAGCCTGTCTTCATCTTCATCATTATCTTCTTCTTCCTCTTCTAGCCTCAGTACCCTTCTCTTCCTCTTCTGGGGTACAGCATCGGCTATTGGTTTTGTGGGTAAGGGAATTGGTTTAGTGGGTTGTGGTTGTGGTGGTTTTGGTGTGGGAATTTTGACAGGCTGTTCTAGCATTTTGGATGTAAGTGAGGCTTTAGATTGTTTGACCAGTTCAGTCCTGCTCCCAGCACCAGCTTCATTCAAGGCTTCAATGACCAGCCCTTTGGTATATACATCAGATGAACAGATCTTGGTGGTTATTGCCAAGATGCTGTCCCTGGACCAGGACTTGATTTCAATCAATGATCTTCCAAGATGCTTAGCTATGAACCTGATCATGATTTCTAGCCTTTCCCTTTCCAACACATTGTAACTTGCCCATCTTGCTTGGATTTCTTCAATTTCCAATCTTCTAATTTCTGAGTCAAGTTTTTCAGTGTCATGACCTTGCCTAAACAGTTGATCAATGATGTTATCCATTGATCGGCTATGTTGGGCATCAGCCTCCTTCACCATTTTCTCCAACTCCTTCTCCTTCTTTCCACTCTTCCTTTTCTTGTATGTGACCTAAAAGTCTTTAGTACTTTTAATCACTTTCTCCATTTCAGCTTCCTTCTCCTTCTCTTTCTCAGTCTCTACACCCAACTCCTTCTCATTTTCCACCTCTATCTCTTTTTCTTTCTCTTTCCCATCTTCAATCCTCTTTCGTTTTGCTTTCACTGACTGAATCTCCCCCTTTTTGGTTGCATTGGTTGCAAGGGTTTGATTATCAGAAAGCCTTTTGCTCACAACTTCCTCTGTCAAGGGTTGGATAACCGAGGGAAGGCTCTCATCAAGGGTTTTAATCACTATATCAGTGATAATTGGTGTGATGAGAGGTAAGGAATTTTGAAAGATAGCAGCTATTTGCTCAGGGGGTTTTGTCCCTGAGAGATAGTGCCAGAAGTAGAGGCAGGTGGCTGAGTGTTTTGGAGTGGCTCTATGTATAAGAGATCTTCAGAGGAAGGTGCCATCTGTTGGTGTATTGCGGCAGATGGACTTAGATCCTGAGACGTTTTGGCTAGCAGCTCTTTGAGTCTGCTCACCTCAGCCTCTAGGATTGTGTTGTGGGCTAAGACATCATAGAAGAAGCCCAGGTCATCATCAGTTTGTGCTGAATCATCTGACCTCCTGATAGAAACAGGATGTACATGCA
Organism: Flaveria trinervia; assembly: GCA_025506515.1. Lineage (NCBI taxonomy): Eukaryota > Viridiplantae > Streptophyta > Magnoliopsida > Asterales > Asteraceae > Flaveria > Flaveria trinervia. The sequence goes on from CM046444.1 coordinate 43,589,214, forward strand.
CTGTGTGTAGATCAGTATAAGCATGTGCCCCTTGGTCTTGGTTTCGGGGACTTCCAGCCTCAGGACTTTGTCCTTCATTGGCTTTGCCTCTGGTGAGGTCTTATAGATGTTACCCTCTTCATCCTAGTCATTTGCTGAAACAGGGGAAGTGGTAGCCTCACCAGATGTTCTAACCTCCTCTACTACACTTGGAGATTGAACAGTATAACCCCTGTGTTGTGGGTTAGCAGGAGCATTTGGATCCTCCCCCTCAATTGTTAAGGCTATCCCAGTTTTGATTGGTATCTGGGGAGGGGGTGAGGAATGCAACTGACTCAGCACTTTTGCAACTATTATGGTAGGACTTTGGGGGCGGTTGCAGTGGGAGATGGTGTAGAAGCAGTATGCACCTGGGGAGAGTGGTGCGTTTCAATGGCAACCTCCTCAAATGAGAAAGGTTCCAGATGTATAGGTGCCCCGTATGTGGTTGCTGCAGGCTCCTGTTGAGAGGAAGCCTGAGCGGTTGAGGTTGGGTGAGTACTTGTAGCTACTGGGGGATTATGGCCAGTAGATATATCCTGCGTTTATGTTGCAGGGACATCCTCAGGGGACTCATTTCCTGAGTAGCCGTTTTGGGATTCTTGTGTTTGGGTTTGGTGGGGACTTTGGATTTGGAGGTGGTGGCTGTGGGTTCCAGCTACGTGGGTTTTCGCAGCTTGGCAGCCTGTTTGAGTGACTGGTCTGAGTTGTGCCTGGAGTATACCTCAGGCAATACAGCCATGGCAGGGACTCCAAGGCCAACAAGTCCCTTAGCTTTCAGCTGGTTCTCTATAATAGCCATTATGAACCGTGGATATAATATCCATCGGTTAGCAATAGGTTTTGAGACCATATCCTTAAGTTCAAGAAATATTATTGCCGAAAAATGTAAGTTTTGTTGCTCAAGGAGAGAGAAGAATACCTGCTGCCACCTGGTTGACATTTGATCCCAAGAAGAAGTCTTAGGGGCTAGGCAGACATTCACCATATGAAAAATAAGGCGTTCCGCGTCATGGAAATGCTTCTTTAGGATGGTAGAAGCGCTGAGGTTACCCTAGTATCCATGGTGGGCACATGATAGATCAGTGGTGCCCTTTGAATATCCAGCGGAGAAGGTGGCATCATCCCGTTGTAGGGTTTGGCGAAGGATTTCCGGAGTGATGACCACCTTATGGTAGTTGACAAAGGACTGGAGAGATTCGGTGTCATTCTCCCTAGTGGTAAGGGTGACGTTCGTCCAGAACTGATTTAGGGATTCGGCATAAATGGTAGGATTGATAAGGAAGGCCGTTTTGTATGGAGAATGGACCATTAGATCAATGGCAGTATCAAACTTCGTCCAGAAGGATTGATTTAGGGTGATTTGGTAAGGTAGGCAACACAGTTGTGTCTTGGTTTAAGCTGCATGCTCGCCATTAATGTGAGAGAAGGTTTGAGTTTTTGAATGTTAGGTTTGAGATAATGAAGCTCTGTAGGATTAGGTATTATAGGGTATGGGTTATAAAACAACTGAAGGGTTTGGTGTTAATCATCAGTAGTTTTAAACGACTATGACATGGTATTAACCTTCAGAGGTTGAAACAACTGAAGTATTGGTTTTAGGCATCAGCAGTTATAAAACTACTAAAAACCATGGTTTGGACTTTAGATGTTGGAAACAACTAAGGACTTGGTGTTAGTCATCAGTAGTTGTGAAACTACTGAAGACATGGTTTAGTCATCAGTAGTTGTGAAACTATTGAAGACATTGGTTTTGCTTCAGTTGTTTAAGATGAAACAGCAGTTGTAAAACGACTGAAGAGAAAATTCCCATCAGTAGTTTTCGCCAATTCTTAGCTATTCAGCTGTTTCATGCTGTCCTCAACACTTACTCATTAGACTTTTTCGCTATTTTCAGTATTTCATAGGACATCAGTACTTATCTGTTTTTACCAACATCAGTAGTTATAACTGCATCAGTTTCTTTTAGCAGAATCAGTACATATTTGTGAGATGTTTACTAATGATCATCAGTACTTGTTTACTGAGATCATCAGTAGTTGTCACTTATTCTAGCTGCAGCATACCATGCCTTAACACTGGGTTTTGGAAAGCTGAACTATCCAAAGGCTTAGTAAAAATGTCTACAAGCTCATCAGCACTAGGCACAAACTTTGGATCAATTAGACCTTTTTCAAAACAGTCCCTAATAAAATGGTGTCTGATCTCTATATGTTTGGTCCTAGAATGCTGGACAAGATTCTTGACAATGCAAAGAGCTGAAGCACTGTCCATTAATAATGGAGTCTTAGTCTCTGTAATGCCATAATCCAAAAGTTGGTTCTGAAGCCAGAGTACCTGAGATGTACAACTTGCAGCAGCAATGTACTCTGCTTCGGCAGTGGATGTAGCAACAGATGTTTGTTTCTTACTCTGCCAAGAAATCAAACAATTGCCTAGGAATGACATCCACTAGAAGTTGACTTTCTGGTTAACTTACACCCTGCATAGTCACTATCAGAAAAAGCAACTAATTTGCAAGAGTGTCCAGTGGAATACCATAAACCTAGAGATAGTGTACCTTGCAGATATCTAAAGATCCTCTTGACTGCAATCAAATGAGACTCTTTAGGAGCAGCCTAAAATCTAGCACAAACACAAGTTGCAAACATGATATCTGGTCTAGAAGCTGTTAAGTACATCAAGGACTCAAGGACCCAATCATACATCTGTAAGTGTTTCATCAACAACTTTACCTTCTGATCTGCATCCAGTTGAGTGGTGTGGCACATGGGAGTAGAACAAGGCTTACAGTTTTGTAAATCAAACTTATTCAAAAGATCTTTTGTATATTTAGACTGATGAATGAAAGTCCCATCAGCCTATTGTTTGATTTGCAATCCTAGAAAGAACTGTAATTCTCCCATTGCACTCATTTCAAACTTCTTTTGCATTAAATTGGAAAAATCATCACACAACTAGGGATCAGAGGATGCAAAAATAATATCATCAACATAAATTTCAACAAGTAGCTTATGCTGATCCACCTTCTTAATGAACAAAGTTTTATCTATGGAGCCTCTAGTGAAATTATTTTGAAGAAGAAAATTTGATAATGTCTCATACCAGGCTCTAGGAGCTTATTTCAACCCATAAAGAGCCTTATCAAGCTTGTATAGCCAATTTGGATGTTTATTATCCTCAAAACCTGGTGGTTGACACACATAAACCTCTTCTTTTATTTTCCCATATAAAAATGCACTTTTAACATCCATTTGAAAAACTTTAAGATTGTGGAATACAACATAGGCTAAGAACAATCTAATTGCCTCCAATCTGGCTACAGGAGCAAAAGTTTCATCATAATCAATACCTTCTTCCTGTGCAAACCCCTGAACAACCAATCTGGCCTTGTTCTTAACAATAAGCCCATTTTCATCTGTTTTAGTCCTAAACACCCATTTAGTGCCTATTGCACACTTACCTGGGGGTAGAGGAACCAGTTCCCACACTTGCTGCTTGTTGAACTGAAGTAGCTCAAGCTGCATGGCTTCAACCCATCCATTGTCCCTTAAAGCAATGTGATAGTTCTTTGGCTCTTGTTGACTAATGACGAGAGCATAGAAGCAGAAATTGGACAATTTACTTCTTGTTGAAACTCCAGCATTGATATCACCAATGATTTGAGACATTGGGTGATTCTTCAGCTCTTGATAAACAATGAGATCTGTGCAAGTGTTTGTAGGACCTTTAGCAGCAGCAGATGGTAATGCAGACTCTTGAAACCAAGAATGAGATGATGGCAAATCAAAAGATGTAGAGGAATCAGAGATCTCATCAGCATTTGTTGTGGATGGAACTGTTGAAGCTACAGGAACATCAAGTTTAGTGGACTCAGGCAGTTGATCACTAAACTTGAATAGGTGAGTATTGATATTATCATCATCATCAATACCACCAGGTGGAGAACTGTTGACATGGGCAACAGCTGAAGCCTGATAAGGAACATATTGTAGTATGTCCAAATCAAATAACTCCACAGGGTTTTGTGGAATCTTGTCCTTTGGAGATTCATTAAACTTCACATGCTAAGTCTCTTCAACTATCTTTGTTCTGCAGTTGAAGACTTTGTATGCCTTGCAAGTAGATGAATAACCAACAAAATACCCTGCATCCACCTAGGATCGAATTGTGGAGTTGATCCTTTGTGTTGAGAATGAAACAAGGACACCCAGAGGCTCTGAAAAATGAAATTAGAGGAGCCAAATGATGTAGAACTTCATATGGAGTCTTCATCAACCTCTGATTTACTAAGGCTCTATTCTGCATATAGCAAGCTGTGTTAACAGCTTCAGCCCAAAAGGTCAGTGACAAACCAGAGTCAGCCAACATGGACCTTGCAGCTTCAATTAGGGTCCTGTTCTTTCTCTCTACTACTCCATTTTGTTCTGGAGTCCTTGGGATGCTAAACTGCCTCTTGATTCCCTTTGAGAGATAAAAATCATCAAGTGTATGGTTTCTGAATTCTGTTCCATTATCACTTCTGATACACTTGACAGATAGGGAATACTGCTTCTTAACATACAACACAAAGTTTATAATCATATGAGCAGCCTCATCCTTTGAATGCAAGAAGAAAGTCCATACAAATCTGGAGTAATCATCCATAATTACCAGACAGTATTTCTTCTTTGCCATACTCATTATCTTACAAGACCAAAGATATCCATGTGTAGTAATTGCAAGCAGGCAATGGACTTAGGTCTTCAATAGGAGGGAATGAGACTTTCTGTTGTTTTCCTTCAAACAAGCAGTGCAGTTGTCTTCACATCTGAACTCCTTCATAGGCAATCCCCTTACTAAACCATGATGTATCAGCTAATTCAAGGTTTTAAGATTCACATGACCCAGCCTTCTATGCATAGAATAGATTCTTGAGGAGAAGCCTTGGAAAATAGGCAAGGATGGCCTTTGAGATCTATTTTCTTGGAAAGATCTAAGGCATACACTCTTCCTGTCCTGTTGGCCCTCAGGAGAGTGTGATCATCCAACACCTTATCAATCAAACTCAGAACTTTGGATGACAGAATCCTGTAGTTCTAACTGGTGAAAAGAGCAACATGGCCTTTATCACACATTTGACTGACACTCAAGAGATTGTACTTGAGATTCTCCACATGGTTAACATCATCAAACCTTATTTCCCCATTGGAGACAAATCCTTTGCCAATGATGTAACCCTTAGCATCATTGCCAAAAGAAACAAACCCCTTCTTTCCTTGAGAGTAATCATGAAGAAGAGAGTTGTTCCCTATCATATGCATAGATCCTCCACTGTCAACATACCAGATGCTATTGTGGCATGCTGAAGAACCCTGCAATAATAATAAATTAGTTAGTTTTTGAGACCCAAACCTTTTTGGTTTTGGGTCTGTTCACATCAACAGATGGTAAACTAAAAGATTTGCTATGAAGAACAGCCTGAGGGGATGGAGATGGTGAAGAAGAAGAATCCTTTGGCATGGATTTTCTTCTCTGTGGTTTCAGCACAGGAGCATCTAATTGGTTGACTCTCCCCAATAGATGTTGAACCATCATAACAAGTTGTGTCTGATTCTGTGATAAAGCCTTCAGCTCATCAGACACATTAGTGCTTGAGATTGATGGATTCCTGTGTTGTACCATCTCCCTTTGAGCAACCAAAGCTGTTGCCTGATTAACCCCTTCCTTTTTGGATTTTTTTTTGGATTTTGGGTTTCAGGTTTTGATGTTGCTGGTACAAACTTGGTTTCAAATTCAGTTTTCATTTTATCCATTTTCTTTTTAATGTTCTCATTGTGTTTGAGTTTGGAGCCCTTTTTATACCAGCACTCATGAGTAAGATGATTGAATAAGCCACATATTTCACATGGCTTTTTCTTCATCTTAAGTTGATCATCTGCTGAAGAAGATGAAACTACTAAAGACTTATTCTTTAGTAGTTTGCGACCAGTACTAGCAGTTTTCTTCCTTGCAGTACATGCTTTCTTGATATCTTCTTTAGTAGTTTTCCCACCCTTTCTACTGGCAGTTTTCTTTCCTTTAGTACATGCAGTAGTTTGGGTTTGTTCTCCAGGTGTTATGACTTGCTCTTTAGTACTTTCAGTACTTTGTAAAATACCACCTGGAGTGATCAACCTTTTGATCATGTGAGTGTCAGCATTTGAACCATCAACATCAGCTGATAGGTTTTGGGAGGAATTAATGCTGACTCCAACCTCTGATGGTGTTGTATCAGATAGTAGATCACATGATGAAAAGGATTGGTTATTGCTTTCTCCATCAGATTCTACCTCTGCTCTGGGAGTAAAATCTGTAGGAGGAGCAGTGTGATTATAACCAATGCCAAACTTCACATTGGAAGCAGTCTGCTTACTGAGAAGCATTTCAAAACCCTTGCAGGAACGTACCCATCGATCACACTCTACCTGGGTAGCTGCAAGTGTTTCATTGAGGTCTCTGTACTTCTCTAGAAGTAGCTCTTCCCTAGCCTTATCATCAGTGATTTGGCATTTAAGTTTGTAAATCTCATCATTCTTACCATTAAGCACAGACCCAAATTCAACTTTTCTTTTGGATATTATTTGTTCTAGCTCAATGTTCTTGTTAATTAAATCTATATTTGCTTCTCTAATAGATGCAAATGCGGCTATGTATGTTTCAGAACATAGCTTGGCTTTCGCCTCAGAGGATACCTGTGATACCTGTGGTGTGGAGGCATTGGAGGATGAGGTATCAGCAGACTCCAGGGCCATAAGAGCAAGGTTTCCAAAAGGATTGCCACCACCATGTTGACCAGCACCAGAAAACAGTTGTTCATGACCAGACATATCATCTGGTAAACTGCTCCAGTCAACAACTCCTGGGGTGAAAAAGCTGTGTTGTGAGGTTGAGATTGTTGATGAGATTGGGAAGGTTGAGGCTCAGGAAGAGCAGGTGGTTGTTGAGCAATGGGTACTTGAACTTGACTGGTTTGTGGCATGTAATAGCAGGCATATGGATATGGCATTGGACCCTGAGGGACAAAATACGCAGGAGATAGAGGTTGTGATTGATGACCAGAACTAGCAGGATGTTGCCCTCTGTTTTGTTGAATATTACTTGGAAAAGTCACAAAGGGTGTTGGACCAAAAGAACCAATGAGCCATGATCAGAAAACCTCTAAGTCCCACATGGTATCACAACAATGCTGAAAGCTTCATCAGTAGTTTGACAAGTGCTGAAGACTTCAACAGCTGAAGATCAAGTGCTGAAGACTTCAACAGCTTAAGAACTAAAGTGCTGAAGTACAACAGCTGAAGAACACAAATACTAAAGCTGAACAGCTGAAGAACACAAGTACTGAAGCTGACAGCTGAAGAATACAAGTGCTGAAGCTGAAAGACCAAAGTACTGAAGTACAACAGCTGAAGAAGTTTACAAGTGCTGAAGATCAACAACTGATGTACAAAGTCTGAAGACAAAGACTGAAGACATCAGCTGATGATATCTACTGAAGTCATCAGCTGATGAAACATCTCAAGGTCAAAGTCTGAAGATCAAGTACTGAAGCGTCAGTAGTTTGTCACAACTGCTGAAGAGTACTTCTTCAGTAGTTGTGATATCAGTAGTTTTATATTTCTAGTTTCAGTAGTTTTGTAAAACGGCTGAAGAGCTTGTTCTTCAGTCGTTGTAGTTTCAGTAGTTTTATATTTCTCAGTAGTTGTAACAACTGATAACACTTAGAACTTTTTGTAAGAAGATGTCAGCTGTTTTGACATCTTCAGTAGTTGTGTTTCAGTTGTAATAAATCTGTTAGATGTCACTATCAAGTGACATCAGCAGACGTCACATCTCTTATATAAGAGGTGTCGACCTAATCATAAGTGTGACATTCTGTTACCACGAAAGCGAATATTGAATGAAATATATTTGCAGATATTCTCTCTCTCTATAACCGTCTTTGTTCATCATTGAATATCGTTTTCTTCTTGTGAATCGACTAATTCATTGTTTGAAATCCGCTGCAATACTCTTCAATCAATCAAACATAGATCACTGATCCTAACAAGTGGTATCAGAGCAAGGTTAATCATTGATCGATCTAACAATTGATCATTGAAACTGCTAATTGATTTCTGTGTTTGATTGAATTAGCGCATTTGCAAGAACTGGTTATAGATTATTGAATTTCTGCCGCTTTCGTTCATTTATTTTGAGATCTTCTACTTCAATTGGTTGTTGCGTTTTTGTTCTAAATCTGTTTTAGCTTAACTGAATTTGATTGAATCCGAGATGACGACTCCTTCTAATGACCCTCACAATACCGGTTCCTCAACCAAGCCTCCGATGCTGGTTAGGACCGAGTACAACATATGGCAACGAAGAATGCTTCATCACCTGTCTGTTAACAGTTCAGGTTGTTGGACATCTGTGGTACATGGACCACATAAGCCTATGGTGAACAATCCGAAAACCAATCAAATGGTTCCGAAGAAGAAGGAACAACACTCTGATGAAGATCGGAAACTATTTGAGATTGATGCTAAAGCCCATGGAATTCTGGTCATGGCACTGCCTAATGAAATCTATTCAGGGCTTATGTATCATGAAACTGCTCATGATCTCTGGAATGCCCTGAAGGAACAATTCGGTGGCACTGATGAGGTCTTAGCAAACAATAAAGAGATCCTTGCCCAACAGTATGAGACATTCACTCATAGAAAGGGTGAGACACTGACTCAACAGTTTGAGCGCTTTTCCTGCTTGATATCTGAGCTGAAAATGGTGAAACAGGAATACACCAATAGCCAGATGAACAACAGATTCCTCAGATCACTGCCTGAGAGATGGGACACATACACTATTGTCCTACGCTCCAGTGCAAATCTAGAAGGCCTATCTCTCACCCAACTTCATGGGAAACTGCTTACATTTGAAAGAGAGATAGAGCAAAAGAGGAAACTGTCCTCATCAGGAAAGCTCACTGATGACTTTGTACCAGGCAATACTGCCTTGGTTGGTCATGAGTCAGAATATGCTGCATCTGAAAGAAATTAAGATGAGCATATAGATTTCTCTTCAAATAGTTCTGTCATGCATTTGTTGGTATTGAGAGTCATTCTGGCAGTAATAGTGACAATTATGCTTCATCATGGATGATTTGAAAGGAATAGCTGATGATGATCTAGAAGAGATGGATATTCTGAGCCAGATGGCACTGATTAATATCAGATCTCAGAAGTTCTACAAGAGAACTGGCAGGAAATTTCCTGGACTCTCTGGCAAAACCAAAGTTGGTTTTGACAAGAGTAAGTTGAGGTGTCACAAATGCCAAAGGCTAGGACACTTTGCAAGAGAGTGTAGATCAACTGGATCTAACTCTTCTGCACCCTTTGTGACTTTTCCTAGTACTAGTCCACAAAACAGAGGGCAACATCCTGCTAGTTCTGGTCATTATTCACATCCTAGATCTCCTGCATACTTTGTTCCCCAAGGTCAAATGTCATATCCTTATCCCTGCTATTATGTGCCTCAACCAAATTCTGTTCAAGCTCCAATTGCACAACAACCACAAGCATTGCCTGAACCACAGCCTTCCCAATCTCATCAAGAAACTCAACCTCAACAACACAGCTTCTTCACCCCAGGAGTTGTTGAGTGGAGCAGTTTACCAGATGACAGTCTGGTCATGAACAACTGTTCTCAGGTGCTGTCAACATGGTGGTGACAGTCCATTTGGAAATCTAGCTCTTATGGATTTGGATTCTGCTGATACTTCATCCTCTAATAACTCTACACCAAAGGTATCACAGGTATCCTCTGAGGCAAAAGCCAAATTATGTTCTGACACATGTATAGTAGCATTTGCATCTATTAGAGAGGCAAATGTAGCTTTAATCAATAAGAAATTGAGCTAGAACAAATAATTTCCAAAAACAAAGCTGAATTTGAGTCTGTGCTTATGATAAAAATGATGAGATTTACAAACTGAAATGCCAAATCACTGATGATAAGGCTAGGGAAGAGATACTTCTAGAGAAGTATAAAGATCTCAAAGAAACCCTTGCAGGAACCCATGTAGAGTGTGATAGATGGGTACAATCATGCAAAGGTTTTGAAATGCTTCTTAGTAAGCAATGTGCTTCCAATGTGAAGTTTGGCATTGGTTACAATCACACTGCTCCACCTACAGATTTTACTCCAAGAGCAGAGGTAGAATCTGATGGTGAGAGTGATAACCAATCCATCTCATCATGTGATCTACTTTCTGATACAGCACAATCAGAAGTAGCAGTCAGCATCAAGCCCTCTCTGAACCTATCAGCTGATGTTGATGGTTCAAATGCTGACACTCACATGATCAATGAGTTGATCAACTCAGGAGTTAATTCTGAAAGTCCTGAAAGGACTAGAGAGCAGGATTTAACACCTGAAGTTCAAACTCCAACTGCTGTCAGTACTGAAGAGAAGAAAACTGTCAGTAGAAAGAGTTGAAGACTACTAAAGAGGCAGTCAAGAAAGCAAACAATGCTTCCAAAGCATCGAAGAGCAAGTATTCAGTTGCTTCACCCTCTTTAGTTGATGATCAACCTAAGATGAAGAAGAAACCATGTGAAGTATGTGGTTGTTCAATCATCTTACAAATGATTGCTGGTACAAAAGAGGTTCCAAACTCAAACAAAAAGAAGAAATTAAAGAGAAAATGGTAAAAATGAAAACTGAGTTTGAGACCACATTTGTATGAGCAACATCAAATCCTGTAACCCTTAAGTCCTCAAAGAAATCCAAAAAGGAAGGGGTTAAACAGGTGACAGCTGAGAGTGCTCAGAGAAGAAGGTGTGCAACATAGGAACTTATCAAACTCCACTGGCAATGTGTCTGATGAGCTGAAAGCTTTATCACAAAATCAGACATAGCTGGTTATGATGGTTCAACATCTGTGGGTAGAGTTAACAAACTAGATGCTCCTATGTTGAAACCACAGAAAAGGAGATCCAAGCCAAAGGATTCCTCTTCTTCACCATCTTCTTCCTCTCAGGCTGTTGTTTCAAATAAACCTGTTAGTTTACCATCTATTGATGAGACCAGGCCCAAAACCAAAAAGGTTTGGGTCTCTAAAACTAACTGATTGTTTATTTTTGCAGGCTTCTCCAAATGCCAAAGTAGCATCTGGTATGTAGACAGTGGGGGATCTATGCACATGACTGGGAACAGCTCTCTTCTTCATGACTACTCTCAAGGAAAGAAGGGATTTGTTTCTTTTGGCAATGATGCTAGGTCTTACATCATTGGTAAAGGCTTTGTCTCCAATGGAGAAATCAAATTTGATGATGTTAATCATGTGGAAAATCTCAAGTACAATCTCTTGAGTGTCAGTCAAATGTGTGATAAAGGCCATGTTGCTCTTTTCACCAGTCAGAACTGTAGGATTCGGTCATCCAAAGTTTTGCACTTGATTGACAAGGTGTTGGATGACACAGTCTCCTGAGAGCCAACAGGACAGGAAGAGTTATGCCTTAGATCTTTCCAAGAAAATAGATCTCAAAGGCAATCCTTGCCTATTTTCCAAAGCCTCTACTCAAGAATCTAAACTGTGGCACAGAAGGCTGGGTCATGTTAATTTCAAAAACATGAATCAGCTTATCCATAATAGTTTAGTCAGAGGCTTACCAATAAAGGAGTTCCACTGTGATGAAACCTGCACTGCTTGTTTAAAAGGAAAACAACACAAAGTCTCATTTCCTCCTATTGAAGAGCCTAAGTCCACTGCCTGCTTGCAAATACTGCATATGGATCTATTTGGTCCTGTGAGAGTGATGAGCATGGCCAAGAAGAAATACTGTCTGGTAATTGTGGATGATTACTCCAGATTTGTATGGACTTTCTTTCTACATTCAAAGGATGAGGTTGCTCAGAATGTTATTAACTTTGTGTTGTATATTGAGAAGCAGTATTCCCTTCTAGTCAAGTGGATCAGGAGTGATAACGAACTGAATTCAGAATCATACACTTGATGAATTCTATCTCTCAAAGGGAATCAAAAGGCAGTTTAGCATCCCAAGGACTCCAGAACAAAATGGAGTAGTGGAGAGAAAGAACAGGACCCTCATTGAAGCTGCAAGGTCCATGTTGGCTGACTCTGGTTTGCCACTAACCTTTTGGGCTGAAGCTGTCAACACAGCTTGCTATGTGCAGAATAGAGTTCTAGTAAATCAGAGGTTGATGAAGACTCCATATGAAGTTCTCCATTATTTGGCTCCTCTGATTTCATTTTTCAAAGCATTTGGATGTCCCTGTTTTATTCTCAACACAAAGGATCAACTCCATAAATTTGATCCTAAGGTGGATGCTGGGTATTTTGTTGGTTATTCATCTACTTGCAAGGCATACAGAGTCTTCAACTGCAGAACAAAGATAGTTGAAGAGACTCTGCATGTGAAGTTTAATGAATCTCCTTTGGACAAGATTCCACAAAACCCTGTGGAGTTGTTTGATTTGGACATACTGCAATATGTTCCTTATCAACCTCCAGCTGTTGCACCTGTGGCTCAATCATCTTCTGCAACATGTCTTCCACCTAGTGGTATTGATGATGATGATGATAATATCAATACTCACCTATTCAGTTTAGTGACCAACTGCCTGTGTCTGCTAAACTTGATGTTCCTGTAGCTTAAGCAGTTCCATCCACAACAAATGCTGATGAGATCTCTGTTTCCTCTGCATCTTTTGAGTTACCATCAAATTCTTGGTTTCAAGAGTCTACATCAACATCTACTGCTGCGGAAGGTTCTACAAACACTTGCACAGATCTCATTGTTTATCAAGAACTGAAGAATCACCCCATGACTCAGATTATTGGTGATATCAATGCTGGTGTTTCAACCAGAAGTCAATTGTCTAACTTCTGCTTCTATGCTCTCTTCATCAGTCAGCTAGAGCTAAAGAACTATCATGTTGCTTTGAGAGACAATGGATGGGTTGAAGCTATGCAGCTTGAGCTACTTCAGTTCAAGAAACAACAAGTGTGGGAACTTGTTCCTCTTCCCCCAGGTAAGTGTGCAATAGGCACTAAATGGGTGTTTAGGAATAAAACTGATGAAAATGGGCTGATTGTTAAGAACAAGGCTAGACTGGTTGTACAGGGGTTTTCACAAGAAGAAGGTATTGATTATGATGAAACCTTTGCCCCTGTAGCCAGACTAGAGGCAATCAGATGTTCTTAGCCTATGCTGCATTCCACAATCTTAAAGTTTTTCAAATGGATGTTAAAAGTGCATTTTTATATGGTAAAATAAAGAAAGAAGTTTATGTGTGTCAACCACCAGGCTTTGAGGATAATAAACATCCTAAATGGGTGTACAAACTTGATAAGGCTCTTTATGGGTTGAAACAAGCTCCTAGAGCCTGGTATGAGACACTCTCTACTTTTCTTCTTAAGAATAATTTCACTAGAGGCTCCATTGATAAAACTTTGTTTATTAAGAAGGTGGACCAGCATAAGCTACTTGTTCAGATTTATGTTGATGATATTATTTTTGCATCTTCTGATCCTCAGTTGTGTGATGATTTTACAACCTTAATGAAAAAGAGGTTTGAAATGAGTGCAATGGGAGAATTACAGTTCTTTCTAGGCTTGCAAATCAAACAAAAGGCTGATGGAACCTTATTCATCAGTCAAAATATACAAAAGATCTTTTGAATAAGTTTGATTTACAAAACTGTAAGCCCTGTTCTACTCCCATGTGCAACACCACACAACTGGATGCTGATCAGAAAGGTAAAGCTGTTGATGAAACGCTTTACAGATGTATGATTGGGTCCTTGATGTATCTAACAGCTTCTAGACCAGATATTATGTTTGCTACATGTGTTTGTGCTAGATTTCAGGCTGCTCCTAAAGAGTCTCATTTGATTGCAGTCAAGAGAATCTTTAGATATTTGCAAGGTACACAATCTCTGGGTTTATGGTATTCCACTGGACACTCTTGCAAATTAGTTGCTTTTTCAGATAGTGACTATGCAGGGTGCAAGTGAACTAGAAAGTCAACTTCTGGTGGTTGTCAAATCCTAGGCAACTATTTGATTTCTTGGCAGACTAAGAACAAACATCTGTTGCTACATCAACTGCTGAGGCCGAGTACATTGCTGCTGCAAGTTGCACCTCTCAGGTACTCTGGCTTCAGAACCAACTTCTGGATTATGGCATTACAGAGACTAAGACTCCATTGTTAATGGATAGTGCTTCAGCTCTGTGTATTGTCAAAAATCCAGTCCAACACTCTAGGACCAAACATATAGCGATCAGACATCATTTTATTCGGGATTGTTTTGAAAAAGGTCTGATTGATCCTAAGTTTGTGCCTAGTGCTGATGAGCTTGCAGATATTTTTACTAAGCCTTTAGATAGTTCTACTTTCCAAAACCTTGTGTTAAGGCTTGGTATGCTGCAACTAGAATAAGTGACAACTACTGATGATTTCAGTAGTAATTACTGATGATCATTGGTACCCATGTCATATATAAGTACTGATGAGTCTTTTTCCCTTCAGTAGTTTTATAACTACTCATGGCTAAATGCCTCACAAGTACTGAAGTACTTTATCTGTTCCAAACTACTGATGTAGTTAAAACTACTGATGTAGTTACAACTACTGAAATCAGTATAAACAGAAGTACTGATGTCCTATGAAACACCTGAAAATCAGATGCAAAGTCTGATGAGTAAGTGTTGAGGACAGCATGAAACAGCTGAAAGGCTATGAATTGACGACAACCACTGAAGAAAACTTTCTCTTCAGTTGTTTCAAGAACTGCTGTTTCATTCTAAACAACTGAAGCAAAACCATGTCTTCAGTAGTTTTATAACTACTGATGACTAATACCAAGTCTTCAGTTGTTTACACCAGCTGATGACAAAACCACTGTCTTTAGTAGTTTCACAACTACTGATGACAAACACCAAGTCCTCAGTTGTTTCAATCATCTGAAGTCAAAACCACGGTCTTCAGTAGTTTTCTAAATTCTGATGCCTAACCACCACGACTTCAGCTGTTTCAACGTCTGAAAGGATAATACCATGTCAACGGTCGTTTAAAACTACTGATGACTAACACCGCATCCTTCAGTCGTTTTCTTACCCGTACCCTATAAATATCCCTAAGCTAATCCTTCAAGCTTCATCTTCTTCAAACCTAACGTTCCTCTCCAAAACTTCTCTTCTCAATGGCGTCCATGCAAATTAAACCGCGACACAACTGTGTGCCTACCTTACTAAATCGCCTGTCTGGGCTAAGTTTGATACTGCTATCGATCTTATGGTTCAGTCCCAATACAAAACGGCATTTCTTCTGAATCCCATACTACATGCCGATCCCTCCAACAGTTTTGGATGAACGTTACTATTACCACTGGGGAGAACAACACACCATCTCTCCAGTCGGTCGTTAACAACAAAGAAGTGGTCATCCCTCCTGTAATAATCCGCCAAATTCTTTCTCTGGATGATGCTATTTCTCCTGCTGGATATCCCAAGGGCACCACAGATCTATCCTTTGCCCAACATGGATATCAAGGCAATCTCAGTGCCTTCACTATCATGAAGAAACACTTCCATGACGCCGAACGCCTAATTTTTCACATGGTGAATGTATGTTTGGCTCCTAAGACTTCGTCTTGGGATCAAATGTCGACAAAGTGGCAGCAGGTAATGTATTCAATTCTTGAGCAACAACCGTTAAACTTTTCAGAAATAATATTTTCGGAGCTCAAGGATATGGCTCAAAAACTAACTGTTAACCGTTGGATACTATATCCACGGTTCATAATGGCCATCATTACAAACCACTTAATGTTGAGGGACTTGTTGGCTTGGGAGTCCCTACGCTACGGCTGTTTTGCCGGAAGTATACTCCCGGCACAACTCTGACCAGACACTCAAATTGGCTGCCAAGCTGCGCAAACCCACGCAGCTGGAACCCACACCACCACCTCCAAATCAAAAGTCCCACCAAACCCACCAAAAAGAAACCCAAAACGGCTACTCAGGGAATTGAGTCCCCTGAGATGCCCCTGCAACACAAACGCAGGAGATATCCACTGGTCCAAACCCCCTAGTGGATATAAGGACTCTTCCAGCCATAGCCGCTCAGGATTCCTCTCAACAGGAGCCTGCAGCACCACAAAAGGGGTACCTACACATCTGGATCTTCCTCACTTGAGGGGATTGCCATTGAAGAGCACCAACCTCCCTAGGTGCACACTGCTTCTATCCCTTCACCCCATACAACCGCCCCTCACAGCCCAACTTTAATAGTTGCACAAGTGCTGACTCAACTGCACTCCTCACCCCCTCCCCAGAAACCACTTACTACTGGGAACACCTCTACAATTGAGGGGAGGAACACAGTGCAATTGAGAACCCACAGCACAGGGGTTTACCACTTCTATCTCCTGGTGTAGATAAGGAGGTTAGAATATCTAGTGAGGCTGCCACCTCTTCTGAATCAGCACATGATCAGAATGAGGCTGGTAACATCGCTAAGACCTCACTAGAGGCAACAGCTGATGATGGACATTGTCCTGAGGCTGGAAGTCCCCAGTACCAAGCAAAAGGGGCACATGCACAACTGGTCTACATCCAGTGCATGTAAATCCTGCTCCAAGCAGGAGGTCAGATGATTCAGCTTCGGCTGATGATGACCTGGGCTTTTTCTACGATGTTCTTGCCCAGAACACAATCCTTGAAGAGAAAGTCAGTAGGCTGCAAAACCTACTTGACCAACTCTCACAAGGAGAAAGACCATCTGCCTCCACCAACCACAGATGGCAACTTCAGTTGAAGGTTTCCCAAACACTGAGCCACTCCAAACTCAACCACCTGCCTCTGCTTCAGGCCCTATTTCTCCGGAACAGAACCATCCTGAGCAAATAGGTGCTGTACTTCAAAATTCCCTCCCTCTCATCACACCTATAATCACTGATATTGTGACTAAAGCCATTGATGAGAGGCTTTCCTCAACTTTACAACCCTTGATTGATGCTGCTGTGCAAAAGACACTTTCTGTGGTACAAACCCTTCCTCCAATGCATCCAAAAAGGGGGAGAGTACTACATTGAAAGAAAAGAAGAGGAAAAGAAAGAGGAAGAGAAGGAAGAGAAGCATGCCCAAGTGGAGGAGAAAGAAAAGCAACCTTTGCTCACTTACAAGCGAAAGAAAATTGCTGATGATCATACTGCTGAAGACAAATCCTTGGAAGAGTTGGTAAAAGAAGCTGATACTACCACAGCCGATCCATGGATAAAATATTGAACAACTCTTTAGGCAAGGGTTTGATACAGCCACATTGGATAGTGAGATCAGAAGGTTGGAAGTGCAAGAGATTCAAACCCGATGGGCTGGGTATGATGCTCTGGAAAAAGAGAGATTGGAGATCATGATACGCTTCATTGCAAAATACTTAGGAAGATCTTTAATGGAGATTCGCGCGTGGACCAGGGACAGTATTCTGGCTATAGCCACCAGAATCTATCTGTCTGAGCAATTCCACAAGGGGATTATTGTTGAAGCCCTTGATGAGGCTGGGGCTGGTAAAAGGTTGGAAATGGCTAAACTTACCAAGGCGAAACTTACTACAAAGATGCTGGATCAACCTTCCCTTCCACCCACTCAAACACAGCCTACCCCTCAAATCTCCAAACCAATCTCTAAGCCAAAGTCCAAACATCCTCTTTCTTCAAAACCAATACCCTTACCAACCTAACCATCATCCAGTGATGCACCTAGAACGAGGAGAAGGGTGCTGAGGATGGAAGAAGAAGAAGAAGAAGAGGATGAAGATGATAGTCTGCCACTCTCTGCTGTTCTAAAGCTACCAAAACCCCGAAGTCAACCCATGATCACACCTGACTCTCAAAGGGAGATGGTTAGAGTCAAGATAGAAGATGAAGAACAACAGAGACAGCATGATGAGCAACTATGAAGATGGTTGACAAGGAATTTCCTCAGTCATCATCTATACAAGCCATGAAAGGGCATGCTCAGAGGCTGTACACTCTCAGGCACACTTTTCAGTATCAGAAGGAGTGAGTGAGAGTATGGCCAGACCCCAGGGTGAGTTCTAGAATCCATAAAAGAACTATTCCACACAGATACAATGGCCAGGTTAGAAAAACAATAGATTCTACCATCATGTTGGCCATTGTAGTCACACCTGGGAAATCATTGATGAATTCAAGAAAGCTCATCAAGCAAAGATGACCCCTCAAGCCTTACTAGAAAATAAGATGATTAAAAAGGGGTTGTTATATAAAAAGCTTGAAGACATCCAGAAGAATGAGCTCCAGTTACTCCTTGAAGGCACCCATCCTGATGAATTTGTCTATAGGGAGGTAACTACAGTGGAGCTGAAAAATGGCAGGACCATGAAGTACTTATCTAAGTACTATGGTCCAGAGTTCTTCTTCGAAGGAGGAGTAGAAGAACTCTCCAAGGAGGAACAAGTTGTTCTCCTTGAGGCCTATGTTCGAGAGTCATACAGACTCATTATGGGGAAGTAAATCTCATGAATGGGATAACAACTCTGTGTCCAGTTCCCCAAAACAGACTTCCCATTCATACCATGCCAAACAAATATCTGAGATTTCATCCCAGGCCGGAGCTTACATGGGTCATCTTCTCTACTGATCAAGAAGGAAAAAGACCAATCTTTTGCCAACAATAAGTGGGATAATAAATAATTTAGAGGTTTTGGCTGTATTGGTTCAGGGGGAGTTTGTTGGACCAAAAGAACCAATGAGCCAAGATCAGAAAACCTCTAAGTCCCACATGGTATCACAACAACTGCTGAAAGCTTCATCAGCAGTTTGACAAGTGCTGAAGACTTCAACAGTTGAAGATCAAGTGCTGAAGACTTCAACAGCTGAAGAACTAAGTGCTGATGTACAACAGCTGAAGAACACAAGTACTGAAGCTGAACAGCTGAAGAACACAAGTACTGAAGCTGAACAGCTGAAGAATACAAGTGCTGAAGCTGAAAGACAAAGTACTGAAGTACAACAGCTGAAGAAGTTTACAAGTGCTGAAGATCAACAACTGATGTACAAGTCTGAAGACAAAGACTGAAGACATCAGCTGATGATATCTACTGAAGTCATCAGCTGATGAAACATCTGAAGGTCAAAGTCTGAAGATCAAGTACTGAAGCGTCAGTAGTTTGTCACAACTGCTGAAGAGTACTTCTTCAGTAGTTGTGATATCAGTAGTTTTATATTTCTAGTTTCAGTAGTTTTGTAAAACGACTGAAGAGCTTGTTCTTCAGTCGTTGTAGTTTCAGTAGTTTTATATTTCTCAGTAGTTGTAACAACTGATAACACTTAGAACTTTTTATAAGAAGATGTCAGCTGTTTTGACATCTTCAGTAGTTGTGTTTCAGTTGTAATAAATATGTTAGATTTCACTATCAAGTGACATCAGCAGACGTCACATCTCTTATATAAGAGGTGTCGACCTAATCATAAGTGTGACATTCTGTTACCACGAAAGCGAATATTGAATGAAATATATTTGCAGATATTCTCTCTCTCTATAACCGTCTTTGTTCTTCATTGAATATCGTTTTGTTCTTGTGAATCGACTAATTCATTGTTTGAATTCCGCTGCAATACTCTTCAATCAATCAAACATAGATCACTGATCCTAACAAAGGGTGCATAGGAGTTAGATCCAGATGATCTACACTCTCTTGCAAAGTGCCCAAGCCTGTGGCATTTATGACACCTCAACTTACTCTTGTCAAAACCAACTTTGGTTTTGCTAGAGAGTCCAGGGAATTTCCTACCAGTTCTCTTGTAGAACTTCTGAGATCTGATATTAATCAAGGCCATTTGGCTCAGAATATCCATCTCTTCGAAGTCATCATCAGCTATACCTTTCAAATCATCCATAATGAAGCACAAATTGTCACTATTACAGCCTGACTGACTATCAACACTCACAAATGCATGATCAGAACTGTTTGAAGAGAAATCTATATGCACATCATAATTACTTTCTGATGCAGCATATTCTGACTCATGACCAACCAAGGCAGTGTTCCCTGGTACAAAGTCTTCAGTGAGCTTTCCTGATGATGCCAGTTTCCTTTTCTGCTCTATCTCTCTTACAAATGTAAGCAGTTTCCCATGAAGTTGGGTGAGAGATAGGCTATCCAGATTTGCAATAGAGCGTAGGACAATTGTATATGTGTCCCATCTCTCAGGCAGTGATTTGAAGAATCTGTGGTTCATCTGACTATTAGTGTATTCATGTTTGACCATTTTCAGCTCAGAGATCAAACATGAAAAACGCTCAAACTGTTGAGTCAGAGTCTCACCCTTCCTATGAGCAATGTATCATATTGTTGGGCAAGTATTTCCCTATTGTTTGCTAATACCTCATCAGTACCACCAAATTGTTCTTTCAGTGCCTTCCAGAGGTCATGAGCAGTTTCATGATGCCTAAGCCCAGAATAGATTTCATTAGGCAGTGCCATGGCCAAAATTCCATGAGCTTTAGCATCAATCTCAAACAGTTTTCGATCCTCATCAGAGTATTGTTCCTTCTTCTTCGGAACCATTTGGTTGGTTTCCGGATTGTTCACCATAGCCTTTTGTGGACCATGTACCACAGATGTCCAACAACCTGAACTGTTAACAGACAGGTGATGGAGCATTCTTCGTTGCCATATGTTATACTCAGTCCTAACCAACATCGGAGGCTTGGTTGAGGAACCAATATTGTGAGGGTCATTAGAAGGAGTAGTCATATTCAGAATTTAGACAAATTCAAGGTAAACAAAGTAATCTAGCTCAAAACCACTTAGAACCTCAAACAAAATGGCCAGAAGCAACAGAAATGCAATCTCTATAACCGATTCTTGCAAATTTGCTAATTCGATCAAACGTAGATAGCAAAAGAACAGTTTCAATGATCAATTGTTAAATTGATCAATGATTAACTACTCTGATACCATTTGTTAGGATCTCAGCATCTAGTTTGATCAATAGATTGGATTTGCAGCAGAATGAGCCCACGAATTAACAAATTTAAATAAGAATACATGAAATTTATCAATGAGGATTTGTGCCAAAAGGAATATATTCATTCAATACACGCTTCGGCTGGCTTCACCCCCGTTACAATTAGGTCAACTTTCCTTTTATAAGGAAGCTGACGTCAGCTGATGTCACTTGACAGTGACATCTAACTATTATTTAACTACTGAAAGTTAACATAACTACTGACGATGTCAACCAGCTGACATCTTCTTACAAAAATACCAAGTGTTAACTATCACTACAACTGCTGAAAAGAAACTACTGAAACAACAACGACTGAAGAACATGCTCTTCAGTCGTTTTACAAGTACTGAAATAGAAAAGAAAACTACTGAAAGGAAACCATCACAACAACTGAAGAATGCTTCTTCAGCTGTTGTGACAAACTCTGAAGGCTTTAGTACTTGGATTTCTTGAACTTCAGTTGTTATCATCAGCTGATGTCTTCAGATGTTGTCTTCAGTCTTTGTACTTCAGCTGTTGATCTTCATTACTTTAGTCTTCAGCTGTTTATCTTCATACTTTGGTCTTCAGCTGTTGAAGTCTTCAGTACTTTAGTCTTTAGCTGTTGATCTTCAGACTTTGGTCTTCAACAGTTGAAGTCTTTGGTACTTTAGTCTTCAGCTGTTGATCTTCAGACTTTGGTCTTCAGCTGTTGAAGTCTTCAGTACTTTAGTCTTCAGCTGTTGATCTTCAGACTTTGTCAAACAGCTGATCAAGTCTTCAGCAGTTGTTGTGATGTCTTGTGGAACTTAAAGGTTTTTCTGATCTGGCTCATTGGTTCTTTTGGTCCAACACAAGTACATGTAGCCACAAAATGGGTTTTCTGAAACACGAGAGATGATAGAGGTTTGATTATCAAGAACAAGGCAAGACAGGTGGTTCAAGGATACAGTCAAGAGGAGGGAATCGATTATACTGATGTCTTTGCACCTGTTGCAAGACTTGAGGCAGTTAGGATCTTCCTTGCCTATGCTTGCATCCCAGAATTTTACTGTCTACCAACTTGACGTCAAGTGTGCCTTTCTATATGGGGATACAGATAGGGAAGTCTATGTGTGCCAGCCTCTAGGATTCGAAGACCCACACCACCCTAACTACATGTGCAAATTGGATAAAGCTCTATATGGGCTGCACCAAGCACCTATGCTATAGTATGAGACTTTGTCTCAATTTCTCGTGAAAAATGGTTACACTAGAGGTACCATTGATAAGACTCTTTTCATAAGGAATTCTGGAAAGGATATCTTGCTCTTTCAAGTCTATGTTGATGACATCATATTTGGTTCCTCAAATTACCAAATGTGTAAAGACTTTGAAAGCATCATGAAGAAGAAGTTTGAGATGAGTTCCATGGAAAAAATGGACTTTTTCCTTGAAATTCAGGTGAAGCAATTGAAGGAATGGTTTTTCATCAATTAATCTAAGTATGTTAATGACATCTTAGAAAGATTTGACTTGAAAGATTGTAAGACAGCCAAGACATGCATACCCAAAACCCATAATCTTTGTCTTGACTCTAAGATGGAGGATAATGATCAACATCAGTATAGGGCAATTATTGGTTCTCTCATGTATATCACAACAAGTAGACCTGATATCATGTTTGCAACTTACATTTGTGCAAGATATCAGGCTGCTCCAAAGGTGTCTCACCTCACTGTTGCCAAGAGAATCCTTAGATACCTGAAAGGAGCACCTAAATTAGGTCTGTGGTATCCAAGGACCTAGAATTTCAATCTCTATGGATACTCTAACAATGACTATAGTGGCTGCAACATTGACAAGAAATCAACATCAAGTGGATGTCAATTTCTTGGTGGAAGAATCATCTCATGGCAATGCAAGAAACAATCTTGTGTCTCTACATCTACTGCGGAAACTGAATACATTGCTGCTGCAAGTTGCTATGCTCAGCCGCTGTGGATTCAGAACCAGATGTTAGACTATGAATTCAACTTTATAAGCACTCCTATCCACATTGACAACAACAGTGCTATCTCCATCACTAAAAATCATGTGATGCACTTCAAGACAAAGCATATTGATATCAGGTATCTTTTCATTAGAGATATTCATGAGAAAAATCTAATTAAGCTAATCAAAGTTGATTCGAATGAACAATATGCTGACTTATTCACCAAAGCTTTTGATGAATAGAGATTTAAGTATCTAATTACAGCCATTGGGATACTAAACATTGATTAGTTTACCTCTTTTGAAAATCTTTTGAAAATATGTAATCTCTTATGTTAATACAATCTAAGCCCTGTTACAAAAGGTCTCTCTCAGAAATTTTCACTAAGTATAAATTCTTCCGAAGAGGAATTAACTCTCGAAAGATGTTTTACATATCTTACGAAGCAAATTCCTCCCTGGATAATTTTCTTCTTGGAAGAGTTTTTAGTCTTGGAAGAAACGATTGATTACATATCAAATCTACTTTCGAAAATTACCTTCGGAAATTTTAGCTTATAAAACTATCCATTCGGAAAGCAATCTTTACTCTCGGAAATTGAACTTTATCTTTGGAAGTAAGAATTGTCTTTGGAAGAAAATTACCTTCGGAAATTCATTATACTTGAAAGAAAGACTTTACTGTGTAATGGAAATCTTTTGGGCCCCACTCTGTAAAAAGTAAAGATTTTGTTAATGATGTCGGATTATTTAACTAAACTAAACCTTACCGCCCCTGTCACATCACCTACTAAAACATCACATCACCTTATCCTAACCATATAAACCGCCATTTCACCCCTTTTTAAATAATCCCGACTACTCACTTTCATTCTCTTACCAAATTTTACTGCCCTAAAAGCTTCCTTCATCTTTAATTTACCCAAGTCAAAACTCATCTACCTTCAACTTCTCAAATGGCACTTAACCCTCAGCACAATCAAGTCGCACTTTTTGATTCTTCAAGAGATGCTGACTTCTCTTATATCATTTCCTTTCTTACCCAATCATCTTATTACACTGCCTTGACTGTTAACCCTACCGTTTATTCAAATCATATGGCTAACTTTTGGGAAAATGGTCAGATTGAAACCCTAAATGGGGTTCGGGTAATAAGATCGAGCATCTGTGGTAAGGAGTTGGTCATTACCAAACAACTCATCAAATAGCATCTCGAGCTTTATGATGAGGGTACACCCACAGAGTTCCCTAAAACATATTTGGACAACACTACTTCCAAATGGGATATGGTGGAGATGTTAGCAGGTCTACAATTTAAAAATTCAACTTATCTTACAATTGGAAGTAACTTCTGCATGTCGTTCTTCATTACTTATGCAACAAATCTAGGGGTTGGGATCCAATCCCATACAGACTAGGGTGCCTAGTTCATGGAATGGTGAGAAGCCTTCACTTTAACTACTTGAGATTTGTGCTAACCAATCTTCTGGGAAACCTCCAATAGGAAACATTCTTCTTGTATCCCAGGTTTCTTTAGCATATAATCAACTGTGAGCTGGACAAGAGTCAGCTTGTCTGTGCAGCTACTCTAACTGTTCCTAACATGAGGCCGAGCATCTTCAAGACTTTGAAGAAAGTGTCCACAATTTCACGGAAGACACACTGCTCTACTTCCAGGTATGACTGACCCAATGGCTCCTACTGACATCTCTTTTGATCCCACAGGTGATGAACCCACACCAGAAACTAACCTCACACTGCCAAAGCTACCTTCTCACCCCATCACTATCACATATCAAAGACGCCCCAAACGAACCCTTGTTCAATCTTCTCTGATTGAAGAAGCTCGTCCTATTTAATCCAAAAAGACTAGAGTGGAACAATGGGCTCCCACTCAATTTGAGGTCTCACCATCCTTCTCAATTGACCTTAATATGGGTTTTGAGTTTCCTCAGTCTCAAACCCATGAGCCAGACACCCAAGCTGAAAACCCTCAGGGTGAGTCTCTATACTTCTCTGAGCAGCCACAAAGGGACAGCCCCACCATAGGCTCAATGTCTTTAGACATTATCCAAGGTCCCGGGTCATTAGGCTTAACTTCTATATCCTTTACTAACTTTCTATTCAAAACTGATGAAGAGATTACATCCCTTCATGGCAATGAAGTTGATCTAAAACACTCTCTTAAGGATCAATAGAGCCTAGAGAGACCTCTTATCTCTAGCCCCCATCAGCAAGCCTTTACTGAGGTGAGTCCCACTGATGTGCAGGGGACTCATGTAGATTCAACCGCTACTACTGAAAGTGCCTTATAGGACCTTTATGATAGTGGTAACATTTCTGAGACTTAATGTGTGGCAACCATGTCTTTTGATGACTCAGAAAATGTCATCATTAAGCAACGGAAACCAGGTTGCCAAGAAACCACATCTGGTGGTGAGGATGAACATACTCGGTATGTTACATCATCTCCCTATGATTCTTCAAAAGAAGATGAGGGAAAACTACAACTCACCATTAAAGACCTACTTTCTAAAGTCTCAAACCTTGAATCTAACGTTAGGACTTTAGAGGATAGGTCTGCCACTCAGCAACTTGAGATTGAAAAACTCATGGCCAAACTAGCTGAGAAATAGATTGAGAGGTCTGTTAGGCATGTACCCATTTAGGTCTCATTGACCTCTTCCTCTAGCTCATCAAGCTCTCAAGATGATACTACCAAAAAGGAAAAAAGAGTGTTCAAAGGCAAAGCCAAAGACAAGAGGAATCAGAGAGTCAAGCTCTCACTTCCTTAAGTTCAAGATACCCCATACAACAAGCTTTAGTTTTTCATGAGCCTCCTTCTATCATGATTCAAATGCATCAAAGGATGCTAAAAGATCTTAATAGGTTCTTCAACAAGTTCTTGATAGAATCTCTCATTGAATAGCCAAGTCCCGATTTGTCTATGATTTACATTGGAGCTTAAGAGCTTCAAAGGTTGAATGCACCTTCTACTACTATTGAGGAAGTTGGTCAACCTACGGCCTAAGTGGAACCCAAGATTGATTTCAAAGGGGAAACAATGACTGATGGCCCAGCAACTAAAATGATTAGGACAAAAAGTGCATTCTCACAAACTTCCGAAGCACAAATTAAAGCCTCAGAAGAACAACTTGAATCTTTCAAAGCTAAGATTGCAGCTGAGGAAGGACTTTATTCTTTATCCGATGATCTCATAATCACAGATGCAATCTTAGAACTTTCATCTGAGGTTAATAGGGAGGATCTTCTAACCCAAATCCAAGCACAATTATCATCAGCTCCTATTATCACTACTCAACCTGAACCGTCCATCCAAGAACCCGCAAAGTCTAGCACCTCCAAAGACGTTAAAGGAAAGAGGAATATGATAGTGGAATAGCTTCAAGAGTAAGTAAAGTTAGAAAAGCTAAAGAGAAAAGGTAGTCTTCCTACTGGGAAATTGCTAGCTGCTAGTAGCAAAGCAGTTGCAGCCAACCAGGAGGCTGCCAACAACAAAAGAAGAGTAGAAATCATCGACGGACTCGTCGATTAGGAGCTGCAAATGAGCATGTACTCCTGCTATCATTAGGGGAGTTGATTGAGTTAGAAAAGGCAACTGTGCTGTAAATCTTACAAAAGTAAGAAACAACGAGGTTAGCCTTAGAGGAAGAAAGGGATGAAGAGAAAAGAGAAGTGATCAACAGCTTAGGAGTGAAAAGATAAACTTCCTAGCCTCTATGGGTTTCTCTCTAGAAGAACTATCTCCACATAACAACGACACGATCTCATGGCTCTTCAACAAAGACCAAGATCAAATGGAGAAAGAGAGAAAGAAGGCTACTAAGGAGCAGCTGAGATTGAAGAAGAAGGAAGAGGAAGCAAGACTCATGTAACACCCCGAATTTAGATTTAAACGGAAGGAAAAGAAAAGTAAACAGAAAGAATAGAAATTTTGCACAAGTGGAGGGGAAAAAGTGTACAAAGTAAAAAACCTTTTTACTTTAAGGTTTTAAAGGGGCATGGTTGCCTATTCTTTCTTCTTCATCTTCTTAAATCGGATGAAAGATGAAAGAAGAGAGAGAAGCCCTGGTTCTAGAGAGAGAAAGTGGAAGAAGCAGCTTCAAAGGTAAGTCTTTCTTATATGAGCTCGGTTTCAGCTGGGTTTCGAGTTCTTGACCGAAGTTCTGGTTGTTTAGTGTTTGTTTTCAGGATTCAAGAGCTGAATCGAAGGTGGGTCTCGAACCTGAAGTGTGTTGCTCAAAGAATGCTCAAGGTGAGTTTCTAGAACCCCTCTTTTATTGATTTTCAACTGATTTTGGGGCAATATGCATACTAAGTAAATTTTTGAAAGAAACCGTGAGTTTATCGCTTGATGTTTGAAGTGATGTATGTATGTATGTATGTATGTTATAGTGATGATTATGGGTTAGTGATGACGTTTAGCATGCTTAGATGGCCTTAGTATGTTAGATTTGTGCTTGGGTATTGTTGGAATGATAATCGGGTGATCTTCATAACATAGAAAATATTTCAGAATGTTTTGATGAACATGAACAGTGGTACATGCGCCCAAACAGTGGCCCATGCGTCCAACATGAGTGGCCACACGTCTAAGTGTTGGCCATGCGCCCAGAGGGGGTCCATGCGCCTAAACAGTGGCCCATGCGCCCAGCATGTTGGCCATGCGTCTAAGTGTTGGCCATGCACCTAAACAGTGGCCCATGCGCCTAAGTGTTGGCCATGCGCCCAAGTGTTGGCCATGCTTCCAAAGTGATTGAAATGGCTAAGTGTTGGCCATGCGCCTAAATAGTGTCATGCGTCCAAAGTGATTAAAACGGCTAAGTGTTGATTCGCCTAAACAAGTGCCATGCTCCTGCATAGTGGCCATGCACCTGAACAGGGTAGAAGCACCCAAATAGTGCCCATGCGCCCAGACTGTTTTACACTTAGAATTTTTTGCTCATGGGCATGGAATGTCCCATGCGCCCAAATTTGGACTTAAGGTTTCTAAGTGGTTTTTAATGGGTAAAATGGGGAGATAGGCCTGGTTATGATGTGATGGCTTTTGTTTGATGTGTGTTATGCATGTATGATGTTGCCTACATGGTGATGGTGTATGTTTAGGTATGTTCCTTATTATGTATGTATGTCTTCCTTGGCTTTGCGTTGAACGTTAATAAATGTAATGAAAAATATTATGTAACGTAAAGTGGAAGATAATGAAAAGAGGAACATAACGATCAAATGCATGCATTAATAAAAGAGAAAGTATAGAAACGCTTGCAAGCAATATATGCAGAGGTGCACGGCTCTTAATGCCTTAAGCTCTATCGCGTGAGGTCCAGCAAATCCTAAAGTGTGCACGCAAGGGTTCCAGTCTTTGTGACTGACCTTCAGTGTTGTTACCCATTTCAATGGAGGTGGTGTTACCATTTCGATGGGTGTGTTAAACACTTCGATGGGGGTGGTGTTACCCATTTCGATGGCGGTGTTACCATTTCGATAGGGGTGTTACCCATTTCGGTGGGGGTGTTACCATTTCGATGGGGGTGTTGCTACCCATAATGTTGGGGTGAAATACATGACGGTTACCTGAGTTACGTATAACTTCGGGGGTGTGGCGTAAAGCCAAGCATAGGTATGAGGTGAGCGACTCTGTGTCGCAACAGACTCGAATGAGGTCCTTGTCGTGTATCCCGGTACTATGTCAGTCTTCGGACATGAGTCGGGGGTTTGTGAGCAGGCCCCGGCACAGTATCAGTCTTCGGACATGAGTCGGGGGTATTGCATGAGACATGATACAGATCGCGTACTCCGGTACTGTGTCAGTCTTTAGACATGAGTCGGGGGTTTGTGAGCAGGCCCTGACATAGTATCAGTCTTTGGACATGAGTCGGGAGTATTGCATATGACGAAAGTAATGGATGATGAGATTCGTGTCGCGTATCCCGATAGTGTGTCAGTCTTCGGACATGAGTCGGGGGTTTGTTTATCAGGCCCCGGCACAGTATCAATCTTCAGACATGAGTCGGGGATATTGCATGAGACGAGATAATGAGGTGAGCGACTTTGTGTTGCAACAGACTCGGATAGAGTTCAATCCCTGTGATTGACTCATATGGGATCTTTGTCACGTATCCCGGTGCTGTGTCAGTCTTCAGACATGAGTCAGGGGTTTGTGAGCAAGCCCCGGCATAGCATTAGCTTTCGAGCATAAGTCGGAGATATTGCACGAGAGAAGAGTCGCATAATAAAGAGTAATGAATGAAAGATAATGTATGAAAGAACGAAGAGATAAATGAACGTTAATAAATTATCGTAATAATGTACTGAACAGGATCCTTCTCATTTGACCTCAGTAAATGTGGCTGAGTGCCACGAAGAGGGTAAAGTCTGACCAGATGTAGAAAAATAAGATATCGATAATGTAATACGTTGAATGAACAAAGTTAATGAATGTAATGACGAAGATAATAATATATTATCTGTATGTACGTATGATGCATGATCACGAACGATGTAAAGTATAGTATGATTTGAAATAAGTAAAGAATGGTTTTAACAAAGTAAAGTATGTTTTATTATAAAACTAGAACTCACTCAGCGTCGCTGACTTTTGTATGCATGATAGTTGGCAGGTATTTGTTGATGCTGAGGAGTTGTATGGATGGATGCATAAGCTACTGGGAGCAATTTAAGGCTGGCATCCGTATTTTGACACGTCTTTGTATTTTGAGATGAAAACAAATGTTGTAAATGAATGAAATGACATGTTTTTAGTTATTAATGAAAGTTTTAAATTCCGCTGCAAAATAAATGTACGTTTTAAAATGTTTTATGTGCAATGAATGACCAACTTTGAGGTGCTCGGGAACGAGGCCTTACAACTCACTACTGCCAGAAATATAGCTGATAAGGCCTGGATGAAAGACTATCTCTGGGCTCATGGCTTCTGTGGAAGGGAAGTGGGTCCTATGTTTGAGAAGACCCTCCAACGACATGTTAGTGACATAAAGGCTGACATTCGCTCGGGGAAGAGGAAGGAGATGTATTGAGGGGTACAGGGGATGATCTTCAAACCAACCATTCAACCACAACCTAAATGTAACACCTGGTTATTTAAAAAGACATGAAATAAAGAATAAAAAGAAAAGAAAAGCTATAAGGTCCAAGTGGAGGGACCAAAAGTGTCCAAAAGGACAAAACTTTGAAAAAATGGTGTAAAGATGGGCATGGCCACCCACCCTCACTTTACATCACCTTTATTTTCGGTTTTAGAGAGAGAGACAAGGGAAGAAGAGCAGAACTTCGGATTTTAAAGAAGAAGTGAACGAATTCAAGGTAAAAATTCATGGTTTTGAAGTGTTTATGACGGGCTTTATCCCGGTTATATGCATATGTGCTTATATGTTTGTGTATGTGCTCGGGTGTGCATGTTTGGTGTTGTTTTTAGGTGTTTGAACTCTTAGCAAGCGGGTTAGAAAGGAAGAAACACCCAAGTTGCATCAGGTGAGTTCTAGACCTTGGTTTTTACTTGTTTTAAACTGTCTTTGGGGCTGAAAATGTATTAAAATGGTTTTCAAAGCTTATGTATGTTTACCCGTATGTAATGTGCATGATTGGATGTGATTCTTGAATGATTATAGGTTTTTCATGTTTAGAATAGCCACATTAAGCTTAGAATAAATGGGTTGATGATTGGGTTTGAAAACATACTGGAAACATGTTACACAGAAGGTCCATGCCCCTAGATAAGGCTCATGCGCCTAAATTTGCCTTAGAAAGAATTAAGTGTAATCCATGCGCCTAAATAGTAGCCCATGCGCCTAAGATTACCTTAGAAATGTTTAAGTACAGCCCATGCGCCTAAACAGTGGTCCCTGCGCCTAGAAATGTTAGCTGGATGACTAAGTGTTGGGCCATGCGCCCCAATAGTGCCCATGCGCCCCAATAGTGCCCATGCGCCCAAGTGGCTCATGCGACTAAGTGTTCATACGCACAAATAGTGCCCATGCACCTTAATAGTTCATGCACCTAAAGTGAAAAATGCTTAAGTGTTGGCTGATGCGCCTACATAGTGATGAAAAGCCCAAACAGGGCTCATGTGCCCAAATAGTTCCCATGCGCCTAAGCACTTAGAAATTTTTACAGAATTTTCTGGGAGTCTGTGCTCTAGGGTTTTGATCAAGGTTAACTAAGGGCTTATTAATGATGATGTTTCATGCATGATATGATTACTTATGATTGTTCCTTATTATTGTTATTGCTAATATTATTATTACTTATAGTATGTACCTTTACGTGGTATGTTATTATCGTAACATAAAGTATATCGTAATAATAAAATGAAAGAGCAATAAAGAAAACAAGATGAACACGAGACCCGGACCTTTGCAGCACACCATGTTGCTGTTCGCTCGACCGTGTGCGGGTTAGCTACCCCATATTGCACACGAGACCCAGACCTTTGCAGCACACCCTGGGTGATTGGGTCGGCCTTGTACACAGTACACAGAACCCTTTCGAGGGACATAGTTGACCCTTTAGAGGAATACAGTTGACCCTTTCGAGGGATATAGTTGACCCTTTCGAGGGATACAGTTGACCCTTTCGAGGGATACAGTTGACCCTTTAGAGGGATATAGTTGACCCTTTCGAGGGATATAGATGGCCCATCACCCATTTTCCATCGCGCATATAGTTGGGGTATTGCTTACTCGTCCATACAGAAAGTGAAAGATAAAGATAAAAGTTTGTTCATATGGTTAATGCGTGCTCGCGTATATAGTACAGAGTTGTATTTTATAGAAAAGAGTATTTTCATATAGAACCTACAGAAAGTATTTTATTACTTTTCAAACTAGAACTCACTCACCAACGCTGACTTTTGTACATTTTCAGTTGGTAGGTAATTATTGTTGAGGATGGCATGAGGTGAAGCTACTCGGCAGAAAAAGTCTGACATCTATTCGCACTCTGTGCTGATGTTGTGTTTGTAATGCATATAAACAATTCTTTTGTAAACAGTTAATGATGGTGTATTGCTTAACAACAGTGTTTTAAATGAAATGAATGGGTTTTTGATAAATCATTTCCGCTGCTTAAGTTTGTATAATTATAATGTTTAATGTTTTAACTGTTGTGATTGATCAGCTGTGAGGTCTCCGGTAACGGGGATTTACAAGTTGGTATCAGAGCCAAAGTTTAAGAGAATTGGGTTAAATAAACTTTTAAAACCTAAACTTAAACTGAAAATGGGACAAATGGAGGGATGTCAGCCCGAGTAGCTACGTGCCATCAGGTATGTCTTTTCCTAATGTTAACCGCTATTATGTGCGCATGCTATTTGATTATGTGCTCTTAGTAGATTTAGCTACTGATTAAGTCAGGATAGGAGATGCTTGGGGTATGAAGCGTAAAGTAAGTGGCTAATCACAACTAGCCACTGTAATTAGGCACTTACTATTCTTGACATAAACTGAGTATTACCTTGAATGACTGCATTAGTGTTTGAATCTTATACTGTGCTTTTTGAGGATGGCTGGCGGTAGATCTTCAAAAGCATCTCGTGGTGGAGGTCACGGTACTGCTCCGCGACCCAAGAGAGGGAGACCTAGAGTCAAGAAAGTGGTTCATGAAGAACCAGAGACCCCTCATCCGGAGGGTGGCGACGAGAGTGCCAATGTGAGAGCCTCAGTAAAGGAGGCTGTGGTGGAAGAGGTTCATCATGTCATGCAGACGATTCTTCTAGTCTGTGGTGATCCGAAATGATCAAAGCCGTAAGGGATGGGGAATGAAAGGAGAGGAACAGGTCCTCGAGAGGACGGGAACAACTAGAGCCAGAAACGGTTCTCTCTGATGAAGAGGAGGAGGAAGAAGAAGAACCTGCGCCGGAGGCGACTCGAGGCTGTAACTATGGGGTGTTTATGAGATGCAAGCCCCTTACTTTCGATGGAAACGGAACTGCGGCGGCTGCTCACTGGTGGGTAAGGGAGATGGCGGTTGTCCTTGATATCAATGAGTGTCGTGAGGATCAGAAGGTGAAATTCGCTACCCACTCTTTTGTGGACTCGGCTTTGTGCTGGTGGGACAACATTATCCAAGCCGAGGGTAGCCGGGCCATTGGATGAATGAGATGGCCCGAACTGAAGAATTTAGTGATTGAGGAATTATGTCCTCATAGAGAGATGGACAAGGTAGAAACAGACTTCCTGCAGCTGGAGACGGGAACGATGAAACACCAGCAGCACACCACCAAATTCAATGAAATGGCGCGGCTGGTGCCCGATCAAGTGACACCACTGTCACGAAAGATTAAAAGATACATCCAAGGGCTGCTTGCGGATATCCGAAGGCATATGATTGCCACCCGGCCGAGCACTTTCAAGTCAGCGGTTGACTTGGCTGGCAGATTATATGATGAGCACGATGTGGTGGTGGCTGAGGTGAATAAGAAGGGTGGTGGTAGCCGGAACTGGAATGGGAAACAGTTTGGACATGGTAGAACGGCTCCAAACAAGAATGGCAAAGGTGGGTGACCGACGTGTGGTCACATCTGGATCAGGGCTGAGGATGTGTGACAAATGTGGAAGGGAGCATACTGGTGAGTGTAGGATGGGTAGGAATGTATGCTTCAGGTGTGGCTAGTCTAGCCATATCACTAGAGATTTTAAGAAGCCAAGGGCGGAGAGCTCTGGAGCAGAGTAAAGAAGCCGGAGGAAGGAGGGCAGAGGGCAAGTGCTAGAGCTTACACTATGACCCGGGAGGAAGCCAGAGCTGATCCTGATGTAGTGTCAGGTATGTTTTGTAACACCCGATTATTTTAAAGTTAAAGAAAAGAATGAGTAAAGTGAAAGAAGAGAAGGAAAAGAAATAAGACCTAAGTCTAGGGGTAAAAAGTGTCCAAAAGGACAAAATGTTTGAAGAGTGGGTGTAAAAGGTGGTATGGCCGCCCATATGTCACATGCACCTCTGATTTCCGGGCTTTAGAGAGAGAAAGAGCAGCAAGTTCTCAGTTTTGAACAAAGAACAAGGAAGAGTTCGAATTCAATGTAAGAATTCATGCTTTTATGGTGTTCTTGACTGGTCTTATCCTTGGGTTTATGCTTATGTGTGTTTGTATGTGTTTGGGGTATGTTTTTAGTGGGTTTCTAAGCGGTTGAATTCAACTTGCAAACGAGTTTGGAGGAAGCCATACTCAAAAGCTGCAAAGGTGAGTTCTAGGACCCCTCTTTTGTTGGTTTTTAACTGATTTTGGGGCTAGAAATGCATGAATGTATGATTTTATGTAGTTGGGTTTCGGACCCGTATGCTGAATGCGTGTATGATGATGTTATGATGTGTTGTGTGACTATGTTCACCCTTGATGATGTATGATTGTGTTTCTAAGGCTTAGAGGGTAAGAATTAAGCTTAGAACATGATGAATGGTGCATGGAAATTGAAATGATGTTTTAGATCCAGTTGATAAGTTTCTAAATCTGTCTAAGTGCGTGGAAGTCAATGCGGATGAGCATTTGACTATGTATGGAAATGCGGATGAGCATTGGCTAAGTGTAGGAAATGCGGATGAGCATTTGACTAAGTGGTGGAAATGCGGATGAGCAAGTAAGTAAATGCGGATGAGCATTTGACTAAGTGCTGGAAATACGGATAAGCAAGTAAGTCATGCGGATGAGCATTTGACTAAGTATGGAAATGCGGATGAGCAAGTAAGTCAATGCGAATGAGCATTTGACTAACTGCTGGAAATGCAGATGAGCAAGCAAGTCAATGCGGATGAGCATTTGACTAAGTATGGAAATGCGGATGAGCAAGTAAGTCAATGCGGATGAGCATTTGACTAAGTACGGAAATGCGGAAGAGTAAAGTAAGTCAATGCGGAAGAAATGAGGCAATGCGGATGAACTATAGTAAATGCAGACAAACTGTAGGAAATGCGGAGGAGTATAGGAAACGCGGATGAACACTTAGAGAAATTCTGACTTTTTGAGAAATGAGGTAATGTAGGCTTTGACCTAGGAGATTCCTAGGAGTTATGAATGTTGACTTATGGGGTCATAGATGGTATGAGGGGCATGTAATGATGTATGCTTATGCATGATGATGATGATGTTGCATGGTTATGCATGATGTATGTTATGTATGTATGATGCCCTGCATGATGATGTATGAATGATATGTTTATGTTCCTTGTGACGATGTATGATTATCTTTCCTTATGCTTTACGTGTTATAAATGAATGAACGAACGAAGTATTATGTAATGAAAAGTGAAAGATAATGAAAGAGGAACATGATGAATGGATGCATGCATTAATGAATGAATGTAAGAAAGCCTTGCAAGAAAATGTATGGAGTTCACACCCAATGAAGGGTGTTAGCTCAACTATGTGCGGGTTAGCTACCCCAAAAGGATGCACACTGGGGTCTAATCTTTGTGATTGACCATACGAATGGGATCCTTGCCGCTTGCCCTAGGTACTGGAGTCTGCATCGTGCACAATGTTCCGGGTCTATGAGAGACCTCAGGCCTAGTTACCCGCTTTGTGCACAATGATCGGGGTATATCATATGGCATTGATCCAGAATGAGAGATAAAAGATGAATGGTGAATGTACTTGCCCTAGGTACTGGAGTCAGCTTTATGCATAATGTTCGAGGTCTATGAGAGACCTCAGGCCCAGTTACCCGCTTTGTGCACAATGTTTGGGGTAATGTACATGTCACTAGAAGTAATGATGAATGAATGAAAGTATGAACGAATGAATGACGAAGATAATAATGATATTATCTGTATGCACGTACGATGTATGATCACGAACGAATGTAAAGTATAACATGATTGTAATGAAAGAATGGTTTTATGAAAGAAAAGCATGTTTTACCATAAAACTAGAACTCACTCAGCAACACTGACTTTTAAGCATTTTCCAGTTGGCAGGTAAGCATTGCTGAGGATGGCACGAGGCAGCTGCTCAGCTCTTTTGGATGGCATCCATTTATTTAAATCTTTTGTGATGTAATTCAACAATGTAATTTTGTAACCGACAAACAATGCATTATTTTGCAAAAGTTTTTATGATGAAATGAAATGCCATTTGTTTTATGTTTCTGCTGCAATGTTTTGATGATTAAATGCAAAGTATATTTTTATGAGCGATAAATTACCAGCTGTAAGCGTCCCGGGAACGGGGCCTTACATGATTCTAGTAAACCAAACTTGTGCCTCTATATTGTTTGATTCCGGTGCTAGTAAGAGTTTTATTTCCACTACTTTCTGTGCTAAGTTGCCTCTTAGTAGTAGCAAGGTCAGTGCACCATTCGAATTGTAGAAACTGCTATTGGTAAGTCCGTTAGAATTACTGATATGATAAGGACTGTGCCATAGAACTAGAAGGTCATAGGTTTGCTGCTAGGTTATAGTGATACCCCTAGGTGGATTTGATGTAGTACTAGGGATGGACTGGTTAGCAACCTATGAAGAAAACATCATGTGTCGCAAGAAGATGATTCGATTAGTTGCGTCTGATGGGAGTTTGGTTACGATTTATGGAGATCGCGTCATGACGATCCCGAAAATTATTTCGATGGTGGTGGCGGGAAAGTACATGAGGCGTGGATGTAGTGCCTACTTGGCCTACGTAAAGGATGTGGACGCACCAACACCGCAACTATCTGATGTACCAGTCGTGTGTGACATTCCGAACGTATTCCCGGAAGACTTACCCGGCGTGCCACCAGATCGCGAGATTGAGTTCCAAATTGATCTGATACCCGGTGCTTAATCTGTTGCCAAGGCACTGTATCGGTTAGCTCTGACAGAAATGAAAGAACTGATGGAGCAGTTGCAAGAGCTGCTCGATAAGGGGTTCATTAGACCAAGTATCTCTTCCTGGGGTGCTCCAGTCCTATTTGTGAAAAAGAAAGATGGTAGTATGAGGATGTGCATTGACTACCGAGAGCTGAACAAGTTGACGATAAAGAACTGATACCCCTACTAAGAATAGATGATCTATTTGACCCGCTCCAAGGTGCCAGTTGGTTTTCAAGGATAGATCTTCGATCTGGTTACCATCAGCTCAAGATGAAGGAGCAGCATATCCCTAAAACAGCTTTTCCCACGCGCTACAGTCACCACGAGTTCCTCGTTATGTCGTTTGGTTTGACCAATGCGCCGGCTGCTTTTATGGATTTGATGAATCGAGTGTGTCGGCCAATGTTAGATAAATCAGTGATTGCATTTATTGATGATATCCTGATTTATTCGAAGAGCGAAGAGGAGCATGCCGATCACATTCGGGAGGTGTTAGAGACCTTAAGAAGGGAGAAGTTGTATGCCAAATTCTCCAAGTGCGCGTTCTGGTTACGCGAAGTTCAATTCTTAGGTCACATGACAAATCCCGAGGGGATTATGGTAGACCCTGCTAAGGTGGAGACTGTGATGCTGTGGAAATCTCCAAAGACGCCATCTGAGATTCGTAGTTTCTTGGGGTTGGCGGGGTATTATCGAAGGTTCATTCAGGACTTTTCCAAGATCGCTTCTCCACTGACCATGTTGACCCGGAAGGATGTAAAGTTTATATGGGGTCAAGCTCAGGAACAGGCGTTCGAGGAGTTAAAGGTGAGGTTGACTCAAGCTCCTGTCTTGTCATTAGCCGAAGGAAGTGAGGATTTGGTGGTATATTCAGATGCTTCTTACGCAGGGTTAGGGTGTGTATTAATGCAGAGAGGGACGATTATAGCTTATGCATCTCGATATTTGAAAGTTCATGAGGTCAACTACCCTACTCATGACCTGGAGCTAGCAGTCGTGGTCTTTGCACTAAAGATTTGGAGACACTATATGTACAAGACGAAGTGCCCCATTTTCACCGACCACAAGAGCTTGAAGTACTTCTTCGAGCAAAAAGATCTGAACATGAGGCAGAGGTGATGGTTGGAGCTTATAAAGGATTGTGATTGCGAGATCCATTACCATCCAGGGAAAACAACGTGGTGGCTGATGCTCTTAGCTGGAGGAGAGGCCCGAGCCGATTCGGGTGAAAGCATACCAACTGATCATGACCTCTGATGTAATGAAGCAAGTCAAGGAGTTTCAGGATGAGGCATTAAAAGAAGCTTATCTAAACTCTGAAAGGATGAGAGGTCTGGTTGGAGAATTGGGTGAAAACACACTCGATGTTAAAACTCGATTTGGACGGGTGTGGATAGCTCGTTTCAGGGATCTACATGTGAGGATTTTGGATGAAGCTCACAAGACTCGATACTCCATTCATCCTGGCGCCACAAAGATGTATCATGATATGAAGAAATATTATTGGTGGTCGGGTATGAAGCGTGACGTGGTGGAGTATGTGAGTAAGTGCCTTACTTGTTTGCAAGTGAGGGCTGAACATCAGAAGCTGTATGGGAATATCCAACCTTTGGATACACCAGAATGGAAGTGGGAGCACATCACCATGGATTTCATTACAAAGCTACCACGTACTCCGAAGGGGTACGATGCCATATGGGTGATTGTTGACCGTTTGACGAAAAGTGCCCACTTCCTATCGATCTTCAAGACATATTCATCCTAGAGGTTGGCTGACCTGTTCATCAAGGAGATTGTAACTCGTCATGGTGTGCCAGTGTCCATTGTGTCTGATCGTGACACCCGATTTACATCTAAATTCTGGAAGAAATTCCACGATGCTATGGGGACGAGGTTACATATTAGCATGGCTTATCATCCCCAAACTGATGGTCAGTCAGAAAGGACCATTCAGACACTGGAAGACATGCTTAGGGCATGTGTGATTGATTTTGGGTGATGTTGGGATGACCACTTACCGTTACTGAATTCTCGTATAACAAAAGCTATCATGCCAGCATTGCCATTCCACCATACGAGATGTTATACGGTAGGAGATGCAGAACACCCGTATGTTGGGGTGACATTGGTCAAAACGATGTGGGGAGCATTGAGGTAATCAAGGCTACGACTGAAAAGCTTGAGAAGATTAAAGCCTTCATGAAGGCAGCTAAGATGGCAGAAGTCTTATGCCGATAGACGACGCAGACCGATCGAGTTCGAGGTGGGTGACGGGGTTATGTTGAAGGTCTCACCTTGGAAGGGTATCATCAGATTCAGGAAACGGGGCAAGTTGATCCCAAGATATATAGGCCCTTTCTGAATTATTGCTCGAGTAGGAGAGGTGGCCTATAGGTTGGAATTACCGGATGAGTTAAGTGGGATTCACCCGACATTCCATGTGTCTCATCTGAGAAAGTGCTTAGCTGACGAAGACATGATTGTTCCACTAGAGGACATTGAAGTGGATGAAAGGCTCAATTATGTGGAGCAACCAGTGGCAATCATCGTTCATAAAGAGAAGATGCTGAGGAATAAAGTGGTTCCCCTTGTGCGTGTACAGTGGAAGCACAGGAAGGGATCTAAGTCTACATGGGAGACTAAGGAGGAGATGAGGCAACATTATCCTCATCTGTTCAAGGAATAACAGGTTTCGGGGATGAAACCTATATAAGGGGGGTGGACTTGTAACACCCGGTTATTTATATAGACATGAAATGAAGAATAATAAGAAAAGAAAAGCTATAAGGTCAAAGTGGAGGGACCAAAAGTGTCCAAAAGGACAAAACATTGAAAAAGTTGGTGTAAAGATGGGCATGGCCACCCACCCTCACTTCACATCACCACTATTTTCGGTTTTAGAGAGAGAGACAAGGAAAGAAGAGCAGAACTTCGGATTTTGAAGAAGAAGTGAACGAATTCAAGGTAAGAATTCATGGTTTTGAAGTCTTTACGACGGGTTTTATCGTGGTTATATGCATATGTGCTTATGTGTTTGTGTATGTGCTCGGGTGGGCGTGTTTGGTGTTATTTTTAGGTGTTTGAACTCATAGAAAGCGAGTTAGAAAGGAAGAAACACCCAAGTTGCATCAGGTGAGTTCTAGACCCTGGTTTTTACTTGTTTTAAACTATGTTTGGGGCTGAAAATGAATTAAAATGGTTTCAAAGCTTATGTATGTTTACCCGTATGTAATGTGCATGATTGGATGTGATTCTTGAATGCTTATAGGTTATTCATATTTAGAATAGCCAAATTAAGCTTAAAACAGATGGGTTGATGATTGGGTCTGAAAACATACTAGAAACATGTTACACAGATGGTCCATGCGCCTAGATAAGGCTCATGCGCCTAAATTTGCCTTAGAAAGAATTAAATCCATGTGCCTAAGCAGTAGCCCATGCGCCTAAGATTACCTTAGAAATGTTTAAGTACAGCCCATGTGCCTGAACATTGGTCCATGCACCTACAAATGTTAGCTGGACAACTAAGTGTAGGGCCATGCGCCCCAATTATGCCCATGCGCCCAAGTGGGTCATGCGCCTAAGTGTCCATGCGTCCGTCTGAGTTATCCATGCGTCTAAATGTTCATACGCACAAATAGTGCCCATGCGCTTGAATAGTTCATGTGCCTAAAGTGAAAAATGCTTAAGTGTTGGCTGATGTGCCTACATAGTGATGAAACACCTGAACAGGGCTCATGCGCCCAAATAGTTCCCATGCGCCTAAGCACCTAGAAATTTTTACAGAATTTTCTGGGAGTCTATGCTCTAGGGTTTTGACCGAGGTTGACTAAGGGCTTATTAATGATGATGTTTCATGCATGATATGATTACTTATGATTGTTCCTTATTATTGTTATTGCTAATATTATTATTACTTATAGTATGTTAGTTTACGTGGTATGTTATTATCGTAAGTAAAGTATATCGTAATAATAAAGTGAAAGAGCAATAATAAAAGAAGAGGAACGTTAATAAAATGTTAACAAGTCCTGCAAGCTTATAGGAGTGACACGGCCATGTTGTCGTTAGCTCGACCGTGTGCGGGTTAGCTACCCCTATTGCACACGAGACCCAGACCTTTGCAGCATACCCTGGGTGATTGGGTCGGCCTTGTACACAGCACACAGAACCCTTTCGAGGGATATAGTTGACCCTTTCGAGGGATACAATTAACCCTTTCGAGGGATATAGTTGACCCTTTCGAGGGATATAGTTGACCCTTTCGAGGGATACAGTTGACCCTTTCAAGGGATATAGTGACCCTTTTGAGGGATATACATGGCCCATCACCCGTTTTGCATCGCGCATATAGTTGGGGTATTGCTCACTGGTCCATACAGAAAGTGAAAGATAAAGATAAAAGTTTACAGACAAGACATACAGTAAAGAGAACAAACAGTATTTGTTCATATAGTTAATACGTGCTCGCATATACAGTGCAGAGTTGTATTTTATAGAAAAGAGTATTTTCATATAGAACCTATAGAAAGTATTTTATTACTTTTAAAACTAGAACTCACTCAGCAACGCTGACTTTTGTACATTTTCAGTCGGCTGGTAATTATTGCTGAGGATGGCACGAGGGTGAAGCTACTCGGCAGGAAAAGTCTGACATCCATTGGTACTTTGTGTTTCTGTTGATTGGTAATGCATATAAACAATTCTTTTGTAAACAGTTAATGATGATGTATTGCATAACAACAGTGTTTTAAATGAAATGAATGGGTTTTTGATAAATCATTTCCGTTGCTTAAGTTTGTATAATTATAATATTTTATGTTTTAACTGCTGTGATTGACCAACTGTGAGGTCTCCGGGAACGGGGCCTTACAATAAACCAATCCCTTTTCCATTCCCCATCAAAAATAAACCAACCACTGAACCTTACACACCTGAACCTACACCCTCAACCGTACCAACTCCATCACCTCAACCACCTAAACTACCTATCCTCCAACCCAAAATGTTCTCTAGAACCCTAACCCAACAACCTACCCAAAAACTCCTAAACCATCCCCTCAGCCTTCCAAACATCTCTCCTTATAGGATTTCAAGGCAATCAAGACAAAGCCCATCAGCAGTACTACCCTGAGCGACATCTCTTGTGAGGAGGACTCTGTCAAACTGACTTATGTTGATGGATCCTCATGTTCCCTCACTAGAGATCAATTTCTTGATATGCCCGGAGAAACTTTGAACCAAGCTGCAAAGCTCCTTGACCTCAACTCAGATGCCATGAATGAGGAAGAAAAAAAGCTAAGGAGAAGGCTGGTGACTCTGGTGGATATGAAGAAAGGAGACAAGGTACCAAGTCAACCACTTGTGCCAAGTAAGAAGATTATCCAGTGGAGATTCGAAGACTCTTCTCACAACTTTGTTGTTGAGAAAGAGAGAGCAGAGAGCTAAACAGGTTAAACATGTCTCTCTGTTACACTTAAGCATATTTGATATTGCTGAGTTAGTAGAGAAGCCACTCTCCGACCTCTCCAACTCTAAAGTAGCTGCTCATATAAGAAATCACTTGAGTAGTCTTCATCTGGCCGAGCTAACTGCTAGGACCAAGTTGAAGAAGAGTTGAAATTGAGAGAGGAACAGAAAAGAAAAGGATCAGCAACCCAAGGCAAAGCCTT
Source organism: Flaveria trinervia (assembly GCA_025506515.1). Classification (NCBI taxonomy): domain Eukaryota; kingdom Viridiplantae; phylum Streptophyta; class Magnoliopsida; order Asterales; family Asteraceae; genus Flaveria; species Flaveria trinervia. The sequence continues at coordinate 43,631,735 of CM046444.1, forward strand.
TCTTCAAATGGTTGAGGGTCCTGAACTTGAATCCATAGTTAGATAGGAGTATGACTATAACTCCCATCAACTAATTCTCTTTAGGGGGCACAACAAAGGATACATATCATTCAAAGAGATAGACTATATCTCTTCTCAATTAATGATTTATACAAACTTCTCAGCACCACTTCTGGGAAAAACAAAGAAACAGATAAGTATTTGCTTTCCTTGGTGCTGAAAGTTTTGAGAAGCAAGAACAAGTGAGGTTTTGGTAGCATTAGCCTAGGGGGAATTTGTTGGATCAAGAAGAAGGCTGGTGTAATGAAAACTAGATCAATTATCCTATTTTGATACAACTAATAAAGGACTTCAGAAGCTAAGTGTAGAACTTTTGAAGGAAAAAGAGCTCTTCCGAAGACAAAGTGCAACATTAACTTCCAAAGACAAAGTTTACTTCCGAAGACAAAGTATTCAATTCCGAAGATCAAGACTTAGAAGAAAAGGTCAGAAGTCAACTTCCAAAGTATGAAGTAAAGAAGAAGTCCTCAAGCCTCGAAAGAAGTATCCTGTTCCAAAGTATAAGTGGCTTTGGAAGAACTTATTTTTCCGAAGCCATTTAACTTTCAGAAGACACTACAATGAACCGGTGGACATAAGTATGGTCTCTGACACTCCGCTGTAGACCTCTGAGATACAACATGGAATTTTCTTAAAAGCCATGTAATTGACCATAGTTTATTCCACTATTCACCTTTATCAGTTAGTATAGTTACCAACTTTAGTTGGTGACAAAAGGTAAGTCATGGACATGTCATGACTATCATATCTTAGATAAGACACCTTAAACTATAGCTTTATAGTATTTTCTTTAGTTAGAAGATTCCAGCTGGTATCAAAGTATATCCGACCGTAGGTAGTAGTATATATTTTCTCATTGTAACTCATGTAACATGCTTGTAACAGTTTTGTAATACTTTGAGTTGATAATTAATATATGCAAGTACCTTGAAAATTATTTCTTTGTGCTCTTGTTACTTATTATATTATTATCAACTCACAGAAGAGACTTTGCTTTATCTGATATGTGTGTAGTATAAGTGAGTTTGAGAGAAAACCAAGTGTTAAGTGACAAAACCGATCCTGCAACAACCATAATGCAATACTTGCCAGAGGTGCCATCATGGTAAATGCATGATTGTGATTTGTTACAATTTCAAAAATCATATCTTAAGACTGGAAGGGACCTGCAAACCCTAAACCAATTTGTTATCAGTGTGGAAATGCAAATCATTTTTGCAACAAGTGTGCACAACTGAAAGGAAAAACCCCAATTACCCAAAACAACCCCCGTGGAAGAGCATTTTGTGTTGCAAGATGAAAAAAACTAACATCAACCAGAAGTAGTGACCGATACGTTTCTCATTAACAACCAATATGCAATAGTATTATTCGATACAAGAGCAACTCGTAGTTTTGTTTCGAATACCTTTACTTATTCAAACCTCAGAGCAACTAAAAAGTAAATATATGTAGAATTAGCTCATGGAAAGATAATTGAAGCTTGTGAAATTATTCCTAATTTTACTTTAAATTTAGATGAGTATTGTTTTGATATAGATCTGATTCCTATTAAAGTAGGAGGTTTTGATATTGTTGTGGGAATGGACTAGTTAAGTAAGAATCAGACTGAAATTATATGTGGTAAGAGAATAATAAAAATTCCTTTGACTTAGAAAAAGAAAATTCTTTGTTTATATGGTGAGAAACCTAAAAGTGCTATGGAAATAGTCTCATATAAGAAAGATCGGAAATGTTTAAGGAAGAAATACTTAGTTTTTCTGGCCCATGTAGTTGTTACAAAACTAGATAAGATGAATTTACAAAATGTTCCTATCATTAGTGAATATCCAGATATATTTCCCAATGAATTACCATGCTTGCCACCCTCTCGTAAAGTAGAATTCAAGATTGAATTAGTATCAGTTTCTGACCCTATTGCTAAGGCACCATATCATTTAACACCAACGAAAATGAAAGAATTAATGAATCAACTTCAGGAATTATTAGACAAAGGATTTATATGTCCTAGTGTATCACCTTCGGTAGCACCAGTTTTATTTATAAAGAAGAAAGATGGAACTTTTAGAATGTGCATGGACTAATAAAAACTCAATAAGGTAATCATAAATAATATATATCCCCTTCCTAGGATCGATGACCCATTTGATCAATTAGAAGGACGTAGTTAGTTTTCAAAAATTGACTTAAAGTCAGGATATCACCAGCTAAAAGTTCAAGATAAAGATATACCAGATACTACATTTCGACTAAATATGGTCATTATGAATTTCTTATAATGCCATTTTGGTTAACCAATGCTCCAATATGGATTAAATGAATATAATATGCAAACATTATTTAGATAAATTTGTGATAGTCTGTATAGGTGACATTTTAATCTATTCTAAGAGTAGGGAAGATCATGAGAAGCACTTAAGGTTAACTCTGAAATTGCTTTGGAAAAAGAAATAGTATGCAAAATTCTCAAAGTGTGAGTTTTGGAAAGCAGAAGTACAATTCTTGGGACTTGTTAATCAAAAAGGAATTCAAGTCGATCCGGCAAAGATGGAAGTTGTTAAGAAATGGAAAAAACCAAAAACACCAACTGAAGTACATCAAGTCTTAGGATTGGTAGGTGTTGGACCAAAAGAACCAATGAGCCTGATCAGAAAACCTCCATGACCCACAGACATTACAACTACTGAAGAAGATCACAACAGCTGAAGACATCAGCTGATTACAAGGTCTGAAGACAAAGTCTAAAGACAAGATCTGAAGATTTCTACTGAAAACAAAGACTGAAGACCAAGTGATCAGTAGTTGTCACGACAGCTGAAGTTATTAACTTTAGTAGTTGTGATGGTTTTCATTTTCAGTACTTGTAATTTACCTTTCAGTAGTTTATAGTCTCAGTAGTTTTAGTTCAGTAGTTTTATGTTCTTGTACTTAGCATTCTGTGAGATGTGATCAGTTGTTGAGAACATTCTCAGTAGTTTGCATAGTTTCAGTTGTTTGTATAATTCTGTTAGATGTCACTATCAAGTGACATGAGCAGACGTCACATTCCTTATATAAGGAATGTTGACCTAATTGTAACAGGTGACTTTCAGCCACCACGAAAGCATTTGAATGAAATATTCCTTTTGCAGAATTCTCTCTCTCTCTATAACCGTGTACTATTCCATTGAATATCAACTGAGTTCTTGCTAAATTGTCTAATTCATTGTTCGAATTCTGCTGCAATCTACTCTAATTAATCAAACTTAAATCACTGATCCTAACAATGGTATCAGAGCTGGGTAATCATTGATCGATCTAACAATTGATCATTGAAACTACTATTCGATATCTAAGTTTGATCGAATTAGCATATTTGCAAGAATTGGTTATAGAGATTGAATTTCTACTGCTTTCGGATATTTGCTTTGAGATTTCTCTTGGTTCGTATTGAGTTTGTTGTGTTTTGTGCTAAATCAGTTAAAACTTAATTGAAATTGATTGAATCTAAGAATGACTACTCCTTCTAATGACCCTCACAATACTAGCTCCTCAACCAAGCCTCCGATGCTGGTTAGGACTGAGTATAACATATGGCAACGAAGAATGCTCCATCACCTGTCTGTTAACAGTTCAGGTTGTTAGACATCTGTGGTACATGGTCCACACAAGCCTATGTTGAACAATCCGGAAACCAACCAAATGGTTCCGAAGAAGAAGGAACAATACTCAGATGAGGATCGAAAACTGTTTGAGATTGATGCTAAAGCCATTGAATTTTGGCCATGGCACTGCCGAATGAAATCTATTCTGGGCTTATGCATCATAAAACTGCTCATGACCTCTGGAATGCATTGAAAGAACAATTTGGTGGAACAGATGTGATCTTAGCAAACAACAGAGAAATCATTACCCAACAATATGAGACACTCTCTCATAAGAAGGGTGAGACACTGACTCAACAGTTTGAGCGTTTTTCCTGTTTGATCTCTGAGCTGAAAATGGTCAAACGTGAATACACTAATAGCCAGATGAACAACAGATTCCTCAGATCACTGCCTAAGAGATGGGACACATATACCATTGTCCTACGCTCCAGTGCAAATCTGGATAGCCTATCTCTCACCAACTCCATGGCAAACTGCTTACATTTGAAAGAGAGATAGAGCAGAAAAGGAAACTGGCATCATCAGGAAAGCTCACTGATAACTTTGTACAAGGGAACACTGCCTTGGTTAGTCATGAGTCAGAATATGCTGCATCAGAAAGCCATTATGACGAGCATATAGATTTCTCTTCAAACAGTTCTGATCATGCATTTGTTAGTGTTGATAGTCAGTCAGGTTGTAATAGTGACAATTTGTGCTTCATTATGGATGATTTGAATGGTATTGCTGATGATGACTTAGAAGAGATGGATATTCTGAGCCAAATGGCCTTGATTAATATCAGATCTCAAAAGTTCTACATGAGAACTGGTAGGAAATTTCCAGGACTCTCTGGCAAAACCAAAGTTGGTTTTGACAAGAGTAAGTTGAGGTGTCACAAATGCCAGAGGCTTGGGCACTTTGCAAGAGAGTGTAGATCAACTAGATCTAACTCCTCTGCACCCTTTATGACTTTTCCAAGCAATAGTTCACAAAACAGAGGACAACATCCTGCTAGTTCTGGTCATCACTCACAACCTCTATCTCCTGCATATTTTGTCCCTCAGGGTCCAATGCCATATCCATATCCCTAGTATTACATGCCACAGCCAAATCAAGTTCAAGTTCCAATTGCACAACAACCTCAAGCCTTACCTGAGCCTCAACCATCTCAATCACAACTCATCACAGCTTCTTCACCCCTGGTGTTGTTGACTGGAGCTGTTTACCAAATGATCTTTGGTAATGAGCAATTATTTGCTAGTGATGGTCAACATGGTGGTGAACATCCTTTTGGGAATCTTGCTCTCATGGCCCTGGAGTCTATGAGGGTTCATGCTCCAATGCATCTTCATCACAGGTAACCCAGGTATCCTCTGAGGTTAAGGCCAAGCTATATTCTGAATCTTGCATAGCTGCATTTATCTCTATTAGAGAGGCAAATGTAGCTTTAATAAATCAAAATCTTGAGCTTGAGCAAACCTTTCCAAAAGAAAAGCTGAGTATGAGTCTGTCCTTAAAGATAATGATGATGAGATTTATAAGCTTAAATTCCAATAAAATAATGAAAAGGCTAAGGTTGAGGTCATTCTTGAGAACCACAGAGATCTCAAAGAAACACTTGCAGCTACCCAAGTTGAGTGTGACCACTGGGTATCATCCTACAAGGGATTTGAAATGCTTCTCAGCAAGCAAACAACTTCGAATGTGAAGTTTGGAATAGGTTACAATCACATTGCACCACCTACAGATTTTACTCCAAAATCAATAGTAAAACCTGAAGGTAAAAGTGATTTCCAAACCACATCATCATGTGTATCATCCTCAAGAGATCACCCAAAATCAGAAGATGAAATCAGTGTTGATACCTCAGTAAATCAATTGCTTGATGGGTTAACTACTGATAAGCACATGAAGCTGAGTACTTCAGATGTTGTCCCTCAAAGTACCTCAAGTACTGAAGGGCAAGTCACAACATCTGAAAAAGCATTTCAAATCAACTGAAATAAAAGGATTAACAACTATGAGGAATCTATCATACGGTCTTTCAGGATGGATAGAGAACAGCTGAAGAATAAGTCTTCAGTTGTTACAGATCCTTCAGTACTTAACACAAGTACTGAAAGGAGGAAAGTACTGAAGATCACACCTTTAGTAGTTTCCACTTCAGCAGTTGATCAATCAAAGATGAAGAATAAGCCATGTGACATATGTGGTAAATTCAATCATCTTTCTGATGAATGTTGGTACAAAAAGGGTTCCAAACTCAACAGAGATAAGCTCATTAAAATGCAGATGGATGAAATGAAAAATGAGTTTGAGACCAACTTTGTACCACAGTCATCCCAAATTGATAAACCTAAGGCTTCACCAAAATCCAAAAAGAAGGATAGGGTTTATCATAAAAAAGCTGATAGTGTCCTCATGATAAAAATCAAACTAAGTCTGTGAATTTCAAGGAGGAAATGGTGGGCCACAAGAACTCATCAAAAACAAGTACTGATGTGTCACAAGATCTGAAAGCTTTAGCTACAAATCAGACACAACTTGTTATTATGGTTCAGCATTTGTGGGGAGAGTTAACCAACTGGATGCACCTGTGATGAAACCACTGAAAATGTATTCCAAGCCCAAATCCAAGGAATCCATTTCAGCACCATCTCCACCTTCATCAGCAGTTAATCATGAGAAACAAGTTATGGTTAAATCTGTTGATGAAAACAGACCCAAAACCACAAAGGTTTGGGTCTCAAAACCTAACTAGTTCCTTCTGATGAATGCAGGGTTCTTCATCATGCCAAAGAAGCATCTGGTATGTAGACAGTGGAGTATCTATGCATATGATAAGGAGCAGTTCTCTTCTTAATGACTATTCTCAAGGAAAGAAGGGATTTGTTTCATTTGGAAATGATGCTAATGGTTACATCATCGGGAAAGGATATGTGTCTAATGGAGAAATCAGATTTGATGATGTTAACCATGTGGAGAATCTCAAGTATAATCTACTAAGTGTCAGTTAGATGTGTGATAAACGGCATGTTGCACTTTTCACAAGCCAGACTGCAGGATTCTGTCTTCCACAGTTCTGAGGCTGATTGACAAGGTATTGGATGAACATACTCTCTCGAAGGCCAACAGGATTGGAAGAGTATATGCCCTGGATTGGTCAAAGAAGATTGATTTGAAGGGTCATCCTTGCCTGTTCTCCAAAGCCTCTCCTCAGGAATCTAAACTGTGGCACAGAAGGCTGGGTCATGTAAATCTCAAAAACATGAATCAGCTGATCCATAATAGTTTAGTGAGAGGTCTACCAATAAAGGAGTTCCACTATGATGAAACCTGCACTGCTTGTTTGAAAGGAAAATAGCACAAAGTCTCATTCCTCCTATTGAAGAACCTAAGTCCACTGCCTGCTTGCAGTTACTACACATGGATCTATTTGGTCCTGTGAGAGTGATGAGCATGGCAAAGAAGAAATACTGTCTGGTAATTGTGGATGATTACTCCAGATTTGTATGGACTTTCTTCTTGCATTCAAAGGATGAGGTTACTCAGACGATTATCAACTTTGTGTTGTATGTTGAGAAGTAGTATTCCCTATCAGTCAAGTGTATAAGGAGTGATAATGGAACAGAATTCAGAAATCATACACTTGATCATTTTTATCTCTCAAAGGGAATCAAGAGGCAGTTTAGCATCCCAAGGACTCCAGAACAAAATGGAGTAGTGGAGAGAAAGAACAGGACCCTAATTGAAGCTGCAAGGTCCATGTTGGCTGACTCTGGTTTGCCATTGACCTTTTGGGCTGAAGCTTTCAACACAGCTTCCTATGTGCAGAATAGAGTTTTAGTAAATCAGAGGTTGATGAAGACTGCATATGAAGTTCTACATCATTTGGCTCCTCTAATTTCATTCTTCAAAGCCTTTGGGTGTCCTTGTTTCATTCTCAACATAAAGGATCAACTCCACAAATTTGATCCTAAGGTGGATGCAAGGTATTTGTAGGATATTCATCCACATGCAAGGCTTACAGAGTCTTCAACTGCAGAACAAAGATAGTTGAAGAAACCTTGCATGTGAAGTTCAATGAATTCCTAAGGATAAAATTCCATAAAACCCTGTGGAGTTGTTTGATCGGATGTACTGCAATATGTTCCTTATCAACCTCCAGCTATTGCAGATCATGGAATAAATCATCTTCTGCAGCAAGTCTTCCACCTGGTGGTACTGAAGATGATGATGATATCAGTACTCACCTTTTCAAGTTTAGTGATCAACTGCCTGAGTCCACTAAACTTGATGTTCCTGTAGCTTCAGAAGCTTCATCCACAACAAATGCTGATGAGATTTCTGACTCATCTACATCATTTGAATTGCCATCTCATAATTGGTTTCAAGAGTCTGGATCAACATATGTTGTTGCTGAACCTTCTACAAACACTTGCACTGATCTTATAGTGTACCAAGAGCTGAAGAATCACCCCATGTCTCAAATCATTGGTGATATCAATGCTGGTGTCTCAACCAGAAGTCAATTGTCCAACTTCTACTTCTATGCTCTCTTCATCAGTCAGCTAGAGCCAAAGAACTATAATGTTGCTTTAAGAGACAATGGATGGGTTGAAGCCATGCAGCTTGACCTACTTCAGTTCAAAAAGTAGCAAGTGTGGGAACTGGTTCTCTACCCCCAAGTAAGTGTGCAATAGGCACTAAGTGAGGTGTTTAGGAATAAAACTGATTAAATGGGCTTATTGTCAAGAACAAGGCTAGACTGGTTCTACAGGGGTTTTCACAAGAAGAAGGTATTGATTATGATGAAACCTTTGCCCCTGTAGCCAGACTAGAGGCGATTAGATTGTTCTTAGCCTATGCTGCATTCCACAATCTTAAAGTTTTTCAAATGGATGTCAAAAGTGCTTTTTTATATGGAAAAATAAAACAAGAGGTTTATGTGTGTCAACCACCAGGTTTTGAGGACAATAAACATCTTGATTAGGTGTATAAACTTGATAAGGCTCTTTATGGGTTGAAGCAAGCTCCTAGAGCCTGGTATGAAACACTTTCAAATTTTCTTCTTCAAAATAATTTCACTAGAGGCTCCATAGATAAAACTTTGTTTATTAAGAAAATGGATCAGCATAACTACTTGTTCAAATTTATGTTGATGATATAATTTTTGCATCCTCTGATCCCCAGTTGTGTGATGATTTTACAAGTTTAATGAAACAAAAGTTTGAAATGAGTGCAATGGGAGAATTACAGTTCTTTCTAGGATTGCAAATCAAACAAAAGGCTGATGGAACCTTCATTCATCAGTAAAAATATACAAAAAATCTTTTGAATAAGTTTGATTTACAAAACTGTAAGCCTGTTCTACTCCCATGTGCAACCACACAACTGGATGTAGATTAGAAAGGTAAAGTTGTTGATGAAACACTTTACAGATGTATGATTGTCCCTTGATGTACTTAACAGCTTCTAGACCAGATATTATGTTTGCAACTTGTGTTTGTGCTAGATTTCAGGCTGCTCCTAAAGAGTCTCATTTGATTGCAGTCAAGAGGATCTTTAGATATCTGCAAGGTACACAATCTCTAGGTCTTTGGTATTCCACTGGACACTCTTGCAAATTAGTTGATTTTTCTGATAGTGACTATGCAGGGTGTAAGTTAACCAGAAAGTCAACTTCTGGTGGATTCAATTCCTAGGCAACTGTTTGATTTCTTAGCGTAGTAAGAAACAAACATCTGTTGCTACATCCACTTCTGAAGCAGAGTACATTGCTGCTGCAAGTTGTACATCTCAGGTACTCTGGCTTCAGAACCAATTATTGGATTATGGCATTACAGAGACTAAGACTCCATCGTAATGGATAGTGCTTCAGCTCTGTGTATTGTCAAGAATCCAGTCCAGCATTCTAGGACCAAACATAGAGATCAGACACCATTTTATTACGGATTGTTTTGAAAAAGGTCTGATTGATCCAGGTTTTGCCAAGGGCGATGAGCTTGCAAATATATTTACTAAGCCTTTGGATAGTTCAACTTTCCAAAACCTTGTGTTAAGGCTTGGTATGCTGCAGCTAGAATAAGTGACAACTACTGATGATCTCAGTAAACAAGTACTGATGACCATTACTAAACATGTCACAAAATAAGTACTGATAAGTTTTATTCTCAGTTGGTTTCAGAACTACTGAAGACTAAATTACTTAAAAAGTATTGTACTTTCTGTTAAAAGAAACTGATGCAGCTACAACTACTGATGTAGTTATAACTACTGATGTCAGTAAAAACAGATAAGTACTGATGTCCTATGATACAACTGGAAACAGCTAAAAAGTCTGATGAGTAAGTGTTGAGGACAGTATGAAACAGCTGAAAAGCTAAGAATTGACGAAAACTACTCATGAGAATTTTCTCTTCAATCGTTTCCACAAACTGCTATTTCACCTTAAACAACTGATGACAAAACCATGTCTTCAGTAGTTTCACAACTACTAATGACTAACACCAAGTCCTCAGTTCTTTCCTACACCTGAAGCCAAAAACAAGGTTTTCAGTAGTTTCATAACTACTGATAACCAAAACCAAGTCTTCAGTTGTTTCAAATGTTTGATAGTTAAAACCAAGTCTTCAGTTGTTTCAAACAACTGATGACAACACCAACACTTTCAGTCGTTTTCTTTTCAGCCTTTCTTAACCTATAAATACCTGCACTTATAGCCGAACGTTTCATTAGCCGTTTTCTATCCTTTTCTCTCTCAACAATGGCAACCATGAAACTCAAACCCAGACACAACTGTGTTGCCTACCTCTCGAAATCGGCCTTTTGAAACAAATTTGATAATGCCATCGATCTTATGGTGGATTCCCAATACAGAACCGCCTTTCTTATGAATCCTACCATATACCCCGATTCCTTAAACCAATTCTGGACCAACGTCTCTGTAACAACTGGTGAAAATGATAGCCCAATCACTCTCCAGTCGTTGGTCAACCAGAAACAGGTGGTAATCACCCCTGACATCATTCGCAAAACCCTAAATTTGCATGATGCCACCTGATTATAGAATACCCGAAAGGCACCATTGATATGTCTTTCATGAAAAACGGGTATGAAGGAGACTTAAGTGCTACAACCATTCTCAAAAAGCACTACCATGATGCTGAAAGACTTATCTTCCATATGGTGAATGTCTGCCTTGCTTCAAAGACATCTTCATGGGATTAGATGTCCTCACGATGGCAACAGGTATTGTACTCTATCTTTGAATGACAAAATCTAAATTTTTCTGAGATAGTGTTTCTGGAACTTAAGGATCTAGCTCAGAAACCTATGACAAACAGATGGCTACTATATCCCACGTTTCTGATGGCCATAATTTTAAATCAATTAAAATCTAAAGGCCTTGTTGGTCTTGGAGTCCCTGCTCCAGCTGTCTTAGCTGAGGTATACTCCAGGCATAACTCTGACCCTACTCTCAAGAGGCTGCCCGGCTGCTCAAACCCAAGCAGAGGGAACCCACAGCCTCCACCTCCAGATCCAAGTCCCCACCAAACCAAACCCCAAAACCAAAAGGCTACTCAGGGAGATGAGTCCCCTGATGATGCCCCTGTACCACCAATACAGGAAACACATACTGGTTCTAACCCCCCAGTCATGTCAGAGACTCAACCAGCTGAAACCGCATAGGTATCCTCTCCACAGGATCCTGTTGCAACCAATTTGGGGATACCACAGTACTGGAACCTATCTCAGTTGAGAAGGTTACCATTGAAGAGCATCTCTCACCCCCGGTGCAATCTGCTTCTGACCAATCTCCAAATGCAACTGCCCCTCAAAGCCCAACCCTAGTTGCTAAAGTGCTGAGTCAACTGCATTCCTCACCCCCTCCCCAGAAACCAATTAACACTGGGAATACCTCAATGATTGAGGGGAAGGACCAAAATGCTGCTGATAACCCACAGCACAGGGGTTATAATGTTCAATCTCCAAGTGTAGAAGAGGAGGTTAGAACATCTGGTCAGGCTGCCACTTCTCTGATTCAGCAAATGAACAGGATGAAGTTGGTAACATATATAAGACCTCACAGAGGCAACTGCCAATGAAGGACAAAGTCCAGAGGCAGGAAGTCCCCAGAACCAAGAACAAGGGGCACATGCATATACCAATCTACACTCAGGGCATGTACATCCTGATTTAATCAGGAGGTCAATGATTCAGCAAAGACTGATGATGACCTGGGCTTTTTCTTTGATGTCTTAGCCCATAACACAATCCTAGAGACTGAGGTGAGCAGACTCAAAGAACTGCTAGCCAAAATGTCTCAGGATAAAAGTCCATGCCCAATAAACCCACAGATGGCACCTTCATTTGAAGGTTCACCAAACACACAGCCAATACACTTAACTAAGCCACCAGCCACTGCTTTTGGCACCACCTCTCAGGGACAGAACCCCTCTGAGCAGATGGTTGCAACCTTTCAAAGCTCCTTACCTCTCATCACTCCCATCATCACTGAGATAGTATAAAAAGCCATTGATGAGAGGATCTCCTCAAATCTCCAAACACTCCTTGATGATGTGTTCACAAGTCACTTTCTGCCTTTCAAGCCCCTGATCCCAATGCACCAAAAAGGGGGAGACTACTAAGTCTAAGGCAGTGAAGAAAGGAAAAGGAAGAGAGTAGAAGATGAGAAAGAACCAGAAAAAGAAAAGGAGTTGGAGAAAGAAAAAGAACTCATCTCAGAGAAACAGCTGATCACAGTGCAAGAGCTTAGCACAGACAAAGAGCAGAAAGATCAGCTCATCACTTACAAAAGGAAGAGAAGTGCTGAGTCAAAGTCTGATGGAGAAAATTCCTTAGAAGATCTAGTCAAAGAAGCTGATGAAGCTCACAGCAGATCTATGGACAAAATAATAGATCAGCTCTTCAGACAGGGTCATGACACAGCCACCTTAGATGTTAAGATCAGAAGGCTGGAGATATGAAATTCAAGCAAGAAAGGCTAGTTACAGTGTGATGGATAGGGAAAGGTTGGAGATTATGATCAGGTTTATTGCCAAATATCTAGGAAGATCATTGATAGAGATGGAGTCTTGGTCCAGAGACAGTATCTTGGAGATAACCAAGAAAATCTGTTCTGCTGGAAGCTACAACAAAGGGTTGATCATCGAAGCACAGGATGAAGCAGGTGCTGGGAAGAGAACTGAGATGGCAAAGCTCTCAAAAGCCAACTCACCACTAAATTGCTAGATCAGCCTTCTCATACTCCCACTCAAAAACAACCCTCAAAGCAATCATCCTAAAATCTACCAATTCTATCCCTAAACCAAAACCACCCACAACTCAAACCCAAAAAACCAATCCATTACCCAAAAACCATCTCAAACCACACCTAGTGATACACCCAGAAGGAGGAGAAGGATGTTGAGGGTAGAAGAAGAAGAAGAGGATGAGAATGAAGACATTCTGCCAATCTCTATGTTCTCAAACTTAAAAAACCTGAGCCAAGAAGTCAACAAATGATCACACCTGACTTGCAAATGCAAATGATGAAAATGAAGATTGAAGAAGTAGAAAAGTAGAAGCAGCATGATGAGCAATTTCTCAAAATGGTTGACAAGGACTTCCCTCAGTCCTTATCCATTCAAGCAATGAAGAAACAAGCTCTGAGGTTGTACACTCTTAGGAATACATTCCAACATCAAACAGAAAGAGTAGGGATTTGGCCAGACCCCAGGGTAAGTTCCATAATACACAAGAAGAACATACCAAGTAGATATCATGGCCAAGTGGAAAAGACTTTGAATGCTGCAATTATGTTGGCTATGGTAGTCTCACCCTGGGAGATTATTAAAAGAATTTAAGAGAGCACACAACTCAAAGACAACCCTGTTAGGATCAGTGATCTACGTTTGATTGATTAGAGAGTATAGCAGCGGAAATCAAACAATGAATTAGCCATTCACAAGAACACAAAAGATATTCAAGGTAAGAACAAATGGTTATAGACAGAAAGAATTCTGCAAAAGATATTTCATTCAATATTCGCTTTCGTGGTAACAAAATGTCACAAATACAATTAGGTCAACACCTCTTATATAAGAGATGTGACGTCTGCTGATGTCATTTGATAGTGACATCTAACAGAATTATTCAAACTACTGAAAGTTAACAAACTACTGAAGATGCCAAAACAGCTGACATCTTCTTACAAAAATACTAAGTGTTAACTGTCACTACAACTACTGAAAAGAAACTACTGAAACTACAAGACTGAGAACATGCTCTTCAGTCGTTTTACAAATACTAAAACAAAAAATAAAACTACTGAAAGGAAACCATCACAATAACTGAAGAATGCTTCTTCAGCTGTTGTAACAAACTCTGAAGGGTTCAGTACTTGTACTTGAACTTCAGCTGTTGTCATCAGCTGATGTCTTCAGTCTTTGTACTTCACTGTTGATCTTTAGTACTTTGTTCTTCAGCTATTGATCTTTAGACTTTGGTCTTCAGCTGTTGAAGTCTTCAGTACTTTAGTCTTCAGCTGTTGAAGTCTTCAGTACTTTAGTCTTCAGCTGTTGAAGTCTTCAGTACTTTAGTCTTCAGCTGTTGATCTTTAGACTTTGGTCTTCAGCTGTTGAAGTCTTCAGTACTTTAGTCTTCAGCTGTTGAGCTTCAGACTTTGTTACAGCAGCTGATCAAGTCTTCAGCAGTTGTTGTGATGTCTGTAGGACTTAGAGGTTTTTCTGATCAGGCTCATTGGTTCTTTTGGTCCAACAAACTCCCCCTGAACCAATGCAGCCAAAACCTCTAAACTTATTGAAGATGTCCCACTTATTATGGCAGAAAGATTGGTCTTTTTGTCTTCTAATCAGCTCAGAAGTGACCCTTGTAAGCACAAGCCTGGGAAGAAGTCTTAATGATCTGTTTGGCAAAGTATGAATGGGAACTCTGTCTTGGGGAACTGGACACAGAGCTGTTACCCCATCCATGAGATCTACTTCCCCACTATGAGTCTGTATGACTCTTTTGTATAGGCCTCAAGGAAGGTAATTTGTTCCTCCATGGTCAGCTCTTCAGCACCTCCTTCAAATAATGATTCTGGCCCATAGTACTCAGATAGGTATTTGACCTGTTTTCCATTCTTTAGCTCCACAGTTGTTATTATTCTATAAGCAAATTCATCAGGGTGATTACCCTCTAGGAACAACTGGAGCTTATTCTTTCTGACTTCCTCAAGCCTCTTATATACTAACCTCATTTTCACCATTTTATTTTCCAGCATCTTCTGTGGGGTCAGGTTAACTTTATAGGCTTTCTTGAAGTCATCTAGGATTTCCCGGGGTGATACTACAAAGACCAGTGAGATCACTTCATCTACATTCTTCTTCACCTGGCCAATGTATCTCGTGGAATGTTTTTCTTGTGAATCCTGTGAGACACCCTGGGATCAGGCCAAATCCTCACTCTCTCCTTTTGATATTGAAATGTATGCTTAAGAGTGTATAATCTGAGAGCATGCTTCTTGATGTTGATGATAGAAGATGTGGCAGCATATGCTTTGTCAACCCTCCTCAACAATTCCTCATCATGTTGTTTGTGAAGCTCTTCTTCTTCTAGCTTCACTTTCACAATTTGTCTTTGAGTTTCAGGAGTAATTGTTGGAGAGTGACTTGTCGCCTTCGGCAACAGTATAATAGCTGAGAGTGGTAGCCTATCTTCATCTTCATCATCATCTTCTTCATCATCTTCTAGCCTCAATACCCTTCTCTTCTTCTTCTGGGGTACATCATTGGCTATTGGTTTTGAGCGAAAGGGAGTTGGTTTGGTGGGTTGTGCTTTGGGGGTTTTTGGGGTAGAGGGATTGCTTTAGTGGGTTGTTGTTTTGGTGGTTTTGGTGTGGGAATGTTGACAGGCTGTTCTAGCATTTTGGAGGTGAGTGTGGCTTTAGATTGCTTGGCTACTTCAGTCCTGCTCCCAGCACCAGCTTCATTCAAAGCTTCAATAACTAATCCTTTAGTGTATACTTCAGACGGACAGATCTTGGTGGTTATTGCCAAGATTTTTGTCCTGGACCAAGCCTTGATTTCGATCATTGATCTTCCAAGATATTTTGCTATAAACCTGATCATGATCTCCAGCCTTTCTCTTTCTAACACATCATAACTTGCCCATCTAGTTTGGATTTCTTCAATCTCTAATCTTCTAATCTCAGAGTCAAGTTTGTTAGTGTCATGGCCTTGCCTAAACAACTGATCAATGATGTTATCCATTGATCTGTTGTGTTCGGCATCAGCCTCTTTCACATCAGCTCCAAGGCAGTAGTCTCCTTTCATTTCTTCTTTCTTTGATTTCTCCATGTCAGCTTCTTTCTCCTTCTCTTTTTTAGTCTCCACAGCCAACTCCTTCTCCTTTTCCACTTATGTTTCTTTCTCTTTCTCTTTCCTCTCTGCACTCCTTTTTCTTTTTGCTTTCACTGACTGAGTCTCCCCTTTTTGGTTGCATTGGTTGCAAGGGTTTGATTGTCAGAAAGCTTTTGCCCACAACTTCGTCTATCAAGGGTGTATTACTGAGGAAAGCCTCTCATCAATGGTTTTGATCACTATATCAGTGATTATAGGTGTGATGAGAGGTAGGGAATTTTGAAAGATAGCAGCAATTTGCTCAAGGGGGTTCTGTTTCTGAGAAATAGTGCCAGAAGCAGAGGCGGTGGCTGAGTATTTGGGAGTGGCTGTGTGTTTGGGAGACCTTCAGATGAAGGTGCCATCTGTGGGGTTTGAGGGGCAGATGGTCTTTGATCCTCAGAATTTTGGCAAGCAGCTCTTTGAGTCTGCTCACCTCCTGTTCCAGGATGGTGTTTTGGGCTAACACATCGTAAAATAAGCCCAGGTCATCATCAGTAGTTACTGAATCACCTGACCTCCTGATATAATCAGGATGAACATGCACTGAGTGTAGATCAGTTGTAGCATGTGCCCCTTTGTCTTGAAACTGGGGACTTCCTGCCTCAGGACTATGTCCTTCATCAGCAGTTGCCTCTGGTAAGGTCTTAGTGATGTTACCAACTACATCCTGATCATATGCTGAAGCAGGAGAAGTGGCAGCCTCACCAGAAGTTCCAATCTCCTTTTCTACACTAGTAGATGGAACATTGTAACCCCTATGCTTTGGGTTATCTATGCACTTTGGTCCTCCCCCTCAATGGTAGAGGTATTCCTAGTTGTAACTGGTATCTGGGGAGGGGGTGAGGAGTGCAACTGAGTTAGCACTTTTGCAACAATTAATGTAGGACTTTGGGGGGGGGGGGTTGCAGTGGGAGATTGGGTTGAAGCAGATAGCACCCGGGGTGAATGGTCTCTTCAATGGTAACCCTCTCAAGTGAGATAGGTTCCAGCAGTGTGGGTTCCCCAATATTGGTTGCAACAGGATCCTGTTGAGAGGATATACCTGTGCGGCTTTGGCAAG
The DNA here is from genome assembly GCA_025506515.1 of Flaveria trinervia. Lineage (NCBI taxonomy): Eukaryota > Viridiplantae > Streptophyta > Magnoliopsida > Asterales > Asteraceae > Flaveria > Flaveria trinervia. The sequence goes on from CM046444.1 coordinate 43,648,894, forward strand.
TTGAGTCTTTGACACAACTGGGGGTTAATACCAGTATGTGCTTCCTGTGTTGTGGTACAGGGGCATCCTCAGGGGACTCATCTCCCTGAGTAGCCTTTTTGGCTTTTTGGATTTGGTTTGGTGGGGACTTTGGATCTGGAGGTGGTGGCTGTGGGTTCAACTGCGTGGGTTTTCGCAGCTTGGCAGCCTGTTTCAGTGTTTGGTCAGAGTTGTGCCTGGAGTATACTTCAGGCAATACAGCCATTGCAGGGACTCCAAGGCCAACAAGTCCCTCAGCTTTCAGCTGATTCTCTATGATGGCCATAATGAACGAGGATATAATATCCATCGATTAGAAAGAGGTTTTGAGGCCATATCCTTAAGTTAAGAAAAATAATTTCAGACAAGTTTAAGTCTTGTTGCTCAAGGATAGAGAATAATACCTGCTGCCACCTGGTAGACATTTGATCCCAAGAGGAAGTCTTAGGAGCTAAGCAAACATTTACCATGTGAAAGATAAGACGTTCTGCATCATGGAATGCTTCTTCAGGATGGTAGAGGCACTGAGGTTTCTCTGATATCCATGGTGGGCAAAGGATAAATCAGTTGTGCCCTTTGGATACCCAGCGGGGAAGTGGCATCATCCAAGTTGAGGGTTTGGCGAATGATTTCCGGAGTGATGACCACTTGATGGTTGTTGACGAACGACTGGAGAGACTCGGTGGTTTTGCCAGTTATAAGGGTGACGTTGTCCAAAACTGGTGTAAGGATTCGGCATGAATGGTGGGATTAGAAGGAAGGCCATTTGGTAGGGAGATTGGACCATTAGATCAATGGCGTTATCGAACATTGTCCAGAAGGGTGATTTTGTGAGGTAGGCAACACAGTTATGTCGTGGTTTGAGCTGCATGGTCGCCATTAATGAGAGAGAAGTTTTGTAGGTTTGAACGTTAGGTTGGAAAGGATGAACTGAAGGATTAGGTATTGGGTATTTATAGGGTAAGGGTTAGAAAACGACTGAAGGGTTTGGTGTTATCATCAGTAGTTTTAAACGACTGATGACATGGTATTACCTTTCAGAAGTTGAAACAACTGAAGTCTTGGTTTTAGGCATCAGTAGTTATAAAACTACTGAAAACCATGGTTTTGACGTTAGATGTTTGAAAACAACTGAAGACTTGGTTTTAGTCATCGTAGTTGTTGTGAAACTACTGTAAACCTTGTTTGGTCTTCAGGTGTTGTAAACAACTGATAACTTGGTATTAGTCATCAGTAGTTGTGAAACTACTGAAGACATGGTTTTGTTATCAGTTGTTGTAAACAGCTGATGACTAGTGTTAGTCATCAGTAGTTGTGAAACTACTGAAGACATGGTTTTGTCATCAGTTGTTTAGGATGAAACAGCAGTTGTAGAAACAACTGAAGAGAAAGTTCTCATCAGTAGTTTTCATTAATTCATAGCCTTTCAGCTGTTTCATACTATCCTCAACACTTACTCATCAGCCTTTCTGCTGTTTTTAGTTGTTTCATAGGACATTAGTACTTATCTGTTTTTACTGACATTAGTAGTTATAACTACATCAGTAGTTGTAACTTTATCAGTCGTTTTAACAGAATCAGTACTATATGTGATATGGTCACAAATGATCATCAATACTTATTTACTGAGATCATCAGTAGTTATCACTATTTTACCTGCAGCATACCAAGCCGTAACACTAGGTTTTGGAAAGTTGAACTATCCAAAGGTTTAGTAAAAATGTCTGCAAGCTCATCACACTAGGCACAAACTTAGGATCAATCAGACCTTTTTCAAAACAATCCCTAATAAAATGATGTCTGATCTCTATATGTTTGGTCCTAGAGTGCTGGACTGGATTTTTTACAATGCACAGAGCTGAAGCACTATCCATTAATAATGGAGTCTTAGTCTCTGTAATGCCATAATCCAAAAGTTGGTTCTGAAGCCAGAGTACCTGAGAAGTACAACTTGTAGCTGCAATGTACTCTGCTTCAGCAGTGGATGTAGCAACAGATGTTTGTTTCACTCTGCCAAGAAATCAAACAGTTGCCTAGGAATTGACATCCACCAGAAGTTGACTTTAATTAACTTGCACCCTGCATAGTCACTATCTGAAAAAGCAACTAATTTGAAAGAGTGTCCAGTGGAATACCATAAACCTAGAGATTGTGTACCTTGCAAATATCTAAAGATCCTCTTGACTGCAATCAAATGAGACTCTTTAGGAGCAGCCTGAAATCTAGCACAGAGACAAGTAGCAAACATGATATCTGGTCTAGAAGCTGTTAAATACATCAAGGACCCGATCATACATCTTAAAGTGTTTCATCAACAGCTTTACCTTTCTGATCTGCATCCAGTGTGGGTGTTGCACATGGGAGTAGAACAGGGCTTACAATTTTGTAAATCAAACTTATTCAAAAGATCTTTTGTATATTTTGACTGATGAATAAAGGTTCCATCAGCCTTTTGTTGATTTGCAAGCCTAGAAAGAACTGTAATTCTCCATTGCACACATTTTAAACTCTTTTTTCATTAATTGGTAAAATCATCACACAACTGGGGATCAGAGGATGCAAAATAATATCATCAACATAGATTTGAACAAGTAGCTTATGCTGATCCATCTTCTTAATAAACAAAGTTTTATCTATGGAGACTCTAGTGAAATATTCTTAAGAAGAAAAGTGGAAAGTGTCTCATACCAGGCTCTAGGAGCTTGTTTCAAACCATAAAGAGCCTTATCAAGTTTATACACCCATTCAGGATGTTTATTATCCTCAAAACCTGGTGGTTGACACACATAACTTCTTCTTTTTTTTACCATATAAAAATGCACTTTTGACATCCATTTGAAAAACTTTAAGATGGTGGAATGCAGCATAGGCTAAGAACAATCTAATTGCCTCTAGTCTGGCTACAGGGGCAAAGGTTTCATCATAATCAATACCTTCTTCTTGTGAAAACCCCTGTACAACCAGTCTAGCCTTGTTCTTAACGATAAGCCCATTTTCATCAGTTTTATTCCTAAACACCCATTTAGTGCCTATTGCACACTTACCTGGGGGTAGAGGAACTAGTTCCCACACTTGCTGTTTCTTGAACTGAAGTAGCTCAAGCTGCATGGCTTCAACCCATCCATTGTCTCTCAAAGCAACATGATAGTTTTGGCTCTAGCTGACTGATGAAGAGAGCATAGAAGCAGAAGTTAGCCAATTGACTTCTTGTTGAAACTCCAGCATTGATATCACCAATGATTTGAGACATTGGGTGATTCTTCAGCTCTTGATAAACAATGATATCTGTGCAAGTGTTTGTAGAACCTTCAGCAGCAGCAGATGTCGATACAGACTCTTGAAACCAAGAATTTGATGGTAACTCAAAAGATGTAGAGGAATCAGAAATCTCATCAGCATTGTGTGGATGGAAATGTGAAGCTATAGGAACATCAAGTTTAGCAGACTCAGGCAGTTGGTCACTAAACTTGAATAGGTGAGTACTGATATTATCATCATCATCAATACCACCAGGTGGAAGACATGCTGCAGAAGATGATTTATCCACATGATCTGCAACAGCTGGAGGTGATAAGGAACATATTGCAGTATGTCCAAATCAAACAACTCCACAGGGTTTTGTGGAATCTTGTCCTTTGGAGATTCATTAAACTTCACATGCCAAGTCTCTTCAAACTCATGTTCTACAGTTGAAGACTCTGTATGCTTTGCAAGTAGATGAATAACCAACAAAATACCATGCATCCACCTTAGGATCAATTTTTGGAGTTGATCCTTTGTGTTGAGAATAAAACAGGGGACCCAAATGCTTTGAAAAATGAAATTAGAGGAGCCAAGTGATGTAGAACTTCATATGGAGTCTTCATCAACCTCTGATTTACTAAGGCTCTATTCTGCACATAGCAAGCTGTGCTAACAGCTTCAGCCCAAAAGGTCAGTGGCAAACTAGAGTCAGCCAACATAGACCTTGCAGCTTCAATAGGGTCTGTTCTTCTCTCCACTACTCCATTATGTTCTGGAGTCCTTGGGATGCTAAACTGCCTTTTGATTCCGTTTGAAAGATAAAATTCATCAAGTGTATGGTTTCTGAATTCAGTTCCAATGTCACTCCTTATACACTTGACTGAAAGGGAATACTGCTTCTCAACATACAACACAAAGTTGATAATCTTCTGAGCAACCTCATCCTTTGAATGCAGAAAGAAAGTCCATACAAATCTGGAGTAATCATCCACAGTACCACACAGTATTTCTTCTTTGCCATGCTCATCACTCTCACAGGACCAAATAGATCCATATGCAGTAATTGCAAGCAGGCAGTGGACTTAGGCTCTTCAATAGGAGGAATGAGACTTTGTGTTGTTTTCCTTTTAAACAAGCAGTGCAGGTTTCATTACAGTGGAACTCCTTTATTGGTAAACCTCTCACTAAACTATTGTGGATTAGCTGATTCATGTTTTTGAAATTAACATGACCCAGCCTTTGTGCCACAGTTTAGATTCCTGAGGAGAGGCTTTGGAAAATAGGCAAGGATGGCCTCTGAGATTTATTTTCTTGAAAGATCTAAGGCATACACTTCCTGTCCTGTTGGCCCTCAGGAGAGTGTGATCATCCAACACCTTATCAATCAAATTTAGAACTTGGATGACAGAATCCTGCAGTTCTGACTGGTGAAAAGAGCAACATGACCTTTATCACACATTTGACTGACACTCAAGAGATTGTACTTGAGATTTTCCACATGATTAACATCGTCAAACTTATTTCTCCATTGGAGACAAATCCTTTTCTAATGATGTAACCCTTAGCATCATTCCAAAAGAAGCAAACCCTTCTTTCCTTGAGAGTAGTCATGAAGAAGAGAGCTGTTCCCTGTCATATGCATAGATCCCCACTGTCTACATACCAGATGCTACTTTGGCATGTTGAAGAACCCTGCAACCATAAAAAATTAGTTAGTTTTTGAGACCCAAACCTTTTTGGTTTTGGGTCTGGTCATATCAACAGATGGTAAACTAATAGACTTGCTATGAACAACAGCCTGAAGGGATGGAGATGGTGAAGAAGAAGAATCCTTTGGCATGGATTTTCTTCTTAGTGGTTTCAACACAGGAGCATCTAATTGGTTGACTCTCCCCAATAGATGTTGAACCATCATAACAAGTTGTGTTTGATTTTGTGATAAAGCCTTCAGCTCATCAGACATATTAGTGCTTGAGTTTGATGGGTTCCTAGTTGTACCATCTCTCTTTGAGCAACCTCAGCTGTTGCCTGTTTAACCCCTTTCTTTTTGGATTTCTTTTTGGATTTTGGGGTCACAGGTTTTGATGTTGCTGGTACAATTTGGTTTCAAACTCAGTTTTCGTTTAATCCATTTCCTCTTTGATGTTTACATTATGTTTGAGTTTGGAGCCCTTTTTATACCAGCAATCATCAGTAAGATGATTGAATAAGCCACATATTTCACATGGCTTTTTCTTCATCTTAAGTTGATCATCTGCTGAAGAAGATGAAACTACTGAAGACTTGTTCTTCAGCAGTTTGCTATACTACTAGCAGTTTTCTTCCCTTTAGTACCTGCTTTCTTGATATCTTCTTCAGTAGTTTTCCCACCCTTTCTACTTGCAGTTTTCTTCCTTTAGTACATGAAGTAGTTTGGGCTTGTTCTCCAGGTGTTATGACATTCTTTTAGTACTTTCAGTACTTTGTGAAATACCACCTGGAGTGATCAACTTTTTGATCATGTGAGTGTCAGCATTTGAACCATCAACATCAGCTGATAGGTTCCGAGAGGAATTAATGCTGACTTCTACATTGGATGGTGCGGTATCAGATAGTAGATCACATGATGAAAAGGATTGGTTATTGCTTTCACCATCAGATTCTACCTCTGCTCTAGGAGTAAAATCTGTAGAAGGAGCAGTGTGATTATAACCAATGCCAAACTTCACATTGGAAGCAGATTGCTTACTAAGAAGCATTTCAAAACCCTTGCAAGAATTTACCCATTGATCACACTCTACCTGGGTAGTTGCAAGTGTTTCTTTGAGGTCTATGTACTTCTCTAGAAGTATCTCTTCCCTAGCCTTATCATCAGTGATTTGGCATTTAAGTTTGTAAATCTCATCATCTTATCATTAAGCACAGACTCAAATTCAGCTTTTCCTTTGGAAATTGTTTGTTCTAGCTTAATGTTCTTGTTAATTAAAGCTACATTTGCTTCTCTAATAGATGCAAATGCGGCTATGCATGTTTCAGAACATAGTTTGGCTTTTGCCTCAGAGGATACCTATGATACCTGTGGTGTAGAGGCATCAGAGGATGAAGTATCAGCAGACTCCAAAGCCATAAGAGCTAGATTTCCAAAAGGGTTGTCACCACCATGTTGACCAGCACCAGAGAACAGTTGTTCATGACCAGACAGATCATCTGGTAAACTGCTCCAGTCAACAACTCCTGGGGTGAAAAAGCTATGTTGTTGAGGTTGACTTTGTTGATGAGATTAGGAAGGTTGAGGTTCAGGTAATGCTGTGGTTGTTGTGCAATAGGAGCTTGAACCGGATTTGGCTGAGGCATGTAATAGCAGGGAAAAGGATATGACATTGGACCCTGGGGGACAAAGTATGCAGGAGATACAGGGTGTGAATGATGACCAGAACCAGCAGGATGTTGCCCTGTGTTTTGTGGACTAGTGGTAGGAAAAGTCACAAAGGGTGCAGAAGAGTTAGATCCAGTTGATCTACACTCTCTTGCAAAGTGTCCAAGCCTTTGGCATTTGTGACACCTCAACTTACTCTTGTCAAAACCAACTTTGGTTTTGCCAGAGAGTCCAGGATATTTCCTGCCAGTTCTCTTGTAGAACTTCTGAGATCTGATATTAACTAAGGCCATTTGGCTTAGAATATCCATCTCTTCTAAATCATCATTAGCTATTCCTTTCAGATCATCCATGATGAAGCATAGATTGTCACTATTACTGCCAGAATGACTATCAATACCAACAAATGCATGATCAGAACTGTTTGAAGAGAAGTCAATATGCTCATCATAATTGCTTTCAGATGCAGCATATTCTGACTCATGACCAACCAATGCAGTTTTCCCTGGTACAAAGTCATCATGAGCTTTCCTGATGATGACAAATTCCTTTTCTGCTCTATCTCTCTTTCGAATGTAAGCAGTTTCCCATGAAGTTGGATGAGAGATAGGCTATCCAGATTTGCACTGGAGCGTAGGACAATAGTGTATGTGCCCCATCTCTCAGGCAGTGATCTGAGGAATCTGTTATTCATCTGGCTGTTGGTGTATTCCTGTTTCACCATTTTCAGCTCAGAGATCAAACAGGAAAAACGCTCAAACTATGAGTCAGTGTCTCACCCTTTCTATGAGAGAATGTCTCATATTGTTGGGTGAGGATTTCTCTGTTGTTTGCTAAGACCTCATCAGTTCCACCGAATTGTTCCTTCAGTGCATTCCAGAGGTCATGAGCAGTTTCATGATGCATAAGCCCTGAATAGATTTCATTCGGCAGTGCCATGGCCAGAATTCCATGGGCTTTAGCATCAATCTCAAACAGTTTCCGATCTTCATCTGAGTATTGTTCCTTCTTCTTCGGAACCATTTGATTGGTTTCCGGATTGTTCACTATAGGCTTATGTGGTCCATGTACCATAGATGTCCAACAACATGAACTGTTAACAGTCAGGTGATGAAGCATCCTTCGTTGCCATATGTTATACTCAGTCCTAACCAGCATCGGAGGCTTGGTTGAGGAACCGGTATTGTGAGGGTCATTAGAAGGAGTAGTCATCTCAGATTCAACCAAATTCAATTAAGCTATAGCAGATTTAGAACAAAACACAACAAACCAAATTGAACCAAGAGAGATCTCAAAATGAATAAACGAAAGCGGTGGAAATTCAATAATCTATAACCAGTTCTTGCAAATGTGCTAATTCAATCAAACATAGATATCAAATAGCAGTTTCAATGATCAATTGTTAGATCGATCAATGATTAACCAGCTCTGATACCATTTGTTAGGATCAGTGATCTACGTTTGATTGATTAGAGAGTATAGCAGCGGAAATCAAACAATGAATTAGCCAATTCACAAGAACACAAAAGATATTCAAGGTAAGAACAAACGGTTATAGACAGAGAGAATTCTGCAAAAGATATTTCATTCAATATTCGCTTTTGTTGTAACAGAATGTCACAAATACAATTAGGTCAACACCTCTTATATAAGAGATGTGATGTCTGCTGATGTCATTTGATAGTGACATCTAACAGAATTATTCAAACTACTGAAAGTTAACACAACTACTGAAGATGCCAAAACAGCTGACATCTTCTTACAAAAATACTAAGTGTTAACTGTCACTACAACTACTGAAAAGAAACTACTGAAACTACAACGACTGAAGAACATGCTCTTTAGTCGTTTTACAAATACTGAAACAAAAAGAAAACTACTGAAAGGAAACCATCACAACAACTAAAGAATGCTTCTTCAGCTATTGTAACAAATTCTGAAGGCTTCAGTACTTGTACCTGAACTTCAGCTGTTGTCATCAGCTGAAGTCTTCAGTCTTTGTACATCAGCTGTTGATCTTCAGTACTTTGTTCTTCAGCTGTTGATCTTCAGACTTTGGTCTTTAGCTGTTGAAGTCTTCAGTACTTTAGTATTTCAGCTGTTGAAGTCTTCAGTACTTTAGTCTTCAGCTGTTGATCTTTAGACTTTGGTCTTCAGCTGTTGAAGTCTTCAGTACTTTAGTCTTCAGCTGTTGATCTTTAGACTTTGGTCTTCAGCTGTTGAAGTCTTCAGTACTTTAGTCTTCAGCTGTTGATCTTCAAACTTTGTTACAACAGCTGATCAAGTTTTCAGCAGTTGTTGTGATGTCTGTAGGACTTAGAGGTTTTTCTGATCAGGCTCATTGGTTCTTTTGGTCCAACAAACCCCTCAATATCTACTTGAGAACAAAATGATCAAGAAGGGGCTGTTATACAAGAGACTTGAAGATCTTCAAAAGAGTGAACTCTAGTTGTGGCTAAAAGGCTCTCATCCAGATGAATTCGCATACAGAGAGATCACAACTGTTGAGTTGAAGAATGGGAAGACAGTAAGGTATCTGTCTGAATATTATGGCCCTGAGTTCTTCCTTAAGGGAGAAGCAGAAGAACTCACCAAGGAGGAACAAGTTGTTCTCCTTGAGGCCTATGCAAGAGAGTCTTACAGACTCATCAATGGGAATTAGGTTTCATGGTTGGGACAAGACTCTATATCTAGTTTCCCCAAGACAGAGTTCCCTTCCACACTTAGCCAATTAAAAGATCAGAATCCTTTTCTCGGCCGTGCTTACATGATTACCTCTGAAGCTGATCAAGAGGGTGTTTCTGCCAAAGAATAAGTGGGATCATCAATAAACTTAGAGGTTTTGGCTGCATTGGTTCAGGGGGAGTTTGTTGGACCAAAAGAACCAATGAGCCTAATCAGAAAAACCTCCAAGTCCCACAGACATTACAACTGCTGAAGAAGATCACAACAGCTGAAGACATCAGCAGATTACAAGGTCTGAAGACAAAGTCAGAAGACAAGATCTGAAGATTTCTACTGAAGACAAAGACTAAAGACCAGAGTGATCAGTAGTTGTCACAACAGCTAAAGTTATTAACTTCAGTAGTTGTCACAACAGCTGAAGTTATTAACTTCAGTAGTTGTCACAACATCTGAAGTTATTAACTTCAGTAGTTGTGATGGTTTTCCTTTTCAGTACTTGTAATTTACCTTTCAGTAGTTTATAGTTTCAGTAGTTTTAGTGCAGTAGTTTTATGTTCTTGTACTTACCATTCTCTGAGATGTGATCAGTTGTTGAGAACATTCTCAGTAGTTTGCATAGTTTCAGTTGTTTGTATAATTCTGTTAGATGTCACTATCAAGTGACATCAGCAGACGTCACATTCCTTATATAAGGAATGTTGACCTAATTGTAACGGGTGACTTTCAGCCACCACGAAAGCATTTGAATGAAATATTCCTTTTGCAAAATTCTCTCGCTCTCTATAACCGTGTACTATTCCATTGAATATCAATTGAGTTCTTGCTAAATTGTCTAATTCATTGTTCGAATTCCGTTGCAATCTACTCTAATAATCAAACTTAAATCACTGATCCTAATAGTAGGTTATTACATAAGATTTATAGAAAATTTTTCAAGAATGACCCAACCCTTAACAGTATTAACTTTGAAAGATAAGCCCTACATTTAGGGAGAAAGACAAAATGTTGCATTTGAACACTCAAAGAGTAAATTGTGCAGTGCCCCTATCTTAGCATTACTAGAAGGAAGAAATGATTTTGTTGTATACTATGATGCGTCACATCAAGGATTTGGATGTGTTTTAATGTAATGAGATAAAGTAACTACATATGCATCTAGGCAACTCAGAGGAAGCATAAAGAATTATACTACTCGGAATCTAGAATTAGGAGCAGTAGTATTCACAGTTATGATTTGGAGACATTATCTATATGAAACTAACTGCACAACTTATACACATGATAAGATTTTACAACACATATTTCATCAAAAGATATTAAATACGAGGCAGAAAAGATGGGTAGAGTTATTAAGTGATAATGATTGTCAGATCAAATATCATCCCGGAATGGCAAATGTAGTAGCTTATGCTTTATGCACGAAGGAAAGAACCAAGCTATTATGAGTCATGCAATGAGAATGGAATTATGCTCGGATTTATTAAGTCAAATTCGAGAAGCCTAGCAAAAAGATGAATTAAGAATTGTAGGGTAGGTTAAGACCTAGAAGTTATGTTAGACGGAATTCTGAGATTTAAAGTAAGAATTTGAATTCCTAATAATGGTCTGCTTAGAGAAACCATCCAAAGGGAAGCACATAAGTCTAGATATTCTATACACGTAGGAAATAATAAGATGTATAAAAATTAAGGAACCAATATTAGTGGCTAGGAATGAAGAAATATATTGTAAATTTCGTAAAAAATTGTGATATATGTTCTAGGGTAAAAGCTAAATATAAAAAACCCTCAAGATTACTAGATTAACATGGATTTTTTAACCAAATTACCAAGAACCTCAAGTGGGAATGACACAATACAGGTTATAGTCGATAGACTGACTAAATCACCTCATTCTTGTCGTCAGAGAAGATATAAGATGGATAAATTGGCAAGGATTTACGTGAAGGAAATCATGTCTAGACATGGAATACCCATTTCAATTATATCAGACAGTGATAATCTATTTACTTCAAGGTTTTGGAAGACTTTACACAAAGCATTAGAAACTCAAATAAACATGAGTATGACATATCACCCATAAACCGATGGACAAAGTGAGAAAACAGTTCAAACATTGTAAGATATGTTGTGAGCTTATGCATTAGATTTTGGTGGCAATTGGGATAGACACTTACCCCTAACAGAATATTCATATATCAATAGTTACCGTGTCGGTATTAGGATAGCTCCATTTAAAGCTTTATACTAAGAAAGTGTAGCTCACCTTTATGTTGGAATGAGGTAGGAGATAGACATCTTACAGGCCCAAAACTCATACAGGAGACATCAAATAAGATCTCTGAAATTAAAGAAAAATTGAAAACAGCTCGTGATAAATAGAAAAGCTATGCCGATAAACGGAGAAAGCCATTAGAATTTCAAATTGGAGATAAGGTATATTTGAAGGTATCTCCATCAAAGTTAATTATTAGGTTTCGGAAAAGAAATAAGTTAAACCCTAGGTATATTGGCCCTTTCAAGATAATTGACAAAATTGGTCTTGTAGCATATAAGTTAGACTTACCCAGGAATTAACTAGAATACATATCATCTTTCATGTATCGAACTTGAAGAAATGCCTCATAGATGAGACATTAAAAGTACCAATCCAAGAAATCAAACTAGATAAGAAACTTCATTTTATGAAGGAACCAATAGCCATTATGGACAGAGAGTTAAAAAGATTGAGAAAAAGTAGGATTCAATAGTTAGAGTCAAGTGGAATTAAAAAAAGAGGACCCGAATTTACATGCGAAAGTGAAGATGAAATTAAAAGGAATGTCCTTATCTATTTGAGGTTAAACTAAACGAAAAGGGAGAAAATACAAAGATGAAGTTCCCCACTACCTTTGAAAATACTTAAGAGTGAATTTCGGGATGAAATTCTTTTTACGGGGGAAGAATGTGACAACCCTAAAAGCTAAGGTTAGGAAAACTAATGTCTTAAGAAAATTTTTATTGGTTTATATATTAAATTTTTAAGGTAAGTTTATTGGACTAACTCCTTATGAATCTAATATGTTTTGGTGATCATGCATGTGTCATATAAGCATGCATGCACCCATGCATATGTCATATAAGCATGCATGCACCCATGCATAAATATTTATGCATACATGTGTATGAATATATGTGAACTTTGTGATCTTTGAACCATGTGTGTTAGTTACCAATCATAAGACTAAGTGATTGTTAGCTTAATATTAGATGTTTTAACTATATGTCATATATTAAAAATTAAACTTAATCAAACATCACAAAACAAGATTACATCAAGAGACATTGAATAAACTAAAACAAATCACACCTTAAGCACCTAAACACCAACATAGACATAACCTTAGCCATAATCTCGGTTCATTAGAACACTATTCAACCCGATTAAGCACCTAAGCGTTTGTCTAAGCCTAGTTTAATGACTAAGAAAGTCAGTAGCACCATAATTTGAGACCTAGCCAATCCTTACACCAATCACCACCTTAAATCGCCACCATGCATGATCTTGACACTAATTACCCCATCAAACCGCCACCTAGCTGGCCCTCTCATTAACCACCCCTTAATCCCCTACCTTAGAATCTAAGATGGACACCTAAGGACTCTAAAATCCCCACCTCAACACCCCTAGTATAGAACTAATAGTAGCAAAATTCCCTTTGAAACTCTCGACCGCATGGAGCTCAAACCACAACCATCATCATCCTTGACCGTCACCTCTCTTGACTCTCTCTCGGTTAACATACGAGCATTACCACCATCTCCTACACAAAGCCGATCCTCACTTTCAAGAACAACATAGCCAACCTAACCCTCACTAGTCATCATCATCAAACGCCAAGTTCAAGAACTATTCCATTCAAGGCTAGTCAAGCAATTCACTTAGTTTCTTGCATCAACACTCAAGGTTTTATTTCTAAAACCACTAGATAAGAAATGTATGTGTATGTTTAAACTAAACACATACAAACCAACCTTTTAAGAATCATCAAGATCATTTCAATAACTTATAAACTGATAAAGTTATTCATAAATCAGTAAGGAAAGGATTCAAAAATAGAAAGTTTGTAGATTTTATAAATTAAAGAGTTAAACAAAAAAAATCACAAGAATTATAGGGTTAAAAATAGAAATTTGATGAATTGGTTTAAATATTTAAATGACTATGATTTTGGGAATAAATTATGAAATTGTTAAAAACTATTAGAATTAGCATTTTGTAAATTTTGATGTAATAATAGTAGGCAGATTATTTTAAATAATTTTTCAAGGAAATAAAAGACAATTTTATTTTAGAAGCTCTGACCTTGGTAAAAATCTATTAAAATTGTATAATGAACCTTATATTTTATAGTAATTCCTGAATATATTTTGTGATCTAATTCATATTATGCCTGAGTTATATATTTTAGAATATTCTGTAATTGGAAATTATGGGAAAAATATCAAGACAGGGAGTTAAATAACAAAACATTTACATAAATTATGATATTTAGAATAAAACGGTATGTATGAACTTTGGAAGTTTTAGTGATGTTTTAATATTTGTGCTGATCTATTTGAAACCTGTAAAATTTCTAGTAACTTTTTTATTAATAATTGTGAGTCTGTAATTTTATAGAATAAACTATATTTTTGAATGTCTATGCTGCTGAAAATTTATAATTTTAGGAAAAACACAAGCTATCGGTTTCATTAGAATGCTAAAAAATTTAAAGAAACTTGTTTTATTCTAACAAATAAATTATTTTATAAGAATTTCTTGATTTCGCTGGAAATAAGGTGAGATTCTGATATGGGCCCAAGTATGGATGAGAAAGTTTTAGCCTTTTTGGAGGCCTAAGATCCCTTATCAAAAGGGGTTTCACTAAAATGGCCATAACTTGGTTAGAAGTCTCCGTTTTGGATCCGGGACTAGTCAAAATGACCGTTGGACCGGGAAGCACGTTTGCACAAACAGCAATAGGTAGTTTGGGTCATCGTTTCGACCCAAAGTGGCTTATTTTAAGATTTATTTCAATTTTTGTCTTATTTTTATATTTTGTCGGACTTTGCGTTTGACCCGGTTTTTGGCCCGTTATTTTTTGTGGCCCATTCGAATTTAGTTTTGTTTCTTTATATTCTTGTAAAGGATGGAATAAATATCATTCAAGTTTATTAAAAAATATGTTTTGTTCTCTCTATCACAGTTTGTGTTAGTGTAAACCCTGATTATTGGTATTTTTTGTGAATCAAGGATAGTTAGAAGAATTGCTCCTAGTATTCTCGTGAATCAACAAGTTCAATTAACTATCTTTCTGTTTCTGACTGCATCAGATTCATAGCTCCATTTTACATTTATAAGTTTTAGGGGAATAAGCATATTGTTTTATGATTAATGTTGTTATAAGTAAGATTTTTTTAGATTACTGTCATTATGACCTAAGCTACAACCATTAATTCGAAAAAGGAAAGATCTAGTAATATAGGTAGCTGTAGATACATGTGTACCTAGTTTATGTGCTTAAATATAAAAGTCTTTCAAATTACACATATGTAAGACATGAAATCTTGATGCCTCTGACACTTCGGAACCTCATACTCCAACAGCTATAGAGACTGAACCTGGGTTTCATAATCTGGATACTGAAGTAGTTGTTCCCGCGACTCCCGGATCTCGGATAAATGTTTATCATCCCTTGGACAACATCATTGGGGATGTTCGATCAGGCGTACAAGCAAGAAATCAGCTATACTCAGCTGATTATGCCTCAGTCCTGAAAAAGGGATATCTTCACGATGGAGCATATCGATGTTTGTGTCTCAACTTGAACTAAAATATGTGAGTGAAGCCTTAAACGATGAGGCATGGGTCAGTGCAATGCAAAAAGAACTCCTACAGTTCAACAAGTTAGGAGTATGGACCTTTATGGATAAACCAAAAGTTGCTAAAGTGATTGGCACTAAATGGGTGTTGAAGTGCAAGAAAGATGACCAAGGGGTCATAATCAGGAATATACCTCGACTTGTAGTTCAAGAATTTCAACAAGTCGAAAGGATAGATTACAATGAAGTGTTTGCACCGGTAGTAAGGATGGAAGCAATACGTATATTTCTAGCCTATGCATCCTACATAAAGATTAAAGTTTATCAACTAGATGTGAAGAGTGCATTCCTTCATGGTGAAATCCGTGAAACACTCTATGTCAGTCAACCCAAAGGATTTGAGGATCCTTATCATCAGGATAGATTTCACGAACTGGACAAGGCTTTTTACGGGCTCCATCTAGCCCTTAGAGCCTGTATGAGAAACTCTCAACTCATCTTGTGAAACATGGTTTTTGTAGCGGAGTTATTGACTGTATATTATTCATCAAAGAAAAGGATGGAGATTTAATGCTCGTACAGATTTATGTGGATGACATAATCTTCAGTTCCAAAAACGAAGAATTATGTAAAGAATTTGAATTTGTAATGAAAGCAGAGTTTGAGATGAGTGCCATGGGGGAGATGAAGTTCTTTCTCGGCTTACAGGTGGATTAGACACCAAAAGGAATCTTCCTGCATCAGACCAAATATGTAGGAGATATCCTCAGTCGATTCAACATGGAGAATGGTTCAGCAGCTGGAACTCCATTGGCCAAAACCATGATGTGGCACCCAACGAAAATGGTGATCTGGTTGATGCCACCATGTACAGAGGAATGATCGGTATCTCATGTATCGCACAGCCTCGCATCCTGATATCATGTACGCCATATGTCTTTGCTCCAGATATTAGGCGAAACCAAAAGTAAATCATCTCATCAGGGTTAAAAGGATTTTTCATTATTCGAAGGGTACTCCAACACTCGGGTTATGGTATCCTCATGACAATGACTTTGAGCTTACAGCGTATAGTGACTCGGACTACGATGGTTGCAAGACGAATTATAAGTCAACATTAGAGGGATGTTAGTTCTTTGGTGGACGGTTAGTCACCTGGCAGTGTAAGAAGCAGACCTCAGTTGCTTTGTCAACATGTGAAGCTGAATACGTTACTACTACAAGTTGCTGCTCGCAAATCATTTGGATTCAACAGCAAATGCGCGTCTACGGTTTGTAATTTTCTAACACCCCTATCTTTGTTGATAATTCTGCTACAATTGTAGTAACCAAAAATCCGGTCCAACACCCTAAAACAAAACACATCGGTATTAAATATCACTTTATACGAAACTGTTTTGAAAAGCAAATAATCGATGTTGTTATAATTAATACTGATTTTCAACGTGCTGACCTCTACACAAAAGCATTTGACAAACCGTGGTTTTTATATCTTTTAGACGTTAATGGTGTGACAAAGAAAAGTGATGTGATTCAAGTAGACGACGGTTCTTAGTCCGACAATTAGGTTCTTAGTCCGACAATTAGATTCCTAGTTTTTTATTTTCTTTTAGTTCATCTTATTTTCCTGTCTATTAAAATCCAAAATACAAAAAGATATTTGGTTTTAGAATTTTAGGGGAAGAATAGTTTTAGGTTAGTATTTAATTGCAGTATTTATTTACATAATAAAAAACGAGAGGGAGGGCAGTTTAGCTGAAAGAAGTGAAATCAAATCTATGATTTTGATTCAAAGCTTATGGAAAATTATTGTTCACAGGGAACAAATTGGTTAGGCCTTCAAAACTTGTTTGCTCAAAATGCAAAATTCAAAGTACAAGTCTGAGAAGTCTAAGTACAACTGAAGAAAAATGATAGTTAAACTAGTCTGCTACTGAGGTAACATAGAGAAAGTAGACCTAGAGGTTGCTAGTTCACTATATGATGTGTCGGTAGATTCAACACAATAGATAAGTAGACTTTATGGTGAATTAAAATTTAAACTAAATTATTCAACTTGTTACGGGTTCTCATCTTATCCAAGGTTAACACAATCAACGAATTTCCAATAAGGGGTGTCGAGCAAAATAAACGGCGCAAATATGTGCGGATGACCATAAATATAGCTAAAGCACATGTAAAAACTGCTAAAAGCAATCAAGCTAATGACTAATGTTGGTGCATTGTGTGCAAAAGAAAAATAAATGCTCTAATAAGAAGATAGGTTGTGTGCCTCTCAGCTATGCAGTGGCACTGACCTGAGGATAAGCATAACCTAAATATTCTAGAATTCATTGTTGTTTGCGCCTCTCTACTGTGTGATGGCACTGACCTGAGGCTTGGCATCTCTTTGAAAGCTCTTAAAATAGTTTCTTCTTGTCCAATACCCATAGAACGCTCAAAAATATCCTAAGGAATGTTGATTACCATATAAGTGTGAGATCCACAAATGCTTGTTGAAATAATTAAATGTAATTCATCACCAATGTAAGTAAAAAATCGGTGTATGGAATTAAGTGGACAAATATACAGACAATCATCATGGTTGCAATTCTTGAAAGTCAAAATCATTGTGTGCATCTTATAACTCTAGTATGATTTCTTGAAAATACTATTGACTCTCAGATAAAACAAGAATCTAGGATCACAATGCATATTAAAAAGGGGTTCCCAATGATTCTGATATACCTATATGATTCCATAATGAATTGTTCCAGAAATGATCAAATTAACATGAAGCTTTTCTGCTAAAACCCAAAACTAAAAAAATATGTCTGGTTTTCTTTTAAATTTCTAAGTTATTTTCTATTTTCTAGTCTTTTGTTGCGTAGATGTCGGACTATACAACTGGATGTAATATGTGAATCACTTACTAAAAAAAAGGGTCACGTCTGAGGTAATCAATCAGTTTCAAACTAAAAGGATCACATCTGAGGTGATCAAATGGTGTTAAAAGGTCATACTATTATATCAAAAGTTAAAATTTTAAGGGATTGAAAGTGTATGAGTTCAAGCTCATAAGTATGAGCCAATTGTATGATTGAATCATAAGCATGAGCCAATCACATGATTGAACCATAAGTATGAGCCAGTCACACGATTTGACCATGAGTATGGGACAACCATGTGATTGGACTACAAGATTGAACCAATCGTACGAATGAATGAAGAAGTATGAGCCAGTCGCGTGACTGAGACGACTGAACCTCAATCGCATGACTGAAGCATGAGTATGGGCTAAGTCGCACGATTGGAGCATAAGTATGGGTCCAGTCGAACGATTGAAACTTAAAATAGTATAAATAAGGGGGTCAGTCGGTCGTAACCCTTACCACCCTTCAAGTCCTCTGAAATCAATCATACAAACATACTCTGCCCAAATTTAATTTGACTGTTCTTACCTACTAATCTATGTTTCTAGCAGTTATTTGACTCATATACAGGTACTGGGTGACTGCAATCAATCAAAATGAACATCTTAATCGCATCTTTAAGGGCCGATTGGGCTAAAATCTAGAACCGAGACTAAAACCAAAAATACACCACATAACTGGACATAAAAGTTGATTTAAATGACATTAAGTGTTATTTCGAGTCTCTGCGAGTCTAATGAGTCTAAACACGAAGCCTAATATAAAGTTTTGACAAAGATTCAAATCTAGGGTGTTCAACAGTGTAGGATGCGAATGGTATGAACCTCAGTCGCATGATTGAGCCAGGTGTACGATTCAATCGCACATATGAAGCATGCGTAGGGGTTCAGTCGCATGACTGACACAACCGCATGGAGTAGTATACAACTAAGTTCAGTCGCAGGCTCAATCGCATGACTAAACTCAGCCGTAGGCTCAATCGTACGTCTGAAATCAATCATACGACTAAAACTCAGTTGTATGGTTCAGTCGCACTGAACCAGTTTTAATCAAAACAATTTAAGTTACAACTATCTTCTGTTATGCATAAATCTAACGTATATGTTTCTTGTTTTGTAGCAACATGGCTGATAGATGGACAATAAGCACGAAGCACAATATCTGTGCTCACTTGGACGCCACCACATGGAATGCTTCCGAGTTTACTGGGGTCATAGCCTTTCTAAGGAGATCGAGGATCTTCAAGGCCATATCTGCTCCATGCACACCCTACCAATCTATATAGCAGACCTTCTGGGAAGGTGCCTTAGTAGATAGGTCCATAGAGCCCCATAGTATACGGAGCTCGATCTTCGGGCAGGAGATTAGAATTACTGCTGATGATCTAAGGAGAGTCCTGGATCTGGGTGAGGATGGTGCCCACCCAACCAAGCTACACCTTCAGACGTTCGGGGATACTTTCTATGGATGAAGTTCACTAGTGACATCAACGCTGGTCTGCTCAACAAGAGCAACCTGTGCCCCCAGTTTAAGTACTTGGCTCATGTCACCTTAAGTGCATAGCGTCTAGGAGAGGAGGGTTTGATGAGATGTCAGATCAAATCCAGAATGCTTATGTTGCTCTGGTGTCGAACCACCCGTTCAGTTTCTCACACATGTTGTTCTCCTACATGATCGAGAACATCAAGGCTAAGGGCAAGGAAGGCTTTTGTATGTACCCACGTTTTCTACAGATGATTATTGATAAGAAGCTTCCTTTACTGCCAAAGAAGAAAGACAATGCTGTGATTTTGGAGGTTATGGATGACACCACATTGGGTAGGATGAAGGTCTACAGGGGAAAGAAGGTGAAGCCCTTGGTAAGGAGATTGTTCGGGCACTTGGCTAGTGAAGATTATGTCGCGCCCTCTCACAAGAAGTGGTATCACGATGATAGTGATTCAGATGTTGAGCCGATTGAACTACCAACCGATAAAGAAGACGATGTTGATAATGACCATAATGATGGTCAAGGTGGTGAGGCACCTGGTGGAACTGAGAAGGTTGCCTTCTATCAAGACTTCCTACTTCATGAAGAGGAAGAGTCTAATGAGGAGCCATTGGTGAGGACAGTTGATAGCCAATTTGTGGCTACTGACAAAGGGAAAGAGGCGGTTGGCGGACGCCAAGCGGGGTTGAAGGGTGCTGCTATAGATGTCACCGATCCTACGTACACCCCAGACTAGCCACACAGCTCAGGGGGAGCCTCTGTCTCCAAGCGATCAAGGAAGAAGAGGATGGAACATCCCCATGGAAAAAAGAGTAAGAGGCTGAGGTTTACTTTGATTACATCTTCTACTGCCACCACCACTGCCACAACCACCACTACAGCCACAACCATTGCCACAACCACCACCACTACCACACCAACTACCACAACCACCACTCATACACCTACTCCACCATAATCTTTTCCTACACCTCCTCCCATCTTCACCACATCCACCACTACCACAACTACTCACCAGGCTAGTCCCTCCACCCAATCCATAATTACACCTGGATCCACTCTACCCAATATCAGGTTAGAGGAACAACTTGCTAACCTCAACCGCATTTGTGCTAAGGCTAATTGCCACCGATGAGCTAAGGGCTACTCAGCTAAACAAGTTGATGGAGGTTAATGCAGCTCAGACAAAGCAGATTGTACAGCTCAGTGCCCAATATAGGAGAGCTCTAGGCTGAGCCCACTATGCACTTACTAGTCAAAATGACCTAGTGCTGGCTTCGGTAAAAAGGATAGAGGATCTAGAGAAGAAGAATAAGAAGATTTTGCTAAACCTTAAGGGATCAAAGAATGAGCCGTTAAAGATTAAGGATGGTGATAATGGTGATGATGATGATGATAAGGATGAAGATGAATATGATGAAGAAGAGATATTGATGAAGGAGGACCGAGTGGTAAAGATAAAGAGGATGATGACAATCAAGAAGGTCATGATGTTGCATCAGCCAGCGTAGGAGAGGCGCACAAAGCGAAACCAAGATCAAGTAGCCTCGTCCTCAGCTCCTCCAGCTGAAGAGACAACAAATCAAGACAAAAGTAATGATTAGATGTCTTTGTATTTAAAACTTTTGTACTTGAATTATGTATTACACTATTGTAATTAATGATTATTGATGTTTAAATGTCTTGATTAGTGATTAATGTGTGATGTGCTTAATGTTTAATCAAAAAGATGAAAATCAACAAACAGATGAATATGATGTTGCTCCCCTTCAGCAAGTTAAGACTCAACTTACCATGATTCTTGACTTGCAAGGGATTGTTAGAAGATCAGTGAGCTACACTCCAGAGGAAGAAGAGATTAATCACGATCTAACAGATGAGTAGCTCGCTAAAATATTCAGACTGAATCCTGACGAGTTTGTCAAAGATGCTCCAGAAGTTGATGTTGTGAGTGATGATGAGTTGAACGATGTAGATGAGATTGAGATCGAGGATGTCATAGCAGAACACTATCCAGAGTACACTAACCCGGAAGGACACGTTATCCCCAATTTAGGTGAAACATTCGGCAGTGGTACTTTTGAGAAGTTGGATGAAATGGAGAAAGAGAAAGTGAAAGAAGAAAACACAGCCCAAGCTTTGGATGCTAATGTTGATATTAAGAAAGCTGAATGGGTAGCTTGTTTTCCAGAGATGAAAGCCCAATGCGCGCCCCCAAAGCAAAATTCCTACACCAAGCTTTATCATAATAAAAGACATCAGAAAGTCTCCGTCAAGATTATAGCGTGGGCTTATTTTGAAGATTTGGATGTTTATGCTGTGAAAAGGGAAAAAGGGATTGAGTACTTTAGATATCCTCATGATATGAACTCTCCCTGGTTTTGAGCTCAACCAACTAGCATGCTTAGATCTACTGTATGCTAATCCAAGAAAGATGTCAGGTTAGTTTGAGGCTGCATTGAAGAAAGAATACTACACCAGGTGGGTAAACTTCAGACCTCAACAACCTAAGAGGTACATTCATAAGTCTGAAGTTGACCCAAATCTGGAAAGCCTAAAGTAGTGCTGAAGTGGAGTCCTTTGCACACAATGTCAAATATTCCCTTACGGGAAATGCCTCAGGACTTCACTCAACACTTCAAATGGTGGTATTATGATCGGAGGACAAGGGAAGCGGTCATAGTTTTGAACAGAGATGGAAAAATAGAGACGATTAGAGTATTTGACCCAATGTGGCTCACTAACTTGTCGGCTGAAGATGTCTATACTTTATACAAGTGGCCACTATTCTATGACACGTAGGATATTGTACAAGCTCTTCAATTTTAACATGTTATAAGACTCTACTATGCTTTCGAGATACATGCAGGATTCACAAGAAAAGAGAAGTAGAAGAAGTTCCAAGAACACGTGAAGAATGTTAGACGATAGAGAAAACTAGGTCTAAGGGGGAATTTGTAGATACATGTGTACCTAGTTTATGTGCTTAAATGTAAAGGTCTTTCATGTCTTACATATGTGTAATTTGACAAAGTAATGAAATATGATATATGATTTGATGTTTATTTATCTTTAATTCATATGTATGACTTCTTATTTAGGTTTGAGGTTGTTGTACATAGTTCTTAGATAATAATGATAGATTATTATGTTCAACCTAGTCGAATGAGTATTCATGCTAATGGCCAATACTTATGGACCATACGCATGAATACATCATGCCCGCATGACTGAACCAGGAGACTGGATCAGACGTATGATTGAGATATAAGATTGACTCGGTCGCACGACTGAACCTTCAGTCGTGCGTGTGACTCAATCGCATGATTCAATCGCACAACTAAACCATGCTAATGGTTAAGCCGTACGAATGGAAGCCACTAACGTATAAATACCACCTAATTCGTGGAAAAACGGAACACTTGAAGAGATATTACGCAACACATAAACCCTAGCCGTCCAGAACGTCCCAAACAGCCTGTCCAAGTTCATAGTTCGTTCCTGATCGATTGCTACTCGTTCTAACGTTTAGTCCAATCTTATATTGATCGGGTAATCGTTCTCACTGATTGGATTGCCAATCAAATAGGATTCCGCACTATTTGATTCGGTATAACGTAAAATCAATTAGTACTCCGTACGTACACGATCCTAACAGTAGCGCTACTTACGAATATATTTTCTGCACCAAGAGGATGGGTGTTGTGATGCTATATTATTTGATTTTGTGATTTGTATTTGTGACAATTATAAATCAATTGGCTTATAAGCAGGTTTGGTTGTAATGTTATTTATATTGCATCAATATATTTTGTTGAAGTATGTAAACTTATGTTCTCACCAATATTATGTTGACTGTTTTGAATATGTTTTTTCAGGTAATCAGAATGACAAACAACATTATGTTTTTGTTTAATGTGTATAATGGATGGGGTGAGGTGATGGGAAGAACATGTATCAAATTAACCGTGAACATGTATTATCTTGGTATAAACGTGGATGCGTATTTCCACTATTATTGAAGAATGTAGCAGTTAACAAGACATTTTTGTACTAGGGTTATGTTAAATTTGTAAAAGTCTTATATAGACAAGTTTTGTATAAAATATAATGTACCCGTACTCATATCTACGTACAAGTTCAATCCAACGCTCCCTACGCTGGTTCAGCTCAAATGATTTATTTCTTTTGGTTTTGTTTAATATTTTATTTGGCTTTTTAAATTTGGCCTTTCATTTCCGTCTTTTTTGTTTAAGTTTTTCTTTTATCTTTGAATCCATTTAATTTTGACATTTTCACCTTTTATATCCACCCCATTTTTCCAGGGCTATTTTTAGTTTTAAGTTTTATATTTTTATTAATTTTACGTATATTTTGATTATCTATACTATTTTATAAACATATGAACATGACATCATTGTAATTTTACTCAAAGTTTTAGATGCCTATGACTAGCTTTGATGCGTAAAATACAAGTGGTCTATATGATAGTTCTTATTTTTCTCTTATTTAATAAAGTTCTCTAGATTATTATTTTATCATTTAAGTATAATTAAAATTATTGATTTTATTCTTAAATTTTAATAAAATTTTATTATTTTTTATTTCATTTCTACTAACAAAATTTAAATTTTTTGTTAGTTTTATGTAAATAACCATTTTGTCCTTACTCATTAAACGATGAAATCTGTAACTTTAACTACTATTTTTTTATTTACATTATCATTTTAATCACTTTTATATTTTTAAAATTTTATCTTTGATATTATCACCTAATTATTTTTAATCTTTTTATAAAATATACTTTTATTTATTGGTTTTTAAATTTATTATATTTTATTATCTTTAAAGTTTAGTAATCTATTTATCTAATTGTACGAAATACAAATTAGAGAGTTCAATATTATTTTTTTCATTTTTTAAAATTTATCAATTTTATTTCATCGTCTTTTTCTGAAAACCTTTTTGGTATAATAATTTTCAATTATATTAAATAGTTTGGTTTATGATTTATATTAAAAACCTATTAGAGAACGACATATTTTTTTAATAAAATTGTTTGTTTCCTTTCTTTTATTAGAATTTTTAATTTTATCATTTTAAACTATTTAAATTGTTTTATTTTGTAGACTTATATTTATTTACTCTTTTCTCATTCATTTGTGACTGAATTTTTTATTCCTCTAAGGATTATTGATCGATCATTTTCGCAAACCCAATTTAACTTTTTTAGAAATTTCACATAGTCTCTTTTTATTTTTGCAACTAAAACAATTTTTTTAATAAAATTTGTTTTAATATCTACGATCAATTTAATGATCGACTTATTTAATTTATCCGTTTTCTCACTCTTCTTGTAAATGTAGTAATTTTATTTCAATAGTTTAAGTTTTCAATGCTAATTGTATTTAGTTTTGGGGTTATGAATTTTGTAAATTTTCTTAAAGTATGCTATCTTTTTAACTAAAATTGAAAATTAAACAACTCATTTTTTAATTACACAAACTAAGAAGTAAAAGTGTGATTATAGATGTTATTACTTGGTAAATTAAGGGCTCCAATTAGCATCTTCTTGTGTCAAGTTGTCTTTAGTTCTTCTTGTGTTGAGTCGTCTTTAATGAATCAAAATGGGTATCATAAACGTCATTAAAAAAATGTTATCACATCGATATGCCATTTAGGTTTTTTAAATTGAAGATAAATGAGTCGAATAATAAATTATGGAATTCAATGGATTACATAGCGTTAAAAAGCTAGATGTTTCAGAAATATGATTATATTAAAAAAACTATTTAATCAGAGTTAAAATAGTTTAATTACAGTTAGTGGTAATTTGTGTGTTACATAATATATAATACATATATATATATATATAGACACTAAATAACTAAATAATATATACTTGTAAAATAAATAAGTTGATTAATCAATTTATTAACGTAATAAAAGAAAAAAATGAATATAATTGAAGCGTTAAAATAAACTTTCACACTTACAAAATAGTCATTTAAAGATAAAAAGACAATAATACACTTGACTTAACACAACTGTTTAACCCTAGTGAGTAAAAAGAACCTACTACGTTAGAACATTTTGCAAAAAGGAATATTGCGTGAGTTATTTTTTGAAAGAAACCATTTCATAATTTTCACCAAACATAAATGAAAAATTTTAAAATTTACTCATTAATATATTAAGACTAATCATATGGGAATCATATGGCTACCACCAGGCCAGAAGGCTTTGTGGTATTATCCTATTTAAATATTAAACTATATAATTAAATATTTAAATACCTCTAATAATAATAATAGTACAAATAATAATTAAATATTTACAAGCATGTCCCTGATGAAAACTTAGCTGGTGAAATTGACCAACACTGATGTTGACAACGAGGCTGAAACCCAATTCCCGATTGATGCTGGGTTGATTGTGGGGATTGATGTATCTAAGTTTAAACCTCAAATGAAAGAATTAATTAAGGGGGAAAAGGGTTGTAAATCAATCTAAATGGATTTTTGAATCTTATATTAGGAGCCTTGAAGATCCAAGAAAAGGTTTATGGCTCACGGAGCTGAAGTCAAAGCACTATCCCTCCTTCATATGCATTCAACAATCTCTAATTTTGGATCCAAATCTAGTTTCTTTGCGACAGATATGGGGAAATAACTCTTTTAACTTTGAATGGGTTAATCCAATTGGGCGGTCTAGGCGCTAATTAGCATCTAGGACCCGGAAAGGTTCGAGAGAATTAAGTCAATCAAAACCAAGACCCGTTTGGCTTTCTTGTGGTCTAGGGGCTTTACCACCGACAATTCCGTGTATGTTGAATTTAACCCGTTTGGTTTTCTTGTGAAGGATTACAAGACCCGGATCCCTATTCTCCAGTGCAACAACAGCGGTGATTTATATCCACTCGTGCTCGGGTCTACATCTTCACCACCTTCAGCCTTTGTAGCATTTCCTCACAACTTTGGCATCAACTCCTTGGTCACCCAGGACAACAGTCTTTACATTCTTTAAAAACTTCGTGTTCTATTGAATTTAATAAGTTTAAAAATAATGTATGCCAGTCTTGTGTTTTTGGTAAAAGTGTTAGATTGCCATTTCATTCATCTATTACCTGCACTTTACAACCTTTTGACATAGTCCATAGCGACTTATGGACCTCTCCCATTGTTAGCTCAGGGGGACATAGGTATTATATATTATTTCTAGACGACCTAACAGATTTGCAAAGTTGATAAACACCCACTTTGAACGGACCATAAAAACATTCCAATGTGACAATGGGAAGGAGTATGTAAATGCTTCATTTCAACAATTTTTCAACGCAAATGGAATGGTTTTCCATCTTTCCTATCCTTACACCTCCTCAGAAAATCGTAAAGCCGAACGGAAAATCCGCACCATAAACAACATGATTCGCACTTTACGAGCCCACACCTCATTGCGAAACATTTTTGGCATCATGCCCTTGAAACCGCCACTTACCTCTTAAACATCCTTCCTAACAAACCAAACAAGCCAAAGTCCCCAACCGAGCTCCTTTACTGCACCACCCCTACCTTTGGCCACCTACGCGTCTTCGGATGCTTATGCTATCCCCTCACCCCGTCCCTCTCCATAAACAAACTTGACAAGCATTCTCAACCATGCGTCTTTTTAGGCTACCCGTCAACTCACCGGGGGTACAAATGCCTAAGCCTCGGTACAAACCAAATAATCATTTTTCGTCATGTCGCATTCGATGAAACCACATTTCCCTACAAACAAACCCTCACAAAACCACCATCTTATGATTTTCTCATTGACACCCTGAATCCACTTTTTCGGTATCATATTCAGCCATCTTCCAACACCCACTCACCACGTAACCCTCTAGCCTTTACATCACCTAATTCCTCTTACGGCTCAATACCAGGCCAATCAACTGATCCCAGCCCAACCCCCTCCCCACTCTCACACTCATTGCCCTCTCCTACTACCCACGACCCAATTACAACAGTTGGGTCAACCCAACCTCATCCCGCATCTTGCCCGGCTCCTTTTACCCACCCTCATCACTGCACTCACTCCCAACCCATTCTACCAACCTTCCACCACTTTCTCCGCCACCACCACCTTCCCAAACAATGCACACGCCTCCATGAGTGGCATCATCAAACCAAAATAACATTACAGGACATGCCACCTTTCTGGATTTGTAGTGTATGTCCAGGATAAGATAGGTCTTTTTGATGGTAGAGGAGCTATTGGAATTGGAGATGATGGAGCATCCTCTGGCGGCACATCCTTAGGATGTTCGAACTCATCCTAAGGTTCAGAAAAGGATGCAGTATTCTTCTTCTTTGGCTTTGGTTTTGAAGCCATCCTTTTCTTTCTCGTTATCACTTTTAACTGAGAAGACTGGCCTGCAGCACTAGATTGATCGTCAATGTCTTTCTCAGTTGAGTCTTCCTCTCTCACAGGTTCAGAAGTAGAGGGAGGTTGATCCTGTTGTGGATCAGAAGATGAAGCTTGTTGAGATTTAGCAGGACGTCCAGGTTGTGTTGTCTCTGGTTGTTAAACCTTAACCTCCACTTCAGGTGGAGCTTGACTTGGAGGGGAGTGTAAGTCATCAGTTCTCCACTCCTTATCTTCTGCTTGATCATCTTGATATGCTCATCCGTAGTGGATAGAGACATGGGGCCAAGTCTCCTTCGGGAGAATCCATATAGCTTCAAGAAGCTCATCATCCACTACATGTTTGCAGACTTCTTCATACTCTTTTGGATGATGGCTCTTAACTTAGCAGCTTCTTCCCTTAGCTTTCTTTTGTTTGTCTTTCTTTATTTGATTATCTCAAGTTTGAGTTGTTTGAGATACTTAAACTCAATATAGTCAAAGGATAAGGGAAAAAGTGCTTCTGCCTAATAGAGGCATGTGGCACTCAAGTAGTTGATCATCTTGATCCTTTCTTCTTCTTTATCTACCTGAGGTTCTTGTTGAACCACATCCTCATAGGCAGGACTTTCTTGAACTAGGGAGAGAGTAGGCACATGCTTGTACAATCTTTTATTTCTTCTATCTTTTTTGATTTGTAATAGTAGCTTTGCATGTTCTACCTCTTTCTTCTCCCTTGACCTTTCCAAGTCAACCAGTTCAGTCAGTTCATCCAAGGGGAGAGAAATGACATCGTCTATGTCATAGTTCCTTGTCTGCAGATAGTTTATCTTGACTGCCCTTAACTCATTATTCTGTGTATCTGGTCTAGGGGCAGCCCTGATAGCAGACTCTGTAAGTCTTGTAGACTCAGAAAAGGAACTTTCTCCCCTCAACTTCCTTTTCCTCTCTCTCTCTCTCTCTCCCTCCTCCACCTTAATCTCCTCAGATGTCAATTTTCTTTTCCTTTTGTCACTAACAGACTTTTGTGACTCGGGGTGAAGAGAGCTTTGGCCTTCATTGCTTGATGTAGCTTCTAAGCTCTGGCTAGAGAGAGGTTTTGAAGCACCTTCACCAGCAGCTGTCTCAAAAAGGGAATTGATCTCTGCAGCACTTGTTGGTGATAAGAGAGGGCTCTCAGGTTCTGTCACTGGGGCTTCAATCAAGGTTTCCCTTATGAAACTAATCTTAGGGTCTACCTCAACATTTAGTTGACCGATGACATTACCTGATTGCCATAGTCTTCTTCTAAGGCTGAACTCTGCAGTGATCCGATCTTGGATTCTTTGAGCCAACTAGAATGGCATGCTGACTGAA
Source organism: Flaveria trinervia (assembly GCA_025506515.1). Classification (NCBI taxonomy): domain Eukaryota; kingdom Viridiplantae; phylum Streptophyta; class Magnoliopsida; order Asterales; family Asteraceae; genus Flaveria; species Flaveria trinervia. The sequence continues at coordinate 43,678,183 of CM046444.1, forward strand.
TCCAGACTTTCGTAGAAGTTCAAGGTGTGAAAACTGAAGATCTCTTGTTGCCCTTGAACTATATTGATGATAAGGGCTTTCCTGTTGTTGTCATACCTCCACCCAATGATATGATTTCAAGATGGTGGAAATTACACGGCCCTTGGTATCCCTTCCTTAAACCGAGTCTATATTAAGGAGTCTATAGAGTCCATATCATTATGAACTTGATGAAGTTGTCGAGTATGCATAATTGCAAGTGAGAATGGTGAGTCCTCAGTGTCCATACTCTCTGAAGAACTCCCAGGTTCGGTGATTGTAATGACTTTCTCCCCCTTTTTGGTAGCATCACCCACTTGCATAGGTGAGCCAGGAGTTAGGTCAATCACATCCACAGGTTCTTGTGTTCCTAGTTGAGCTCTTCTTAAAGGTCCCCCAGCTAGTTTGTCTTTAAGATATGAAATCTCAAGTTGTTGATCTTTGGCACTGTTTGGCAAGGTAGTCACTTGAGATTAAAGGTGACTAACCTTGGAGACTAAATAGGGGCACGTTTTGGACATTTTTTGAACCTTTAGTCTTAGATTCCCCTCATATTCATCAGAAGAATCAATGGGGGATGAGATGATTGGACCAGAGTCCTCTCTCTCACCCCCAGCTTGAGGTTCTTGGCTGCTGGTTTTCCTCTGCTCACTAGCAGCCTCAGTTGAGATGTCATTAGGCCGAGTTGCCATGGTTGAGGTCTTAATGATGTAATCACTTTCAAAAGTGAGAGCCTCTTCCATATGGACATCCTGAACAGGTTTAGGAGTGTCCACCTCAGCAATAGGTGACTGGTGTGGGCTAGAACTAGGAGCCTCAGATGCACTCATCTCTGTTTGAGTAGGGGAAAGAAGAGAGAATCATGGTACTCACTAAAACCTAGATCTTCATCAGTGTAAAAGTTAAGGTTGGGGATTGGTTGGTTGAGATCTAAAGGCTGGGGATGGTAACTATCTCTTGAAGGTTGATCACTTGAGTGTTGAGACTCTGAGTGATGGCTTAAGGCTGTTTGGCTTATGAGCTCATCAGGCTGAGCATGAGGAACCTCAACACAAATCAATGAATTAATGGGAGTAGTCTGCTCCTCAAGAGAAGTGGGAGCTCCAGTGTCCACTTCTTCCTCTTATGTGGTGAGTGTATAGGGGCCTCCACAGACCAAATAGCTGGAGTAAGGGTTTGTTTGGATTTTCTTTGGTAGGTGAGGGTGATTTGTGGCTATTTAGGTGGTTGGATGTAGAAGGTGTGGGTTTAAACTAGCTTGTGCTGCTAGGTTATCATCTTGAGCAATGAGCTCTAACATTTTTAGAACCAGGGCTGTTTCTTCCCCAGAGAACCAACAGTGGGCTTTCTCCAAATTTTAAAGATATCGGGCTTCATCTATCCTAGTTTAAGAATATTACCTGTTCCTCTTAACCGTGAGCCCAGTTCATAGTTAAGAATGTATTAAAGATATCTAGGAACATGTAATACTCTATGGAGTCGAAGTTTGCAAATTAGTATAAAAAAATGAGAATACCTGAACTTGACCCCTTGAACCATCCCATGGACAATGAAGGAGAGATCCTCAAGAACTAGTCCCATCCACCATGCTTGTTTGATAAGCTGTGGATAACCAGATGGAGCAGGAATTTCCATTGGAATGAGCCCTTCCCCTTCCTAAAGGTCTTGACAGAGTAGTCTCCCTCATAGCCCATCTGCGCGAAGGACTGGTTAACAGCTTCCTTTGGGAAGAACACCTCACCTTCTTCATCATCCAGCTGAAGATGCATGTTGATGATGGCCGAAGTTATGAAGACTGTTCTCCCTTGCACAGTGGCAGACAGTGCCTTCTCTCCATCCATTATGACCTTTTGGCAGGTCTTCCAGAATTCTAGCAGATGATCCTCATAGAGTGGAGGATCAATGGTTAGGGAGGTGAAGTAGTTCGACAGAGCTAAGAAACGGAAAACCTCTGAGAAATGAGGATCTTTCTCAGAACTTAACAGAGCAACCTGGTTATGTTTTCTATGTAAGTGCATGGTAAGTTTGGATCATTTCTGTATTGAGGGATAGCCATTTAGAGAGAGCTTAAGGATGTAGAAAGAAGAAAGAAAGAAATTTTAGGGAGAAATTTAGGGTTTTAGGTTTGGAGAAAAGAAGCAGATGATAGAAAGAGGGGGGAAACCGTTGGGTTTATATGTGAAAAAGGATTTCAGATAAAGTTTATTGAAAGAGGACAAACTATGAAATCGAATGTCGGTCCCACCTCTGAAAAAGTAGTTCACTTTTGCTCAAAAAGTAGTTTTCTTGGAAGTCAAAAAGCTTCTGAAGGTAAATTATCTTCGTAAGTTTTAATAAAAAAGCTTCTGAAGCTAAAATGACTTCGGAGATTTTTCTAAGAGTTGTGAAAATTTTGCTTCGGAAGAAAAATTAAGACTTGAATGCTTTGTTCAGAAGAAAAAAGCTTTCGAGAGTTAATTTGCTTCAGAAGAAAATGATCCTTGAAAATAGATAAGTCTCTGAGTTAAGTACTTAAGCTTCGGAAGATATTTCAGAAATTTCTTTTGAATTTTGAAGGCATGATTTTCTTCCGAGGATAAAAGTATATCTTTCGAAGATCAAAATTTTCAAAAAACAAGAGCTTATGTAAGTGAGACTAGACAACTTAGTGCACACAAATTTTAAGAAATAATAAGAATTTTTTTAAGAAAAACCTACTGAAAGTTTATTATCGCAATAACTGATACAATATATTAAATCTCTGTTCATCAAAAGCTTTAGTTAACAGATCAGCATATTGTTCATTGTGTGGACTTTGACTAGTTTATTAATCCCTTTTCATAATTATCTTTATTAATGATACCTGATTTGATGTGTTTGGTCCTTGAGTGTTGCATAGGATTCTCTGTGATTGAGATAGCACTGTTGTTGTCTATGTGAATGGGAGTCTCCTTGAAGTTTAACCCATAGTCCAGCATCTGATTCTGAAACTTAGCCCTCAAAGTCGTAAAGAGAGAAAGTAGAGAGAGAAAGTGAACAAAACTCAAGAATTGAAGCTTCAAAGGTTAAGAGATTGAAGATTTGGGTGTTAGAGCATCAAGACCCAAGAAAGAAGCAACAAATCTTGGTAAGAATCGACTCTAAACCCTTCTATAGATCAAACCCGGATTCTACGGTTTTGGGTTTTGAAAATGTGCAAAGAATCGTATAAAGGTCACATTTTTACGTATGAAAACATGTAAAAAGCTTGGATATACCCTCATGGGTGATAAACTAAGAGTTTGGACATAAAAGTTGTGATTTTGGGTTAAAAACGGGTTGATTCGTAATTTTTATGCGATTTGCGAAACTGTATATGCATCCAGCGAATTTGCATGTTCAAACAGCGAAACTATGATAACTTCCTGCGAAACTATAGTTTCACATGTATTTCACAGACAGGTTATCCAACGAAAGTTGGGTGAAACTGGCACGTAAATGCTGATGTTGAGGATGGATAAAGTTATAAGATGAAAGGTTATAAGATGAAAATGTTATGTATTATGTATGCGTGGTCATTATATGATGGATAAAGTTATATTTTCTTATTTACCTAAAACTAGAATGCACTGAGCAAAGCTGACTTTATGCATAATAGTTGGCAGGTAAATGCTGATGTTGAGGATGGCACCATAGAGCTACTTGGGGAGCTATTGATGGCATTCCTGTTTCTGAAATCTTTTTTGTAATTTAAGAACCAGTACGATGTTTTGTTTATAGTTAAAGGACAAATGTATGGGTACACTATGGTTTTCTAAGTTTTAATGAATGTCTAATTATTTCCGTTGCAATGTTTTGTTATTAAACTGATTTTATACTATGATTAACAACTGTGAGGCTTCCCGAGAATAGGGCCTTACAACTAGGTATAAGAGCCAAAGTTTAAGAGAATTGGGTAAACTATTTTCAAAACCTAAACTGAAAATGGGACCAAATGAAGGATGCCAATCCAAGTAGCTATGTGCCATCAGGTAGAAGTTTCATGTAAAATTTGGATTATATGTGTGTGATATATGTTCTATGTGCTTCTAGATTTGAATACTGACATGTGTTAGGATAGTGATTGCTTGGGACAGGAGAGTAAGGTAAGTAGTTAATCACACTTGGCCACTATAATTAAAGACTGATCGTACTTATAATGATCTGAGCAATTATCTTGAATAACCATTTTAGCATTTGAATCTTATAGAAATTAGTCATGGTTGGTAGAAAATCAGGGAAGGCAACCCGAGGAGGTGCTCGTGGCGGGCGTACTACTGAGCCACATGTCACCTGGACCAAAGCTAATGCCCTGAGACTGGTTCACGGGGAGTCGGACCTCAATAGTCACCCGAGGGGGAGAGATCAGCCACCCTCAAATCGACTGTGAAGAGGCTATCGCTGATGAGTCGACAATGTTATGCAGAATGTGTTACCCTCAGTGGTGACTAAGGTGATTAAAGTAGTTGGGATGGGGAGAAAGCTGAGAAGAGGGAAGGAAATGAGTAGAATCAGGGAAGTCCACTGGGAGGACTGAAGAATCTGAAAAGGAGCCATCAAACCCTAAGGTGGTACTTCATGATGATGACATTGATGAAGAGTCTGAAAAGAGACTACTAAGGGTGCAACTATGGGGCATTTCAAAGGTGCAGTCCCTGACCTTTGACGGTAATGGCAATGATACTACCACTCATCGTTGGTCAGAGAGATAGAAGTTGTACTAGAAATTAGTGGGTCCAAGGAAGATCAAAACTTAAGTTTGCCACTCATCTTCGTCAACTCAACGTTGTGCTAGTGGGACATATTGTCCAGGCTGAGGAAAGCGATCGATAGCCAAATGAGGTGGTTTGAGTTGAAAGAGTTAGTGATATAGGAGTATTGTCCCCATCGGGAATTAGATAAGATTGAGAAGGAGTTCTTGTATTTGGAGGCTGGGAACATGACTCATCAAGAGTATACCTCCAAGTTTAATGAGCTTGCAAGACTTGTGCCAGACATGGTGACTCTTACATCTAAGAAGATCAAAGATATATATACAGGTTTGCCTATGGATATCAAGAGGCACATGATTGCAGCTAGACCAGGCATGTTTAGGTATGTGGTGGATTTAGCTGGAAGGTTGTACGATGAAAAGGACCCAATGCCTGTGCAGAAGAAGGTGGAGAAATGGAATGGGAACAAGAATGTAAATGGGAAGAGGTTCGGAGGTGATTACATCAGGAGTGGAGAGAAGAGGATGAGGGTTAGGATCAGTCAGGGAGACGGGGAAATACTGGTGAGGATGTTCTTGTAGAAAATGTTGAAAGGGTCATTCGGGGGAGGGTAGAGTTATGACTCGAAAATGTTTTAAATATGGGGGCGAGAGCCACTATGCTAGGGATTGCAAGGCAGTGAAGTGTTACTAGTGTGGCGAGATAGGACATGTGGGGAGGGACTGCAAGAAAGGGAAACTAGGAGGATCAGGAATGGTTAAAGCTGGAGATAAGGGAAAGGGTGTCGGTTTGAAGGCTAAGGCGAGGGCATTCAACATAACTCGCGAGGAGGCCAGGGCAGATCCGGAAGTAGTTTCAGGTATGTTTCTGGTAGACCATGAATATGCTTCAGTGCTCTTTCATTCTAGTGCTAGTAGGAGTTTTGTGTGTGCTGCCTTTTGCCGTTTGTCCATGATATAGTAGTAGACGTTAGATGAGCCTTTCTATTTAAACAATCACTGGTAACTCCACTAAGGTAACTGAGGTGGTTGAGGATTGCCTGATTGAGTTAGAAGATTATAAGTTCCCTGCTAAGTTGCATGTTATGGCCTTAGGAGGTTTCGATGTGGTGTTAGGCATGGATTGGTTAGCTAGCTATAAAGCCAATATAGTATGATCGAAGATAATTAGTCTAATAGAGACTGATGGTAGATCTGTTACAGTTCGTGGGGAAGGTGTGTTGTGTACCGAAGGTCGTGTCGATGATCATAGCTAAAAATTACTTGAGACTTGGGTGTAGCACTTACTTGGCGTATGTAAAAGATATGGATGCACCAGAGCCATAAATATCAGACGTGTCGATAGTGCGCGAGTTTCCTGACGTCTTTCCTGAAGACCTGACTGGTGTGCCGCCTGACCGTGAAATCGAATTCCAGATTGATTTGCTACCGGGATCACAACCCGTCACTAAAGCACCATATCGATTAGCACCTTCAGAGATGGTATAACTGAGGGACCAGTTGCAAGATTTATTAGATAAGGGCTTCATCCGACCGAGTATCTCTCCATGGGGTGCTTCGGTTTTATTCTTCACGAAGAAAAACGGTAGCATGCGGATGTGCATTGACTATCGCGAGCTCAATAAACAAATCGTAAAGAACCAGTATCCGTTACCAAGGATCGACGACTGTTCGATCAACATCAGTGTGCCAGCTAGTTTTCAAGGATAGACCTGCGGTCTAGTTACCACCACTGATGGTGAAGGAACAAGACATTCCTCAGACAGCGTTTCGTACGCGTATGGACACTACGAATTTCTCTTCATGTCCTTTGGATTAACCAACGTGCCAGCTGCCTTTATGGACCTTATGAATCAGGTATGTCGACCGATGTTGGATAAATCGGTAATAGTGTTCATCGATGACATGTTGATTTATTCAAAAAGTGAAGAAGAACATGCCGATCATATTCGAGAAGTATTGGAGACGCTCATAAGCGAGAAGCTATATGCTATGTTCTTTAAATGCGCATTTTGGCTTCGAGAAGTTCAATTTCTAGGTCATGTGGTTAATCCCGAGGGGATCAGGGTGGACCCTGCGAAGGTTGAAGCAGTGATGCAATGGGAACCTCCAAAAATGGCATCTGAGATTCGTAGTTTCTTAGGCTTGGCAGGTTACTATAGGAGGTTTATCCAAGATTTCTCCAAGATAGCTTCCCCTTTGACTAAGATGACCCGGAAGGACGTGAAGTATGAAGGGGTACTGATCAGGAGAACGCCTTCTTAGAACTAAAGATGAGGTTAACTCAAGCCCCTGTCTTGACGTTACCTGAATGGAACGAGGACCTGGTAGTCTACTCGATGCCTCGTATGCAGATTAGGTTGTGTGTTGATGCAACGAGGGAAGTGATAGCCTATGCTTCAAGACAATTAAAGGTCCGCGACGCGAATTATCCTACACTGATTTGGAGTTGGCTGCGGTGGTGTTTGCATTGAAGATTTGGAGGCACTACCTGTATGGGGTAAGTGCACCATCTTCACCGATCATAAAAGTCTGAAGTATTTCTTTGAACAAAAGGAACTCAACATGAGGCAAAGGAGGTGGTTGGAACTGGTCAGGATTATGACTGTGAAATTCATTATCATCTAGGCAAAGCCAATGTGGTTGTTGACGCCCTTAGCTAGAAGGAATGACTCGAACCAATTCGGGTGAGGGCTTGCTAGATAGTCATGACGCCTGATGTTTTGAAACAAGTAAGGGAGATTCAGGATGAGGCGTTGAGAGAGGACACACTCAACTCTGAAAGGATGGAAGGACAAGTTTTAGATTTGGGGGGACACCCTAGGTGTTAGAACCCGATTTGGGAGAATATGGATCCCTCTCTATGGGGATCCGAGGAGAAGATCATGGATGAGGCTCACAAAACTCGATACTCCATTCACCCCGGTGCCATGAAAATGTATCAAGATGTGAAGAAAGATTACTAGTGGCTGGGAATGAAGCGAGACGTGGCTAAGTACGTGAGAAAGTGCCTAACTTGTCTGCAAGTTAAGCCACAGCACCAAAGCCATATGGGAAGATCCAGCCTTTGGATATCCCTGAATGGAAATGGGAACACATCATAATGGAATTCATCATGAGCTACCTCGCACGGCGTGAGGAAGCACGCGATCTGGGTGATTGTTAACCATCTAACAAAGAGCGCCCATTTCCTACCAATTCGTGAGACGTTTTCCTCTGAGAGGTTGGCAGAGCTATTTATCAAGGAGATCGTGGCTCGTCACGGTGTGCCAGTGTCTATTGTTTCGGATAGGGACATGCGGTTTACGTCCATGTTCTGGAAGAGGTTTCACGACTCAATGGGGACTAGACTGCATTTTAGTACGGCTTACCACACCCAAACGGATGGTCAGTCGGAAAGAACGATCCAACTTAGAAGACATGCTACAGGCCTGTGTAATCGACTTTGGAGGAAGTTGGGATGAGCACTTACCGTTGGCGGAATTCTCATATAATATAGTTACCATGCCAGTATTGGTATCCACCTTATGAATGTTGTACGGTAGGAAGTGCAGAACGCCTGTGTGTTAGGGTGACATCGGAAAAAGAATTGGGAAGCCTTGAAGTGATTGAGGTCACCACAGAGAAGTTAGATAAGATTAAGGCATTCATGAAAGCCGCAAAGGATCGCCAGAAGTCTTATGCTGATAGAGGCGTGGACCAATAGAATTTGAGGTTGGTGACAAGTTATGCTCAAAGTATCTCCCTGGAAATGGATCATCAGGTTTCAAAAACGGGAAGTTAAGCCCAAGGTTCATAGGGCCATTCTGTATTGTCGCGAGGGTAGGAGAAGTGGCCTACAGATTAGAACTACCCGATGAGTTGAGTGTAATTCACCCTACGTTCCATGTATCTCATCTTAGGAAATGTCTAGCAGACAATGATCCGGTTGTACCACTAGAAGATATTGAAGTCGATGAACGATTGAACTATGTAGAGTAGTCGGTGACCATCCTTGATTAGAAAGAGAAGCACTTACGTAATAAAGTGGTTCCGCTGGTACGAGTACAGTGGAGACACAGAAAAGGATGAGAATCTATGTGGGAGACCGAGGAGGAGATGAGGAAATTCTATCCTCAATTATTTGATGACTGACAGGTTTCGAGGATGAAACCTAAATAAGTGGGGGAGACTTGTAACACCCCGAAAAGTCAAAACGAGTCGCCGAGGATAATGGGATTAATTGGGGGGTATTTAATAAAGGAATGAAAGAGTTTATGTGCTAATGAGGCTGATGGGCAAGAGGCTAAATGATTAAGGGCCCATAACCAGCCATCTTACCCACCAACAACCACCACCATCCTTACTTTGAACCCTAGCCCCCAAGTCGTAGAGAGAGAAAGTAGAGAGAGAAAGTGAAGAAACTCAAGAATGAAGCTTCAAAGGTTAAGAGAATGAAGATCTGGGTATTGGAACATCAAGACCCAAGAAAGAAGCAACAAATCCAGTAAGAATCGACCTTTAAACCCTTCTGTGTATCAACCCAGATTCTAGGGTTTTGGATTTTGAAAATGTGCAAAGAATCGCATAAAGGTCACATTTTTACGTATGAAAACACGTAAAAAGCTTAGATATAGCCTCATGGATGATAAACTAAGAGTTTGGATGTAAAAGGTGTGATTTTGGGTTAAAAACGGGTTGATTAATAATTTTTATGCGACCTGCAAACTGTATATGCATCCAGTGAATTTGCATGTTCAAGTAGCAGAACTATGAGAACTTCTGGTAAAAACTATAGTTTCACAGGTAGTTTCGCGGACAAGGTTATCCAACGAAAGTTGGGTGAAACTGGCAGCGAATATGGCAGTGAATATGCCAGTGAAACTGCTAGCGAAGGTGGCAGCAAAACTGTTGGCGAATCTATTGCGAAATTGCTGATCTTGCAGCGAAATTAGCAGCGAATTTAGGTAGAAATTACCTCTGTAAGTGTTAACTCATCTACAGGCTGTGTCGGGTGACCCTAGCCTAGAAAGCTTAGTTTAGAGGTTACTCACGGTATTCAGGTAAGTTCTAGATCCCCTTATTTGTAGGTTTTTCCATTTTTGGGGTTATTATGCATACTATATATACATTTTTAAATGAACGAGTTTTTATGAGGTTTTAATGGGAAGATTGTTTTTTCCTATAAGGAAATGTGTTATATAAATACTTAAAAATTAAAAAAAATCACGCTGACCTGGTAGCCCGGCCCCAGCTAGGGGCGTTGCCCCTTGGACCCCACTAAGGGCTGCCGCCCCTAGGACCCCGGTGTCAGGGGCTGCCCCCCCCCCCCCACCCCCCTGTCCTGCGGAGGGTCGGTTATGTTTTATGATGACTAGTACTTGGCTTGTCGTGTACTTATGATGTTAACTATTATATAATAAAGTGAAAGATGATATTAATGAAAACTGAAACATAATGAATCTTACCCCTGGGCCCGTTTGATGATGAAAAGTCTTGCAAGCACTATGATAGACTTCCCTTATGTGAGTCTGATGTATGATGATTGACCCGTATTCATGAGCGGGCTATGTGCCTTGCAGTGTGGATAGCTACCATGATGATGTGTACCGACAGAATCGACATTTGTTGTCGATCAACATGGAGCTCTTGCTTTGTGCAATCTCATTTATGATGAAATGAAGATATGAAAAATGAAAGATAAAGAACATGCTTAATAAGATGAAAATATTACGTATTATGTATGCGTGGTCATTATATGATGGATAAAGTTATATTTTCTTATTTACCTAAAACTAAAATTCATTCAGCAAAGCTGACTTTTATGCATAATAGTTGGCAAGTAAATGTTGATGCTGTGGGTGGCACCATAGAGCTACTCGGGGAGCTATGGATGGCATTCATGTTTATGAAATCTTTTATGTTAATTTAAGAACCAGTATGATTTTTGTTTACATTTAAAGGATAAATGTATGGGTACAGTATGGTTTCTATGTTTTAAATAAATGTCTAATTATTTCCGCTGCAATGTTTTGTTATTAAATTGATTTTATGCAATGATTAACCAACTGTGAGGCTTCCCGGGAATGGGGCCTTACACATCTTCAACTTGCTTCACTTGAATTCCCAGAAAGAAATTGAGTTCTCCCATGGCACTCATTTCAAATCCGTCATGCATCAACTTCTCAAAGTCTTTACAGAGCTTTGGATCAGTTGAACCAAAGATAATGTCATCCACATACACTTGAACTAGCAATATGTCATTTTCCTGTCCTTTGATGAAGAGAGTTCCATCTATAGTACCTTTCCTGTATCCATGTTTGCAAAGATACTGAGATAGAGTCTCATACCTTTTCCTGGGTGCCTGATGCAACCCATAAAGAGCTTTGTCAAGCTTGCAGACATAATCAGGATGATCAGGGTCTACAAAACCAGGTGGTTGTTTGACATACACATCTTCATTAATCACTCCATAATGAAAAGCACACTTCACATCAAGTTGAAAGACCTTGAAGTTCATGGATGCAGCAAATTCTAGGAATATCCTAACAACTTCCAGTCTTGCTACAGGAGCAAAGACATCAGTGTAGTCAATCCCTTCTTCTAGTGTGTATCCTTGAACAACTAGTCTAGCTTTATTCTTGATGATAAAGACTCTATCATCCTTCTTGTTCCTAAACACCCATTTGGTTCCAATGGTAGTCTTCCCATGAGGAAGAGGACAAAGGTTCCAAACTTTCTGTCTTTTGAATTGAAGCAGCTCCTCTTGCATAGCTTCAACCCAACTTCCATCCTTTAGAGCCTCATCAACTTTTTCTTTGGCTCTATCTAGGACAAGAAACAATAGTGAAGAAAAACATTTGCTTCATAGGTTTGACTTCTTGTTCTTACGCCAGAGACAACATCTCTAATGATGTTTGTAGTGGGATGGGACTTGTGGATCCTTAGCTGAGGATCACAGCAAGTCGCTAAGAGAGATCTAAATTAGAGAAATTTAGATTTGGCATAGATGTTTCTCCCACTACATCAGCACCCTATCAAGAGGAATTTGATCCAAGGAGTGTGTGACATCATTGATGTTGTCATCTATGGAGTGGTTATCAACATCATGAAAGTCTTGATCACTATCACCACTACCCTCATTGTTTTCTGCATTTAAAGTATCTTTATCTGGTTGTGGAGCCTCTAAGCTATAATTTGAAGGCATACCAGATGTATCAGCTGACTTTGTCATTGTGGTGCTGATAGAAACCTCATTTGCATGAGTGGTTCCAATTGGAGCTGAAGATGTGTTACTTGAAGGTCTTCTCAGCTCAAATTTTGGATCAGGATCACCTGTATTTAAGTTTTTTGCAGATACTGAAATAGTCTCACAAGATTTGTTAAAACAGTTGGTAACTAAATCAAGACCAAAAAGCCAATCAGGACCAGAACCAGCTACACAGGGTGTGTGTTCATTGAAAGTCGCATTGGCTGACTCCTCAAAAATCTAGTTTTGAGATTGTATACTCTGTAAGCCTTAGCTTGGGAAGAGTATCCAATGAAGTGTCATCATCTGATTTCTTAGAAATTGGCAATTTGATCTTGGTATTCAAGATGGTGCAAGGACATCCAAATGACCAGAGAAAACCAACGAAGGTTTCCTCTTGTGTTAAGTTCATAAGGAGTCTTGCCATGAGTCTTAACTACTAAAACTCTGTTCTGCACATAGCAGGAAGTGTTGACTCCCTCTGCCTAGACGGTGATGGGCAACTTAGAGTCAGACAACATGGTTCTTGTAGCTTCAATCAGTATCCTATTTCTCCTCTTAGCAACAACATTCTGCTGAGAAGTCATGGAGCACTATATTGTCATATAATACCTTTTTCATCACAAAATGCATCAAGGATTTGGTCATTGAATTCAGTTCCCTGATCACATCTTATGATTTTGACCTTTTGATTAGATTGATTCTCAATCTTCATGATGAAATTCTTTAGAATCTCAGGAGTCTCATCCTTAGTTCTAAGGAAGAAGACCCAAGTGAATCTTGTAAAGTCATTTGTGATCACTAAACAGTAAGAGGTCCTTCCTAGATTCATTACACTGGTGGAGCAAAGAGATCCATATGTAACAAGTGTAGGGGTGTAGTGATGGAGTTCCTTTCCTTAGGCTTATAAGATATCTTATGTTGCTTCCCTTCAGGCATGCAACACAATAGTCATTGCTTGTAAACTCTTTCTTCGCCATTCCAGTTAACAAATTTGTTAGATCAAGAAGAAGGCTGGTGCAACCAAAACCAATCACTTAGATAATTTTGGTGCTACATGCAAAGCCTTCCAAAGCTTAGCATGGAACTTCCGAAGGTTGTAGAATTCTTCCGAAGACAAAGTGAAAGATCAACATACAAAGACAGGACTCTACTTCCGAAGTCAAGAGCATGCTTCCGAAGGATAAGTAGTAGAAGAGCAATCAGAAGACTACTTCTGAAGCATGAAGAAAAGAAAAAGTTCCCAAGCCTTAGAAGAAGCAACCTCTTCCGAAGTATAAGTGGCTTCGGAAGTACTTGTTCTTCCGAAGCCATTTAACCTTCGGAAGACAATGCTATCAACCAATGGACATAAATATGGTCTCTGACACTCCATGTAGACCTCTGATACTGCATGGCATTTTCTCAAAGATCCATGCAGTTAACCATACTTTATTTCACTGTTTACCTTTTATGATAGTACATGTTACCAACTTTAGTTGGTGACAAAAGGTAAGTCAGGGTCATGTCCTGACTACCAAATCTCAGATAAGAATTTATCCGAGATACCTTAAAGTATAGTCTTGTAGTATAGGCTTTAGTTATAGGATCCCAACTAACATCAAAGTATATCCGCTGTAGGTAGTATTATATATAGGTTCTCACTGTAAGTCATTCGATACTGCTTGTAAGAGTCTTGTAATACTTGAGTTGAGAAACAATATATAAAGTACCTTGAAAATTACTTTCTCTGTTCATTATTACTTGCTATATTGTGATCAACTTTATGGACTCTATCTTTATCCGAGTGTTATTCTAGTGAGTTTTAGAGAAAAGCTAAGTGTTAAGTGACCTTAACCGATCCTACAATTGGTATTAGAGCTTCTCAGGCTCTTGATTGCGTGATCTAACCATCCAAATCAACTTGTTTTTCCCTCCTCCTACAACTCACTCACTCAAAATGGCCCTTACAAGTCTGAGGTAGAGATGGGAACCATGACAAAGGCTCCCATCATTACTCCTGAAAATTTCAGGTCTTGGAGCAGGAGAATGGAAGGCTTCATTAGATAATACCAGAAACAAGATGTGAACTCCATGTCAATGGCCCGTATATGCCACCTGGTGGAAACGATGCCATGATAGAAAAGGTTGTCGAGATTATTCTAATGAAGACAGAAAGAAGATGGACATCGACAGCAATGCTATGACCATTCTTATGACTGCAATACCAAACTCCATCATGGTGGGGTTCAAGCATTGCAAGATACCAAAGAATTGTTTGATGCACTTGCTCAGATGTACTCAAGCTCCAACGACTTGAAGAAGGACTCATGAAGCAATATTGAGAACTTCACTTACATTGCTGGAGAGACCTCAACCAACAGTACTTCAAGTACTGGATCTTATCTCCTCTCTTCAGTCTGTGAAGATCACTCCCGAACTTAGAGATCTACTAGAAAGTTCATGAGTGCTCTTCCAATGAAGGGACATTCTACTGTGTCTCTATCAAGAGGACAGAGAACTTGAAAACTCTCACCATGACTGAATCTATGGCATCCTCGATCGATATCGCCTAGAGATGGAGAGTAAGAAAGGCCACCAAACAAGCAAACCCATGAGTCTTCCTGATAGCAATGCTTTAATGGTTGCTGAAGGAACATTACCCCCACAACCTCAACATTACCTGACCTACCAGCAGCCATCCTGCTCTTTTGTACCATACATCACTTTCCCTGAGACTCCAAGGTCTCAACAGGCTCAACACAATTCCTTTCAAGAAAGTTGTGCCTTTGTCTCAGGAAATGGACACTCTAGAGATTTTCAATACTGCTTTGATGATCTTGAGTGTTTCAGTCCAGACGATGTAGAGTACGTGGACATTGTCCAATAGATGGCTATTTTAACTTATAGAGAGAAGAAGTTCTTTAAGAGAACTGGAAGGCATTCCCTCAAAACCCAACTACCATCAAGTTTGGGTTTGACAAGACCAAGGCAAAGTGTTACAACTGTAACCAACTGGGTCACTTTGCAAGGGAATGCAAGGCTACCAAGACCAATCCGGGAACCCCACAGTCCTCCACACATCCCTCAACCTCAAAGCCCGCTGAAATGTCAACTGAAACAGCTGCAATAGCTCAAGAAGTTGACTGGAGCTTCATGGTACAGGATGTGACTCCTGCTCAAGCTCTCATGGCCGGAACAGACGATACTCAGGTATATGAACATCTCTGTACTCCAGCCTGTAAAGCTAAAGTTAAACTCTATCAGGACTATAATATGGAAATCAGATCTGATATTGAGTCTTTAGATATTTTAAAATCTGATTTTAAGAGAGCCGAATCTAACTATCAAAGAAAATTGAGGAGTTAGAGAAAACTGTGACTCTTTTAAAACATGAACACACCAACTACAAAACTCAAATCAAGGATCTGGTATCCAAATTGTCTGAGGCTCAAGCCCAGCTTGTCACTGCTGAGGCTCAAGCCAGGAAGCATGCTATATCTGAGCAGAACTTCCAAGCTATTCTTGCATCATCCTCCTGTTCCAAACTCTATTATCAAAACAAAGGAGGGTTTGGAACCAATAAAATTTCTCCACCACACTCCTATGTGTCTATTAGACAACCTAGATATGGTACTGAGGAGCAAGAGGTTCCAACTGCTGACCCTTCCTCACTAGAGTTAAAGGATGAAGCAACAATAGTGGCCACCACCAGAAGGAATAGGTGGATATACCCATTCCTCCTCCTATAAAGATCAAATCCTAACCACTAAGGCCAGAAGAAGTAGAGCTAAAGATGCTTGAAGAACTGCCAAGAAGGTGGTTGAGTCCAAGCTGAAGATTGACCCAAAGCAGGAAAGGTGTCTTTCCTCAGTGGATTCCAAGTGTTAGGTACTAGTGATTTAGGAAGGAATGTAATACTAGCACTCCTGTCCGGCAAGGATCAGAAGTTGAAGGGAAAAGTTGCTGAGAAGAGAAGAAGCTCAAGAAACAGCAACCCTCACATTCCCAAAAGACTAACATGCATGCATAATTTGTGGTCTGCAAACCATATGGCAAAAGATGGTTACTACAATCTGGCAAGCACAAATTATGCAAATAAGCTAGGAAAGAAAGAGCTATGGGAAGGTTTCACATTTGGAATTTTCAAAGGTTCAAGTGAGAAGAATGGAAGTAGTTTCGGAAGCAAGGTGCTTTGGAAGAAACTCTTCTTCCGAGGGAAAATGGCTTCGGAAGCAAAAGCTACCAAGGTTTGGAAGAACAAGAAAGTTCCCTTGAAACAATCCAGAAGAAGACTGCTTCGGAAGAAAAGGTGGTAAAGGCTTCTTCGGAAAAGAAAGAAGCTTCGAAAGAAGGACATAGTGCAAAAGTTTCAACAAGCTCATCCTCCAGATCAACCAGAGGGTGGACTGGAAGATCAAGGAAGATGCTGCATCCCAACCTTTTCTTCAAAGACCTCTATTGAACCCCCATGCATATCATTTGGTTCAGTTATGCATTATCTTTAGAAGAATCCAAGACGAGCAAGGCTTGGGCTTCCAAACAAAACTGACAATCTCATCTTATGTGCGACATCCATATAATAAGAACAACAATGTCTGGATTGTGGACAATGGATGCTCCAGGCACAAGACAGGGAACAAGATCTCTCCTTCAACGGTTTCAAATATGATGGAGGTCCTGTCCAATTGGAGGTGAGGCCGGAGGATATATTTCTGGCAGAGGAGTATATCCAATGGTAAATTAAAAGTTGACCAAGTTCATTTGTCAAACAGCTTGAATACAATCTCTTAAGTGTTTCTCAATTCTGTGATCAAAAAACACCAAATGCTTTTCAAAGAACATGAGTGCATTATCCTCAAATCAGGGATGACAATTCCTCCGGAAATAGTGCTTCTTAGATCTCCCAGGAAAGGGATATGTACAACTGGATATGAACAATGCTTCCCCAATGGGTGAAGTGTCATGCTTTTTCTTCCAAGCTGATAGTGATGAGTCAACACTATGGCAAAACGTATGTGTCATGTAATTTTAGGACAATGAATAAATTAGCTAAAAATAACTTGGTACATGGTTTGCCTAAAAAGGAGTTTTTTCTGCAAAGATAACTGTGTTGCATACCTGAAAGGGAAACAACATAGGACCATCTCACAAATCAAATGTGTTAACTCTATCACTACTCCATTACACTTATTGCACATGGATCTTTTTGGTCCCACTAGTATGAGCATTGGAAGGAAATCATACTACCGTTTGATAGTTTATGAATTTACAAGATTCATATGAGTATCTTTTAAGAACTAAAGATGAACTGCTGAAACATTAAAATCTTTTATTCTTAAAATAGAAAATCAAATTGATCACAAGGTTAAAATAATGAGAAGTCATCAAGGGACTGAGTTTTTAAAAACTTCATTTTTGACTCATTCTGTAACTCAAAAGGGATTGCCAGACAATATAGTGCTCCCAGAACTCCTCAACAAAATGTTGTTACTGAGAGGAGGAACATGACACTTATTGAAGCTTCTCGAACTATGTTAGCTGATTCAAAACTACCTCTAACATTCTGGGCAGAGGCAATCAACACTACATGCTATGTGCAGAAGAGTTCTTGTAGTTAAGCCCCATGGAAAAACCCTCTATGAGCTATGGAATAAGAGGCCACCATTCTTTGGCTTTCTAAGGTCCTTTGGCAGCAGGTGTACCATACTTAACACAAAAAGAACTTTACCAAAATTTGCTGAAAAGTCAGATGATGCTATCTTTGTTGGATACTCTTCCAGCTCCAAAGCTTATGGAGTATACAACATTAAGAATCAACATTTGAGGAGTCATCCATATAGTTGTTAATGAGCACACTCCTTGTGTTAGGGGAAATGTCCCTAATCATATTTTTGATTTAGAATTGTTTCTAAACTAATCTAAACCATCTTGTGAGAATGTTTCAGTTGGAACAGGTGCTCAAAATGATGCTGATGCTACTGCTGATGATCAACTGTTTGAGCTACCCAGGCCTAGTCCAAATTCTCCAAGTGTGCAATTCACCAAGTTTCCACCATTCACAAATCTGATAGTTTAACCATATCGAGGAATAGTGAAGCTTCAACAAGTGAATCACTTGCTGAGCCTCAAAACTCATCATGTGATCCACCACAACACCAGGCAGAAAGAAGTAGTGTTTTGAAGGAACCGGAAACCGTTAATACTACCTCACAGCCAACCATTGATGATGTTTCTCACTCATTCAATCAGTCCTCATTGAATGATTTTAAATAGCAGCTGGACAGAGTGTACCAGTTCCTGAGCAGAATATGTCCAACCTGGACATATCTCTGTAACTGGAAGTGATTCGTCGCCTTAGGATTCATAACACTCATCCTGCTGAGAACATCATAGGGGATGTCACTAAGGGTGTGAGAACAAGAGGACAGACTCATCATGGGAATGTCTGCTTGTACTCATGCGTTCTATCCCAGATGGAACCCAAAAACGTAGAAGATGCCTTGAAAGATAGTAGCTGGCTTGAATCGATGCAAGAGGAGTTGCTTCAATTCAAGAGACAGAAGGTATGGAACCTATGTCCGCTATTATCTAGTCAAGTACCAATAGGCACTAAATGGGTTTTCAGAAACAAGAGAGATGATAGAGGCTTGATCATCAAGAACAAAGCTAGACTTGTAGTTCAAGGATACACACAAGAGGAAGGAATTGATTATACTGATGTCTTTGTACGAGTTGCAAGACTTGAGGAAATTAGGATCTTCCTTGCCTATGTTGCATCCAAGGACTTCACTGTCTACCAACTTCATGTCAAGTGTGCCTTTCTATACGGGGATATAGATAGGGAATTCTATGTATGCCAACCTCCAGGATTTGAAGACTCATAGCACCCCAACTATGTCTGTAAATTGGATAAAGCTCTATATGGGTTGCACCAAGCACCTAGGTTGTGGTATGAGACTCTGTCTCAGTTTCTTCTGAAGAATGGCTACACTAGAGGTACCATTGATGAGACTCTCTTCATTAGAAAGTCTGGAAAGGACATTTTGCTTGTTCAAGTCTATGTTGATGACATCATATTTGGTTCTTCAAATGACCAAATGTGTAAGGACTTTGAGAGCATTATGAAGAAAAAGTTTGAGATGAGTTCTATAAGAAAAATGGACTTTTCCCTTGGAATTTAGGTAAGCAAATGAAGGAGGGTTCTTTATTAATCAATCTAAGTATGTCTCTGACATCTTAGAAAGATTTGAAATGAAAGACTATAAGCCTGCCAAGATATCCATACCCAGAAACCATAATCTTTGTCCTGACCTTGAGGGGGAGGATACTGGTCAACATCACTATAGGGCAATCATTGGTTCTTTGATGTATCTCACAGCCAGAAAACCTGATATCATGTTTGCTACTTGCATTTGTACAAGATATCAGGCTGCTCCAAAGGTGTCTCATCTTGCTGTTGTTAAGAGAATCCTCAAATACCTCAAAGGAGCACCTAAACTAGGCCTCTGGTATCCCAAAATAAGGATTTCAATCTTTGTGGATACTCTGATAGTGACTATGGCGGCTGCAATATTGACAAGAAATCTACATCAGGAGGATGCCAATTTCTTGGTGGAAGGATCATCTCATGGCAATGCAAGAAGCAATCCTGTGTCTTTACATCAACTGCTAAAGCTGAATACATTGTTGTTGCTAGCTGTTGTGCTCAAATGCTATGGATTCAGAATCAGATGTTAAAGTATGGATTTAACTTTATTACTACTCCTATCCATAACAACAACAGTGCTATCTCCATTACTGAAAATCTAGTGAAGCACTCCAAGATAAACCATATTGACATCAGGTACCATTTCATTAGAGATATTCATGAGAAAAATCTAATTATGTTAATCAAAGTTGACTCAAATAAACAAAATGCTGATTTGTTCAGCAAAGCTTTTGATGAACAAAGATTTAAGTATCTAATAACAGCTATTGGGAATATAAACATTGATTAGCCCAACTCTTTTGAAAACCTTTTTAATATGTAATGTCTTATGTCAATTAAATTTAAGCCCTGTTACAAAAGGTCTTTTTGAAATTTTTTAAGTATAAATTTCTTCCAAAGAGAAATTAACCCTCGGAAGTTATTTTTATATCTTCCGAAGCAAAATTTCTCAAAGGATAATTTTCTTCTCGGAAGAGTTTTTGGTCTCGGAAGAAGCGATTGATTGCGTATCAGATATACTTCCGAGGTTTACACACTGTCTATTCGGAAAGCAATCCTAACCTTCGGAAGCAAAGTTTTTGCTTTGGATGTAAGAATTGCCTTCGAAAGACAAATTACCTTCGGAAATGTTTTACATTCAGAGAAAGATTCCACTGTGTAACATAAATCTCTTAGGCCCCACACTGTAAAAAGCAAAGATTTTGTTAAGGATGTCGGATTATTTAACTGATTTAACCTTACCGCCACTGTCAATTCATCCACTAAACTATCACATCACCTTATCCTAACCTCCATTACCGCCTTCCCACCCTCTTTTATATAATCTCGACTATTCAATTTCATCTTTTTACTTGCAATTTTTTACTTCCCTAGAAATTTCTCTTCACTCAAGCTTTACCCAAACTCAATCTCATCCGCATTCACCCTTCTCCAATGGCACTTAAACCTCAGCACAACCAAGTTGCACTTCTTGATTCATCAAGAGATGCTGACTTCTCTGAAATCATCTCCTTTCTTACCAATCATCTTACTACACAACCCTTACCGTTAACCCCACTGTTTACTCCAACCAAATGACCGAATTTTGGCAAAATGGTTAAGCCAAAACCCTAATGGGATTCGTGTATTGAGGTCCAACATTTGTGGACAGGAGTTAATCATCACTGAACAACTCATCAGGGAGCATCTAGAGCTTCATGATGAAAGGGCTCCTACTGAATTCCCCAAAGAAGATTTAGATAGCACTTACATCCTAATGGGATATGGTGGAGACTTAAGCAGGTCGACAGTCTATAAGTTCAACTTCTCCTACAACTCGAAGTTCCTCCTGCATGTTGTCTTCCATTGACTGTCAAACAAGTCTGGGGGATGGGATCAAATCCCATATGAACTAGGATGCTTAGTTCATGGATTGGTGAGAGGCCTATGATTCATTACTCAAAATTTGTGTTCATCAATCTGATTGGGAATCTTCAAAGGGAGACATTCTTTATGTATCCCCGATTCATTCAACACATAATCAATTGTGAGTTGGAACAGAGTATGCTTGTCTGTGCAGCTGCTCTGACTGTCCCTCACATGAGGCCTACCATCTTGAAGACTTTGAAGAAGGTGTCCACCAACTTCACTGGAAGGTACACTTCTCTAATTCCAGGTATGATTGAGCGCATAGCTCGTGGTGACATCCCTGTTCACCCTACAGGTGATGAACCCACACCAGCAACCTCCTCCACAATGCCAACATTGCCTTCTCCACCCATCACTATCACATACCAAAGACACCGCAAACGAACCCTTGTTCAATCTCCACTGATTGAACAAGCCCATCCTGTTCAATCCAAAAGACTAGAGTAGAACATGGGCTCCCACTCAGTCTGAGGTCTCTCCATCCTCCTCCTTTGACCTCAATATGGGTTTTGAGTCTCCTTGGTCTCAAACCTCGGAGCTCGATACACAAATCAACAACCCTCAGGATGAGTATTTACACTATTCTGAGCGTCCAACTAGGGACAGCCCTACCAAAGGCTCAATGTTGTAGACATTGACCAAGGTCCCGGGTCAGTAGCTTAATCTCCATATCTTTTTTTGACCATCTCTTCAAAACTTATGAAGAGATAACATCTCTCCACGGAACTGACGTTGATCTATTGTTGGACCCAAAGAACCAATGAGCCAGATCAGAAAAACCTTTAAGTCCCACAGATATCAAAAAAACTGAAGTGGTCTACAACAGCTGAAACAAAGTCTGAAAACAAATTCTGAAGACAACTGCTGAAGACAAAGTCTAAAGACAACAGCTGAAGACAAAGTTTGAAGACAACAGCTGAAGACAATGTCTGAAGACAACAGCTGAAGACAAAGTCTGAAGACAAAGTCTGAAGACAATGTCTGAAGACAAAGTCTGAAGACAAAGTCTAAAGACAACTGTTGAAGACAAAGTCTGAAGACAAAGTCTGAAGACAAAGTATGCAGACAACTGCTGAGACAAAGATTGAAGACCAACTTCTCAGAAGTTGTCACAACAGCTGAAGTAGTTCTTTTCAGTAGTTTTATTTTATGTAAAACATCTGAAGTGTTTACACTTCAAGATGTTATAACTTCAGTAGTTGTAATGTTAGCTTGTACGTAGCTTTTTGTGAAGTGTCCTCAGTTGTTGTGGACATCTTCAGTAGTTTACTTTACTTTTAGTTGTTTGTATAATTCAGTTAGCTGTCACTATCAAGTGACGTCAGTTGATGTCACATTCCTTTATAAAAGGAATGTTGACCTAATTTCTTTGAAGTGAAGCATGTGCATGATTGAACATTCTCTTTGCAGAAAACTTTCTCTCTCTATAACCGTCACTATTTGATTGAATCATATTATTCTTGTTTAAATTTCATCTAATTCTTGTGCTATTCCGCTGAAAATCATAATCTAACTAATCAAACTAGATCCCGATCCTTTCAAATGGTATAAGAGCTTCTTAATCATTGATCGATTTAACAATTGATCATTGAAACTGCTCTTTTGATATCTAAGTTTGATCGAATTAGCAAATTTGCAAGAATTGGTTATAGAGTTTGATTTTCTGTTGCTTCGGTGAATTAATTTGAGATTCGTCTTGTTTCAAACTGAGTTGTTGAGTTTTTGAGCTAGATCTTTTAAAATCTCATTGAACCTGTTTGAATTGGTGAAAATGGCTACATCATCAATGATCGTCACCATACTGGCTCCTCAACAAAGCCTTCGATGCTTGTAGAGTGAGTATAACACATGGCAACGCCGAATGCTCCATCACCTGTCTGTCAACAGTTCAGGTTGTTGGAAATATGTGGTTCATGGACCATATAAGCCTATGGTGAGTAATCCGGAAACCAATGAGATGGTTCCGAAGAAGAAAGAGCAATACTCAGATGAAGATCTGAAACTGTTTGAAATTGATGCTAAAGCCCATGGAATTCTGGCCATGGCACTGTCTAATGAAATCTATTCTGGACTTATGCATCATGAAACTGCTCATGACCTCTGGGTTGCTCTGAAAGAACAATTGGAGGAACTGATGAGGTCTTGGCAAAATAGAGAGATCCTTGCCCAGCAATATGAGACATTCTCTCATAGAAAGGTGAGTCACTCACTCAACAGTTTGAGTGATTTTCATGTTTGATATCTTAGCTGAAAATGGTTAAACATGAATATACAAATAGTCAGATGAACAACAGATTTCAGATCCTTGCCTGAGAGATGGGACACATATACTATTGTCGTACACTCCAGTGCAATCTGGACAATCTATCTCTCACCCAACTTCATGGGAAAGTGTTAACATTTGAAAGAGAGATAGAACAGAAAAGGAAATTGGCTTCATCTGGGAAGCTCAGTGATGATTTTGTACCAGGGAATACTGCTCTGGTCGGTCATGAGTCAGAATATGCTGCATCAGAAAGTTCTTATGATGAGCATATAGATTTCTCTTCAAACAGTGGAGATCCTGCTTTTGTTGGTGTTGATAGTAATTCAGGTGTAGTAGTGATAATTTGTGCTTTTTGATGGATGATTTGAAAGGAATTGCTGATGATGATCTGGAAGAGATGGATATTTTGAGCCAAATGGCATTAATCAATATCAGATCTCAAAATTTTACAAAAGGACAGGTAGAAAATTTCCTGGTCTCTCTGGAAAAACCAAAGTTGGTTTTGACAAGAGCAAGTTGAGGTGTCACAAGTGCCATAGACTTGGACATTTTGCAAGAGAGTGTAGATCATCTGGATCTAACTCTTCTGCACCCTTTGTGACCTTTCCATGCAATAGCTCACAAAACAAAGGGCAACACTCTACCAGTTCTGGTCATCATTCACAAATTCAATCATCTCCTGCATATTTTGTCCCCAAGGTCAAATGCCATATCCTTATCCCTGTTTTTACATGCCTCAGTCCAGTTAGGTTCCTGTACCCATAGCTGAACAACCATATGTCCTACCTGAGCCTCAACCATCTCAATCAAATCAACGATCTCAATCTCAATCACATCAAAGCTTTTTCACACCTGGAGTTGTTGACTGGAGTAGCTTACCAGATGATCTTTCTGGTTATTCTGAACAAGTGTTTTCTGGTGTTGGTCAACATGGTGGTGAAAATCCTTTTGGAAATCTTGCTGTTATGGCTCTGGAGTCTACTGATGGTTCATGCTCAAATGATTCATCATCACAGGTACCACAGGTATCGTCTGAGGCTAAGGCCAAGTTGTGTTCTGAGTCATGCATAGCTGCTTTTGTCTCAATTAGAGAAGCAAATGTAGCTTTAATTAATCAAAATATTGACCTAGAGAAAGTGATTTCCAAAAGAAAAGCTGAGTTTGAGTCTGTCATAAAGGAAAAAGATGATGAGATTTACAAATTAAAATACCAAATCACTGATGAAAACGCAAAGGTAGAGGTCATTTTAAAGAATCATAAGAATCTCAAAGAAACACTTGCAGCTACAAAAGTAGAGTGTGAATGCTGGGTAACATCCTGCAAGGGGTTTGAAATGCTTCTCAACTAGCAAACAGCTTCAAATGTGAAGTTTGGGATTGGGTATAATCACACTGTACCTCCTACAGATTTTCTCCCAAGATAGAAGTAAAATCTAAAGGTGAAAGCAATTCCTAAACCACATCATCATGTGTCTCATCCTCAAGTGATAATCCAAAATCAGAGGATGAAGTCAGTATTAGTACCTCAGCTAATCAAATACTGATGGTCTACTGCTGATAAAACATGATCAATGAAAAGCTGAGCACTTCAGGTGTTGTGTCACAAAGTATTCAAAGTACTAAAGGGCAAGTAACAACACCTGAAGAGCATTTCAAAACAAATGAAAACAAACATGGTTGGGAAATGCCGAAGAGTCTATCGAGAAATCCAAAGTACTGATAGAAAACTTCTGAAGAACAAATCTTCAGTTGTTACAAATCCTTCAGTACTTAACATAAGTACTGAGAGGAAGAAAGTACTGAAGAACACACTGTCAGTAGTTTCATCTTCTTCAGCAGTTGAACAACAGAAATGAAAAAAAAGCCAGGTGAAATATGTGGTCTATTCAATCATCTCACTAATGAATGTTGGTACAGAAAGGGTTCCAAATTCAACAAAGATAAAATCATTAAAAAGAAAATTAATAAAATGAAAGATGAATTTGAAACCAAGTTTGTGCCACAATCATCTCAATCTGATAACCCAAAGTTCTTACAAAAATCTAAAAAGAAAGAAAGGCTTTATCATAAAACAACTTAAAATATTCCTCATGGAATATCAAAACACTAGACTAAGTCTGTGTCTTTCAAAAAGGAGGACATGGTGAGTCACAGGAACCAATAAAAAACAAGTACTAATGTGTCTGCTGAACTGAAGGCTTTAACAACCAATCAGACACAACTTGTTATGATGGTTCAACATCTGTTGGGGAGAGTTAACCAAATAGATGTACCTGTGATTAAACCACTGAAAAGGAAAACTAAGCCAAAATCAAAGGAATCCTTTTCAGCACCATCTCCACCTTCAAAGGCTGTTAATCATGACAAATCAGTTAGTATAAAATCTATTGATGAGAACAGACCCAAAACCAAAGTAGTTTGGGTCGCAAAAGCTAACTAGTTTGTTGTGACAAATGCAGGGTTCTTCAGCATGGCACAGAAGCATCTGGTATGTGGACACTGGAGGATCTATGCATATGACAAGGAGCAGTTCTCTTCTTCATGACTACTCTCAAGGAAAGAAGGGATTTGTATCTTTTGGTAATGATGCTAAGGGTTACATCATTGGCAAAGGCTTTGTGTCAAATGGTGAGATAAGATTTGATGATGTTAACCATGTGGAGAATCTCAAGTATAACTTGTTGAGTGTCAGTCAAATGTGTGATAAAGGGCATGTTTCACTTTTCACCAGTTAGAACTGTCGGATTCTGTCTTCCAATGTTTTGAGAAAGATTGACAAGATATTGGATGAATATACTCTCCTGAAGGCCAACAGGATTGGAAGAGTATATGCGTTAGACTTATCAAAGAAAATTGATCTAAAAGGCCATCCATGTCTGTTCTCCAAGGCCTCTCCTCAAGAATCTGAACTATGGCCAAAAAAGCTTGGTCATGTGAATCTTAAAAACATGAACCAGCTTATTCATCATGGTTTAGTGAGAGTTCTGCCATTAAAGGAGTTCAAATGTGATGACAACTATTTTGCTTGTTTAAAAGGAAAGCAACACAAATTATCATTCCCTCCAATAGAAGAACCAAAGTCCAATGCATGCTTGCAATTACTGCATATGGATCTTTTTGGTCCAGTAAGAGTGATGAGCATGGCAAAGAAAAAATATTGTCTGGTAATCGTGGATGATTATTCCAGATTTGTATGGACCTTCTTCTTACATTTAAAAGATGAGGCTGGTCAAATCATCATCTACTTTATGTTGTATGTGGAAAAGCAGTACTCCCTTCCAGTCAAGTGTGTGAGAAGTGATAATGGCACAGAATTAAGAAACCACACACTTGATGAATTCTATTTATCTAAGGGAATCAAGAGGCAGTATAGCATTCCAAGAACTCCTGAACAAAATGGAGTGGTGGAGAGAAAGAACAGGACCCTTATTGAAGCCGCAAGGTCAATGTTGGTTGATTTTGGTTTGCCACTAACCTTTTGGCTGAAGTTGTAAACACAGCTTGCTATGTGCAAAATAGAGTGTTAGTAATCACAGGTTGATGAAGACTCCTTATGAAGTGTAACATCATTTGGCTCCTCTGATTTCCTTTTTTAGAGCATTTGGGTGTCCCTGTTACATTCTTAACACAAAGGATCCACTTCAGAAGTTTGAATCAAAGGTGGATGCAGGATATTTTGTTGGGTATTCATCTACTTGCAAGGCATACAGAGTTTTTAATTGTAGAACAAAGATTGTTAAAGAAACCTTGCATGCAAAGTTTAATGAATCTCCTAAGGACAAAATTCCACAAAACCCTATGGAGTTATTTGATTTAGACATACTGCAATATGTTCCTTATCAGCCTCCAGCTACTGCAGATTCTGTGAATCCATCATCTCCTGCAAGTAGTCATCCATTTGATGGTACAATTGCTAGGTTTAGTGATCACCTGCCTAAGTCTACTAACCTTGATGTTCTTGTAGCTTCAGTAGTTCCATCCACAACAAATGCTGATAAGATCTCTGATTCCTCTACTTCATTTGAATTGCCATCTCATTCTACATTTCAAGAGTTTGGATCAATATCTGTTGCTGTTGAATCTCCTACAAACACTTGCACATATCTTATAGAGTACCAAGAACTGAAGAATCACCCCATGTCTCAGATCATTGGTGACATCAATGCTGGTGTTTCAACTAGACGCCAATTGTCCAATTTCTGCTTTTATGCTCTCTTCATCAGTCAGCAAAAGCCAAAGAACTATCATATTGCATTAAGAGACAATGGATGGGTTGAAGCCATGCAACTTGAGCTTCTTCAGTTTCAAAAGAAGCAAGTGTGGGAACTGGTTCCTTTACCCCAAGGTAAGTGTGCAATAGGCACTAAATGGGTGTTTAGGAATAAAACTGATGAAAAAGGTCAAATTGTCAAGAACAAGGCCAGACTGGTTGTATAGGGGTTTTCACAAGAAGAAGGTATTGATTATGATGAAACCTTTGCCCCTGTAGCCAAACTGGAGACAATCAGATTGTTCTTAGCTTATGCTGCTTTCCATAATCTTAAAGTTTTTCAAATGGATGTCAAAAGTGCATTCTTATATGGTAAAATAAAAGAAGAAGTTTAGAAGTGTCAACAACCAGGTTTTGAAGATCATAAACATCCAGATTGGGTGTATAAGCTTGACAAGGCTCTTTATGGGTTAAAACAAGCTCCCAGAGCCTGGTATGAAACACTGTCTAACTTTCTTCTTCAAAATAATTTCACTAGAGGCTCCATAGATAAAACTTTGATCATTAAGAAAGTAGACATGCATAAGCTCCTTGTTCAAATTTATGTAGATGATATTATTTTTGCATCCTCTGATCCACAGTTGTGTGATGCCTTTACTAAGTTGATGCAACAAAAGTTTGAAATGAGTGCCATGGGAGAATTATAGTTCTTTCTGGGTTTGTAAATCAAACAAATGGCTGATGGAACTTTCATTCATCAGTCAAAATATACAAAGGATCTGTTGAAAAAGTTTGATTTACAAAACTGTAAGCCCTGTTCTACTCCCATGTGCAGCACCACACAACTGGATGCTGATCAGAAAGGTAAAGCAGTTGATGAACTCTTTACAGATGTATGATTGGTTCCTTGATGTACCTTACAACTTCTAGACCAGACATTATGTTTGTAACTTGTGTGTATGCTAGATTTCAGGTTGCACCTAAAGTATCCCATAGGATTGCAGTTAAAAGGATCTTTAGATATTTGCAAGGAGCTCAATCTCTAGGACTTTGGTATTCCACTGGGCACTCTTGCAAATTAGTTGCTTTCTCTGATAGTGACTATGCAAGGTGTAAATTAACAAAAAAATCAACCTCTGGTGGATGTCAATTTCTAGGCAATTGTTTAGTTTCTTGGCAGAGTAAGAAAAAACTTCAGTTGCTACATCCACTGCTGAAGCAGAGTACATTGCTGCTGCAAGTTGTACATCTCAGATACTCTGGCTTCGGAATCAATTACTGGATTATGACATTACAGAGACTAAGACTCCTTTATTGATGGACAGTGCTTCAGCTCTTTGTATTGTAAAGAATCCTGTCCAGCATTCTAGGACCAAACATATTGAGATCAGACATCATTTTATCAGGGATTATTATGAAAAAGGTCTCATTGATCCAAAGTTTGTTCCTAGTGCTGATGAGCTTGCAGATATATTTACTAAGCATTTGGACAATGCAACTTTCTAAAATCTAGTGCTAAGGCTTGGTATGCTGCAGCTTGATGATTTGACAACTACTGATGATCTCAGTTCGCAAAAACTGATGAGCATTAGTATACAACTGTCAAAAATAAGTACTGATAAGTTATTTTATCTTCAGTAGTTTCATAACTATTGAAGACTAAATTACTTAAAAGTACTGAAGTACTTTATTTGTTGAAAGTACTGATGTAGTTACAACTACTGATGTGGTTACAACTACTGATGTCTGTTCTAACAGATAAGTACTGATGACCAATGAACACTTGAAAATCAGATAATCTGCTGAGTAAGTGTTAAGGTCGAATGAAACAACTGAGATTCGTGAATTGACGACAACAACTGATGAGCAATTTTACACTTCAAGTGTTTCAAACAACTGCTGTTTCATTTCAAAACAACTGAAGGCAAAACCAAGTCTTCAGTAGTTTCAAACTACTAATGACTAACACCAAGTCTTTAGTTGTTTACAACATCTGAAAGTTAAAACCATGTCTTTAGTCGTTTTCTAACAACTGATGACTAACACCAAAACTTTCAGTTGTTTACTTTCAGCGTTTTATAACCTATAAGTACCTAACCCTAACTTCAAAAACATTTCATAAGTCATTTTCCGAACGTTTATCTTCCATTAATGGCGACCATGCAAAACAAACCACAACACAACTATGTTGCCTACTTCACAAAATCGGCCTTTTGGACTAAGTTTGATGCTGCCATTGATCTGATGGTTGATTCCCCGTATCAAGCTGCTTTTCTTCTGAATCCAACCATCTATCCCAATACCCTTCACCAATTCTGGACAAATGTCACTGTCCATACTGCTGAGAATGATGTCGTGATCACTCTCCAATCGTTTGTAAACCAGAAGAAGGTGGTCGTCACTCCTGCTATCATTTGCCAAACCCTAGATCTGAATGATGCCACTTTCGTCACCAAATACCCGAAGGGCATCACTGATCTATCATTCATCAACCATGGGTATGAGGGCGACCTAAGTGCTACCACCATTCTGAAGAAGCACTTCCATGATGCTGAACACCTAATCTTTCATATGATCAATGTCTGCCTTGCCCACAAATCATCTTCATGGGATCAAATGTCATCCAGGTGGCAGCATGTATTGTATTCTATCCTTGAACGCCAAAGCTTAAATTTTTCTGAAATTATATTTTTGGAGTTAAAAGATCTGGCAATGAAACCTGTGGCTAACAGATGGATATTATATCCAAGGTTTCTTATGGACATAATCATAAATCAATTAAAATCTGATGGCCCTGTTGGCCTTGGAGTCCCTGCTGTGGTAGTTTTGCCAGAGGTATACTCCACGCACAACTCTGACCCACAACTCAAAGAGGCTGCCAAACTGCTAAAACCCAAGCAGAAGGAACCCACAGCCTCATCCTCCAGATCCAATGTCCCCTCCAAACACAATCCAAACACACCAAAAAGGCTACTCAGGGAGTTGAGTCCCCTGATGATGCCCCTGCAACATAAAGGCAGGATGAAACTACAGGTAGTAATCCCCCTGATGTTTCCAAGACTCTACCAGCTGAAACCGCTCAGGTATTCTCTCATAGGATCCTGATGCAACCAAAAATGGGGAAACCACATTACTGGAATCTCTCTCACTTGAGAAGATTGCCATTGAAGAGCACCATTCACCCCTGGTGCAATCTTCTTTGTCCTTATCTCCCACTGAAGCCACCCATACAAGCCCAACTGTGGTTATTGCACGTGCTGACTCAACTACATTCCTCTAACCCTCCCCAGAAACCTATTACCACTGGGAAAACCTCAACAGTTGAGGGAGAGGATTATAATGTGGCTGATAACCCATAGCACAGGGATTACAAAGTTCAATCTCCCTGTGTAGAGGAGGAGATTCGAACATTTGGTGAGGCCACCTCTTCTCCTGTTTCAGCACATGAACAGGATGAAGGTGGTATCATCTCTAAGACCTTACCAGAGGCAACTGCCAATGAAGGACATAATCCTGAGGCAGGAAGTCCCCAGTTCCAAGAAAAAGGGGCACATGTGAATACAGATCTACACTCAGCACATGTTCATCCTGATTTAATCAGGAGGTCAGATGATTCAGCAAAGACTGATGATGACCTGGGCTTTTTCTTTGATGTTCTAGCCTACAACACCATTCTTGAGACTGAGGTATGCAGACTACAAGAACTGCTTGCCAGAATGTCACACGAATCAAGTCCATCTGCCCAAATTCACCCACAGATGGCGGTTTCTTTTGAAGCTCTCCCAAACACTAAGCCATTCCCAACAACTATGTCACCAGCCTCTGATTCAGGCACCATTTCTCAGGGACAGAACCCCTCTGAGCAAATGGTTGCTACCTTTCAATCCTCCTTACCTCTCATCACTTCCATCATCACTAACATTGTGCATCAAGCCATTGATGAGAGGCTTTCCTCAAATCTTCAAACCTTAGTTGATGTTGCTGTTTCTAAGAGACTTTTTGACATTCAAACCCCTGAAGCCAATGCAACCAAAAAGGGGGAGAATAAGTTAGCAAAAGTAGACAAAAGAAAGAGAGTTGAAGAGGAAGAAGAAAAGGAGAAGAAAGAAAAGGAGATGATCACATACAAGAGAAAGAAGAGTGCTTAATAGACTGAAGATGAGAAAAAGTTAGAGGACCTGATCAAAGAAGCTGATGAGCAACATAGCAGATCTATGGATAAGATCATTGATCAACTCTTCAGACAAGGTTTTGACACAACCAAACTTGACTCTGAAATCAGAAGGCCAGAGATTCAAGAGATTGAACATAGATGGGCAAGTTGGAGTGAGAAAGAAAGGGAAAGGCTGGAAGCTATGACAAGATTCATATCAAAGCATTTGGGAAGATCAATCATTGAAGTGAAGTCATGGTCCAGAGATAGTATTTTGGAGATAACCACCAGAATCTGTTATTCTGAAGTATTCAACAAAGGATTGATCATATAAGCTCTTGATGAAGCTGGTGCTGGGAAAAGGTCTGATATGGCAAAGTTATCCAAAGCTTCACTCACAACCAAGATGCTAGAGCAGCCTGCACATTTCCTACACCAAAACAACCAACTTCATAACCCTCAAAACCAACTCCTTTACCCAAGAAACCTATTCAACCACTACCAATGATGCACCCAAGAGGAAGAGAAGGGTGTTGAGGATATAAGAAGAAGATGATGATGAGGATGATAGTCTGCCAATCTCTGCTGTTCTTAAAATAAAGATGCCTGAGCCCAGGAGTCAACCACAACAATCACACCTGACATCCAAAGGCAAATGGTAAAAGTCAAACTTGAAGAAGAAGACAACACAAACAACATGATGAGCAGTTGTTAAGGATGGTTGATAAAGAGTTTCCTAAGTCTTCATCCATACAAGCTATGAAGAAACATGCTCAGAGGTTGTATGCTCTCAGATTCACATTTCAATATCAGAAAGAGAGAGTGAGAATTTGGCCTGACCCCAGAGTAAGTGACAGAATTCATAAAAAGAATATTCCAAGTCGATACAATGGCCAAGTAAAGAAGACTGTAGATGCTAAGATAATGCTGGCCATTGTAGTGTCACCCTGGGAAACCCTTGAAGACTTCAAGAGAGCTTACTAGTCTATGATGACTCCACAAACTTTACTAGAAAATAAAATGGTAAAGAAGGGGTTGATCTACAAGAAGCTTGAAGAAATAAGAGGAAATGAGCTCCAGTTGTTACTTGAAGGCACTCATCCTGATGAGTTTGCATATAGAGAAATAACTACTATGGAGCAAAATAATGGAAAGAATGTTAAGTACTTATCAGAGTACTATGGGCCTGAGTTCTTCCTTGAAAGTGAAGCTGAAGAACTCACAATGGAAAAACAAGTTGTATTCCTTGAGGCCTATGTCAGAGAGTCTTACAGACTCATCATTGGGAAGTAGGTCTCATGGATGGGGTAACAGCTCTGTGTCCAATTCCCTAAGACAAAGTTCCCATTCATCCTTAGCCAATCAAACTTTCTGAAACCTCTTCCCTGGCCAGAGCTTAATTTGGAGATTTCTGAGCTGATCCAGAAAATGTTTCTGCCAATAAGTGGGTCTTCAATAATCTTAAAGGTTTTGGCTGCATTGGTTTAGGGGGAGTTTGTTGGACCATAAGAACCAATGAGCCAGATCAGACAAACCTTTAAGTCCCACAGACATCAAAACAACTGAAGTGGTCTACAACAGCTGAAGACAAAGTCTGAAGACAACTGCTGAAGACAAAGTCTGAAGACAAGTCTGAAGACAACAACTGAAGATAAAGTCTGAAGACAAAGTCTGAAGATAAAGTCTGAAGACAAAGTCTGAAGACAACTGCTGAAGACAAAGTCTGAAGACAAAGTCTAAAGACAACAGCTGAAGACAAAGTCTGAAAACAAAGTTTGAAAACAAAGTCTGAAGACAAAGTCTAAAGACAACTATTGAAGACAAAGTCTGAAGACAAAGTCTGAAGACAACTGCTGAAGACAAAGTCTGCAGACAACTGCTGAAGACAAAGTCTAAAGACGAAGTCTGAAGACAACAGCTGAAGACAAAGTATGAAGACAACTGCTGAAGACAAAGTCTGAAGACCAAGTTCTCAGAAGTTGTCACAACAGCTGAAGTACTTCTTTTCAGTAGTTGTGAGGGTTTACTTTTCAGTAGTTTGTAATAAGTAGTTTTATTTTATGTAAAACATCTGAAGTGTTTACACTTCAGATGTTATAACTTCAGTAGTTGTAATGTTACCTTGTACTTAGCTTTTTGTGAAGGTGTCCTCAGTTGTTGTGGACATCTTTAGTAGTTTAGTTTACTTTCAGTGTTTTGTATAATTCAGTTAGCTGTCACTATCAAGTGGCGTCAGCTGATGTAATATTCCTTTATAAAGGGAATGTTGACCTAATTTCTTTGAAGTGAAGCGTGTGCGTGAATGAAAACATTCTCTTTGTAGAAAACTTTCTCTCTCTATAACCGTCACTGTTTGATTGAATATTCATATTATTCTTGCTTAAATTTTGTCTAATTCTTGTGCTATTCCGCTGCAAATCATAATCTAATTGATCAAACTAGATCCCTATCCTTTCATCTACAATACCCTCTCCAAGATCAATAGAGCCCAGAGAAATCCTTATCTCTAACCCCCATCAGCAACCCATAACTGAGGTGAGTCCCACTGATGTGGAGTGGACTCATGCAGATTCAGCTGCCACTACAGAAGGTGCCTCAATGACCTTATGGACAGTGGTAACATATCTCAGATTAAATCTACAGCAACCGAGCCTTTTGATGACTCTGAAAGAGACATCATTAAGCACAAGAAACCAGGGTGCCAAGAAACCACATCTGGTGGTGAGGCTGAACATACCAGGTATGTTACCTTATCTCCTCAGATTCTTTAAAGAAGATGATGAGGGAAGAATACAACTCCTCATAAAAGACCTTTTGTCTAAAGTCTCAAACCTTGAATCCTTGTTAGGACTTTAGAAGAAAGGTCCATCACTCAGCAACTTGAGATTGACAATCTCAAGGCTAAACTAGCTGAGAAATAGACTGAGAGATCTATTAGGCATGTACCCATTCAAGTCTCATTGACTTCTTCCTCTAGCTCATCTAGCTCTCAAGATGTGCTACCAAAAAGGGGGAGAATGTTTAGAGACAAATATCTGAGGAACCACAGAGCCACACTTCAACTTCAATATCTTCTACTCCTGTCATCACTTTGTCTGAGCCATCTGAAGTTGTACTTCAAATCGACCCAATGATGCTCAGAGATCTCTACAGACTCTTCACCAAGTTTCTGTTGAGATGCTCTACTGAGCAGCCATGTCCAGATGCTGCAATGATCTACTTTGGAGTTGAAGAGCTTGAGAGGCTTACTGCACCTTCTACCACTATGGAAAGAGCCGGTCAACCGAAGGTCCACATGGAACCTAAGATTCATTTCAAAGGGGAAATGGGGACTCATGGCCCAGCAACTAAAACAGTTGGGACAGAATCTGCATCTCCTCCAATTTCCGAAGCTGAAGTTAAAGCCTCGGAAGAACAAGCTGAATCTTCCGAAGCTAAAATGGAAGCTACGAAAGGACTGTATGTATGTCCGAGGAACTGATCATCACAGATGCAACCTTTGAAATGGCATCTGAGGTGAACAGCGAGGACTTTCTGAATCTACCTCCCTCCCAGATACCATCTCTGCCTCTCTCAGAATCCACTCTCCAAGAACCACCACAGTCAGGATCTTCAAAAGATAAAGGGAAAAGAAAGATGACTGTGGAAGAGCTTTAGGAAGAGGAGAAGATTGAGAAACTAAAGAAGAAAAGAAGACTTCCTACTAAAAAATTGCTAGCTGCTAGTACAATAGCAGCTACAGCCAATCAGGAGGCTGTCAACAATAAGAGAAGGGAAGAGATCATTGACCAGCTTATCCAAATGGGAGCTGCAAATGAAGAAACACTCCTGCTACCACTAGAGGAGTTGGTGAATCTGGAGAAGGCAACCCGGCAGAAACTTGAAGAAAAAGCCAGGTTGGCCTTGGAGAAAGAAAAAGAAGAATAGAAGGAAGCTGAATTACAACTGAGGAGAGACAGGATAAATTTCCTAATCTCCAGAGGCTTTGATCTTCAAGAACTCTCTCCACACAATGATGAGACGACCCTCTAGCTCTACAACAAAGAGCAGGATCAAATGCAGAAAGAAAGAAGAAAGGCTGCAAGAGAAAAGACAAAGGAGAAGAAGAAGGAGGAAGAAGCTAGGGTCACTACAACCAGGAAGCATAGTGAAAAGGCCTGGATGAAAGACTATCTTTACGCCTATGGCTTCTCTTGAAGGCAGGTGGGTCCCATGTCTGAGAAGACACTCCAACGGATTGTTAGTGAAATCAAGGCTGACATCCGCTTGGGAAAGAGAAAAGAGATGTACAGAAGGGTAAAGAGGATGACCTTCACTGCAACCACCCAACCACAATCTAAACCCTCACCCCTACCTTTCACCAACAAGACTGAGCCCTTCACCCCTGAACCCACATCCTTACCCTCACCCGTCTCATCACCTCAACCACCTAAACTTCCTAACCTTCAACCAAAAACACTTCCCAGAACCTCTGAACCTCAACCTACCAACAACCATCCAAACCATCCCCTCTACCTTCTCAATATCTCTCTGTTGAAGAGTTCAAGGTAATCATGACCAAGCTCATCAACTGCATAAGTTTGAGCAAAGTCTCATGTGATGAAGATTCTGTCAACACTACCTATGTTGATAGATCTTCTTGTTCCCTCACAAGAGAACAATTTCTTGATTTACCTAGAGGAACATTGGACCAGGCAGCTAGACTTCTAGGTCTCAACTTAGATTCACTGAATGATGAAGAGAAAAGCTTAGAAGGAAACTGGTGACTCTGTTGGATACTAAGAAACAGGACAAGATTCGCAGTCAGCCTCTTGTTCCTAGAAAAGAAATAATTCGGTGGAGGTTCGATGAAACTTCTCACAACTTTGTTGTTGAGAAAGAGAATGGCGAAGTCAACAGACTTAATGCAACCTCTCTGCTACACTCCAACAGATTTAATATTGCTGAATTAGAAGAGAAGCAATTCTCCAATCCCTCCAACTCTGAAGCTGTTGCACTCATCAGAAATCATCTCAACAGTCATCATCTAGCTGAGCTAACTGCAAAGGCCAAGATTGAAGAAGAGTAGAGATTGAGAAGACATGAAGACAAGAAAAGACCTCCTACCAAAGGCACTGCCTTTCTACAGATGGTAGAAGGTTCTGAATTGGAACCTCTAGTTAGATGGAATATGATTACAGTTCTCATCAACTAACTCTTTTCAGAGGACAACAACAGAGAGTACATATCATCCAAGGTGATAGACTAGACTTCCTATCTATCAAAGATTTGTACAAACTTCTCAGCACCACATTAGGGAAGAACAAGAAAATAGATAAAATATCTACTCTCCTTGGTCTGGAAGTTTTGAGAAGTAGAAACAAGTGAGGTTTTGGTAGCATCAGCCTAGGGGGAGTTTGTTAGATCAAGAAGAAGGCTGGTGCAACCAAAACCAAATCACTTAGATAATTTTGGTGCTACATGCAAAGGCTTCCGAAGCTTAG
Source organism: Flaveria trinervia (assembly GCA_025506515.1). Classification (NCBI taxonomy): domain Eukaryota; kingdom Viridiplantae; phylum Streptophyta; class Magnoliopsida; order Asterales; family Asteraceae; genus Flaveria; species Flaveria trinervia. Next base: position 43,715,346 of record CM046444.1, read on the forward strand.
CATGGAACTTCCGAAGGTTGTAGAATTCTTCTGAAGACAAAGTTAAAGATCAACTTCCAAAGACAAAACTCTACTTCCAAAGTCAAGAGCATGCTTCCGAAGGATAAGTCTTAGAAAAGCAATCAGAAGACTACTTCTGAAGCATGAAGAAAAGAAGAAGTTCCCAAGCCTTAGAAGAAGCAACCTCTTCCGAAGTATAAGTGGCTTCGGAAGTACTTGTTCTTCCGAAGCCATTTAACCTTCCAAAAACACTGCTATGAACCAGTGGACATAAGTAAGGTCTCTAACACTCCGTTGCAGACCTCTGATACTGCATGGCATTTTCTCAAAAAGCCATGTAGTTGACCATACTTTATTCCATTGTTTACCTTTTATGATAGTACATGTTATCAACTTTAGTTGGTGACAAAAGGTAAGTCAGGGATATTTCCTGACTACCAAATCTCAGATAAGACTTTATCCAAGATAGCTTAAACAATAGTCTTGTAGTATAGGCTTTAGTTATAGGATCCCAGCTGGTATCAAAGTATATCTGGCTGTAGGTAGTATTATATATAGGTCCTCATTATAACTCATTCGATACTGCTTGTAAGAGTCTTGTAATACTTGAGTTGAGAAGCAATATATAAAAGTACCTTGAAAATTACTCTTGTGTTCCTTATTAATTGTTATATTGTGATCAACTCTTATTGACTCTATCTTTATCCGAGTGTTATTCTAAGTGAGTTTGAGAGAAAAGCTAAGTGTTAAGTGACCTTAACCGATCCTGCAAAATCATTATTAATCAGTTTATTCATGTTCTTAAAGTTTACATGGCATATTATTTTATGCCATAGGAAAGATTCATCACTATTGGCTTTAGATAGAAAGCATGAAACTTCTCTAGAGGGAGATGTTTCTTGCAAATCCATCTTGTACATGTTCCCTTTCCTGGGGGCTCTAAGCAGAATATGCTCATGAGGAATGACCACCCCGGGCTTGAGAACAATGCACTCATGCTAAGTAAAGAGCCTGTTATGACTCTGATCACGAAATTGGGATACACTCAGAAGATTGTACCCAAGCTCCTTGATGAAGTTTACCATTTCAATGTTGAGCTTACCATTTGTGACCTTGCCCCTTCCAGAAATGTAACTACCTTCATCTCCTCCAAAAGCAACTGGCCCTCCACCAATCCTTTCAAAGTTCTAGAGTAGTGACCTATTGTCTGTCATGTGCCTGGAACAACCACTGTCAATGATCTAGACATTCTGGTTTGTCTTGAGTTGTCCCTGCACAAAGAAAAAGGTTAGTTACATTTGGAAACCCTAGCATTACTTGTCTTGGGCTCACAAAGAGAAACATAAGGTAATGCAACAGTAATAGATCCTATGGTTGGCTTGGAGGATGCCTTTTTGACTTTGTGACTATGACATGCCATAGCTCACATCTTTATCTATTACAAAAAGGATAAAGTACACGAAGTAGAAAGTTACAGACTCAAGACCTCAATGTATAGTTACCAAAAGCATGGAACTTTTCACCAACTTATGCAAGTTAGCGACTTTATAGAGTTGTAGAGGAAAGGGGTCCAGCTTTATGGAAAAGTACATCAAATAAAGCATGTTGTTAAAAGTCATCGGAAGAAATCTGTCTTCAAGAGTTGAGCTTCAGAAGACTTTGTCTCTGAAGCTTCCGAAGACTTCATCTTTGGCTTCGGAAGATATTGTTCTTGGCTTCGGAAGATATCACACTTAGAATATTTTAGTTGCTTCTGTGAAACTTCCGAAGCATTCTTCTTTAGTACTTGTGCAGCATGCATCCAGAAAGACATTGAGTGTTTGGTTGCTTCAGCCTCTTCATATAATCTCTACAAACACCTAAGCCTCCAAACTTCCACGGATAAAATCACTCCCATCCCTAAAAACCCGACCGATGCCTTGTCCATACTGGTATGGTACTCTGCCATGACTAACGAGTATAATGCATTTATTGAAAACGGTACGTAGAAATTAGTACCTCGTGAGCCACACATGAACGTTATCTGAAGCATGTGTCTATTTAAACACAAATTTAGAGCGGATGCTAGCTTGGAATGATACTAGGCACATTTAGTTTATGATGGGTGTACACAACAGGTGGGAATAGATTGCGGAGACACTTTCAATCTAGTGGTAAAGCCAGCCACCATTCGAACCGTTTTGACTTTAGTCTTGGCACACTTATGGTCGGTACATCAGTTGGATGTCACTAATTCTTTTCTTCATGGGAACCTACATGAGACCATCTATATGCACCAGCCTATGGGTTTTTGTGATCGAGATTTTCCTAACCATGTTTGCTTACTCAGGAAATCACTTTACGGGCTTAAGCAAGCACCGCGTGCTCGGTACCAGAGATTTACAGACTATGTCTTATCATTGGGTTTTCATAATAGCAGATGTGATGCCTCTCTTTTCACTCTTCATAATGGTCATGACACAGCTTTCTTGCTCCTCTATGTCGATAACATTCTCCTTATGACATCATCTGACCATCTTCACCACCAACTCATGGCCAAGTTTGCTTCTGAATTCGCCAGGAAAGATCTCGGCCCTCTCAGCTTCTTTTTGGGCATCTCGGTCACTAGGAACAAGAATACTATGTTCTTGTCTCAGCATTCTTATGCCACTCACATTATTTCCCGTGCAGGTATGTAGAACTGCGACCCAGTGTCCACTCCAGTTGACACTCGTACTAAACTAAGTGCCAACTCGGGGTGAACCCTTTCATGACCCCACCTTATATCGGAGTCTCGTAGGGGCACTTTAGTACTTACTTTCACACGACCAGACATCACATATACCATGCAACAGATTTGTATGCACATGCACGCTACGAGGACCAACCACTTGAACGCTCTTAAACGAATCATTAGATATATAAACGGCACAAGAACATTCGGCCTAACACTTGGACAGACCTCGACCCCGTCTTTACTTGCATGTACCAATGCCGATTGGGCTGGCTGTCCTGATACATGCCGATACACTAGTGGATACTACATTATATCGGTGACAATCTCATCTCTTGGCCTTCGAAACATCAGCCTACGGTTTCTAGATCCAGTGCTAAAGCCGAGTACCGTGGGGCCGCAAATGTGGTTGCCGAACTTTGTTGGTTACGAATTTTACTTCTAGAGCTTTATTACCCTCTAGCTCATGCCACGCTGGTCTATTGTGACAATGTCAGCGCCATCTACCTTTGAGGCAACCTAGTTTAACACCAACCGACGAAACACATTGAACTCGATATCCACTTCGTTCGTGAACATGTACAATGTGGTCAAGTTAGGATTCTTCATGTCCCTTCTTAATATCAAATTGCAGATATCTTCTTGAAGGGTCTACCCCACATCCTTTTTGAAGACTTTAGATCCATTCTCAGCATCCGGTCTCCTCTCGCTTCGACTGCGGGGTTATAATACGGATCTTGATAATTATGTTGTATCCTAGGAATTAGCTATGATTAGTCACATTTTGTAAATTATATACGGATTGGTCAAGGAATAAGAAAGGAAAGGAAATTAACATCCAATACTAACATCTATGATCCTCAAGACCTTAATGAAAAAAAAGAGCTTTGGGGACCAACCTACTACAGATAAAGGAAAACTGCTCTAGGTTTGGATTCTTCTTGGTGACTTTGATGAGGCCAGGTATCCTTCTGATCATATGAACTTGGATTTCAATCCATATAGTGCTAATGCATTTAACAATTTCATATATGATGCAAATCTCTCTGGGTATAATATGAGAGGTCAAAGTATTCTTACTTGAGTGACAATAGGCTCAAATCGAGTAAAGTAGATAGGATTCTGGTGTGTAACGATTTCATTGATAAATGGCCATATGCAACCATAACCGCTTGGCCTAAAACACTCTCGAATCATAGTCCGTTCACTCTACTTTTCCACGGTGTGGATTTTGGCCCTAAGCCTTTCAAGTTCTATAACTCTTGGATGAGTTGGGAAGGTTTTGTGGAGGTTGTTTCAAAGGCTCTCAACATCCCTATTATAGCAAGTCAGCCAAATGTGAAGTCTGTAATAAAACTGAAAAATGTCAAATATGCTCTCAAAGAATGGAAACACAATACGAAATCTAAAAAGGAGGAGCAAGAGAAACCCTGGTATCAAAACTAAACTACTTACATACTTTAGCATAGCTGATTTGCCTATCAGATGAGGAAGGCAAAGAATGACCAGGAACTAAACTGGCACTAATGGAACTGGAACAAAACACGGTTGATGACTTGAAGAAAATGTCGAGGGTGAGATGGGCTGTGGAGGGGGATGCAAATTCTTCATTTTTTCATAGGGTATGCAATTCAAAATTTTCATCTAATCGTAACAGTGGCTGCTTATAAACGGTTCCCGGTCATCATGCATTGAAAATATAAAAACCAAAGCTTTAGGGTATTTTAGTGAAAATTTTCATGAAACCATGCACTGATAATTTTCCAAGAGGAATTTATTAGATGGTCCGCTCATTGTTAATGAAGTTGTTTCTTGGCTCAAGAAGTCCAGGAGGACTTGTCTCGTCTACAAATTGGATTTCAACAAAGCTTTTGACTCCATTTCATGGGCTTTTCTTGACTCCATCATGGACCACATGTTTTTTCCTCCTATTTGGCGTCATTGGGTAAAAGGGATTTTGTGCTCGGCTAAAGCATCGATGTTAATATATGGGTCTCCAACTAAAGAGTTTATATGTTCTCGGGGGGTAAGGCAAGGAGACCCTCTATCCCCTTCATCTTCCTGATTGCCATGGAAGCTTTCAATTGGATGTTAAACCAAGCAATGACGGTGGGGTTTTTTCGTGGCATTAATTACCGCATGATGGACTAATTCTATCCCATTTTTTGTTCGCGGATGATGGCATTGCTCTTGGAGAATGGTCGCCACTAAACTTCACAATTTGATTGTTATTATGAGATGTTTTTTTCTAGCATCCGGCTGAAAATAAATGTCAAAAAATGCAGCCTCATGGAGATAAATGTTCTGATAAAAATGCTTAAGACTTGGCAACCATGACCAATTGCAAAGTGGGCTGCATTCCTTTCTCATGCTTCGGTTTACTAGTGGGGGCAAATATGAACTTAGCAAAAATTTGGAGACCCGTAATTGGGCCAAAAAAACTATCCATTAGGGGAAGGGTGATTCTTATTCGTGTTGTACTAGATACTTTGCTGGTTTACTATTTTTCTCTATACAAATCCGGACAAAGTAATCGAATCTTTGGAAAGAATCCGCATGTTTTTTTGTAAGGAGATGGAAGCAAGAAAAAGATAAGTTGGGTCGACTGGGAGAAAGTGTGCCTCCCCAAAAAAGGTTGGAGGCATAAGCTTGGGCACTCTTAAATCACTAACCATAGTTTACTTGCGAAGTGGTACGTAGTGGAGATTCAAATCTAAACTTAACCCCTTATGGAAAAGTGTGATTTCCAGCATTCATTATTCTAATCACAGATCTTCTTTTATTCGGCTAGAAAAGATCGTTCGGGAGTTTGGTGGAATATTAGAAGGTTGTAATCATGCCTTCAAAAGGACAATGTCCATCTACATAAACTAATTGTGAACTATAATGGTTCGTGGCTTTAGCATGGTCATACCCGAGGAGTGTTCACGGTTCATTCGTTGAGACAACTTCGGATTCAAACCCCTCTAATTAAAGGTTATGCATTCGCATGGTGTAAATCGGTTCCTTTAAAAGTCGATATATTTTCTTGGTGTGGTGTACAGTGTACTTGATAGTATTCCCACTCAGATGGCCCTTGCTCATCGTAATGTCAACCTTACTTCCACCCTATGCCTGATATGTCCGCAAGCTCCTTAGTCATCAGATCATCTGTTCAGCCACTGTTATTTTGCGACTATGCTCTGGTCGGCTGGTAGTACGTGGTGGAATCTTTCCCCCGTCTATGCTTTCTCTATTCGCGATCTTCTTTAATTTCATAATTCCCTGAGCAATGGTCACAGGCGTCCAACTACACATGCTATAATCCTCACAGCTCTCTGGGTCATTTGGACGCCAAGAAATGGAGTGATCTTTCTTGGCTAGCAGTTGCCTCTTAACATGCTGCTGCAAGACCTCAAATGCACAAATTATCTATGGGTGAGGAACAGGGACGTTCCTGCAATGGTCCGGTTGGCAAAGTCAAAAAATTTAAATAAGCTACATGGGTAGATTGGCTAAATTTTTTTGCCTGGCTGTTATGTTCTCTTCTATGTATTTTTTTCTGCTTGTTTCCTTTAGCTTCTTGCTAGGGTTTTTTTTTCTAACAAAAACTTCTCTCTTCCAAAAAAAATGTGTTAGGCATTATGTATTTAATACAGTTAATTATGTTTTTTGTCATTATGTTTTTCTAAATAATATCATGGTTTTCTAAAAGATGGATTAAAAAAACATTATGATGAACTAACATTGTTGTATAAGTTTAATAATAATTAATTAATATAAAATAATGTAAAATGATATAAAATATAAAGTATATTTTCAAATGTTTCATTGTATTTTTTGCTTGGTATTGTGTAATCATGTACACAAAGAATTTTGGAAAAATACAATGGTTTCTTATTGTGTTAATATACAATGATAAAATAAAACAAGTTATATACTATAAAAACAATCACAAACTTATCAGATAATGATATAAAATTTAAAACACAATGATAAATACGTATAACAAATGAAACAAAAATAATTTACACAGTAAACTTATATTTGATGCAATAACCTTTCGACACAAATACCAATGTTCTCTCTTTTAGTATAATAGAACGACACAGGTTAAGCTCAGTATTATTCTTAATGTTTTAGATCAAATACATTTTTTACTATAACCCTAACATCAAAATATTAATCCACTCATTTTGTAATAGATGAGTAATATTTTTATTACGTTATTAACTCGTTTATTATGTTGGTTGGATACGATATATACTATCAAAAGATGTTCTAAATATATATAAATTTTGAAAGTCGAATAAAGGATAAATCGTTCCATTTTGTTGTTATAGATGACTAATTCTTTTATTTATAACTAGGTTAGTGACTTATGTGGGTTATATAATATATAAAATGTCAATTTACAATGATCTTAAAATTGTTTAAATTTAAAAGTTTAATACAGGAAATAATAGGAAGACAAAAATATGTAGATAATTCGATCCCATTTTGTTTATAAGAAAGGGTTCAAATAACAATAGTAATAATTTAAAAAAGTGTAAGACAAAATATCAAATAATTTATGTTTTTAATCAATGGTTGATATAAAATTATATGAAAAAATTTGTTAGAGGGGTATTTAAGTATAGTCTGTTTTATTGATTTTTTTATGTTATTTTATTTTTTAAATGTTCATGACTTTTATATATGATATTATGTTTTTATAAATATTACATCATAAAAAAACGTTTTTATCTTCAAAACAAGTATATTAACATCACATAGAAGACTAATACTTTTTCTGAAGTTATTCACCTCATATAAAATTTCTCGTCATCGTGTATTGTCATGCAATTCAGTATGTGTTTTTCTTAACCATTGTAAAACTAAACACTATTGTGTTTTTTAAAATTTATGAATTGAGAAAAAATAATGGTGAATGACAGTATTGTGTAATTCTAGTGTGTAAATCTTAATAATAAATTAAGAACTAATTACTATAATACATTAAAACAATGGGTAAAACATAATGATAAAATATTTCATTGTGTTTTTTGCTTGTCATTGTGTATGAGTTTTGAAATACAGATTGGTAAAATAACATGATTGTATACCTCTACTTGTAATACAGAATAAAAATATAAAAACAAGTTTATGTCATATATTTAAAAAACAATCACACATATAGCATAAATGCTCTAAAACTTAAAATACAATAATAAATACACATACAAATAATGAATTTGACACCATAAACTGATAATTGACAAAGTAACCAGACATATTATACACAATAATATGATGTATGTGACATAATAACTAAAATGTCCTTCACTTTCAAACAATAGAATGAAAAATATGAAACGTAGAATATCTTATTAGGCTTTGTAAATACAACATTTTTTTACTATAAGATTTCCCATATTTGAAATGTTAGAAAGTAGAGTGATCTATTAATAATATTTAAAAATTTGTTATTTAATTATATGATAAAATAATTTTACAAAAATTATTCCTATAATCATTGATTTAAATATTTTGAATTAAAATTACGAAAAGTTTGTTATGTTCTTCTATATTGGTATTTACAAGTTAAATTTTCAAATTATCAGTTAAATCTAGTAATATGAGGATTCTAATTTTGCATTTAGAATTTGTTAAACAAATATATTGATATTGAAATAAGATGTCATTAAAATATATTGAAATAAGATTTGTTACAAAACTAGATATAGTTAATTTCAAGATTAAGGTTAATTGTGAATTTGACATGTGATAAAGAAATTTATTTCATTGAGTTTTATTTTAACAAAAAGTTAATAAAAATACAGAGCCTCAATTCCAACCTACATCTTTTAACATAGACAATGTTTTCTTGTAGGACTTGAACAAAAACTTTTAATTATTATGTTGTCTAGTCTAACGACATGAATTTAATTAATTACTTTTGCTTCACAAAATATTAAATATAAACCAATTTTTGTACTAGTTTAGATTTTTTTCTACAAACTATTTATTATTGTGCACATAAACATCAATATTGTTACTTGATTAGCGACTTTAATCATGATTAATTAAACAAGGGGTGCTCACTATGTTTGGCTTTACGAGCCACTTAAAGTTAAAACGATCTTCAGACACTTTTTTTCCATTTTTTGTCTTCATTTTTTTCAAAGTTAATGCGCAGCTAGTAGGTAATTCATTATTACTGATAATAAACTATTGTTAAATTAACAAGTGCAAATAATATATATTCAACACAAGCCGATTAATAATAAAATCTAACGTGGTATAAGACCCCGTTACTAGGCCAAACATGGTTGTATATGATAGAAGCAAGTACAACTCAATGGTAAAATATTCATATTCATTTCTAGCAAAGAGAAAGAAATGTGCATTAAAATAGGTGTTTGAGTTGATATTTATTAGAAAACATAGATATTTCACAAACTTTTGACAAAAATAAAAATGGACATATGTTACATAATTAATTAATTCCGGATTTGCTTCTTTTGTTATTTGCTATATGAGAGCTTTGTAACAAAACGAATAGTGTTTTGAAAAAAGTGACGATAAATGAGATATTAAAATTAAAAATATTAATTTTTAGATGAAGATTAAAAGGAGAAATGGATGAAGGTTGTTTCAATATATGATGAGTAGAACTTGAAATGGTATATATATAAATGCACCGGTAGGATATTCGCGCGTTGCAGCGGTGACGTCAATTTTATACACAAAACTTGTTTTAATCGGAAGACCAAGGAAATGCTAATGTTATTTTACCATATAATAACATATCAATATTAACATAATTAAAGATTTAAATGAAAAGACCATGTAAATCGTCAAAAATTTATAAACACATAGATAAATATAAAAAAGAATATTAACACATTTAGATGGTATATCTTTTTTATTCTCTTACTTAAACTAATAAAATTCCTCTTCACATTCATAGTAGATACAACTATTTTAGGCTGCAATATATATTATGGTTAGTTTTAGAACCCAAATTAAAGACACTATAAAGGAGCTGATAACATCCTAGCAATAAGATGAGGATCCTAATAGTAACTTGTTCATGAAGGGCATTTACACTATAAAAAATTCATAGAAGCTTCAAAATAAATATTATATGACATCCATCGACATGTAAGGAACACATTATCTTGAAGCATATGATGTCGACAAAAACAAATAATAGTCATACTTATGAATTGGGGATGAACACAGACAACAAAGATTGAATTTCTTACTTATCATAAATTTTGCATTTTTCAAGGTACAATTTAAGATTTTGAGCAGTACATGCGCACCAAAGAATATTGCATTATTGGATTGAAAAAATTAATGCATTAGGGGATTGTTTGCTTCCAAATGTCTGGCTAATTATTTTCCTTAATAAATAATGTTTGATTGTTTGTTGCATCCTGAAAGAATCATACATGCCAACTCAATGGGTGAATTGATGATTGCTCAGCTGGAATTCCACAAGTCCAAGATGAAATGCGGATGAAGATCTGCAAGGAAAATAACAAGTGTTATATTCCGCATTAGTTAATGTAGAAGACATAACTTTGATGCGGACAAGTTTTTACTCTTCCGCATTGACTAATACGGAAGACAATACTAATGTTGAAGAACAAGTTACTCTTCCGCATTGACTAATGCGGAAGAATAAAAAAAGATGCGGACAAGACTTTGCTCATCCGCATTGACAAATGCGGATGACTAACCAAATGCGCACAAGTATTTGTTCATCCGCATTAACCAATGTGGATGACCAACTTACTAATGCTGATGATCAAGTAGAAATGCTGATCAAGATTAACTCATCCGCATTTGTCAATATGTAAGGGTCCACATATTCATGTTACTCTATCAACAGCTCAAGCTGCACTGTACAAGGCTGCTAGAATACCAATTGAAGACTTAACTCTGGATGAAGATGACTATAAGAAAATCAAAAATAATCTCAAAGCATACTCAATTTTGACTCAAGCACTCAAAATTGATGTGCTGAAAAGATTGGAAAAATATGGAACTGCTAAAGCTGTTTGGATGCTCTCAAAATTATGTGTGAAGGTAGCAATGAGGTTGCTGAAATTAACAAAGACAAGCTGGTCAATCATTATGAAACCTTCCATCAAACCAAAGGAGAATCCATATCAAAAAAATTGCACAGATTTGTACAGTTGGTCAATGATTTCGAAATTATGGGTGTTTCATACAACATTAAAGAACTTAACAAGAAAATGCTTCATAGTCTACCTGAAAGCTGGAAGCAAAATGTCACAATGCTGAAAAATACTCTTGATCTTGAGAGTACCACTCTAGACATTATGATAGTCAAGATTGAAGCTTTGGAACTTGATGAACGAAGTAGAAATCTGAGTGGACCAAGAGTGATTGAAGCCTACAGATTCCTTTCAGAATCACATTCTGTTGAAAATGCTTTCATCACAGAGGAAGATGACTTCATCTCATCAAGAGATCAAATGAACAATATTGGGTTCATTGCATCTTCACCATTCAATCACCCTTCAACTTCAGCTCAAGCCCCAAAAGTCTCCACTGCTCCTCAAACCTCTCCAGAAGACTTAAAATCAGAAGAGCAAAAGGCAACTTACAATGCCTTTGTTGCATGTTTTGAAGCATATCTAGGGGAAGACTCACTTCTGCCTACCTAATACAGGAAGATTTAGAAGAAATAGATCCTGATGATATTGAGGAGATGGATCTACAGTGGCAAATGGTAATGATTGCCATGAGAGCAAAGAAATTCTTCAGAAAAGGAAGAAAGTTGAGCCTAAATGAGAATACAAAACTTGGATATGACAAATCCAAGGTAAAATGCTTCAACTGTGGCATGACTGGCCATTTCTCCAGAGAGTGCAATGCTCCTAAAAGAAACAACCATTCAAGGAACTCTCCAGATCAATCATCATCACAGCCCAATTCAAGCTATCACTCAAACAATCAACAACAGCAGTACCATCATTCTCATCATCAACAAACATACCAGAATCAACCACAGCTGACTAATCATGCCCATGCAAGCAGTCAGCCTTCTGCCAGTGCCCTTGTGATCAAACAAGATGGAATATGTGACTAGAGTGTGTATGCTGAGGAAGTCTAGCCTCAATTCCAGAATCATGCTCTTATGGCTCACATCAATGATGGACCATCTTCAATGCCTACTGAGGTAAAAACTAACCTTTGTAGTGAGAAATGAATAAATGAATTACAAGAGTATAGAGAACACAATCATAAACTGGCAGATAAAATTAAAGAAGAAAAAGTGAAGTCAGAAATGATGAAGAGAGAACTAAAAAGTTTTGAAATCAAAATCAAATCTCTTATTTCTGATATAGAAAAATTGCATGGTGAGAAATACAATCTTGCAGCTGAAAATGAGCTACTTAATGAAAAGTTAGCTCAAGCTAAAGCTCAACAATCTACGACTGAAGTGAAACTTGAAAAGTTTCAAATGTCTTCAGTCAAGCTGTAAGAGATGTTGGATTCATAAAAGGATCCAAAAGACATGTCAGGGATTAGGTATAATTCATGTCCTCCACCATACAATGACAATTACACTGTCATGCCTGACTCTGTCTCACTCTCTGAATCAATCGAACCTAAAACTATAGAACCTAAATCAGTAATGAAACAAGTGACGAATCCTCAAAATAAACCTGATGTTTATTTTGAAACCAATGAGGATAAAATCAAGTTAGGACACCCAATCAAAATCAAAGAGTGCTCAGACAAGACAGTGAATGTCATGAAACCATCAAGCAATTATGCCTTTTATAAAATTCATACCATCTGTTTTACAAGGCAAACAGAAATATGTCAAAACAGTGAAACCCACTACTAAGAGTAGTTCTGATAATGAGATTGTATCTCCATAAAATTCAAGCAAATCAGAAAAGGTTTCACTAAAAAAGAAACAAACTGTAAAACTGAGTTCAACACATAAAACTTTATTAGACCCTCAGTCATCAAGGCTAAGGCAGGGAGTTGGGTTTGATATCTGTAACAAAGAACATGTTGACTAGTTTGAGAAAGAGGTGAGAAGTACGTTAAAGAAACAGAAACAACCTAGACAACTGAATAAAAGTAGTATTGTGAAACAATCTGCTAAAAGGGCTGATTCTAATTCATCACCTAAAGAAAAGAAAGTGACTCATCAAAAGAAAGTATCAGTTGAGTCACACATGGAAAAATCTAATTCAAGAAACAAAAAAATGTATTATGATATTTGTCACATGTTTAATCACAAGACAAATAAATGCTTCTTCAAACAATATTGTTCTATCTGTGATATGAACAATAACTCCACCAAAAATTGCTATTTCAACAAGTATTGTTCAATCTGTGACATGAACAATCACAATACATCTGATTGTTACTTTAATCAGAAGGGGTTGAGAATTCCACAACATAAGCCCATCTCAAAAACATCTACTGTGATGCATTCTATGAGACCTCATCTTCATAATACTAAATCTAGGACACCTAGATCAACAAATGATAGAAATAACTTGAAGGATTTAAGGAAGGGTCAAAGAAATCATCTCACAATGAAACACAAACTTGACCTTCCTAAGCAAAAACCAACTTTTGATAATGAAACTCGGGCTAAACTTTTACAAAGAAATAGAGACCAACGATTTCATTATTCATCTGAATCCTTAGTAGATGTTGATGAGATGACTCGACCAATTCATTATCAAAAGTCTCTCAGATCACCTCCATCTAAATCATTATTCAGAGGGAAATACCAGGAGGTGACTATAATGAATAGGAACGGGAAACCCAAGACCATCATGGCTTGGGTTCCTTATTCTAATTAGTTGTTTTGCATGTAGTTTCATCCACACAGGTCTAATAGCTTATGGTATGTAGACAGTGGATGCTCCCGACACATGACTGGAGATCGTTCCCTCCTTCATGATTTCAAGTACATACAAGGAACTACTGTGGCATTCGGTGGAGATTCAGAAGGTGGTAGGATTACAGGAGAAGGATTTGTGACAAACGGGATGCTGAGCTTTGACAGAGTGAATTACTGTGAAAAACTGAATTTCAATCTGCTAAGCGTGTCTCAGATCTGCGACAAAAAATATTCCACTCACTTTACAGACACTCATTGCTACATTCTAAAACCTGGATTTCAAATTCCTGAAGAATGGGTTGTCTTAAAGACTTCGAGGAAGAATAATACATATGTCTTAAACCTGTGTTCTGCATCACCTGAGGAAGAAACATGTCTTTTGTCTAAAGCATCATTTGATGAGTCACAGCTTTGGCATAGACGTTTGGGGCACACTAACTTTAAAAATATGAACAAGTTAGTCAAAGGAAACCATGTAATTGGTCTTCCTCAAAAAGAATTCAATTTTATTGATCAATGTTCGGCATGTCTTAAAGGAAAACAACACAAATCGTCTCACAAAACCAAGCTGGTGAACACTAACAATACTCCATTGAAGTTACTTCACATGGATCTTTTTGGACCAACTCATGTAATGAGTATGGGAAAGAAACAATATTGTTTAGTGATCATTGATGACTTTTCTCGATTCACATGGGTGTTCTTCCTACTTCATAAAAACGAAGCATCCTAAATCATTCAAGAATTTATCACTAAAATTGAAAATCAACTGGATCTCAAAGTCAAAATAATAAGAAGTGATAATGGTACAGAGTTCAAAAATGTAAATATGAGTTCCTTTTGTGCAACCAAAGGCATTGCTCATCAATTCAGTGCAGCTAGAACTCCTCAACAAAATGGGGTAGCTGAAAGACGAAATAGAACACTGATTGAAGCAGCAAGAACGATGCTAGCCGATGCTAAACTGCCAATCACCTTCTGGCAGAAGCGGTTAATAGATCGTGCTTTGTGCAAAATCGAACTCTAATTGTTAAAGAAAGTAAGATGACACCTTATGATTTTTCATAGGAAACCATTTATTGGATTCCTCAAATCATTTGGTTGTCCAGTCTCAATATTAAACACACGTGATCATTTGGGAAATTTTTCATCTAAGTCTGATGAAGGATTTTTTGTAGGCTATTCTTCCGTCTCAAAGGCGTATAGAGTGTCAATCCTAGACTGAACATTATTGATGAATCTACAAATGTTCAATTCAAAGAACATTCGTTTCCTAAATCTACAAATGGTCCTAATTGGTTGTTTAATATTGACACTTTTACTAAATCATTTGACCAATTTCACTTGTCTGATGCATGAAATATACATTCAGGTGATACTTCATCAACTATAGAAAGAAGAGATAATTATCCATTGATTCCACCTACATCTGATGAACATATGAATAAAGATGTTCCTCTTCAAGCTGATCCCATCAGACATCTGTCACAAAACCTTAGTGTTTCTTCTGAAGAAGGTCCCAACCTGGTACCATCTCACTCAGATGACTTGTCACTAAGATCAGAAATCAAAAATAGGCTTCTCATCCAGAAGAAACTCAAGGTACATCAAATGATGCAAGCAACCTCATTGCTGCTGAAGATGTAGCGGTTACTGAAATAGAAGTTGACAATCTTCATAATTCCACAACAATACAAGATGAATGTGCCTCTGACCATAATGAACTGAATGTCTCCAATCTTGATGTAACTATTGCTGGTGACACCATTCCAACCACAAGAATACATAAGAATCATCCAATTGAAACCATTATTGGTGATCTTAATGAGAGGGTGACAAGAAGCAAGTCCAGTATTGCAAACATCTGTATGTTCTCCTGCTTTCTTTGTCAAACAGTACCCAACAACATCAAAGAGGCGCTTCAGACAATAGTTGGATTGAAGCAATGCAGGAAGAATTGCTCCAATTCAAGAAGCAAGAAGTATGGCAGCTGGTAGATCTTCCCGTAGGACAATACCCTATCAGTACCAGATGGCTCTACAGGAACAAGACTGATGATAGAGGGATAGTCATCAGAAATAAAGCAAGACTAGTGGCACAAGGATACACTCAAGAAGAAGGAATCGACTACGACGAAGTGTTTGCTCCTGTTGCCAGACTAGAAGCAATCAGAATATTCCTTGCATATTCTGCATACATGAAATTTACTGTTTATTAAATGGATGTAAAGTGTGCCTTCTTGTATAGAAAGATTGCTGAAGAAGTCTATGTGAGTCAACCACCTGGCTTTGAAGATCCAGATTTCCCTCACAGAGTTTACAAGCTTGACAAAGCTCTGTATGGTCTTTATCAAGCACCAAGAAAGTGGTATGAGACTCTATCATCCTTTCTTCATGAACATGGGTATGAAAGAAGAAAGATTGATCAGACTCTCTTCATAAGAATAAGAGGGAAAGACATGCTGTTAGTCTAGATCTATGTGGATGACATTATATTTGGCTCGACAAACAAGCAACTCTGCAAAGAATTTGAAGATCTTATTGTTGGACCAAAAGAACCAATGAGCCAGATCAGAAAAACCTTTAAGTCCCACAGACATCATAACAACTGAAGTGGTCTACAAAGTCTGAAGACAAAGTCTGAAGACAACAGCTTAAGACAAAGTCTTAAGACAAAGTCTGAAGACAATGTCTGAAGACAACAGCTGAAGACAAAGTCTGAAGACAACAGCTGAAGACAAAGTTTGAAGACAAAGTCTGAAGACAATTGCTGAAGACAAAGTCTGAAGACAACAGCCGAAGACAAAGTCTGAAGACAAAGTCTGAAGACAAAGGCTGAAGACAAAGTCTGAACACAAAGTCTGAAGACAACTGCTGAAGACAAAGTCTGAAAACCAAGTTCTCAGAAGTTATCACAACAGCTGAAGTAGTTCTTTTCAGTAGTTGTGGTGGTTTACTTTTCAGTAGTTTGTAATCAGTGGTTTTTTAGCTTGTACTTAGCTTTTTGTGAAGGTGTCCTCAGTTGTTGTGGACATCTTCAGTAGTTTAGTCTACTTTCAGTTGTTTGTATAAATCAGTTAGCTGTCACTATCAAGTGACATCAGCTGATGTCACATTCCTTTATAAAAGGAATGTTGACCTAATTTCTTTGTAGCCGAAGCTTGTGCGTGAATGAAAATTCTCTTTGCAGAAAACTGTCTTTCTCTATAACCGTCACTATTTGATTGAATATTCATATTATTCTTGCTTAAATTTCTTCTAATTCTTGTTCTATTCCGCTGCAAATCTTAATCTAATTGATCAAACTAGATCCCGATCCTTTCAAATGGTATCAGAGCTAGATTAATCATTGATCGATTTAACAATTGTTCATTCAAACTGCTATTTTGATATCTAAGTTTGATCGAATTAGCAAATTTGCAAGAATTGGTTATAGAGTTTGATTTTCTGTTGCTTCCGTGAATTAATTTGAGATTCGTCTTGTTTCAAACTGAGTTGTTGAGTTTTTGAGCTAGATCTGTTAAAATTTCGTTGAACCTGCTTGAATCGGAAAATGGCTACATCAATGAATGATCCTCACAATACTGGCTCCTCAACAAAGCCTCCGATGCTTGTTAGGAGTGAGTATAACATATGGCAACGCTGAATGCTCCATCACCTGTCTGTCAACAGTTCAGGTTGTTGAAAATCTGTGGTTCATGGACCATATAAGCCTATGGTGAGTAATCCGGAAACCAATGAGATGGTTCCGAAGAAGAAAGAGCAATACTCAGATGAAGATCTGAAACTGTTTGAAATTGATGCTAAAGCCCATGGAATTCTAGCCATGGCACTGCCTAATGAAATCTATTCTGGACTTATGCATCATGAAACTGCTCATGACCTCGGGGTTGCTCTGAAAGAACAATTTGGAGGAACTGATGAGGTCTTGGCAAATAATAGAGAGATCCTTGCCCAGCAATATGAGACATTCTCTCATAGAAAGGGTGAGTCACTCACTCAACAGCTTGAGTGATTTTCATGTTTGATATCTGAGCTGAAAATGGTTAAACATGAATATACAAATAGTCAGATGAACAACAGATTCCTCAGATCCTTGCCTGAGAGATAGGACACATATACTATTGTCACACTCCAGTGCAATCTGGACAATCTATCTCTCACCCAACTTCATGGGAAACTATTAACATTTGAAAAAGTTAGAACAGAAAAGGAAACTGGCTTCATCTGGGAAGCTCACTGATGATTTTGTACCAGGGAATAGTGCTCTGGTCGGTCATGAGTCAGAATATGCTGCATCTGAAAGTCTTATGATGAGCATATAGATTTCTCTTCAAACAGTGGAGATCCACTTTGTTGGTTTGATAGTAATTCAGTGTGTAGTAGTGATAATTTGTGCTTTTTGATGGATGATTTGAAAGGAATTGCTGATGATGATCTAGATGAGATGGATGTTATGAGCCAAATGGCATTAATCATATCAGATCTCAAAAATTTTACAAAAGGACAGGTAGAAAATTTCTTGGTCTCTCTGGAAAAACCAAAGTTGGTTTTGACAAGAGCAAGTTGAGGTGTCACAAGTGCCATAGACTTGGACATTTTGCAAGAGAGTGTAGATCATCTGGATCTAACTCTTCTGCACCCTTTATGACCTTTCCATGCAATAGCTCATAAAACAAAGGGCAACATTCTAGCAGTTCTGGTCATCATTCACAAATTCAATCATCTTCAGCATATTTTGTCCCTCAAGGTCCAATGCCATATCCTTATCCCTGTTTTTACATGCCTCAGTCCAGTCGGGTTCCAGTACCCATAGCTCAACAACCACATGCCCTACCTGAGCCTCAACCATCTCAATCAAATCAACAATCTCAATCTCAATCACATCAAAGCTTTTTCACACCTAGAGTTGTTGACTGGAGTAGCTTACTAGATGACCTTTCTGGTTATCCTGAACAATTGTTTTCTGGTGCTGGTCAACATGGTGGTGAAAATCCTTTTGGAAATCTTGCTCTTATGGCTCTGGAGTCTACTGATGGTTCATGCTCAAATGCTTCATCATCACATGTACCACATGTATCATCTGAGGCTAAGGCCAAGTTGTGTTTTAAGTCATGCATAACTGCTTTTGTCTCAATTAGAGAAGCAAATGTAGCTTTAATTAATCAAAATCTTGATCTAGAGAAAGTGATTTCCAAAAGAAAAGCTGAGTTTGAGTCTGTCTTAAATGAAAAAGATGATGAGATTTACAAATTAAAATGCCAAATCACTAATGAAAAGGCAAAGGTAGAGCTCATTTTAGAGAATCATAAGAATCTCAAAAAAACACTTGCAGATACTCAAGTAGAGTGTGAACACTGGATAACATCCTGCAAGGGGTTTGAAATGCTTCTCAGCAAGCAAACAGCTTCAAATGTGAAGTTTGGGATTATGTATAATCACACTGTACCTCCTACAGATTTTACTCCCAGGATAGAAGTAAAATCTGAAGCTGAAAGCAATTCCCAAACCACATCATCATGTGTCTCATCCTCATGTGATAATCCAAAATCAGAGGATGAAGTTAGTATTAGTACCTCAGCTAATCAATATGCTGATGGTCTCACTGCTGATAAACACATGATCAAAGAAAAACTAAGCACTTCTGGTGTTGTCTCACAAAGTAGTCAAAGTACTGAAGGGCAAGTAACAACACCTGAAGAGCATCTCAAACTAAATGAAAACAAACATGTTTGACAACTGCTGAAGAGTCTATCAGGAAATCCAAAAGTACTGATAGAAAACTTCTGAAGAACAAATCTTTAGTTGTTACAAATCCTTTAGTACTTAACATAAGTACAGAGAGGAAGAAAGTACTGAAGAACACACCTTCAGTAGTTTCATCTTCTTCAGCAGTTGAACAACAGAAGATAAAGAAAAAGCTATGTGAAATATGTGGTCTATTCAATCATCTCACTGATGAATGTTGGTACAAAAAGGGTTCCAAATTCAACAAAGATAAAATTATTAAAAAGAAAATTATAAAATGAAATATGAATTTGAAACCAAGTTTGTACCACAACATCTCAAACTGATAACCCAAAGTTCTTACAAAAATCTAAAAAGAAGAAGGGGTTTATCAGAAAATAGCTGAAAGTATTCCTCATGGAATATCAAAACACTAGACTAAGTCTGTGTCTTTCAAAAAGGAGGACATGGTGATCACAGGAACCAATCAAAAACAAGTACTGTGTGTCTGCTGAACTGAAGGCTTTAACACACCAATAGACACACTTGTTATGATGGTTCAACTCTGTTGGGGAGAGTTAACCAAATAGATGTACCTGTGATTAAACCATGAAAGGGAAAACTAAGCCAAACTCAAAGGATCCTTTTCAGCACCATCTCCACATTCAAAGGCTGTTAATCATGACAAATCAGTTAGTATAAAATTGTTGATGAGAACAGACCCAAAACCAAAATGGTTTGTGTCTCAAAAGCTAACTAGTTTCTTGTGACAAATGCAGGGTTCTTCAGCATGCCATAGAAGCATCTAGTATGTGGACCGTGGAGGATCTATGCATATGACAGGAAGCAGTTCTCTTCTTCATGACTACTCTCAAGGAAAGAAGGGATTTGTATCTTTTGGTAATGATGCTAAGGGTTACATCATCGGCAAAGGCTTTGCGTCAAATGGTGAGATAAGATTTGATGATGTTAACCATGTGGAGAATCTCAAGTACAACTTGTTGAGTGTCAGTCAAATGTGTTATAAGGGCATATTGCACTTTTCACAAGCTAGAACTGTTGGATTCTGTCTTCCAATGTTTTGAAAATGATTGACAAGATATTGGATGAATATACTCTCCTGAAAGCCAACAGGATTGGAAGAGTATATGCCTTAGACTTATCAAAGAAAATTGATCTAAAAGGCCATCCATGTCTGTTTTCCAAGGCCTCTCCTTAGGAATCTGAACTATGGCACAGAAGGCTTAGTAATGTGAATCTTAAAAACATGAACCAGCTTATCCATCATGGTTTAGTGAGAGGTCTGCCATTAAAGGAGTTCAAATGTGATGACAACTGTTCTGCTTGTTTAAAAGGAAAGCAACACAAAGTATCATTCCCTCCAATAGAAGAACCAAAGTCCACTGCCTGCTTGCAATTACTGCATATGGATCTTTTTGGTCCAGTAAGAGTGATGAGCATGGCAAAGAAAAAATACTATCTGGTAATTGTGGATGATTATTCCAGATTTGTATGGACCTTCTTCTTACATTCAAATGATGAGGCTGGTCAAATCATCATCTACTTTGTGTTGTATGTGGAAAAGCAGTACTCCCTTCCAGTCAAGTGTGTGAGGAGTGATAATGGCACAGAATTTCGAAACCACACACTTGATGAATTCTATTTATCTAAGGCAATCAAGAGGCAGTATAGCATTCCAAGAACTCCTGAACAAAATGGAGTGGTGGAGAGAAAGAACAGGACCCTTATTGAAGCCGCAAGGTCAATGTTGGCTGATTCTGGTTTGCCACTAACCTTTTGGGCTGAAGCTGTCAACACAGCTTGCTATGTGCAAAATAGGGTGTTAGTAAATCAGAGGTTGATGAAGACTCCTTATGAAATGTTACATCATTTGGCCCCTCTGATTTCCTTTTTTAGAGCATTTGGGTGTCCCTGTTACATTCTTAACACAAAGAATCCACTTCAAAAGTTTGAATCAAAGGTGGATGCAGTGTACTTTGTTGGGTATTCATCTACTTGCAAGGCATACAGAGTTTTTAATTGTAGAACAAAGATAGTTGAAGAAACCTTGCATGTAAAGCTTAATGAATCTCAAAAGGACAAAATCCCACAAAACCCTGTGGAGTTATTTGATTTGGACATACTGCAATATGTTCCTTATCAGTCTCCAGTTGTTGCAGATTCTGTGAATCCATCATCTCCTGCAACTAGTCATCCATCTGGTGGTACAAATGCAAGGTTTAGTGATCACCTGCCTGAGTCTACTAAACTTGATGTTCCTGTAGCTTCAGTAGTTCCATCCACAACAAATGCTGATGAGATCTCTGAATCCTCTACTTCATTTGAATTGCCATCTATTCTAGGTTTCAAGAGTCTGGATCAACATCTGTTGCTGTTGAATCTCCTACAAACACTTGCACAGATCTTATTGAGTACCAAGAACTGAAGAATCACCCCATGTCTCAGATCATTGGTGACATCAATGCTGGTGTTTCAACTAGACGTCAATGGTCCAATTTCTGCTTTTATGCTCTCTTCATCAGTCAGCAAGAGCCAAAGAACTATCATATTGCATTAAGAGACAATGGATGGGTTGAAGCCATGCAACTTAAGCTTCTTCAGTTTCAAGGCAGCAAGTGTGGGAACTGGTTCCTCTACCCCAAGGTAAGTGTGCAATAGGCACTAAATGGGTGTTTAGGAATAAAACTGATGAAAAAGGTCAAATTGTCAAGGACAAGGCCAGACTGGTTGTACAAGGGTTTTCACAAGAAGAGGTATTCATTATGATGAAACCTTTGCCCATGCAGCCATACTGGAGGCAATCAGATTGTTCTTAGCTTATGCTGCTTTCCATAATCTTAAAGTTTTTCAAATGGATATCAAAGGTGCATTCTTATATGGTAAAATAAAAGAAGAAGTTTATGTGTGTCAATCACCAGGTTTTGAAGATCATAAACATCTAGATTGGGTGTATAAGCTTGATAAGGCTCTTTATTGGTTAAAACAAGCTCCCAGGGCCTGGTATGAAACACTGTCTAACTTTCTTCTTCAAAACAATTTCACTAGAGGCTCCATAGATAAAACTTTGTTAATTAAGAAAGTAGGCATGCATAAGCTCCTTGTTCAAATTTATGTAGGTGATATTATTTTTGCATCCTCTGATCCATAGTTGTGTGATGCCTTTACTAAGTTGATGCAACAAAAGTTTGAAATGAGTGCCATGGAAGAATTACAGTTCTTTCTGGGTTTGCAAATCAAACAAATGGCTGATGGACTTTCATTCATCAATCAATATATACAAAGGATCTGTTGAAAAAGTTTGATTTACAAAATTGTAAGCCATGTTCTACTCCCATGTGCAGCACCACACAACTAGATGCTGATCAGAAAGGTAAAGCAGTCGATGAAACTCTTTACAGATGTATGATTGGTTCCTTGATATACCTTACAACTTCTAGCCCAGACATTATGTTTGTAACTTGTGTGTGTGCTAGATTTCAGGCTGCACCTAAAGTATCCCATAGGATTGCAGTTAAAAGGATCTTTAGATATTTGCAAGGAGCTCAATCTCTAGGACTTTGGTATTCCACTGGGCACTCTTGCAAATTAGTTGCTTTCTCTGATAGTGACTATGCAGGGTATAAATTAACCAGAAAATCAACCTCTGGTGGATGCCAATTTCTAGGCAATTGTTTAGTTTCTTGGCAGAGTAAGAAAAAAACTTCAGTTGCTACATCCACTGCTGAAGCAGAGTACATTGCTGCTGCAAGTTGTACATCTCAGATACTCTGGCTTCAGAATCAATTACCGGATTATGACATTACAGAGACTAAGACTCTTTTATTGATGGACAGTGCTTCAGCTCTTTGTATTGTTAAGAATCCTGTCCAGCATTCTAGGACCAAACATATTGAGATCAGACATCATTTTATCAGGGATTGTTATGAAAAAGGTCTGATTGATCCAAAGTTTGTTCCTAGTGCTCATGAGCTTGCATATATATTTACTAAGCCTTTGGACGGTGCAACTTTCCAAAATCTAGTGCTAAGGCTTGGTATGATGCAGCTTGATGATTTGACAACTACTGATGATCTCAGTTCATAAGTACTGATGAGCATTAGTATACAACTGTCAAAAATAAGTACTGATAAGTTATTTTATCTTTAGTAGGTTTCATAACTACTGAAGACTAAATTAATTAAAAGTACTAAAGTACTTTATTTGTTGAAAAGTACTGATGTAGTTACAACTACTGATGTGGTTACAACTACTGATGTCTGTTCTAACAGATAAGTACTGATGACCAATGAAACACTTGAAAATCAGATAATCTACTGAGTAAGTGTTAAGGTCGAATGAAACAACTGAGATCTGTGAATTGACGACAACAACTGATGAGCATTTTACTCTTCAAGTGTTTCAAACAACTGCTGTTTCATTTCAAAACAACTGAAGGCAAAACCAAGTCTTTAGTAGTTTCAAACTACTGATGACTAACACCAAGTCTTCAGTTGTTACAACATCTGAAAGTTAAAACCATGTCTTCAGTCGTTTTCTAACAACTGATGACTAACACCAAAACTTTCAGTTGTTTTCTTTCAGGCGTTTTTAACCTATAAATACCTAACCCTAACTTCAAAAACATTTCATAAGTCGTTTTCGAACGTTTATCTTCCATTAATGGTGACCATGAAAAACAAACCACGACACAACTATGTTGCCTACTTCACAAAATTGGCCTTTTGGACTAAGTTTGATGCTGCCATTGATCTGATGGTTGATTCCTCGTATCAAATTGCTTTTCTTCTGAATCCAACCATCTATCCCAATACCCTTCGCCAATTCTGGACAAATGTCACTGTCCATACTGCTGAGAATGATGTCATGATCACTCTGCAATCGTTTGTAAACCAGAAGAAGGTGGTCGTCACTCCTGCTATCATTCGCCAAACCCTAGATCTGAATGATGCCACCTTCGTCACCAAATACCCGAAGGGCATCACTGATCTATCATTCATCAACCATGGGTATGAGGGCGACCTAAGTGCACCACCATTCTGAAGAAGCACTTCCATGATGTTGAACACCTAGTCTTTCATATGATAAATGTCTGCCTTGCCCCCAAATCCTCTTCATGGGATCAAATGTCATCCAGGTGGCAGCAGGTATTGTATTCTATCCTTGAACGCCAAGGCTTAAATTTTTCTGAAGTTATATTTTGGATTTAAAAGATCTGGCAATGAAACATGTGGCTAACAGATGGATATTATATCCAAGGATTCTTATGGCCATAATCATCAATCAATTAAAATCTGATGGCCTTGTTGGCCTTGGAGTCCTGCTGTGGTAGTTTTTCCTGAGGTATACTCCAGGCACAACTCTGACCCACAACTCAAAGAGGCAGCCAAACTGCTAAAACCCAAGCAGAGGAAACCCACTGCCTCATCCTCCAGATCCAAAGTCCTTCCAAACCACAATCCAAACAAATCAAAAAGGCTACTCAAGGAGTTGAGTCCCCTGATGATGCCCCTACAACACAAAGGCAAGATGAAAACTATGGTAGTAATCCCCCTGTAGTTTCTAAGACTCTACCAGCTGAAACCGCTTAGGTATCCTCTCAACAGGATCCTGATGCAACCAAAAATGGGGAAACCATATTACTCGAATCTCTCTCACTTGAGAAGATTGCCATTGAAGAGCACCATTCACCCCAGGTGCAATCTTCTTCTCACTTATCTCCCACTGAAGCCACCCCTACAAGCCCAACTGTGGTTATTGCACAAGTGCTGACTCAACTACATTCCTCTACCCTTCCCCAGAAACCTATTACCATTGGGAAACCTCAACAGTTGAGGGAGAGGATTATAATGTGGCTGATAACCCACAGCACAGGTGTTACAGAGTTCATATCCCTATGTAGAGGAGGAAATTCGAACATCTAGTTAGGCTGCCTCTTCTCTTGTTTCAGCACATGAATAGGATGAAGGTGGTATCATATCTAAGACCTCACTAGAGGCAACTGCCAATGAAGGACATAATCCTGAGGCAGGAAGTCCCCAGTTCCAAGAAATAGGGGCACATGTCAATACTGATCTACACTCAGCATATGTTCATCCTGATTTAATCAGGAGGTCAGATGATTCAGCAAAGACTGATGATGACCTGGGCTTTTTCTTTGATGTTCTAGCCCACAACACCATTCTTGATGCTGAGGTATGCAGACTACAAGAACTGCTTGGCAAATTGTCACAAGAATCAAGTCCATCTGCCCCAATTCACCCACAGATGGTAGCTTCTTCTAAAGGTCTCCCAAACACTGAGCCAATCCCAACAACTGTGCCACCAGCCTCTGATTCAGGCACCATTTCTTAGGGACAGAACCCCTCTGAGCAAATGGTTGTTGCCTTTCAATCCTCCTTACCTCTCATCACTTCCATCATCACTAACATTGGGCATCAAGCCATTGATGAGAGGCTTTCCTCAAATTTTCAAACCTTAGTTGATGATGTTGTTTCTAAAAGACTTTCTGACATTCAAACCCCTAAACCTAATGCAACCAAAAAGGGGAGTCTAAGTCAGTGAAAGCAGACAAAAGAAAGAGAGTTGAAGAGGAAAAAGAAAAAGAGAAGAAAGAAAAGGAGATGATCACATACAAGAGAAAGAAGAGTGCTGAACAGACTAAAGATGAGAAAAAGTTAGAAGAACTGATCAAAGAAGCTGATGAGCAACATAGCAGATCTATGGATAAGATCATTGATCAACTCTTCAGACAAGGTTTTGACACAGCCTGTAAGTGCTCAAAGAAAGATTAACATGTTGTTTTTATTTATCGTTTAATAGTTTGTAATAGTATAGGGACTATTCGTGTAATTTGTTAGTTCCTTTTCCTTTTGTTTTTCAGTATAATAGCTTAGACTTGCAGGTAGACAGAGAGTGATTCAAACGTGCTTTCATACTTGTAATTGTCTTAGCTTGATATTAATGAAAACATGAATTTTGTTGATATCTTGTTTTGATTTGATTACTTTGTGTGAATTTCTTTGAATTGTGTACATAAATCATCACAGATTGATTCATTTGATCCTATCACAGCCAAACTTGACTCTGAAATTAGAAGGCTAGAGATTCAAGAGATTGAGCATAGATGGGCAAGTTGTAGTGAGAAAGAAAGGGAAAGGCTGGAAGCTATGATAAGATTCATATCAAAGCATTTGGGAAGATCAATCATTGAAGTGAAATCATGGTCTAGAGATAGTATTTTGGAGATAACCACCAGAATCTGTTCTTCTGAAGTATTCAACAAAGGATTGATCATAAAAGCTCTTGATGAAGCTGGTGTTGGGAAAAGGTCTGATATGGCAAAGTTACCAAAGCCTCACTCACAACCAAGATGCTAGAGCAGCCTGAACAATCTCCCACACCAAAACAACCAACTTCACAACCCTCGAAACCAACTCCTTTACCCAAGAAACCTACTCAAACCACTACCAATGATGCACCCAAGAGGAAGAGAAGGGTGTTGAGGATGGAAGAAGAAGAAGAAGATGATGAGGATGATAGACTGCCAATCTTTGCAGTTCTTAAAACAAAGATGCCTGAGCCCAAGAGTCAACCAACAAAAATCACACCTAACATCCAAAGGCAAATGGTAAAAGTCCAACTTGAAGAAGAAGAACAACACAAACAACATGATGAGCAGCTGTTAAGGATGGTTGATAAAGAGTTTCCTAAGTCTTCATCCATACAAGCTATGAAGAAACATGCTCAGAGGTTGTACGCTCTCAGATTCACATTTAATATCAGAAAAAGAGAGTGAGAATTTGGCCTGACCCCAGAGTAAGTGACAGAATTCATAAAAAGAATATTCCAAGTCGATACAATGGCCAAGTAAAGAAGACTGTAGATGTTGTGATAATGCTGGCCATTGTAGTGTCACCCTGGGAAATCCTTGAAGACTTCAAGAGAGCTTACAAGTTTAAGATGACTCCACAAAATTTACTAGAAAACAAAATGGTGAAGAAGGGGTTGATCTACAAGAAGCTTGAAGAAATAAGAAGAAATGAGCTCTAGTTGTTACTTGAAGGTACTCATCCTGATGAGTTTGCATACAGAGAAATAACTACTGTGGAGCTAAAGAATGGAAATAATGTTAAATGCTTATCAGAGTACTATGGGCTTGAGTTCTTCTTTAAAAGTGAAGCTGAAGAACTCACAATGGAAGAACAAGTTGTATTCCTTGAGGCCTATGTTAGAGAGTCTTACAGAGTCATCATTGGGAAGTAGGTCTCATGGATGGGGTAACAGCTCTGTGTCCAATTCCCCAAGACAGAGTTCCCATTCATCCTTTGCCAATCAAACTTTCTGAAACCTCTTCCCTGGCCTGAGCTTAATCTGGTGATTTCTGAGCTGATCCATAAAATGTTTCGGCCAATAAGTGGGACTTCAATAATCTTAAAGGTTTTGGCTACATTAGTTCAGGGGGAGTTTGTAGGACCAAAAGAACCAATGAGCCAGATCAGAAAAATCTTTAAGTCCCACTGACATCATAACAACTAAAGTGGTCTACAAAGTCTAAAGACAAAGTCTGAAGACAAAGTCTGAAGACAACAGCTGAAGACAAAGTCTGAAGACAACAGCTGAAGACAAAGTCTGAAGACAAAGTCTGAAGACAACTGCTGAAGAAAAAGTTTGAAGACAACTGCTGAAGACAAATTCAGAAGACAACAGTTGAAGACAAAGTCTGAAGACAAAGGCTGAAGACAAAGTCTGAAGACAAAGTCTGAAGACAAAGTCTGAAGACAAAGTCTGAAGACAACTGCTGAAGACAAAGTCTGAAGACCAAGTTCTCAGAAGTTGTCATAATAGCTGAAGTAGTTCTTTTCAGTAGTTGTGATGGTTTACTTCTGAGTAGTTTGTAATGAGTAGTTTTATTTTATGTAAAACATCTGAAGTTCTTACACTTCAAATGTTATAACTTTAGTAGTTGTAAATTTAGCTTGTACTTAGCTTTTTGTGAAGGTGTCCTCAGTTGTTGTGGACATCTTCAGTAGTTTAGTCTACTTTTAGTTGTGTGTATAAATCAATTAGCTGTCACTATCAAGTGACATCAGCTGATGTCACATTCCTTTATAAAAGGAATGTTGACCTAATTTCTTTGTAGCCGAAGCTTATGCGTGAATAAAAATATTCTCTTTGCAGAAAACTGTCTCTCTCTATAACCGTCACTATTTGATTGAATATTCATATTATTTTTGCTTAAATTTCGTCTAATTCTTGTTCTATTCCGCTGCAAATCTTAATCTAATTGATCAAACTAGATCCCGATCCTTTCACTTATGCATTCAAAGTTCCAAATGAGTGCTATGGGGGAACTCACATTCTTTCTAGAGGTGCAAGTCCAGCAAAGAGCAGATGGAATCTTCATTAATCAATCAAAATATGTAGAAACCATGTTGAAGAAATTGTCTATTAGAACTTCTGTGGATACTAAAGTGAAGATTGGACCTGACCCTGAAGGCAAATCAGTGGACCAGACTCAATATCGATCAATGATAGGTTCACTTATGTATCTAACAGCCAGTAGGCCTCACATTATGTTTGGTGTTTGTGTGTGTGCTATATATCAAGTTGTGATCCAAAAGAATCACATGTGAACATAGTGAAGAGGATATTCAGATATTTGAAGGGCAAACCAGCTCTTGGATTATGGTATCCAAAGGAAGGAGAATTTAATCTCTATGCCTACACAGACAGTGATTATGGAGGATGCAACTTCAACAGAAAATCCACTTCTGGCAGTTGTCAATTTATTGGTCCCAGACTAGTATCCTGGCAATGCAAGAAGCAGACAAATGTGTCTGTGTCCACAGCGGAAGCTTTGTATATTGCTGCATCAACATGTTGCTCTCAAGTTCTCTGGATTCAAAACCAGATGCTTGATTATGGTTTTAACTTTTTGAATGCACCAATTTCTATTGACAACATAACTGCCATCTTTATAACTAATAATCCAATTCAGCATTCAAAAACAAAACATATTGAGATTAGATATCATTTTTTGAGAGACTGTACTGAAAAAAGGTTTAATCAAATTGATTCAAGTACCAACAGAAAATCAATTAGCTGATTTGTTTATCAAGGCATTTGAATCTAGTAGGTTTGAATTTCTGGTTCAGTCAATTGGCATGATTAACCTTGAGTAAAAACTATGAAAAACATCAAAAACAATTTAAAACATCAGAAAAACCACAAAAAGAAATCAAGTTTTATGAAGAAAAGAATTCTTGGGAAATGATATAATTACAGTCGTTATATCATTCACTGTGCTTAATTTCAAAATGTAAAAGACTGAAATGACTTACTAGATATGTTGGTAGGCTCAACTTGGAAGAAAATATACATGCAGTGATGAATTAAAGACATGTTCAATTGTGAAACACTCATCACAAGTACAGGTATGTATTGGCTTATCTGAATGCATGTGTGTAGTAGCCTAAATACACCAGGTAATGATACTTTATGAATCTCTTTCACCACATCATGTTTCATCTTTGTTTTGCTGAGCAAAGACCTGATGAAACTTGCACATAGTGCAGATGTCATGATCCAAAAGATTCCCAATGTGGAACACATCCAAAAATTGGATGAATCAACAAAGTAATACATTCCAAGTGAATGAACAAAAGAATCCTATCATGGATCACCTTCCAAAGTGAAGTGAAAAGAATCCCAATGTGGATCAACATGAAAAAGGATCAAATTAAAAGAATCCCAATAAGGATCAGTGAAAATGAGATTTCATAACTTAAGTAACCTGGTAAGAAAAGTTGTGAAAAAGTTCTACCATGCATTGTATAAGGAGGGTTGACCATTTCATGCTTATGTGTGTGAGGTACACATTGAATAATAAATCAACCAAAACATGATAAAAGTCATTTGCATCAAAATATCAACCAAGTATGAGTTTAAGAGGACAAACATACCTTCAATCTTCAAGTTCATAATCATGTCCATTTAATCATAAAAATGCACATGTGTAATGTAAGATTGATATGGTCCCAACAAAGAGATTTTTCTCTTCATTATTAATATTAATCAAAATAATATTCAAAACTTTTTAAATCTTTAAAGTTCTCTCCAAATATGGACATAAACTTTAGGGGAGTAATTTAAAAGGTTTGAGTAAGTCTAAATTTTGTTTATTAGCTTAATTTTGAAAAACAAAACAAAAAGAGTTTTAGTTGGTGTTGTTGTAATAAGTTTTACCATTATATTTTAGCTTATGCAGATTCTTAGAAGCATGATAAGCCCAAGATCTGTCAAAATTGGGAAACCTGTATTAGTTGTGACATACAAGTCAATCCAAGCAAGAATTGACAACTTCAACAGCCAACTTCATAAGCAAAATCAATCAAGGACACCTCATAATAAGATGAATAATCAATTCAATCACATTAATGCAGGTAAGTGCATTAGTTAATGCGGGTGAAGGTAACCTATGCATATAACTAATGCATGTAACAATATTTTTGAAGTGCAACTAATGCGGACAATGATTTTACTCTACCATATTAGTGTGTGAAGTGAAGGTGAAATTTAATCTACCGCATTTGATACAGTTAACAAATGCGTATGAACAGGTCTCTATCAGATTTGCCACAGTGCAGTGTTGACTTGTCAACCGCATTTGATGTAGTTGCACAAATGCCGATTGACTTTGTTCTATCGCATTTGCTACTGTGTACAAATACGGATATGGTAAAACAAGCAACTCAACCGCATTTGTTACAATGTTGTTCTTCCATATTTACTACAACACAAATGCGGACTGCCAAAAAATTTCAAGTTTAACTTTCGCATTTGCAATAGTACACAAATGCGGATAGAATAAAAAATTAAGAAACAACTTCTGCATTTGTAACAGTAGGGTAATGCGGACAGTCAGTCAAAAATTAAACCTTCCGCATTTGCTATAGTCACAAATGCGGATGACCAAAAGTAGTCAAATGCGGATGACCAAAAGTAGTCAAATGCGGATGACCAAAAGTAGTCAAATGCGGACTGTGAATGTCAAACGTTTGTCTTCCGCATTTGCTAGAGTCAACAAATGCGGATGACCAAAATCAAACAAATTAACCTTCAGCATTTGCTACAGTGTTGACCGTATCTGCTTGTAAACTTATAAAATTTTTCAAATTGTATTATTTGACTATTTAAAGGAATTCAAACGGGTCATTTAATACTTTTCAAATTTGATAGAATTTATAGTGAGACAAGCGCAAACCTACAGTACACCACCATCAATCATCATCATCATCATAAACATTCAAAGATTTTGTTGTGTTTCTCCTTAAAACATTCTTGTCATCGATTTAGAACCACAGTTATTTTGAAGATAAGGTATAACTTCAACAGATTTTGAAACCAAGACCTAAGTCTCGGACTGTTAACCTAAATCGAACAATGAACCAAAAAATATTGAAGAACACCAAAATCAAACTCATTAATGTGATGCAATACACATATTCGATCTCAATAAACATATAAATTGATAGGAATTCAACTGATATTGAAAACCTTGATAATCATGTTTACTGCAAAAAACAGAGCAAAGTGAAAAAGAAAAATGTGTAACAAATCAAAGTCACATTAACAAATCAAATCAAAGTTAAAGTCAAAATTGTTAACTAACACACATGTCTCATGTGCAGACTGCATGGCAAATCTTACATGGAGCAAGCTCCATAACGTCAGCGGTTATCTAAACCTGATGTGCCTGAAGCCGAAGGTCTTAGAGATATGATAAGATTCTTATATACCACAAGGGTAGCATATGCCATGACAGTAAGACCAACAATCTACGAGAATCCCATCTGGTCATTCTGGGAATCAGCTAAAGTAGTTGAAGATGATGGAGTGAAAACTCTAACTAGGAGAATCAACAATGAACTCACTCTGAGGATCATAGAAGAGTCTGCTAGAAGATGTCTGCAATTCAATGATAATGCTGATGATCCTCTTGAATTAGATGATGAGGAAATAACCACATTTTTCTCTGAAATTGGTTATGAAGGGAGTTATGAAGCAATATAGGTAGTCAAAGGATTAGTGGATCTGCCTTGGAGATTCCTAATTCATATGTTTCAACATTGTCTGTCAAAAAGGAAAACAGGATGGAATGACATTCCAGTCCTCACATCTTCTGCAATATGTGCTCTTTGCACCAACATACGGTTTAATATGTCTGCATATGTATTCAATGGCCTAATCTCCAACATTCAAGAAAGGTTGAGATACAAGTTTCTAATGTACCCCAGATTCATTCAATGTCTAATCAATGAATCATTTCATGACATTGTTAATGAAGGACCTGTGCTTAACATCCATCATTATGATGCAAGATCCTATAAGTACATGAAGAAGAAGGACCCAAGGAACTTTTACAGTGGTGCCCATTCACCCCTACTTCCTTGGATGCTTCAACAAATACATCAAGCTCGTCAAGCTCAACCACCTCCACAACCAATAGCACAACCACCTCCACAACCAATAGCACAACCACCTCCACAACCAATAGCACAACCACCTCCACAACTAATAGCTCAACCAAGTCCACAACCATCACCAATACCATCTCCAATACTATCTCTAATACAATCTCCAATACCATCACCAATACCATTACCAATGCCATTACCACAACAAATACCACAACCTTCACCCCAACCATCTCTACAAACATTACCTCAACCATCATCACTTTCAACTCCACAACCAACACCACCAATAACCACTCAACCTACACCTATATCAACACATCATCAATCTCCAATATCACCACACCCATCACTTATTTCTCCTTACCAACCTTTACCAACATCCCATGATCACCCTGATGAAATAGAAGGATCAACAAGTGCATCTAAATCATCCAAATCATCTTCTGATGAGGAGGATCATCATGATCAAACCAAAGCTATGAAAGAACCTTTTGAGGCTACTCCTTTAGAGAGCTATGCTGAATCGAACATCAACAGGCCTGATGAAAAGGATGAATTAATCTCTGAGCTATTACTAAAACTGGACACGATGGAAAGAACCTTAAACAGGAAAGCTGGAATCATCAATGACAGAATCCTAGAACTGGATGAGAAAGAAAGTGAATGGAAAGAACTTAAAGAGAAATATGCAGCTGAAAGAAAAGAACAAGACAAGGAGATTGAGAATTTAAAGGATGCACTGAAACACTCAAGAGAAGAAGTCAGTGGACATGTAGATACTCTTGAAATACAAACGATTGCAATGGAGGAACAAGAAAACATCGTAGAAGAACAAGCTGATATCATCTCAAAACTTGAAAAGGAAATTGAGAGCCGAAACAAAAGAATATCCGAGCTTCAAATGATGATCAAAAGAACTGAAGTGAATGATGATGATTAGAAAGAAAAAAAAAAGGTTGATGATGATGACAACAAATCAGTAGATGAGAATGAAGAACAAGGAGGTGATGAAAGTCAAAATGAGATTAAAGTTCAAAGTCTAGACATGGTAGTGTATTCTGGAAACAGACTCTGAAAAAGGTGAATTTGAAGAACTCTTCAGTGCACTGGATAGTTTTGCATCTGAACAATTCAGAATTGATGATGACTTCTGGGAATTCATAAACAACCAAAGAACTGAGGCAAAGCCTATTGTCTTTATTCCCAAATCACCAGTGCCTTTGGAAAAAGAATTAACTCTGCATATACAACCTTAATCATCCTTCCATTGATCATTGGTCTTGCACACATAGCATATACATACTTTGTTCTAAGTAGAAATCTGATAATTTCTTCATATCCAATTGCTTCTCTGTTTTCATCATTTAGAAAAGCAGCCACATTATGCTTTGGCTCAAATTTTAATTCTGCCATCTGCAAACACAAAGAAAGTATAACGAGAACATTGAATATTGATTAATGAATTCTATTTCTACATATGAATTTTCAATTTTAATTGATTAAAATTTTATTTATTTATTTATTTATTTTTATTTTAAAATTAAGACAAACTGTTCATCATCTTCTTCTTCGGCTATGGAAAACCAACTGAGTTCAACATCAACAAAACATTTTCACTTTAAGATCAAAAACAATATATCACTGTACTCAAAAATGAGTTCTTATCAATAATCCAGTATCAATTTTTGATATGATACTCATTTGATCAGATTAAACTTGGATTATATAGGGTTCGAACGCCCAAATAGCATTCAACCGACTATAACAATGCACTGATTTAACCCAAAATTTATATATTTGAATCACAAACTTACGTTTATATATTCAAATACTATCTATACTCAATGGATTTGATTCAATTTTAGAAGAAATGAGGATGTGATGATACTCAACAGTCGCAAGTTCAGGGGTTTTTGGTCTGAGAAATTTTGGGTGAAAATGAGAACTATACATAAGTGTTCAATTTATATAGGTGAAATTTCTAGGCGTATGAGCCCTGTTTGGACGTATGACCCCTGTTTGGGCGTATGAAACCCTAAAATTCACTTATTTGTTAGACGTATAAGCACTGTTTGTGCGTTTTGAATTAGACGCATGGGAACTGTTCAGACGCATAAGCACTGTTTAGGCGCTTTTGAACTGTTCAGCCGCATGGACTTTTTGAAACGTCTAACACTTGGAAATTTTGATACTGTGTAGACGCATGAGACATGTCAAACGTCTAACACTTGTAATTTCCATAGATGTATAATCTGTTTAGACGCATGAGAATGAATCAAACGTCCAACACTTGTATAATCCTGAAAATTTCATCATGCTCCTATTGAGGCGCATGTGCACTGTTTAGGTGCATGAGTTGACTTTCATGATTTAAACACTTGTGATTTACAATTTCTTCACTTGCACACTTTTTACCATTTAGATCCCCAAATTTTGAACTTTTTGCATACTGCACTTTCAATTTATAAAATTGTATTTTCTATTTCTTTTTAATTTCTTTTGTCCCTTCATTTTAGTCTCAACATAAAATCAAATATGATCTGATTTTCAACTTATGAAGCATATTTATTTTTAAAAATTATGTAGGTTCATATTATATTTTTCAAATAAATTACATTTTCAATGTACACCAATACCTTGAACATAAAGCATCATCCTTTCAATTCAACATTTCAAATTTTTTGTAACACCCGAATATTTATTATTTTGAAGCCGATGAAGAAAGAAAAGAAAATAAAGTTCAAAGTCGAGGGACCAAACTCGCCAACGAAGAAAAGTTGGAAATGTGGTGATATTAGTAGGGAGAGGGCAGCCCACTCTCCCCACACACCCCACATTTCAGACTTCATAGAGAGAAGAAGAGAGAAAGGAGAAGAATAAGAGAAAAAGAGTGGTTTGGGTGATTCGGGTAGCCAAACTCGTTGTGTAGCAAGCCAAATTGAAGCTCTTAACGTTGTGCTCATTTGTGTGAGTTCTAGGACCTCACTTATACTTGTTTTTGACCGATTTTGGGGCTGGAAAGCATAAAAACCCGTTTTTGTATGTGTTTGTGTTTGACCCATTTGGGTGTGATGTGTGTGATACGTTTCGTGTATGTTTCCGGGCTTGTTTGTGCTTTTATGGTGTTATGATATGCATTCCTAAGGTCCAGGAGGGTTAATTTAGGCTTAAAAAGGGTTTAGATGAGTTTGGAGGCCGAAAACCCTCGGCTGCAGTCAGGAAGAACTCCCATTCTGCGTCAGCTAGGGCTAGGCGACCGAATGGAGGTCATACGGCCGATTGAGGGGCGATTGAGGGTCATTCGGACGATTGGGATTCATTCGCACGATTGAGGATTCAATCACACGACTAAGGTTTCAGTCGCACGACTGGGAGTCCAATCGCATGGGGAGTCATGCGACTGAGGGCTCAGTTGCATAAGTGCTTTATCGCATGAGTTCATTCGCATTAGATCAGTCGCATAGGTGCCCATTTGCATTTGTTCCATCCGTATGAGGTTCATACGCACGACTGGATGTCCATTCACCTAAATGTTCGTCCGCTTGAGTTCAATCGCATGATGTTCAGTCGCATGGAGGCCATGCGACTGGAGGGTGTCCATACGCACGATTAGGGCTGTTGCACCCGAAGAAAGTGTAGTTAGACTTCTGGCTTTCGGGGGAAAGTGCAGATGTAAGTCTTGACGCAAAGGTTTTCCATAAGAGCATATAAGATAGCAGATATGTCCTTAGAAGCATGTAGGGCATAGAGATGATGATGATGTTGCATGTTATGTATGTATGATGTTGCCCTGTATGATGTGATGTTGATGCATGTTATGTTCCTCAGTATGATGTATAATATCTTTCCTATGGATTTACTTATTATGAGGAATGAACAAAATATTATGTAACATAAAGTGAAAGATAATAAAAGAGGAACATGATGATGAATGCATCCATTAATGAACGAATGAAAGAAGTCTTGCAAGCATTGGATATCAGGGTCCTTCTTTGTGATTGACCAAACGTGTAGTGCCTCTACCGCTTACCCCTAGTACTGTGGCATACGTTTAGCTGTTCATTTATTTACTTCGGCCCAGTAGCTAAGACTGATGATTACTCCTAGTACCGTGGCATACGTTTAGCTCTTCATTTATTGACTTCGGCCCGGTAGCTAAGACTAACCGGGGTGTATCACATGGTATTGGTACGGTTGGTGTCCGATGCGCAAGTAAAGTTATATAGAACGAATGGACGAATGAATGAATAAAGAAGATAATAATGACATTATCTATGCATACATATGATGCGTGATCATGTAAAAGTAACGAATGGTTTTATATGAAAGTAAAGTAAGTTTTATAATAAAACCAGGACTCACTTAGCAATGCTGACTTTTTATATGTTTTCCAGTTGGAAGGAAATTATTGCTGTGGATGGCACCGTGAAGCTACGCAGCTCCTTTTGGGATGACATTCTTTTGATTGATGTTATTGCATTGTAATGCGAACAAACTATTTTGTAATGAATGTTGTATTAATTTGCAAAAGTATTTACATGGAAATGAAAGATTGTTTTAGTTTTCCATTGCAATTTTATGAAATACAAATGTAATTATACGTTTTAAGTGCAATGAATGACCAACTGTGAGGCGCTGGGAACGAGGCCTTACAAGTTGGTATCAGAGCCAAAGTTTAAGTGAAATGGGTAAATTTTCAAAATAAACCTAATCTTAAACTGTGAATGGGACGGAATGGGAATGGGATGCCAATCTGAGTAGCTGCGTGCCATCAGGTATTTTCGTAAAGTTAACCGGTTTTATGTGCGCATGGTATGTGGTTATGTGTTGTATGTAGATTTAAATACTGATGTAGTCAGGACAGGTAATGCTCGGGGTGTGAAGAGTAAAGTAAGTGGCTAATCACAACTGGCCACTGTAATTAGGGACTTACTATACATGACATAAACTGAGTTTTTCCCTTGAATGACCATGTTGGTGTTTGAATCTTTCAGTGTGTGTGATGGCCGGAGGTAGATCTTCGAAAGCTTCGAGGGGTGGAGGTCACGGTGCTGAACCGCGACCCAAGAGAGGGAGACCTAGAGTTGAGAAGGTGGTTCAGGAAGAACCCAAAACCCCTCACCCGGAGGGTGGTGATGAGAGTGCAAACCTTAGGGCCTCGGTGAAAGAGGCAGTGGTTGGGGAAGTTCATCAGGTCATGCAGAAGATCTTGCCGTCTGTAGTGACCGAAGTTATCAAAGCTATAAGAGAAGGGGAACGAAAGGAAAGAAATAGTCCTCGGGAGGACGGGAGCAACCGGAACCGGAAATGGTTCTAACTGATGAGGAGGAGGAAGAAGAAGAGCCCGTGCAGGAGGTGGCACGAGGCTGTAACTATGGGGAGTTTATGAGATGCAATCCCCCTACTTTCGACGGCAATGGTAATGCTGCCACTGCTCACTGATGGGTGAGAGAAATGGAGGTTGTTCTCGACATTAGCGGGTGCGGGGAAGATCAGAAGGTGAAGTTTGCCACTCATTCCTTTGTGGACTCAGCACTATGCTGGTGGGACAACATTGTCCAAGCAAAGGGTAATCGGGCAATCGGGAGAATGAAATGGCCCGAGTTGAAGAAGATGGTGATTGAGGAGTTCTGTCCTCACAGGGAAGTGGATAAGTTAGAGAGGGAGTTTCTGCAGCTGGAGGCTGAAACCATGACACACCAGCAGTACACAACAAAGTTAAATGAGATGGCACGATTGGTGCCAGATCAAGTGACGCCTCTATCTTGGAAGATCAAGAGGTACATTCAGGGCTTACCGGGGGATGTCCGCAGGCATATGATCGCCGCTCGACCAAGCACATTTAGGTCGGCGGTTGATTTGGCAGGGAGACTGTATGACGAGCGGGAGGTGGTGGTGACTGAAGCGAGTAAGAAGGGCGGTGGTGATCGGAACTAGAATGGGATGAGTTTTGGTCGGGGTGATGTCTAGACGGGTAACAAAAAAGCGCGGGTGGATGACCGCTGCGTGGCCACGTCGGAGTGGGATCGAGGAGGTGTGGCAAGTGTGGGAAGGAGCATGCGGGAGAATGTAAGCTGGGTTTGAACGTGTGCTTCAAGTGTGGAAAGACAGGGCATATGGCAATGGATTGCCTGACAGGCAAATGCTTTAATTGTGGGGAGAGTGGTCATATGAGCAGAGATTGTAAGAAGTCGAGGGCTGAGGGTTTTGGGGTGAAGAAGACGGGAAGTGAAGGACCGAGGGTGAGCGCCAGGGCATTCATGACACAGGAGGAAGCTAGGATGGAGCCCGATGTTGTGTCCGGTTGTTTCTAGTGAACCAAACTTTAGCTTCTGTGTTATTTGACTCGGGTGCCAGTAAGAGTTTTATTTCTGCTACTTTCTGTGCTAAGTTGCCTCTTAGTAGTAGACGTGTTGATGCGCCCTTTGACGTAGAAACTACCATAGGTAAGTCTACCAGGATTTCTGAGATGATAGAAAACTGTGAGGTGGAATTAGAAGGTCATAAGTTTCCTGTTAGACCGTTCATGATGACCTTGGGTGGTTTTGATTTGGTTCTTGGGATGGATTGGTTGGCGGACTCCGAGGCAAACATGTGTGTCGCAAGAAGATGATTCGGTTGACAGCGCCTAATGGGAGTTTGGTAACGGTTTACGGGGATCGAGTCACAACGATTCCAAAGGTGATTTCGATGGCGGTGGCGGGAAAGTGTATGAGGCATGGATGTAGTGCCTACTTGGCCTATGTAAAGGATGTGGATACGCCAACACCACAACTATCTGATGTACCCGTTGTGTGTGACTTTCCAGATGTATTCCCAGAAGACTCATTAGGAGTGCCACCTGACCGTGAGATTGAGTTCCAGATTGACTTGATACCAGGTGCCCAACCCGTTGCCAAGGCACCGTATCGATTGGCTCCGATAGAGATGAAAGAGTTGATGGAACAGTTGCAGGAACTGCTTGACAAGGGGTTCATTAGACTGAGCATCTCTCCTTGGGGTGCTCCGGTCCTGTTTGTGAAGAAGAAAGACGGTAGTATGAGGTTGTGTATTGACTACCGTGAACTGAATAAATTGACAGTAAAGAACCGCTACCCCTTACCGAGAATAGATGATTTGTTCAATCAGCTTCAGGATGCCAGTTGGTTTTCAAGGATAGATCTTCGATCTGGCTATCAGTTGAAGGTGAAGGAACGAGATATCCCTAAAACAGCTTTCCGCACACGCTATGGTCACTACGAGTTTCTTGTCATGTCTTTTGGTTTGACCAATGCGCCAGCTGCATTTATGGATTTGATGAACTGTGTGTGTCGGCCGATGCTGGATAAATCAGTGATTGTGTTTATTGATGATATCCTGATTTATTCGAGGAGCGAGAGTGAGCATGCCGGTCACATTCGGGAGGTTTTGGAGACGCTGAGGAGGGAGAAGTTGTATACTAAATTCTCTAAGTGCACGTTCTGGTTGCACGAAGTTCAGTTCTTGGGTCATGTGGTGAATCCCAACGGGATTATGGTGCACCCGGTGAAAGTGGAGGCAGTTATGCAATGGCAGTAACCAAAGACGCCATCCGAGATCCGTAGCTTCTTGGGTTTGGCGGGCTACTATAGAATATTTATCCAAGACTTCTCTAAGATTGCTTCTCCACTGACTACGTTGACCCGAAAAGATGTAAAGTTTGTTTGGGGTCAGGCTCAAGAGAAGCGTTCTAGGAACTGAAGGCGAGGTTGACTCAAGCTCCAGTCCTGTCCTTACCCGATGGAAGTGAAGATCTAGTGGTTTATTCTGATGCTTCCTACTCGGGGTTGGGGTGTGTGTTAATGCAAAGAGGAAAGGTTATAGCCTATGTATCTCGACAATTAAAGGTTCATGAGGTCAATTATCCTACTCATGACTTGGAGCTAGCAGCCGTGGTCTTTGCGTTGAAGATTTGGAAGCACTACCTCTACGGGATGAAGTGCACCATATTCACTGACCATAAGAGTCTGAAGTACTTCTTCGAGCAGAAGGATCTGAACATGAGTCAGAGACGGTGGTTGGAACTTATAAAGGACTATGATTGTGAGATCCACTACCATCCGGGCAAGCCCAATGAGTGGCTGACGCCCTTAGCCGGAAGGAGAGACCCGAGCCGATTTGGGTGAAAGCATATCAGTTGATCATGACCTCTGATGAAATGAAGCAAGTCAAAGAGTTCCAAGATGAGGCGTTGAAAGAAGATCATCTTAACTCTGAAAGAATGAGAGGTCTGGTCGCGGAATTGGGTGACAACATACTCGGTGTTAGTACCCGATTCGGTCGTGTGTGGATTCCTCGTTTTGGGGATCTACGAGTGAAGATCATGGATGAAGCTCACAAGACTCGATACTCCATTCATCCTTGTGCCATGAAAATGTTCCATGATATGAAGAAAGATTATTGGTGGCCGGGTATGAAGCGCGACGTGGTGGAGTATGTGAGTAGGTGCCTTCCTTGCTTACAGGTGAAGGCCGAGCACCAAAAGCCGTATGGGAAGATACAACCTTTGGATATATCAGAATGGAAGTGGGAGCACATCACCATGGATTTCATTACAAAGCTGTCGCGTAGCCCGAAAGGGTATGATGCCATATGGGTGATAGTTGATCGCTTGACGAAGAGTGCTCACTTCCTACCGATCCGGGAGACATATTCGTCAGAGAGGTTGGCCGATCTATTCATCAAGGAAATTGTAACTCGTCATGGTGTGCCGGTGTCTATTGTGTCGGATCGCGACACCCGGTTTACATCTAAATTTTGGAAGAAGTTCCACGACGCTATGGGGACGAGGATACATATTATCATGCTTATCATTCCTAGACTGATGGTCAGTCAGAAAGGACCATTCAGACACTGGAAGACATGCTCTGGGCATGTGTGATCGATTTTGGTGGAAGTTGGGATGACCACCTACCGTTAGTCGAATTCTCATACAACAACAGCTATCATGCCAGCATTGGCATGCCTCCATATGAGATGTTATACGGAAGGTGATGCAGAACACCCGTTTGTTGGGGTGACATTGGTCAAAAGGAATTGGGGAGCGTCGAGGTAATCGAGGCTACGACTGAGAAGATTGAAAGGATCAAAGCCTTTATGAAGGCCGCCAAAGATAGACAGAAGTCGTATGCTGATAAACGACGTAGGCCGATTGAGTTCCAAGTGGGTGACCGGGTTATGTTGAAGGTCTCACCTTGGAAGCGTATTATCCGATTCAGAAAGCGGGGCAAGTTGAGCCCAAGGTATATAGGCCCTTTCTGAATCATGGCTCGAGTAGGAGAGGTGGCCTATAGACTGGAGTTATCGGATGAGTTAAATGGAATTCACCCAACATTCCACATATCTCATCTAAGGAAGTGCTTAGCAGATGAAGATATGCTTGTCCCATTAGAAGATATCGAAGTAGATGAACGACTGAATTATGTGGAGCAACCAGTGGCAATCATCGACCGAAAGGAGAAAAGGCTAAGGAATAAAGTGGTTCCTCTTGTGCGTGTACAGTGGAAGCACAGGAAGGGATCCGAGTCAACGTGGGAGACTGAGGAAGAAATGAGACAACATTATCCACGTTTGTTCGACGAGTAACATGTTTTGGGGACGAAACCTATTTAAGGGGGTGGACTTGTAACACCCGAATATTTATTATTTGAAGCCGGTGAAGAAAGAAAATAAAATAAAGTTCAAAGTCGAGGGACCAAACTCGCCAACAAAGAAAAGTTGGGAAATGTGGTGATATTAGTTGGGAGAGGGCAGCCCACTCTCCCCACACACCCCACATTTCAGACTTCATAGAGAGAAGAAGAGAGAAAGGAGAAGAATAAGAGAAAAAGAGTGGTTCGGGTGATTTGGGTGGCCAAACTCATTGTGTAGCAAGCCAAATTGAAGCCCTTAACGTTGTGCTCGTTTTTGTGAGTTCTAGGACCCCACTTTTTCTTGTTTTCAACTGATTTTGGGGCTGGAAAGCATAAAAACCCGTTTTTGTATGTGTATGTGTTTGACCCATTTGGGTGTGATGTGTGTGATGCGTTTTGTGTATGTTTTTGGGCTTGTGTGTGCTTGTATGGTGTTATGGTATGCATTCCTAAGGTCCAGGATGGTTAATTTAGGCTTAAAATGGGTTTAGATGAGTTTGGAGGTCGAAAACCCTCGGCTGCAGTCAGGAAGAACTCCATTTTGCATCAGCTAGGGCTAGGCGACTAAATGGAGGCCATACGGACGATTGAGGGGCGATTGAGGGTCATTCGCACGATTGGGATTCATTCGCACGATTGAGGATTCAATCGCACGACTAAGGTTTCAGTCGCACGACTGGGAGTCCAATCGCATGGGGAGTCATGCGACTGAGGGTTCAGTCGCATAAGTGCTTTGCGCATGAGTTCATTCGCATTAGATCAGTCGCATAGGTGCCCATTTGCATTTATTCCATCCGTATGAGGTTCATACGCACGACTGGATTTCCATTCGCCGAAATGTTCGTCCGCTTGAGTTCAATCGCATGGAGGCCATGCGACTGGAGTGTGTCCATACGCACGATTAGGGCTGTTGCACCCGAAGAAAGTGTAGTTAGACTTCTGGCTTTCGGGGAAAAGTGCAGATGTAAGTCTTGGCGCAAAGGTTTCCCGTAAGAGCATGTAAGATAGCAGATATGGCCTTAGAAGCATGTAGGGCATAGAGATGATGATGATGTTGCATGTTATGTATGTATGATTTTGCCCTGTATGATGTGATGTTGATGCATGTTAATGTTGTGATTGACCGAATGAATGCATGCATGCATTAATGAATGAATGAAAGAAGTCTTGCAAGCATTGGATATCAGGGTACTTCTTTGTGATTGACCAAACGTGTAGTGCCTCTACCGCTTACCCCTAGTACTGTGGCATAC
The DNA here is from genome assembly GCA_025506515.1 of Flaveria trinervia. Lineage (NCBI taxonomy): Eukaryota > Viridiplantae > Streptophyta > Magnoliopsida > Asterales > Asteraceae > Flaveria > Flaveria trinervia. Next base: position 43,759,060 of record CM046444.1, read on the forward strand.
GTTTAGCTGTTCATTTATTGACTTCGGCCTAGTAGCTAAGACTGATGGTTACTCCTAGTACCGTGGCATACGTTTAGCTGTTCATTTAATGACTTCGGCCCGGTAGCTAAGACTAACCGGGGTGTAGCACATGGTATTGGTACAGTTGGTGTCCAATGGCAAGTAAAGTTATATAGAACGAATGGACGAATGAATGAATGAAGAAGATAATAATGACATTATCTATGTGTACGTATGATGCGTGATCATGTAAAAGTAACGAATGGTTTTATATGAAAGTAAAGTAAGTTTTATAATAAAACTAGGACTCACTCAGCAACGCTGACTTTTTATATATTTTCCAGTTGGCAGGAAATGATTACTGAGGATGGCACCGTGAAGCTACTCAACTCCTTTTGGGATGGCATTCTTTTGATTGATGTTTTTGCATTGTCATGCGAACAAACTATTTTGTAATGAATGTTGTATTAATTTGCAAAAGTATTTACATGGAAATGAAAGATTGTTTTAGTTTTCCGCTGCGATTTTATGAAATACAAATGTAATTATACGTTTTAAGTGCAATGAATGACCAACTGTGAGGTGGTGGGAACGGGGCCTTACATTTTGATTTTGATAATGAATATTTTCTGAGAAGAACTCTTTCATTTATTACTCCCCCTAAACTTTTACGTTTGAAAAACTTATAAGTTTCTTAGGAAAGAGAATAAGATCACACAACACATTATGACATTGCCTTCACACACAAAGACATGCAAAAAAGAAAAATAAAATAGAATCAAAATCTAATATAAGCACAAAATTGATGTCTGCAGAGAGATCATATTAATGAAGATCAGCACATTAAAATAATATAAATGTGGATAATCATAGACAATGAATAAATCCTGATCAAGAGTGTTCCAGGTCAGTGATATCACAGCAAAGGAGACACAAGATCTAAGGACAGACAATGAGTGTTTTTGACAAATTTATCAACTCACTTACTTTTTCAATTCTTGGATTGATTAAGGTTGATTTAGGTATGACATGATGTAAAACATACAGAGACTAAGAGAGCTCAACCATCATCATGAAATGTAAGAAAGAACACATACTCAACTTATTACCTGAAACATAGATATCACCAGAGTTCATGTTACTTAGTTAATAGAGGATGATCATGGATAACCATTTGATTAGCTCTGACTATTCATTTGAATAGGTTGTGCACATTGGCATCTTTTTGCATCGAAAAGAGAATCCAGGTCTGTAATGACTTACAACAAAGGATATCTCAGTACTTCAGGCCTATGATCACTCATAACAGAGAAGTGAAATGATGCTTTGTAACAGATCTCATGATTACACATAGTGTCAACAGGTGTGAGTGGAGTAACTTAACAAACATTCAATCTGATAAGCTAAAAACAACTCAAAAGTACTCAGATGAATACACATAAGCATGTATGTTTAGTTTGATCACAAGAATTTACTTTTTCAGCATAATAGTCAGATATTGTCTACACAACATATCTGATCATGTCTAGACTTATTAATGAGTGAAGTATGCAACTGATCTCACTAATGTACTATTATTTCTCACATGTTGCAAAACATAATTCCTTCTAAAAGACTCTATTTTTGTATTTTTGATATATATTTTGTATTTGATTTTTCTATGAAAAACATAAAATCACATGTCAGGATCAGTGATCGCAAGTTTGATGTAATTGAGCGTAGCACAGCGGAATAAGAACAAGAATTAGACAAATTGTAGCAAGAGTTTGATACTTGTATGCATTAAGAACAAATACGGTTATAACGAGAGAATATATTTCTGTAACAAGGAATGTTTCAATAATATCGAATATTTCTGATCAAATCATTCATCTATTACATTAGGTTGACACTCCTTATATAGAGTGCAATCGCTGCTGTTATCACGGGTAAGTGACAACTGGCAGATCTATTACAAAAATAACTAACTCTTAACAAACTACTGAAATGTTCACAACTACTGAGAACATATCAGAGTGTTAAGTACAAACTAAGAAACTACTGATAAGAAACTACTGAAACTACAACGACTGAAGAACTACAACGACTGAAGAACAAGCTCTTCAGTCGTTTTACAAAACTACTGATAGATATAAAACTACTGATGAGCACAACAACTGAAGAAGTATTCTTCAGCTGTTGTGTCAAACTACTGAAAATGTAAAACATAAAACTACTGAAAGGTAAACCGTCACAACTACTGAAGAAGACCTCTTCAGCTGTTGTGACAACGTCTGATACTTTGGTCTTCAGCACTTGTGTCTTCAGACTTTGTCTTCAGCACTTGTCTTCAGACTTAGTCTTCAGCACTTGTGTCTTCAGACTTTGTCTTCAGCACTTGTGTCTTCAGACTTTGTAATCAGCTGTTGTCTTCAGCTGTTGTGGTCTTCAGTAGTTGTTGTGACGTCTGTGGGACTTAAAGGTTTTTCTGATCCTGCTCATTGGTTCTTTTGGTCCAACAAACTCCCCCTGAACCAATGCAGCCAAAACCTTTAACTTTATTGAGGTCCCACTTATTATTGGCAGAATGGTTGGTCTTTTTCCTTCTTGATCAGTTGAGAAGATGACCCATATAGGCACTGGCCTGGAAATGAGTCTCTGATGATTTGGTTCGCAATGTATGGATGGGAGCTCTGTATTGGGGAATTGGACAGTGAGCTGTTCCCCCATCCAGGAGACTCACTTCCCATGTATAAGCCTGTAGGATTCTCTGGTGTATGCTCTGAGAAACATAATTTGTTCTTCCATGGTCAGGTTCTCGGCTTCACCATCAAACAATCCTTCACGCCCATACAGCTCTGAGATGTACTTGGCCTGTTTACCATTTTTGAGCTAAACTGTTGTAATCTGTCTGTATGCAAACTCATCAGGATGAGTCCCTTCAAGTAACAGACTGAGCTCATTTTGTTTGAAGTTCTCAAGCCTCTTGTAGACTATCCCCTTTTAATAATTCAGTTCTCTAACATCTTTTGGGGTGGTTGTTTAGTCTCATAGGCCTTCTTGAAATCTTCTACAATCTCCCAGGGTGATACTACAAGGACCACTATGATCTCTTCATCTACGATCCTTTTGACTTGGCCCTTGTATCTCGAAGGAATGTCTTTCTTTACAATCCTGTGAGCCACCCTAGGATCAGGCCATACTCTCACCTTTTCCTTCTCATATTGAAATGTGTTGGCAAGGGTGTACAACCTCAGAGCTTCTTTCTTCATACTTATTATTGATGACGAAGCAGCATAAGTTTTGTCGATGCTTTTCAGCATTTCATCATCATGAAGCCTTTGCTGCTGTTCTTCTTCAATCTTTACTCTCACAGCTTCCATCTGTGAGGTGGGAGTGATGGGCATGGGTTTGGCTTTAGCCAATGTTAGGACTGCAGACAGAGGTAGCCTATCTTCTTCCACATCATCCTCTTCTTCTTCTTCTTCTAGCCTCAACACCCTTCTCTTCTTCTTCTTAGGTGCATCATCGGCTGTTGGTTTAGATGGTAAGGGAGTTGGTTTTGTGGGTTGTGGTTGTGGTTGTTTTGGAGAGGGAATGTTGACAGGCTGAGTTAGCATTTTGGAGGTGAGTGTTGCTTTTGAGTATTTGGCTAGCTCAGTCCTGCTCCCTGCTCCTGCTTCATTCAAAGCTTCGACTACTAACCCCTTAGTGTATGCCTCAGACGAATAGATCTTGGAGGTTATGGCTAAGATGCTGTCCCTGGTCCATGATTTTACTTCGATCAATGATCTCCCAAGGTATTTGCTGATGAATCTGATCATGATCTCAAGTCTCTCTCTATCCATAGTGCTGTAGCTGGCCCATCTTTGTTGGATCTCTTCAATCTCTAATCTCTTATTTCAGAATCCAGCTTTTCAGTGTCGAAACCTTGCCTAAACAGCTGATCAATGATATTGTCCATTGATCTGCTGTGTTCAGCATCAGCCTCTTTAACCATTTCGTTCAAGTTCTTCTCTTTCTCAGCACTCTTCTTTCTTGTATGTGACATAAAAATCTTTTTGACTTTCATGTACTTTTTCAATTTCAGCTCCCTTCTCAATCACATTCTCCTTCTCTTTTTCGGCCTCATACACACAATCCTTCTCTTTTTCCACCTCTTTATCTTTCTCTTTCTCTCTCTCCTTCTCCATCCTCTTTCTTTTAGCTTTCACTGCTGAACTCTCCCCCTTTTTGGGTGCATTGGTTGCAAGGGATGAGTAGCAGAAAGTTGTTGGCGCAGTACATCCTCCACCAGAGGTTGTAAGACAGTAGAAAGTCTCTCATCAACAGTTTTAATAACAAATTCGGTTAACTGTGGTGTGATGAGAGATAGGGGATTTTGAGGGATAGCATCCATTTGCTCAGGGGGGTTTTGGTCCTGAGAAATGGTGCCAGAAACAGAGGCAGTTGGCTGAGAATTTTGTAGTGGCTGTGTGTTTAAGGGACCTTCAGAGGAAGGTGCCATCTGTTGGGTTAATGTGGTGGCAGATGGTCTTTCTCCTTGAGAGAGTTGGTCAAGTAGTTTTTGCAGCCTACTGACTTCCTCCTCTAGGATTGTGTTCTGGGCAAGAACATCATAAAAGAAGCCCAGGTCATCATCAGCAGATACTGAATCACCAGACCTCCTGCTTGTAGCAGGATGTACATGCACTGGGTGTAGACCAGTTGTAGCATGTGCCCCTTTGTCTTGGAACTGGGGACTTCCAGCCTCAGGACTTTGTCCTTCATCAGCTGTTGCCTCTGGTGAGGTCTTAGGAATGTTACCAGCCTCAGTCTGATCATATGCTGATTCAGAAGAGGTGGCTGCCTCACCAGATGTTCTGGTCTCCATATCCACACCAGGAGATAGAACATTTAAACCCCGGTGCTGTGGGTTGTCAGAAGCATGGTGATCCTCGTCCTCATAGCTGTGGTTCTCCCCTTTGTGGTGGTTGTTGGGGAGGAGGAGATGCATGCAGCTGAGTCAGCACGTTTGCAATGATAAGGGTGGGACTTTGGGGGGCGGTTGCATAGGGAGATAGGGTAAAAGCAGTGTGCACCTGGGGAGAATGGTGCTCTTCAATGGCAATCTCCTCAAATGAGGAAGATCCCAGATTTGTGGGTACCCCTTCTGTGGTTGCTGCAGGCACCTTTTGAGAGGAATCCTGAGCGGCTGTGGCTGGGAGAGTCCTGATATCCAGTAGGGGGTTATAACCAGTGGATATAGCCTGCATTTGTGTTGCAGGGGCATCCTCAGGGGACTCATTTCCCTGAGTAGCCTTTTTGGTTTTCTTTTTAGTGGGTTTGGTGGGGACTCTTGATTTAGAGGTGGTGGCTGTGGGTTCCAGCTGCGTGGGTTTGCGCAGCTTGGCAGCCATTTTCAGTGATTGGTCAGAGTTGTGCCGGGAGTATACTTCAGGCAGTACAGCCATAGCAGGGACTCCCAGGCCAACAAGTCCCTCAGCTTGAAGCTGGTTTTCAATTATGGCCATTATGAACTGAGGATATAATATCCAACGGTTAGCAGTTTGTTTTTGAGCCATATCCTTGAGCTCTGAAAATAGTATTTCCGAAAAATTTAAAGGTTGTTGCTCAAGGATGGAGTACATTACCTGTTGCCACCTTGTGGACATTTGATCCCATGATGAGGTCTTGGAGGCAAGGCATACATTTACCATATGAAATATGAGACGTTCGGCATCAAGGAAATGTTTCTTTAGTAAGGTAGATGCACTCAAGTCACCCTGGTATCCATGGTGGGCAAATGATTGATCTGTTGTGCCCTTTGGATAACCAGTTGGGTAAGTGGCATCATCCAGATTCAGGGTTTGACGAAGAGTGTCTGGAGTGATGACCACTTTTTGGCCATGGACAAACCATTGAAGAGACTCTGTGTCGTTCTCCTTAGAGACCAAAGTGACGTTTGTCCAGAAGTGGTTGAGGGATGCAGCATATATGATGGGATTTACCAGAAATGCCGTTTTGTAGGGTGATTGAACCATTAAATCAATGGTGTTGTGAAACTTGGTCCAGTATGGCAATTTGGTGAGATGTGCGACACAGTTGTGTCGTGGTTTTAGTTGCATGGTCGCCATTGATGAAGAGAGGGTAGAGAGTTTTTTTGAACGTTAGGTTTGAGAAGAGAAGATAAAAACTCTGAAGGTGGGATAAGGTATTTAAAGGGTCGGGATAGAAAACGACTAAGGGTTTTGGTGTGAGTCATCAGTTGTTAAAACTACTGATGATGTGGTATTAACCGTCAGACGTTGAAACAACTGAAGTCTCAGAGTTATTCATCAGTAGTTATAAAACTACTTAAGACAGTTTTGACTTCAGGTGATGAAACAACTGAAGACTTGGTATCAGTCATCAGTAGTTTGGTTTTGTCAGCAGTTGTAAACAGCTGAAGCCTTGGTGTTAGTCTTCAGTAGTTTTAAACTACTGAGGACATGGTTTTGGCTTCAGTTGTTTTGAAACAGCAGTTGTAGAAACAACTGAAGAGAAATTACTTATCAGTTGTTTTCGTCAATTCTTAGCTTTTCAGCTGTTTCATACTGTCCTCAACACTTACTCATCAGACTTTGCATCTGCTTTTCAGGTGTTTCATAGGATGTCAGTACTTATCTGTTTGTACTGATTTCAGTAGTTGTAACTACATCAGTAGTTGTAACTACATCAGTAGTTTAGAACAGATAAAGTACTTCAGTACTTGTGAGGCATTTATCCTTCAGTAGTTATAAAAACTACTGAGGGTGAAAGAACTCATCAGTACTTATATGTGACATGGTTACCAATGATCACCGGTACTTATTACTGAGATCATCAGTAGTGTCACTTATTCTAGCTGCAGCATACCAAGCCTTAACACCAGGTTGTGGAAAGTTGAACTATCCAAAGGCTTAGTAAAAATGTCTGCAAGCTCATCAGCACTAGGCACAAACATGGGATTAATTAGAACCTTTTCAAAGCAATCTCTTATAAAACGATGTCTAATTTCTATATGTTTGGTCCTAGAGTGCTGGACTGGATTTTTGACAATGCAAAGAGCTGAAGCACTATCCATTAATAACGAAGTCTTAGTCTCTGTAATGCCATAGTCCAAAAGTTGATTCTGAAGCCAGAGTACTTGGGATGTACAACTTGTAGCAGAAATGTACTCGGCTTCAGCAGTGGATGTAGCAACAGATGTTTGTTTCTTACTCTGCCAAGAAATCAAACAGTTGCCTAGGAATTGACATCCACCAGAAGTTGATTTCCTGGTCAACTTACACCCTGCATAGTCACTATCAGAGAAAGCAACTAATTTACAAGAGTGCCCAGTGGAATACCATAAACCTAGAGATTGTGTACCTTGCAAATATCTAAAGATCCTCTTGACTGCAATCAGATGAGACTCTTTAGGTGCAGCCTGAAATCTAGCACAAACACCTGTAGCAAACATAATATCTGGTCTAGAAGCTGTTAAATACATAAGGACCCAATCATACATCTGTAAAGTGTTTCATCAACCACTTTACCTTTCTGATCTGTATCTAGTTGTGTGGTGCTGCACATGGGGGTAGAACAGGGCTTACAGTTTTGTAAATCAAACTTTTCCAAAAGATCTTTTGTGTATTTGGACTGATGAATGAAAATTCCATCAGCCTTTTGTTTGATTTGCAAACCCAGAAAGAACTGTAATTCTCCATGGCACTCATTTCAAACTTCTGTTGCATCAACTTTGTAAAGGCATCACACAACTGAGGATCAGAGGATGCAAAAATAATATCATCAACATAAATTTGAACAAGTAGATTATGCTGCCCAGCTTTCTTAATGAATAAAGTCTTATCAATGGAGCCTCTAGTGAAATAATTTTCCAGAAGAAAGTTTGATAATGTCTCATACCAGGCTCTAGGAGCTTGTTTCAACCCATAAAGAGCCTTATCAAGCTTATACACCCAATTAGGATGTTTATTGTCCTCAAAGCCTGGTGGTTGACATACATAAACCTCTTCTTTAATTTTCCCATACAAAAATGCACTTTTGACATCCATTTGAAAAACTTTAAGCTTTTGATAAGCAGCATAAGCTAAAAACAATCGAATTGCTTCCAGTCTGGCTACAGGGGCAAAGGTTTCATCATAATCAATACCTTTTTCTTGTGCAAACCCCTGAACAACCAGTCTAGCCTTGTTCTTAACAATAAGCCCATTTTCATCAGTTTTGTTCCTGAACACCCATTTAGTGCCTATTGCACACTTACCTGTAGGTAGAGGAACCAGTTCCCACACTTGCTGTTTCTTGAACTGAAGAAGCTCAAGCTGCATGGCATCAACCCATCCATTGTTCTTTAAAGCAATGTGATAATTCTTTGGCTCTTGCTGACTGATGAAGAGAGCATAGAAGCAGAAATTTGACAATTGACTTCTTGTTGATACGCCAGCAGTGATATCACCAATGATTTGAGACATAGGGTGATTCTTCATATCTTGATACACAATGAGATCTGTGCAAGTGTTTGCAGCAGGTTCAGCAGCAACAGATGGTGATGGTGAATCATTTCCCTGAAACCAATCAGTGGATGGTAATTCAAAGGAGGTTGAATTTGAAGAAATCTCATCAGCATTTGTTGTGGATGGTGCTACTGGAGCTACAGGAACATCAGGTCTAGCTGAATCAGGCAGTTGATCACTAAACCTGAATAGGTGAGTACTGCTATCATCATCATCATCACCAGCAGTATCACCAGGTGGTGAACTGTTGACAGGAGCAACAGCAGGAGTTTGATAAGGAACATATTGCAGTATGTCCAAATCAAATAGCTCCACAGGGCTTTGTGGAATCTTGTCTTTAGGAGATTCATTAAACTTAACATGTAGAGTCTCTTCAACCATCTTTGTTTTGCAGTTGAAGACTCTGTATGCTTTGCAAGTTGATGAATAACCAACAAAGTACCCTGCATCCACCTTAGGATCAAATTTTTGAGTTGATCCCGTGTGTTGAGAATGAAACAAGGACACCCAAATGCTCTGAAGAATGAAATTAGAGGAGCCAAATGATGAAGAACTTCATATGGAGTCTTCATCAACCTCTGATTTACTAGAACTCTATTCTGTACATAGCAAGCTGTATTGACAGCTACAGCCCAAAAAGTCATTGGTAGTCCAGAATCAGCCAACATGGACCTTGCAGCTTCAATAAGGGTCCTGTTCTTTCTCTCCACTACTCCAAGATGCTATACTGCCTCTTGATTCCCTTTGATAAGTAAAACTCATCAAGTGTGTGGTTTCTAAATTCAGTACCATTATCACTCCTCACACACTTAACTGGTAGGGAATACTGTTTCTCAACGTGTAACACAAAGTTCATAATAGACTATGCAGCCTCATCCTTTGAATGCAAGAAGAAAGTCCATACAAATCTGGAGTAATCATCCACAATTACCAGACAGTATTTCTTCTTAGCCATACTCATCACTTTCACAGGACCAAAGAGATCCATGTGAAGAAGCTGTAAGCAGGCAGTGGACTTAGGTTCTTCTACGGAGGGAAATGAAGCTTTGTGCTGTTTTCCTTTTAAACAGGTAGTGCAGTTATCTTCACACTTGAACTCCTTCATTGGCAGTCCCCTTACTAAACCATGGTTTATCAGCTATTCATGTTTTTGAGATTAACATGACCTAGCCTTCTATGCCATAGAATAGATTCTTGGGGGGAAGCCTTGGAAAATAGGCAAGGATGGCCTTTGAGATCTATTTTCTTGGAAAGATCTAAGGCATACACTCTTCCTGTCCTGTTGGCCTTTAGGAGAGTGTGTTCATCCAACGCCTTATCAATCAAATTTAGAACTTTGGATGACAGAATCCGACAGTTCTGACTGGTGAAAAGAGCAACATGGCCTTTGTCACACATTTGACTGACACTCAAGAGGTTGTACTTGAGATTTTCCACATGGTTAACATCATCAAACTTTATTTCCCCATCGGAAACAAAGCCTTTGCCAATGATGTATCCTTTTGCATCATTGCCAAATGACACAAACCCCTTCCTTCCTTGAGAGTAGTCATTAAGAAGTGATCTGTTTCCTGTCATATGCATGGATCCTCCACTGTCTACATACCAGATGCCTCTGAGGTATGTTGAAGAACCCTGCAAGATACAACAAATTAGTTAGATTTTGAGACCCAAACCTTTTTGGTCTTCGGCCTGTTCTCATCAACAGATGGTAAACTAACATGTTTGTCGGAAACAACAGCCTGAGATGAAGAAGCTGGTGAAGAAAAGGAATCCTTTGGCTTGGACCTCCTTTTCTGTGGTTTCAACATAGGAACATCTAATTGGTTAACTCTTCCCAATAGATGTTGAACCATCATAACCAGCTGTGTCTAATTTTGGGATAAGGCTTTCAGCTCTTCAGACACATTGGCATTGGAGTTTGATAAGTTCCTATGTTGCACCTTCTTCTTTTGAGCAATCTCAGCTGTTACCTGTTTAACCCCTTCCTTTTTGGATTTCTGTTTGGACTTGAGGGTTATAGGATTTGATGTTGCTGGTACAAATGTGGCTCCAAACTCAGTTTTCATTTTAGCCATTTTCTCTTGAATTTCTTCTTTAAGTTTGAGTTTGGATCCTCTTTTGTACTAACAATCATCTGTAAGATGATTGAACAAACCACATACTTCACATGGGTTCTTCTTCATCTTATGATGATCATCAACTAAAGAGGATGAAACTACTGAAGACTTGCTCTTCAGTACTTTAGAAGCATTATTTGCATTCTTGATTTCCTCTTTAGTAGTCTTCAAACTCTTTCTACTGACAGTTTTCTTCTCTTCAGTATTGTCATTAGTTGGAGTTTGAACTTCAGGTGTTAAATCTTGCTCTCCAGTCCTTTCAGGACTTTCAGAAATAACTCCTGAGTTGATCATCTCTTTTATCATGTGAGTTTCAGCAGTAGAACCATCAATATCAGCTGATGGGTTCTGAGAGGGCTTAGTGCTGACTTCAACTTTTGATGATGCTCTATCAAAAGGTGAATCACATGATGAGGTGGATTGGTTATTACTTTCTCCATCAGATTTCACTTCTGCTCTTGAAGCAAAATTTTTAGGAGGAGCAGTGTGATTGTAACCAATACCAAACTTCACATTGGAAGCAGATTGCTTACTAAGAAGCATTTCAAAACCTTTGCATGATTGTACCCATCAATCACACTCTACCTGGGTAACTGCAAGGTTTTCTTTTAGACTTCTCTGGTCATCCAGAATAACCTCTAGCTTAGCCTTTTCATCATTTAGTTGGCATTTAAGCTTATAAATCTCATCATTTTTACAATTTAGAGCAGACTCAAACTCAACTTTTCTTTTGGAAATGGTTTTCTCAAGCTCAAGTTTTTGATTTATTAATGCTACATTTGCCTCTCTAATTGAGACAAAGGCAGCAATGCATGATTCAGAATATAACTTGGCTTTAGCTTCTGAATATAACTTGGCTTTAGCCATGAGACCCAGATTCCCAAAAGGACTGTCACCACCATGTTGACCAGCACCTGTGAACAGTTGTTCATGACCAGACATGTCATCCGGTAAAATGCTCCAGTCAACACCTCCAAGGGTGAAGAAGCTGTGTTGTTGAGGTTGAGGAGGTTGATGAGATTGAGATGGTTGAGGTTCTGGTAGTTCATGAGGTTGTGGTACTATAGGAACTTGAACTTGATTTGACTGTGGCATGTAATAACAAGGGTAAGGATATGGCATTTGACCCTGAGGAACAAAATATGCAGGAGATTGTGGTTGAGAATGATGACTAGAATTGACAGGATGCTGCCCTCTGTGTTGTTGACTATTGCCAGGGAAAGTCACAAAAGGTGTAGAGGAATTAGATCCAGATGATCTGCATTCTCTAGCAAAGTGTCCAAGCCTATGGCATTTGTGACACTTCAACTTACTCTTGTCAAAACCAACTTTGGCCAGAGAGTCCTAGGAACTTTCTTCCGGTTCTTTTGTAGAACTTCTGAGATCTGATATTTATCAAGGCCATTTAGCTCAAAATATCCATCTCTTCTAAGTCATCATCAACAATCCCCTTGAGATCATCCATGATGAAGCATAGATTGTCATTATTACATCCAGTAATCTGACTATCAACACTCACAAATGCAGAATCAGAAGTGTTTGAAGAGAAGTCAATATGCTCATCATACTAGCATTCAGATGAGGCATATTCTAACTCATGACCAACTAAGGCAGTGTTGCCTGGTACAAAGTCTTCAGTGAGCTTTCCAGATGAAGACAGTTTTCGTTTCTGTTCTATTTAGATCAGCAATTTCCCATGGAGTTGGGTGAGAGATAGTTTGTCCAAATTTGCATTGGAGCGTAGGACAATAGTGTATGTGTCCCATCTCTCAGGCAGTGATCTGAGAAATCTGTTATTCATCTGGCTATTGGTGTACTCATGTTTGACCATTTTTAATTCAGAGATCAAAGAAGAGAACCGCTCGAACTGTTGAGTCAGTGTCTCACCCTTCCTATAAGAGAATGTCTCATATTGTTGGGCAAGGATTTCTCTATTATTTGCCAAGACCTCATCTGTTCCTCCAAATTGTTCTTTCAAGGCATTCCAGAGGTCATGGGCAATTTCATGATGCATTAGCCCAGAATAGATTTCATTAGGCAGTGCTATGGCCAGAATGCCATGGGCTTTTGCATCAATCTCAAACAACTTCTTATCCTCATCTGAGTATTGCTCCCTCCTCTTCGGAACCATTTGATTGGTTTCTGGGTTATTCACCATAGGCTTGGGTGGACCATATACCACTGATGTCCAACAACCTACGCTGTTAACAGACAGGTGATGGAGCATTCGTCGTTGCCATATGTTATACTCATTCCTAACCAGCATTGGAGGCTTGGTTGAGGAACCAGTATTGTGAGGATCATTGGAAGGAGTAGTCATTTTGAGTCCAAATACAATTTAATTCAAGCTTTTAAACGTTTTTATAAAGACCACAACAGACTCAATGAAAACCAAGAGAAAATCTCAGGATGAATGACCAGAAAACACAGAAATTCAATCTCTATAACCGTTTCTTGCAAAACACAAAAATGCTAATTTAGTCAAACTGGATCTTGAATAGCATTTCAATGATCAATTATTAGATCGATCAATGATTAACCTGCTCTGATACCATTTGTCAGGATCAGTGATCGCAAGTTTGATGTAATTGAGCGTAGCACAACGGAATAAGAACAAGAATTAGACAAATTGTTGTTGGATTCTGTGTGCCCAAGACACTTAGAATATTGATGTGGTTAGTACGTTATTATCCAAGTCGGGTTATACCCAATAACAAGTTTGGCAAACACCAATTAAATATTTAATTGATGATGTGATCATGCAATTAAATATTTACACCAATTTAGAAAATGGTTTTTCTAAATAAGTTGCATGTGAGTGGGAACAACTTATTAGGATAATTTGTTCAAACAATATTATTTGAAGTGTTGTTTAAATTAGTTAAATGACATCAAATAATAGTGGGAATTACAACTTATAAATTAAATGGTTAATTGTATAAGTATGTAAATACATATATATATATATGTACATACAATTTATTATATGTCTAGTTCACAAGACATGTTAATGTGTGATAATCAAATTGAAGGGTTTTTAAAACCAAAATTTCGGCCGCCCTCCCTTGGTTCCCCATTGGACCAAACTTGCTTTGGACACCCACACACACTTAATTCTTGTCTTGAACACTCCACAAGAGAGTACCACACAATTTACATGCAATAGGCTGAAATCTCTCTCTCTCTCTCAACCTCACGGTTCTAACAAAAAAGGAAGAGTTTTGAAGCTGATTTTTGGGTGATTCTACCTAACAAGAAAGGGTGTTGCCATCAAGCTTGGGGTATACTAGCTTGAGGAGTCCTCCATTGGAGTCTTGGCCAAAAGAACAAGCATCAAAACCCCCATTTTGGTCGACATTTGCTGCTGGAACAAGGTAGTTGTCACAGCTTGTTCTAGCTGTGATTTTATGTACGATTTTGTATGTTCATAGCTTGTTTCATTCACATACATGATCCTTTTGTTTGGTTTGCTTTTCTACAATTGAATGGACACTAAGAACATGAAATATTCAGCTTATAAATTGGTTTTAAAGCTATATATGTCCGCTGCGTTTTCTGAAAGTTTAAATGGTTAAAATGGATTTTGTGTTCTTGCAAACCCTACAATGGCATCTAGAGCCGGTTATGTGGATGACTTGCTTGTGTTGTTCTTTAAAATTGGTTTTAAAGGATGTTTATAGACATATTTTAGGCTGTTTTTGGGCTGTTATTGTTTGGTTGAATGATTCCCCAACTTTCAACGTCATATCACACATGCTAGTGATTAGATCTTGAAAGATACATATCTTGATGTGTTGATTGTTTGGACAATATTTAAAACCAAAAATTTCAGTTTATGTTGGCTGAAATTTGGTGGTTTTAAAAGGGTTTCATTAGATGTTTTGATGTTATGATCATTGGATGATAAAGTGCATAACCTAGCCATTGACCTTGTGATGTTTGGATGCTTGTGTTGGTTGTATTCATTCATTCAATTTGGTTGTAATTTTGTTTCATTATTTGGGTTGTAATTATTCATTCATTTGGGTTTGTAATAGATTAGGTGCATTTCTTTTATTAGAAAAATGTATTAGGATACAATTTTGTAAAAGGAAGATGCACAAGTTCAAGACCCGAAGATGGACATCAAAGACATGGAACTTGAAGCATATGGATGCAAGTTCAAGTGGGGTCCAAGATGACCTGCATTTTGTGATTGTTTTCAACCTTAGAAAAGACCTTATGACAACACTTGTGATGGCAAACAAGTGTTGTCAACTTAGTAGCTATGGTTATGCACTCATGTTTGTATATATATGCTTGTTTGATTGTTTGTTGTTTGATTGTTTGGTTTGTATTTGAATATTCATCACAAACTCATTAACAAACTTAACAAGCTGAAAATGTTGGTTCTTTAAAGTTAATAAAAGTTATTAAAATGGTTTAATGATTTTAAAGATTAAAAATTGGTTTTAATCTAAGAACCATAGGACAAATACAAGTACATAGAGTTTTCTAAACTAGAATTAAGAAATCTCTAAAATTTTAAAAACGAGATCAACACCGTCCTTTTACACAACACTTGAGTCACTTGGGAACTCTTAGTGGGATAAAGGTCACCTAACCATTTTGAGGGAACTTGTGATTTGAGGTGAGAATGCCTTACTTATGGGATAAAGGTCACCTAACCATTTGTTTTGGCAAACTCACACGTGGGTGTAAGTAGGATGTCTTGATTTGCAAACCATGTTAAATGGATCACCTACAATGTGGTTTCCAAATGGTGTGATGGGATTTACATGCCGACTTTACATATGATGTTCAAGGGTCGATCCCATACCTCTAGAAGTTGCAAATGGTTGCAACCGTCAATCGTTGACCACCTTATTAATTTAAATCGTGGGATAAAGGTCACCTAACCACAATTTAAATGTAATGTTGGGTTCTAGATTTTAATATATAATGACCTTAATAGGCATTAATTATTAAAATTGATAATATCGAAAATACTAAATAAAACTTTGTTAAATTTTGTAGATGGCCTCTAATAATGATAATTCCGATAACTCTTCCGCGTCCAACCAATCTTTACGAGCGATCCTCCAAAAGGAACGTCTAAATCACAACAACTTCATCGATTGGTATCGAAACTTGAGAATCGTTCTCAAGCAAGAGAGAAGATCGTACGTTTTAGACGACCCTATCCCTGATCAACCTAGCGAGGATGATGAGGAGGCCTTGAATGATTGGCTAAAGTACACTGAGGACTCCGTCCAAGTGTCTTGTCTCATGCTAGCGAGCATGACTCCGGATCTCCAAAAGGAGTATGAACACCACGGGGCTTATGACATGATAACCCAGCTGAAGGAAACGTTCCAACAGCAAGCGAGGGTTGAGCGTTTCGAAACGGTTCGAGCACTCCATGCATGTCGTATGGACGACAACCAATCTGTTTCATCTTATGTACTTAAGATGAAAAGTCATATTGACCGCCTCGAGAGGCTTAATTGTCCCGTCTCGAAGGAATTGCCACGGATTTGATCCTCAATGGCCTTACCAAAAGGTTCGAGACATTCGTGTTGAACTACAACATGAATGCTTGGGATAAAAGCATTGGTGAGCTTCACTCAATGCTCAAAACGGCCGAAGCGGCCATGGGTAAAAGAGTTTTACCCGTTCTCACCATTAATGAAGGTGGGAACAACAAAAGGCCTCGTCCCGCACCCAAGGCAAAGGTTGCCAAGGGTAAGGGACCCGCTTGGGGAAAAGGGAAAGGGGTGGCAAGGGTGCCACCCAAACCACAAGAGAAGAAGCAAAAGGTTGCTACAAATGACCCATGCTTCAAGTGTGGGGAGATTGGACATTGGGCAAGGAATTGTCCTGTCCATCTCCAAGAGTTGAAAGCCAAGAGGGATGCCGGGCAGACCTCAGGTACAATATACATGATTCATATTGATCTTAATGTTACATCTTCTAACACATGGGTATTGGATACCGGATGTGGAACTCACATTTGCAATTTGTTGCAGGGGTTCACAAGAAGTAGGGACTTCAAACAAGGGGATGCTAGCCTCTTCATGGGAAATGGAACTAAAGTCTTAGTTGAAGCTCGTGGAGACTACATCCTAAGACTTCCAAGTGGTTTGGAAGTTATTTTGAAGAATGTTTTGTATGCTCCTAGTTTGACTAGGAACATTATTTCTGTATCCCAATTAAGACATTATGATTATGTATTATCTTTTATTGAAAATGATATTCATGTTTCTTTAAATGGTATGTTCTATTTTAAAGCTATTCCAATTAATGGTATTTATGAATTGGTTCATGAAAATACTTTAAATAGTTCATTGTACCAAACTAACACCAAGAAACTCAAGTTGGACTAAGTGATACCTATCTTTGGCATTGTCGTCTTGGTCATATAAACAAGAAACGTTTACAAACACTTCAAAAGAATGGTCTTTTAAAAACAAATGAATGTGATTCATTTGATGTTTGTGAGTCTTGTTTACAAGGTAAGATGACTAAGGCACCCTTTAGTGGAACTACCGAAAGGGCAAAAGATTTATTAGGAATCATACATTCGGATGTATGTGGTCCTTTTAAGCCAATGACTAGGAGTGGTGAAAGATACTTCATTACCTTTACCGACGATTATAGTCGCTATGGGTATGTGTACTTGTTAAGGCACAAAGACGAAGCTTTTGAAATATTCAAAATCTTCAAAAATGAAGTAGAAAATCAACTCAACAAGTCAATTAAAATTCTTCGTACCGATAGAGGAGGTGATACCTAAGTGATGCCTTTCAAAATCATCTTAGGAGTTGTGGATTGTCTCACAACTCACTCCACCTGGAACAAAACATAATGGTGTGTCTGAGAGGAGGAATCGAACCTTATTGGATATGGTTCGATCTATGATGGCTAGAAGCACATTACCTCTATCATTTTGGGGTTTCGCTCTGCTCTCCGCGGCCCGTATTCTAAATATGGCCCCAACCAAAAAGGTGGAAAGGACACCTTTTGAGATATGGCATGGAAGGTTCCATCCCTATCATACTTAAGGTTTGGGGTTGTGAGGCTTATGTTAAAACTCCCACCCCAAACAAATTGGAAGTCCGATCCACCAAGTGTATCTTTATTGGATATCCTAGAGATTCTATGGGATATTATTTCTATGATCCACTGGAAAAAAAGGTGTTTGTTGCCAGAAAGGGTGAGTTCTTAGAAGCAAAGTTACTTATGGAAGGAGCTGGCAGTAGAACAGTGGATCTTGAAGAGGATCAAGAACCACAACCCGATATACGTTTGGTTGAAAGTAGCACTCAACATGAGGATGTTGAGGATGATCAAGGGGTTGATCAAAACACACAAGACGTTCGCAGAAGTGCTAGAATTAGTAATCCGCCTGAAAGATACGGATTTTTCATGGATGGATGCTATGTGATAGATTCTGATGAACCAACCACATACCATGATGCAGTGTCCAATACGGATTGTGACAAATGGCTTGAACCATGAACGTTGAGATGCAATCCATGTATGACAATCAAGTATGGGACTTGGTTGTACCACCTCTTAACTCCAAAATAGTTGGAAGTAAGTGGTTTTAAGAAGAAAACGGATATGCATGGAAACTTGGATACTTATAAAGCTAGACTTGTAGCAAAAGGTTTCACTCAAACTCAAGGGGTTGATTATGATGAAACCTTCTCACCTGTTGCGATGCTAAAGTCTATAAGGATATTGTTTGCCATAGCTGCTCATTATGATTATGAGATTTGGCAAATGGATGTCAAAACCGCTTTCCTAAATGGATATCTTGAGGAAGATGTCTATATGGTTCAGCCTGAAGGTTTTGTCGATCCAAAACATCCTAATAAAGTATGCAAGTTAAAGAAATCAATCTATGGATTGAAACAAGCATCGAGAAGCTGGAATCATCGCTTTGATGAGGAGGTCAAGAAATTTGGCTTCATCAAAACGCTGATGAGGAAGTGTGTGTATAAGAAGGCTAGTGGGAGCACAATAACTTTCCTAGTATTGTATGTTGATGACATACTGCTATTTGGAAATGACATTCCAACCTTGGAAGGTGTAAAAACCTGGCTTGGAAGTTGTTTTTCCATTAAGGATCTTGGTGAAGCCGCTTATATTCTGGGAATAAAGATCTATAGGGATAGATCAAGGCGGTTGATTGGTTTGAATCAAAGTGCATATATTGATAAAATCTTGAAAAGGTTCAAGATGGAGAATTCTAAGAAAGGTACCGTACCTATTCAAAGAGGAACGATATTGAGTACGGCTCAATGTCCAAGCTCAAAGGAAGAGCAAGATAAAATGAAGGCAATCCCATACGCATCTGCTATAGGATCCATCATGTATGCAATGATATGCACTCGACCGGACGTGTCATGCGCCTTAAGCATGACAAGCCGTTACCAGCAGAATCCTGGAAACAGTCATTGGATGGCTGTTAAGAACATACTTAAGTACCTAAGGAGGACAAGAGATATGTTCCTAATCTATGGATCTAGTGACGAGGAACTCGTTGTAAAAGGTTACACGGATGCGAGTTTCCAAACCGATCGTGATGATTCACGGTCTCAATCGGGATACATTTTCATTCTGAATGGAGGAGCTGTCTCTTGGAAGAGCTCCAAACAGGATGTGGTGGCTCTATCAACTACAGAATCAGAATATGTCGCCGCCTCATTGGCAGCTCAAGAAGCTGCATGGTTGAAGAAATTCATTGCCGATCTGGGGGTTGTCCCTTCCATTCAGGAACCCCTAGAGATCTTTTGTGACAACGAGGGTGCGATTGCTCAAATCAAGGAACCTCGTGCTCATCAAAAGACTAGGCACATTGAGCGGAGATTCAACTACATACGAGATGAAGTTGAAAAGGGAAAGATATGTATTCGCAAAGTTCACACGGATCAAAACGTTGCGGATCCTCTCACGAAGCTCCTTGAAAAGGCAAAGCATGAAGGTCATACTTGTGCCATGGGACTTCGATATTCTAGTGATTGGATTTGATCTGTAATTTTGTATTTGGATATGTGGAACTTTCTATTATTTGAATAAGTTATTTGGTTATAATGTTTCAAATAATATTCCATTTTAGCATGTTTAATCCATGAGTAAAATGTTTACTCTAAATGTCCGTAGTCGTTCATACCTGTGGGAGCAAGTTTGAAGGTAAGACTATTATGAACTTGGATTGGTTGATATTCATAAGGATGAATATAGAGCAATGGGTTGCTACCAAGTTCATAGATATTTGTGGGATACAAATATGGACTAACCCGCATCTCAAATTTTACTGCATGGAATCTTATTGATTGATCATAGTAATTTTGAGTAAAGGCGAATATCATTTGGTATCCTCCGACCTGAGATACATATTGGGTTTTGATATTCACCAAGTGTTACACCTTGAGCTTCTTCTTCACTATCCTGAAATAGTGGACAGTACATAAGGGTATTCAGGTATGACACGAGGTGTCTGTGAGAAACATATGTAGTCAAGATGGAATTTGTTCCTCTTATTCGTTGAGAGTTAGATGTCTAAGGCCTGATAAGTTAAATCAACAAGAAATGATCATTCTGTGTTCTTGGATTTAACATGACATCTGAAACAAAAGGATAGATGTTTGATTCACCTAGATCATTTCAAGTAGGGTACTTGAAAGGGATGATGTTATTGAATGGCTACAAGTCATGCGTATTAAGGGTAGTGAACCGTTGTTAGGCGGTATTTACTGCTTACATCAATCTTCTATGAATCTTGGGCAAGTGGGAGATTGTTGGATTCTGTGTGCCCAAGACACTTAGAATATTGATGCGGTTAGTACGTTATGATCCAAGTCGGGTTATACCCAATAACAAGTTTGGCAAACACCAATTAAATATTTAATTGATGATGTGATCATGCAATTAAATATTTACACCAATTTAGAAAATGGGTTTTCTAAATAAGTTGCATGTGAGTGGGAACAACTTATTAGGATAATTTGTTCAAACAATATTATTTGAAGTGTTGTTAAATTAGTTAAATGACATCAAATAATAGTGGGAATTACAACTTATAAATTAAATGGTTAATTGTATAAGTATGTAAATACATATATATATATTGTACATACAATTTTTATATGTCTAGTTCACAAGACATGTTAATGTGTGATAATCAAATTGAAGGGTTTTTAAAACCCAAAATTTCGGCCGCCCTCCCTTGGTTCCCCATTGGACCAAACTTGCTTTGGACACCCACACACACTTAATTCTTGTCTTGAACACTCCACAAGAGAGTACCACACAATTTACATGCAATAGGCTGAAATCTCTCCTCTCTCTCAACCTCACGGTTCTAACAAGAAAAGGAAGAGTTTTGAAGCTGATTTTTGGGTGATTCTACCTAACAAGAAGGGTGTTGCCATCAAGCTTGGGGTATACTAGCTTGAGGAGTCCTCCATTGGAGTCTTGGCCAAAAGAACAAGCATCAAAAACCCCATTTGGTCGACATTTGCTGCTGGAACAAGGTAGTTGTCACAGCTTGTTCTAGCTGTGATTTTATGTACGATATGTATGTTCATAGCTTGTTTCATTCACATACATGATCCTTTTGTTTGGGTTTGCTTTTCTACAATTGAATGGACACTAAGAACATGAAATATTCAGCTTATAAATTGGTTTTAAAGCTATATATGTCCGCTGCGTTTTCTGAAAGTTTAAATGGTTAAACATGGATTTTGTGTTCTTGCAAACCCTACAATTGTAGTAAGAGTTTGATACTTGTATGCATTAAGAAAAAATACGGTTATAACGAGAGAATATATTTCTGTAACAAGGAATGTTTCAATAATATCGAATATTTCTGATCAAATCATTCATCTATTACATTAGGTTGACACTCCTTATATAGAGTGCAATCGCTGCTGTTATCACGGGTAAGTGACAACTGGCAGATCTATTACAAAAATAACTAACTCTTAACAAACTACTGAAATGTTCACAACTACTGAGAACATATCAGAGTGTTAAGTACAAATTAAGAAACTACTGATAAGAAACTACTGAAACTACAACGACTGAAGAACAAGCTCTTCAGTCGTTTTACAAAACTACTGATAGATATAAAACTACTGATAAGCACAACAACTGAAGAAGTATTCTTCAGCTGTTGTGTCAAACTACTGAAAAGGTAAAACATAAAACTACTGAAAGGTAAATCGTCACAACTACTGAAGAAGACCTCTTCAGCTGTTGTGACAACGTCTGATACTTTGGTCTTCAGCACTTGTGTCTTC
The DNA here is from genome assembly GCA_025506515.1 of Flaveria trinervia. NCBI lineage: Eukaryota > Viridiplantae > Streptophyta > Magnoliopsida > Asterales > Asteraceae > Flaveria > Flaveria trinervia. Next base: position 43,780,966 of record CM046444.1, read on the forward strand.
AGACTTTGTCTTCAGCACTTGTGTCTTCAGACTTTGTCTTCAGCACTTGTCTTCAGACTTTGTCTTCAGCACTTGTGTCTTCAGACTTTGTCTTCAGCACTTGTGTCTTCAGACTTTGTAATCAGCTGTTGTCTTCAGCTGTTGTGGTCTTCAGTAGTTGTTGTGACGTCTATGGGACTTAAAGGTTTTTCTGATCCGGCTCATTGGTTCTTTTGGTCCAACATCACACACACACAAAATATAAACAGGCAATTAACAATGAGAGTATCACTTATTATGATCTTTTGATTTAGGGAGATCACATATGATTTATAAGACAAATTGATTCTACTAAATACTCAAACCGTCCTGGTAGGAAGGCTTTAGTAAATAGATCTGCCAATTGTTTTTCTGTTGCAATTTGAATCAATATGATTAATCCTTTTTCAGAGTTATCTCTAAGAAAATGATATCGAATTTCGATATGTTTTGTTTTTGAGTGTTGAACAGGATTAGCTGTTATGAACATAGCAGCTGTGTTATCAACGTAAATTGGTGTTTTAAGAAAATTGAACCCATAACCCAGTAATTGGTTTTGCAACCAAAGGATTTGAGAACATCCTACGGATGCAGCAATGTACTCAGCTTCTGCAGTTGAAACAGAGACATTTGTTTGTTTCTTACATTGCCACGAGACTAATTAGGGATCAAGAAATTAACACCCACCCAAAGTAGATTTTCTATCTTGACAGCATCCACCATAATCACTATCAGTATATCCATATAGTTCAAAGTTACCCTCGTAAGGATACCAAAGCCCTAAGGCTGGTTTACGTTTGAGATACCTGAATATCCTTTTGACAGCAATTAAGTGAGATTCTTTCGGGTCTGATTGATACCTGGCACATACACAAACAACATACATAATGTCTGGTCTAGATGCAGTAAGATACATCAAAGATCCAATCATTGATCTGTATAACTTTTGGTCAATAGATTTTCCTTTTGGATCAGGTTCAATCTTGGTGTTAACATCTGCTGGAGTTCGTATGGACTGATAGTCTTGCAATATAAATTTCTTTAAGAGCTTGTCAACAAACTTTTCTTGATTGATGAAGATTCCATCTGTAGTTTGCTTGACTTGAAGTCCAAGAAAGAAATTAATCTCTCCCATAGAACTCATTTGGAAACAAGATTTCATGATTTCTTCAAATTCATTGCATAATTTTGGACAGGTAGAACCGAATATGATGTCATCAACATACACTTGTACACATAAAAGATCATTATTATCCTTCTTTATGAATAAAGTTGGATCAATTTTCCCTCGAGTGTATCCATGTAGGATTAAGTGTTGTGATAACGTCTCGTACCAAATTCTAGGGGCTTGATGAAGTCCATATAAAGCTTTACTCAGCTTATATACTCGATGTGGAAATTGTGCATCCTCAAAGCCTGGATATTGCTTCACAAACACATCGTCAGTGATAGGACCATAAAAAAATGCACCCTTTACATCCATTTGATACACCTTAAATTTCATGAATGAAGCATAAGCCAGAAAAACTGGAATTGATTCAAGTCGTGCAACTGGTGCAAACACTTCATCATAATCTATTCCTTCTTCCTGTGTGTATCCTTGTGCAACAAGTCTCGCTTTGTTCCTTATTACAACACCACGATCATCAGTCTTATTTCTAAATAACCATTTCGTGCCAATTGCATTTTCTCCTTCAGGTAGATTCACTAAATTCCACACTTCTTGTTTGCGGAATTGAAATAATTCTTCTTGCATGGCTTCTATCCAACCATTGTCCTTTAATGCTCTGGTAACATTTTTAGGAACAATTTGAGAAAGAAAACAAGAGTATAAGCATACGTTTGCTTGTTCTGATTTACTCCGTGTTGTTCTCTCATTCAATGAACCAATAATCTGAGAAATTGGATGATTTTTATGAATACGAGATTTAGGAATCTCATCACATTGAATATTAACATCGAGATTTGTTTGATTCAAGTTGGAAAACTCATGTATCAAAGTAGAAGAATGTGGATTGAAGTTTGGAACTTGAGTAGGTGAATTGACAAAGTAATCAAAGTAACCTGTATCAACTACATCACTAGAGATGGATGATGTTCCAGACTCAGGTATCACAAACTCATTACCATCACTAGGAATATTTTGTGATTCTTCCTGATTAATTGACTCTGAATGATCTGAAACTGTATTTTCATGGTTTTGTCTTGTTGAATCCTTGACAAATGACAAAAATGGGTAGTCTGAGCTTGAATCATCTGGGTCATCAGAATCTAAATCTTCACTGAAATATCCAAGATATCCTCTTGAGTTCTTCTTATCTGTAGAATCAAGACAATTTGATTGATCAAACAAATTAGATTGAAAAGAGTTTGGTAATGAATCTAAGTCAAATAACCATGCAGGACCATTTGAAACTAATGGAAAAGAATTTTCCAGAAATTTAACGTTGAATGTTTTAAGGATTACACTCGTCCTAGAGTTGTAGACTCAATAGGCTTTTGAAACAGATGAATATCCAACAAAAAATCCATTATCAGATTTTGTTTCAAATTTTCCTAACTGATCACTTGAATTAAGAATCATCACAGGACAACCAAATGATTTTAAAAAATTTATGTTCGGTTTTCTACCAAACATTAACTCATATGGAGTTTTCAGTTTATCTTTCACGATTAAGATTCAGTTCTGAACGAAACACGCAGTTGATATTGCTTCATCCCAAAAAGTTATAGGACTTTTGCATCAGCTAACATAGAACGAGCAGCTTCAATCAGTGTTCTATTCTTTCTTTCAGCAACTCCATTTTGTTGAGGAGTTCTAGTAGCACTGAACTAATGAGCTATCCCTTTCTGTGCACAAAACATTTCAATGTTGGCATTTTTGAATTCCGTTTCATTATCACTTCTTATTATTTTCACTTTAGATTCTAATTGATTTTCAACTTTAATGATAAATTCTTTTAGTAAATCAGCTGTTTCAGATTTGGCATAAAGAAAGAAAACCCATGAAAATCTTGTGTAGTCATCAATGGTAACTAAACAATATGATTTTTGTCCAATACTCTTGACGTTTGTTGGTCCAAAAATGTCCATATGTAACATTTGAAGAGGTTTGGATGTTAAGTTTATAAGCTTGGACTTATAAGACGCTCTGTGTTGCTTTCCCTTCAAACATGCTGAGCAGTGATCATTTGTTGCAAACTTCTTAGATGAAAGACCAATTACATGATTTCGTGCTACAAGCTTGTTCATGTTTTTGAAATTTGAAAGACCAAGACGTCTATGCCAAAGCTGGCTTTCATCATTTGATGCCTTAGCAATTAGGCATGTTGTTTCAGTTGAAGGATCAACTTGAGACATATCCAATTTGTATACATCTCTATCTCTCTCAGCTGTAACAATCACCCAATCTTTGCTTATTTTGAAACCTGGCTTCAAAACATAACAAAATGAATCATGAATAGAACAGAATATGATTTGTCACATATTTGAGATACGCTTAAAAGATGAAAGTTCAACTATGAACTAAACTTGACTTTATCAAAGCTTATTATCCCATTGGATACTATTCCTTCTCCGGTTATTTTTCCTCCAGCATTACCACCAAAGGCGATGTGAGTTCCATCTTTTGACTTAAAGTCTTGTAGGAAGGCAGTATTGCCTGTCATGTGCCGACTACACCCACTATCCACATACCATGTATTGATTGGTCTTTTTGGGCGTACCTGCACTACAAGAAAGTTAAGTTGAGATATCTACCCAAGCCGAGATGGTCTTGGGCTTTCCAAATTTATCAACAATTGTGAATTGTTTATAATGGAGATTATTCAAATCAGGTTTATTTTTGATGAATTTACCAATTTTATTTTGAAAATTGTTTGATTTATTTTTGTGAACATTCATACCATTTGATTGATCATCTTTTGAAATGTATTGATGACTAATATTTTTATTAGTCATCCTTACAGATCTTGGTATGAAGTGTTCTTGCTTGTTATGTTTTGAGCTCACATAATTGTTCTTAGGAAAAGATCTCAAACCTACATTAGGTATTCTTTAAAATCCATTAGTTTGATTTCTCAAATATTCTGGATTAACAAATCCTTTGCTCATGTGTGATTTTGCAAAGTTTCTAGTGAGAGATCTGTTTCTAAAGTAACAATTTGCAGTGTTGTGAGTCTTTTCATCATAATAAGTACAATATTTGTTATAATAACAATCTGCTGTCGAATGATTTCTCACATATGTGACAGTACTTGTTGAAGTAGCACTCAGCAATATTATGATTTTTCATATCATAAATTTCACAGTACTTTTGTGGAGTTAAAAACAACTTTTTGTTAACTTTTGACAATGACATAATGTTTGATTTTGGTGTCAAATAGTTAAACTGTTGTCTTTCATTTTTTACATTTTGATTTTGTGTTAGATTATTGTTCATTTGTTTAACATGAACTTCCTTCTTGAATGTATTAGGAACAAATCTTTTTGCTACAGCGAAGAGTTTGAATTTGAACTAGATTTTAGATCAGAGTGTGATTTGTTCATATATTTGCTTTATTATTTGGAAGAGAATTCATATTTAACATACTGCTGACACAAATTTTATTGGTTTAAGCTTTGATATTTGATTTATTGTTTAAATCAAATTTTTTGAACTTTTGTTTTGTTCAGATGTTGCTTTTGCAGATTTCTTTCTTCTTCATTTATTCTTTGATTTAGAAGAACTTGGTTTATTTTCAGATTGAACATCATTAGAAGAAGATTCCTTTTCTGATTGAAATTGTTTCATATTGATGGTGTTTGAATCTTTTGATGTTCCTATTTGTTGTTTATCCTTGTTTTGAACTCTCACTTCTTCTATTACATCATGAATTTGATCAGAAGAGATATTTTGTTTTGGTTATTTTGGTTCATAGATTTTTTCTTGATTGGATGACCATTTTGATTTTTTCTTGATCTTTTTCAACAAACACTTGAACATTTTCTTTTTCTTCTTCTGCATTCTTATTTTTGATCTGGAAGGCTTTAAGTTTTGCTTTATTTTTAGGTGAATGATCATGAGTATTGAAGTTCTCTGCTAGTGTGTTTGTGATAGATTCAGGCATAGGTTCATGAGTGAAACCTAACCCTGCTTTTTGTTTATCTTTTCTTTCACTGATTAGTTTTTCTACTATCATTTTTGAGCTCTTTACTTTTGCCAGATCAACTTGAGTAGCAGCATCTGCTATTTTCTGTTGTTCAAGATTCTTGGTCATCTCTTCTAGTTGTTTTGTAACAATTTCTAAATCTTTGATTGTTTTGTTCCATGAAGTTTGAAGAGAGATAATCTTTTGATCTGTAGTTTTATGATCAGATTTAAGTTGGTTATGCATAGATTCCTTTTGTTTTAGCTTTTCACAAATTTTGAATGAAGAGTTTCTATAGTGTTCAACATGTTCATAGCATGATTTGGTGCAAAGTTTTTCTCTTACTTCTGATGGTATTTTAGGAAACTTTTAACTGTGGTTTCAGGTTTTAAAGTAGAAGAGTTAACCTTTGGTTGATCAGACTGAGCCATTAGAGCTACTTCCTCTGTATCCTCCTTAGGATCAGACTTATCACTCCAATCATAGTCATCTTCCTCTTCATCACTTTCCACTTTGGGTCATGTTTTCTGACCAATCTTCTTCTTGAATTTCTGCAATAAGAGATAAACTTGATGTTAATTAATTTGTAAACTGATCTGCATATGCACTCAAATCATATCCATCTTTTATGCTGACTACTAGTGCTTTCTTTGTTTCATCAGATGATTTGGTTTCATCTTTAAGCTCTAGCATAAGAAGACTTTGATAAGGCTTTTGAAAAGTCTTCTGAGCTTATTGAAACCTTTGATTGCTTGAGCTTGATTGAGCACTTCTTCCATTATTCCTTGGAGCTTTGCATTCTCTTGAAAAGTGTTCATAACGGTTACAATTAAAACATCTAGCTTTTGACTTGTCAAATCCAACAGTCTTGTTTGCACTTGGCTTATATTTCTTGTTGACATAAGAATGTTTTGGAGTCCTGTAGGCAATCATCACCATCTGCCAGTTCAGGTCCATCTCTTCAACATCTTTAGGATCCATCTCAAATAAATCCTGCAAAACAAAATCTAGTTGAGTTAAATGGCTACCTTGATATGCTTGAAAGCTAGCCATAAACGCAGTGAATGCAGTTTTGGACTCTTCATCCTCTAATAGGATATTAATCATATCTTTAACTTTGCTAGATTTAGCAGAGTTAGATGATGAAGAAGTCTCTGTTTGAATATTTGATGATTGGGACTGTGGTTTAGGAGGAGATTGAGAATGAGACTGAGTTGTATAAGCAGGTGCACTGGTAAATGATGAATCAGTGAAAAATCTTGCTCCAACAAACAGATCTCCCTCTTCTTCAGGACTTTTCTCACTCTTTGCCATGAATGCATTCTCTATAGTGGTTGCAGGAGAAGCAACAAACTGATATTGAGACATTGATGCTGCTCTATCATTGTTCCTTGAGCTTTTATCAATCTCCACTGATTAAATTTTTGCAATAAGAAGATCTAGATCCATTAGAAAATTCTCAGTATGCTTTAGTAGAGTTACAGTTTGTTTCCATGATGATGGTAAAGCATTGAGTAGTCTGAGATTTAAATCTTGAAGATCAGGTTTGATACCAGCTGTTGATATCTTAGTATGAGTTGAACAAATCTGTTCATCATCTGATTTATTGTCTCTCCAGACAAATGTTGAAACAATTCTAATTGTCTTTTCAGCTTTTGTTTCTTTAGATTTTGAATCTCTTACCTCCTTCACAAATGATCTTCAATGCTTTATATAGTGTATATCCAGTTTGATATGCATCAAGCCTTGTAATAACTTCCAAAGGTAGTCCTTTACACATCAATGAATAGGCTTTAATATCATTCTTAACTCTTTTCAGATCATCTCCTTGAGATCATCTTCTGGATAAGGTTCTGGAGAATCTTTAGTGTACACAAACCCTCTGTCAGGTCCATCAGTTATTATAGGAATGTATGGTCCTTTTTTCTATAAATTTCCAAAGATCAGTGTCAATGAATTAAAATGTTGTTTTAGCCTAAGAGACCAATTTTTGAAATCAGCTCTATTTTTAAGTTTTGGAACCCTGTTTTCAGAGTCTTCTGATTTCACCATTTTTATATTTTTTGTTGTTTTCTTATATTTTGAATTTTAAAAAAAATTGAAAAAGTTTTCAAAGAATTTTCTTTAAAAAAATTCTAAGTATCAAGGTTGAAACGCCTGAAAAGTATTCAAACGTCTCAACAGTTGATGCGTCTAAGTTGAGAGTTGTCTAAGGGAATGCCTTAGAAAATTTTTCAAAACGCCTAAAATTGATGCGTCTGAACAGTTGTAAAACGTCTAAACAGTTGTGATGCGTCTACACAGTGTTGATGCGTCTACATAGTGTTGATGCGCCTACACAGTTATCAAACGTCTAAACAGTTCAAATACTTCTCAACAATGATATGTCTGGACTCTCGAACAGTGATCAAACGTCTGAACTGAAAACGTCTACACAGTGTTGGTGCGACTAAAGAGTAGTCAAACGCCTAACACTTGGACAATTTTTCAGCAAACTTCAACCCTAATGCGTCATATTCATCATGTTCATATGAAAATAACAGACTCAAATCTTTTGAATTCTTCAAATGTAGATGAAATCAATTGAAACTTTTCAATATTGCGAGTTTTATGCCGATAAATATTCTTCTTAATATCAATTTCTTCAATTTCAACAACAAATCACTCAATTTTTGAAATTTCAGTTCGAAAACTTCAACTCTTTTTCGAACAACAAATTCAACAAATTTACTTGAATTTGATGAATTGAACCGCAAATTGTGCTTCAAATCATGTTTCTAATGATGAAACACAACTGAAATTCACAAATTTTCAATTGAATTGTATCTCAATCACAGATTCAGTGAGATTTTTGAGGTTTTCAAGTTCGATAAACTTCAAAAAGAATCAATCACTAATAGCTTACCAACAGCTTTGATACCATTTGATAGGATGAAATGAATCAATCTGTGATGATTTATGAACACAATTCAAAGAAATTCACACAAAGTAATCAAATCAAAACAAGATATCAACAAAATTCATGTTTTCATTAATATCAAGCTAAGACAATTACAAGTATGAAAGCAGGTTCGAATCTCTTTCTATCTACCTGCAAGTCTAAGCTATTTATACTGAAAACAAAAAGTAAAGGAACTAACAAATTACACTAATAGTCCCTATACTATTACAAACTATTAAACGACAAATAAAGACAACATGTTAATCTTTCTTAGAGCACTTAACAAAGAGACTAATAATTGAAGAAGAACCAGCAAAGAAACAAAAAGATGACCCAAGAAGTTTAGCTGCAATTGCTGAATTTTTGGAAGAACATGAGCAGACAGAAGCTCAGTTGAAAAAATTGGCTGGAGCAATTGATCTAGAAGAAGGAGAAATTGCTGGTGGATATGAAGTTGAAAAGGATGTTCTCATGGACAGTCCTATTAAAGCAGAATAGGTAGTGGAAGACATGGTAACCAAAGCACAAACTGATGACTTGATGATTAAGGCCATGTTTTTGATTAATCAAGGCTATGATCCTGATGAAGTGTTTGGAATGACTTATGAGAGAATGAAGGAGGAGGAAGAGAAAGTAAAATTTTTGCTTTATCCAATAATAGACACTGAATATGAGAAAACAATGACAATGGATACTCCAAAACATAAAGATTCATCTTTGAAGAAATCAACAGGGTATGAAATACCATTGCCAAGAAGGGGTCCCCTACACAAACTGTCTCAAATAAGGAAATCATCCTCATCCCATGAATCATTATTTTTGATGCTTATAATATGTCTGATAAGGAAATGAAGGAATATCTCTCAAGTCAAGGATTCACAAGAAGATGGATTGCTAACATGAAGACAAATTCTTTAAGGGCTACAACTCTTTAATTGATCAATGAAAAAAAAGAAAAACTCAAGAAACTAGAAGAAGAATTGACAAAGACCAAACCCAGAAGCAGAGTGTCAGCTGAAGACATGCTCTTGAACCAAAAAGACCAAGAACTACTTGCCCCAGTGCTCCATAAGTACCCTGAATGGTTTGCAGAACCATCTCAGTTGAAACTGCAAGAAGGACCGACCACTGCAGAACTAATGAGAGGGGTGTCTACTCCCAAGGGCAAGGTAGATCAAAAGATAATATCCTGGAAGTATGACAGCACATGGAACATGTTCATAGTGAAGAGAATCTCAGGGCTAGTACAATTCTTTACAGATTACTCAGCTCTTGTAAATGCCTTTGAGATTCATGATTTGAAGGAGCTAGCTCAACTTGAACTGATCAATCATGCAGCTATGTTCACGGGATATGAATTTGAGAACATACTTAAGATGTTTAGAAGAACAAAAACTTCAATTCGTTAAAGACAATTTGCTTCAGAAAAGATAAAACTTTTGTCAATCCACTGGATAAGAACAAAAAGATGGAAGCAGAGGAAATTGTATTCCCTGAGTTGAAGGTAAAGCCAACTGAATCATTAAAGAGGAAAGTAGTATCTGGTACTCATTCCTCCACTCCCATCTCAAACGTGTACTATGATGAGAAAACCTATGAGATGGTGATAGAAAGGAAGTGGGGAGGAAAGGAATGAGCTGACATAAGACTATTCAGTGGATATGAAGTAAGATTACTTGATGAATCATACATCCACTACATTTATACCAGGCACTTCAGGGAATTAAAGAACAAATTTGGTGAACAAGACATGCACTTCTTTCTGAAATGCATCAAGTTGTTGAAACTGGCCTATGATCGAATAAATATTAAAATAGACAAAAGAAAGAAGAAGAAAACACCACTGAAACTTGGAAATATTGTTAAACTTGAAGTGGATGTAGGAGGATGTTTATTAATTCATAGAGATGGTCTTTCTACAATCTCCATCTCGGAACCTATTTCACTGAAAAAGTTACCAATGGAAGCCATCTACAACTTGAGTAGAATGAAAATACATGTGCTAAGTAGAGACAGGATGTCAGAAGCAACTGATTTTGTAAACATGATCAAGGCTATCCTGGATCCTACTAAAGCTGCATTCATACTACCTCTTGTAGACCCAACTAAATCATCACAACATCAATCACCTCCTATACATTGAGGCAAGCTAGGCTGTATAATCCTTAGGGGGAGTATTGTTGCACCCAGAAAAGATCATACACGCCAACTCAATGGGTGAATTGATGATTGCTCAGCTGGAATCCCACAAGTCCAAGATGAAATGCGGATGAAGATCTACAAGGAAAATAACAAGTGTTATCTTCTGCATTAGTTAATGCGGAAGACATAACTCTCATGCAGACAAGTGTTTACTCTTCCGCATTGACTAATGCGGAAGACAATACTAATGCTGAAGAACATGTTACTCTTCCGCATTGACTAATGCGGAAGAATAAAAAAAGATGCGGACAAGACTTTGCTCATCCGCATTGACAAATGTGGATGACCAACCATATGCGCACAAGTATTTGTTTATCCGCATTAACCAATGCAGATGACCAACTTACTAATGCTGATGATCAAGTAGAAATGCTGATCAAGATTAACTCATCTGCATTTGTCAATGCGGATGAACAAGCAGAGATGCGGATCAAGACTTAGACTAGTTTCTGATGTAATAGGTCAGGGGTAGTTTAGTCATTTTGTAAAGGCATCTTGTCTGCCTATAAATAGAATAGTTAACCTCGTTCTGAGGTGACGGCAGATAGATAGAGAATTTATGTTGTAATTATTCTCTGTAACTTATCAACTTTCATATATCAATACAAACAGCATTTATGAGTAATTTTCTTGCTTTGAATGTTCTTTGATTATTTGTTTCCACCACTCAATCATTGACTTGATTATCATATTCGATTCTTAGTAAGAATATCACTCTTACTCAAACCTAGTCATTGTTTGACCATCCAAAAATCAAGTATCTTTATAACCAAATTATATGCCTAAATCCAAGTACTTTTATGACTGATTCATATGTCTACTTTGATGTTGCTAATCTAGACCACGTAATGCAACAAACAACATCTCTTTGTCTAAATCCATGTACTTTTATTTTTTGATAAAATTATATGCCCTATTCAAAATCTGACTATAACATCATATATAAAAAAATCATAAATTTAATCATAAGAAAGCACCAATTATAAATTATAAAGTCAAATATATTCAAAAAGCATGAAGAACACAGGCTATTAGAGAGACAATGAAGACCACATCAACTTGAGGATTGGTGGATACATGTTCATAACGTCATTGAGATGAAGTACAACCATGAATTGCAAAAAGCAAACATCCATGTTTGTGTTGACATGAAAAGTGCATATTTGCCAAAAATGAAGAAATCATAACAGGTTTAGTGGTGGAATCCAACAAGGCCATAGCTCGTACCTTTAACAACGTCAAAAGAGGCGAGTGAGGGAATTGCGTTGGGGGTGAAGATGAAATAAAAGAAGATGAAGAGCGAATCAAATATGACCTTAAACGGCAATCTGAAAGTCGTAACAATACAAGGATTCTTGTGACTAAGATGATGAAAACCCAAAGATCCTTGCTTCTTCAATTTGGATGTCTACGGATTTGGATTATTCTTTCATGATAGCCTGGGAACCAGAAATTTTGCTTTGAGATTTGAATTTCAAAATGAGATTTAGGGTTTCAATTTAAAGCTGCTTGTTTGAAAGGGGAACTTAAAGCTTTGTGAGTTGTACATCATGCTTCAAGAGTTGTAAAACTCTTAAAATTAAGAGTTTTGTGTAAAATGACTTTCTCGTCCTCTCTATATTCATATTAATATAGTATAGATTAACCGATATCTTTTATTTAATATGTGGTAATCAAGTAAATGCAAAGTTACTCCTAAAGACTAGAGACTAGCTACTACGAGATAAAATAGGAAATACAACAAGGTAAAATCATTTGAAACTATTGGTGGGAAGCAAAGCTTTTGGTGAAGATGGGTTGTTACTAATATCATCTGCAAGATGGACGAGCGTGAGAGAAGTTCATTCTTGGATAGAAGCGAAAGTAGGAGCGGATAGTCAGCCTCTTAATAGTTCATAGGTCTGAATGGTTCAGCACTTAATGATTCAGATCGTTTGTTTCACTAGAAAATGATTGAATGGTTCAGACATTTGCCTCTAAATTATTAAGCATTATACTAGTATTGAATGATTAAGAGGTCTAATGTTGAATGGTTAAGAACTCTTATCTGAATTGTTAGGCATTTGCATTTGAATAGTTAAATGATATACTAGCTCTTAATGGTTAGACCTCTTAATGATTCAGGACTTAATGGTTCAGACCTCTTATTGGTTAAGCACTTAATCATTCAGAAGTTGCCAACAACCTCTAAGACTGATATATGACGTGAGACAAGTTTTTATCATTTTTGTTAGTATATAGGCTAGAGGAGAATGAGAATTTCCTCTCATCTTTCAATTGAAGCTAAGGTTCTCCAATGTAATATAATGGCTTGTTTAGGTACAACAAGAAATTCATACAATAGTGCAAGGAGGGAAAACAAAAACAATATTCTTTGTTGCATGTTCTCCTAATATTATGACTACTGACTTGTTCATAGAAATAAGAGTCCTGACTAGTATACCATTGTTATTCATACTATATCTCATGATATATGTCATGGTTTAAGTAGGGGTTTTCTAATAGCATGTGCAAGTTGGTCAACCCTGGCTATGTGAGTTAATCGTATAGTCCCACCTTGAACTTGTTAATGCATAAAACAAAAGTCTTAAGCGACATGCTTCATTATTGAATTAGAGACTAGGATGGCCGATTAGCGAAGGGTGATTCAGTTATCACAGTATAGTGCTGGAGTAGTAATTGATTTGTAACAAAAGTCAAATATTAATTAGAGCAACCAGTATACAACATGTGTTGTAGATGACACACCCGGGAACTCAACCTTCATTGTTAATCAAGATAAAGTTTCTTTTTGCTTGGAGCTCCAATAAACTGGTCTTAAGCCTAAATAAAAATCTTAGCCGATTGTGTTTCGATAAATAGATTTTTCACCCACCCAATCAACATCGATAAACATATGAAGCTAGTGTATCACTTTGACATCATGAGAACCTATAAAGGTGAATTACACTTGGAAATAAGGCCATTATGCATAATGTCATGTAGGTAACATAACAATCTTTTTAAGGCATCCCACTAAATGTTGGTTGGTTTGTGCATAATTAAAGGAGATATTTTGTTTATGGTAAATGAAACATCATGGCATGTAAGAGATAGATATTATAGAGCTTCGATCCTACTAAAGTATGATAATTAGTGTGGGAGAAGAGAGGTGCACTATCCAATCCAGTAAGAGTGACCGAACATCACATCAGCATGGTAGTCAGTTTATATGCACTCGTATAAGCTTTTACGAGGAAATCTAAAACATATATGTATTTTAAGAATACAAACCATTTATATGAGGAATAACTTCAACATCAAGGAAGTAGGATAAGTCACCAAGATCCTTAAGAGAAAGTGGAGAATCGAAAGAGGTGATAAAAGACTTTTAGCAGAAGGATATAATCCCGTGATGATTATATCATCAACGTACACTAAGATGAACATAGAAGATTGACAAGTTTTGTTGACAAAACGAGACGGATTAGGAAAGATTGGTTTCAAATGTATAGAGAAGACATGATTTAAGCTCATCGTATCATGCTCATGAAGCTTGATGGAGTCCATAAATCACTTTGTTAATCTTCCATACATGGGAGGTAATGAAAGAACAAAAAAATCTAAAGGTTGACTTATATAAACAAACTCAATGAGTGTTCCTTGATAGAATAAATTGTTAATCTCTAATCGGTGAAGTGAGCAAATATTAAAGGTGGCAAGATTAAGAAGAAGATGGAGAGTAGATAGGTTTATAATGATACAAAATGTCCCCATCTAATCTAAGCCAAGACCATGGTGAAAGCCTTTAGTGACTGGACGAGCTTTAAGACAATCAATCATGCTATCGAGTTTAAAGTTAGTTCGATAAACCCGTTTCATCTAATAATACTCAGTGCAGATTTTAGAGTAATAATAGTTCAAGTTTGATTCTGATAACTCAAATTGCATTGCTAGATAGTAGATGGTTCAGGAAGAGAGTGAGTTATAGCGTGATAAAGAATAAAATCTGAATTTATATACTTTAGATTTAGGTTCTTGTTGGGATGAGTACAATGAGGATTAATTTAGTTCAATTGTGAAGAATGCTATCTTTAAAATTTTAGTGTGTAAGGAGGAGGAAAACATTGGTGAGGAAAGTCTTGTTGGTGAAGATATAGGTAGAGGGGTAGTGTTGGAAGGGATTGATAGATGGGAGAGCCAACAGTCTAAAATGGGTTTGTTGGTGGAGTTGGATCGATGGCAAGGAGTTGCTAAAGAGTAATGACATTGGTGTTGGAGATAGGGTTAAATTGAGTATACAAGTATAAGAGGATTTGTAGATGGTGTGGAAGTGAATTGAAAGGATTGGATGTATTGGTTTATGAAGGGTAACCATGTGTCTAGACTACGAGGAGGTGGTGTGGGAGATTTCATAATTAATTCATTTGGAAAGACATGTTCAATAAATTAAACATAACAAGAAGGAGAAACACGATTGATAAGAGAATAATTAAATGATATGCATTTTAAAAAAAGAATGTCCCATAAATACACATGGTTTGGATATGGTTGAAGTTTATTGTTCAAGTAGAGACATAACCATTGGTAAGACGACAAAAAATAGAGTTAAATTTTTCATAATTTGAAACTTGTGAAATAGGATAGAAAACAAGAAATCTTTGTTAAGTGTGATAATGGGTAATCAATTAATGAGATTGTGTTAAGCATGTTTCAACTATGTGATGATTGTGTTACTCGGCATAACCATTATGCTTGGGTGTGTGAGGTAAGATGAGAGATTTCACAAGAGGCAAAAAGGGATGATGATTTAAGTTATCCCTCTGGTTGTTAGAATATAATAATAATATTTTTGCTTCAAGATAGTGTTGAACAAGATTCTAAAAACAAATAAATGTGTGAAGGAAGTCGACCTGATGTATAGGACCGGAATTCCCTCAAAATTCACTCAAAGAGGACTGTCTATCAACTCATAATGGTGGAATCAATATGAATTGATGCTTATCATGATCAAATCATGAGTAATCTAATCATTACGTATCAAAACAATTGAATAATCACAATTAAATAAAAAGTTTCATTATCATTCATCAAAGTGCTTGTTTGCAAAGACTATACAATTGACATAATAAACAAGCATTTCAAAAATAACAAGCAAATCGCTAAAAGTTCTTGTAAACTTGGTTGTTTTGACATAATCAGCATGAATTAATCTTCAATTTTTTTGCAAACTTTCACCTTGAACTAAAAGTTCTCGTAAACTTTCATAGTTTTCACATATGAATAAGTTTTCACAACATGTAACTCTTTAATTTCCTAAGCCTCTAATTAATTTTGAACTCTAGGATTTCCCTTTATGCTCAGTGAATCAAACTCCATCATTCATTAATATTGCCTACTTTATAGTTTCCCCCTTTAGTATATGATCCATTTTCCAAGGCCTTGTTCACCATCCACTCATATTGCAAAGATATAAGGTCAATTGTCAGTAAAGCTTCAATCTATTTGGCCTGTAACTTTAACAAATATTCTTTCCCAAACATAAAAAGATCCATATGATATATCGATTTATACTTTTTATATTCACATTCAATCATAACATGTCTCAAGCTAAATTCAAACCTTCATCTCATGAATTCTGCAAGGCTATTTGTGGACAATAAGGCATGCATAAAAATTCTTTTGGCTATCTTACGCTTCTTGTATACATGATTAATGTTGAATTTCTGTGTGCTTGGGTGAAAAATTAACTTCATTATTACCTTCTTAGCCTTAGTCGACTTCAACTTGCTAAATCCAGACTTACACTATTTATATAACAAGTTCTTGAACCATTTTGCCTTAAAGTATTGCTTGGATGGTATATACGACTTTAGTTTTGTTGGACCAAAAGAACCAATGAGCCTGATCAAAAAAATCTCTAAGTCTCACAGACATCACAACAACTGTTGAAGACTTGATCAGCTGTTTGACAAAGTCTGAAGAGCAACAGCTGAAGACCAAAGTACTGAAGACTTCAACAGCTGAAGACCAAAGTCTGAAGACAACAGCTGAAGACATCAGCTGATGACAACAACTGAAGTTCAAGTACAAGTATTGATGCCTTCAGAGTTTGTTACAACAGCTGAAGAAGCATTCTTCAGTTGTTGTGATGGTTTCCTTTCAGTAGTTTTCTGTTCTATTTCAGTACTTGTAAAATGACTAAAGAGCATGTTCTTCTGTCGTTGTAGTTTCAGTAGTTTGTTTTCAGTAGTTGTAGTGATAGTTAACACTTAGTATTTTTGTAAGAAGATGTCAGCTGTTTGACATCTTCAGTAGTTGTGTTAACTATCAGTAGTTTGAATAATTCTGTTAGATGTCACTATCAAGTGACATCAGCAGACGTCACATCTCCTATATAAGAGATGTGACCTAATTGTACGTGTGACATTCTGTTACCACGAAAGCGCATATTTAATGAAATATCTTTCGTAGAATTCTCTCTCTCTAAAACCGTTTACTCTTATATTGAATATCAATTGTGTTCTTGTGAATTGTCTAATTCATTGTTTGATTTCCGCTGCAATACTCTCTATTCAATCAAACTTAGATCACTGATCCTAACAAGTTTAGAGTATTCAAATATACAGTAGATAGCATATTAGACTCACTAACATTTCAATAATACTCTGTACTTCCATTTCTTGTTTTGATTCCATATATCTTTTTCCCCTTCATACATCTAGCTCAAGATTGGTGATAAATAACTAAACTTTCTTTCACTTTTGTTTTATCTAATGTGATAGAGGAGGAGCTTATAAAAAGGTGTTGTAGAAGACATGTGTAGATTGCAAAACCAACTCAACCAACACATTATTGTATTCCACCATGGGATCTGTGCTTTCTGTCGTAAGAGCTTTTCTAACACTAACATTTGTTGTTTAAGTGCAAACTCCAACTGTCTCTGCTATATTATCAGTAATACCCTTTGAATAATTTATAGAACTTCATCATAAGAACTTTAGACATATTCGTAGTAGTGAAGGATTCATTAACTTTTGAAATAGCATCATCACTTAAACCTAAAGATAATATTCCCTTGAACATCCTTATAGATCACCCCACTTACTTTGACCTTATTAAAATCATCAAGATCTATATTGTCATCTAGATCATCATGTATATATCCAAAATGGATTCACTTTGCTTGTAGATAATAAATCCTTGTCAATACAACTTCTTGAATTGTTTCTTTAAGATCTGCGTCATCAAGTTTATCTCCTTCGTGATCCTTATCTCCATCTATATCTATAGAACCTCTACATGTACTACCTATGTTTCTTAGACCCTCTAATGCATCAACACCTTCATCTTATTTCTTACTTGGCTTTTATGTTAGTTTCATAAGATCAAACACCCATATCTCTAATATGAACATCTACTGGTTCCATAGAAGGCTACTTTTGTTGGGTTCTTATATGTTGGTGCATGCATATGAAGAATATATCTGTATCAATTATATTATCATGTGTTGGAACTCTTGAAGATTAGCATATTAAGTCTTTATATTTTGTTTTTGTCATAATATAGGGACTTATTTTGTATATATATGTTCCTTAGTTTCATTGTTTAGTATAAATAGGATATTATGTATTTTGTGCAGGTGGACTTTTGGAGAATATTGTTAGAACTCACTCTATGTACATTGTATCCATTTGCTTTGCTATCAATGAATTTCTATGAATTTTGAAGTAATTGCATGTGTTTGATTACATTGTTCATATAATTAATAATTTCATCATAACATCAACACAGATCGATCCATTTGAACCTATCAAATGGTATCAGAGCCATCGGTTTAGTGGTTTGAAGCTTAAAATCAAATTTTGAACTCTGTGAATCATTTGATTATGTGTTTGATAGAAATTGATCAATTAATTGTTGGTTTTAGTTGTATTTCATCATTGGAAACATGAATTGAATCACAAGTGAGTGATTTCACACATTCAGATCTGAATTTTCATTAGATTTGTGTGCGAAATTGTTCTTCGTATTCGAACTAAAATTCAAACAAAAATTCTGATTTATTGTTCTTAATTGAGGATTAATTATCGGTGTATATACTACTTGATTGAAAGTTTTTACATAAATTAATCAAGTTTTGATGAATTTGATATGATCAGGTTGTTTGGAAGATGATGAATTAGGTGTTTGGAGTGTTAAAATGATCTGAAATTCACCTAAGTTTTTAGGCGCATAACAACTATTTAGGCACAAGAACATGGTTTAGGCGTTTTAGAGTTGGACGTTTTGACACTGTGTGGACGTTATAGCATTGTTTGGATGTTTTTAAAAACCAAGACTCCTAGTCGTTTGAAGATAGTTTAGGCGCTTCAAGTTGAAATTTCAGAAATTTTGACTAAGTTCCTAGACGCTTGACAAATGATTAGGCGCTTGACAACTGTTTGGACGCTTCTAAACTGTTTGGATGCTTCATAACTGTTTGGGCATTTCACCACTGTTCAAGCGCATCTTCATTTGGGCATTTCAGAATTCTACTAAGCATTCTCTTTGGTGTTTCTAGTTTAAAGTGGGCATTTCACAACTATTCAGGTGCATCAGAATTCAGATTTTTCATTCAACACTTAGAAATTCTCCTAAAAACTGAAATCTAAAATATCACCATTTCTTTATTTCAGTTTAAACTTTAAAAAAAACAAGATTAGATTATTTTCTTAAACTCAAATATTAAAATGGTTAAGTCTGAAGATTCTGAGAACAAAGTTCCTAAGTTGAAGAACAGAGCTGAGTTCAAAAACAGGTCTCTTAGACTGAAACGCCATCTAAACTCTATTGGTACTGATCTTTGGAAATCAATTGAGAAAGGACCACATATTCCTATTACATTTGATAGTCCTGATAGAGATTTTGTATGACCCAGAGATTCACAAGAGTATTATCCAAAAGATGGTTTACATGGTGGTGATCTAAAGAAAGTAAAGAATGATATTAAAGCCTACTCTCTTATGTGTAAAGGTTTACCTTTGGAGGTATGAACCAGGCTTGAGGGTTACTTAACTGGCTACACTATGTAGAAAGCCTTAAAAATCATTAGTGAAGGTGACAAAGAGATTTAATATCTCAAAAAGCAAAAACTAAAAATGCAACTTGAGTTGTTTGAGCATCTTTTTAGAGAGACAATAAACCAAATGATGAACAAATTTGTGCAACTTACTATTGACATTTCAATCATAGGCATTAAGAATGATCTTAAAGACTTAAAAGATAGACTTCAAATTCGCTTCCATCTTCATAGAAACAGACAGTAATACTATTAAAGCATACCAAAAAGTATCCCATGGATCTTGATCTTTTAATTCCCAAGATTGAGTCAATGGAAATTGATGAGAGCTCAAGGAACAATGACGAGTTGTATCCACTTCTTAGTATAAGTATGTTGCTTCTCCTGTAAATGCTATGGAAAATGCAATTTTAGCAAAGGATGTAAGTACTCTAGAAGATGACGGTGCGTGTTTGTGGAAGCTGGGTTTTTCACAAGTGCTCCTTTCTATTCAACTCAACCATAGTCTCCTCCTAAATCTCAAATGCCTAAAACTCAAACTAAGACTCCATCTTCTAACTTTGTTAAACCTGGCAAAGTTAATATGTCATAATATCCTATTACATGATGAAGAGTCCAAATCTACTTTTACAACCTTTATGGCAAGTTTTTAGGCTTACCAAGGTAGTCATTTAACACAAGTTGATTTTAATTTGCAGGATATATTTGAGATGGATCCAGATGATGTAGAGGAAAAAGATTTAAACTAGAAGATGGTGATGATAGCTTATAGGTTTCAAAAACATTCTTATGTGAACATATAATATAAACCAAGTACAAACAAAATAGTTGGCTTTGATAAGTTAAAGTCAAGGTGTTTCAACTGTAATAGATATGGCCACTTTTCAAGAGAATGCAAAGCTCTAAGAACTCAAGGAGGAAATGGTCAAACAAGCTCTAACAGTCAAAGATATCATCAACATTCTCAGAAGACATTTGAGAAGCCGTATCAAAGTCTTCCAATGCCAGAACTAAAAGAAGAATCAAAGACAACTAAAGAGCCCAAGAAAGCTCTAGTTGTTAGCATTAAGGATGGTTATGACCGGATTCCTTATACAAATTAGTTTATTACTTATCTTACTTCTGGTTTAGTACTTATTGTTGAGATTAATAATGAAGACTGGTTAGAAGACAATGATCCAAAGACAACTGGTGAATCAGACAATAAGGAAGACTATAACAAGAGTGACAAATCTAATCTAAAAGAAGATTTAGAAGAAGTGGCTCTTATGGCACAGTCAGAACAACCTATGGTTGAAAACTCATCATCTAATACTAAGACTTCATCTTCTTATCCTCAAATCATACTGGAAGTAAGAGAATAAAATGTGCACTAAAGCATATATTGAGCAAGTAGAACACTATAGAACATACTCATTCAAAATATGTGATAAACTAAAACAAGAAGAATTCATGCACAACAAACTTAAACCTGATCATAAAACCTCTAATGAAAAAATCATATCTGTTAAAACTTCTTGGAACAAAACCCTAATAGAACTTGAACTAGTAAAAGAAGCAACTTGCTAAAATAACAAAAACTTTAGAACAAGAGAAATTGGCACATGCTGCAACTTAGGTTGATCTAGCCAAGGTGAAAAGTTCAAAAACTATTGTTGAACAATTGGTAAATGGTAGAAAGGATAAAGATAAAATGGGTCTAGGTTTCACACATGAACCTATGCCTGAATCTATCTCCAACACCTTAGCTAATAACTTTAATACTCATGATCACTCACCTAAGAATAAAGCAAAGCTCAAAGCCTTTCATGAAAAGAAAAAGAATGTTCAATCTACTGTCAAAATTGAAACTGAAAAGATAAATATTTAAATATTTGAAGAGAAAGACTCAGAAAAGATTATAAATGGTCATCCGATAAAAGTTAAATCATATAAACCTCGACCAAAGAACAAGAAGTTGTTTGTCCGAAAAGGATCAAATGAATATGTTGTTGAAATATGTGAACATGAGCAATGTGTTGAAGAAGTCACTAAAATCAATGACAGGAAAAAAGGGAAATCTAAAGAAGATATATTAAAATCAGATACTTCATGTTCTGATGATTCAAGTTCTTATGAATCAAACCAAATTGATCAAAAAATTAAAGAATCTGAAAAAATCTTCTCACGATTCAATTCAACACCAAAGCATCAAAACATCATCAAGAACAAGAAATCAAACAACAAGAAAAACAACTGCTAAAGCTAAAAATTCTCAAATGAAAGAACCAATCAATCAATTCAATTTAAACCTATGAAGTTTGTGTCAGCAGGAACTTTTATCATGAACACAATCCCTGAAGTGACATCAAAACCAAAGATCAAATCTAACTCTAATCTAAAAATAGGTTTAGGTCCTAAGTCTTCCGCTATCAATAAAAGCTTTGTTTCTAAGGAGTCAAAGAATTGTGAAAATGTTCAAAAGCCAAAACCTAAAAGTGTAACACCCAAATTGTAACCAAAGAAAGAAGAAAAAGAAAGAATAGATATAAATCCCAACTAGAGGGACTAAAGGTGTAAAAAGGTACAAAATTTATCTATTTTTGTAGAAAAGTAACATGGCCGCCCATGCCATGCTACTTTTCACCTTTTGAAGATCTGATTTTAGAGAGAGAAAGAAGTAGAGAGAAAACTTTCGGGTTTTTGAAGAAGAAGAAGTGCAGAAGTGCAAATTCAAGGTAAGAATTCATTGTTTTAAGTGTTTTTAACCAGTTTTATCCTTGGGTGGGTGCTTATATGTATTATGTGTTCGGTTGTGGGTGTTTTGGTGGGTTTCTAGGTGTTTGAATTCGATTTGCAAACGGGTTGGAGAAGTCTTACCCAAAGAGCTGCAAAGGTGAGTTCTAGAACCCCTTTTTTACATGTTTTTAACTGTTTTGAGGTTGAAAATGCATGCATGAACTTTTTACATGTTTTATACCCGTATGTATGAATATGTGTATGTTGCATGTGGAGTTTGATTTTTGGGCTATGTATGTGTTTGATGTTGTTATGATTATGTTTCTAAGGCTTAGAATGCATGGTTTAAGCTTAGAACAGATAGGTGATGTTTGGGGACTGAATTATGATGTTTAAATGTGTTATAGACTGCTCATATGCCCAAACAGTAGCTCATGCCCCCAACAGATTAACTACCTAAGTGTTCCCATGCGTTCAAAACCTCATGCGCCCGAATAGTATTCATGTGCCTAGAAATTGGCTGAAATTTACTAAGTGTACATACGCCTAGATAGCTCATGCGCCTAGGCACTCATGCGCCTACATAGTGCTCATGCGCCTAGAATTGCCAGAATAGACTAAGTGTTGCTCATGCACCCCAATAATGCTGATGTGCCTGAAAATGGCCCGTGCACCTAAGTTGCTCATGCGCCTGCATAGTGCTCATACACCTGCATAGTGTGCATGCGCCTAAAGACTTAGAATATTTTCTTACTTTTCGGGGAAAAATTGAAATATAGGCTTTGACATGGGATGTTCCCGGGGGAATAGTAAGTTGAAATTTTGAAGTCAATAGTGATATGATGGGCATAGTATAATGATGTATGTTTGATGCTTATGCATGATGGTATGTTGCATGTATGTTATGCATGTGTGATGGTGCCTTGTATGGCGATGTATTGTATGTTGATGTTTATGTTCCGGTTATGTATGTTTATCTTTCCTGTGGCTTTACGTGTTATAGTTGTGAAAGAAATGATAAAGTATTATGTAACGTAAAGTGAAAGATAATGAAAAGAGGAACATAATGATAGAATGCATGCATTAATGAAGGAGAAAGTAATGAAAGGCTTGCAAGCAAAATGTACGGAGGTGCACAGCTCTAAAATGTCGTAAGCTCAACTATGTGTGGTTTAGCTAACCTGACAGGATCAGAGATCTCAAGTTTGATGGATTAGAGTGTAACGCAGCGGAATAGAACAAGAATTAGACAAATTATAGCAAGAATTTGATATTCGTATGCATTAAGAACAAATACGGTTGTAAAGAGAGAATGTATTTCTATGGAAAGGAATGTTTCAATAATATCAAATGTTTCTGCTCTATCATTCACAATTACAATAAGGTTGACACTCCTTATATAGAGTGCAATCACTACTGATATCACGGGATAGTGACATCTGGCAGATTTGTTACAAAAATAACTAAAACTTAACAAACTACTGAAATGTTCACAACTACTGAGAACATATCAGAGTGCTAAGTATAAAACATAAAACTACTGATACGAAACTACTGAAACTACAACGACCGAAGAACAAGCTCTTCAGTCGTTTTACAAAACTACAAAAAGGAAAACATAAAACTACTGAAAGAAAACCGTCACAACTACTGATGAAGACCTCTTCAGCTGTTGTGACAACGTCTGATACTTGGTCTTCAGCACTTGTGTCTTCAGACTTTGTCTTCAGCACTTGTATCTTCAGACTTTGTCTTCAGTACTTGTGTTCAGACTTTGTCTTCAGTACTTGTGTCTTTAGACTTTGTCTTCAGTACTTGTGTTCAGACTTTGTCTTCAGCACTTGTGTCTTCAGACTTGTCTTCAGCACTTGTGTCTTCAGACTTTGTCTTCAGTACTTGTGTTCAGACTTTGTCTTCAGCTCTTCAGACTTTGTCTTCAACACTTATGTCTTCAGACTTTGTCTTCAGCACTTGTCTTTAGTTTTTGTGGACTTCAGCAGTTGTTGTGACGTCTGTTGGACTTAAGGTTTTTCTGATCCAGCTCATTGGTTCTTTTGGTCCAACAAACTCCCCCTGAACCAATACAGCCAAAACCTTAACTTTATTGAGGTCCCACTTATTGTTGGCAGTAAGATTGGTCTTTTTCCTTCTTGATCAGCTAAGAAGATGACCCAATTAAGCACTGGCCTGGGAATAGATTTTTGAAATTTGGTTGGCATAGTATGGATAGGAGCCCTGACTTTGGGGAACTGGACACAGGGCTGTGGTCCTATCCATGAAATCTACTTCCCATGTATAAGCATGTAGGATTCTCTGGTGTATGCTCTGAGAAACATAATTTGTTCTTCCATGGTAAGATTTTCAGCTCCACCATCAAACAATCCTTCACGCCCATACAGCTCTGAAATGTACTTAGCCTGTTTGCCATTTTTGAGCTCAACTGTTGTGATCTGTCTGTATGCAAACTCATCTGGGTGAGTCCCTTGAAGTAACAGACTGAGCTCATTTTGTTTGAAGTTCTCAAGCCTCTTGTAGACTAACCCCTTTTTAATCACTCTGTTCTCTAACATCTTTTGCGGTGGCTGTTTAGTTTCATAGGCCTTCTTGAAATCTTCAATAATTTCCCAGGGTGATACTACAAGGACCACTGTGATCTCTTCATCTACGATCCTTTTTACTTGGCCCTTGTATCTCGAAGGAATGACTTTCTTCACAATTCTGTGAGCCACCCTAGGATCAGGCCATATTCTTACCTTTTCCTTTTGATATTGAAATGTGTTAGCAAGGGTGTACAATCTCAGAGCTTCTTTCTTCATGCTGATTATTGAGGAAGAAGCAGCATAAGTTTTGTCTATGCTTTTCAGCATCTCATCATCATGAAGCTTTTGCTGCTGTTCTTCTTCTATCTTTACTCTCACAGCTTCCATCTGTGAGGTGGGAGTGATGGGCATAGGTTTGGCTTTAGGCAAAGTTAGGACTGCAGAAAGAGGCAGCCTATCTTCTTCCTCATCATCCTCCTCTTCTTCTTCTTCTAGCCTCAACACCCTTCTCTTCTTCTTCTTGGGTGCATCATCGGCTGTTGGTTTTGAGGGTAAAGGAGTTGGTTTAGTGGGTTGTGGTAGTGGTGATATTGAAGTGGGAGGTTTTGCAGGTTGTTCTAGCATTCTTGTAGTGAGTGAGGCTTTTGAGTGTTTTGCTAGTTCCTTTCTGTTCCCAACACCTGCCTCATTTAGTGCTTCAATCACCAATCCCTTAGTGTATGCTTCAGACGAACAGATCTTGGTCGTTATTGCCAAGATACTGTCCCTAGTTCATGACTTAATCTCGATCAATGATCTCCCAAGGTATTTTGCAATGAATCTGATCATGATCTCTAGTCTTTCTCTTTCCAATGCATCATAACTTGCCCATCTTGAGTTAATTTCTTCAACTTCAAGTCTCCTAATCTCTGAGTCAAGCTGTGCAGTATCGAACCCCTGTCTATACAATTGATCAATAATGGAGTCCATTGATTTACTGTGTGTAGCATCCGCCATTTTGATCATCTCATCGAGTTTGAGTTCTTTTTCTTTTCATTCAACCTTCCTCTTCTTATATGTGACATGAAAGTCTTTGTGACTTTCACCCACTTGATCAATGTCAGCTTCCTTCACTAATTCCTCTTCCTTTTCAGTCTCCTTATCTTTCTTCCCCTCTATGCTCTTCCTCTTTGCTTTCACTGACTGACTCTCCCCCTTTTTGGTTGCATTGGTTGCAAGGGTTTGAGTAGCAGAAAGCCTTGTGCTCACAATCTCCTCCACCAAAGGTTGTATGATTGAGGGAAGCCTCTCATCCATGGTTTTGATCACAATGTCTATGATTATTGGGGTGATGAGAGGTAGGGATTGCTGAAAGATAGCAGCTGTTTGCTCAGAGGGGTTTTGTCCCTGAGAAGCAGCGCCAGAAATAGAAGCTGGTGGCTCGGAAGTTTTGAGTGGCTGAGTGTGTGGGAGACCTTCAGGTGAAGGTGCCATCTGTGGGTTTATGTTGGTGGCAGATGGACTTGCTTGTTGAGAGAATTGGTCAAGTAGTCTTTGTAGTCTACTGACTTCTTCCTCAAGAATTGTGTTCTGGGCCAGAACATCATAAAAGAAGCCCAGGTCATCATCAGCAGATGCTGAATCACCTGACCTCCTGCTTGTAGCAGGATGTACATGCACTGGGTGTAGACCAGTTTTAGCATGTGCCCCTTTTTCTTGGAACTGGGGACTTCCAGCCTCAGGACAATGTCCTTCATCAGTTGTTGCCTCTGGTGAGGTCTTAGCTATGTTACCAGCCTCAGTCTGATCATGTGCTGATTCAGAAGAGGTGGCAGCCTCACCAGATGTTCTGGTCTCCATATCCACACCAGGAGATAGAACAGTGAAACCCTCGTGCTGTGGGCTGTCAGGAGCATGTTGATCTTCTTCCTCAATTGCTGTGGTTTTCACCTTTTTTGGTGTTTGTTGGGGAGGAGGAGAGGCATGCAGCTGAGTCAACACGTTTGCAATAATGAGAGTAGGACTTTGTGGGGCGGTTGCAGTGGGAGATGGGGTAAAAGCAGTATGCACCTGGGGAGAATGGTGCTCTTCAATGGCAATCTCCTAAAATGAGGAAGATCCTAGATTAGTGGGTATCCCTTCTTTGGTTGCTGCAGGCTCCTTTTGAGAGGAATCCTGAGCGGTGTGGCTGGTGAAGTCCTTGTATCCACTAGGGGTTATAACCAGTGGATATAGCCTGCGTTTGTGTTGCAGGGGCATCCTCAGGGGACTCATTTCCCTGAGTAGCCTTTTTTGTCTTCTTTTTAGTGGGTTTGGTGGGGACTTTGGATTTGGAGGTTGTGGCTGTGGGTTCCAGCTGCGTGGGTTTGCGCAGCTTGGCAGCCAATTTTAGTGATTGGTCAGAGTTGTGCTGGGAGTATACTTCAGGCAATACAGCCATAGCAGGGACTCCCAGGCCAACAAGTCCCTCAGCTTGAAGCTGGTTTTCAATTATGGCCATTATGAACCGAGGATATAATATCCAACGGTTAGCAAGTGGTTTTTGGGCCATATCCTTGAGCTCTAAAAATAGTATTTCAGAAAAATTTAAAGGTTGTTTCTCAAGGATGGAGTACATTACCTGTTTCCACCTTGTGGACATTTGATCCCATGATGAAGTCTTGGGGGCGAGGCAGACATTTACCAGGTGAAAGATGAGATGTTCGGCATCCTGGAAATGTTTCTTCAATATGGTAGATGCACTCAGGTTACCCTGGTATCCATGCTGGGAAAATGATTGATCGATTGTGCCCTTTGGATAACCAGTTGGGAAAGTGGCATCATCCAGATTGAGGGTTTGGCGAAGAATGTCTGGAGTAATGACCACTTTTTGATGATGGACAAACGAGTGAAGAGACTCTGTGTCATTCTCCTCAGAGACAAGAGTGACGTTTGTCCAGAATTGGTTAAGAGATTCGGCATATATGGTGGGATTTAACAGAAAAGCCGTTTTGTAAGGTGACTGAACCATTAAATCAATGGCGTTGTGAAACTTGGTCCAGTATGGCGATTTTGTGAGATGTGCGACACAGTTATGTCGAGGTTTTAGTTGCATGGTCACCATTGATGAAGAGAAGTTACAGAGTTTTTTGAACGTTAGGTTTGAGAAGAGAAGAAAGTAAAAACTCTGAAGGTGGGATAAGGTATTTAAAGGGTAGGGTTAGAAAACGACTGAAGGTTTTGGTGTTAGTCATCAGTTGTTGAAACTACTCATGACGTGGTATTAACTTTCAGAGGTTTGAAATGACTGACCGTATTGGTGTGATCAGCAGTTGTTATAAAACAACTGAAGACTTGGTTTTAACCATCAGACGTTGAAACAGCTGAAGTCTCTGATTTTATCATCAGTAGTTATAAAACTACTGAAGATTTAGTCATAGTTATAAAACTACTGAAGACAGTTTTGACTTCAGGTGGTGAAACAGCTGAGGACTTGGTAGTAGTCATCAGTAGTTGTGAAACTACTGAAGACTTTGGTTTTACCATCAGTTGTTGTAAACAACTGAAGACTTGGTGTTAGTCATCAGTAGTTGTGAAACTACTGAAGACATGGTATTGCTTCAGTTGTTTAGAAGGAAACAGCAGTTGGGAAACTACTGAAGAGAAAAAAGCTCATCAGTAGTTGTCATCAATTCATTGCTTTTCAGCTGTTTCAGTCTGACCTCCACTCTTACTCATCAGACTTAGATCTGAGTTTCAGACGTTTCATTGGTCATCAGTACTTATCTGCATTTCTGACATCAGTAGTTGTGGCTACAACAGCTGTTGTGACTACATCAGCTGTTGTAATTACATCAGTTGTTTTAACAAATAAAGTACTTGAGTACTGAGAAGTTAAGCTCTAGTAGTTTAAAGAAAACTTCCGGTGGGAAAAGAACTTCAGTACTTATATATATGACAATAATAAACTAATGATCATCGGTACTTGTGAGCTGAGATCATCAGTAGTTGTCACTTATTCTAGCTGCAGCATACCAAGCCTTAACACTAGGTTTTGGAAAGTTGTGCTATCGAAGGGCTTAGTGAAAATGTCTGCAAGCTCATCAGCACTAGGAACAAATTTTGGATCAATCAGACCTTTTTCAAAACAATCTCTAATAAAATGGTGTCTGATTTCAGTATGTTTAGTCCTAGAGTGCTGGACAGGATTCTTGACAATACAAAGAGCTGAAGAGCTGTCCATTAACAATGGGGTCTTAGTATCTGTTATGCCATAATCCAATAATTGGTTTTGAAGCCAGAGTACCTGAGATGTACAGCTTGCAGCAACAATGTACTCTGCTTCAGCAGTTGATGTAGCAACTGAGGTCTGCTTCTTACTCTGCCAAGAAATCAAGCAGTTGCCTAGGAATTGGCATCCTCAAAAAGTGGACTTTCTTGTCAACTTACACCCTGCATAGTCACTTTCAGAAAAAACAACCAATTTACCAGAATGTCTAGTAGAATACCATAAACCTAGAGATGGAGTGCCTTGCAAATATCTAAAGATCCTCTTGACTGCAATCAAATGAGACTCCTTAGGTGCAGCCTGAAATCTAGCACAAACACATGTAGCAAACATAATATCTGGTCTAGAAGCTGTTAAGTACATCAAGGACCCAATCATACATCTGTAAAGTGTTTCATCAACCACTTTACCTTTCTGATCTGTATCCAGTTGTGTGGTGTTGCACATGGGAGTAGAACAGGGCTTACACTTTTATAAATCAAACTTTTCCAAAAGATCTTTTGTGTATTTGGACTGATGAATGAAAATTCCATCAACCTTTTGTTTGATTTGCAAACCCAGAAAGAACTGTAATTCTCCCATGGCACTCATTTCAAACTTCTGTTTCATCAACTTTGTAAAGGCATCACACAACTGTGGATCAGAGGATGCAAAAATAATATCATCTACATAAATGTGAACAAGTAGATTATGCTGCCCAGCTTTCTTAATGAATAAAGTTTTATCTATGGAGCCTCTAGTGAAATTATTTTCCAGAAGAAAGTTTGATAATGTCTTGTACCAGGCTCTAGGAGCTTGTTTCGACCCATAGAGAGCCTTATCAAGCTTATACACCCAATTAGGATGTTTATTGTCCTCAAAACCTGGTGGTTGACATACATAAACCTCTTCTTTAATTTTCCATACAAAAATGCACTTTTGACATCCATTTGATAAACTTTAAGGTTGTGATAAGCAGCATAAGCTAAAAATGATCGAATTGCTTCCAGTCTGGCTACAGGGGCAAAAGTTTCATTATAATCAATGCCTTCCTCTTGTGAAAACCCCTGTACAACCAGTCTGGCCTTGTTCTTAACAATAAGCCCATTTTCATCAGTTTTATTCCTAAACACCCATTTAGTGCCTATTGCACACTTACCTGGAGGTAGAGGAACCAGTTCCCACACTTGCTGTTTCTTGAACTGAAGAAGCTCAAGCTGCATGGCTTCAACCCATCCATTGTCCCTTAAAGCAATGTGATAGTTCTTTGGCTCTTGCTGACTAATGAAGAGAGCATAGAAGCAGAAATTAGACAATGGACTTCTTGTTGAAACGCCAGCATTGATATCACCAATGATTGAGACATAGGGTGATTCTTCAGATCTTGGTACACAATAAGATCTGTGCAAGTGTTTGTAGCAGGCTCAGCAGCAACAGATGGTGATGGTGAAGCATTTCCTTGAAACCAATCAGTAGATGGTAATTCAAAGGAAGTTGAAGTTGTAGAAATCTCATCAGCATTTGTTATGGATTGAGCTACTGAAGCTACAGGAACATCAGGTCTAGCTGAATCAGGCAGTTGATCACTAAACTTGAAAAGGTGATTACTGATATCATCATCATCATCAGTAACACCAGATGGATGACTAGCTACAGAAGTTGATGGTTTCATATGATCTGCAACAGCAGGTGGTTGATAAGGAACATATTGCAGTATGTCCAGATCAAACAACTCCTCAGGGTTTTGTGGAATTGTATCCTTAGGGGATTCATTGAACTTCACATGCAAGGTTTCTTCAACTATCTTTGTCCGACAGTTGAATACTCTATAAGCCTTGCAAGTGGATGAATACCCAACAAAATACCCTGCATCCACCTTAGAATCAAACTTTTGGAGTTGATCCTTTGTGTTGAGAATGTAACAGGGACACCCAAAGGAGTTTTCATCAACCTCTAATTTACTAAGGCTCTATTCTGTACATAGCAGGCTGTATTGACAGCTTCAGCCCAAAAGGTCAGTGGCAGACCAGAATCAGCCAACATGGACCTTGCAGCTTCAATGAGGGTCCTGTTCTTTCTCTCCACTACTCCATTTTGCTCCGGAGTCCTTGGGATGCTATACTGCCTCTTGATTCCCTTTGACAAGTAAAACTCATCAAGAGTGTGGTTTCTGAATTCAGTACCATTGTCACTCCTCACACACTTAACTTGTAGGGAATACTGCTTCTCAATGTGTAACACAAAGTTCATAATGGACTAAGCAGCCTCATCCTTTGAATGCAAGAAAAAGGTCCATACATATCTAGAGTAATCATCCACAATTACCAGACAGTATTTCTTCTTTGCCATACTCATTACCTTCACAGGACCAAAAAGATCCATGTGCAGTAGTTGTAAGCAGGCATTAGACTTGGACTCTTCTATGGTTGGGAATGAAACTTTATGTTGTTTCCCTTTTAAGCATGCAGTGCAGATTTCATCACAATTGAACTCCTTTATTGGAAGACCTCTCACTAAACTCTTGTGGATCAGCTAATTCATGTTTTTGAGATTAACATGACCCAGCCTTCTATGCCACAGTTTAGATTCTTGGAGAGAGGCCTTGGAGAACAAGCATGGATGGCCTCTTAACTCAATTTTCTTTGACAGATCCAAGGCATATACTCTTCCTATCCTGTTAGCCTTCAGGAGAGTATTATCATCCAGTACTTTTTCAATCAGGCTCAGAACCTTGGAAGACAGAATCCTATAGTTCTGGCTTGTGAAAAGAGCAACATGTCCTTTGTCACACATCTGACTGACACTCAACAGATTGTATTTGAGATTCTCCACATGGTTGACATCATCAAATCTAATATCTCCATTAGAAACAAATCCCTTTCCAATGATGTAACCTTTAGCATCATTTTCAAATGAGACAAATCCCTTCTTTCCCTGAGAGTAATCATGAAGAAGAGAGCTGCTCCCAGTCATGTGCATGGATCCTGCACTGTCCACATACCAGATGCTTCTTTGGCATGCTGAAGAACCCTGTGAAGATAATGCATTTGAACAGGAACCCTCAGTAGACTCTAGGGCCATGAGAGCAAGATTTCCAAAAGGGTGTTCACCATCATGTTGACTAGCACCAGCATAGTATTGCTCAGTGTGACCAGACAAGTTATCAGGTAAGCTACTCCAGTCAACAACTCCAGGTGTGAAGAAGCTGTGATGAGGTTGTGATTGAGATGGAGATGGTTGAGGTTCTTGTGGTGCATGAGATTGTGGTACAATAGGATCTTGAAATTGATTTGACTGTGGCATATAATAGCAGGGATAAGGATATGGCATTTGACCCTGAGGAACAAAATATGCAGGAGATTGAGGGTGTGATGAATGACTAGAACCAGCAGAGTGTTGCCCTTTGAATTGTGAGTTGTTATTTGGAAAAGTCAAAAAGGGTGCAGATGTGTTAGATCCAGTTGATCTACACTCTCTTGCAAAGTGTCCAAGCCTGTGGCATTTGTGACACTTCAACTTGCTCTTGTCAAAACCGACTTTGGTTTTGTCAGAGAGTCCAGGAAATTTCCTGCCAGTTCTCTTGTAGAATTTCTGAGATCTGATATTGATCAAGGCCATTTGGCTCAAAATATCCATCTCTTCTAAATCATCATCAGCAATGCCCTTCAAATCATCCATGATAAAGCATAGATTGTCACTATTATTACCAGAATGACAATCAACACTCACAAAGGCATGATTAGAATTGTTTGAGGTGAAATCAATATGCTCATCATATTGGCATTCTGATCCTGCATACTCTGACTCATGACTTACCAAGGCAGTGTTTCCTGGTACAAAATCATCAGTGAGCTTTCCAGATGATGACAGTTTTCGTTTCTGTTCTATCTCTCCCTCAAATGTGAGCAATTTCCCATGGAGTTGGGTGAGAGATAGTTTGTCCAAATTTGCACTGGAGCGTAGGACAATAGTATATGTGTCCCATCTCTCAGGCAGTGATCTGAGAAATCTGTTATTCATCTGGCTGTTTGTGTACTCATGTTTGACCATTTTTAATTCAGAGATCAAACAAGAGAACCGCTCAAACTGTTGAGTCAGTGTCTCACCCTTTCTATGAGAGAATGTCTCATATTGTTGGGCAATGATTTCTCTATTATTTGCCAAGACCTCATCTGTTCCTCCAAATTTTTCTTTCAAGGCATTCCAAAGGTCATGGGCAGTTTCATAATGCATTAGCCCAGAATAGATTTCATTGGGCAGTGCCATGGCCAGAATTCCATGGGCTTTTGCATCAATCTCAAACAATTTCTTATCCTCATCTGAGTATTGCTCCCTCCTCTTCGGAACCATTTGATTGGTTTCCGGGTTATTCACCATAGGCTTGTGTGCACCATGTACCACTGATGTCCAACAACCTGAGCTGTTAACAGACAGGTGATGGAGCATTCGTCGTTGCCATATGTTGTACTCATTCCTAACCAGCATCGGAGGCTTGGTTGAGGAACCAGTATTGTGAGGATCATTGGAAGGAGTAGTCATTTTAGGTCCAAATACAATTTAATTCAAGCTTTTAAAAGATTTACACAGACCACAACAGACTCAATGAAAACCAAGAATAAATCTTAGGATGAATGACCAAAAACACAGAAAATTCAATCTCTATAACCGTTTCTTGCAACAATGCTAATTCAATCAAACTTGGATCTTGGATTAGCAGTTTCAATAATCAATTATTAGATCAATCAATGATGAACAAGCTCTGATACCATTTGACAGGATCAGAGATCTCAAGTTTGATGGATTAGAGTGTAACGCAGCGGAATAGAACAAGAATTAGACAAATTATAGCAAGAATTTGATATTCGTATGCATTAAGAACAAATACGGTTGTAAAGAGAGAATGTATTTGTGTGAAAAGGAATGTTTCAATAATATCAAATGTTTCTGCTCTATCATTCACAATTACAATAAGGTTGACACTCCTTATATAGAGTGCAATCACTGCTGATATCACGGGATAGTGACATCTGGCAGATTTGTTACAAAAATAACTAAAACTTAACAAACTACTGAAATGTTCACAACTTCTGAGAACATATCAGAGTGCTAAGTATAAAACTACTAATACGAAACTACTAAAACTACAACGACTGAAGAACAAGCTCTTCAGTCGTTTTACAAAACTACAGAAAGGAAAACATAAAACTACTGAAAGAAAACCGTCACAACTACTGAAGAAGACCTCTTCAGCTGTTGTGACAACATCTGATACTTGGTCCTCAGCACTTGTGTCTTCAGACTTTGTCTTCAGCACTTGTGTCTTCAGACTTTGTCTTCAGTACTTGTCTTCAGACTTTGTCTTCAGCACTTGTGTCTTTAGACATTGTCTTCAGTACTTGTGTTCAGACTTTGTATTCAGCACTTGTGTCTTCAGACTTTGTCTTCAGCACTTGTGTCTTCAGACTTTGTCTTCAGTACTTGTGTTCAGACTTTGTCTTCAACACTTGTGTCTTTAGACTTTGTCTTCAACACTTATGTCTTCCGACTTTGTCTTCAGCACTTGTCTTCAGACTTTGTCTTCAGCTGTTGTGGACTTCAGCAGTTGTTGTGACGTCTGTTGGACTTAAGGTTTTTCTGATCCGGCTCATTGGTTCTTTTGGTCTAACATAACCCTTAAGGATACACGTAGGGGTTCAGTCTTTGTGACTGACCAGTGATATAGTACACGGTTTAAAGTGATTACTCACCCCGATGCTGGTGCCAGGCTATGTGCGTTATGGAAGTCATTTATGATCTTTGACCTAGTACCCGCTTCGTGCATACGTTTAGGGTGTAGTATATAGTGGGGATCTTTGTCACTTACCCCGGTGCTTGTGCGAGGCTTTGTGCGTTATGGAAGTCATTTATGATTTTCGGCCTAGTACCCCATCTGTTTGGGGCATAGCTGACGACACTGATCCGGAAAGAGATAAAAAAAATAATGTGATGAAGAGTAAAGAAGATAATAATGTTATTATCTATGTGTACATATGATGTGTGATCATGTACGACGGTATAGTATGATTTGAAAGGAAGTAAACAATGGTTTTAACGAAAGTATAGTATGTTTTATTCTAAAACTAGAACTCACTAGGCAACGCTGACTTTTATATGTTTCCAGTTGGCAGGTAAAGGTTGCTAAGGATGGCACGGGGCGACTACTTGGCTTTTTGGATGGCATCCATTTTTATAATGCTTTTGTGATATAATGCGGCATGTATTTTGTAATTTGATAACGATGTATTATTTTGCAAAAGCTATTATTATGAAATGGAAAAGTTATTTTAATGTTTCCGCTGCAATGTTTTCTTTAGGTCAATGAAAATATATGTTTTATGTGTGATGATTGACCAGCTGTAAGCGTCCGAGAACGGGGCCTTATAAAAAGTCAAATAACCAACTAACAAAAAAACAACAAATTAACCTGACTACTCCTAAATCTAAAGAAGGATCCAATATGGAATCCATATCTAGGGGTAATCATCAATTGTTTAAATCTCCACAAAGGTATTATGACATATGTGGTATGTATAATCATAAAACATCTGAATGTTACTTTAACAAGTTCTGTCACATTTGTGATATGAAAAATCATTCAACTGCTAATTGTTATTTCAATAAATATTATGCCTTGTTTAATGAAAGGAATCATAATACTGAGTATAGTTACTTCAGAAAGAACTCGCCAAGGAATGTATGGCAGTCAAATACTTCAAAGAAATCAAAATTATAGTTTTCAAGGTTTATCACAACAACCTTCCTTAGGCTTGAGAACTCTCAGAAGAATCAATTTTGATTATGATGATTATTATAATGTAAGCCAAAATAATACAAACAAGAAAACTTCATTCGTCAACCTGTGAGAATGAACAACGGAACATTTAACAAGCAAAACTTTTTCAAGAATGTTTCAGTTGATGGTTCAAAATTTCTTGATGATGATCTTGAAAATCGTTTCAATGTTTTGAGGTCTAAACAAAGTAAAGATAATTAAACATTTGTCAGAAAAGGAATTGAAAATCCAAAATTTCAAAAGAAACTTATGTGAATAAACTCCATTTTAATCAATTTACCATTGTTGATAAGTATGGCAAGCCTAAGACCATCTCGACTTGGGTTAATAACTTAGTTAATCTTTGAAATGCAGGAATGCCCAAGAAGGCCAATAAACACATGGTATGTTGATAGTGGGTGTAGCCAGCATATGACGGGCAATCATACCTTACTTCAAGACTTTAAGACAAAAGATGGTACGCATGTAGCTTTTGGAGGTGATGCAGGAGTTACGGGAAAAAGAAATATATTAAATGGGGCTAGCATCTTTGATAAAGTCAACACCTGTGCTAAGTTGAACTTTAATCTGTTAAGTGTTTTCCAAGTTTGTGAGAAATCATATTTTGCTTTCTATGGTGGCTTTTATTGTTATATTTTAAAGCCAGGTGTTTAGATTAGCCAGGAATGGGTGGTTGTTAAAGTTGTTTGTGATTGAGATGTCTACAAGCTAGATATGTCGCAAGTTGATCTTTCAACAAAACAACTTGCCTAATTGCTCAAGCATCAAATGATGAAAGCCAGCTTTGGCATAGACGTCTTGGGCATTCGAACTTCAAAAACATGAACAAACTTGTTGCAGGAAATCTTGTAGGAGGAAATCCAACAAAGAAGTTTGCTACATCATATCTCTGTAAAGCATGTTTGAAAGGGAAGCAACATAGAGCGTCTTATAAGTCCAAGTTGATAAACATAAATTCCAAGCCTCTACAAATGTTGCACATGGATCTATTCAGTCCAGTAAACGTGCAAAGTATTGGAAAGAAATCTTTTTGTTTAGTAATCATTAATCACTTTACAATATTTTCTTGGGTTTTCTTCTTGCGTGCTAAATCTAAAACGGCTAAATTATTAAAAGAATTTTCCATTAAAGTAGAAAATAAAGTAGATCAAAAACTAAAATTCATTCAAAGTGATAATAGACCAGAATTTAAAAATGCTAATGTTGACATGTTCTATGCAGGAAAAGGGATCGCTCATCAGTTCAGTGCTCCTAGAACTCCATAACAAAATGGAGTTGCAAAAAGAAAGAATAGAACTTTCATTAAGGCAGCTCGTGCAATGTTAGCAGATGAAAAGATTACAATCACATTCTAGGATGAACCCATATCTACTGCGTGTTTTGTACAGAATCGTACACTATTGGTGGAAGATAAACAAAAAACTCCTTATGAGTTGATGTTTGGCGAGAACTTAAATGATCAACTTGAAAAATTTGAAGGAAAATTTGATGATGATTTTTTTCTTGGATATTCGTTAGTTTCAAAAGCATTTAGAGTTTATAACTCTAGGACGAATGTCGTCATCAAAACTTTCAATGTTAAATTCCTTGAAAATTCATTTCTGTTAGTTGTAAATGGTTCAGCTAGGTTATTTGATTTAGATTCATTGTCAAACTCATTCAATTCTAACCTGTTTGAATCTCCTTGTGTCAACAGGAAACATGTAGAACATCTTGGATCTTTCAGTGATGATTCAGATTCTGATGATATGGATGATTCAAGCCCAGGCTATCCATTCTTTTCATTTGTAAAATATTTTATTTTTCATTCTGAATGTCATGATCAACAAGCTCAAGAACAACATATTGTTTCTCAATTCAAACGTTTCAAATCCTATTCCTAATGATGGACCAGAAATTCTACAACCTAATTCTGGCATTTTATCTATATCTTGAGATGTAGATGTTAATGATAAACTTGATTATTTTATTAACTCATTGACCCAAGTTCCAAATTTCACTCCACATTCTTCAAACTTGTTGCATATCCTTTCTGACTTGAACCAAACTAATCTTGATGTGAATGTTCAAGAAGATGAGATCCCAATGTCTTGTATTTACAAGAAATATCCTATATCACAGATTAATGGTCCTTTGAATGAGAGAACAATGAGAAGTCATCTAAATCAAGAAAACATTTGCTTATACTTAGTTTTTCTATCTTAAATTGTTCTTACAAACATCATTGAAGTGTTACAGGAAAATAGTTGGATTGAGGCTATGCAAGAAGAGTTACTACAGTTGTGCAAACAGGAAGTGTGGAAGCTTGTTGATTTTCCTGAATGAGAAAATGTCATTAGTACCAAATGGTTGTTTAGAAACAAATTAGGTGATTGAGGAGTTATTGTTCGAAACAAAACAATACTAGTAGCACAGGGTTGCATCCAAGAGGAAGGAGATGATTTATGATGCAGTATTTGCTCCAGTTGCATGACTTAAAGAAATTCGTGTCTTCCTAACATATGCTTCATATATGAAATTTAAGGTGTACTAAATGGATGTCAAAGGTGCCTTCTTGTATGGACCAATCACAGATCATGTGTATGTCAAGCAACCTCAAGGTTTTGAAGAGTTTTAATACCCTCATCGTTTGTACAAGCTAAGTAAAGCTTTTTATGGTCTACATCAAGCTCCTCGAATCAGGTATGATACATTTTCACAACATTTGATCCAAGATTAATACACAAGAGGGAAAATTGATCTGACTTAATTCATAAAGAAGGATGCTAGTGATCTCTTATGTGATCAAGTGTATGTGGTTGATATCATATTTGGTTCTACAAGTTAGAATTTGTGTTTAGAATTTGAAGAGATCATGAAATCTAATTTCCAAATGAGTTTTATGGGAGAAATAAACTTTTTTCTGGGCTTACAAGTGAAACATTCTCCAGATGGAATTTTGATCAATCAAGAGAAATTTGTTAACAAGCTCTTAAAAAAGTTTAAACTGCAATATTTTCAATCCATCAAAACTCCAACTGATGTTAACACCAAGATTGATCCTGATCCGAAAGGAAAACAATTGACCAAACTTTATATAGATTAGGATTGGATCTTTGATGTATCTTGTTACATCTAGAGCTGATATAATATATGTTGTTTTTGTCTGTGCCAGGTATCAATCAGACCTGAAGGAATCTCATCTTATCATTGTCAAACACATATTCAGATATCTCAAAGGAAAACTGGCTATAGGGTTATGGTATTACAATATATAAGAAATGATAATACACCAGTTTTAATCAGTTGCATACTTCACTCATTAATAAAGTGTGACGTGACAAGATATGAATTGTAGGTAAAATCATGTACATATACTTATAAAGTAAATTCTTGTGATTCAACTAAATCAATTATGCATTGTTGTGTGTCCATCTTAGTACTAATGAATGGTGTTGACTTATTTGATTGATTGCTTGTCGAGTTTCAACCTCAACCACGAGATTTGTTTATAGCATATGTTCACTTCTCTGTTATAAGTCATCATAGACCTGGAGTGATGAAAAATGCTCTGCTGTAAGTCATTACAGACCTAGATATTCTCACCTGATGCAAAAGATGCCAATGTTCACAATCTTTTCAAAAGTCCAAAATGGATGCCGTATAATTCTTTATGAATCATCTCTATCTATTTCTTTATGAAACGGATTCAGAGATTACCTAGTGGTTCATCCATGGTGGTTTTCTCAGAGATTATCAAATGGTTTAACCATGATGATTCTCTCATTGACTTAAACATGAGATCTGGTTATACATATATGTTATGTTTTTTAAGTTGAGTAAAAGTGCTTGCTTGCATACCTTGACGAGGGTCAGACTCTCTAAGTCTTAATCAATCCAAAAGTTGAAAAATTAAGAGTGCTGATACTTTTGCCAAAGCACTCACTGTTTGTCCTTAGATCTCGTGTCTCCTTGGCAGCAGGAACGCTGACATGGAACACACTTGATCAGGATTAATCATTGTCTATGACTATCCATAACTTTTCTTTATTTTAATGTGCTGATATTTAACTAATATGATCTCACTGTAGGCATATGATTCATTGGTATATAGTAGAGTTATATTCTGCTTTATTTTAAATTTTGCATGATTTTCTATGTGCGGGCACGTTAACACTAATCAGTTTGTCTTTATTTTTCATCAATCAAATAAACTTCTAAGTTTGTGAGCTTAAAAGTTTAAGGGGAGTAAAGATTGAAAAAGAAAAACAAAATAAATGTTTAGATAAAAAGGATAATGCTAAAATGTTTACAAGCATGTGTGTGTTTGATATGATTCAAAAATAAACCTGAAAAGATTTCAAATTTATTTGAAATGTGGAAAAGCTTCTTACAATTAAAATTAACAGAATTGAGATAATTTGTAATTTTTGAAATCTTTCAAAATTTGAGATTAAAATGATGGGAAGTTATTTGAGAAATAAAAAGTAAAAGTTGAGTGAGAAATAAATTTTTAAATGTTAAAAGTCAAAAAGTCGAGGATTTTTTATAGTTAAAAGTCAAAAAGTAAAACTTTGACCAAAGGTTGAAATTTCATTATAAATAGTGAATTTTTTTCGAAATTAAGGTTTGAACGATTTTCGTGAAAATTTACACATGTTAGACGTATGGAAAGGTCTCATACGCCTAAACAGTGGTCATAAGTTCATTTTAGGAGTATGATGAATTTTAAATTTTTTTTTCAAGTGTTGGGCGTTTTGGTTCTAACTCATATGTCTAAAAAGTTGTCATAAGTCTAAAAAACTGATTAAGTGTTGCGAGTTTCAACCAAGCTTATGTGCCTAATCAGTACAAGACTTTCCGTGTTTAAAATATTCCAAGTGTACTCTTGGAAAGTCCATGCGCCTAAACAGTTCTCATTCGAATTGAGAGTTCATGAAAATGTCCAAGTC
This sequence comes from Flaveria trinervia, assembly GCA_025506515.1. Taxonomy (NCBI): domain Eukaryota; kingdom Viridiplantae; phylum Streptophyta; class Magnoliopsida; order Asterales; family Asteraceae; genus Flaveria; species Flaveria trinervia. The sequence goes on from CM046444.1 coordinate 43,821,542, forward strand.
TTAGGCGTTTCAGGCTAGGTCATGCGCTTGAACTGTGTTCATGTGCCTAAAACAGTGCCTATGTGCCTAAACAGTACTCATGCGCCTAAGTCCTTTCATGAAAATTTACCAAGTGAGTTCATGCGCCTAGGTCTCATGCATCTCAACATGAGTCATATAGTGTAAAGTTGTCATGCGCCTAAGTCTCATGCGTCTCAACAGTGGTCATGCGACTACACAGTGGTCATGTGTTTAATAGTTTTTCATACTTATATAAATTCAACACTTGACAAAACTTTATTTCACTCTGTGACACCCGAAATAAAGTCAAAACGAGCCAATTAATAATAATAGGCTTACCCGGGATTATTTAATGAAAATAAGCAGGAAATGGAAGATGGACTAAGTAAATCTCGTGGGTTATGAGTTCTATGAGTTTAAGGTCCCGGGAACGCCTAGTATATATAAACAGATCAGCTTGATCTACTCTCATTTGTAACTCAACACCCAATTTCTAGAGAGAGAAGTAGAGAGAGAAAATGAAAAGAAAGTGGTGATTCAAGGCTCGTTTGATCAAGAGATTGAAGAGCGATGTTCGTGGGCATCCAAACAAGGCCAAAAATCTAGGTAAGAAAAATTGTTTAATCAAATCTTTAAGGGTAAACCCGGATTCTAGGCTTAGGGTATTTGAAAGTGGCAAAGAATCACCCAAACCTCATGTTTTTATGTAAGAAAACATATATGAAGCTTCGATATAGCTTATTAGGTGATAATAAAAAGTTTTGGGTGTATAAGATTGAAGTTTTGGGTCAAAAATGATTTAGTTCGTAATATCAGCCCATTCACAAACATGGTTATCCAACGAACGTTTGGCGAAACTAGCAGTGAAGATTTAGCGAAGCTGCCAGCGAAGCTGCCCGCGAAGCTGCCCGCGAAGCTGCCCGCGAAGCTGCCCGCGAAGATGCCAGCGAAGCTGCCTGCAGAATTAGTAGCGGAATTAGGTAGAAATTAACTCCTTTGAGTGTTAACTTGTTTGCAAGATGTGTAGTGCGAGCCTTGCTTAGAAAGCTTGATTGAGAAGCTACTCATCAAGTCCATGTGAGATCTAGATCACCTATTTAAAGTTTTTAAACTTGTTTGGGGCCGGAAATGCATACTAATATACAATTTAAATGACCAAGATTTAAGAGGTTTTAACAGAAAGGTCTATTTTTCTATAACAAATGTGTTACACGAATGTGTTAAAATAAAAACTTTCACGTTAACTTTGTAGCCCGACCCGAACCCCGTTGTTTCGTGGAGGGTCGGTAATGTTCTATGATGACTTGTACTTGTTGTGCATGTGCTTGTGTATGTAGTTGAATGATGCATGATGTATGTTATGTATGATGATATTAGACAATGCTATGCTTATGTATGATATGTTTCCTTATGTTTCTTATTACGTATTATGATATGACTTTATGTGGTGTGATGATGATGATGAACGTTAAGTATTATCTTAACGAAGCGAACGATTTAAGATAATGAAAATGGAACATAATGAATGAACGAATGAAAGTCTTGCAAGCAAATGAAAGGAGGTTCACAACTCATTGAGAGTTGTTAGCTCAACTATGTGTTTACAGCGTGCGGTCTTGGCTAACCCTTGAGTGTTCACACATAGGGGAGTTATTCTATGTGACTACTCCATACGTGCGATATGTGCGATATGGGATCCTTGTCGCTTAACCCTAGATGATATGGCTTTGTGCTCAAGAGGGGGGTTAAGCATATGATAGGATCTACATAGAAGTGAAACATAATAAATATACGAAAAGTGCAAAGAGTACGAAACGTGCTATATGCACAAAACGAAGAATGAAAGAAGATAATGAATATTACCTTGTTGTATGTATGATGTGTGATCATGTGTGAAAGAAAGAAAATATTTTAACGAATGAAAGGTAATATGATGTTTCTGTAAAACTAGAACTCACTCAGCAATGCTGACTTTTAAGAATTCTCCAGTTGGGAGGTAATGATTGCTGAGGATGGCACAGGGCAGCCACTTAGCATTTTTAGGATGCCATCCATTGTTTAATTCATGACGTTTTTGCACTACAATGCAAACAAATAATATTTTGTAATGATTATGAATGTTGTATTATTTTTCTAAAGCAATGAATGAAATGATTTTAAATTACTCTGCTACATTGTTTTAGTATACTTAAATATGTTTTATGTTTTATGTGTGATGATTGACCGAGAATAAGCATCCCAGGAATGGGGCCTTACACACTCGTTCATTTACTCACTAAACTCTTTGTTCTTATTCATTTGCACCAGACGATCATCAGTTTCATTTGTTTAGATTGATTTTATGAAATATTTGTGATATTGAGGTATAATCATTGATTCTAAACATCATACTGAGTGCAAATCATCTAATATAGAACATTAAGCATATATTTGATCGGGCGTATGAAAGCTATTCGGGCTTTCAAATCCTAAAGGTTTGAAAATTTTGAAATTTTCTAATTAAATGTTATAAAATCTTAAAAATTGAATCTGAATTTGTTAATAACACATGATTTTGACCAGATTGACATCACCAAAACATAATTTCATGATAAAAATTTCTTGATGATCATGTGTTCATCACACAAATATAATAATAAAAATTTAAGAAATGAACTGAATCGACAAATTGAAGTTTTGATAAAAATTTCAATGTTAATCATCAAAAAATTGTCTTAATTTTCATGAATTTAAAAGATGCAAAGGACTTAGAGGTTATAAATTTCTTAAAAAAATGATTGTGTTTATAACAATGAGTGTTCAAATACTTTGAAAATTTTGAATAAATTTAAAATCTATTAAGTAAAATTAAAATTTTATTAGTGTGCATAATTTTTACATGTTACTTGATTTTATTCTCAAAATAATAATTGAATTTATATCCAATACATTTGAGTGATTGAGTGTATAAAACACTTAAAAAAATTTCTAGGTGTTATTGGATAAAAATTGATAAATCATATTAAGATTTACATCAACGTAATACATTCAGTATAATACTTGATTTCTTTGTAAATAACAGATGGTTGAGCTCAAGTTTGAAACAAAGCATAATGTAGCAGCTTTTCTGGATGAAGATGTGAGAGATGAAGCTGGTTATGAGGAGATGATTAGATTTATTTTGATAATCAAATATGTCTATGCTATGTGTGCACGTCCAACCATTATGCACTTTTGATTAAGAGATTGTGGAGAACTACATAGATAGAGAGATGATGAAGGGAAGAAAGTGTTGAGAGGGTTTGTCATAGGAGATAGAATGATTGAAGTATCTGAGCAGTCAGTTAGAAATGCTCTTAGACTTAGTGACAATGCTGCTCAACACTTATCTGAGTTACTTTTAATGAATATAGAGAGAAATTCATGATGATGGGTCATCCGGACAACTTCCCTAAGAAGCAATTTTTTAGAGCAAGAGTGTACAATCACCGGAAGCTTCTATGTTAAATTTTCCAATACTGTATGTCGAAGAGAAGTACAGGTTGGAATTCATTTCCAATTGATATTGCTTCTCCTGTAGTTACATTGGCCACTGATATAAGGTTCAATATGGCCAAATGGGTCATGAATGGATTCGTTTTCAACTTGGAGAAAGGGAAAAAGAACACGTACTTTATGTATCTTAGGTTCCTTCAAATGATTATTAATGAAGAATACCCAGACTTTCATGTCTATTGAGTAGACGGTGAGAGATTAGAACCAAAACACATATCTGAGAATGTATACAAAAGACTTGTTGTAGTTACTGTAGCCTAAAACATTCCTATGTTTGACTATATGAGGGCTGTAGCAAGAGATGAGGTGGATATTAATCAAGATCATTTTCATTTGCTTGAAGGTGAACCAATTGATCCAAATGATTGGATTAAATATGTAATTCAAAAAGTGATGGATGAAGAAGTAGAAGATGATGATGATGATGATGAGAATGAGGATGAGCATGATGATAATGAAATGTCTTCAAGTAGTGATGATGATGGTGATAATGATGATCATGATGCTGAGGCTGGAGGAAATATTGGAGAAACTAACCAAGAGATGAATAGTGAAAATACTGTGTCTAATCATACAGAAGAAAATATTGGTGATGATAAAGCTGATGTTGAAATAACTGATCAAGTAGGAGCTGATGTGCCTGATGGTGATGATTCTATTGATGAGAATATGAAGAAAGGTTGGAGCAAAATCATACTTTTGATTTTGATTAAATTGATGCAATCTTGTCTAAACCTATTACACAGAATGTACCTTCTGGTGTACAATCTTTTATCCAAGAACAACAGATTGTAATTGTGGATGAAACTATCTTGAAACAAACTCAAGATGCTTTTATGGAAACTGAGGATGTCAATGATGAATAAGTGATTGATGGTTGAAATTAAAGAATTCTGAACAAGAAAATGTTATAAAGAAGCTACAAGAAGAAAATGCTTTATTGAAAGCTGAGTCTGAAAAGAAAGACTTGTTAGTGATTGAGATGAAGACAATGTTAAGAGATTGTCTAAAGAGGTTGAAAAGCTAAAAGATGATTTAAAAGAAAAAGAAAAAGAACCTAAAGTGGAAATCATAGAAAATGGGACTTAGTTAGAATCACAAGTGAATATGATAGAAAGGTTTTTGCAGAAGATAAAGAAAAGAGAAAGATTTACGAAGTTGATATAGAACCATTTTAGTACCTACAAAGAATCAGAAAACTAAAGAAGAAATAGTACATGTTAACGAAGAAGTTATTGATATTCAGAAACATACTGAGGCTTTAGATGATACAGATAACTAATTCTCTAATGACTAGAATGACAAAGTACTTAGGTATGACAAAGTACTTGAGGATCAAGATATATGTGTGATTACTAATTCTTCAATGCAAAACATTCAAGAAGATATACCTTTTGATTTTAAAGACGGGTATAATTACTTGATAAAGCAGAAGTATAATAGAGCATTTTTGGATGGTTTAACTTATCACAGATAAATGAGGAGTGTGAGAAGTGCGTGCTAGCGAAATCATCAGCCCTAGTGGATCCTTATGTGATTAGTTTAGAACATGATGAATAGGTGCTGATGAGTGAAAGCCTTAACATTGATGATATTGTTGTGTCTGAACTCCACCATCCTAATCCTCATGATATTAGCATTACTTCTATGAGGATTTGGTTGCAATCTAGGAATTATCCATGAAAGAGACTGAACAGGGTGCGAGGTGAATCTCTAAGGAAATTGGTAAGAAATTTTCAAGAGACTGAGAAACTATACAACAAAATGATTATTCTTGACATGGATAACCCATAGTACATGGAAATTAGAAAGAGAACAAAAATGTTAAAGCCTCAAAAGATCAAATCAATAGAATTAGTGAAAAGGAGTCATGATAATAGGAAATAGCTTATCAAGATGTTTCTTGATTTTGAAAAGCAATCTTACAAAGTATCTTTAGATCATAAGCAGATGTGAAATAAAGCAAGATCTATGGGAGATATTGTGAAAAATGTATTATAAACAGGACAATCAATCTTAGAGCTTTTCAATGCTATGATTGTGCCTGATAAAACAAAAGAAGTAAATACCATTGCATGGAAATATGATGAGATTTTTGATCCATTTTTTATAAAAAAAAGTGAATGCTATATGTGATTTGTATCACTTTTATTCAAGCAGCATTGTTCTTCCGGTCCAAGACTTGAAATAATTACATAAGTTACTTATGATAAACACTACAAAGGTTTCAAGAGGAGAGTACTTTATAAAGCTTATTGACCGTGGAATTTCAAGAATGCCATCTTTTCTCCAAACAAGGTGTGATCAGGAGAACAAGATGTATTTTCAATCTCTGAAAAGGAAAAGAAAATAAGAATCAAGTTCATTGGCAGAAGAAAGCTATTTGGAAGCTTATGGTGATAGATACTTTCACAAGATTACAAATCCAGGATTAAAAGTAATTGAAGGTACTCAAATGTCTAAACCAATCATGAGATGGTTTTATGTCTCAAAAACATTTTAGCTAATGCTTGTAAGAAATTAAGATGACTAGAGTAAAGATCTAATTTGTCGTTTTGGAGTCTTTGAATTGAAATTGCTACATCCAAGCTACATGTCATTTCTATCCAATCAAAAGTTTAAGCAAGTATCATCTAAAGTAGTAAAGAACACTAGGAAACAGTTTATGACTATAATCAAAGTGATGAATGCTGCCATGGAGTAAATTTCTTTATGAAAAGCTCTGGCATATGTAAACATAGTCAAGAAAGACATAAACAATATAGAGTTTATGAGGATCTCTAGTAAAGGAGTTTTGGAGATACACTCAAAAGATTATTAAAAGCCAATAGAATTTTATGAAAACATCGATATTACTGGCCTTTCAAAGGTTACATTGCTTGTAACGGATGCTATAGAGATAAAAAGAAATGAATCAAAGCCTAAACAAGGTATTTTGGAAGGAAATTTTAAGTCTTCAATAAAGAAGGCATTAAGAGAACTGGAGATGTATATAGAGAAGCCAATGTTCAAGATAAAGGAAGACCCAGAAGATATTTTTGATCGAAGACGACATGCAAATCTTTGAGGGAGTATTGTTGGAGCTCTTGAAGATTAGCATTTAGTCTCCATATTTTCATTTTTTCATAGTATAGGGACTTATTTTGTACATATATGTTCCTTAGTTTCATTGTTTAATATAAATAGGAAATTATGTATTTTGTGCATGTAGACTTTTGGAGAATACTATTAGAACTCACTCTATGTACATTGTATCCGTTTGCTTTACTATCAATGAATTTCTATGAATTTTGAAGTAATTGCATGTGTTGATTAGATTGTTCGTACAATTGATAATTGTGTCATAACATCAACAAAAATCGATCCATTTGAACCTATCATCATGTGATATTCTTAGAGGAGTAGAAACTTGTTCTAATGTTGTGAATGTTATTGATATTCATGTATCAGTCGCAAAGGAGTCTTATAACATGACTCGCCTCTAGACTTCCTCAATAGCATGTCCCTTCTGGTGCCTTTCTTTCCGATACCAAATATCCTTGGCAAAGTTTTCTTACCTTTCACTAGCTTCTCGGGCATATAATGTGACATCTGTCACCAAAACAGGTGTGTTGATCTTTGAGTTTGACTTTTGACTTTGATTTTGTCATATTTGGGCTTGATCTTAATTGATTGTTCATTTTGATGTTAATCAAAATTTTAAATTAATAGGCCTAGGGCATAGTGTTTGCCCTAGGGTTTTAGCCATCAAGATGACCATTGGGCTTGCCATCGAACAAGGTCCTCTACATTACACTAATCAAGAACGCCAAAATTTACATTAAAACCCAACTAATCATGCATTCATGAACCTTTCCTAAAGTCTAGTAAATAAACTTGAATTAGTTCAAAAATAAATTATCTAATTTTTAGGGCATATATAGCTCGTTGGAACGGTCTTAACGCGAATAAACGACTCGAGGAATGAGATGACACGAGAATGGATGTGATGGACCATGGGCCTGAAGGCCCTTGGCCCTCCCCTTAATCGGCCGAGAATCAACAAGGGGGCCTTTCCCCTTGCTTTCTCACTTTTGCAACCCTAATCCACTTCCTCCTTGGAATCCCTAACCATCAATTTTTGTGTATTGCTTATTTTATCATTGTAGTTGATGAAATTCTCTACTAAGAAATAAATTGATCAGTATTGATCCGAATTGTTCATCCAATCATTCTCTACTAAGAAATAAATTGATATATTCTTTATTTTATCATTGTATTTGATGAAATTCATCTTCCTATACTAAGATTATTCACTTGTTCTTCTTTATTTTCATTTTTGGGATGATAACTCTTGGAAAATCTTAGCGATCAAGTATTGGAGCCACCAATCAGTAAAATGCTAGTGTCTTTGTTCTTGATTGTTCATTGATCTTTGAGTTGGGATTCTAACCTCATTAAATCTGGCCTTAATGGTCATCTTTTGGGTCTTAGATTAATGGTCTAACGGGTTTTCAGTTAATGAAGGTCGAAAACCGAGATTTGAATCCAATAGACAATGCTAAGAATTTGAACAGTTTGCCATTAGAAAAACGGGTCATCTTATGCAGGTCGTATTGAGGTCATAAAAAATTCAAATGGGTCTAATTTTTAGACACACAAAACTGAAGGTCAAAACTGACGAATGTGGGCCGCAGGTTGGCCTGTGTTTTGTCGAGTCATATCTTTCTCATATTTGATCCAATTGAGTGAGTTTAATTTAACTTCTTAGTTTTCTAATGACTCCAATTACGCAACGTTTCATTACCGTTTCCACCTTCAACCAGTATATTCAAAACTGGTGCGCAATGAGGTCATCATGCTGAAATATTTTATTGAAATTAAATAACAATTATTTGAATCTAAATAATCAAATGAAGACAAGCTTAATATTTAAAATTAATTAAGTGACTTTTTAAATGACAAAATTAAGGACCATGATGGACATTAAGGGCTAGACTTTGAGGACTACACCTAACTAGGTCAACTTGGCCCTTTAGTAACGTGTTTGGTGTTTTATGTTCTATAATGATTTGACATTCTTACTGAGCACTTTGGGACTTTGCTATTTTAAGGTGAGCTTTGCGGCCTCGTTTTCATTCTAAATATTTAAAAACTAGGGGGAAAAGTATGCTCACCCTTTTTATGCTATGAACTTCTTCAATATTTGGGACTGTTGTGCTTACTGTTTTGTAAGTATTATCTAGTACATGCATGAGTTAGTGAGTTAGTTTGGTGGTTATTATTCACAACTATTTAAATTCGGTGTTGGAGCCGGCGGACAGGTATTGATACTACTATTAGGCTGACACCCCCACCCTTGATTGTTAGTATACTTGTTAGGACTGACAGTGGCCAGGTACGAGCCCTAGGGTGAATATGTTCCGGCAAGTTCTGTGTGTACATCGTAGTTTTAGTTGTGATGCTCATGTTTACATGTGATATTACTTGCTTATAACTGTATGCACTCATGTCCTACTAAACTATTACACAACATCAAGTTTTGTTCACTATTTAAATGCGAACTCACCAACAATATGTTGATCTTTTGAGCATATCTTTTCAGGTAACAATCAATGATGATAGCTAGGGATGTTCCCTTAGCGACAACCTTAGGATTTCATTATTTAAACTCTTTGGATGTCTTTGACAAATTTCATTGACTTTTATTTATTACTCACTTTATGTTCACTTGTTCCGAGGTTGTGAGATTTATACATATTGGTTTGTCTGACTATGTTTGTCGTGGAATTGACTAACTATAACACAAGTCTCCGTTTGTGTTGGGTGACGTCATGACACATTGACTTTCATCATTTATTGCATCTCTATTAATTAAAATGTGTTATGATGATCTCATCAGTTACATCCTCGTGTTTCTGCTATAAGTGGGGGTGTGATAGATTGGTATCAGAGCTGTTGGTTATAGAGAATTTGGTTGATTAGTCGACCTAAACTATAACCTATGTACCCTCTGTAGTATACATCATAGGATGATTGTGACTATTATACATGTGAATCTTCTATGTGCATTAATTATTTTGTTGTGTAGCTTGCTTTGCGTGCTATTGTGATGTAACTATGTGGAAATTTTTGGTCCTTGTATTATCTGTATGATCCTTGGCAAAGCATTAGGTAAGTACTTTCTCGTATGTGTTTTATTATTATTTAATTTGGATTGATGAGTGCGGTTATAAGAATTATGTTAAAGGATTTTGGTTGATAAGCCAAAAATATTATGTGCATTTGTTAGTGATTCCTGTTGTGAGTTGACTCTTGGAAGATGAATACACATGCTGACATGGTACCAAACTAAGTATATTCCTTTGACTGTTCCTTACACAAGTGAATGAGTTCTTAATCGACTCATCTGTAGAACTTTAGTACTTAACCTTGGGTTAGTGACCATATCCTTGATTCTCCAATCATGGATAACACTCTATACTTGACAAGATGTGTTAGCACCAACATGAGGAGCTAGGAGTGACTATGCAAAGGAAATTACCATTACGGGTGCACACATAATTGCAATTTGCAGTGAATGGGAAACCTAGCAACCCTTTCGTGAGATAATGCCATTCTTGGTATGGATAGTCCATTCTCTACATAGGGCATTGGATTTCCTGTTCTTGTTATAATTAGTGGTGTGGAAACACCTATCTCCTTTATCTTGACATAAGTACAAATTGATTGGAGCCTTCACGGGAATAATACATTGAGATTTTAACTCAGTTTCTATGAGACGTTGCTCCTACTTTTGTTTCCATGATCATGGAAATCAACTGTATGTTCAAGATGTACTTGGTCTTTGAGAGTTTAAAGTACAGAGGTAAGACTCCATGTACCTATGTTGCCTTATCAAATTGACATTTAGACTTGGCCTATGGCTATTTGGAAAATCTAGCATTACTCTATGTAGAATAAGTGGATATCATGTAATCATTTAAGCGTCATTCTTGGAAGACATTGGTGTGGTGGGAATGCTGCGGGGACCCTATATATAAACATCTTCGGTACCAAGGATGTTCTAGAATTGGGTTATGTGATGATCCTTGTGGTGGGAGGTGGACATGGGACTTATAACATCAAACGAAATGGCACTAGAGGTAGGATTGGTTGTACGTACATGGGGTTCATGATGTGCAAGCTAAAGGTGTTCGATAGGAAAGTTGGAGCAATAGCCATGACCTTTTGCATTGATAAAATGGGAACAGATATGGATATCTAGGTCTTTGCTGAGAATCAAAAGGTAAACTGTGTTGTTTGTTCTTCGGTGGGCAAAGAACTAACGTAGTAGAATGCCCAAATACTAGTTGAGGTATGGAGGTTGTAATGGCCATGACCTTGGATGAGCTTAAAAAACGTTGGTATACGAAGGGTACTACCTTTGGACTAGATGGAAATGTTGGATCTTGTGTCCTAAAATCATTTAGTGGTTGGAACTAATCATGCCACCCATACCTACTAGTCCATAAACTAGCAAAGAGTGCCACAGTTGTGACACATAAATCAAATAGAATTGAGTACATCTACGGGATGGTTCCTTAGTTCATCGAATGGTGGCCAACGCTGCACCCCAACCATTTAGAGTGCAATATTGAAGATAGGTACTTTGGCTGACGAGGTGGTTCATATGAAATCCTTGAGAAAGCTAGTGAGACATAGGATGATGTTAGGGAATTGGATAATCTAGAGGATGTTAAAGTGGACAAGAAGGACAAAGCCACGAAAGGATAGGTGGTTTTCATGCTAGCAACAAAGGACTATGCCTGGATTTTTCGGAGTGTCATACGTGTAATTTGCACCATCTAACTATGATGCCACGTCTGGTGTGTTTCAATTTCAAGCAATTAGAGCGCTTGGCCAAGGGTTTTAACGTGCTGGTGTTGGTCCATGTGATCGTATTACAGTGAAAATGATATAAGAATCGTTCAATATCCAACAAATATGCTAAACAACAATAACAAAGAGGATTGAACACAATAAGAACTCATTCATAATAAGACAATGATCATCAACAATCAATAACATAAAGCACAATGATAATTCTATGTATTAACTGTTTTGAAATGGTAACTTGCAACAATGATAATCGATTAGGGTTTTGCAAGCTTACCTACAATGAGAATAAACAGAACAATACATAGCAGTCTATAGTTTCGCAGACAGTTTCGCTGTTAGCGAAACTGTACTGCCGAAATTATAGTTTCGCCCGGCAAACAAATCAGCTAACTGTGAGCGAAACTATAGTTTCGCTCACAGTTTCGCTGTACTGCCAAAAATACATAAACTAAATACCTACAAAAGGAACTAACAAAAGACCTATTACAATCAAAAGTAAATAATCCAAACTAAGGTGAGTCCAACCTATACATGATCTTCAGTACTCCCCCTAGGTTGGAACTCACCACCTTCACTCGGCTTGATTAGTCTTTCAACTTCAGTGACCTTTGTTGCCTTAGATCAATCTACAACATCTCCTGTAACAACTCCCAAGAAGCTCAGCACATGATTCTCCATGGTTTCCTCTTGCATCACTAGCCCCTTCAGGATGAGCACTTGCCATTTCAAACTGCTTGGCCAAATCTTGTATATCGATGTTTAGGTCATCTTGGGCCCTTACTCTCTCGGCTAAACTCTTCACCTCTACCCTCACCCCTCTAATTTTGTTAGCTACATTCATAAAGAGACTTGCTTCTTTCCGAGTCTCCTCCCCAGCCCCAGTCGTTATGTGATTCTCACACAACAACACCAATATTCGTCGGAGAAACTGAAAAGTTCCATAGGATCAAAACTTTAAATTCTTTACCATTCTTCACCCTATTCACAACTTCCCAGTTATTATCATAGAACCATTTCTCGAAATCCTGTAATTGTCAAGGAAGGGGATCAGACAATCTCACCCTGTTCACTGTCTTTGGCAGTTTAACCCTTAGAACAATTCTTCCCTTTCCCGTTTCTCAGTCTTTGTCTTTCTTTGACCTTCTCCTTTCAACCTTCATGTAACCAAAAGACTCAAAGTTGTCATTAAGCCCATTCTGTATCTCTTTCTCCAGAAGCGTGGCTCTTTTGCTCAGATGTGCATTCAGAAGTGGTAGAGCTCCCAACCACCTAAGATCCCATTTAGGCAAGGACTTAAAAGCCTTCCTCTTATGCAAGTAGCTAATACTACTCCCTTCTCTTTATCATGAAAATTTTTAGACCGGAGTTATAGGACTAGCTTATAATCTTCTTGTCGGCCTCCTATTTACTGAATCCTCCCATATGTTGGAATAGAGGAGTGATTTCTTGTGGCTCTTCTCTTTTACAAACCAATAAGCTCTATCCATCTCAAAAACATATTCAACATCCTCTCCTTCTTTGCTACATAGATCAATGGTCTCTTGTCAACTTCATAGAACTCAGGTTTAGAATCATAGTGAACAAGTTGTTCATCATCTTCTTCTTCATAACCAACCTTTTTCCCTTCTTACCGTCTCTGTCCACTGACTTCTCCCTCACCACTTCTTCACCAACTAGATCCTTCTCTACATCAAGACCCAAGTCTACAAACCCAGCCTCAAAAATATTCTCTACATTTTCCCTTCCTACATCCTCATTTCTTGTTTCACAATTTTCAGCATCATTAGTTGCTGCACCAGACGTCCCTCTCCTGCCTTAGATGAAGTACCCACGTTTAGGAATGGGTACTTTGAAGTGTGAGTCAGATCATCTAACTCAGATTGAGTTAGTTGATCAGATAGGCCAGCTGTTGCTTTTAGATGGGCAATCTCCTCAAATAACTTTTTCAGCAGGCAGTTTTGATCGACAAGCATCTTCTTCATGCCCTCTATCACCTCATCTTTTTGCTTTTCTCGAATCTCTTGGTTGTGAGTTTAGTCTTTATCATGCTCAGTTTGTTTGCTAAAGAACTATTAAGATTGTGAATCATGTCTTCATCAAGGTTTCCTTTTCTTCCCTCCTCTTAGTGAATCCTTGATGTCTCTGTTTAGTTCGCCTCTCAGACTCTGCTGTATGAGCTTTCTTCTTCGATCTCTTTTCCTTCTCTATCCTTATCTCTTCAGCTCTTTCATTTATGTCTTCTTCAAAATCATAATCTTTCTCCTTAGCATATCTCTTTCTTCTTCGTCGCATCACATGTTGTGCCCTGGTTCTTCAGCTATTTTATTCTCAGATTCATCCCGTCTAATATAATCCATCTCTCTGGAGGATACATGTTTTCCCAGATATGGGTGATCTTCCCAACAAAATCGTGGCGAATAGCATAGCAGTCAGCAAAGATACGAGGATTCATTTGTACCAGCCTCGTCACCTCTCCAAGTTTTGGTACATTTGGTATTAGGTCATCAAAAATCATTTTGAGAAAACGAGGATACAACAACCATTTATCCTTCTTCAAAGCCATTACATTCTCAGCCATGTAGACGAATATCAATTTAGCAATGTTGGCCTTCCTCCTCTGCAACATAACACCATCGCTTTTGCCCCGTCAATATTTAGCCCGTCTGATCCACCTTTACGGTGATCAAGACATATATGGTGATGGAATGAGATACAGCATAAGCTATAGTTGATCTTTGTAGTCATCTAATACAACCTTTAAACCCGGCAGCTTTAGGATGTGTATCATCCAGAATAGTAGTGATGTTATTCCTCTCATGAACTTTAAGTTAGCCATTTGAACCTAAGAAAAGGACCAAATAAGTGGAATAAGAATTCAAGGAATTAGAAAATAATAAAGAATAATATAAATAAAAAATAAAAAGAATAAAAGAATAAAAGAATAAAAGAATAAATTCGCTAGCAAAAAGTATAGTTCGCAGACAGTCTCGGCGGGCGAAAGTGTAGTTTCTAGCTAAAACATAACAGATTCGCAAAAATGAAAGGTAGTTTTGATCGGGCGAAACTATAAGAACTTCCGTTCATAGCTGGCGAACAGAAGCTTGGTCAGCGAAACTGTTAAGTTCGCTTGGATAGAATAACCTCACAGTTTTGCTGAAATATAAAGAACTTTCGTTCAGTTTCGCCGGATAATTGGTAGTTTCGCTGGATGAACAGCGAAGACACCGAAGAGACACAATTAAATAAACTTAAAATGTGTTATAATTAACAAGATTAAAAGAAAGTCCTGAGTTCGAAACTCACTTGCGAACCGAATACAACCAACAATCATAAGCAATCAACCTAAAATCACAATATCGTATGAAATGGTCACGGTAAAGCCCTAAGAAAAAGGAATATACGATGGTGCGAAAGTGTGATGGAACAATTTCACAAAGAGACTTAAATAGCAAATAGTTTCTCTGGGCGAAATTAGCGAAACAAGTAGTGAAGATATAGTTTTGCTGGCATCATCATTCATATTTTTTTGTTTGTTAACATAAATGATTACTGAGATTAAAATTGATCAAAGATCACATCCCCAAGATAAGTATGGCACAGAGATGAATTAGATCATAGACCGGCAATGAGATCATACCGATGACTGATACAAATCACAGTCTTAAATGATTTTGAAATTTTTAAATAGATCAATAACGATTGCTCATATGTTTGTCTACTTAAACTCAAGCCCTGTCTTTTTCAACAAGCAGCATATGATTAGTCAAGGTTTGATTAAATGCTTTAGAATGTTAGAACCCCATAATCATTTTGGCAAAAACCCTCACCCAACCTCAGGATTTCTTGAATTTCGACACGATCTTTAGAGAGCAAGGCATGTGCATTAGTGTGCAAGTGATTATTATTAGAAATTGTTTTCAGATATGAAATCATCGTTAGATGATTTGATACAACTTAGATCAAATAGGTGAGAACTCCAGGTCTATACTCACGTATAACAAAGGAGATGACCTGTAGATACATATGTACCTAGTTTATAAGCTTAATGTAAAATGTCTTTCATGTCTTACATATATGTAACATAATGGGTGTGAATGAAATACATGTGTGGTTTATGCTTATAATGTTTAATATTTAATTGATTATTGTGTCTTAACGCTTATTGAACTAACTATATAGGTTTGTGTTTGTTTACATAGTTCTTAGTTAATAATGATTAAGAAACGTGCTAAAACTTAATCGTGTGAAGTTCTCATGCGATGGACCATGCTAATGGACCATACACATGAACAACTTCATGCTAATGAACCAGTCGCATGACTGAACTAGGAGACTGTATCAGTCGCATGATTGTGACATGAGATTGACTCAGTCACACAACTGAAGCCTCAATCATGTGGATGGAACAATCGTATGACTCAGTTGCACGACTGAACCATACTAATGGTTCAGTCGCACGAATGAGAAACCCTAACCTATAAATACCACTTAATTCATGGAAAAATATAACAATTCGAATACCTACGCACTAAATCATACCCTAGCCGTCCAGAGACCCTAGAACACCTGTTCCAACTTCATAGATCGCACAGAATCATATTGCAATCGTTCTTAACATTTAGATTCATTCTAAGATCGATTCTACGTGCTTTCTCACTGATTGGATCGCCAATCAAATAGGATTCCGCACAATTTGAGTTGGTATACACGTAAATCAGTTACTACTCCATCCGTACACGGTCCCTAACAAGTGGTATGAGAGCCTTGGCTCTTGATTTACATGTGATTCGATCGATTTTGATATAAAAATCATGTTTTTCACTCAAAAAAGCAATATTTTTGTGTCACACAGTGTTTTAGACGTTTCCAGGTCAAAAAGTTAACGTTTTCCGGCATATGTCAATTAGGGTTCGTGAGAAGTTCGTGGTTTTGTGTCAAATTACCTTAAACCTTCGATTTCTCAAAATTCAGCAGCTTCAGTCGCATAATTGACTAAATCGCAAGACTGAATCCATCCACATCCCTCATGCGCACGATTGGACTCAGTCGTTCATCCATTCGTACGACTGAACTCTCTATTTGCAGTGTTCATCCATACATGCTCATTCGGACGATTGAGCCATCCGCATTTGTTCATTCGCACGTCTGGGCCAACCACATTGTTCAATCACACGAAGTGTTCAATCACATTCCTTCAGTCACACAAGTAAAACAGTTTGTTCTAAAGTTCAAAGTCGATAGTAATGGAGGATCACTATTTAGCGTTCACCGCAGGGAGGGATTCAAGGATCCAGAATCTATTGCTTCTGGAAAATGAAGTGGGGAATCATAATAAACCCCCTAAGCTCATACCTTTAGATGATTACCCATAATGGAAGCAAAGATTCGAGATCTACTTAAATGGAGTAGATCCCAATCTGTGGGAGTCGATAGAGAAAGGGTATAGCATGCCTGTAGGTGCAACGATGGAGTCAAATTTACCTTAGGTGGCATGACAGATGGCCAAAAGGTAAAGTACAATGCTGAGAAGAAAGTATATGCATTGCTAACTCAGTCAATTCCTAAGGACATCTTCCATCAATTTTCTGAGAACAAGCAAGCAAAGAAGCTTTGGGATGCATTGGAAAAACGGTATGATGGGAATGTGTCATTAAAAGCTCTAAAGGCTAAAGCGTTGAAGAAAGAGTTTGACAACTTCTCGTCAACGGGTAAGGAGAGCATGGATGACGTCATCGATCGGTTCTACCACTTGATGAGTGAGCTACACACTCATGGAGTTACAACGTCTACGGACGACAAGGTGTCGAACTTTATAGATGGTTGCCAGAGAAGTGGGTTTCCTTTGTATTCAACCTCAGACAGAATGATATTTAGCGAAGTTAGATATCAACGATTCATTCTAAAACTGAGAGAGGAAGAGTTGAGGATGAAGTACAGGGCCCAAAAGTCTTCATATGATCAGAATCCGTCACTGTACAACTCAACTCCACAAGCAAAAAATCTAGAGCACCACTTCAAACGGCATTTGTGTCGAGTTCAACTACTCCTTCTCAAGCTACTACTTCAGGATCTGACACGTTAGGGTCATCTTTTACCCAATACATAGCACCTGAAGCCAATGCTACAAAACTGAAGACCAAGAATCTCAGGAATATGACAGTAGAGGTAGCTAAGGAGTATATGGATCTCTTAGCAGCTGTCGTTCACTCCTATGACGGACTAGCTGCTGGGAAAATTAGGAACTATCATCTGGTAGATGAGGACTACAAGCAGGTAGATGAGACAGAGCTGGAGAGAATGGACATCATGTGGGCCTTAGCAAGTGCTATTCGGATAGCTTAGAAGTTTGTCAAGAAGACCGGATAGAACTTGATTACCACTAAGAACACAACTTTTGGTTTTGACAAGACCAAAGTTACTTGCTTCAACTGTAGGGGAAAGGGGCACTTCAAATGTGAATGTGTGAAGCCTAAGAAGGCAGGAAATAGGAATCCATTTTCATCTTTCAATCGTCAGGATAAACCCACAAGTAGTCCTACTTCGACAAGCAAGGATCCTAAGGCCTTGACCTCTCAGGATGACGAAGGACAAGATTGGAGCTTTCGATTTGTGTCTCTGGGAGAATCCAACATCGCTAGTGTTAAGGATTTAGATGACGACTCAGCAAGTGAAGGTGATATTGCAGTGGAACTAGCGATGTCAAATAATGAAGAAACTAAAAATATGGTCGATCACCTGCATGAAGAAGGGACAAATTCAACAAGTTCAGAATCACCATAACCAGAAAAGTCAGACTCTGCTTTGATGGCTGATTCAACCGCACCCTCTCAGGTAAGTACTATGGATCAATTATTTAATAGTCATGCTTGTGTTGAATGTAATAAATTTAGGGAAAGCATTGATTTGAAATTTGATAGGTTATTAGATCATAGTGATATCTTAGTAAAGGACTTGCAACTATGCATAGAAGCAAATAGAATTTTAAAACAAAATGAGCACAGTTATAAAGAAAAAATAACACTTTTGAATAACCAACTTACGGAAACTGAAGTTGTGGCTTTTACCCATGTTAATGACATTAAGTTCTACTTATACTCCCTAGAAGAAACTAAGAAACAAAAGGCAATTTTGGACGTCGAAGTAAATTCATTAAAACAAAAACTACATAGTTGGACCAGTTCTTCTCACATTGTCCAACACTTAGTGAGAGAATGCAACAACGGGGAGGGTTTGGGTTACAAATTGGTACCCCCACCACATGAGACCTTGTTGAATAAAAAAAGTAAACCAATAAATAACAACTCAGTCAAGGATCATGTGGTGTCCACTCCTCTTGTAAGTAATCCAGATTCCAGAAGTAAACCAAATGAATCTGGCACTAAACAAAAGGAGGCCACTTCTAAATCAAAAGGTAAGATGCCTATTATGAATCTGGATGATCAATTTGAAAAGGTTAATATAAAGTCAGGTTCAACCACGTCTAATTCTGAACCTAAAAGACCATAGATGTTAACCAAACACGCGCATCATGTCCAAGTCCAAGTAAACAAAAGAGTAAAGATGTTAACAAGGTTCAAACAATTAATTCTCTTAAACAAGTTAAAACATCGAAACAAGAAGTGTCTAAACCCAACTGAATAAAGCCACACATGTGTCACACACTTCTCCACAGAAACAGGCACACCAACATGTCAAAAGTAGATCTTGCTACAACTATGGAAAGTATGGACACATCGCGTCTTACTGTCCTTATTATCAGACTCCAATGAAAGGAGTTGAACTTTTTGACACTAAACAGAGCTCATCCAAAAGAAGCTCCATGACTCCACCAAAAAGAGTTAGCGAACCTAAAGTTCAACCCATTAGCCAGTCGTCAGTTTATCACAAACAGGCCTTACATAAAACTAGTTTATGGAAAGAGAAGTCCATCCTTGTATTTGATAATGAGAACAACAATACAACAGATCTCCCCACACCCTCAAAAGGCCAATGGGTGGAATTTATGATGTGTGATTCTTTTGGGTCACCCAAGCCAGTTAAGGCTTGGGTCCCTAATCTTAACTAATGTTTTCAGTTGAATGTGCAGGGTGTTCGCTATAGTGCTGAAACAAAGACTTGGATTGTAGATAGGAAGGCATCTAGGCACATGACTGGGAACCAGGCACTCCTGTCAAACATCAAACAAATAAAAGGAGGTCATGTTTCATTTGCTGGAACAAAAGGAGGTTATATCCTAGCTCAAGGGGAAGTGAAGAATCAGAAAGTGAAGTTTGACAAGGTAAACTATGTTTAACAACTTCAAAACAACTTACTTTCTGTATCCCAAATATGTGACAAAGGATTTAAGGTAGTATTTGACAATAGGAAGTGCTATGTCCTGAAAAAGGACTCTGTGATCCTAGAGGACCAAGTCTTAATGTTAGCCTCAAGATATAATGACCTTTACGTCTTGGATCTATCAAAGGCCTCCACAACGGATCATCAAGTTCAGTGCTTCTTGTCAAAAGCTACTGAGAAGGATTCTATCTCCTGGCATAGGAGAATGGGACACATCAATCCATGGAAGATAAATCATCTGATCCAGAATGATCTAGTGTGAGGAGTAAACGTCAAAAACTTTCAACTCCCGGATTGTTGTGTTGTCTACAAGAAAGGCAAACAGACTAAGAAGTCTCATAAGGCAAAGAAAGTCCATTCCATTGAACTGCCTCTTGAGCTTCTTCACATGGATATGTTGGTCCAGTTAGTACAAGAAGCATCACAAGCGACTTGTACTGCTATATAGTTACAGATGACTACTCAAGATTCTCTTGGGTGATGTTTCTTAAATCAAAATCAGAAACCGTTGAGTCATTTAAAGAGTTAGTAACTACACTAGAATCTCTCTACAAGCTAAAGGTAAGACAAGTCCGCTCAGACAACCGAACATAGTTCAAGAATCACTGGATGGACGCATTCTTCAAAGAAGATGGAATTGTACATCAGTTCACATCTGCCTACACTCCATAGATGAATAGGGTTGCTGAAAGGAAGAACAGAAGCTTGATAGAGACTGCCGGGACGATGCTAGCAGACTCAAAACTGCCTATCCAATTTTGGAACGAGGCAATGGCAAATGCATGTTACACTTTGAATCGAGTCTTGGTGGTTAAACGACATGGAAAAACATGTTATGAGTTGCTACAACGTCATAAACCTAATCTGGAGTACCTCGAACCGTTTGGAGCACCATGTACGTTGCTGAAGAAAACTCAAGAAGGCAAGTTTAGCGAGAAGGCTGAAGAAGGAATCTTTCTAGGATACATCATACCAAATAAGAGAGTTTACAACAACTCAACAGGTCAAGTAGAAGTGTGGTGTAATATGGATGTTCAGAGATACACCACCCCTCCTGCTGGAAAAGGACCCGCATTCTTTTTTGACTATGATGGTTTCTTCAAGTCCTTCAACATTCCTCTCTCCACTTCTAACGATGAGTTAGCAACCAAAATGATGTATGATGTCTTAAACACACCAACACAAGACTTTACAACTTATGGTTCACAAGGTGTGTTGCCTAGTCAATCAGGGGGAGCACTCGAGGTAAGTGACTCCTCCTCTGATGATGAAGCCGTGGAAGATGATCAGAATGATCAGGAGGAACAGGTTCCTACTATTGCAAGTCCACAAGCATCTAACATTGATGCCTCTGAATCTTTGGAACCTCACACTCCTTCTGCCTCAGATACGGAACCAAACGTTCATAATCTTCATCCTGAGATAGCTGTTCCCACCACTCCTGGATCACGCCTTAATGTCTGTCATCCTCTAGAAAATGTCATTGGGAATGTCAGATTAAGAGTTCAGACAAGAAATCAGCTATATTCAGATGATTATGCATCGGTAATGGAAAAGTGATACCTTCACGATGGTACATATCGTTGTTTTGTGTCTTAGTTTGAGCCAAAATACGTTAGTAAAGCCCTAAATGATGAGGCATGGGTGAGTTCCATGCAAGAAGAATTTTTTCAGTTCAAGAAGTTAGGTGTATGGACACTGGTGGATAGACCTAAAGGTGCTATGTTATTGGCACCAAATGGGTCTTGAAATGCAAGAAAGATGACCAACGGGTCATAATCAGAATCAAGGCTCGACTTATAGTTCAAGGATTTTGACAAGTTGAGGGAACTTATTACAATGAAGTATTTGCACCTGTGGCGAGAATGGAAGCCATCCATATCTTCCTAGCCTATACCTCTTACATGAAAATTAAAGTCTATCAACTGGATGTAAAGAGTGCATTTCTTTATAGTAAAATCTGGGAAACAGTGTATGTCAGTCAACCTGAAGGATTTGAGGATCCATATCATCGAGACAGAGTTTACAAACTGGATAAGGCTCTCTACGGGCTTCACTAAGCCCCGAGCGCATGGTATGAAAAACTCTTAACTCACCTTGTGAAACACGGATTTCGCAGAGGTGTAATTGACTGTACACTGTTTATCAAAGAAAAGGATTGTGATCTACTGCTTGTTCAGATTTATGTTGATGACATAATCTTCGGTTCCAAGAACGAAGACTTATGTAAAGAATTTGAAGCAGTAATGAAGGCAGAATTGGAAATGAGTGCCATGAGAGAGATGAAGTTCTTTCTCGGGTTACAAGTGGATCAAACACCAAAGGAGATATTTCTACATTAGACCAAGTATGTAGGGGATATTCTCAATTAGTTTGACATGGAGAATGCTTTCGCAGCTGGGACTCCACTTGCTACAAACCATGATGTAGCACCCGACGAGAATGGTGATCTAGTTGATGCCACCATGTACTGAGGAATGATGGGATCCCTCATGTATCTCACAACCTCACGACCTGATATCATGTACGCCACATGTCTAGGCTCAAGATATTAGGCGAAACCGAATGTCAACCATCTTGTTGGGGTTAAAAGGATATTTCGTTATCTCAAGGGTACACCAACACTAGGATTATCGTATCCTCGTGATGATGACTTCGAGCTTACAGTGTATAGTGACTCGGATTACTGCGGTTGCAAAATGAAATACAAGTCCACATCAGCAGGATGTCAATTCTTTGGGAGGAGATTAGTGACCTGGTAGTGTAAGAAGTAGACATTGGTTGCTCTGTCAACCTGTGAAGCTGAATATGTTGCTGCTGCAAGTTTCTGTTCACAAATCATCTGGATTTAACAGCAAATGCGGGACTGCGGTTTCCAATTCTCTAATACTCCTATATTTGTTGATAATCCTGCTGTAATAGCCGTAACTAAAAATCCGGTCTAACATCCTAAAATCAAACACATCGGGATTAAATATCATTTTATATGTGATTGCTTTGAAAAACATTTAATCGATGTGGTGAAAATTAATACGGATTTCCAACGCGCTGACCTCTACACAAAAGCCTTTGATAACCATGTTTTCTATATCTGTTAGAGGTCAACGACATTAAAAAGAAAAATGATATCATTCCAGATGATGAACATATTTAGTCTGATGCGTCGAGACCATTTCTCTTATATTTTATTTTAGTTTATTTAACTAGTTTTAGTGTTTTTATTTGTTCTCCTATTAAAATCCTAAAAAGCAAAACCAGTTTCGGTTTTAGAATTTCAAGGGGAGAATAGGTTAAGTTAAGAAAAAAAAGAGGGAGGAGGATAGTCAAGCTAAAAGAAATGAGATTATATCTGAGATATTGATTCAACGACTATAGAAAATGATAGTACAGAGGAACAAAGAATTTGGGACTTTAAAAGATTTAAATTGAATTAGATCCGAAATTCAAAATATAATTCTGAGAAGTCTAAGCAAAAATAAATGGAAAAATGATAGTAAAACTAGCTTCTACTAAGGTAACACGAAAAAAGTAGACCTAGAGGTTGCTAGACCATTAGATGATGTGTCGGTAGATTCAACACAATAGATAAGTAGACCTTGTTGGTGATCTCAAGATCAAACTAAATTGTTCAACAAGCTGTCGGTTATCATCTTATCCCTAGTTAACACAACCAACAGAGTTCCAATAAGGGGTGACGAGCAAAATAAATGCCACAAATGTGTGCGGATGACCATAATATGAGCAAAGCACATGATGAAAAATGCAAAAAGAAATCAAGCTAATAACCTATGTTGTTGGTGCAATCTGTGTAAAAAGAATAAAATTTCTCAAAAAAGAAGATAGGTGTGTGCCTCTCTGCTATGCGATGGCGCTGACCTGAGGATAAGCATAGCCTAGATATTCTAGAATTCATTATTGTTTGCCGCCTCTCTACTATGCGGTGGCACTGACCTGAGGCTTGGCTTCTCTTTGAAAGCTCTAAGAATAGTTTCTTCTTGTCAAAATACCCATAGACTGCTCAAAAATCTCCTGAGGAATGTTGATTACCATATAAGAGTGGGATCTACAAATGCTTGTTGAAATAATTAAACCTTAAACCGTCACCAGTCTATGTCAAAAGTCAGTGTATGGATTTAAGTGGACAAGTATACTGACAATCATCGTGGCGGCAAGTCTTGAAAGTCCAAATCAATGTGTGCATCTTATAGTACTAGTATGATTTCCTAAACTTGCTAATGACTCTCGATGAAAACAAGAATCTAGCATCAAAAAATTTTGGTAACACATCCTGAATGATTTGATTACCTGTATGATTCCATAATGATTCGTTCCAGTTATGGTCAAAATAACTTGAAGCTGACTATTCTAGAAATAAATCTGTTAGATATCTATCTTAGGGTTTCCACCTCTCACAAAACCTACAAAAATATGTTTTACTTCTGTTTTTCAGTTCTAGTAGTTTCGTTTGTTTAATTTTGTCAGTTTAATTGTTAAGAGTCGGACTACATATTGGAATTCTATCTGGGATTTAATCACTAAAAAGGGTCACGTCTGAGGTGACCAAAACGGGTTCTCAAATGTTAAAAGGATCACGTCTGAGGTGATCAAAAGATTTCGAAGTTAAAAGCGATCATGTCTGAGATGATCGAATGCTCGTATGTTTTACCAAGGGTAAAGTGTCAAATGGTCATAAAGTTAAAATCATAAGTATGAGTCAGTCGCACGACTAGACCACAGTATGGACCAGCCGTACGATTGAACCAGACGAATGAGCCCAATCGCACGACTGAGCCACACGTATGGCCTAGACATGCGATTGGACTATCAACATGAGTCAATATAGGCAATTGGATCATTAGAATGAACCAATCGCATGAAGGAGAGTCACCGAATGACTCAGTCGCTTGACTGACTTCTAGTCGCATGACTAATGATGACCGATTGAGTCAATCACACGACTGAGTCTCAATCGCACGAACTAGCTATGCGATTAGGTCCAGTTGCACGACTGAAAGAAACCATTGTATAAATAGAGGGGAAATTAGTCGCAAACCCTATTCACCCCCGATCGCTCATTTCTTCGCACGACTTACCGATACTCTTCCCAAATTTCATCTGATTGTTCTTGGACTGTGATTATTACTGGCTAACGAATTCCAGTGACTCCACAGGTAATGTGCAACGATTTCCAGTCAAATGCTCAATCGATTAGTCATCAAAAGATTGAAATTTAACCCCTAAAACTTAACCAAGACTAACTGGACCAATAAATGATAAAACCAAGTAAAATGTTCAAATAAAGGTATTAGATGCTATGTTGGGTGTTTGCGAGACTAATGAGCTATTTCATGACGTCTAACATTACGGTTTGCTCAAAATTTGAATTTGAATGACCCAACAGTCTATCATGCAAATGGGCACCCTGATGAACCTCAATCGCACAACTAAGATGGGCGAATGGCTCAGTCGCACGACTGAGATGGGCAAATGGCACAGTCGCATGACTGAACCATGCAAATGAGTTCACTCGCCCGACTGGTTTAACCGCTTAGGATAGCATACGACTAAGCCAAGTCGCATGCTCAGTCGTACGTACGAGCTCAATCGCATGACTAAACCTCAATCGCACAGTTCATTCGCATGACAGAACAGAAAGATTCAAATTAAGAAATTCATATGGCTATTCAGTTACGCATACTAATGTTTATCCGTTTTATGTAACAGATGGCGAGTCGCTGGACCATGAGCACTAAGCACAACATTTGGACTCACCTGGATCTCACCTCTAGGAATGCTACAGATTCTCTGGCATCATTACTTTTCTACGGAGATCAAGGATCTTTCGTGCCATTTTAGCACCGTGCACACCATACCGATCCCTTCTGCAGGCCTTCTGGGAAGGCGCGGTTGTCGATAGGACCGTAGAGCCCCACTGTATTAGGATTTTTATCTTCGGTCATGCCATAGAGATCGCAGAGAAAGATCACAGGATAGTATTAGAGTTTGGAGATGATGCAGACTGCCCGACCCGCTTGCACCCACTAACAGTGTGCGGTTGCTTTCTACGAGCCAAGTAATCGGGGGACATCACCACAGGTGTGCTCAATAAGTGCAACCAGTGCCCCCAATTAAAGTACTTGGCACATGTACTACTTAAGTGCATTGCCTCCAGGAAAGGTGGATTCGATGAGTTGTCGGACCAGATACAGAACGCCTACGTGGCGTTGGTGCTGAACCACCCGTTCAACTTCTCCCGGATGATCTTCCCGGATGATCTTCACCTACAAGTGTATTCTTGCTTCATGCAGATGATCATTGATCAGAAGCTCCCTCAGCTACCTAAAGGGAAGGAGGACGTTGTAGTACTTGAGGTGATAGATGACACCACATTGAGCCGATGAAGGTGTACAGGGGGAAGCAGGTTAAGCCCCCTGTGAGGAGATTATTTGGGCACCTGGCCCAGGAGGATTACGTGGCGCCCGCCAGGAGGAAGTGGCGCCACGAGGACAGTGATTCTAATGCAGAGCAGATAGTTGTCCCCACCGATGACTCAGGGGATAATGACAGTGGCGATGGTGGAGACACATGCCCCACTCCATCTAGGGCAACCACTACTGATGTTACACCTCCACCACCTACTCATGGAGATGCGGACATAGCTGGTTTCCATTAGGATTTCAAGCCTGATGAGGAGGAGGAGAGTGATGATGAGTCGTTGACCAAAACGGTGGGCAGCAGGGTGGGTGCCACCGAACATGGGATAGAGGCGGTTGGAGGATGCCAAGCTGCATCTGGGGAGACTACTAAAGATTCTACTTATACCCCAAACTAGCTCAGCATCCCAGGGGGAGCATCCTCCTCGAGGGGATCGAGGAAGAAGAGGATGGCTCAGCCCCATGGGATGAAGCCGAAAAGACAGAGGTTCACGTTGATTCCTACCTCCACCACCACTGCCACCATATCTACCACCACTACTCACCCACCCACTACCACAGCTACCACCACCACTACTACCACCTCACCCACCATCACTACCACAGCCACTCCACCACCTATCTACACTACTTCCACCACCACTACAGCCTACCCATCACCACCCACACATATACCACCATCCATATTCACCACAGCCACCACCACTACCACCAGCCCGGACCATCATCCTAACAGCCATTTACTACAGGATCCTCCCTACCTTCTGTTGGGGTAGAGGATCAGCTGGCAGCACTGAACAAGATGGTGCTAAAGCTGTGGGTTGCTGACGAGGAAAGAGCTGCACAAATTAGAAAGCTTGTGGAGCAGATGGCTGCCCAAGCAGAGCAGATCGCTCAGCAGGCCCAACTAATAGAGGATCAAGCTCAGCAGATGGCTGTTCAAAGTCAAGAGATTTCCTAACTCCAAGAGCATAAAGTTTTATCCACTAAGAAGATTGAGGAGTTGGAGGATGCCAATAAGACCATCATGCTCAAACTCAAAGCCACAAAGGATGAGCCTCTAAAGATACGAGAGGGTGATGATGATGATAGTGATGCTGATGATGATGATGGTGATGATAATGATGATGATGATGATGAAGAGAATGATGAAGAGGATGAGACTGAAGGAGGGGATGATAAGGATGAGGAGATAATGAAGAAGGTGGGGATGCACCTGCATCGGGTGCCACATAAGCAAGAGAGAGGCGGACCAAGAAAAATCAAGATCAGGATGCCTCAACATCAGCCCCGACTGCAGAAGAGCATATGATTCAGGACAAACGTAATGATTAGATGTTTATGTAATTTTAAATCATGTGTAATTGAATTATGTATTAAAGTTGTGTACAAAATGTTTATATTTATTTAATATCTTACTGTCTTGATTATTGACTAATGGTTGATGTGTTTTTATGTTTAAATCAAGCAAATCATTCATCTCAGCAAGATGAGTATGATGTTGCTCCCCTTCAGTAGATCAAGTCTCAACTCACAATGATACTTGGTCTGCAAAGGATCATCAGCAGTGTGAGTTACATTCCTGAAGAAGGAGAAATAATTCACAACCTTACTGATGAGCAATTGGCTGAGATGTTCTGACTGAATCTGCATGAGCTTGTGAAGGATGCTCCTACTGTTGACATGGATAGTTACGATGAGTTTAAGGATGTGGATGAGATTGAGATTGAAGACGTCACAGCTGAACATTATCCAGAGTATGCTGACAACGAGGGAAATACAATCCCCAATATAGGTGGCACCCTTGTCAGTGGTACATTTGAAACACTGGATAAGATGGAGCAGGAGTCGGAGAAGAAGAAAGATCAAGCCCAAGCCTCAGAAGCCAAGGTCGACATCAAAAAGGCTGAATGGGTGGCATGTTTTACAGAGATCAGAGGCCAACGCAGTGCTCCAAAGTCTAGTGCCTACACCAAGCTTTACAAAGTGAAGAAGCATCTAAAGGTGTCAGGAAAAATCATAGTGTGGGCATATTTTGATGATCTAAATGTTTTGCTATCAAGAGAGAGAAGGAAATCGAGTACTTCAGATTTCCTCACAATTTGAGGACTCTACCCGATTTTGAGTTTAACCAGCTGGCCAAATTGAAGTTGTTATATGCTGACCCTCGAAAGATGTTAGGCTGGTTTGAAGCTGCTTTGAAAAAAGAGTACCACACCAGGTGGGTCAACTTCAAACCTCAACAACCAACGAGGTATATCAGAAGATCTGAAGTTGATGCCATTACTGGAAAGCCAAAGATTGTGCTAAAGTGGAGTCCTCCGTGCACAATGTCAAGAATCCCTCTAAGGGAAATGCCTCAGGACTTCACTCCACACTTTAAATTGTTGGACTATGACTGGAGAATAGGTGAGGCAGTGTAAGGCCCTGTTCCCGAAAACCTCACAGTTGGTCAATCACAGCAGTTAAAACATTAAACATTATAATTATACAAACTTAAGCAGCAAAATAATTTATCAAAAACCATTCATTTCATTTAAAACACTATTGTTGAGCAATACATCATCGTTTAATTGATTACAAAAGAATTGTTTTACTGCATTACAAAACAACAGCAACATAAAATATGAATGGATGTCAGTCTTTTCCTGCCGAGTGGCTTCACCCTCGTGCCATCCCAACAATAATTACCTGCCAACTGAAACTGTATAAAAGTTAGCGTTGCTGAGTGAGTTCTAGTTTTAAGAGTAATAAAATACTATCTGTGTGTTGTATAAGAAAATGCTCTTTCTATGAAATACAACTCTTTACTTTGTATGCGAGCACGCATTAACTATATGAACAAATATTTTTCGTTCTCTTTATTGTATGCCTTGTATGTTTTGTAATCTTTTATCTTTATCTTTCACTTTCTGTATGGACCAATGAGCAATACCCCATACTATATGCGCGGTGGAAAGCGGGTAATGGGCCATCTATATCCCTCAAAAGGGTTCTGTTTACTGTATTCAAGGCCGACCCAATCACCCAGGACATGCTGCAAAAGTCCTACGAATCTTAATTGACTGGCCCCGTGTGCATTGTAAGGTAGCTAACTCGCAACACGGTCGATCTAACGACAACATGGTCGTGTAACTCCTGTAAGCTTGAAAGACTTGTTAACATTTTATTAATGTTCCTCTTCTCTTCTTTATTGCTCTTTCTCTTTATTATTACAATATACTTTATGTTACGATAATAAACATACCACGTAAAGTCACACACTATAAGTAATAATAATAATAGCAATAATAATAATAAGGAACAATCGTAAGGCAATCATAATCATGCATGAAACCCATCATTAATAAGCCCTAGTCAAATCTCAGTCAAAACCCTAAGAGCACAAACTTCCCAAGAATTCTGTAGTAAATTCTAAGTGTTGGGCGCTTAGACACTATTTGGGCACATAAGCCTTGTTTGGGCATTTCATCACTATGTAGGCGCATCAGCCAACACTTAATCATTTTAACACTTAGGCGCATGAACTATCCAGGCGCATGGACAATTCAGGCGTATGAACACTTAGGGGCATGGGTTATTCGGACACATGGACACTTAGGCGCATGGGCCACTTGGGCGCATGGGCACTATTGGGGCGCATGGACTACTGTTCAGGCGCATGAGACACTTTTATCATTTCTAAGGAAAATTTCAAGCTCATGGGCTACTGTTCAGACGCATGAGACACACTTATCATTTCTAAGGAAAATTTCAAGCTCATGGGCTACTGTTCAGGCGCATGGTGTACACTTAAATTCTTCTAAGGCATTCCCAAGCGCATGAGCCTTATCTAGGCGCGTGAACCTTTTGTGTAACATGTTTCTAGGATGATTTCGAACCCATTCATCATACCTATCTGTTCTAAGCTTACCAGGGCTATTCTAAACATGAACAACCTATAACCATTTAAGAATAATCATCCAACATGCATAATACATACGGGTATACATATATAAACATTGTAAAATCAACTTAATACATTTTCAGCCCCAAAGATAGTTTAAAACAAGTAAAAACCAGGGTCTAGAACTCACCTGGTGCAACTTGGGTGTTTCTTCCTTTTAACCCTTTTGCAAATAAGTTCAAACACCTAAAAACATCACCAAACACACACACCGAGCACATACACAAACACATAGCACACAAACATATAACCGGGATAAAACCCATCATAAATACTTAAAAACCTTGAATTCTTACCTTGAATTCTTACCTTGAATTCACTTTCTCTTCTTCTTCTTTTCAGAGTTCTACTCTCTTCCTTTCTCTCTCTCTCAAAAACCAAAGTGAAAGTGATGTGAAAAGAGGGTGGGCAGCCATGCCCACCTTTACACCAACTTTTAAAGATTTTGTCCTTTTGGACACTTTTAGTCCCTCCACTTGGACTTTATTGCTTTTCTTTATTTTGTTCTTCATTTCTTGTCTTTTTTTAAAAAAACTGGATGTTACAAGTCCACCCCTTTATATAGGTTTCGTCCCTGAACCTGTTATTCCTCAAATAGACGAGGATAATGCTGCCTCATCTCTTCCTCAGTTTCCCATGTGGATTCGGATCCCTTCCTGTGTTTCCACTGTACACGCACAAGAGGAACCACTTTATTCCTCAGTCTCTTCTCTTTATGATCGATGATTGCCACTGGTTGCTCCACATAATTGAGCCTTTCGTCTACTTCGATATCTTCCAGTGGAAAAATCATGTCTTCATGAGCTAAACACTTTCTCAGATGAGATACATGGAATGTCGGGTGAATCCCACTTAAGTCATCTGGTAATTCCAACCTATAGGCCACCTCTCCTACTCGAGAAATGATTCGGAAAGGGCCTATATATCTTGGGCTCAACTTGCCTCGCATCCTGAATCGGATAATACCTTCCAAGGTGAGACCTTCGACATAACCCGGTCACCCACCTGGAACTCGATCGGTCTGTGTCGTTTATCGGCATACAACTTCTGCATATCTTTAGCTGCCTTCATAAAGGCTTTAATCTTCTCAAGCTTCTTGGTCATAGCCTCAATGACCTCGACACCTCCCAATTCTTTCTGCCCAATGTCTTCTCAACATACGGGCGTTCTACATCTTCTACCGTATAGCATCTCGTATGGTGGCATGCCAATACTGGCATGATAACTGTTGTTGTACGAGAATTCAGCTAACGGTAAGTGGTCATCCCAAATTCCCCCAAAATCAATCACACATGCCCGAAGCATGTCTTCCAGTGTCTGAATGGTCCTTTCTGACTGATCATTAGTTTGGTGATGATAAGCTTTGCTAATATGTAACCTCGTCCCCATTGCATCATGGAATTTCTTCCAGAATTTAGAGGTAAACCGGGTGTCACGATCAGACACAATGGACACTAGCACACCATGACAAGCTACAATCTCCTTGATGAACAGGTCAGCCAACCTCTCAGATGAATATGTCTCGCGGATCGGTAGGAAGTGAGCACTTTTCGTCAAACGGTCAACAATCACCTATATGGCATCGTACCCTTTCGGAGTACATGACAACTTTGTTATGAAATCCATGGTGATGTGCTCCCACTTCCATTCTGGTATATCTAAAGGTTGGATCTTCCCATACAGCTTCTGATGTTCGTCCTTCACCTGTAAACAAGTAAGGCATTTACTCACATACTCCACCACATCACGCTTCATACCCGGCCACCAATAATCTTTCTTCATATCTTGATACATATTTGTGGTGCCAGGATGAATGGAGTATCGAGTCTTGTGAGCTTCATCCATAATCCTCACACATAGATCCTCGAATGGAGGAATCTACACTCGTCCAAATCGGGTTTTAACACCGAGTGTGTTTTCACCCAATTCCCCAACCAGACTTCTCGTTCTTTCAAAGTTAAGATGATCTTCTTTCAGTGCCTCATCTTGAAACTCTTTGTCTTGCTTCATTACATCAGAGGTCATGATCAGTTGATATGCTTTCACCCGAATCGGCTCGGGCCTCTCCTTTCGGCTAAGGGCATCAACCACCACGTTGGCTTTGCCGGATGGTAATAGATCTCGGAATCATAATCCTTTATAAGCTCCAACCATCGTCTCTGCCTCATGTTCAGGTCCTTCTGCTCAAAGAAGTACTTCAAGCTCTTGTGGTCAGTGAAAATGGTGCACTTCATCCCGTACAGATAGTGTCTTTAAATCTTTAGTGCAAAGACCACCGCCACTAATTCCAGATCATGAGTAGGATAGTTAACCTCACGTACTTTCAGTTGTAAGGATGCATAGGCTATCACCTTACCTCGCTGCATCAACACACAACCCAACCCCGAGTAAGAAGCATCTGAATAGACCACCAAATCCTCGCTTCTTTCGGGTAATCACAAGATAGGGGCTTGGGTCAGTCTGGTCTTCAACTCCTTAAAAGCTCTTTCTTGCTCTTCACCCCACACGAACTTTACATCCTTACGGGTCAGCTTAGTCAACGGGGAGGCTATCTTGGAGAAGTCCTGAATGAACTTTCGATAATATCCCGCTAACCCCAAGAAACTACGAATCTCAGATGGCGTCGTTGGAGACTTCCATTGCATCACAACCTCCACCTTAGCATGGTCTACCATAATCCCCTTGGGATTTACCACGTGACCTAAGAATTGAACTTCACGCAACCCGAACGCGCAATTGGAGAATTTGACATACAACTTCTCCCTTCTTAAGGCCTCCAACACCTCCCGGATGTGTCCAGCATGCTCTTCTTTGATCTCCGAGTAGATCAGGATATCATCAATGAACACAATCACTTATCTATCCAACATCGGCCGACACACTCTATTCATCAAGTCATAAAAGCAGCTGGCGCATTGGTCAGACCAAATGACATAACGAGGAATTCATAGTGACCGTAGCACGTGCGAAAAGCTATTTTAGGGATATCCTGCTCCTTCACCTTCAGCTGATGGTAACCAGATCGAAGATCTATCCTTGAAAACCAACTGGCACCCTAAAGCTGATCAAACAAATCATCAATCCTTAGTACGGGGTACCGATTCTTCACTGTCAGCTTGTTCAGCGCACGGTAATCGATGCACATCCTCATACTACCATATTTCTTCTTCACAAACAGGACCAGAACACCCCAGGGAGAGATACCTGGTCTAATTAACCCCTTATCGACCAGCTCTTGCAACTGCTCCATTAGCTCTTTCATTTCTGTCGGAGCTAACCGATACGGTGCTTTGGTAACGGGTTGAGCACCGGGTATCAAATCAATTTGGAACTCAATCTCGCGATCTGGTGACACGCCGGGTAAGTCTTCCACGAATACATCCGGAAAGTCGCACACCACTGGTACCTCAGATAATTGCGGCACTGACGCATCCACATCTTTTACGTAGGCCAACTAGGCACTACATCCACGTTTCATGCACTTCCCCACCACCGCCATTGAAATCATCTTCGGGATCGTAGTAACGCGATCTCCATAAATCGTAACCAAACTCCCATTGGACGCAACTAATCGAATCATCTTCTTGCGACATAAAATGTTTGCTTCATAGGTTGCTAACCAGTCCATCCCTAGTACTACATCAAATCCACCTAGGAGTATCACGTGTAACCTAGCAGCAAACCTATGACCTTCTAGTTCTATGGCACAGTCCTCTATCACATCAGTAATTCTAGTGGACTTACCAATAGTAGTTTCTACGTCGAATGGTTCACTGACCTTTCTACTACTAACAGGCAACTTAGCACAGAAAGTAGTAGAAATAAAACTTTTGCTAGCACCGGAATCAAACAATACACATGCATAAATTCGGTTTACTAGAAACATACCAGACACAAGATCGGGATCAGTTGTGGCTTCCTCCCGGGTCATAGTGTAAGCTCTAGCACTTGCCCTCTTCCCTCCTTCCTCCGGCTTCTTATTCCCCTCCTCCGAGCTATCCGCTCTCGGCTTCTTACAGTCTCTAGCGATGTGGCCAGGTTTGCCACACCTGAAGCATACATTCATTCCCATCCTGCACTCACCGGTATGCTCCCTTCCACATTTGCCACACTTCTTCAACCCTACACTAGATGTGACCACACGTCGGTCACCCACCTTCGCCAACTTATTGTTTGGAGCGGCTCCACCACGTCCAAACCGTTTCCCATTCCAGTTCCGGCCACCACCACCCTTCTTGTTCACCTCAGCCACCACCACCTCGCGCTCATCATATAATCTACCAGTCAAATCAACCGCCGACCTAAAGGTGCTCGGCCGGGCGGCCATCATATGCCTACGGATATCCGCTGGCATCCCCTTGATGTATCTCTTAATCTTTCGTGACAGTGGTGTCACTTGATCGGGCATCAGCCGCGCCATTTCATTAAATTTTGTGGTGTACTACTGTTTTGTCATTGTTCCCACCTCCAGCTACAGGAACTCTCTTTCTACCTTATCCATCTCTGTGGGGACAGAATTCCTTAATCACTAACTTCTTCAGTTCAGGCCATCTCATTCTCCTAATGGCCCTGCTACCCTCAGCTTGGACAATGTCGTCCCACCAACACAAAGTCGAGTCCACAAAAGAGTGGGTAGCGAATTTCACCTTCTAATCTTCACGGCACTCACTGATATCGAGGACAACCTCCATTTCCCTCACCCACCAGTGAGCAGCAGCAGCAGTGTCGTTTCCATCAAAGGTAGGGGTTGCATCTCAAAAACGCCCCGTAGTTACAGCCTTGTGCCGCCTCCGGCGCAGGCTCTTCTTCATCCTCTTCATCATCAGAGAGAACTTTTCCGGCTCCGGTTGCTCTCGTTCTCTTTAGGACCTATTCCTCTCCTTTCTATCCCCTTCTCGTACTGCCTTGATGACTTCGGTCACAACAGACGGTAAGATTGTCTACATGACTTGATGAACCTCTTCCACAACAACCTCCTTTACTGAGGCTAGCAAATTGGCGCTCTCGTCACCACCCTCCGGATGAGGGGTCTTTGGTTCTTCATGAACCACTTTCTTGATAGGATCAAATGAATCAATCTGTGATAATTTGTGAACACAATTCAATGAAATTCACACAAAGTAATCAAATCAAAACAAGATATCAACAAAATTCATGTTTTCATTAATATCAAGCTAAGACAATTACAAGTATGAAAGCAGGTTCGAATCACTTCCTATCTACCTGCAAGTCTAAGCTATTTATACTGAAAACAAAAAGTAAAGGAACTAACTAATTACACAAATAGTCCCTATAATATTACAGAATATTAAACGACAAATAAAGACAACATGTTAATCTTTCTTAGAGCACTTAACAATACTCCCTCTAAGATTAACATGGTCTTTTGTCTTCAAAATTTTCAGCCTTTGTCTTCATCATTCAAAGAAATCTTTTGGTTCTTCTTTGACTTTAAACATCGGCTTTTGTTTGAACATCTCTAAATCTTTCAAAGCTTTTGAAATTGCAGACTTGAATTTACTTGCAAGAATGCCTTGTTCGGGTTTAGCTTCATTTGTTTTAATTTCCATCTTGTCCATTCTCTCTAATGTGTCTTTTGAAAGACATGAAATATCATGTTAGCATATAACTCAATAGGTTTGTTACTTTCCTTTGAGTATACTTCTAACACTCCTTTCCTTGATATTCTCATGAATTCAATATCTTTAATATCTTTCTTGACAATGTTGGCATAAGCAAGAGCCTTTCTTAGAGATATTCTTTCCATGGCAGCATTCATCACATTAATAATGGAAATGAAATATTTCTTATCTTGCTCTGCTATTTCAGGAGATACTTTCTCAAATTTTTGTACAGACAAAAATGAGATATAGCTCGGATGTAAGAGTTTTAGCTCAAAAACTCCAAATAAAGTAATCATGTTCTCATCCCATCTTTCTAGATTTCGGACCAACTTCAACTCAAATGTCTCAGTGTTATAAAACCATCTAAGGATTGGCTTTTAGATTTGATTACCATCTATCACTTTCAGACTAGGAGTTGTAACTTTCTCAAAATACTTGTCACAAAATTCAATCATAGAATGTTGCTCCTCTGAATGTAATCCCTTGAGCTTTTTATTTTTCTTCAAAGTAGCAAAGTACTCTTTATCTTCTTGGTCACATCTCGTGTTAAGAAAATTACTTGATCTATCTAATCCTCTTCTTAATAATTCTACAAACATCTTGCCACGTTTTGAATCAGAAGGATTGATCAGAGGTAATCTATTTAGCTCTTTTTAATCTTGTACCGGAAGTTTTATGATACTAGAGTAAAAGTGATATACATCACACACAACATTTACATGTTGCAAAACATACTCCTTTCTAAAAGACTCTATTTTTGTAGTTTTGAAATCTATTTTTGTATTTGATTTTTTTATGGAAAACAAGAATCACACACACACAAAATATTAATAGGCAATTAACAATGAGAGTATCACTTATTATGATCTTTTGATTTAGGGAGATCACATATAATTTATAAGACCAATTGCTTCTACTAACTACTCAAACCGTCCTGGTAGGAAAGCTTTAGTAAATAGATCTGCCAACTGTTTTTCTGTTGCAATTTGAATCAAAATGATCAATCCCTTTTCAGAGTTATCTTTGAGAAAATGATATCGAATTGCGATATGTTTTGTTTTTGAGTGTTGAACAGGATTAGCTGTTATGAACATAGCAGCTGTGTTATCAATGTATATTGGTGTTTTAAGAAAATTGAACCCATAGTCCAGTAATTGATTTTGCAACCAAAGGATTTGAGAACATCGTGCTGATGTAGCAATGTACTCAGCTTCTGCAGTTGAACAGAGACATTTGTTTGTTCCTTACATTACCATAGACTAATCTGGGACCAAGAAATTGACAGCCACCTCAAATAGATTTTCTATCTTGACAACAACCACCATAATCACTATCTGTATATCCATGTAATTCAAAGTTACCCTCGTAAGGATACCAAAGCCTTAAGGCTGGTTTACCTTTGAGATACCTGAATATTCTTTTGAGAGCAATTAAGTGAGATTCTTTCGGGTCTGATTGATACCTGGCACATACACAAACAGCATACATAATGTCTGGTCTAGATGTAGTAAGATACATCAAAGAACCAATCATTGATCTGTATAACGTTTGGTCAATAGATTTTCCTTTTGGATCAGGTTCACTCTTGCTGTTAACATCTGTTGGAGTTCGTATGGACTGACAGTCTTGCAACTTAATTTCTTCAAGAGTTTGTCAACAAACTTCTCTTGATTGATGAAAATTCCATCATCAGTTTGCTTGACTTGAAGTCCAAGAAAGAAATTAATCTCTCCCATAGAACTCATTTGAAATTGAGATTTCATGATTTCTTCAAATTCATTGCACAACTTTGAACTTGTAGAACCAAATATGATATCATCAACATACACTTGTACACATAAGAGATCATCATTATCCTTCTTTATGAATAAAGTTGGATCAATTTTCCTCTTGTGTATCCATGTTGGATCAAGTGTTGTGATAATGTCTCATACCAAATTCTAGGGGCTTAATGAAGTGCATACAAAGCTTTACTCAGCTTATACACTCGATGTGGAAATTCTGCATCCTCAAAGCCCGGAGGTTGCATCACAAACACATCGTCAGAGATAGGACCATATAAAAATGCACCCTTTACATCCATTTGATACACCTTAAATTTCATGAATGAAGCATAAGCCAGGAAAACTCGAATGGATTCAAGTCTTGCAACTGTTGCAAACACCTCATCATAATCTATCCCTTCTTCCTGTGTGTATCCTTATGCAACAAGTCTTGCTTTGTTTCTTATAACTATACCACGATCATCAGTCTTATTTCTAAACAACCATTTGATGCCTATAGCATTTTCTCCTTTATGTAAATCCACTAAATTCCACACTTCTTGTTTACGAAATTGAAGTAATTCTTCTTGCATAGCTTCTATCCAACCATTGTCCTTTAATGCTTCGATAACATTTTTAAGAACAATTTGAGAAAGAAAACAAGATTATAAGCACAAGTTTTCTTGTTCTGATTTACTCCTTGTTCTTCTCTCATTCAATGGACCAATAATCTGAGAAATTGGATGATTCTTGTGAATACGAGATATTGGAATCTCATCACATTGAATATTAACATTCAGATTTGTTTGGTTTAAGTTGCAGAGCTGATGTAACAAGTTAGAACAATGTGGATTAAA
The DNA here is from genome assembly GCA_025506515.1 of Flaveria trinervia. Taxonomy (NCBI): domain Eukaryota; kingdom Viridiplantae; phylum Streptophyta; class Magnoliopsida; order Asterales; family Asteraceae; genus Flaveria; species Flaveria trinervia. The sequence continues at coordinate 43,859,897 of CM046444.1, forward strand.
ATTTGCAACTTGATTTGGTGAGTTAATAAAGTAATCAAAGTTACGAGTATCAACTACATCACTAGAGATGGATGATGTTCCAGGCTCAGGTTACACGAAATTATTACCATCATTATGAAAAGGTTGTGATCCTTCCTGATCAATTGAGACTGAATGATTTGAAGCTGAATTGGCATGATCATTGTCATTTAATCGTATTGATGAATCCTTTACAAATGATAAAAATGAGTAGTCTGAGCTTGAATCATCTGGGTCATCAGAATCTGAATCCTCACTGAAAGATCCAAGATCTCCTCTTGAGTTCTTCTTACCTGTAGAGTCAAGACAATTTGGTTGATCAACCAAGTTAGATTGAAAAGAGTTTGATAATGAATCTAAGTCAAATAACCATGCAGGACCATTTGAAACTGATGGAAAAGAATTTTCCAGAAATTTAACGTTAAATGTTTCAAGGATTAAATTTGTCCTAGAGTTATAAACTCGATAGGCTTTTGAAACAGATGAATATCCAACGAAAAATCCATTATCAGATTTTGCTTCAAATTTTTCTAATTGATCACTTGAATTAAGAATCATAACAGGACAACCAAATGATTTTAGAAAATTTATGTTCGGTTTCCTGCCAAACAATAACTCATAAGAAGTTTTCAATTTATCTTTCACGATTAAGATTCGATTCTAAACGAAACACGCAGTTGATATTGCTTCATCCCAAAAAGTAAAAGCAATTTTTGCATAAACTAACATAGAACGAGCAGCTTCAATCAGTGTTCTATTTTTCCTTTCAGCAACTCCATTTTGTTAAGGAGTTCTGGGAGTACTGAACTGATGAGCTTTCTAAGCACAAAACATTTCAATGTTAGCATTTTTGAAATCCATTCCATTATCACTTCTTATTATTTTCACTTTATTGTCGAATTGATTTTCAACTTTAATGATAAACTCTTTTAGTAAATCAGTTGTTTCAGATTTGGCATAAAGAAAAAAATCCCATGAAAATCTTGTGTAGTCATCAATGATAACTAAACAATATGATTTTCGTCCAATACTCTTGACGTTTGTTGGTCCAAAAAGGTCCATATGTAACATCTGAAGAGGTTTGGATTGTGAGTTTATAGGCTTGGACTTATAAGACGCTGTGTGTTGCTTTCCCTTCAAACATGATGAGCAGTGATCATTTGTTGCAAACTTCTTATATGGAAGTCCAATGATATGATTCCCTGCTACAAGCTTGTTCATATTCTTGAAATTTGAATGACCGAGATGTCTATGCCAAAGCTGGCTTTCATCATTTGATGCCTTAGCAATTAGGCTTGTTGTTTCAGTTGAAGGATCCACTTGAGACATATCCAATTTGTATACATCTCTGTCTCTCTCAACTGTAACAATCACCCAATCTTTGCTTATTTTGAAACATGGCTTCAAAACATAACAGAATGAATAATCAAAATAGAACAGAATATGATTTGTCACATATTTGAGATACGCTTAAAAGATTAAAGTCCAACTATGAACAGAAGTTGACTTTATCAAAGCTTATTATCCCATTTGATATTGTTCCTTCTCCGGTTAGTTTTCCTCCAGCATCACCACCAAAGGCGACGTGAGTTCCATCTTTTGACTTAAAGTCTTGTAACAAGGCAATATTGCCTGTCATGTGCCAACTACACCCACTATCCACATACCATGTTGCAGGATCGCTTAAGGGTTTGAACACGATTACAACACAACAACACAATGAGGAGATTATCTAAACTCTAATCAAATAGTAAACTGGGTTAACTAAAAGTGATACAAAGAACACAAGTAAAGCAAGAGACAGAACAGGAGAATATGGTTTTCAAGGATGCAGTATATTGCTTTCTCAAGTTCTTTTACAAGTGTTACAAAGTATGTTAAAGATACAAGAAACTTGAAATACTTATACTACAACTACAGCCGGCTATACTATGAAAGCCAGCTGGATACAATTGACTACACTAGCAAAATCAATTGTAGAATCAAAAGGCATATCTGCCTTTTGACCTTGTGACTATGACATGCCATAGCTCACATCCTTATACATTACAAAAAGGATAAAGTACATAAGTGGAAAGTTTCAGACTCAAGACCTCAATGTACAGTTACCAAAAGCATGGACCTTTTCACCAACTCTTGTAAGTTGGTGACTCATCAGAGATGCAGCGGAAAAGGTGCTTTATGGAACAGTACATCAGATAAAGCATGTGTACTAAAAGTCTTCAGAAGAAATCTGTCTTCATAGGGTGAAGCTTCGGAAGACTTCATGTTTGGCTTCGAAAGATATTGGTCTTGACTTCGGAAGATTTTACACTTAGAATGTTTTCTAATGTATTGTGTAAAACTTCCGAAGCATTCTTCACTTCAGTACTTAGTGCATGTTGCTGAGACACTTTGGATGTTTTGGGTTGCATCAGACTTATGGAATCCTTACAAACTCCCCCTAGGCTGATGCTACCAAAACACTTAGAAGATATTCAGATGTTGGTAGTCTTCAGTACAATCAAGACCATTCCTTTCTTCATTGGTAGTCAGGATCATCAAGACTCTCATAGTATCTTCTCATTTCAAAGAGATCATGCAGAGGTAAGTTGATTATTTCTTGCCAGGAGTAGACATTCTCAACACCTTGATCTCTGACAACATGCCATCTTTCTGGATTGGTAGAATAAGTCCAGGACAAGATAGGTGTCTCAGTTGCTAGAGGAGCCACTTGCATAGGAGTTGATTGGGTTGCCTCATCATGCACTTCCTCAGGTTGATCTGATTCAGCCTGGGGTGTAGAGGTAGATGACTTTGGCTTCTTCTTTTAGTCTTTGGTTTAGAAGCCATTTTCTTCTTCCTCTTTAATGTCTTTAACTGAGAAGACTGGTCTGCAGCACCATGTTGATCATCAGTGTCTTTCTCAGTTGGGTGTTCCTCCCTCACAGGTTCAGAAGGAGAGGGAGTTTGACCCTGTCTTGGATCAGAAGATGAAGTTTGCTGAGGCTCAGCTGGAGGTTCTGGTTCAGGTGTCTCTGGTTGTTCAAACTTGACCTCCACTTCAGGTGGGACTTGACTTGGAAGAGAGTGCAAGTCAATCAATTCACCACTTTTAATCTTCTGCTTGATCACCCTTATATGCTCATCCATTGTAGATAGAGACATGGGACCAAGTCTCCTTCCGGAGAATCCATATGACTTCAAGAAGCTCATCATTCTTTGTCTATCAGTAGACTTCTTTGCATTCTTTTGAATGATGGCTCTTGACTGTGCAGCTTCTTCCCTTAGCTTCCTTTTGTTGTTTTTTTCTTTCTTGACTAGCTCAAGCTCAAGTTGCTTTAAGTACTCAACTCAATGAAGTCATAGGACAGGGGAAGAAGTGCATTTGCCTGATAGAAGCCTGTGGCACTCAGGTAGTTTATCATTTTGATTCTATCCTCTTCTTTATCTACCTGAGGTTCTTGTGGAGCCACATCTCCTGTGCAGGACTTTCTTGAACTGGAGAGAGAGTGGGAGTATGCTTGTAAAGTCTTTTCTGTCTCTTCTCCTCTTTGAATTGGTGAAGTAACCTTGCATCCTCTTTCTCCTTTATCTCTTGACACTTCCATGTCAGCCAGTTCATTCAACTCTTCTAAGGGGAGGGAGATGATTTCATCAACATCATAGTTCCTGGTCTGTAAATAGGTAATCCTGACTGCCCTTAACTCATCATCTTTAGTATTTGGTCTGGGGGCAGCCCTGATTGCAGCTTGCATGAATTTAGATGACCCAGAAGAACTTTCTCCCCTTAGCCTCCTTTTCTCTCTCTCTCTCTTCCTCCTCAATTTCCTCAGGAGTCATTATCCTTTCCCTTTTCACCACAGACCTTTGTGACTCAGGAAGGATTGAGGCTTGGCCTTCATTGCTTGGTGTAGCTTCCATGCTCTGGCCAGAGAGAGGCTGACAAACACCTTCACCAGCAGGTGTCTCAGATGGAGTTTGGACCTCTGCAGCAGTTGCTGATGGTGAGACAAGGGTCTCAGGTTCTGCCACTGGGCCTTCAGCCAAGGTTTCCCCTATGAAACTAATCTTAGGGTCCACCTCAACATCCAGTTGACCGATGACATTGCCTGATTGCCTAAGTCTCCTTCTTAGAGAGAACTCTGCAAGGATCCTGTCTTGGATTCTTTGAGCCAGCCTGTCAGCTTGTCTAGATTTGCTTGGATTGACAAGTGGCATGTTGACTAAATCCAGTCTTTCATAGAAGCTCAGGCTTTGGAACTGAAAGACTTCTTGTTGGCCTTGAACTCTGTGGAAGTATAAGGGCTCTTCTGTCCTCATCATACCTCCACCTTATGATGTAGTTGCCAGTTCCTTGGTGGAGATGAGACAGCCCTTGGTATACCTTCCTCAAAGAGACTCCTGATGATTGAGTCTATAGAGTCCACATTAATGTGAACTTGAGGAAGTTGCTGAGAATGCACAACAGCAAGTGAGGATGGTGAGTCCTCTATGTCCATTCTCTTTGAAGAACTCCCAGGTTCTATGGTTTGTAATAACTTTCTCCCCTTTTGGTAGCATCACCCACTTGCATAGGTGAGCTGGAGGATAAGTCAATCACTTCCACAGGTTCTTGTGTTCCTGGTTGAGCTCTCCTTAAAGGTCTCCCAGCTAGTTTTTCCTTTAGATATGAAATCTGAAGTTGCTGATCATTGACCCTGTTTTGTAAGGTAGTCACCTGAGATTCCAAGTGACTAACCTTAGAGTCTAAATATGTACATGTTTTTGACAATTTCTGCACCTTTAGTCTCAAATTCCCCTCATCTTCATCAGAAGAATCAGTGGGGATGAGATGATTGGACCAAAGTCCTCTCGCTCACCACCAGCTTGAGTTTCTTGGCTGCTGGTTTTCCTCTGCTCACTGGCAGTCTCAGTTGAGATGCCAGAGGGCAGAGTTGCCATGGTTGAGGTCTGAATGATGTAATCACTTTCAAAAGTGAGAGCCTCTTCCATATGGACATCCGGAACTAGTTCAGAAGTGTCCACCTCAGTAATAGGTGACTGATGTGGGATAGACTGAGGAGAGTCAGGGGTACTCGTCTCTCTTTGAGTAGGGGATGAGAAGAGAGACTCATGGTACACACCGAATCCTAAGTCTTCATCAGTATAGAAGGATAGGTTGGGAATTGGTTGGTTGAGATCCAAAGGCTGGGGATGGTAGCTGTCCCCTGAAGGTTGTTCACTTGAGTGTTGAGACTCAGAGTGAAAGCTTAAGGCTGTTGGGCTAGTGAGCTCATCAGTGAGCATGAGCATGATCATCACTGATTCTTGAAACAATAGGAGTGGTCTGCTCCTTAGAAGAAGTGGGAGCTCCAGTATCCACTTCTTCCTGTATTGGTGAGTATATGGGGCCTCCACAGACTGAATAGTCTGAGCAGGGTTCGTTTGGATTTTCTTTGGTAGGTGATGGATATTTGAGGTTGTGTAGAGGGTTGGAGAGCAGTAGGTGTGGGTTCAACACTAGCTTGGACTGCTAGGTTGTCACCTTGAGCAATGAGCTCTAACATTTTGGGACTAGGGCTGTTTCTACCCCTGAGAAGCCTACAGTTGGCTTCTTCATAATTTTAAAGATGCCGGGCTTCATCTGTCCCAATTTAAGAATATTACTTGTTTCCCTCAACTGTGAGCCCAGTTCACAGTTGAGAATGTGTTGAACATATCTAGGAAACATGTAGTATTCTAAGGAGTCTAAGTTTGCAAGTAAATTAGTATAAACAAATTATGAATACCTGAACTTGACCCCCTGAATCATTCCATGAACTATAAAGGAGAGATCCTTAGGAATCTGGTCCCATCCACCATGCTTGTTTGATAAGCTGTGGATAACCACATGGAGCAGGTATTTCCACTGGGATGAGACCTTCCCTTTCCTGAAGGTCTTTACAGAGAAATCTCCTTCATAGCCCATCTGCTCGAAGGAATGATTAACCGCTTCCTTTGGGAAGAACACTTCACCTTCTTCATCATCCAGCTGAAGATGTCGGTTGATGATGGCCGGAGTGATGAAGATTGTTCTCCCCTGCACTGTGGCGACAGGCCTTCTCCCCATCCATAATGACCTCTTGGCAGGTCTTCCAGAATTCAAGCAAGTGATCCTCATATAGAGGAGGATCAATGGTTAGGGAGGTGAAGTAGTGAGACAAAGACAAGAAACGGCAAACCTCTCATAAATGAGGATCTTTGTCAGAGCATAACAGAGCAACCTGATTGTGTTTGTCTGTGTAGCTGCATGGCAAAGTTAGGATCATTTCTGTGAGCAAGGTCAGCCATTGTGAGGTAGCTCAGAGACGAAGAGAAAAAATGGGAAAGAAATTTCAGAGAGAAAGCTTTGGGTTTTAGTTTGGAAGAAAAGCAGATGATAGAAGAGGGGGAAACCGTTGGTTTATATGAGAGAGAAGGATTTCAGATAAAGTTTAATGAAAGAGGATAAACTTTGAAATCCGTATGTCGGTCCCACCTCTGAAAAAGTAGTTTGCCTTTTTGCTCAAAAATAGTTTTCTTGGAATTCGAAAAGCTTCCGAAAGTAATTTGTCTTCGGAAGTTTTGATTGAAAAAGCTTCCGAAGCTAAAATGGCTTCGGACGAATTTCCTGAGAGTCTTGAAGATTTATGCTTCGGAAGAGAAATAAACTCTTGTGCTTTGTATAAGAATGAACAAAGCTTCCGAAGGTTAATTTTGCTTCGGAAGGAAAAAGTCCTTAAAATGAATAAGTGTCTAAGTTAAGAATTTTAAGCTTCGGAAGATAAATTTGACTTCTTCTGAAGGTAAATCTCTTAGACAGTCATTTATTTTGAAGACATATTTTTTCTTCCGAAGGTAAAGTTATCTTCCGAAGTATCAGAAAATTTTCAAGAATCTAAGGAAAGTCTTCAAAAAGAGTTTTACATTCAAAGAAAACATGAGCTTATGAAAGTGATGAACTAGAAAACTTAGGACACACATATTTTTTAAGAAGAAATAATTAGAATTAGTTTTAAGAAAAAGTCTACTCAAAGTTAATCATCCCAATAGCTATATCAGATACTTAATCTTTGTTCATCAAAAGCTTTTGTGAACAGATCAGCATATTGTTCATCTGTGTGAACTTTGACTAGTTTAATTAATCCCTTTTCATAGTTATCTCTTATTAAATGATACCTGATGTTGATGTGTTTGGTCCTTGAGTGCTGCACAGGGTTCTCAGTGATAGAGATAGCACTATTGTTGTCTATGTGGATAGGAGTCTCTTTGAAGTTAAATCCATAGTCTAGCATCTGTTTTAATCCAAAGCACTTGAGCACAGCAGCTTGCAGCAGCAATGTATTCAGCCTCAGCAGTTGATGCAGACACACAGGATTGTTTCTTGCATTGCCATGAGACAACCCTTCCACCAAGGAATTGACATCCCCCAGATGTAGACTTTGCAGTCATGTTGCAACCACCATAATCACTGTCTGTATAGGCATACAGATTGAAACTAGGATTCTTTGGATACCATAGACCAAGTGTTGAAGCACCTTTGAGGTATCTTAAAATCCTTTTCACAGTGATTAAGTGAGACATCTTAGGGTTTGCTTGATATCTTGCACAAATACATGTAGCAAACATGATATCAGGCCTGCTAGCTGTAAGATACATAAGAGACCCAATCATAGCCCTGTATAAGTGCTCATCTACACACTCCCGCTCAAGATCTGGACCAAGGGAGTGGTTTCTGGCTATGGGTGTCTTAGCAATCTTACAATCAGTCATGTTGAATCTCTTGAGTATATCTTGAACATACTTTGACTGACTTATGAAGATGCCATCTTCAACCTGCTTCACTTGAATTCCCAGAAAGAAGTTGAGTTCTCCCATTGAACTCATTCAAATCTGTCATTCATCAGCTTTTCAAAGTCTTTGCAGAGCTTTGAATTGGTTGAACCAAAGATGATGTCATCCACATATACTTGAACTAGCAGAATGTCTTTTCCTTGTCCTTTGATGAAGAGAGTTCCATCTATAGTACCTCTCCTGTATCCATGTTTACAGAGATACTCAGACATTGTCTCATACCACTTCCTGGGTGCCTGATGCAACCCATAAAGAGCTTTGTCAAGCTTGCAGACATAATCAGGATGATCAGGATCAACAAAACCAGGTGGTTGTTTGACATAAACCTCTTCATCAATCACTCCATATAAGAAAGCACACTTTACATCAAGTTGATAGACTTTGAAATTCTTGGATGCAGCAAATGCCAGGAATATCCTAACAGCTTCTAGTCTTGCTACAGGAGCAAAGACATCAGTGTAATCAATCCCTTCTTCTGTGTGTATCCTTGAACAACTAGTCTTGCCTTGTTCTTGATGATGATTCCTCTATCATCCTTCTTATTCCTAAAAACCCATTTGGTTCCAATGGTAGTCTTCCCATGAGGAAGAGGAAAAGGTTCCAAACTTTCTGCCTTTTGAATTGAAGCAGCTCTTGTTGCATAGCTTCAACCCAACTTCCATCCTTTAGAGCCTCCTCAACTTTTTTGGCTCTAACTGGGATAGAAAACAAGAGTGAAGACAAACATTTGCTTCATGGGTTTGCCCTCTTGTCTTTACCCCGGAGATAACATCTCCAATGATGTTTGTGGTAGGATGAGACTTGTGGATCCTTAGCTGAGGGATCACAGCAAGTTGCTGAGATAGATCCAAATTTGAGAAATTTAGATCTGGTCTTGAAGATTGATCCTCCACATTATCACACTTATCAAGATTAACTTGATCCAATGAGTGTGTGACATCATTGATGTTGTCATCTATGGTATGGTTATTAGCATCAAGAAATTCTTGATCACTATCACCATCACCATTGTTGTCTTCTGCAATTGAGGTGTCTTTATCTGGTTGAGAAGCCTCTGAGCTGGAATTTGAAGGCATGCCAGATGTATCAGCTGGATTTGTCATTGTTGTGCTGATAGAAACCTCATTTGCTGAAGTAGTTTCAACTGGAGCTGAAGGTGTGTGAGTTGAAGGTCTTCCTAGCTCAAATCTTGGATCAGGATCACCTGTATTAAAATTTTCTGCAGATCCTGAAACATGCTCACAAGATTTATTAAAACAGTTGGTAACTAAATCAAGATCAAAGCCAATCCGGACGCTCATTGAAAGTCACATTGGCTGACTCCTCAATAATTCTAGTTCTGAGATTGTATACTCTATAAGCTTTAGCTTGGGAAGAGTATCCAATGAAGTGTCCATCGTCTGATTTCTCAGCAAACTTGGCAACTTGATCTTTGGTATTCAAGATGGTGCAGGGACATCCAAATGACCTGAGAAAACCATGAAAGGTTTCCTCTTGTGCCAAAGTTCATAAGGAGTCTTACCATGTGTCTTAACTACTAAAACTCTGTTTTGCACATAGCAAGCAGTATTAACTGCCTCTGCCCAGAAGGTGATAGGCAGTTTAGAGTCACAACATAGTTCTTGCAGCTTCAATAAGTGTCTTGTTTCTCCTCTCAACAACTCCGTTTTGCTGAGGAGTCCTGGAGCACTGTATTGTCTTGTAATACCCTTTTCATCACAAAATGTATCAAGGATTTGGTTCTTGAATTAGTTCCTTGATCACATCTTATGGTTTTGACCTTGTGATCACATTGATTCTCAATCTTTAAGATGAAATTCTTTAGAATCTCAGGAGTCTCATCTTTAGTTCTAAGGAAGAAGACCCAAGTGAATCTTGTAAAATCATCTGTGATCACTAGACAGTATAAGGTCCTTCCTAAACTCATTACACTGGTGGGGCCAAAGAGATCCATATGTAACAAGTGTAGGGGTGTAGTGATGGAGTTCATTTTCTTAGGCTTATGGGATGCCTTATGTTGTTTCCCTTTCAAGCATGCAACACAATGATCATCACTTGTAAACTCTTTCTTTGGCATTCCAGTTACCAGATCATGCTTAATCAATTTATTATGTTTTTAAAGTTTACATGGCACATTCTTTTATGCCATAGGAAAGACTCATCACTATTGGCTTTAGATAGAAAGCATGAAACTTCTCCAGAGGGAGATGTTTCTTGCAAATCCATCTTGTACATGTTCCCTTTCCTAGGGGCTCTGAGCAGGATGTGCTCATGAGGAATGACCACACCAGGCTTGAGAACAATGCACTCATGCTCAGTAAAGAGCATGTTATGTCTTTGATCACAAAATTGGGATACACTCAGAAGATTGTACCCAAGCTCCTTAACAAAGTTTACCTTTTCAATGCTGAGCTTACCATTTGTGACCTTGCCCCTTCCAGAAATGTAACCACCTTCATCTCCTCCAAAAGCAACTGGTCCTCCATCAATTCTCTCAAAATTATGGAGTAGAGACCTATTGCCTGTCATGTGCCTGGAACAGCCACTGTCAATTATCCAGACGTTTCCGTTTGTCTTGAGTTGTTCCTGCACAAAGAAAATGATTAGTTACATTTGGAAACCCAAGCCGTACTTGTCTTGGGCTCAGTAAGTGTAATAAAAGGTAATGCAACCGTAATAGATCCTATGGTTGTACTGTGAGAATCTTCAGCTATTGTTGATGGAGAAATTTCAGTCATTTGGTCCTTTTTAGACTTCCACACCACCTTTGGACTCTTGGACTTGACCTTCAAAACCTTTGAAGCTTTTGGAACTTCACAGGTTTTGATGACTGAACCTTCGGAAGATTCTGCAGTAACTGCAGCAGACTTCAGTGCTTCGGAAGAACTCCTTTCTTCCGAGACCAATTTTACTTCCGAAGGTAATTTTCCATTTACCTTCTTCTTTGATTTGGAGCTTCCGAAGGAAACAGACTTTCCTTCCGAAGCTTGAGACTTCTTGAGATTCTTTGAAGTCTTTGTATTGGTCATGTGGATGGTAGTTCTAGGATTGTATGGGCAATCCTTAGCAATGTGAGAGGTATTTTCACACATGACACATAACATTTTCTTCTTCAAAAGAGTCTCCTTTTGAGAGCAAGACTGGCTTTGGTCACATCCCTTCTCCACCTTCATCTTGGTAGATGCTGAGACAGTTCTTTTGGGCTGTGAACTGTTCTTGGAGTTTAATGGTCCAGGCTGTGCAGCAGTGGTACACAGCAGCTCAGTCTTCTTCTTTGCTCTGAGATGATTTGAACATGAACCAGGACTCTTAGATGAGGAGTCTTGGTTGATGTCTTCAGTCCTTACTACTTTGAAACCTGCAGAGATAAAAACTTGTTTCTGCTTAGCATCAAAAGTGGCCTTGATTTCTTGAGCCTTCTTTGCTTTCCTTTTGCTCTTCCTGATCAAGTTCTTTCTTTTGGACTTGGTCATCACAGATGATTTCTTCTCCTCAGAAGGATAGTGGCCCTTGGAAGAATCCTCTTCTTCACTCTTCTCAGAGGAATTCTTCACTATCACTTCTTCATCATCCTCACTTATAGGATCTATGAGAGGAAGCTCATCTTCACAAGTTCCACACCTAGGATATCTTACAGACAAGATTGTGTGTGGAGGAGCTATCTCATTTGATCCTAGTCCCTATCTATTTTGATAGCACACTTTGTTATGCAGGGATGAGGATATCATGTTTTTGAAGGTCTCTTCTTCAAGAACACTTTTCTCTGCCTTGGCTTTGCTGATCACAAGCTCAGCCTGGCACTCAGTAATTTAGTTATGAGATCTTGGATCTGAGTTCTAAAATCTGTATGTTCATGTTTTAGTACTGAAATGGTTTTCTCCAAATCTTCTATTTTTAACTTGTAATCATTTTCAGACTTTCTAAAATCAGATTTTAATATGTTTAATGACTCAAGATCGGATCTCATCTCTAAGTTGTAGGACCTGTATCTATTCACTTTAGCAATGCATTCAGGAGTACAGAGATGTTCCAATACCTTGGCTTCATCATGGTCAGCCATCAGTGCTTGGTTTGGAGAAGCATCTTCCACCTGAAAACTCCAGTCAAAGCCTCCTTCTTCAACAGCAACAGCAGCATGTTGCTTAGGCTTCTCAGACTGAGGAGCTTTGTCAGTGTAGTTTGGTCTGGGTGGTGTTTGGCCCCCATTTACTTTAGGTGCCTTACACTCCCTAGCAAAGTGACCCATAAGGTTACAGTTGTAACACTTAACTTTGCTTTTATCCAGCCCAAACTTTCCACTGGTAGCATTGCTTGGAAATCTTCTTCCTGTTCTCTTGTAGAACTTCTTGGCTCTGTGAGTGAGGAGAGCCATCTGCTGAACTATCTCCATGTATTCCAGGTCATTGGATGAATACAGTCCAGGTCTTCAAGAGTGAAGAGATAATTCCCATAGCTTTCATCAGTAGACACAAAGGCTTGAGAAGAACTTGTCTCATGGAATGGACTTCCTTCAGTAAAGTTTTCCCTTGGTGTCTCCGGGAAGGTGATGAAAGGACCCTTTTGTGAGTTGTCAGGGTAGCATATGAGATGATGTTGGGGTTCTATGTTGTCCCTTTCAACCACATGAAGGGCTGAACCCATTTGATTGTTGGAGTTGCCAGATGAACCTTGTATGTTCATATCCATCTGGTATCCACTGAGAATCCCATATAACTCTGTCAGAGTAAGAGTTTTAAAGTTCTTAGTCCTCTTGATCACCACACAATAGTGTGTCCATTGCCTAGGAAGTGAGGACATGAACTTCCTTACAATGTCTCTATTCTCAAGAGGAACTCCTCCATCCACTAGGGTATCCATAATCTCAACATACCTGAAGTATTGTTGGGTCATGGTTTCACCTGCTTTAAAGGTGAAATTTTCAAACTGCTGCTTCAGAAGATCTTTCTTGTTCTCCTTGGCTTCAGAGGAGCCTTCATACATCAGCTTCAGTGCATCCACAACTATTTAGCTGTTTTGCACTTCTTAAAACCTCTGTATACAGAGTTTGGGAGAGTAGTCTGAAGAGCAGTCATAGCCTTCCTGTCAATCTCTACTCTTTTTCTATCTTCATCTGAGTAGTTGGCTATATCTTTAGGAATCATACCAGCACTAGTAGCAGAGGGGGTGCTAGGTACGAAAGGTCCATTTTCAATAGATTCCCACATTCTTGAGTCAAGAGACCTGATGAAGCCTTCCATCCTCATGCACCAGGTGTCAAAATCATCAAGAGTGATCAGTGGGGATTTGTTCATGGTTCCAGTCTCCATATCAGTCTTTGAGATGGAAGCCATTGAAGAGTTTAGTTTTTGTGTGTGTGAGGGATCTTAAGATGGTTAGATCTTATATCAAGAGCCTGAAAGCTCTGATACCAATTGCAGGATCGTTTAAGGGTTTGAACACAATTACAACACAACAACACAATGAGGAGATTATCTAAACTCTAATCAAACAGTAAACTGTGTTAACCAAAAGTGATACAAAGAACACAAGTAAAGCAAGAGACAGAACAGGAGAATATGGTTTTCAAGGATGCAGTATATTGCTTTCTCAAGTTCTTTTACAAGTGTTACAAAGTATGTTAAAGATACAAGAAACTTGAAATACTTATACTACAACCTACAGCCGGCTATACTATGAAAGCCAGCTGGATACAATTGACTAGACACTAACAAAATCAATTGTAGAATCAAAAGGCATATCTACCTTTTGACCTTGTGACTATGACATGCCATAGCTCACATCCTTATACATTACAAAAAGGATAAAGTACATAAAGTGGAAAGTTTCAGACTCAAGACCTCAATGTACAGTTACCAAAAGCATGGACCTTTTCACCAACTCTTGTAAGTTGGTGACTTATCAGAGATGTAGCGGAAAAGGTGCTTTGTGGAACAGTACATCAGATAAAGCATGTGTACTAAAAGTCTTTGGAAGAAATCTGTCTTCATAGGGTGAAGCTTCGGAAGACTTTGTCTCTTGAAGCTTCAGAAGACTTCATGTTTGGCTTCGGAAGATATTGGTCTTGACTTTGGAAGATTTTACACTTAGAATGTTTTCTAATGTATTGTGTAAAACTTCCGAAGCATTCTTCACTTCAGTACTTAGTGCATGTCGCTGAGACACTTTGGATGTTTTGGGTTGCATCAGACTTAAGGAATCCTTACACATGTATTGATTGGTCTTTTTGGGCGTACCTGCACTACAAGAAAATTAAGTTGAGATATCTACCCAAGCCGAGATGGTCTTGGGCTTTCCAAAATTATTAACAATTGTAAATGGTTTATAATGACGATTATTCAAATCAGGTTTTTTTGATGAATTTACCAATTTTAATTTGAAAATTGTTTGATTTATTTTTGAGAATGTTCATATCATTTAATTGATCATCTTTTGAAATGTATTGATGACTAACATTTTTATTAGTCATCCTTACAGATTGTGGTATGAAATGTTCTTGCATGTTATGTTTTGATCTCACATAATTGTTCTTTGGAAAAGATCTCAAACCTAAAGTAGATTGATTGATGACTTTTTGAAATCCATTATTTTGATTTCTCAAATATTATGGATTAACAAATCCATTGCTCATGTTTAATTTTGAAAAGTTTCTAGTGAGAGATCTATTTCTAAAGTAACAATTTGCAGTATTGTGAGTCTTTTCATCACAATAAGTATAATATTTGTTAAAATAACAATCTGCTGTCGAATGATTTCTCATGTCACATATGTGACAGTACTTGTTGAAGTAGCACTCAGCAGCATTGTGATTTTTCATATCACAAATTTCATGGTACTTTTGTGGAGTTAAAAACAGCTTTTTGTTCACTTTTGACATTGACACAATGTTTGATTTTGGTGTCAAATAGTTAAACTGTTTCCATTTTTCACAGTTTGATTTTGTGTGAGATTATTAAGCATTTGTTTAACATGAACTTCCTCCTTGAATGTATTAGGAAAAAATCTTTTAGCTACAGCGGAAGTCTTTGAATCTAAACTAGATTTTAGATCAGAGTGTGATTTGTTCATAATATTTGCTTTATTATTTGGAAGAGAATTCATATTTAACATACCTGCTGACACAAATTTTATCGGTTTATGTTTTGATGTTTGATTTGTTGCTTTACTCAAATTTTTTGAACTTTTGTTTTGTTCAGATGTTGCTTTTGCTGATTTCTTTCTTCTTCTTTGATTCTTTGATTTAGAAGAACTTGGTTTATTTTCAGATTGAACATCATCAGAAGAAGATTCCATTTCTGATTGACTTTGTTTCAGATTGATGGTGTTTGAATCTTCTGATGTTCCTATCTGTTGTTTATCCTTGTTTTGAACTTTCACTTCTTCTATTACATCATGAATTTGATCAGAAATATTTTGGTTTGGTTGTTTTGGTTCATATGATTTTATCTTGATTGGATGACCATTTTTGATTTTTTCTTGATCTTTTTCCACAAACACTTGAACATTTTCTTTTTCTTCTTCTGCATTCTTGCTTTTGATCTGGAAGGCTTTAAGTTTAGCTTTATTTTCAGGAGAATGATCATGAGTATTGAAGTTCTCTGGTAGTGTGTTCGTAATAGATTCAGGCATAGGTTCATGAGTGAAACCTAACCCTGTTTTTTTGTTTATCTTTCCTTTCACTGATCAGTTTTTCTACTATCATTTTTGAACTTTTTAACTTTGCAGATCCATTTGAGTAGCAGCATGTGCTATTTTCTCCTATTCAAGATTCTTGGTCATCTCTTCTAATTGTTTAGAAACAACTTCTAAATATTTATTGTTTTGTTCCATGAAGTTTGGAAAGAGATAATCTTTTGATCTGTACTTTTATAATCAGATTTAAGTTGGTTATGCATAGATTCTTCTTGTTTTAGCTTTTCACAGATTTTGAATGAATAGTTTCTGTAGTGTTCAACATGTTCATAACATGATTTGGTGCAAAGTTTTTCTCTCACTTCTGATGGGATTTCAGGAAATTTTGGAACTGTGGTTATCTTTGAAGTTGAAGAGTCAACCTTTGGTTGATCAGACTGTGCCATTAGAGCTACTTCCTCTGTATCCTCCTTAGGATCAGACTTGTCGCTCCAATCATAGTCATCTTCTTCATCACTTTCCACTTTTGGGTCATAGTTTTCTGACCAATCTTCTCCTTGAATTTCTGCAATAAGAGATAAACTTGATGTTAATTCATTTGTAAACTGATCTGCATATGCACTCCAATCATAGCCATCTTTTATGCGACTACTAGAGCTTTCTTTGTTTCATCAGATGATTTGGTTTCATCTTTAAGCTCTGGCATAGGAAGACTTTGATATGGCTTTTGAAAAGTCTTCTGAGCTTGTTGAAACTTTGATTGCTTGAGCTTGATTAAGCACTTCCTCCATTATTCCTTGGAGCTTTGCATTCTCTTGAGAAGTGTCCATAACTATTGCAGTTAAAACATCTAGCTTTTGACTTGTCAAATCCAACAGTCTTGTTTTCACTTGGCTTGTATTTCTTGTTAACATAAGAATGTTTTTGAGTCCTGTAGGCAATCATCACCATCTGCCAGTTCAGGTCCATCTCTTCAACATCTTCAGGATCCATCTCAAATAAATCCTAAAAAACAAAATCTAGTTGAGTTAAACGGATACCTTGATATGCTTGAAAATTAACCATAAACGCAGTGAATGCAGTTTTGGACCCTTCATCCTCTAATAGGATATTAATCACATCTTTAACTTTGCTAGATTTAGCAGAGTTAGATGATGAAGAAGTATCTGTTTGAATATTGATGATTGGGACTGTGGTTTAGGAGGAGATTGAGAATGAGACTAAGTTGTATAAGCACGTGCACTTGTAATTGACGAGTCAGTGAAAAATCTTGATCCAACAAACAGATCTCCCTCTTCTTCAGAACTTTTCTCACTCTTTGCCATGAATGCATTCTCTATAGTGGTTGCAGGAGAAGCAACAAACTGATATTGAGACATTGATGTTGCTCTATCATTGTTTCTTGAGCTTTCATCAATCTCCACTGATTCTATTTTTGCAATAAGAAGATCTAAATCCATTGGAAACTTCTCAGTATGCTTTAGTAAGGTTACAGTTTGTTTCCATGATGATGGTAAAGCATTGTGTAGTCTGAGATTTAAATCTTCAAGATCAGGTTTGATACCAGCTGTTGACATCTCAGTTATAAGTTGAACAAATCTATTCATCATTTGATTTATTGTCTCTCCAGACAAATGTTGAAACAATTCTAATTGTCTTTTCAGCTTTTGTTTCTTTAGATTTTGAATCTCCTTACCTCCTTCACAAATGATCTTCAATGCTTTATATAGTGTATATCCAGTTTGATATGCATCAAGCCTTGTAAGAACTTTCAAAGGTAGTCCTTTACACATCAATGAATAGGCTTTAATATCATTCTTAACTCTTTTCAGATCATCTCCTTGAAGATCATCTTCTGGATAAGGTTCTGGAGAATCTTTAGTGTACATAAACCCTCTGTCAGGCCCATCAGTTATTATAGGAATGTATGGTCCTTTTTCTATAGATTTCCAAAGATCAGTGTCAATGGAATTAAATGTTGTTTTAGCCTAAGAGACCAATTTTTGAAATCAGCTCTATTTTTAAGTTTTGGAACTATGTTTTCAGAATCTTCTGATTTCACCATTTTTATATTTTTGTTGTTTTAGATTTTGAATTTTTTAAAAGAAATTGAAAAAGTTTTCAAAGAATTTTCTTTTAAAAAAAATCTAAGTATCGAGGTTGAAACGTCTGAACAGTATTCAAACGCCTCAACAGTTGATGCGTCTAAGTTGAGAGTTGTCTAAGGGAATGCCCTAAAAAAATTTTCCAAACGTCTAAAATTGATGCTTCTGAATAGTTGTAAAACGTCTGAACAGTAGTTATGCGTCTACACAGTGTTGATGCGCCTACACAGTTGTCAAACGTCTAAACAGTTCAAATACTTCTCAACAATGATACGTCTAGACTCTCTCGAACAGTGATCAAACGTCTGAACTGAAAACGTCTACACAGTGTTGGTGCGACTAAACAGTAGTCAAACTCCTAACACTTGGACAATTTTTCAGCAAACTTCAACCCTAATGCATCACATTCATCATGTTCATATGAAAATAACAGACTCAAATCTTCTGAATTATTCAAATGTTGATGAAATCAATTGAAACTTTCCAATTAAGTGAGTTTTATGCCGATAAACATTCGTCTAATATCGATTTCTTCAATTTCAACAACAAATCACTCAATTTTGAAATTTCAGTCCGAAAACTTCAACTCTTTTTCGAACAACAAATTCAATAAATTTACTTGAATTTGATTAATTGAACTGCTAATTGTGCTTCAGATCATGTTTCTGATGATGAAACACAACTGAAATTCACAGATTTTCAATTGAATTGGATCTCAATCACAGATTTAGTGAGATTTTTGAGGTTTTCAAGTTCAATAAACTTCAAAAATCAATCACTAACATCTTACCTACCATTTGATAGGATCAAATGAATCAATCTGTGATAATTTGTGAACACAATTCAATGAAATTTACACAAAGTAATCAAATCAAAACAAGATATCAACAAAATTCAAGTTTTCATTAATATCAAGCTAAGACAATTACAAGTATGAAAGCAGTTTGAATCACTTCCTATCTACCTGCAAGTCTAAGCTATTTATACTGAAAACAAAAAGAAAAGGAACTAACTAATTACACAAATAGTCCCTATACTATTACAGAATATGAAAACACAAATAAAGACAACATGTTAATCTTTCTTAGAGCACTTAACATTTCTCGACTCTGGGTCTCCCTCTCTTGGGTCACGGAGCAACACCGTGACCTCCACCACAAGAGGCTTTCGAAGATCTACCGCCAGCCATCCTGTAAATGCACACTATAGGATTCAAACACTAATGTGGTAATTTAAGGTAATAGCTCAGTTTATGTCAAGTATAGTAAGTCCCTAATTACAGTGGCCAGTTCTGATTAGCCACTTACTTTACTCTTCATAGCCCAAGCATTTCCTATCCCGGCCTAATCAGTATCTAAATCTACTAAGAGCACATAAATCAAATAGCATGCGCACATAATACGGGTTATCATTAAAAAAAGACATACCTTATGGCACGTAGCTACTAGGGCTTACATCCCTCCATTTGTCCCATTTTCAGTTTAAGTTTAGGTTTTAAAATTTTAATTTAACCCAATTCTCTTAAACTTGGCTCTGATACCAACTTGTAAGGCCCCGTTCCCGGAAACCTCACAGTTGGTCAATCACATCAGTTAAAACATTAAACATTATAATTTACAAACTTAAGCAGCGGAAATAATTTATCGAAAACGATTCATTTCATTTAAAACACTGTTTTTGAGCAATACATCATCGTTTAACTGATTACAAAAGAATTGTTTTACTGCATTACAAAACAATAGCAACATAAAATACGAATGGATGTCAGTCTTTCCCTGGCGAATGGCTTCACCCTCGTGCCATCCTCAGCAGTAGTTACCTGCCAACTGAAAATGTATAGAAGTCAGTGTTGCTGAGTGAGTTCTAGTTTTAAGAGTAATAAAATACTTTCTCTATGTTCTATAAGAAAATGCTCTTTCTATGAAATACAACTCTTTACTTTGTATGCGAGCACGCATTAACTATATGAACAAATACTGTCCCTTCTCTTTACTGTATGCCTTGTATGTTCTGTAATCTTTTATCTTTATCTTTCACTTTCTATATGGACCAATGAGCAATACCCCATACTGTATGCGCGGTGGAAAGCGGGTGATGGGCCATCTATATCCCTTAAAAGGGTTCTGTTTACTGTATTCAAGGCCGACCCAATCACCCAGGACGCACTACAAAAGGTCCTGCCAATCTTAATTGACTAAACCCATGTGCATTGTAGGGTAACTAACCAGCAACACGGTCGAGCTAATGACAACATGGTCGTGTAACTCCTGTAAGCTTGTAAGAGTTGTTAACATTTTATTAATGTTCCTCTTCTCTTCTTTATTGCTCTTTCTCTTTATTATTACAATATACTTTACGTTACGATAATAAACATACCACATAAAGTCACACACTATAAGTAATAATAATAATAATAGTAATAATAATAACAAAGAACAATCATAAGGCAATCATAATCATGCATGAAACCCATCATTAATAAGCCCTAGTCAAACCTCGGTCAAAACCCTAAGAGCACAAACTCCCAAGAATTCTGTAATAAATTCTAAGTGTTGGGCGCTTAGACATTATTTGGGCGCATGAGCCCTGTTTGGGCATTCATCACTATGAAGGCGCATCAGCCAACACTTATTCATTTTAACAGTTAGGCGCATGAACTATTCACGCGTATGAACACTTAGGCGCATGGGACACTTGGACGCATGGGCACTATTGTGGCGCATGACCCTCCACTTAGTCGTCCGACTAATATTTCTAGGTGCATGGACTACTGTTCAGGTGCATGAGACACACTTATCATTTCTAAGGCAAATGGCGCATGGGGTACTGTTCAGGCGCATGGTTTACACTTAAATTCTTCTAAGACATTCCCAGGCGCATGAACCTTCTGTATAACATGTTTCTAGGATGATTTTGAACCCATTCATCATACCTATCTGTTCTAAGCTTACCAGGGTTATTCTAAACATGAACAACCTATAAGCATTCAAGAATTATCATCCAACATGCATAATACATACGGGTATACATACATAACATTGTAAAATCAATTTAATACATTTTCAGCCCCAAGAGAGTTTAAAACAAGTAAAAATCAGGGTCTAGAACTCACCTGGTGCAACTTGGGTGTTTCTTCCTTCTAACCCTTTTGCAAATGAATTCAAACACCTAAAAACACCACCAAACACACACACCCGAGCACATACACAAACACATAAGCATATAAACATATAACCGGGATAAAACCCGTCATAAATACTTAAAAACCTTGATTTCTTACCTTGAATTCACTTTCTCTTCTTCTTCTTTTCTTCAACCAAGAGTTCTGCTCTCTTCCTTTCTCTCTCGAAAACCGAAGTGAAAGTGATGTGAAAAGAGGGTGGGCGGCCATGCCCACCTTTACACCAACTTTTCAAAGATTTTGTCCTTTTGGACACTTTTTGTCCCTCCACTTGGACTTATTGCTTTTCTTTCTTTTATCTTCATTTCTTGTCTTTTTTTAAAATACTGGATGTTACAGGCGGTCATAGTATTGAACAGAGATGGTAATATAGAAACTATCAGGGTGTTTGACCCAATATGGCGAACTAACTTGTCGGCTGATGATGTTTACACCTTATACAAGTGGCCACTGTTCTATGACACGCAAGACATTATACAAGCCCTCCAGTTCCAAAACATGATAAGACTCTGCTTTGCATTCAAAATACATGCAGGAGTTACAAGGGAGGAGAAGTACAAGAAATATGAAGAGCTGATGAAGAATGTTAGATAATAGTGTAAACTAGGTCTAACGGGGAGTATGTAGATACATATGTACCTAGTTTATAAGCTTAATGTAAAATGTCTTTCATGTCTTACATATATGTAATTGAATGAAATACAATGTGTGGTTTATGCTTATAATGTTTAATATTTCATTGATTATTGTGTGTTAATGCTTATTGAACTAACTATATAGGTTTGTGGTTGTTTACATAGTTCTTAGTCAATAATGATTGAGAAATGTGCTTAAACTTAATCGTGTGAAGTTCTCATGTGAATGGACCATGCTAATGGACCATACGCATGAACAACTTCATGCTAATGAACCAGTCGCACAACTGAACTAGGAGACTGGATCAGTCGCACGATTGTGACATGAGATTGACTCAGTCGCACAACTGAAGCCTCAGTCATGCGGATGGAACAATCGTATGAATCAGTCGCACGACTGAACCATACTAATGGTTCAGTCACACGAATGAGAGACCCTAACCTATAAATACCACTTAATTCATGGAAAAACATAACCATTGAATACCTATGCACTAAATTGTACCCTAGCCGTCCAGAGACCCTAGAACACCTGTTCCAACTATATAGATCGCACAGAATCATATTGTAATTGTTCCTAACGTTTAGATTCATTCTAAGATTGATTCTACATGCTTTCTCACTGATTGGATCGCCAATCAAATAGGATTCCGCACTATTTGAGTTGGCATACACGTAAATCAGTTAGTACTTCGTCCGTACATGGTTCCTAACATGACCATTTAATCATGTGCTGATGAGAGCTCCAGGTCAGTACCACCGTACAGCAGAGGAGATCATTACTCCAGGTCAGTACCACCGTACAGCAGAGGAGATTAGCACAAGAATAAGACACAGATGTACAGGACATGAGCCATAAGATCAATTCTCAATCCACTTTTTGTTGGGACTTAGTTTCCGTGCATGCCAAAATGATCGCGAAAATACAAACACCTTAAGCAAAGATTTAATTTAAATCAAAATGCATCTGCTTGCTTTATTTGTCAGGCTGAGTCTATCATGCATATCGTTACAGAATCTGTTTGTTTGAGCATTATATGTTGATGTGCTCCAAATTATACATAAAAATCCTATCAAAAGCACATCAGTATTTCTTAATACCTTCCTTAAAATAATTAAAATGTACTTAAAATCTTAAATTGTGTTTTCAGGTGATTAAAAGGGCAAGATGCACAAAAGAAGCATATTTAGCAAGAAATTGAAGTAATTTGAGCTTTGGAGTCAAGCATGGGGTCGTGCCTCTTTAAGCATGCCCCCATGCTTTGCCAGAAACACACCCACGTGCTAAATTAACACACCCCCGTGTTTGGACATCTAACAAGACAAAAAGTACTGTTCCCTAAAAGTAGACACCGGGCCATGCCCCATAAGGCACGGGGCCGTGCCCCACCTCCAACACAGGGTCGTGCCCAACACAACCTTCATGTACGAGCCGACCAACTTTCATAAGCATTGTACTAGCACGGGGCCGTGCTTAAAAACTCCATAATGCTTATAAATAGAAGCCTAAGTTCACCATTTTTGGACTTAGGTCACAGGAAGGAACTTGGTCAACTCTCTTTTTAACATTAAGTTATGTTTTCAGAAATCATACGTCAAATAGGTCACAAAAGAGTTACCTACATTACTAGGGCTTTGATTTAAGCAGTAAAACTCAACCTGACATGATCCTAGTCACTACGGCAGCAGGATAGACGAGAAATCGCACCAGCTCATCCTTATAAATATTAACATAGTTACATTTATCCATATCTTTAAATGACACCACCAATTCATCACGATTACATAAGTGGAGTCTAATTAGGATGATAACTTTTATTCCTTGGTTTTAAATCCAAGCACTTCAAATCTTAGTTTAATTTATTTTTATCATTGTTTTTAAACCCTAAAAATCTTCCCAAGCAACTTATCATTTTGTTTAACAAAAACCAAATCTGATAGTCGAATGTGAAGTTTGTTGAGTAGGCTAGGTGTGTCCACGGATTGATACTCGGTTCTTACCAATACTATATTACCACACGACATGTACACTTGCCTTTTGTGTGTGTGGTTTAGTACTTGTAATAACCATTTAAAAGTGAATCTGTGTGTAAAATATTATCAAAATATATATACTATCCGCACCCCATCAAGTTTGGGGACACATGGTAGTTTGAAAGACAAACTAAATTTTTGACTATCTTGTATATAACTTGTTAATAAATTTTTGTTTAAACTTCATTTTTATTTTTAGGTAGTTTGCCTTAGTTAGTTTAGTTACTTTTGCCTGTTTTATTTTAAGCCTTAGTTAGTTTATGCTTTTTTAAGTTAGTGTATGTCCAACTCGTCTAGTTCTGAACTTGTTCCGCCTCTTTCGGAACCCGAACGACTTTTCCTTCAAAGATTGCAAAAAATATCACAACAAGCTGCACCAGTCATTGAAGAAGACATTTTGGAAGGTACACCATCCAAAGAAGACATGGCTAACCAAGACGAGGAAATGAAGATGACACACTATGCCACACCGTCAATAGATGGTTATCAGTCTTGTGTTGTCCAACCAGCAATAGCGGCCAACAACTTCGAGATTAAGTCTAGTATTATCCAACTCGTAGAAAAATCTGTTCAGTTCTATGGGTCACAAGACGAAGATCCTAATGCTCACATCTCATGATTCCTTCATATCTGTGCTACCTTCAAAATCAACAACTGTTCAGATGACGCCATTCGTCTAAGACTTTTTCCAGGTTTCACTTCGAGGCCGAGCCATCGACTAGCTTGATTCACTTCCGCCTGGTTCCATCACCACATGGGTGGAAATGGCTGAACAATTCCTTTTGAAATACTTTCCACCCGATCGCACTGCCATACTAAGAAGCAGCATCACAAGTTTTTGCCAAGACGACGAGGAATCATTACACGCAGCATGGGAGAGATATAAAAGTCTCCTTTGGAGATGCCTACATCATGGACTGGATCTGTGGCTGCAGTGTCAAACCTTTTACGATGCAATCAGCGAAGCCCACAAGCAAGCGGTAAACCAAAGTGCGGGAGGAGATTTTGGAAGTGTCACACCAACAGAAGCATATCAAGCCTTAGAAAGAGTAGCTAGAATAGTTTTGCTTACAATCCTTTAAGGACCAAACCCAGTTCTAAAGGTATCATCAAGTAGACTCTGAAACCTTAATTGCAGCCCAATTGGAAGCTCTGACAAAAAAATTCAAACAATTGCAAAACAAGCTAAAGAAAACCCCAATGCGATGCAACACATGTGGAAGTTCACACAAGACCAATGAATGCCCACAAGGCATTATGGTAGTTGAAGATATAGATAACGTAGGAGGCCCAAGCAACTCGTACAACAACAACTCAAATTGGAGAAGCCACTCGAATTACAAAGATGCTAGTAATAACCAACAGTCATTTGGATTCAACTGAAGGCCACCTTACCAACAACAGAAACCACCATTCCAAGGCCCAAGCAACCAAGATCGTGGAGCATCATCAATGGAAGATTATTGCAGCAGTTGTTGTTAACCACACAAGCGCCAGATGAGTACATCCGGAAATCTGATCGAAGAAATGAGGAGAGGTTCCAAAGAAATGAAGCTCACATCAAAAGCAACAAAGCATCATTGCAGAACATAGAGCACCAAGTAGGTCAAATTGCACAACCGCTATCTGAAAAAGAACTCAAGGAGCTTTGCCCAGCAGCATTATGACAAACCCTAATGCTAAAGTAAAAGTCATCACTACCAGGAGTGGTAAAACCACTCAAGGTGATGCACCCACATTACAACCCATCCTTGAAGAAGTAGAAACTAAAACTCCAAGTAATGTGGGTGATAAGCAAAAGCAACCTGTTGTTATTGACGAACCAGCCAAGAAATACGTTCCACCACCTCCGTATGTTCCACCACCTCCATATCCAGGTCTTTTGAGACAACAAAGAATGGAGGCACAATATGGCAAATTCCTTGGTTGTTCAAGCAACTCCACATCAATCTGACCTTGGTGGAGGCCTTAGCACAAATGCCAAACTACGCTAAGGTTCTAAAAGGTGTCTTGTCAAACAAAAAGAAACTGGAAGAGTTATCACATGTGGTTTTGAATGAGGAATGCTCTGCAGTTCTTCAAGACAAACTACCTCAAAAGATGACTGATCCAGGAAGTTTCACCATACCTTGTCTAATAGGAAATTTTTTTGTCAGTAACACGTTAGCTGATTTAGGTGCAAACACTAACCTTATGCCTTATGCGGTTTTTGAAAAATTAAACTTAGGTGAACCTAGACCTACCCGTATGAGCATCCAGTTAGCTGACCGTTCTGTCAAATATTCGAGGGGCATCATTGAAAATCTCTTAGTTAAAATTGAAAAATTTGTGTTTCCCATTGATTTTGTGATCCTTGACATGGAAGAGGACAAAAATGTTCCTCTTATCCTAGGTCAAACCCTTATTGATATTTGTACATGCAAACTCACGCTTAGAGTAGACGAAGAGGAAGTAACTTTTGATATAGGCCAATCCATGAAACACCCTCAACATCATGATGACTCGCTCTATTACGTTGATGCTTGCGATTCGATCATAAGCTGTCATTTGAAGAAAACTCTTCAAAATGAAGCTTGCAACACTCAATTAATAGAGGTCCAAATCACCGAACCCATCTATGAGAACAAATAATTCCAGAACTTGAATTTGATGAAACAACACTTCATCAAGAAGCATTTGAGATCATTGAGCAAGATCTAGAACCGAAAGCCAAACCTTCTATCGAAGAGCCTCCAGATTTAGAGCTCAAAGAACTTCCATATCAACTCGAATATGCTTTTCTTGAAAACACATCTCAACTTCCTGTCATAATCTCATCCACCTTATCAATTGATGAGAAGAACAAGTTGCTCAATGTGCTTAAGGCACACAAACGAGCAATTGCATGGAAAATCATGGTCATCAAGGGAATCAATCCGTCCTTTTGCACTCATAAAATATTGATGGAGGAGAACTTCAAATCCGTCATTCGGCCTCAAAGACGTTTAAACCCGAGCATGCAAAAGGTGGTGAAGAAAGAAGTAATCAAACTGCTAGATGCCAGTTTGATTTACCCTATTTCTGATTCACCTTGGGTCAGTCCCGTCCATGTTATTCCAAAGAAAAGAGGAATGACTATTGTAACTAATGAGAAGAATGAGCTTATTCCCACTCATACGGTTACCTGATGGAGAGTTTGCATAGACTATCGCAAACTCAATGACACCACAAGGAAAGATCACTTTCCTCTTCCTTTCATCGACCAAATGCTTGACCGATTATGTGGAAAAATGTTCTATTGTTTCCTGGACGGTTTCTCAGGTTATTTTCAAATCCCTATTGCTCCCGAAGATCAAGAGAAGACAACATTCACCTATCCATATGGCACATTTGCTTATCGGCGAATGCCCTTTGGATTGTGTAATGCTCCTGCTACATTTCAAAGATGCATGGTAGCAATTTTTCATGACATGATTGAACACTCAATGGAAGTATTCATGGATGATTTCTCCATCTTTGGAAACTCATTTGAGTAATATCTGGAAAATTTGGAAAAGATACTACTTAGATGTAAAGATTCTAACCTTGTTTTAAACTGGGAAAAGTGCCACTTCATGGTTACGGAAGGAATACTATTAGAACACAAAATCTCCCGAGTAGGGCTTGAAGTCAATCAAGCCAAATTCGACACTATTTCTAAACTTTCACATCCCACAACCATGAAGATATCAGAAGTTTCCTAGGTCATGCAGGATTCTACCGTCGTTTCATCAAAGATTTCTCAAAAATCACTCGACCAATGTCTCAACTTCTCGAGAAAGATGCTCAATTCGTATTTTCTGACGAATGCATTAGTGCATTCAAATTGCTTAAGGAGAGGTTGGTAACCGCTCCAATCATGGTTTCCCCAGATTGGACGCTACCATTTGAACTCATGTGCGACGTAAGAGATTTCGCGGTAGGAGCCGTATTAGGACAAAGGAAAGACAAGCAATTTCACCCATTCATTATGTGAGCAAAACCTTTAATGACGCACAAAAAAACTACCCACCACAGAACAAAAACTTCTTGCGGTAGTTTTTGCATTTGATAAATTATGCTCGTATCTAATCCTTTCAAAAACAATTGTTTACACCGATCATGCAGCCCTTTGTTATTTGTTCAACAAACAAGATGCAAAGCCGAGATTGATTCGTTGGATTCTGTTGCTTCAAGAATTTGACATCAAAATTCGTGACAAGAAAGGAGCAGAAAATCAAGCAGCTGACTTCTCTCGCGTCTTGAGGATTCAAGTCCTTCACAAACTGAGTAAGCCATAATAAACGACAATTTTCCTCACGAATTCTTATGCACATTCAATCCTCAATCGGTTAACATACTTGGTTCGCCAATTTTTCAAATTACTTAGCAAGCGGAATTCTTCTCAAAGGAATGACTTATCAGAAAAAGAAGAAATTCTTTACTGATATCAAACATTACTATTGGGAGGACCCGTATCTGTTTAGAATTGGTGTGGACCAACTCATTCGACGATACGTACACAGAAGAGAAGCAGAACAAATCTTAAGGCACTATCATGAAGGACCCATAGGAGGACACCATGGAGCAACCTTAACAGCCACCAAAGTATTTGACTCTGGATTTTATTGGTCCACGATCTTCAAAGATGCTCATAACATAGTACGCACCTATGATGCATGTCCAAGAGAAACCAATATCTCAACACGGGATAAGATGCCTCAGAAACCAGTTCAAGTTGCGAGATATTTGATATATGGGGTATTGATTTCATGGGGCCATTCCCGGTGTCATTTGGCAATCGTTACATCTTAGTAGCAGTTGATTATGTTTCAAAATGGACTGAAGCTCAAGCCCTGCCTACTAATGATGCCAGAAGCGTTGTCAAATTCCTTAAGAAAGTATTCTCTCATTTTGGTGCCCCCAAAGCTCTATTTAGTGACCGAGGAACTCATTTATGTAACAATCAGCTCGAACGAGCAATAGCACGTTATGGAGTTCACCATCGCTTTACAACTGCTTACCATCCACAAGTGAATGGGCAAGCCGAAGTCATTAACCGAGGCATCAAACGAATCCCTGAGAAAACTGTAGGTCAAAACCACAAGGACTGGTCTACAAAGTTAGATAGTGCATTATGGACTTTTCAAACAACCTATAAGACTCACATCGGCACAACACCGTTCAAACTAATCTATGGGAAGTCGTGTCATCTACAAATGGAACTAAAGAACAAGGATTTTTGGGCACTTAAAGCAGCAAACCTAGACCAAGACCTTGCAGGAAAGAATTCATTCCTACAAATTCATGAATTGGAGGAATTGAGAGAACAAGCATATGAAAACGCTAGGGTTTACAAAGAAAAGACAAAGAAATTCCATGACACTCGATTAAAGAACACAAAACAATTTCATGTGGGAGAACGTGTCTTACTGTACAACTCTCGTTTACGTTTGTTTCCCGAAAAACTGAAATGACGTTGGTCTGGACCTTATATGATCAAAAACGTGTTTCCAAAAGGTTCCATTGAAATTTATAACCATGAAGGTTTAAGTTTCAATGTGAATGGTCATTATTTGAAACCGTATAATGATGGACCAACCAAGATTCCCTTGGAGGAACTACAACTCCGTCCCGACAAAAACTAATTGTGGGGAAGGGTCGTGCCGAAGACCCGAAACTTAAACGTGGCACCTGAACATAAGTTTTCCTTGATTTTTTTACAAGTTTTAGGACCTCACAAGCACAAGCACAAGGTCTTGCCTCATGAAGCACGCCCTCGTGTCTCTGAATTTTTTTCCATGATCTCTGTTGACGACTCTGGAACGTTGCAGGTCGAATTTAAGACTAATTCTGACAAGCACGGG
The DNA here is from genome assembly GCA_025506515.1 of Flaveria trinervia. NCBI lineage: Eukaryota > Viridiplantae > Streptophyta > Magnoliopsida > Asterales > Asteraceae > Flaveria > Flaveria trinervia. The sequence continues at coordinate 43,889,196 of CM046444.1, forward strand.
GCCATGCCTTGCCAAGCACGCCCCCATGTTCACTTTCCATGACCTGTATATAAATACCACACTTGTTCCATTCTTTCATCACACTCATGCTGTAAAAACATCTGAAATGAAAGAATCAAGTCACGGAAGTTCCAAGTTAAATCCTGCGAAGAAACCGTGTTCTGAAACACACAAGCCAAGAACTCAAGAATACTTCTTCAAGCTACATGAACTTATCAAGAAAATAACTAAAAAAACCTCGTTGGATCCCAAACCTTAGCTGAACATATCCAAAAAGTTCAACAGATGGGCGAGGAACTCATTTCCATTAACCGGCAGCTTGCGGAATTAAGCAACTGCACTTCTCACTATCCCATCCCGAACCTTCCACACAAAATGTGTGGAGGCTTCTTTTAGAAGCATTTTGTGATGTGCTAAGTGCGCTGATGCGCGTTAAAGAATCTGGTTTTGCTATTTCAGATTCTCGGCTTTTAACGTATCATGTAACCGTAGGATCTTAGGAAATGTAAATTTTAATTTGGCTTGTGTTATTTAACTCTAAGACTATTTTCATATCTTTTCTGATGATTTGAAAGTGATAAAACTTAATCGGAAAAATTGCATAACGCACGAAACTGAAAAAAACGGAAAAACAAAAAACTGAAACCGAGCATCAGCACATGAACACGGCCCATGCCTAAGGAGGCACGCCCCCGTTTTCGACAAAAGATGACACAGTCTGACATGTTTAAGCCTTTTGTCTTGTCCCCATCAATTTTGCATGATAAAAACCGACTTCATTGCCTCATTAGTTCGTATCTACCTCCATTTTCACCTTATTTTGCATTTTTTTTCTTTCATCTTTCAAGAGTTTTTTCAAGAGTATTTGATCAAGAGGTTAGTATGAAAATTCCTATGGTTATGATATTCATTTACATGTAGTTAGGTGATTAGGTCTCTAAACAACCAAAATCCTAGCAATTATGTGTAAAGACTTGTTATAAAACGTATTATGGAATGATGAATGCTTTCAACCTACTTGTTCATGTTTATTCTTGTAGTGGATTAATGTTAATTAGTATGTTTGGTTAGTTATTAGTTTGTTTAGTTAGTTAATTAGTTTGTTTTCTTTATTGTTAACAAGATCATCATCATAATTCATGGTGAAATCTTTGTTAATCATGTTCAAGTTACAAAGTGGTATTAAACACTATATATATTTTTGAGTATCTTGAATTATTAACAAGTGATTAAAATGCTAAACGTATAATCTTTGATTTTTAAAGCAAGAAAATGTTAAACCCATGCTTAATCAAAGATTTACAAACAAAACCACGCATGCTCGAGTCAAGATTTCATGCCTAACCATGTTTACCGCACCCCCACGTTTCACAAAATGCACCCCCCATGTTCAACAATTTTTCCCTTGGATGATAAATTCTCAACTATTTTTGAACATGAGTTGAATCATTATGATGTTATGTCTTGAAAAACACATGGTTTTCACTACCATCATGAAACTGTTCAAGAAATTTTTTTTGTATAGATCAACTTATTTTTGAAATTTCAGGATCATGAATCATCCCTACTTACGTTTTGAAGGGAGCCACGAGAGATGGTGTCATTACAGATTTCAAAGACTACTACAAAGAGTCGAAAGATCCCACTTACAAGCAGATGAAGAAACACCAGAGGCTATCGGACAACTAGAAAGATACAAAACATTATTGAGTGTTTAGTGGAAGTGTTTATTCTCACAAAATAGACCTTCCGTTTATGAATTAACTCTTGAATTTTTAGCATATTTCAAATTTAGCATGAAAGACTCTGACCATTTGGATAAAAATGTAGTTTCATTTAGACTTGCTGGACATTGGCACAAAACATCCATTGCCTTGTTCGGTGTCTATCTTGGGATCTATATGAAACAAGAAGTGGAGGAGGAAGCAATATCTGGAATGCTAGCGTACCATACCTACCGGACGACGAAAGTAAAGACGCGGAAAGTGGTGCATTGAGGAAAGCATTTTGGGAGCGGATTGGAACCGGAGGGTTCAACTCGAGTAAAACAAAAAGCAGTCAGATACGAGACCCGCTGCTGCGATACATTCATCGGTTACTTAGTCATTCCATAATAGCTCGTGGTCAGAGCGAGGGAGTTGTTAACTTGAGGGACTTGTTCATTTTATATTGTATGGTTAATCAGTTGACATGTAATATTGGGTATTTGTTTTGTAATCTTTTTGCCAGGAATGCGATTGCAGGTGCTCCAACACCCATGTTTGGATGAAGCTGGATTTTGAACTTATACGAGAGCTATGGTTATAACACTGAGGGAACTGAAAGAATTATGTCGGGACTGTTAGAATAGAGCATTTGCACAAGTATGTACATGGTGACGAGCCTACCAAATGGGCAGCCAAGATTCATGGATAAGAAAGGACAAATCTAGGATCCAGCGGACCCCAAAGAAATAATTATGGATCTTGACATGCCAATATAGCCGGAAGGAGTCAGAGATGGATCTTCAAGTTCACGTACAAGGGAATTCCAACCATGTTAGACCTTTACGAGTCAATCCAAACCACCAGCGACCATGCAAGGCGATTATTTGAATATGCCCAACAAGCCTTCAACCGAGTCGAAAATCTGCATTCCCGAGTCAATGACCTGAGCAACGATGTCATGTACATTAGGAACCGAATGTACCATGAGTGGGGGGATATCCCGCCACAAAGCCCTTGAAAACCATATCATTTTCGGGGACCCGACACTATTGTTTCGTGCCAATCTATCTTTTAATTTATGTCATTTTTATTTTATTTTGTGTGTTTAGGATTTTAATGCTTTCAATAATTGGTGACATTTCAGGAAATCCCGAAGATTCTACCAAAGCACGGGCAACCAAACACAAGAGATAAATTCATCATTTTTAGGGGAGTTATTTTATCACCCCTTTCTCGATCTAGATTATGTTAATCACATTCAGGACAATGTGAATTTTAAGTGTGGGAATGGGAGTAATGCATTTGACTTTGCTAAAAAGGTCTAAATTTAAAAATTTTAGGAAAGATCACTTAACAATTAATTTTTGTGACAAGAAACCAAAAACTTATAATTTTTAATAAACCAAATTATAAATATACATTTTCGGGAAATAAGGAAGTAAATTCATGATGTCCAAATAAAATTGAAAATGTTTTTTAGGATATCCTTAAAAGCAATAATCTAATCTAGTAAAATATTTAATCATGTAAAATGAAACACTTGTACCAATTCCATCCATATGTGAGTTTATTTTTGAGCCTTAAACAACTTTTGCAATTTGCAATTCTACTTTCATTCTGGATTTAAGTTAGGGTGCCATATGATACGTGTGATTAGAACTTGCTTTGGGTATGCATTTCAAGACCTTAATTAGTATGTTTTGCATAAAAATGAGTTAGGCACTAGGTGACATTAACCATTCGAGCCCCAACCATTATCTTTAATTTTTTTTACCCGAACATCAACTTTAGTTAGCCCCGTTGAGCTTAAACACTTTTATCTTTCAATCACCCGAACCACCAAGTCACTTAACCAAAAAAGCCTTCAACAAAATCCGTTTTCATTAAAGACACATTTTTGGCTTGTAAAAAAATTGGTCTTTTACATGCAGACCTTAAAGAACTGGAATGCATTCTTTTGATTTCAATTTGCTTTGTTGTCTTCATCATGCAAAACCGGGACTTCCCGCGGAAATCCACGAACAAATTTTCAATCTCACATTCGACGCAAGAAAGAAATGGTAAAAAAAGGAACAAGTTCTGCCATTTTGTGGAACTTCAAAAGGTGCTATAAAGAGACGGTCAAAAAGATATGAAAGATGCCCGAACTGTGAGAATTGGTCCCATAATGGAAAATGCAAAAAGAATCAAACTGAATCTCAATACGAATACACAGAACTAATCCGATTGGGTGCTATTAGGCTTCAAGCCGAACGATCCTTGAGAAAGGAAAGTTTTGTGTATCTTCGAGTAAAAGATGAAGTACGGTTCTTGAAAGCAAAATACCATCTTGACAATCTGACCTTAAATGAGTCCTCAAGTTAGCATATCCCTTCTAGCTTGAAGTATTGTATAGGGAACCTTTTATTGCTTTGCTTGTAGTTTATGTTAGAAAAAATAAGCCAAGACCGTCATCTTCAACAATTAGCCACTTTTTCCAAATATTCCTTACCCGACCCCGAGCCAAGTTATAACCCGTCAAAGACCTAATGATTTATGCAAGTAAATATCTAAGTAGGTGGATACTTGATCCCTTAACAAGCATATGATTTCACACGTATTTATACTAGGCAATTGAGTGTATTAGTCATACTTAATCTTTATTTTGACTCCATATATTTAGCCAAGTGTGAGTGCATCTTATGAGAAGTGTGGATTTTTACATGATAATAATCTTTACTAACCAATCTATTGCTTGCTAGGATATCATTTTACATATTCTTGGAATATTTATATTTGGATGAAAATAATGTTTACTTGCGTATTTCTCGAACGACATGTTTATAATATGATTTATTTGGTTTTTGGTGGATTCGTCGTTTTAAGTGATTTTTGCTTGAGGACAAGCAATGTTCAAGTGTGGGGATGTTTGATGTGCTCCAAATTATACATAAAAATCCTATCAAAAGCACATCAATTATTCCTTAATACCTTCTTTAAAATTATGAAAATGTACTTAACAATGTTAAATTGTGTTTTCAGGTGCTTAAAAGGGAAAGATGGACAAAAGAAGCATATTTAGCATGAAATTGAAGTAATCCGAGCTTTGAAGTCCAAGCATGGGGTCGTGACTCTTTAAGCACGCCCCTATGCTTTGCCAGAAACACACCCCTGTGCTAAATTAACACACCCCCGTGTTTGAACATCTGACAGGACAAAAAGTATTGGTCCCTAAAAGTATACACGGGGTCGTGCCCCATAAGGCACGGGGTCGTGCCCCACCTCCAACACGGGGTCGTGCCCCATTTAGCATGGGGTCGTTCCCCATTTAGCATGGGGTCGTGCCGGACACAACCTACATGTACGAGCCGACCAACTTTCATAAGCATTGTACTAGCACGGGGTCGTGCCTTTTAGGCATGAGGTCGTGCTTAAACACTCCAGAAAGCCTGTAAATAAAAGCCTGAGTTCACCATTTTTGGAAAGCTTTGGTGGGAGACTTACTCTGCAGAACCCTCTCGGGAATCAAGACTTCAAGGTCATTTCGAGGCTCGGGAGGTGCATACAACACTTGGAAGAAGCTCGTGATTGTCTAAACGTCATCCATTATGGATTATCGGTTTGATTGTTCCATTTCACCAATGATTACATATCTATCTTCTTTGTTATATGTTGTTATGTTCAAGCTCATTATGAGCTAAACTCTTTCTATCATCCTACTCGGATGAACTTATGTAATTTGTGACGTACTAATGGTGTGATAAATATTTTGTTAATGTTATGGTGGTCTTGGGAAAACTATTGATGGGTAGCATCTACATTTGAACGGAAAGTTATAAAGTTATGGTTTGAGATTGTGATTATCATACAAGGTTGAAAACCATATGATTAACATTCATTCGCGAAACCAGTCGTCATAATAAATCCATGTGTGATGAACTAGAAATGGTTATTAGAAATCATATCACCTTAACTTTCTAATCATTTACGGGTTCCCTTTTATTAGTTTGAGAAATCTTCAGTAATTGTTATGGTTTTCTAAAAGTAATGGTATGTTAGGAAGGAACTTGATCAACTCTCTTTTTAACATTAAGTTATGTTGTGAGAAATCATATGTCAAATAGATCACAAAAGATCTACCTACATTACTAGAGATTTGATCTAAGCAGTAAAAATCAACCTGACATGATCCTAGTCACTAGGACAGCAGGATAGACGATAAATCGCGCCAGCTCATCTTTATAAACATTAACATAGTTACATTAATATGTATCTTTAAATCACACCACCAATTCATCATGATTACATAAGTGGAGTCTAATTAGGATGATAACTTTTATTCCCTGGTTTTAAATCCAAACGCTTCAAATCTTAGTTTTTTTATCATTGTTTTTAAACCCTAAAAAATCTTACCAATGGAACTTATCATTTTCTTTAACAAAAACCAAATCTGATAGTCAAATGTGAAGTTTGTTGAGTAGGTTAGGTGTGTCAACGGATTGATACTCGGTTCTTACCAATACTATTATTACCACACGACAGGTACACTTGCCTTTTGTGTGTGTGGTGTAGTACTTGTAATAAACATTTAAAACTGAATCTGTGCATAAAATATTTATTAAAATATATATACTATCCGCACCCCATCATATGTGCTTTTAAAAATAGGATGTGAATCAGATAACAACATCAGTTACTATAATTTCTCATTTTAAGTACTAATCATGCAAAAATGAACATATCGGAGGATAAAATCATTTCTCGTCATTTCAAAATTAACACCCAGATTATTTTGATGCTCCTCCAAAATTTTATTTTTAAGGTTATAAATATTTATATAAATATTTTATTATAATTTAAAAGTGAGAAAAGAAAGAGGTTTAAAAAGATATTAACCCTAACATAGAGATTAATTCATAAAAGCAGGGTTTATAGAAAGTTTTCGTGAAAAGATCTACCTTTTGCTTTTTTGTATCAATAGGAATAATATCGATAAAACCCTTTTCTTGTGCATCTCGAACATGAATCTGTGTTGCGATGTGTTTGGTTCGGGAATGATGACTAGGATTTTTAGCGATTCTGATGGCAACTTCGTTGTCACAAAACAATGGCGTGTGGAGAAAATTAATTCCATAGTCAATCATCTGGTGTATATCCAAAGGATTTGGGAACAACAACTAGATGTAGCAATGTATTCTACTTCTCCTGTAGAAAGAGAGACAGTGGTCTATTTCTTGCTATGCCAAGACACCAGACAATTACCCAGGTATTGACACCGTCCAGACACTGATTTTCTGTTTAACCTGCAACCATTAGAATCACTATCAGAATAAGCATAAATCAAAATTCCCTCCATAAGGGTACCAAAGAACTAAACAAGATGAGCCTTTGAGATAACAAAAATTCTCTTGACAGCTTTCTCATGAGACTCCTTTGGGGCCGACTGATATCGAGCACAATATCCTACAGCAAAAGTAATATGAGGTTGACTTGTCGTAAGATACATGAGAGAACCAATCATAGTTCTGTAAAGATGAGGATCTATAGATTTCATGTTCTCATCTGGAGTGAGACATGTCTGAGCAGTAAAGGGAGTCATTTCAGGAGCAGCGTCATCCATCTTGAATTTCTTCAAGATATCTTTAACATACTTTTCTTGATGAATTAGAATGCCTTCATTCTTTTGTTCTACTTGTAATCCAAGAAAGAAATACATTTCTCCCATCATACTCATTTCAAAATGATTGCGCATCACTTCTTCAAACTCTCGACATAACAGTGAATTGGTGGAACCAAAGATAATATCATCGACATAAACTTGGAGAAATAGTATTTCACCATTCATTTCACTTTTGAAAAGAGTCATATTGATGGTGCCCCGAGAGAAACCATTTCTTAAGAGATACTGGGTCAGGGTCTTATACCATATCCGAGGAGCTTGTTGAAGAACATACAGAGATTTATCCAACTTAAAGACTTTATCGGGAAAATCAGGATCCTCAAAACCTGGTGGTTGACACACATATATCTCCTCATCAATGTATCCGTAAAGGAAAGCACACTTGACATCCATCTGATAGACCTTGAACTGTTTATGAGCAGCATGGGCAAGAAAAATCCTAATTGCTTCAAGACGGGCAACTGGAGCGAAGACTTCAGTATAGTTAATCCCTTCTTCTTGAGCAAAACCCTGCACAACTAGACTAAACTTGTTACATACCACCACATCACAATCATCCGGTTTGTTCTTAAACACCCATTTTGTACCAATTGGGCATTTGTTGGGAGGCAAGTCAACCAAGGTCCAAACATTGAGTTTTTGATTGTTGAAGCTCCAATTGCATTGACTCTACCCAGCATGGGTCCTGTAGAGTGGCATGCACATTTTTGGGATAGTTTGAGAGATGAAGCAAGAGAATAGGCAGATATTAATCAAACCAGATTGACTCCGTTTCCTAACACCATCATCCCATAATATATTAAGAGGATGATCTTTTAAAGTTTGAAGTTTGTGTCTAAAGGGAAGGTGTTTGGAGAAGTTTCGTTCACAGATGGTGAATGATTAGATGAGGGTGAGAGGGATGGAATAGGTTGTGAGGGGATAGTTGTAGGTGATGAAAGAAGAGATGTTGGTGAAGAAGAACAAGTTGGTGAAGTAGAAATAGGTGTTGGTGACAGATCAGGTAATGGAGAAGACAATCCAACATCAGCTGAAATGGCATCATTTGCTAAAAAGGTGGAATGAGCAGGAGATGAGGTTGAAGAGATAAGGTTGAGGAGATAATATTAGTTGAACATTTGGAATGGACGCATCATCGTTGAAAACTGGAAGATTAAAAGAATTAAAAATAGTATCGAAGTCAAAGAACCATGCTAGTTCAGATAGAACATCAAAAGAGTTAGACTCTTGCCAATCAACATAGAACGACTCTTGAATGATACGTGCTCTCTTGTTATATACCCGATAGGCCTTTTGAGAAGAAGAGTAACCAACAAAGAAATAGCGTCAGATACGGCACCGAACTTTGTCTTTTGAGATTTAGTATTCAGAAGAGTACAAGAGCAACCAAATGGTCGAAAGAAGTCAATTAGAGGTTTCCTCTTATGAAAAAGTTCATAAGGGGTCTTTATTTTGTCCTTGAAAATCAACACTCGGTTTAGAACATATGAAGCACAATTTACGGCTTCAGCCCAAAAGATAATAGTTAACAAAGATTCTATCAGCATTGTATGTGCGGCTTCAATGAGAGTGTGATTCTTTCGTTCAGCTACGCCATTCTGTTAAGGTGTCCTGGCAACAACTGTCTCACAATCCCCTTTTGAGCACAGAATGAATCAAGAATCTGATTTTTGAATTTAGTGCCATTGTCACTTCTCAGACCCAGAACCTTTCTCTTGCTGATTGTCTCGATAGAAAGAATTAACTTCTGCAATTTTTCAGCAACCTCTCCTTTGTGTGCAAGAAATCTCACCCATGAATATCTGGAGAAATCATCTGTAACGACAAGGCAAAAAGATTATTTAGCAATAGACTTAATGCTAATTGGGCCAAACAAATCAGTATGTAACAACTCGAGAGGACAAGTCATGTTGTTTTCAAGTTTGGGATTATGTGGTTTCTTGTGTTGTTTGCCCTTGGCACAAGCCACACATTTTCGTTCACAAAAAAATCTTTTAAAGGGAGTTCTCTTACGAGATTGTTTTTGACTAATTTGTTTATTATTTTTAAATTAACGTGGCCCAATCGATGATGCCATAAAAGAGACTCAAAGGATGAAGCTTTAGAAAGAAGTCAAGTTGCGGTAGACTTTGACTCGCTGAAGTTCATATCAAGAAGATATGTGTCATGTTTTCTTGGAGCACGCATAAGAATCGAATCATTTGGAATATCACTCTCTGATTCTAAAAATAGACATTCATCGGATTTAAACAAGACTGGAATGTCTTTATCATAGATCTGAGAAACACTGAGAAGATTAAATGCCAGCTCAGGGACATAGTTGACTTTCTCCAAAGTTAAAGAACCATTGGTAACTTCTCCTTGGCCAATAATCTTCCACCCTTTTTGTCACCAGCAAAGGCAACATATCCTCCATCTATAATCTGATAATTGGTCAGCAAATCTTCCAGCCCTGTCATATGTTTGGAGCATCCATTATCTACATGCCACACGCTGTTTACAATCTTAGTGGATGACTCCTGAAATGAAATAACGAATAGATTAACCAGGTGAAATAGGAACCCAAGATTGAACAACTTTATCTTTAGATGAAGCAAATTTTTTGCAAAAAAAATTATTAACCAATTTTGTTAATGTATTTCCAATAAAGTTCTGATTAAGATGACCATGAAGCAATGTAGGACAATTCTTGACAAGATGATCCCCTTGACCACATCTGAAACAGTGAGGTTTGTGTCTAGGTCTGTGATGTGATGAGGTAGGAATATGATCAATGATAATTTCCTCATCACATTCAGATATGCTAGAATCAATGTCACTAAATGTCTCATACATGCCATGAGGTCGAAGTTTATGTGAACAAGAGTTATTATTTACAAAAATAGATGAATGATCGTCTGAGGTACCAGTAGAACTAGTTCCACTAGTGCTAGTTTCAGACGAAGTGGTAATTCTTTCGTTTGATAAATACATATTTAATGGAGTGAAAGATGGAATATGATGAGAAAAGAATTTTTCAAAGCAATCAGTTTTAATTTGCTCGGTCGACTTTGTAGAAAGGTCAGTTGCACCATTGTCATCATCAGAACAAAAAACATCACCACAATATACTAAACAAAAGATGAAATAGAACCATCATGAGAACATGAAACTACAGAGTCTGTTACAGGAGGACTAGAAACAAAAACAGATTTAAACTAGACTTGTGATCTAAAACAGACGCTGACAATCAGGTGTACTAATAGTAGTGCATCCAAGCCCACTAGTCGGTCCATAGTCGTAGTCTTCACGAACGTGCTTAGAGTTAACACCCTCCAAACCTGCAAACATACTATCAGTATCTGTTTTGCTTGAATCATTAGAAAGATAAGGAACATGCATAAGAGAATAACAGTATGTACTAGGCGGAGGATAAACCTTTACATTTTCATAACCCAATCTCATTTTAATTCTAGCTCCCCGTTGAGATTTACATAGATCATCATGTTTCATTCTTGATATGGTCCATTTGTCTAACTTTGACTGAAGTTTCCTTGTTTCAAATTCAGTAAGGGTAACTCTTTCAGTCAAAGTGTTAATCTCAATATTTCTTTCCAAAATAATTCATTTTAAATGATTATTTTCTTTTAAAGCCTCATTTAATTTAACAAAATATTTTGATTCATTGATTTTAAGTTCATCATTCATTCATTTTAAATCCTTTTCACCATCAATTAATAGTCGATTAGCTTTATAAATCCCAAATAATCTTATTCTACAAGCAGATGAGCACATATCTGGAATTACCTGATATGGAAGTCCCATCACCATCCTTTCAGCTGCTAAGGCCTTTTCACATTGGCACACCAGAGTACTTGACTTGCTTTCCTCAACGGTGGCAGTATCATCATCATAATCCTTTCTTTGCCTAGCCCATGAACTTCCTTCCTGCTTTCGACCTGCAGATTCACCTGCCTTTATTCCAGCATCTTTCTCTTCTTTCTCATACACACATGAACAACTTCCTCTTTTAGTTCCTTGAAAAGGTCAAATCCATCTTTACCATCTTCATTCTCTTTCCCTCTAATAAGCTCAGCAACCATAGCATGATTTATCTCAATCCTTGTTTCTTCAACCTCAGCACTCCAATCAAAGTTAGAAATCAATGCAGTCTTTTTTTTGTGATTCACATCTTCCTTCTCCTTCTCAGCTGTTAATCTTGGAACTCTTGAATTGCTGGAATCAGTGACAATTGGTGATGGACCTTCACGTCTGAAAGGTCCTAATTGTTTGCAGTTGAAACATCTCAGTTTTGACTTATCAAATCCCAGTTTTGAATTAGAGTTTTGTCCCCCGAAGTTCTTCCTTCCAGTACACTCCATAAACCTTCGAGCTCTAAGAGTCAACATTGCCATTTGCCACTAGATGTCAGTTTCTTTAAAATCATCAGGATCTACCTGATACATGTCTTCCATTGTCATTCCTTTTCCTTTTAACTCTCCCGCCACAAGTGCTTCATAACTTTGAACATACATTCTGAAGAGGGCCATTGTTTCTGATGGAACTGAAGTTTCAACATTCGCCTTAGAATTAATCTAATCTCTTCCAACTATAACATTTCCTCCTGAGAAATTACTTGCATTACTCCTCCTTGAATTGAATTTTGTATTTGAGAGCTAGCAGCGGATGATAATGAAGCTGCATTTTGAGAGAAACCAGATGTAGGCATCATCGTCTAGTCAAATTCTCGTCTCTTCATGTCCAACTTAAAGGATTTCAGCTTATTGATAATATCCATCAGCTTGTAGTCTGTAAACCCTCTTTCTTGTTTTAGCATCCTCACCTGAAGACTCCACTGAGGTGGGAGAGAATCTTGAAGCTTGTTAACTTGTTCATTGTTGGAGAGCTTTTCATCATATTTCTTTAAGGTGCTTGAGACAGTCAAGAAATGATTTGTGAGAGTCAGACTCTCGTTCTTGTATCCAACAAAGGAATTGAATTCCTTCTCAGCTTGAATGCTTTTATCCTTTACCAAATCTACATTACCATCATAAAACTCACATAGGGCATCGTAAAGAGATTTAGCATTTTTTATGCTCTGTAAAATGATTGTAAATGTCTGGTGCCAGGCAAAGAGCTAAAGCACCAAAAGCCTTTTGGTCACAATCGATTAACTTTAGATCCTTTTTAGTGAAAGAAGATGGGTCCTTATTTTGAGAGACAACATCACCAACAGTAATAGTGGTATGTGAGGACCAGAAATAATCGATTCCCATTGGTTGTGATTAGTGTAGAAGAAGAAAGCTTTGAGACATCTCTTCCAATCTTCAAAATTGTCTCCATTAATGAGTCTCGGAGGCCTATTAGAGCAACACTTTCAAGATCGGCAAGTGTGAGTGATGTTAACTTAGACTTGTAGTTTCGCAGGGATTGATGTGTTTCGACAAGAAAGGTGATAATTTCGCTGACACTTTTGTAAAAAAAGGTAACTTCGCAGACAATTTCATAGAGAAAACTACTTTCGCTGATACTTTCGCAGTGGAAGCTAGTTTCGCTGACAATTCCGGCAGCAGTTTCGCTAGTCAATTGTCACAACAGGCTTAGTTTCGCTAGTAAGTTCGCACGAAACAAGCTTGAACTTTCGTTCAAAAACACTTTCGGTAGCAATTTCGCTTGTTAACCCTTCAGAATCACTGATGAACTTTCGAAAAAGATTAGTTTCGCAGAACAACTAGATAATGATTTCAATAGAAATATCACCCATAGATTCGTTGGAAGATGTTTAATAGTTTCGCTGAATGAATTTGAGATCTGATGATTAGCAAGCTTCCACAACCGAAAATAAGGTAAACTCAATCAATTTCCACATCAAAAACATCCAATAAGGAACTGAAAATGATTGAAACAGATATTGAACAAAAACCACCAAAAAAACTCAACAAATCATGAGCACTAAGGCTCTGATACCATATTGTTGGTCCATGTGATCGTATTACAGTGCCAATGATATAAGAATCGTTCAATATCCAACAAATATGCTAAAAACAATAACAAAGAGGATTGAACACAATAAGAACTCATTCATAATAAGATAATGATCATCAACAATCAATAACATAAAGCATAATGATAATTTTGTGTATTAATTGCTTTGAAATGGTAACTTGCAACAATGATAATCGATTAGGGTTTTGCAAGCTTAACTACAATGAGAAGAAACAAAAATATATATAGCAGTGTATAGTTTCGCAGACAGTTTTGCTGTCAGCGAAACTATACTGCCGAAACTATAGTTTCGCCATGCAAACTGAAGTTTCGCCAGGCAAACAAATCAGCTGACTTTCGCTCACAGTTTCGTTGTACTACCAAAAAAACATAAACTAAATACCTACAAAAGGAACTAACAAAAGTCCTATTACAATCAAACGTAAATAATCTAAACTAAGGTGAGTCCAACCTATACATGATCTTCAGCTGGTGAACCCAGTTATGCCGATTGATGCGGTCAAATCTGCAAGAATTCAACGTTGACGTCATGGGCGTGGAAGCTTGGAGCATCATCCAAATGTATATGCTAGGTTAAAAAGGGCTCAAGGTCAATTAATCAATTAAAATTTAAGGAAAAACTACACAAATCTGGTAAGCAAATTGTACAAACCCGGGGCAAGGTAATACGACAACTCTATTCGTAGAAAGGCATTCGTGGTAGGTATTAATGATGCTTGATAGGACCCAGACGTAGTGACTTGATTTTTATAACTAAGTTGGACTTGACCCCGACTATGAGGATACGTATTATGAAATTGGTTAAACATAGTTTTGTAAATACTAGGGGGATAATTTAGGATTGTGTTGTGGTAGTAGAGGATCTTGCCTTTGGAATAGATCTTATAGGATATGGACTTGGAAGTTTCGACATGGTCACGAGAATGAACCGGTTATCAGGGAATATGGCCGGGATTATCTTCAGCAAGAAAACTGCTAGCATTTGTTGTAGAATGGTGAGACACTTGATGTACATGGAAAGATATTAGAAGAGTACAAGATGTAGATCATGAGTATGAAGATGGAGGAATAAGACTAGAAGACATACCTGTTATGTAAGAATTTCAAGAAGTGTTCCGGAAGGATTTGGCATGATCGCATCCTTCACATGGAATTTCAAATTGACCTGGCACTTCACACGATGCACATTACTCAAACACCTTATCGCTTAGAACTTTTAAAGATGGAAAATCTTTCTAATTAACTTCAGGAGTTATAGATTAGGGTTTTCTACGACCCGATCACTCATCATGGGGCACTAGTGCTTTGTATCAAGAAGAAGGATAGATCCTTTGTTGTGCGTAAACTATAGAAAAACTAAATAAGCTAACAGGAAAGAACCGTTATCCTTTGCCGAGGGTAAATGACCTATTTGATTAGCTAGAAGTATCGACATAACTTGAGAATATTGATCTCTATTCAGATATATCAACCTGGAGTAGATGAGGATGACATATCGAAGAAAGCATCTAGAGCTCGTCACAAAGATTAAGAGTTCATAGTTATGCATTTTGGGCTAATAGAGGCACTTATAGTGTTCACAGACTTGATAAATCAGATATGTAAGTCATACCTAAATAAATTTGTTATAATGTTCATTGAGGATAATTTGATCTATTTGAGGACAAGTAGAATAAAAGATTTCATATACAAAATAGTTCTAGAATTGTTAAAAAGGTGAAACTATGTGCTAAGCTCTCCAGTTGTGACTTCCATACTAACCACAAAAGTGTCAACATATTTTTCATGAAAAGAGAACTGAACATGAGGCAAAGTGTGTTAAATTGAGTTTTTCGGAAACTATGACTGGGAAATCTGATGTCACCCTGGAAAGGCAAACTATGATGTGTTGAGAAGTAAGAAAAGAGTGAAACCCATGTGCGTTACGGCATTGGAAATTACGGTTTGTTTAGGTATCAGGTTCCACATCGATGTTACTAAAGTTAAGTCAATGAGGGACCGCATGTGCAGGATAAGGCTTTGAGATGTCTAGATGAATCATTTGTACAAATGGACAATTGTACCTTGTGGAAACAATTTGGGTCTTGTCATGGGGAACGTGCGAGAGATGGTGTTGAATGAGGCACACAAGTCGAAGTACTCGGTACACCCTGACACAGACAAAATGTACCACGGCCTTGGTGGTCTAGAATGAAAAGGGATATAGCATATTATGTTAGTAAGTGTTTGACTTGCTTGAAGATTAAAATAGAACATCAGAGTCCATCAGGTCTATTATAACAACTTGGAATCGTTGAATAGAAGTGGGAAAACATTACCATGGAATTCATTACGAAGTTATGGAGGACTAGTAGTAGGCATGATTCGATTGGGTCATTGTGGACAGAATGACCAAATCTGCTTATTTTTTTTGGCTATTCGTGAGTACTTTAAAATGAATGGTTGGCGAGGATTCATATACGTGAGATTGTGCCTAGACATGGCGTACCTGTGCCTATCATCTCCAATCGTGATGCTCACTTCACATCTCGATCCTGGCAATGTTTGTAGAATTGTTAAGGATGCTCCTTGACATGAGCATAACTTATCAACCTTACGCAAAGGTCAGAGTGAGTTTACAATCCAAACTTTGGAGGATATGTTGAGGGCTTATGCAATTGACCTTCATGGTAACTAGGATACTTACCTTCGTTGGTGGAGTTCTTGTATAATAATATTTATGATAGGATCAAATGTACCAATCTGTGATGATGTATGAACATAATTCAAAGAAATACAAACAAAGTAATTAAATCAAGCAAGATATCAACAAAATTCATAGTTTCATAATATCAAGCAAAGACAATTACAAAGTAAGTAAGCAGTTTTAAATCTGTTCTAAAACTGTTGTTCTTCTCTTTTCTAACTGCTACAGTCTAAGTTATTTATAATGAAACACAAGGAACTAACAAATTATAAAACTAGTCCCTATACTATTACAAATAGTAAAAAGACACATAAAGACAACATGTTAATCCTTCTAGAGTTCTAACAAAAACTCCCCCTAAGATTTACATGGTCTCGATCTTCAAAATCTTCAATCTTGTCTTCTTTTTATCTTCCCTTCATCTTATCTTTCATCTTCAGCTTTCATCTCCAGCTTTCATCTTCAGCTTTTATCTTCTATCTTCTATCTTCAGCACTCAAAGAAATCTCCAGGTTCTTCCTTGATCTTGAACATTGGCTTCTTTTTATACATCTCCTGTTCTTCCAAAGCATTAGCAATTGCAGACTTAAATTTGCTAGCAAGAATGCCTTGTTCTGGTTTTGCTTCATTTGTCTTTATCTCCATTTTGCTCATTCTTTCCAATGTATCTTTTGATAGACATTTGATATCAATATTAGCATATAACTCAAAAGGTTTTCGACTTTCCTTTGAGTATATTTCTAATACTCCTTTTCTTGAAATTCTCATAAACTCAATGTCTTTCTGAAATTTTTAGAGAAAATAAAACTATATTTTCAACATGAACTCAATGTCTCATGAAATTACTTTCTGAAATTTTTAGAGAAAATAAAACTATATTTTTTATATTAAACATGTTGTGATTTTATCATGTTTTTGTATATTAATATGATTCAACGGATCTCACACTCAGAAATCGTATGCAACACCTATTAAGCTTTAAGGCATTTTTTAGATTTAAGTCATTTTAGCTTTAATTAATCCTTCCATTTAATAATCAGGGATCTCATTACTTATTATCTTCCTAATATATATATATATATACATACATACATATATTTATATAGGAGGGGATTCTTGAGAAAACCAATAGTTATGTGAAATCTAAAATTGAAAGTAATTCCACCCCACACGGCTTTTATAGCCTCTACCAGTTCAAGTTAGTCTTGACTTTATTATCGGAATGCCACGAAAACCGCGTCGAAAGGATTCAATCATGGTTGTGGTTGACCGGCTTTCTAAAATGGCCCATTTTGTTGCCCGCCACACTACTAACGATGTTGTACAAATTGCTAATCATTATTTCAGATCATTATTTCAAGAAGATAGCTCGCCAATATGGGTCCTAAAAAGGATAGTCATTGACAAGGATAATAAGTTTATAAGCCATTTTGGTTGGCTTTATGGCGAAAGTTAGGAACCACACTCAAATTTAGCACGTCTAGTTATCCCCAAACTGACGAGCAGACTAAGGTCGCAAACCGCACTCTCAGGGCTCTAAACACCACTAATTTGAAATAGTGGGAGGAATGAAATCGGGTTGGGTTCGGACTTGTCAGATGGGCTCTCCGGTAAGGAGATTGCCGGAATTGTGATTGGATCTATAGTGTGTTTGTTGTTGATTTTGTTCTTTTGTGTTGTAAGAGGAGGAAACAGAGCAATGAGAGGAGATCAAAGGATTTGGAGGATTGAAGCAGGTTGATATTGATGTGCAAAAGGCGGGTGAACAGAGGGGACCGGGTTAGCTTTTGAGAGTGGTTTCAAGTGTAATAGTGCGGTTTGGGAGGTGATTTGGAATGTTGAACCAGCGGTGGTGGAGGGGGACGGTGGTGGTGAGGCGGAAGAAGGGATTTTTGGGCAGTGGAGATATAGGAGAGGATGGAGGCGATGGTGAAGAAGAGGAGGGGGTGGAGGTGGAGGTGGAGGTGAGGAGGGAAGAAGGGGTGGTGGAGGAGAGCGAAAAGGGTGGTGGAGGAGGTGGCGGCGGTGGAGTCGAAGAAGAGGGAGGTGGTGGGGTTGAGCTGGTTTTGGATGTTGAGGAGGTGGAGGGGTATTTTTGTCTTTTTAACATTCACTTAACTAGAAAATATTAACACCGTTAGTCAAAAGGATAAAATTAGAAACGATTCACGAAACTCAGCCCAAAAATGAAGACAAAATAAACGTTGGTACTCAAGTGGAGACAATTGGAAAACCTAGGGACGAAACCGAGATTAACTCTAAATAATAAGTTATAAACATTAAACAATGTAATAAGTTATTAAAATATTTAAAACATAAAGTTTAATTAAGTTCAGGGGGTATTTATGTAAATTTGGAAACTTAAAATGAAAGTTTTATACATAAAATAATACGTTGAAAAATGCAGGGACTAAAGCTATAAATTTTCAAAACCCAAACCCCCTCCATTCTTTTCCTCGTGTTTTCGGTGACCGGCCTCTAGCCACACTCCGGTGACACCCCTAAACGTCCAAATCGGTGGATTATGATGTAATTAAACCGCTCTAACACCTTCAGTGGTGTTATTAGAACTTGATACCTCAATTAATTCGTTTAATGTACACGTAATTAAGTCGTTTGATTTATGAGAAACGTTTGTATAATAATTGCAAAGCTAAACGTGTAGTTTAATTCGAGTTAAACAATCAATTAATCACTTAATCATAACCGAAACGTTTGAATAAAAATCAAAACCCATTCGGAGTGAAATCGTACAAATCGAAGCTATATAACAGAGGGGTATCATCCCATTTGATCCCTTTAAACTCTTTATACATTTAATTGCTTGAAGAATCCATCGCAAGTTCGAATTCGAATTCTCGGTTCATCGTGTAAAGAACCGAAGCTCAAACTGGATTAAATCGTATCAATTCAATTGAATCAAGTAAATTAAACACACCTACACACTTGTTTTTACGTGGGGAACAAAAGCCCTATGATTTATCAAAATTGACAGTATCGTTTTGATGATCAATTTGGTCCCAAATCGATCTAGGGTTTATGAGTTTTTGGGGGTTTTACTTGATTATTGTTTTTAAACTTTAAGAACCAGCTTCTATGAGGAATTGGCGCCCTAGCCTAATGGGCAAAATGCTCCTTAACAACCTTGAGGTCTCGGGTTCGAACCTGAGAACCCCCCACTTTTTTGAAAACTTGTTTCTTTAACCTATTTAAGTCTAGAATTTATAAAAAAAATTATAAAATTCATTTTAATGACTACAAATTATTTTTAGTTACCAAAATATTTTCTCTAATTTTAATATATTCTTAATAAAACAATATAACAAAAAAATCATTTCTAGTTATTATTTATAAAATGGACTTTAAAGTGATAGCTTAAATCAATAAATTATTATTGGTCTAAACGTTACCCTTAAATTATTATTTAAATCATGATTGTTTCAAATAATTATAAAAGTTTATTTAAGCTTTATATTTAAACTTTACTAATTATTATAAATGATTTACATTTATTTCTTTATATTAAAATACTTAAATAATATATTTCTTTTTCATTGAATCCAAAATAATAGCGGTACCTTTGTTAAATTTATTTGTCAAAAGCCCCAAACTCCATGGAAACCCTAGTTCACATCTGAATCGTTAAACTAATCTTTAAACTTAATCTTGGAATATATATGTTTAGATATCTTGTAAAAGAAATCTTTGGAGTACCATTTACATTACTTGATATTACCTTTAACATTAATTTATATTATGTGTGTTTTCATGCCCCTCTTTTACCTTATTTCACACCTTCTTGGCTGAAGCATGTTAACGTAAAACTTGCACTTGTAAACGTATTGATATTTGTAATGCACTAGCAATTCACCTTTAATCTTGTCATGGTTATTTGGAATATTATGAGACTTATATGATAGACATTATATGTTGGCGATCGTTAACTATTGTTTGTCTAGCGACGTCATAGATCTATTGGCCAGACAAACCTATTTGGTGCTAAAGTCGAGGTTATATCCGACTCCTGATAATGTATGACTTGTTCATCATGGGAACCAAGTACAGTTAGCTAGTCGTTATAACTTTTAATGGATATCTTTGTCAAGGTTTGATTGCAGCTATATGTTATCTATAAACTTGCTTTATTCGTAATCATTGACATGAATTTCTATTTGTAAACTATTATATATATGTGTGTTTAACCCATGGAAACTCACCAACTTTCAAAGTTAACTTTATTTTTAACATGTTCAGCAAATGAACAAGGTTGATTAATTTTGAAGCATGCTTACATCTAAGACTTGGACCTAGGAAATAAATGATGTGTCTTGAAATCTTGGAAATTTGAACTTATGTTATTTTATTTTTGTTGAGAATTTTGGTTCTAATACTTCATTAAACTTATGGTTAATGATATTTACATTTTATGGTAGTGTATTGTGGCTGTGAACAACTTTAACCCTCACATCTCAACGTTTCTGCTGTTAAGGTTATGATATGACATTTGACCTGGTGTCTGACTAAAACCTTGGGCAACAAGCCTAGCTTTGTGTCGTTCAATGGTACCATCTGAATGATACTTGGTGCAGAACAACCACTTTGATCCAACATTTGTGCGATTAGCAGGATGAGGGACCAATGTCCAAGTATTATTTTGTTTAAAGCATTGAGTTCTTTATGCATAGCATCAACCATTTAGGATCTTTGAATGTCGTTTTGAACTTTTAGGGTATGTGGTTGCCATTACAGCAACATGAAGAGCATGGTTTTGGGAATAGAAAGATCCGCTACGTGACGTGGTTTGAATACCCCAGCTTTTGCCCAAGTGACCATTGGGTGGTCAGGAATGGATGGTGTAGGTGGAGGTGGTTGGGTATGGGTGTGGATGGTGAGACTTGTTGATGTTCGGTTAAGGATAAGGGGTTGGTAGAGGCATGTTGGTAGAAGAGCTTCATGGACTGTTCGGGTGAATCGTAGGTAGAGGAATCGTAGGGTGGGGAGTTGGTGGGGATGCAGTGGTTGATATAGAGAAAGCACCCATGCAAAAGTGGCAAGGTGAGGTGGGTAAGGCATTCGAAGTAGTTGAGGAAGTAGTGGGTGGTTTGGAAATATGAGTTGCAACAGGTTTATTAATGTCTAGAAAAGTAGTCAATTGCAAAGAATTTAGTGGTTGTTCATTATTAGTTTCATGAAAACGAAAACTAGATTCATCAAAATGTGTATGTCGCGATATATAGATGTGAGATGTGAGTGGATCAAGGCACCGATAACCCTAAATTTAGGACTATAACCCAGAAAAATGCATTGCAAGCTACGAGAAGCAAGTTTGTGCACCGAATAGTCCCATAGATAGGGATAAACATGATACCCAAAAGTCCGAAAAGTGTCATAATTGGGTGTTTGATTGTATAAAAGCTCGAACGGGGACTTACCACCCAATAAAGGAGTAGTAACCGATTGATTATGTAGACCGCAGAGGAAAAAGCATCAACCCAAAAGGATGGGGGAACCAGGCATTAAATAGCATAGCTAAATCCACTTCCACAACATGTCTATGCTTTCGTTTCGTCCTTCCATATTGTTCCGGTGTGTAAGGGCAAGATAACCTATGAAATGTCCCATTTTTTCCAAATAATGTCCGGACTTTAGTGTTGACATATTCAGTACCCCCGCCGCTTTGGAAAACTTTGATATTTTTAGAAAATTGTATTTGTACGAATGTCATAAAACTATTCAAAACATTACAACACCTTGATTTTGATTTTAAGGATAGGGCTAACAAAACCTCGAGTAATCATCAATGAAGATGATATAATATCGGTAATCGTTTGGGGACATAATAGGTGAAGGTCCCTAAACATGACAACGAATAAGATCTAATGGGTGAGTTGCACATTTTGGGTTTATATCGAATGGTAACAGTTGGGTTTTAGCCATCCGACATGATGAACAAGTGACAGGTTTAGGCAATATAGTAGTAATAGATAAACGCCTTAATTTATTCGAAGTTTTAATAACATCATAAGAAACATGGCCTAGGCGGGAGTGCCAGATTTCAAAACATGCCTTGGGACTTTTATTAGAAGCAACAAGTGCCACATGATCTTGATGTAAAACATAAAGGCCATTCTCACATCTTCCTCGGGCAAGAACTTGGCTTGTCCGTCAATCCTGTACATGAAATTCAGGATAAGATAATAAAACATCCACAGGAATGTCCCGAGTCAAATTGCTTATAGATAATAAGTTTTTAGTGAGATTCGGAACAACCAAAACATCCTTCAATAGGAGGTTAGAACCGACAAAGGATGACCATTGATGTAATATAGGTAAGGAGTCACCATTCCCAAAGGTAACAAAGCCATCACCTGAATGTTCCTAGTGGTTGGGGACAGTTGTAGATAATAAGTAGACATCTTATCGGTGGCCCCAGAATTACATACGAATCAGGTCCAGATGTGGTTACATAGCACTGGGAAAGAAATGCTTTTGCCATATCATCATGGGACGGGGATGCTTATAGAGCAAATGAGGAGAGTTTGGGACATGAGTTTGTAAAATTGTCGGTTGTGCGACAAAATTGAGAATGAGGTGGTTGTCGACCCCGCCACGACGACCGTTTGAGGCGGAGTGTCTAGAAGAAGGATAAGCGGCCAATAGATGTATTTCCATAGGCGGATTCCAAAGCAAGCCAAATTTGACGTGCTGTGGAGAGGCCAATGATTATGGTGGCCAAGCAGCATAAGCGGGATTGGGAATAGTTTTAAAGGGATGGAAGTAAGATAGAATAGGTGTCATTTGATTCCTCCATAGCAGGTATCTAGTGGTAGATAGCTTGATTGTTAACATATGAATGATGGTATTTAAAGGGATGGAAGTATCATGGAATTGGAGGCCATGGCAGTCGTGAAGAAGAAAGGGAGGTGGAGAATAAGGCTTGGGAGATTAAGAGAAGAAGGTGGAGGAGATGAAAAATGCTGATACCACGTGATAAAGGAATCTTGAATGCTCCACAAGGAAGTGGAGAGATCAATATATATATAGAAATTACAATATAATAAATGAAATAATTACATGCACAAGTTACAAAGACCAGGAGTTGGTCGGTTAATATTGTGTTGAAGAATACAGGCAAGAGGCTTTGGGAGAATTGTAATACATCGATGATGAGATTATCGGATGATGAATCGTTCACCAGTTGGTAGGTCTTCATAACCAAGGCCGCAATAGCGTCGTTTGACGCCATTGTTTTATAAAATTTAACTTGTTTTGCTATAGTGGTGTGCATAGTGTACTCAGCCAACAGTAAGAATTTGTGTTTAAAATTACAATTTTGTCAAATGAAACTATTTCTCAATTAATAAACTAGGGGTTTGAGTATAAATGGTTTTTTATCTAACAGTTGTGCATTGATATTAAAAATAAAAGAGCTTCGATGCTAAACACAAACACAACAAAGTCAAGAAAAAAAGAAACAGACAATATATGGCTACCAAAAAAACTTAATCCATGTCAATGGCCTCTTAGCTCAATATCATCGATGCTAGCTCATTACAAAAATCGTGCACGTTTGTATCCTTACAAATATAGATCTAGGTGGTATTGTTGGATTAATCAGGTTTTGTTCACGGGTCAAACATAGATTACGGTTCACGGGTCGGAAATTTGTTTGATTGTTTATTAGAATTTAATGAGTCAAAGTCATAGGCTTATAATTAGTTTGTGGAGTCAAATAGTGGGTAGAAAAGTCCGATTTATTTGCTTTCATTTAGTCCACGTCGCATGAGTTTGTTTTATATATATTTTGTTTTTAGTTGAATGCAATACATAGTTTCAGAATCTTTTTTTCAAGTTCAGCATTTTCATACGTGAGTGTGTACGGTGTGTATGTGTTTTCAATGGGCCTGAACCAATATTTGGTATTAGAGCCTAGGGCTCGAGAGACGGAGAAGGCCGGTTTGAGAGTCATTTCGAAGAGACGAGTTGTGTATTCCCGATATGAACGGGAACAATGAGCATGGATCTTAGGATTCATATTGATAAAGACAAGAACTTAATGATTCGATGTTAAAATAATAATAATGATGAACACGATGAAAAACACGAACATGTTTAATGATTGGTGTTTTTTATATGTTGTTGAAATCATCATCCATGAAGGATCATGATATGATGTTGGTGTTGAACCTAATTCACCCTAACAAGTGGTGAATTAGTCACACATACAATGATAATATGTTCTAATATATATACTAGTCTAGCATTTATAATAATTACAAAACAAACCCTAGACTAATATTTTGTTGCTATTGTTCTTTAAATCTTCAATTTCAATAATGTTGGAAATCATCAATTTCTTCAAAGGTAGAATACCCACCAATACTCCCCCTAAATTATAGATTTCCAATATGAATTGAAGCTTGATGTTGATTTTGTTGAATAGCTGTTCAAAGCTAAGAACTTTGTTGTTGATGCGGAAGCGAGGTCTTCAAAACTTTGGAACAACCATCTTTTTGTTTTTGCTTTTGATGTTGGCGGCCCAAACAAATAAGTCCAAGTCCACCATTTCTTTTTGTTTTAATGATGGAGCCCAACAAACAAAACCCAATCGTATTCACAAGCCCATTTGCAACCCTAGGTTGCAAACCCTAATTTTGCCTCCCTAAGGTGGCCGCAAAGGACACTTTGGTTCAGCAACCCTAATTAGAGCATCCCTAATGTGGCCGCAAAGGCCACTTGCGGCAGCCTTTTAGTCGGAAAACCCTAATTAGGGCATCCCTTTTCGGCCGCTACAATCCGATTTGGCAGCCTTGTTAGGCAGCCCATTCGGCCGCAACACTCGGTTCGCAAAGGCATCCTCATTCGGCTGCCCTAATGTGGGCATCTCCATCTCCATTCGGCCGCCTTTAATTTGCAAGGGCTGCCTTCGATAGCCTCTATTCGGCTTGGTTTCGAAGCACCCTTAATCCGTAGCCGCAACCATTATTGTATGATACTTGAGGCAGCCGCAAACCCTAATTTTTGATGCCGTAAACCCTAATTTTTTATGCTTGATACAACTGCATACATGAGTGTTGACATGATTGTTGAATTGTTTTTTTCAGATCTTCACTAATTCAGCAATCTTACTATGAAATCTCATCAAAATCAATATGAATCCATCAACTATAGCTTTGATACCAATTGTGTGTTTCCGATATAAAAGGGAACAATAAGCATGGATCTTAGGATTCATATTGATAAAGACAAGGACTTGATGATTCGATGCTAAAATAATATAATGATGAACATGATGAAGAACACGAACATGTTTAATGATTGGTGTTTATTGATATGTTGTTGAAATCATCATCCATGAAGGATGATGATATGATGTTGTTGGTGATGAACCTAATTCACCCTAACAAGCGGTGAATTAGTCACACATACAATGATAATATGTTCTAATATATATACTAGTCTAGCATTTACAATAAATACAAAACAAACCCTAGACTAATATTTTGTTGCTATTGTTCTTTAAATCTTCAATTTCAATAATGTTGGAAATCTTCAATTTCTTCAAAGGTAGAATACCCAACACGAGTAGCCCTTCGTTGCGGGGAAAACACAGCAGGTAACCGGGTTTCTTTCGGGGCAGCAGGTGGCTATTTCGGGACTGTTCTACAGCAGAAGAAGGAGACGAGAATGGTGTTCGGGTTAGGAGTTGTCATGGAGAAGTGTCAGTAGAGACAACGGGGGTGACCGTGATGAACATCGATGTTCCGTGGATGTTAGTGTTGATCGATGTTGGTAAATGCTAACTGTGGTTCCGGTTGGGTCATGACAGCAACGTTTTGTTGTTGTTTCATGGTGTTCTTAGCAGATTTGTAGAAATATCCATATGCCTTGATCAGCTTGATTCGTAGTAAGAGGAGACCGACATCTGTGCGTAAAAAGTGAGCTTTGGGTTCGATTCGCTTGGCAGGTGAAAGAAAGTGGTAGAAGGAGATGGCTTTGTTTTCTTGGTCGGTGGAGAAACCTCTTTGAACAAGCGTGATCAGTGAAGGTAAGGTTGTAGCTATAAAAAGAAAGCGATTGAAGAAACTATATGGTGTTAACAATTTGGTGTTGGAGTTCAAGTCGGGTGACTTTGGATGTGACCGGGGAAGAGGTCGTTGATCCGTGAAGAGTCAACACGTGAATGAACGGGTTCCAACAGGATGCCATGTGAGATGTTGCAAGTGTAGTGACAATGATTTCAGTTTGAATCGAGAAGACTTTGGACGTGATCGGGTGAAGATTGGGTGTCCGTGAAAAGTCAAGATGGTGATTCGACTACCGTGAATGAGTAGTGTGAACAAACCGATTACGGGGGTGAATGTTGGATTAATCAGGTTTTGTTCATGGGTCATTGTTTGGTAGATTACGGGTCACGGGTCGGTAATTTGTTTGATTGTTTATTAGAGTTTAATTAGTCAAAGTCATAGGCTTATAATTAGTTTGTGGAGTCAAATAGTGGGTAGAAAAGTCCGATTTATTTGCTTTCATTTAGTCCACGTCGCATGAGTTTGTTTTATATGTATTTTGTTTTTAGTTGAATGCAATGCATAGTTTCAGAATCTTTTTTTCTTCAAGTTCACCATTTTCATATATGAGTGTGTACCGTGTGTATGTGTTTTCAAGGGGCCTGAACCAACAGGTATTACGAGTAATAGAAATTGATTTTAAAAGTAAAATAAAACTAAATACCCCTACTCATTTATCCAATTCTACCAAGTGATCGCAGCTCTACAAAATTCACCTACCCGTGATTTATTCACCGGAGTGAATTAGAGATTGTTGATAGTTTTAGTGTTATTAATATTATTTTAAGTTTTACGTAATGATCTAAAACTATTATTATTGAACAAGTTAGGAGTGCATGCCAATTTATTTTAATTAATGCTTAATAGTTATGTAGTGCCATATATATGCATTGGGCCTTTGATTATTAATGATTGGGCTTGCGTTATTAAACGTAGATATGAGTTTTAAATTTGTCCATAACGGGATATGCATGTTACGGAACGGTTGTGCAGAAACAAAAGGAGACATTACGTCATCGCGGAAAATAAAGAAGGATAAAAAGGGAATATCAGGTTCAAGTTTCATAATCTTAGTTTAATTTGATTACTCTCAATAAATTTTAATCTGATTGTATTTATTTCCCTAACTGCAAGGGTAGAAATGAGTTTATTCTATTTCTAGTTCAGAAAGGTTAAATAGAATACTTCAGGTTCAAAGCAACTAGGATCCTAGGTCAAAGGCTATATAGACGTTTAGAAAAGAAGAAGAGAGCTTCACATATAAGTCAAAAGCAACTTCTCCAAAAATTCTATATGAAAGGTTAATAACCTTTTTATATTCGTTATATATTATACTAGATTAGATGTTGTGTATTATATGGGTGGAATAAATAAAATATATTAAAACCAATATTTTTAGAATATTTTTTTTCTAGATGTTATTGTCTATTGGTGAAACAAAGATATAAAGTGATATCATATAATGAATTAGAAATTATTACTCTATATTTAATATGTATTAATAAATTATTAAAATAACAATATTTATATTTTAGATGTTAAATAGTTTAGTTTACTTATTTTCAATAATTATCATTTAATATGAGAGATACAAGAAACACAAATATAAATATATATTTTTTAAATATTTAGTTAAAAAGAAAGTTAAATTAATTGTTTTTATTATTTTCGGATTTATTATGAGAAAGATGCGGGAAAATAACTTTAATATGCTAGAACGATGACACGTGTTTTAAAAAAACATTTATTTATGATATGTTATAGATTATAATATATATTAAACCATTTGGTCGACTGGTACAGTAATCTAGAGGTATTTTAGTATTTTTACATGTTTTACATGTGTCATCTTTATGTATTGTAGCTCTACTTCTCTCTCTGGATTCCACTGGAGTTCAACATTGTTTCTTTAAAGGTAAAAGGTAAAAGAGATCGAGGTTGATGAAGCTTTCCGGCGAGCTTAAAGCGGCAGCAATTGGTTTACACTATCCTTAGAATCTTTCGACCCCAAAACAACATCAACCATTGGTAATCAAAGTTAGGGTTTTTTGGGTGGCCCCTTTTGGATCATTAACGCTCGGAAGAGAGATAGTGCTTTGATCCCGTTTATTATAGCTTCCTCTTACATCAATGTTTAGAGCGACTGCGAGTTTGGCTTTGGGGAAGAAGGTGACCGGCAATGGTGATATTCAGAACCGACGTTTTACAAGTTTGCACTTCTTAATAACGTTTATTTTGAGTCCGGTCGTGAATGGTTGCTTAAAAATTAGGAATGTTTAGGGTTCTTAAGATGCATACTTTGTTCTAATTTGGTTGTTTTTTTCTATAAATTTTGTACACAAAATGATTCATATGAATGTTAGCACATGTATCAAATGAATTCTTGCTACTTTTTCTGTGTATTTGGTGTTTTTTGAATCCAATTTAAAATTATTTCTATTACATAATCAGGTTGGTAATGGGGAATAGGCATCATGAAAATGGATCTCACAAAAAGAGGAATAGTAAAAAATAATCAGTCATTTTAGTTCTTTTTCTTCTACTTCGTAGTTAATACAAAACAGCCTATATGTTCAAACAGCCTATATGTTCACATACTGCATCATTTATATTACTTTGTGGACTACTTTGTGGTATATTAAACCTTTTATGCGGGTTAATTTAGTTGGAAGAACGTTTACATACCGCATCATTTGTATATATGGTGTTGAAGTGGTTGTAACTTTGTTCTTCTTAACTAATTACTACAATTCATGCAATTATTAAATGTTCACTTTTAGACTAAAAAACCATATGGATTTATATTTTACTTGAGTTATGAGTTTTTTTTCAGGAGTAGTAACCTTATTTAAAGAAAATGTAGTTGACTAATTGTTTGAATGATTGAAGCTGACAATAATAGTCAATTTACTTTGTGGAACTTAATGTTGGATTAAAAAGAGTTGGATAAAAAGAGTTCGTACTAACCTTATGGAAGTAGTCCCTTGTATAAGCAATTAAAGGTAGTGTTTATAACTTAACAAACTTTTAAAGTATGCATGTTAAATGACTATTTACTTAATTTGGTTGAAATTATGAAACTAGAAACACATGTTTGCTTATATAAATTGTTTTCTTATACCTTCTTTATGAAGCTAGATACACCTACTTGCTCACCAAGAAGTTTGATAAAAGTTATCAGATCAGGTTTTACGTTGTGATTAATTAGTTGTGTTTTCAGTCAGTTGCTTATTATGTCCAAAATTTGTCCTTCATTTGAGCATAAGAGTAATCAGTTTTAACTAATTTTATGCATTAGCATCATATGCATTAATCAGTGATTGAAACCGTAAAATTTATGGTTGCAATCACTTAGATGAGCTTTAGTTGTAACATTTTACAACATGAGTTGTGTAATATGTTGTACTTTATTAGTTGCATATGGATCAAAAGTTGTATATATGACGAGCTTCATGAGTCATTTTTAACATCTTTAGTGGATACTTTTAGCCCCTTTTGAACATCAATTTAGAGGTAATATTTGTGTTTCTTCTTCATTTTTACTTCTAATCCAACACTATATGTCCATTTTTGTCTTTCTAGGGAGACAATGACGATAAATAAAAGTCATGGTCAATTGTTAAAGAAAACAAACATTGATTTCCCGCACCCCATATTTAGGCACATGATAATTTAGGTGATAGTAGTCTCGGAGGCAACGTAGCAGTCTACCGGTCGTCATGGTTCTTCGTCAGGGTACTTTGTTATTGTACAGTTTGTGTGTTTGGTATGTTTAGTGTATAGAAAAATTTGTTATGTTAAGTTGTATAGTTTAACCAAGTTGTAGTAAGTTGTTTTTACTATTTCGTCTCTTCATTTTAGATTTATACAATTGAAAAATAAATAAATTTTGAATGTATGGACCGCTAAATCCTGCGGCATCTCGCGGGTAGAGATGGGCAGTGAACCTGACCCGAACCCGGGTTTGGGTACAACCCGGTATAGGGTGTAACCGGTTCGGACCCGAAAAAAACCGATGGGTAGGAACCGGTTTTAGATCTGGAGAATTTTTCATGACCCGACCAAAACCCTACCCGACCTGAGCCGAACCCGACCCGATTGTACCGGGTCCAACCCGGTTTTGACGGTTTTTTTTTTCAAAAAACTAGCCGTTTTAATGGCTATATAGCCGTTAGAGTCCTTTTATGACTGTTTTTTTTTGTATTTTTGCCCCTAAATTAGAATAAATAGGTGTGGGTTGATATGGTTGAGTACACAAGCCTCAAACGCAAAAAAAAAACATACACAAAAAACGCAAAAAAATACTCTCATTTACTCTCGTTTTACATTTTCAGTCTCTCATCTTATACTTTTACTCTCAATATATCTCACTCTCAATCTTCCATTGGTCAAGGTTTGTCTAGCTCTCCAACCGTCGCTCATGTTCTTGCACACAATCGTAACATGGATGTTTGGTGCAATTGGGATATGGTTGAGTTGAGTGACGGGTCTATAAAGGCTCGTTTCAAGTTTTGTGGAGCTTTGCTTGTTAAAGATTCTAACACGACTTTAAGCAAACACATTACCAAGAAGTGTTGTAAGTCGTTGAAAAATAATCCGGATTCGCAACAAACACAATTAGGTGGACACGGTGGAATCTTTAATTACGACGTTAATGAGGTTCGAGATCAAATGGTGAAGTTCGTGATTCAAAAAGCTTTGCCTTTTAGTCACTTCGACAACCCTCGGTTAATCAACATAATTCGAGAGACGCTTCAACCTCGTTACACTCACGTAAGTCGTACTACACTTAGACGTTATTGTTTAAAATTATGGAAGCAAACAAAAGATGATTTAATTATATTATTTGAAAATATAAATACCGATGTATACTTAACTAGTGACGTTTGGTCGGCTCCACATGGTTTGCCTGAATCGTACCTTTGCGTCATCGCTCATTAGATAGATCCCAGTTCATGGCAAATGATGAAACGTACGATTGCATTTGAACTATTTCAGTATCCATACACCGGAGAGTTTTTATTTTACTTTTTGGATAATGTAATTGTTGATACATCATGTTCCTAGTTTATGTTCTTAAATGTAAAAGTCTTTCATTTCTTACACTTATGTAATATGACTACTTAATGAAATATGATATGCATCTTGATATTTATTTGTCTTTGAGTATTTCATATTATTATTGTATTTGGTATAATTCATATGTATGAACATCGTATATAGGTTTGAGATTGTTGTACATAGTTCTTAGTCAATAATGATTGAGAAATGTGTTCAACTTAGTCGGGTGGTTATTTATGCTAATGGACCATACACATGAATGAATCATACTTATGGACTAGTCGCACGACTAAACCAGGAGACTGGATCAGTCGTATGACTGAGACATAAGATTGATCCAGTCGCATGACTGAGCCTTCGGTCATGCGTATGAATCAACCGCATGAGTCAGTCGCACGACTGAACCATGCTAATGATTCAGTCATACGAATAAAAACTAAGAACCTATAAATACCACATAATTCATGGAAAAACTGAGACTTCGAATATTCACAACCCTAGACGTCCAGAGCACCCTAAACAACCTATCTAACTTCATAGGTTGTTCCTAATCGATTTCTACTTAATTCTTAATGTTTGTTTCATCATTAGATCAATCAGGTTATCGTTCTCACTAATTGGATCGCCTATCAAATAGGATTCGACACTATTTGATCTAGTCTCACGCAGAATCCGTTAGTACTCCGTACGTAAACAGTCCTAAAAAGTTGTATCAGAGCCTTGGCTCATGATTTTGCGTGGATTCAATTGGTTTAGGTGTTAACACTACGTTTTCAATCAAAAGAGTCACCTTTTTGCTTCAAAAAGTGTTTTTGATGTTTGCATATGTTAAAGTTTTGATTTTTCATCAAACGACATATTAGGATTTTTGGAAAATTCGTATTTTGTGTCAAAGTGATCAAATATTTGATTTTTTAAACACAACAGCCTTCAGTTGCACGATTGGACCATTCGTACGATTGAACCCATTCGTATACACTTATTCGTATGACTGAACTCAGTCGTATCTGCAGGACTGGTGAAGGGTGGTCACTTACAACACAACAACACAAAGAGAAGATTAACTTGACTAATCAAACAGTAAAACTGGATTAACCACAAGAAATGATACTAAGAACACAAGTGAATAAGAGACATAACAAGATAGCAAAATACATAAGGAGATGGTTTTCAAGATTGCAGTATATTACATTCTCAAGTTATAGTACAAATGTTATAAAGCATAAAAGAAAGTTACAAGTACTTGAGATACATATACCACATCCTACAGCCGGCCATACTCTCAAAGCCAGTTGGATACAATTGACTAGACACAAACAAAATCAATTATAGAGTCAAAAGGCAGATTGCCTTTTGACTTGTGACTATGACATGTCATAGTTCACATCCTATATATTACAAAAAGGATAAAGTACATGAAGTATAAAGTTATAGACTCATGACCTCAATGTACAGTTACTAAAAGCATGGACCTTTTCACCAACTCATGCAAGTTGGTGACTTTATAGAGTTGTAGTAGAAAGGGGTCCAGCTTTACGTAAAGTACATCAGATAAAGCATGTATACTAAAAGTCTTCGAAAGAAATTTGTCTTCAAGTGTTGGCTTTGGAATACTTTATCTTTGAAGCTTCGGAAGACTTCATCTTTAGCTTCGAAATATATTGGGCTTGGCTTTGGAAGATTTCACACTTAGAATATTTATGTTGCTGGTGTGAAACTTTCGAAGCATTCTTCTTCAATGCACTTGTGTTTGGGTTGCATCAACCTTAACATATAATCCTTACAAACTCCCCCTAGGCTGATGCTACCAAAACACTTTGAAGACTTCAGATATTAATAGTCCTTATTATGATGATGACCATCCCTTTCTTCATGAGATGATCAGGATCACTCAGACTCTTAAAGTGTCTTCTCATATCAAAAAGATCATGCAGGGCAGATTGAACGTGTCTTGCCATGTGTAGACATCCTCAATGCCTTGTTCTCTAATGACATGCCATCTTTCTAGATTTGTGGTGTATGTCCTGGACAAGATAGGTCTCCTGATGCTAGAGGAGCTGTTTGAATGGGAGATGATGTAGCATCCTCTGGCTGCACATCCTTAGGATGTTCTGACTCATCCTGAGGTTCAGAAAAGGATGTTTCTTTCTTCTTCTTTAGCTTTGGCTTTGGCTTTGAACCCATCATTTTCTTTCTTTTTGTTTCTTTTAACTGAGAAGACTGGCCTGTAGCACCTGGTTGATCTTCTTTGTCTTTCTTAGTTGGGTCTTCCTCTTTCACAGTTTCAGAAGGAGAGGGAGTCTGACCCTACTGTGGATCAAAAGATAAAGCTTGCTGAGACTCAGCAGGAGGTTCAGGTTGTCTTGTCTCAGGTTGTTCAACCTTAAACTCCACTTCAGGTGGAGCTTGACTTGGAAGGGAGTGTAAGTCCTTTAGCTTTCCACTCTTAATCTTCTGCTTAATTACCCTGATATGCTCATCCATAGGGGACAGATACATAGGCCAAGTCTCCTTCTGGAAAATCCATACAGTTTCAAGAAGCTCATCATCCTCTGCCTGTCTGTAGACTTCTTCATACTCTTCTGGATTATGGCTCTTGACTTTGTAGCTTCTTCTCTTAGCTTCCTTTTGGTGATCTTTCTTTCCTTGACTATCTAAAGTTCAAGTTGTTTGAGATACTCAAACTCAATATAGTCATAGGATAAAAGAAGAAGTGCATCTGCCTGATTGAGGCTTGTGGCACTCAGGTAGTTGATCATCTTGATCATGTCTTATTCTTTATCTTTTGGAGGTTCTTGTTGAACCACATCCTCATGTGCAGGACTTTCTTGAACTGGGGAGAGGGTAGGCACATGCTTGTATAATCTTTTCTTTCTTCTTTGATTTGTACCAGTAGCTCTGCATCTTCTGCCTCCTTCTTCTCCTTTGACCTTTCCAAGCCAACCAGTTCATTCAATTCCTCTAAGGGAAGAGAAATGACATTATCAATGTCATAGTTCCTGGTGTGCAAGTAGTTTATCCTGACTGCCCTCAACTCATCATCCTGAGTGTTTGGTTTGGGGGCAGCCCTCTCCATGAGCCTTGCAGACTCAATAGAGGAACTTTCTCCCCTTAGCTTCCTTTTCCTCTCTCTCTCCCCCTCCTCAATCTCCTTAGAAGTCATCTTTCTTTTCCTTTTGTCACTCACAGACCTTCGTGACTCAGGGTGGAGAGAGCTTTGGCCTTCATTGCTTGGTGTAGCCTCCAAGCTCTGGCCAGAGAGAGGTTAAGATGCACCTTCACCAGCAGGTCTCTCAAAAAGGGCATGAATCTCTACAGCAGTTGATGGTGATGAGACATGACTCTCAGGTTCTACCACTGGGCCTTTAGTCAAGGTTTACCCTATAAAACTAATCTTAGGGTCTGCCTTAACATCTAGTTGACCGATGACATTGCCGGATTGCCTTAGTCTCCTTCTGAAGCTGAGATCTACAGTGATTCTGTCTTGGATTCTTTGAGCCAGCCGGTTAGCTTGTCTTGATTGGATTTGATTGACAAGTGGCATGTTGACTAGATCCAGACCTTCATAGAAGTTCAAGGTCTGAAAATTGAAGACCTCTTGTTGTCCTTGAACTCTAAGAATGATGAGAGTTCTTCTACTTTCATCATACCTCCACCCAATGATGTGATTTGAAGTTGGTGGAGATGACATAGCCCTTGGTATTCCTTCCTCAAACAGACTTTGTATGTAGGAGTCTATGGAGTCCACATCAATGTGAACTTAAGGAAGTTGTTGAGTATGCACAATTGCAAGTGAGGATGGTGAGTCCTCAATGTCCATACTCTCTGAAGAACTCCCAAGTTCTGTGACTATAATGAATTTCTCCCTCTTTTTGTAGCATCAGTCACTTGCATAGGTGAGCTAGGAGTTAGGTTAATCACACTCATAGGTTTTTGTGTTCCTGGTTGAGCTCCTCTTAAAGGTCTCCCAGCTAGCTTTTCCTTAAGATAAGAAATCACAAGTTGCTGATCATTGACCCTGTTTTGCAAGGTAGTCACTTGAGATTCAAGATGTCTGACCTTGGAGACTAAATAGGTGCATGTTTTGGAAAGTTTTTGCACCTTCAGTCTCAAATTCCCCTCATCTTCATCAGGAGAATCATTGGGGAATAAGATAATTGGACCAGAGTCCTCTCTCTCATCACCAGCTTTAGGTTCTTGGCTGCTGGATTTCCTCTGCTCACTGGCAGCCTCAGTTGAGGTGATAATGGGCTGAGTTGCCATGGTTGAGGTCTTAATGATGAAATCACTTGCAAAAGTGAGAGCCTCTTCCATATGGACATCCTGAAAAGGTTCAAAAGTGTCCACCTCAGTAGTAAGTGACTGATGTGGGCTAGATGTAGGAGACTAAGGAGCACTCATATCTCTTTGAGTAGGGGAAAAGAAGAGAGACTCATGGTACTCACTGAAACCTAAATCTTCATCAGTATAGAAGTCAAGGTTGGGAATTGGTTGGTTTAAGCCCAAAGGCTAGGGATGGTAACTATCCCATGAAGGTTATTCACTTGAGTGTTGAGACTCAAAGTGAAGGCTTAAGGAATTTGGGCTTGTGAGCTCATCAGGCTGAACATGAGGAACCTCAACACTGATCTTTGAAGTAATGGGAGTGGTCTGCTCCTCAAGAGAAGTGGGAGCTCCAGTGTCCACTTCTTCCTATGTATGTGAGTATATGGGGACCTGCACAGACTGAATAGTTTGTGTAGCGGTTCGTTTGTATTTTCTTTGGTAGGTGAGGGAGATTTGTGGCTGTTTAGGTGGGTGGGATGTAGAAGGTGTGGGTTCCACACTAGCTGGTGCTACGAGGTTATCACCTTGAGCAATCAGCTCTAACATTTTTGGGACAAGGGCCTTTCTACCCCAGAGAAGCCAAGAGTGGGCTTTCTCAAAATTTTAAAGATGTCGGACGTGATCTGTCCCAGTTTAAGAATATTACCTGTTTCACTTAACTATGAGCCCAGTTCACAGTTAAGGATGTGTTGAACATATCTAGGTAACATGTAGTATTCTAAGGAGTCCAAGTTAGCAAGTAAATTTGTATAAACAAACTGAGAGCACTTGAACTTGACCCCCTGAACCATCCCATGACCAATGAAGGATAGATCTTCAAGAATCTGGTCCCATCCACCATGCTTGTTTGACAAACTGTGGATAACCATATGGAGCAGGAATTTCCATTGGGATGAGACCTTCCCTTTCCTGAAG
Source organism: Flaveria trinervia (assembly GCA_025506515.1). Classification (NCBI taxonomy): domain Eukaryota; kingdom Viridiplantae; phylum Streptophyta; class Magnoliopsida; order Asterales; family Asteraceae; genus Flaveria; species Flaveria trinervia. The sequence goes on from CM046444.1 coordinate 43,925,601, forward strand.
GTCTTTACTGAAAAATCTCCCTCATAGCCTATCTGCTCAAAGGACTGGCTAAAAGAATCTTTGGGGAAGAACACCTCACATTCTTCATCATCTAGCTAAAGATGAGTGTTGATGATGGTCAGAGTGATGAAGACTGTTCTCCCCTGCATTATGGCAAACAGTGCCTTTTCCCCATCCATAATGACCTCTTGGCAGGTCTTCCAGAATTCAAGTAGATGATCCTTATATAGTGTATGATCAATGGTTAGGGAGGTGAAATAGTTGGACAGAGTTAAGAAATGGCAAACCTCTGAGAAATGTGGATCTTTCTCAGAGTGTAACCGAGCAACCTAGTTATGTTGCCTGTGTAACTGAATGGAGAAGTGTGGTTCATTTTTGTGGTAAAGGTTGGCCATTTGTGAAAGCTTAAGGATGAAGCAAGATGAGCAGAAGTAATTTCAGAGAGAGATTTGGGGTTTAGGTTTGGAGGAAAGAAAGAGATGATAGAAAGAGGGGGAACCGTTGGGTTTATATGTGAAAAGGATTTAAGACAAGGTTAATAAAAATGGATAAACTTTGAAATCCGGATATCGGTCCCAACTCTGAAAAACTAGTTTGCTTTTGCTCAAAAAGTAGTTTTCTTGGAAGTCAAAAAGCTTCCGAAGGTAATTTATCTTCGGAAGTTTTAATGAAAAAGCTTCCAAAGCTAAAATGACTTCGGAGGATTTTCTTAAGAGTTGTGAAGATTTTGCTTCGGGAGAAAAATCAAGACTTGAATGCTTTGTTCAAAGGAGCAAAGCTTCTAAGAGTTAGTTTGCTTAAGAAGAAAATAGTCCTTGAAAACATATAAGTGTCTGAGACAAGTATTAAGCTTCGGAAGATACTTCAAGAATTTCTTCTGAAGGTAAAATTACTTAGACAGTTATTTGTTTTGAAGGCATGATTTTCTTCCGAAGATAAAAGCATATGTTTCAAATGATCAAAATTTTCAGAAATTTAAAGAAAGTCTTCAAAAGATTTTTCATCCAAAGAGAACACGAGCTTATGAAAGTGATGAACTAGACAACTTAGGACATACAGATTTTAAGAAATAATAAGAATTAGTTTTAAGAAAAACCTACTCAAAGTTTATCATCCCAATAGCTGATATAAGATATTTAAATATATGTTCATCAAAAGCCTTTGTAAACATATCAACATATTGTTCATTTGTGGGGACTTTGACTAGTTTAATTAATCCTTTTTCAAAATTATCTCTAATTAAATGATACTTGATATTGATGTGTTTGGTCCTTGAGTGCTGCACATGATTCTCTGTGATAGAGATAACACTGTTGTTGTCTATGTGAATGAGAGTCTCCTTAAAGTTTAATCCATAGTAAAGCATCTGATTCTAAATCCATAGCACTTGAGCACAGCAGCTTGCAACAACAATGTATTCAGCTTAAGTAGTTGATGCAGAGACACAAGATTGTTTCTTACATTGCCATGAGACAACCCTTCTACCAAGAAACTGACATCCCCCAGATGTTAACTTAGCAGTCATGTTGCAACTACCATAATCACTATTTGTATAAGCATACAGATTGAAGTCAGAATTCTTAGGATACCAAAGACCAAGTGTTGAAGCACCTTTGAGGTATCTTAGAATCCTTTTGACAGTGATAAGGTGAGACATCTTATGGTTTGGCTTGATATCTTGCACAAATACATGTAGGAAACATGATATCAAGCCTGCTAGCTGTAAGATACATAAGATACCCAATTATAGCCTTGTAAAGGTGTTCATCCACACACTCCCCGTCAAGATCAGGTCCAAGGAGTGGTTTCTTTCTATGGGTGTCTTAGCAATCTTACAATCAGTCATGTTGAATGTCTTAAGTATGTCTTGAACAAACTTTGACTAACTAATGAACATGCCATCTTCAACTTACTTCACTTGAATTCCCAGAAAGAAATGAGTTCCCCCATGGCACTCATTTCAAATCTGTCCTTTATCAGCTTCTCAAAGTCTTTGCAGAGCCTTGGATTAGTTGAGCCAAAAATGATGTCATCTACATATACTTGAACTAGAATTAAGTCATTTCCCTATCCTTTGATGAAGAGAGTTCCATCTATAGTACCTCTTTTGTATCCATACTTGCAGAGATACTGAGATAGAGTCTCACCACTTCCTGGGTGCCTGATGCAGCCTATAAAGAGATTTGTCAAGCTTGTAGATATAATCAGGATGATTAGGGTCTACAAAACCAGGTGGTTGTTTGACATACACCTCTTCATCAATCACTTCATAAAGAAAAGCAAACTTGACATCAAGTTGATAGACCTTGAAGTTCTTGGATGCAGCAAATGCCAGGAATATCCTAACAGCTTCCAGTCTTGCTACTGGAGCAAATACATCAGTGTAGTCAATCATTTCTTCTTGTGTGTATCCTTAAACAACTAGTCTTGCTTTGTTTTTGATGACAATGCCTCTATCATCCTTCTTGTTCCTAAACACCCATTTGATTCCAATAGTAGTCTTCCCATGAGGAAGAGGACAAAGGTTCCAAACTTTCTGTCTTTTGAATTGAAGCAGCTCCTCTTGCATAACTTCAACCTAACTTCAATCCTTCAGAGCCTCATCAATTTCTTAGGCTCTATCTAAGACAAGAAACAAGAATGAAGACAAACATTTGCTTTATGGGTTTGTTCTATTGTTCTTACCCCTATGTCAACATCTCCAATGATGTTTGTGGTGGGGTGAGATTTGTGGATCCTTAGCTGAGGGACAACAGCAAGTTGCTGAGATAGATCTAAATTAGAGAAATTTAGATCTGGCATAGATGTTTCTCCCACCACATCAGCACACTTATCAAGAGAAACTTGATCCAATGAGTGTGTGACATCATTGATGTTGTCATCTATGGAGTGGTTATCAGCATCAAGAAATTTCTGATTGACTGGGTAAGTAAGATTGAGATTCTTACTGTGAATCGAATATGATAATCAAATTAATGATTGAGTGGCAAAAACAAATAATCAAAGAACATTCAATGCAAGAAATATACTCATAAATGCTTTTGCATTATATATGAAAGTTGATTGATTACAGAGAATAAATGACAACACAAATTCTTTCTCTATTCACGGTCACCTCAAGTACGAGGTTATCTATTCTATTTATAGGCAGACAAGATGCCTTTTACAAAATGACTAAACAACCCCTGAACTATTACATCAGAACTAGTCTAAGTCTGCATCCGCATCTTTGCTTGTTCATCGGCATTAACAAATGCGGATGAGTTAACTTGATCATCATTTCTTCACTCCATCATTCGCATTAGCATGTTGGTCATCCGCATTGTTAATTCGGATAAACAACTACTTATGCACATTTGTTCGGTCATTCGCATTTATCAAATGCGGATGAGCAAAGTCTTGTCCGCATTGTTCTTGGTCTTCCGCATTTGTCAACGCGGAAAAACAAATACTTGTCCGTATTTGTTTTATGTCTTTCGCATTGACAAATGCAGAAAACAACACTTGGTTTTTCTGAGCAGGATCTTCATCCGCATTTATTCTTGGACTTGAGGGATTCCAGTAAAGCGACCATCAAATCACCCATTGAATTGGCATGTATGATCCTTTCAGGGTGCAACAATACTCCCCCTAAGGATTATACGACCTATGTTCTTTGATGTTTGGGGGGTGATTGATGTTGTGAAGATTTTGTTGGGTCTTGTGGAGGAAGCAAAAATGCAGCTTTTGTTGGATCCAGAATAGCTTTGATCATGTTGACAAAATCTGTTGCTTTTGACATTCTGTCCCTACTCAACACATGTATCTTCATTTTGCTCATGTTGTAGATGGCTTCTATTAGTAACTTCTTCAGTGAATAGGTTCCCAATAGAAATAGTAGAAAGACCATCTTTGTGTATCAGCAAGCTTCCATCCATATCCACCTCAAGTTTCACAATATTCCCAAGTTGCAAGGGTGTCTTCTTTTTCTTTCTTTTATCCCTTTTTGTATTGATGCGATCATAGGCTAATTTCAGCAACTTGATGCACTTTAGGAAGAAGTGCAGATCTTGTTCACCCAGCTTGTTGTTGATTTCCCTAAAGTGTCTTGTATAGATATAGTGAATGTATGATTCATCAAGCAGTCTTACTTCATATCCACTAAATAATCTTATTTTAGCACCCTCCTTTCCTCCCCACTTCCTTTCAATCACCATCATAAGTTTGTTCATCATAATACACATTTGAGATGGGTGTGGAGGAATGAGTACCAGACACCATTTTTCTTTTCAGAGCTTCTGTTGGTTTCACCTTCAACTCGGGGAACATAACTTCTTCAGCTTGTATGTTCTTCTTCTTCTCAAGAGGATTAATAAAAGACTTATCTTTCCTGATACAAATAGTCTTTAATGAATTGAAATTATCAGTCCTTCTGAACATTTTGAATATGTTTTCAAATTCATATCCTTTGAACATAGTTGAATGATTGATCAGTTTCAGTTGAGCTAGTTCTTTTAAATCATGGATCTCCAAGGCATTTACTAGAGCTGAGTACTCAGTAAAGAATTGCACGAGCCCTGAGATTCTTTTTACCATGAACATGTTCCACATGCTATCATACTTCCAGGTAATTATTTTCTGATCAAGTTTTCCTTTGGGAGTAGACACCCCTCTAATTAATTCAGCATTTGTTAATCCTTCTTGTAATTTCAACTGAGATGGTTCTGCAAACCATTCTAGGTCTTTGTGAACCACAGGAGCCAACAATTCTTGATCTTTCTGATTCAGCATCATGTCTTGAGCAGTTAGTATAGATCTTTGCTTCTTGTTCAGGATTTCTTCTTCTACTCTCTTGAGCATATCTTTCTTTTCATTGATCATTTGTAGTGTAGCAGCCCTTAATGAGTTTGTCTTCATATTCCTAATTTTCTTCTTATGAATCCTTGACTTGAAAGATAATCCTTCATTTCCTTATTTGACATGCTATAAGGATCAGGAAATAGTGGATCCAAAGTTGGGGTTGATTTCTTCATTAATGATAGTTTAGGTAAGGGAACCTTTCTTGACAATGGTCTTTCACACACAGTTGTGGTTGATTTCTTCATAGAAGACTCTTTATGCACTGGAACATCTTGGTGATTGCTTTTTCATACTCTGTTTCTACATTTGGATCTAGTAGCTTATTCACTTTTTCTTCTTCTTCTTTCATTCCTTCATATGTCATGCCAAAAACTTTATCTGGATCGTACCCATGATTGATCAAAAACATAGCTTTTATCATTAGATCATCAGTGGGCTTTTGACACCATTTCTTCCACTGCTTGTTCTATTTTCATAGGACTGTCCATATGAACATCCTTATTAGCATCATATCCTCCAGCTATCTCTCCTTCTTCCAAATCTATGAATAAAGTTGGTTTCTTCAATTGCGCCTCAGCCTTTTCATGTTCTTCCAGGAATTTTGCTATTGCAGCAAGACTTCTTGGGTCATCTAGTTTGGCTTTCTTAGCTGGTTCATCTTCTTTCATAGGCCTTTTTTCCTTTAGCTTTTTCGGATAAGTATTTCCTCTTTCTGGTATAGTTTGAAGTGAAGGACCAGAAGAGGATTCAGCTTGTTTCATTTCCTCAAGCAATTTTCAGCCTCTTCTTGTATATTTTCTTGATCAACATCCCCTTTTTCTTTTTTCTCGTTCATTCTTTTTTTGTTCTTTTTCCCATATTTCTCTTATCTTTTCTTTTTGTTCCTTTGACATAACCACAACAGGTACAATCTGCATGCTCAACTCTTTCTCCAATGGAACTGGAGATTGGGGAATGACTACAATAGGTTCAGAAGTGGTCTTTTGGTCTGCAACAAAGTTCCAAAAATCTTCATCTATTGTGAATTCTTCTGAAGAAAACTATCTATAGCACTGATCAATTCTTCAAATTCATTTTTCTCAGTCTGAGTGGCCTCTAATTGTCCAGAATAAATCACCATTCTAAGTTTTGTTTCTCATTCTTTGGTTGGCTTTCATTTTCTTCTTGTTCATCATCATCAGAAGTAGATTGTTTCTCATCATCAATAACCTTTTCTTCATCATTTTTAGTTTCTAAAGTCACAGCACTTCTTTGAATTTCAAGTAGCAACTCAAGTTCAGAGATCCTTTTAGATTGAGTTTCAACTTGACTTTGGAGGTTTGATATGATTTCAGCTTGTTCTTCAATAATGTTTTCTTGTTCTTCCATAGCTATGGTTTGAATGGCAAGAGTATCACCATGGCCACTCACTTCTTCTCTTGAATGATTGAGTGCAACTTTTAAGTTTTCAGTTTCTTTCTCTTTCTCCTTCTTTTCAGCTTCATGTTTTACTTTAAGCTCTTTTAACTCCTGCTGCTTTTCATCAAGCTCTAGAATCCTATCATCAATGATTCTAGCCATCCTATTCAATATTCTTTCCATCCTTTCAACCTTTTGTAGGAGCTCAGATATCAACATATCCTTTTCATCAGGCCTATTTGTGTTAGATTCAGCAAAGCTTTTGATGGAGTAGTCTCAGAAGTTGCTTTCTTTGTAGGCATTTGAGTGTGTTGATCCACCTCATCTGAAGATAATTTGGATGCTTTAGAAGCACTAGTTAATCTTTAATAATGTTTTCTTGTTCTTCCATAGCTATGGTTGAATGGAAAGAGTATCAACATGGCCACTCACTTCTTCTCTTCAATGATTGAGTGTGCAACTTTTAAGTTTTCAGTTTCTTTCTCTTTCTCCTTCTTTTTAGCTTCATGTTTTACTTTAAGCTCTTTTAACTCCTGCTCCTTTTCATCAAGCTCTAAAAATCCTACAATTAATGATTCTAGCCATCCTATTCAATATTCTTTCCATCCTTTTAACCTTTTGTAGGAGCTCGGATATCAACATATCCTTTTCATCAGGCTTGTTTGTGTTAGATTCAACAAAGCTTTCTGATGGAGCAGTCTCAGAAGTTGCTTTCTTTGCAGACATTTGAGTGTGTTGATCCTCCTCATCTGAAGATGATTTGGATGCTTTAGAAGAACTAGTTGATCTTCCAATTCAGTAGGGTAATCATGGGCGGGCAAAGGTTGGTATGGTGATGTTGGTGATTGATGAGATGGTAATATTGGAGATTGATGAGGTGGTGATATTGGAGAGTGATGATGTGGTTATATTGGAGAGTGATGATATGGTGATATTCGTGATGGTTGTGGGGTTGTTTGTGGTGTTGGTTGTGGTGTTGGTTGTGGTGTTGGTTGTGGTGTTGGTTGTGTGTTGGTTGTGGTGATGGTTGTGCAGCAGCTTGTTCTTGTCCTTGAACTTCTTGATTTATTTGCTGAATCATCCTGGAAGAAGAGATGAGTGAGCCCCACTGTAAAAGTTTCTTGGATCCCTCTTCTTAATGTATTTGTAAGATCTTGCATCATAGTGAGGAATATCAAGCACTGGTCCCTCATTAGCTGTCAGGATCAGCGATCACAAGTTTGATGTATTAGAGTTCAAAGCAGCGGAATAAGAACAGGAATTAGACAAATTGTAGCAAGAAATCGATACTTGTATGCATTAAGAGCACATACGGTTATAGTGAGAGAATATATTTCTGATTCAAGGAATGTTTATAGATATGGAATATTTCTGATCAAATCATTCACTTTATTACAATAGGTTGTTACTCCTTATATAGAGTGCAACAACCACTGCTGTTATCACGGAAAGTGACAACTGGCAGATCTATTACAAAAATAACTAAATCTTAACAAACTACTGAAATGTTCACAACTACTGAGAACATATCAAAGTGTTAAGTACAGAATATAAAACTACTGATTAGAAACTACTGAAACTACAATGACTGAAGAACAGGCTCTTCAGTCGTTTTACAAAGCTACTGAAATATAAAACTACTGAAACTACAACGACTGAAGAACAAGCTCTTCGGTCGTTTTACAAAACTACTGAAACTAGAAATATAAAACTACTGATATCACAACTACTGAAGAAGTACTCTTCAGCAGTTGTGACAAACTACTGACGTTTCAGTACTTGATCTTCAGACTTTGACATTCAGATGTTTCATCAGCTGATGACTTCAGTAAATATCATCAGCTGATGTCTTCAGTCTTTGTCTTCAGACTTTGTACATCAGTTGTTGATCTTCAGCACTTGTAAACTCTTCAGCTGTTGTACTTCAGTACTTTGGTCTTTCAGCTTCAGCACTTGTGTTCTTCAGCTGTTCAGCTTCAGTACTTGTGTTCTTTAGCTGTTCAGCTTCAGTACTTGTGTTCTTCAGCTGTTGTACTTCAGCACTTTAGTTCTTCAGCTGTTGAAGTCTTCAGCACTTGATCTTCAGCTGTTGAAGTCTTCAGCACTTGTCAAACTGCTGATGAAGCTTTCAGCAGTTGTTGTGATACCATGTGGGACTTAGAGGTTTTCTGATTTTGGCTCATTGGTTCTTTTGGTCCAACATTAGCTATATCAGGGAATGATTCATTGATCACGCACTAAATAAATCTTGGATACATCAAGAACTTGTATCTTCTCCCTTCTTGAATGTTTGAAATCAGGCCATTGAAAACATAGGCTGACAGATTGAATGGCCTGTTAGTGCATAGAGCACAGATTGCTGAGGATGTGGTGACTGGAATATCATTCCATCCTGTCTTTCTCTTTGATAGGTAGTGTTGAAACATGTAAATTAGGAATCTCCAAGGTAGATCAACTAATCCTTTAACGATTTTTTTAGCTTCATATCCTCCTTCATAACCAATCTCAGCAAAGAATGTGGTTATTTCATCATCATCCTGCTCTAAAGGTGCATTAGCATCATCACCAAAGCGAAAGCATCTTCTAACAATGTCTTCAGTGATGCTTAGAGTATGATCATTGTCAATTCTCACAACTAGAGTTCTAGCACCATCTTCTTCAATAACTTTAGCTGAGTTCGAGAAAGATCGTATGAAGTTCTCATAGATGGTTGGTCTAACAGTGATAGCATAAGCTACCCTTGTAGTAGAGATAAATCTGATGATATCTCTAAGTCCCTCAGCTTCTGGTACATCAGGTTTTAAATAAACGCTGACGTTATGGAGCTTGCTCCATGAAAGATTTGCCATATGATCTGCATACAATACATGTGTGTTAGTTTTAATGAAAACTCATGAGTGTCATTTATCAGTTTGACATTAAATGATCATAGATGAACTTTCGACATTACTGTATCATTGTTGTTACATTAAATGGTGAATTTGTTGTTCAACAAACAAAGTTTCTATGATTGGACCATTTATTAGATGTTATTTCATTGATTTGTTACATATTTTCTTTGTTCATCATGCTCTGTTTTTACATCAAACATGACTATGAATATTTTCATGATGAGTAAAATTTCTATTGATTTGCATGTTCATTGAAGTCAAAAAGGTGTATTATATTAAATCAATAGATTGAGTTTTTGTGTTCTTCATTATCATTCGGTTCATTGTTTGATTTAGGTTTAACAGTCCGAAAGTTGGGTCTTGACGAATTTTTTTTGGAAATGTCACTTTGTTTTTCGATGCAACTGTAGGTTAATAATCAATGACAAGAACAGGTTGAGTAGAATCACACAAAAATCTTGGTTGTTTATGATGAAGATGATCTACGTGGGTGTACTGTGTATTTGCGCTCGTCTCACTATGAAGTCTCTCAAATTTGAAAAGTATTAAATGACCCGTTTAAATTCCTTTAACTAGTCAAATAAGCATTTTGAAAGATTTTACAAGTTTAAGAGCAAGTTTGGTCACCGTTGTAGCAAATGCGGAAGTGTAAATTTTTGACTTTTGGTCATCCGTATTTGATAACTGTAGCAAATACGAAAGACAAAATTTGGACTTTGACTATCCGCATTTGGTCACTGTTGTAAATGCGGAAGTTTTGTTACTTTTGATTTATTCTATCCGCATTTGTTCACTGTTGTAAATGCGGAAGAACTAAGTTCATCAGCATTTATTCACTGTAACAAATGCGGTTGACAAAACTTATTCAACATTGCTCACTATAGCAAATGCGGTTGACAAAACTTAATCAGCATTGCTCACTGTAGCAAATGTGGTTGAATAAAATTTGTCAGCATTTGCTAACTGTAGCAAATGCGATAGAATAAAATCACCATTTACTTAATCATCATTCATTCACAAGATATTGATCACTTAATTATCTCTGCTTGATCATACATGAGTATTGAAGATGTGTATCCACAAATGCGGATAGGTAAAACAAATGTGGAAGTGTAAATTTCATCCGTATTTAACAAATGCGGTTGAACACTTGAAAATTATTTTATCCGTATTGACAAATGCGGTAGAACAATTCTTGTTCCGCAAGGTTTTAACACTTCAAAATTTCATGTATACTTGTAATACACTAATGCAGTAGAGTAAAATCATTGTCCGCATTAGTTGCACCTGAAAATATACTGTTACCCGCATTGGTTATATGCACGGGTTACCTTCACCCGCATTAACCAATGCACTTACCTGCACTAACTTTTGAACTTAATCATAAGTTAATGTGATTGAATTGATTATTCATCTTATGAAGACTTATCCTTGATTGATTTTTCTTATGAAGTTGACTATTAAAGTTGTCAATTCTTACTTGGATTGACTTGTATGTCACAAGTGATACAAGTTTCCTAATATTGACAGATCTTGAACTTATCATGCTTCTATGAATATGCATAAGCAGAGATATAATGGTATGACTTTTTGCAACAACACCAAAATTCTTTTTGTTTTGTTTTAAAATTTAAGTTAATAAACAAAAATTTGGACTTACTCAAAAATTTTAAATTACTCCCCCTAAAGTTTATATCCACATATGGATAGAAACTTTAAAGATTTAAATTTTTTTTGAATTTTATTATGCTTATTAATAATGAAGAGAATTATCTCTTTTGTTAGGATCATATCAGTCTTACATTACACTTGTGCATCCTTTATGATTAAATGGACATGTTTATGAACTTGAAGATTGAAGGTATGTTTGTCCTCTTAAACTCATACTTGGTTGATATTTTGATGCAAATGATTTTTATCATGTTTTGGTTGATTTAATTATTCAATGTGTACCTCACGCACACAAGCATGGAATGATCAACCATCCTTGTACAATGCATGGTAAACTTTTTCATAACTTTTCTTACCAGGTTCTAAGTTATGAGAACTCATTTTCATTGTTCCTCATTGGGATTCTTTTCTTTGATCCTTTTCATGATGATCCTTATTGGATTCTTTTCACTTCACTTTGGAAGGTGATCCATGATGGTTCTTTTGTTCATTCACATGGAATGTATTTGCTTTTGTAGATTCATCCAATTTGGATGTGTTCCTCATTGGGAATCTTTTGGATCAGGATATCTGCACTATGTGCATGTTTCATCAAGTCTTTGCTCAGCAAAACAAAGGTGAAAACTGATGTAGGTAAAAGAGATTCATAAAATATCATTACCTGGTGTGTTTAGGTTATTATACATACATGCACTTAGATAAGCCAATACATACTTGTACTCTGTGATGAGTGTTTCATAATTAATAAGAGTTTAATTCATCACTGCATGTATATTCTCTTCCAAGTTGAGCCTACCAACATATCTGGTAGGTCATGACAGTCTTGAAATTTTTGAAATTAAGCATAGTGAATGATATAATGACTGTAATTATATATTTCCCAAGATTTCTTTCTTCATCAAATTGATTTCTTTTTGTGATTTTTTCATGTTTTTCATGATTTTACTCTAGGTTAGTCATGCCAATTGACTGAACTAGGAATTCACAAACCTACTAGGTTCAAATGCCTTGGTAAATAAATCACTAATTGATTTTCAGTTGGTACTTGAATCAATTTGATTAACCCTTTTCAGCACAGTCTCTCAAAAAGTGACATCTAATTTCAATACGTTTATTTTTTAGTGTTGAACTGAATTATTAGTTATGAAAACAGTTGTTGTGTTGTCAATGTAATTTGGCGTGTGCAAGAAGTTAAAACCATAATCAAGCATCTGGTTTTGAATCCAGAGTACTTGAGAACAAGCTGATGCTGATATAATACTCAACTTCTACTGTGGACACTGATACATTGGTCTGTTTCTTGCATTGCCAAGATACTAATCTGGGACCAAGAAATTGACAACCGCCAGAGGTGGATTTTCTGTTGAAGTTGCATCCTCCATAATCACTATCTGTGAAGGCATAGACATAACCCAAGAGCTGGTATGCCCTTCAGATATCTGAATATCCTCTTCACTGCATTCACATGTGATTCTTTTGGATCAGCTTGATATCTGGCACACACACAAACACCAAACATAATATTGGGCCTACAAACATAATGTCAGGCCTACTGGCTGTTAGATGCATAAGTGAACCGATCATTGATCGATAGTGAGTCTTATCCACTGATTTCCCTTGAGGGTCAGGTCCAATCTTCACTTTAGTATCCACAAGAGTTCTGATAGACTGACAATCAGCAAAGTGGAATTCCTTCAACATGGTTTCCATATATTTTTGATGGAGAATCCATCTGCTGTCTGTTGGACTTGCACCGCTAGAAAGAAGGTGAGTTCCCTCATAGCACTCATTTGAAATTTTAAGTGCATAAGGTCTTCAAATTCTTTGCAGAGTTGCTTGTTTTTGAGCCAAATATATGTCATCCACATAGATATGGACTAACAACATATCTTTTCCTCTTTTTCTTCTGAAGAGAGTCCGATCAATCTTTCCTCTTTCATATCCATGTTCAAGAAGAAGGATGATAGAGTCTCATACCACTTTCTTAGGGCTTGATGAAGACCATACAGAGCTTTGTCAAGCTTGTAAACTCTATGACAGAAATCTGGATCTTCAAAGCTAGGTGGTTGACTCACATAGACCTCCTCAGCAATCTTTCCATACAGGAAGGCACACTTTACATCCATTTGATAAACAGTAAATTTCATGGATGCAGAATATGCAAGAAATATTCTGATTGCTTCTAGTATGGCAACAGGTGCAAACACTTCGTCATCGTCGATTCCTTCTTCTTTAGTGTATCCATGTGCCACTAGTCTTGCTTTATTTCTGATGACGATCCCTCTATCATCAGTCTTGTTCCTGTACAGTCATCTGGTACCGATAGGGTATTGTCCTTCAAGAAGATCTACCAGTTGCCATACTTCTTGCTTCTTGAATTGGAGCAATTCTTCCCGCATTGCTTTAATCCAGCTATTGTCTTGAAATGCCTCTTTAATGTTCTTGGGTACTGTTTGACACAGAAAACATGAGAACAACAGATGTTTGCAATACTGGACTTGCTTCTTGTCACCCTCTCATTAAGATCACTAATAATGGTTTCAACTGGATGATTCTTGTGTATTCTTGTGGTTGGAATGGTCTCACCAGCAATAGTTACATCAAGATTGGAGACATTCAGTTCATCATGGTCAGAGGCACATTCATCTGGTACTGTTGTTGAATTATGAAGATTGTCAACTTCTGTTTTAGCTACTGCTACATCTTAAGCAGCATTGAGATTGCTTGCATCATTTGATGTACCTTGTGTTTCAACTAGGGGAGTAGGCAGTTTTTGATTTCTGATCTCATTTGACAAGTCATCTGAGTGAGATGGTACCAGGCTTGGACCTCCTTCAGAAGAAACACTAAGGTTTTGTGATAGTTGTCTGATGGAATCAGCTTGAAGAGGAACATCTTCATTTATGTGTTCATCAAATGTAGGAGGAATCAATGGAAAATTATCTCTTTTCTCTACAGCTGATGAAGTACCACTTGAATGTATATTTCGTGCATCAGACAAGTGAAATTGGTCAAATGATTTTGTAAACGTGTTAATATCAAACAACCAGTCAGGACCATTGTAAATTTAGGAAACGAATGTTCCTTTAATTGAACATTTGTAGATTCATCAATAATGTTTAATCTAGGATTAAACACTCTGTAAGCCTTTGAAACAGAAGAATAACCTACAAAGAATCTTTCATTAGACTTGGATGAAAACTTTCCCACATAGTCTCGGGTGTTTAATATTGAGACAGGACTACCAAATGATTTAAGAAATTCAATAAATGGTTTTCTATGGAAGAGCATTTCATAAGGAGTCAGGTTGTTTTCTTTGACAAGTAGAGTTCGATTGTGTACAAAGCATGATGTATTAACCGCCTTTACCCAGAAGGTGATTGGTAGTTTAGCATCAGCTAGCATCGTTCTTGCTGCTTCAATCAGTGTTCTATTTCTCCTTTCAGCTACCCCATTTTGTTCAGGAGTTCTAGCTGTACTGAATTGATGAGCAATGCCTTTGGTTGCACAAAAATAACTCATACTGTCATTTTTGAATTCAGTACCATTATCACTTATTATTTTTGACCTTAAGATCAAGTTGATTTTCAATTTTAGTGATAAATTCTTGTATGATTTGGGATGCTTTGTTTTTATGAAGTAAGAAGAAAACCCATGTGAATGGTGAAAAGTCATCGATGATCACTAAACAATACTGTTTCTTTCCAATACTTATTACATGATTTGCTCCAAATAGATCCATGTGAAGTAACTTCAATAGAATGTTGTTAGTATTCACCAGCTTGGTTTTGTGAGACGACTTGTGTTGTTTTCCTTTGAGGCACGTAGAACAGTGATCAATAAAATGAAATTCTTTTTGAGGAAGACCAATGACATGGTTTCCTTTGACCAACTTGTTCATGTTTTTAAAGTTTGTGTGCCCCAAACGTCTATGCCAAGCTGTGACTCATCAAATGATGCTTTTGACAAAAGACATGTTTCTTCTTTAGGTGATGCAGACATAGGTTAAGACATATGTATTGTTCTTAGTTGGGGTCTTTAAGACAAACCATTCCTCAGGGATCTGAAATCCAGGTTTCAGAATGTAGCAATGAGTGTCTGTAAAGTGAGTGGAATATTTCTTGTCGCAGATCTGAGACATGCTAAGTAGATTGAAATTCAACTATTCACAGTAGTTCACTCTATCAAAGTTCAGCATCCCGTTTGTCATAGATCCTTCACATGTAATTCTACCACCTTGTGAATCTCCACCAAATGCCACAGTAGTTCCTTGTACATGCTTGAAGTCATGAAGGAGGGAACGATCTCCAGTCATGTGTCAGGAGCATCCACTGTCCACGTACCATAAGCTATTGGACCTGTGTGGATGAACCTGCAAGCAAAAGGAGCTAATTAGAATAAGGAACCCAAGCCATGATGGTCATGGGTTTCCCGTTCCTATTCATGATGGTGACCTCCTGGTATTTCCCTCTAAATTATTGTTTAGATGGAGGTGTCCTGGTAGATTTTTGGTAATGAACGGGTTGAGTCATCTTATCAACATCTACTGAGGATTCAGATGAGTAATGAAATCATTGGTCTTTATTTCTTTGTAGAAATTTAGCCCGTTTTTCATTATCAAAAGTAGGTTTTTTTTGGAAGGTCAAGTTGGTGTTTCATTGTGAGATGATTTCTTTGACCCTTCCTTAATTCCTTCAAATTATTCCTATCATTTGTTGATCTAGGTGTCCTAGATTGAGTATTGTGAAAATAAGATCTGACAGAATGCATCACAGTGGATGTTTTTGAGATGGGCTTGTGTTGGGGAATTCTCAAACCCTTCTGATTGAAATAACAATCAGATGTATTGTGATTGTTCATGTCACAGATTGAACAATACTTGTTGAAATAGCAGATTTTTGGTGGAGTGATTGTTCATATTATAGATAGAGCAATATTGATTAAAAAAGCATTTATCTGTCTTGTGATGGAACATTTCACAAATGTCACAATACATTTGTTTGTTTCTTGAATCAGTTTTTGCCTTGTGTGACTCACTGATATTTTCTTTTTGCTGAATTACTTTCTTTTCTTTAGGTAATGAATCAGAATCAGTCCTTTTAGTAGTTTGCTTCACAACACTACCTTTGTTTAATTGTCTGGGCTGTTTCTGTTTCTTCAGCCCATTTCTTACTTCTTTCTCAAACTGGTCAACATGTTCCTTGTTGCAGATATCGAACCTAACTCCCTGCCTTAATCTTGAAGACTGAGGGTCTGATAATGTTTTAAGTGTTGAACTCAGTGTTACTGTTTGTTTCTTTTGCAGTGAAACCTTTTCTGATATGCTTGAATTTTTTGGAGATATAATCTCATTATCAGAACTACTCTCAGTAGTGGGTTTCACTGTCTTCACATATTTCTTTTTACTTTGTAAAATAGATGGTATGAATTTTATTAAAGGGACAATTGCTTTTACAGGACTTGATGGTTTCATGACACTCACTGTCTTGTGTGAACACTCTTTAATTTTGATTGGGTGACCTAACTTGATTTTATCCTCATTGGTTTCAATATAAACATGAGGTTTGTTTTGAGGATTGGTCACTTGTTTTACTATAAATTTAGGTTCCAGAGTTTTAGTGTCAATTTCTTCAGTGAGTGAGACAAATTCAGGCATGCCAGTGTAGTTCTCATTGTATGGTGAAGGACATGAATTATACCCAATCTCTGACATGTCCTTTGGATCCTTTTGAGAATCAAGCATCTCTTGCAGCTTGACTGAAGACATTTGAAAATTTTCAAGTTTTACTTCAGTCAGTGAATGTTCAGCCTTAGATTGAGCTAACTTTTCAGTAAGGAGCTCATTCTCAGCTGCAAGAGTGTACTTTTCACCATGCAGTTTTTCTATGTCAGAGATAAGAGATTTGATTTTGATTTCAAAGCCTTTTATTTCTCTCTTCATCATCTCCGACTTTACTTTTTCTTCCTTAATTTTATCTTCCAGTTTGTGTTATGCTCCTTATAACCTTGCAATTCATTAATACATTTTTCACTACAAAGGTTAGATTTTACCTCAGTAAGCATGGGATATGGACCATCATTGATGTGAGCCATAAGAGCATGATTCTGAAATTGAGGCTTGAGTTCCTCTGCATACATGCTCCAGTCACATACTCCATCTTGCTTTATCACGAGAGCACTGGCAGAAGACTGAATGCTTCCATGAGCTTGATTTGTCAGTTGGGGTGGATTCTGATATGATTGGTGTTGATTATACTACTGTTGTTGGTTGTTGGAGAGAGAGATTGAGTTAGGCTGTGAGGATGACTGGCCTTGGGGGCATTGCACTCTCTGGAGAGGTGACCAGCCATGCCACAGTTAAAGCGTTTCACCTTGGATTTATCAAATCCAAGTTTTGTATTTTCATTTAGGCTCAGCTTTCTGCCTTTTCTAAAGAATTTCTTGGCTCTCATGGCAATCATGGCCATTTGCCATTGTATATCCATTTCTTCCACATCATTTAGATCCATTTCCTCTAGATCTTCTTGAATTAGATGAGCAGAAGTGAGTCTCCCTCCTATGTATGCTTCAAAGCTTGCAACAAAGGCATTGTAGGTTGCCTTTTGTTCATCTGATCTTGTGTCTTCAGGAGTGGTTTGAGGAGCAGCAATGACTCTGGAAGTTTGAGGAGCAGCAGTGACTCTGGAAGTCTGGAAGTTTGAGGAGCAGCAGTGACTCTGGATGTTTGAGAAGATGTTGATGGATGACTGATTGGTGGAGTTGCAATAAATCCAATGTTGTTCATTTGATCTCTTGATGAGAAGAAGTCATCCTCCTCAGTGATGAAGGCGATTCTGATGGAAATTTGTAGGCCTCAATCACTCTTGGTCCACCAAGATTTGTGCTTCTTTCACCAAGTTCTAATGCTTCTATTTTGTCTATCATGATATCCAAAGTAGTACTCTCAAGATCAAGAGTATTTTTTAGCATAGTTACATTTTGTTTCCAGCTTTCAGGGAGGCTGTGAAGCATCTTTTTGTTTAATTCTTTGATCTTGTAGGTGACTCCCATGATTTCCAAATCATTTACCAATTGTACAAATCTATGCAGTTGTTTGGATATGGACTCTCCCTGGTGTGGTGGAATGTTTCATACTGATTAACAAGCTTACCCTTGTTAGTTTTAGCTACCTCACTGCTTCCTTCACACATGATTTTCAATGCATCCCATTTTTGCAGTACCATACTTCTCTAATCTTTTCAGCACATCCATCTTGAGTGCTTGAGTTAGAATGGAGTAGGCTTTGAGGTCAATCTTAATTTTCTTGTAGTCTTCATCATCAAGAGTTAGATCTTTAATGGGTATTCTAGCAGTTCTATAAATTGCAGCTTGATCTGCAGACAGAGTGACAGGGATGTGTGGCCCCTTGCATATTGAAATCTAGAAATCAGGATCTACAGCTGTGATGTAATTCCTAAACCTGATTTTCCACTGTTTAAACTCAGATTTATGTTTAAGCATAGGAGGTTTAGGTGTATGACAAAGTTCCGAGTAGCTGTTAGAATCCATTTTAACTAAGTGCTTAACTGGTATAAATATAGATTTAGATGATTTTTAGGATTGATTAGTCCAACTTGTCCAAACAGTTCAAACGGATTTCAGAACCACATTAGTGATTGTATTGAGTTTCTTCATGTTTTGAATATTTTGGTGAGTATGTGTTGACAAGAGTATTTTCTGTTGTTTACTAAGTAGAGAAGATGATATACTCTATTAGCAACTTGATTACCATATCAATCGAATTCTATTCAGTTCTCGCACAGATCTGAAAGAGAATCGAGAGCCAAAGCTCTGATACCAATTGACTGGGTAAGTAAAATTGAGATTCTTACTATGAATCGAATACGATAATCAAGTCAATGATTGAGTGGCGGAAACAAACAATCAAAGAACATTCAATGCAAGAAATATACTCATAAATGCTTTTGTATTATATATGAAAGTTGATTGATTACAGAGAATAAATGACAACAAAAATTCTCTCTCTATTCACGGTCACCTCAAGTACGAGGTTATTTATTCTATTTATAGGCAGAGAAGATGCCTTTTACAAAATGACTAAACTACCTCTGAACTATTACATCAGAACTAGTCTAAGTCTTCATCCGCAACTTTGCTTATTCAACCATATTGACAAATGCAGATGAGTTAACTTGATCAACATTTCTTCACTTGATCATCCGCATTAGTATGTTGGTCATCTGCATTGGTTAATGCAGTTGAACAAATACTTATGCGCATTTGTTCGGTCATCCACATTTGTCAAATGTGGCTGAGCAAAGTCTTGTCCGCATTGTTTCTTGGTCTTCCGCATTTGTCAATGCGAAAGAACAAATACTTGTCTGTATTTGTTTTATGTCTTTTGCATTGACAAATGCAGAAAACAACACTTGGTTTTTCTGAGCAGGATCTTCATCCGCATTTATTCTTGGACTTGAGGGATTCCAGCAAAGCAACCATCAAATCAACCATTGAATTGGCATGTATGATCCTTTCAGGGTGCAACACTGATCACTGACACTACCACCATTATGTTGTTCTACATTTGAAGTATCTTTATCTGGTTGTGGAGCCTTTGAGTTGGAATTTCAAGGCATCCTAGATGTATCAGCTGAGTTTGTCATTGTGGTGCTGATAGAAATTTCATTTGCAGAAGTAGTTAGATCTGGAGCTGAAGATGTGTTACTTGAAGGTCTTCTTAGCTCAAATCTTGGGTCAGGATCACCTGTAGGTAAGATTTTTGCAGATCCTGAAATAGTCTCACAAGATTTGTTAAGACAGTTGGTAACAAAATCAAGATCAAACAGCCAATCAGGACCAGAACCAGCCACACAGGGTGTGTCTTCATTAAAAGTCACATTGGCAGACTCCTCAACAATTCTAGTTCTGAGCTTGTATACTCTATAACCCTTAGCTTGGAAAGAGTATCCAATAAAGTGTCCATCATTTGATTTCTCAGCAAACTTGGCAATTTGATCTTTGGTATTCAAGATGGTGCAAGGACATCCAAAAGACCTGAGAAAACAATGAAAGTTTTCCTCTTATGCTAAAGTTCATAAGGAGTCTTTCCATGAGTTTTAACCACTAAAAATCTATTTTGTACATAGCAGGCAGTGTTGACTGCCTCTACCCAGAAGGTGATGGGCAGCTTAGAGTCAGATAGCACGGTTCTTGCAGCTTCAATCCGTGTCCTGTTTCTCTTCTCAGCAACACCATTTTGTTGAGGAGTCCTAGGAGCACTATATTGTCTTGTAATACCCTTTTCATCACAAAATGTATCAAGGATTTGGTGCTTGAATTCAATTCCTTGATCACATCTTATGGTTTTGACCTTGTGATCAGATTGATTCGCAATCTTTAGGATGAAATTCTTCAAAATCTCAGGAGTCTCATCCTTAGTTTTAAGGAAGAAGACCCAAGTGAATCTTGTAAAGTCACCTGTGATCACTAAACAATAAGATGTCCTTTCTAAACTCACTACACTGGTGGAGCCAAAGAGATCCATATGTAACAAGTGTAGGGATGTAGTGATGGGGTTTCTTTAGGCTTATGAGATACCTTATGTTCCTTCCCATTCAGGCATGCAACACAATGACCATCACTTGTAAACTCTTTCTTTAGCATTCCAGTTACCAAATCATTCTTAATCAATTTATTCATATTCTTAAAGTTTACATGGCACGTTCTTTTATGCCATAGGAAAGACTCATCACTATTGGTTTTAGACAAAAAGCATGAAACTTCTCCAGAGGGAGATGTTTCTTGCAAGTCCATCATGTACATGTTCCCTTTCCTGGGCCTCTAAGCAGAATATGTTCATGAGGAATGAGCACCCCGGCTTAAGAACAATACACTCATGCTCAGTAAAGAGCATGTTATGACTCTGATCGCAAAATTGAGATACACTCAGAAGATTGTATCCAAGCTCTTTGACAACGTATACCTTTTAAATGCTGACCTTACCATTTGTGAGCTTGCCCCTTCTAGAAATGTAACCTCTTTCATCTCCTCCAAAAGCAACTAGCCCTCCATCAGTCCTTTCAACGTTCTAGAGTAGTGACCTATTGCCTGTCATGTGCCTGGAACAGCCACTGTCAATGATCCAGACATTCTTATTTGTCTTGAGCTTTCCTTTCACAAAGAAAATGATTAGTTACATTTGGAAACCCAAGCCTTACTTGTCGTGGGCTCATTAAGATAAATAGAAGGTAATGCAATAGTAATAGATCCTAGAGTTGTGCTATGAGAATCTTGAGTTGTTGTTGATATAGACCATCCAGTCACTTGGTCTTTTTTGACTTCCACACCACCTTTGGAAGTTTGGACTTCACCTTCAACACTTCGGAAGCTTTTGAGACTTCGGAAGTTTTGATGAATGGACCTACAGAAGATTCTGCAAACACTGCAGCAGACTTTAGTGCTTCGGAAGTATTCCTTCCTTTTGAGACCAAATTTACTTCTGAAGGCAATTTTCCACTTGCCTTCTTCTTAGTTTTAGAGCTTCCGAAGGAAACGGATTTTCCTTCCGAAGCTTGAATCTTCTTGGAACTCTTGAAAGTCCTTGTCTTGGTCATGTGAAGAGTACCTTTAGGATTGTGTGGACAATCCTTAGCAAGATGAGCTGTACTTTCACACATGACACACTTTATTTTCTTCTTCCCAAGAGCCTTCTGCTGAGAACAAGACTGACTTTGATCACATTCCTTCTCCACCTTCATCTTTGCAGATGCTGAGACAATCCTTTTGGGCAAAGAGCTGTTCTTGGAGTTGGATGGTCCAGGCTATGTAGCAGTGGTACACAACAGATCAGCCTTCTTCTTGGTGCTGAGATGATTTGAACATGAACTAGAACTCTTAATAGTAGAGTTTATGTTGATGTCTTCAGTCTTCACTACTTCAAACCTTGTAGAGATAAAAACTTGTTTCTGCTTAGAGTCAAATGTAGCCTTGATGTCTTGAGCCTTCCTAGCTTTTCTTTAGCTCTTTCGGATCAAGTTCTTTCACATTGACTTGGTCATCACAGTCTTCTTCTTCTCCTTAGAAAAATATTGGCCCTTCTTAGAATCCTCCTTTTAACTCTTCTCATAGGAATTCTTCACTATCACTTCTTATCCTCTTCATTCAAAGGATCTATGAGAGGAAGCTCATCTTTAGAAGTTCCACACTTGGGTGATCTTACAGATAAGATTATGTGTGGAGGAGTTATCTCACTGGATCTCAGTCCCTGCTTATTTTGATAGCACACCTTGTTGTATAGGGATGAGGATATCATGTTCTTGAAGGTCTCTTCTTCAAGAACACACTTTTCCGCCCTTGCTTTACTGATCACAAGCTCAACCTGGCACTCAGTCAGCTTAGTTATAAAATCCTTGATCTGAGTCCTAAAATTTGTATGCTCATGTTTTAGAACTGAAATGGTTTTCTCTAACTCCTTTATCTTTAGTTTATAATCACTTTCAGACTTTCTAAAATTAGCTTTTAAGATGTTTAAGGACTCAAGATCGGATCTCATTACTAAGTTGTAGGACCTGTATTTGTTAACTGTAGCAATGCATTTAGGGGTACAGAGATGTTTCAATACCTTGGCGTCATCATGATCTGCCATCAGTGCTTGGTTTGGAGAAGCATCTTCCACCTGAAAGCTCCAGAAAGCCTCCTTCTTCAATAGCAACCGCAGCTTACAGCTTTGGCTTCTCATTCTGGGTAGCCTTCTTAGTGTAGTTTGGTTTGGATTATGCTTGGCCATTATTTGTTCTTGGTTCCTTACACTCCCTAGCAAAGTGGCTCATCAAGTTATAGTTGTAACACTTGACTTTGCTTTTGTCCAGTCCAAACTTTCCACTGGTTGCATTGCTAGGGAACTTCCTTCTAGTCCGCTTGTAGAACTTCTTGGCTCTGTGAGTGAGAAGAGCCATATACCAGACTATTTCCATGTACTCATGATCATCTGGATGGATACAGTCTAGGTCTTCAGGGTGAAAAAAGAGCTGCCATAACTTTCATTAGAAGACACAAAGGCTTGAGAAAACTTGTCTCTTGGAATGGGCTCCCTTGAGTGTAGTTCCCCCTTGCTATCTCAGGGAAGGTGATGAAATGACCCTTTTGTCAGGGTAGCATATGATATGATGTTGGGGTTCTATGCTATCCCTTTCAATCACATGAAGAGCTGAACCCATTTGATTGTTGGAGTTTTAAGATTAACCTTGCATTTTCATCTCCATCTGGTAGCCACTAAGAATCCTATACAACTCTATCAGAGTGAGTGTTTTAAGGTTCTCATTTCTCTTGATAACCACACAGTAGTGTGTCGATTGCCTAGGAAGTGAGGACATTTATTTCCTTACAATGTCTTCGTTTTCAAGAGTAACTCCTCCGTCCACTAGGGTATCCACAATCTCAACATACCTGAAACATTGTTGAGTCATGATCTCACCTGCTTTGAAGGTGAAATTTTCAAACTGCTGCTTCAGGAGATCCTTCTTGTTCTCTTTTGCTTCAAAGGAACCCTCATACATCAGTTTCAATGCATCCCACAGTTGCTTAGCTGTTTTGCATTTCTTGAAACCTCTGTACTCAGAGTTTGGAAGAGCAGTCTGAAGGGCTGTCATGGCTTTCTGGTCAATCTCTACTCTCTTTCTCTCTTCATCTAAGTAGTTAGCCACGGCCTTGGGGATCATACCACCACCAGTAGCAGAGGGGGTGCTTGCTATGTAAGGTCCATTTTCAACAGACTCTCATATTCTTGAGTCTAGAGACCTAATGAAACCTTCCATTCTTTGGAACCAGGTGTCAAAGTCATCAAGAGTGATCAGTGGGGACTTGTTCATGGTTCCAGTTTCCATATCAGTTTTGGAAATCAAGCTCGATAGCCCTTGTAACCGGTGCTTAACGTAATTAAAACAACCCTTAAGGTTCGAATTCGCCTCCCAAACGGTTAGAAACTGATATTTCGAGTTAAATTCTAAGGGTTCCACGTTTTTTTGGCCTCGCCGGAGCTCGGTCGGAGCTCGGCGACTTCATGGCCGGAAAACGGCCTAAAGGGAGAAAGAGGGACTGAGTTTCAATTATTTGCAACTTTGGTCCCTATAGTTTTCGTTTTTATTATTTTATGCTTAAACTTTATTTTCAAAGTTTCTAAATTGACAATAAGGCCCCCTTGACTTCTTAAACCCAAGTTATAAACATCTTTTAACTTTAATAACTTCTACAAAATTATTATTATTATTGTTACAATTACTATTATTATTATTATTATTATAATTATTATTATTATAACTTGCTATTATTATTAGTATTATTAATAACATAATTATTACTCTTATAAATAGTTATTATTTTTATTATTTTTATGATTATTATTATGTTCAATTTAATAGACAAACTTTAATCTTTTTACATTAAGGAATTAGTGACCACCTAATAGATAAGCACAAATAGCCCACAAGTTTCATGAAAAGCATTAGTAGTCCTTACAAGAATAAACAAGGTTAACTATTAGCTAACCAAAATTACAAGATGTTACTGTCTCCCCTACTTAAAACAATTTCGTCCCAAAATTAAGAATGAACTAGGCGAACAAATGCGGGTATCTCTCCTTCATATGATCCTCACGTTCCCAAGTGAACTCAGCTCCACACTTGTTCTCCCAACGAACCTTGACGATTGGAGTAGTTGTGGTTCTCGTCTTCTCATAATACTATCTATAATTTCAACAGGTTTCTCAACAAAGTGCAATGACTCGTCGATCTGGATGTCTTCCAATGGAACAAGCAGACTCTCGTCGGCCAAACACTTTCTCAAATTTGAGACATGAAACACAGGATAAACTCCACTAAGGTCAGAAGGTAGTTCCAGTTTATAAGCCACCTTCCCAACCTTTTTCAGGATTTTGAAAGGTCCTACAAATCTTGGAGCTAGTTTACCCCTCTTTCCAAAGCGAACAACACCTTTACACGGTGACACCTTAAGAAGAACCATGTCGCCAACTTGGAACTCCAATGCCTTACGACGCTTATCGGCGTAACTCTTTTGTCAACTACTTGCCACTTCAAGGTTCTTGCAGATTGTGGAGACTTTATCGGTCGTTTCTTGTATAAGTTCGGGACCAGTGATGAAATTTTCACCAACATCGGTCTAGCAGATTGGTGATCGCCATTTACGACCATACAAAGCCTCGAAAGGTGCCATCTTGATACATGAATTACGAAAATTCCGCGAGCGGTAAATGCGTATCCCAATCACCACCAAAGTCAAGGACACAAAGACGCAGCAGATCCTCGAGAGTTTGGATTGTCTGTTCAGTTTGACCATCGGTTTGAGGATGGTAAGCCGTACTTAAATCCAATTGAGTACCCAAGAGTTATTGCATCAAAGACCAAAAGTGTGAAGTAAAACGAGCATCACGATCGGAAATAATGTGTAAAGCCACGCCATGACGACTCACAATTTCGTCAATGTAGATTCGAGCAAGCCTTGAAACCTTGTATATATCTCGTATGGGTATGAAATTTGTTGTCTTGGTCAAACGGTCAACAATGACCCATATACTATTGTGACCATGAGGTGTATGAGGTAACTTGGTTATGAAATCCATGGATATATGTTCCCATTTCCACATAGGGATTTCAGGTTGCTCAAGTAAACCACTTGGTCGTTGATGCTCGGCTTTGACCCTTGCACACGTGAGACACTTGGAAACATAAGACACGATATCCTTTTTCATTCCAGGCCACCAATATCGACCAAGCAGGTCCATGTACATCTTATCGGAGCCAGGATGAATGGATTATCGGGTTTGATGAGCTTCGTTCATAATGAAGTGTCGAAGGTTATCACGATTCGGAATCCAAAGTCGATTCAAAAAGTAACACATGCCATTCAGTTTTGTCTCCAGTTGTGACCGAATGTTAGGCATCAAATCTTCATCGTTCCCTTCGTCGGTTAGTGCCGCTTGTTAAGCCTCGCGAATGCATAACTCAAGGTCACTATCGATCCTTATGTTTTGAAGCATGATAGTAGCCTTGTTGACATCCACATGAATCTTGGTATCATATTCTCCTAGTGTATCAACCATTACCTTCGATCTCGAATTCTTGGAGCGAGACAGTCTTGTTGTGGACCTTGCGACTCAGCGCATCGGCTACAACATTCGCCTTTCCAGGGTGATTGCGAATGTCGCAGTCGTAGTCGCTAATCAACTCAATCCAAAGTCTTTGTCTCATGTTGAGATCCTTTTGGTTGAATACATGTTGGAGACTCTTATGGTCGGTGTAGACTATACATTGCATCCCATATAGACAGTGTCGCCAAATCTTCAATGCAAAAACCACAACACCAAGTTCAAGATCGTGAGTCGTGTAGTTCACTTCATGAACCTTCAATTGCCTCGACGCGTATGCTATAACTTTGCCTTGTTGCATGAGAACACAACCAAGACCTTGATTAGAAGCATCGCAATACATGGTAAAGTCATCATTTCCATCGGGAAGTGTGAGAATAGGAGCGTTACACAACTTGCGTTTTAATGCCTCGAAAGCCTCTTCTTGCTCGGGTCCCCATTCAAAAAGTCGATTCTTTTGATTAGCGCCGTTAGGTTTAGAAATCTTTGAGAAATTTGCTATGAACCTATGGTAATATCCCGCTAAGCCCAGAAAAGAACGAACCTCGGTTGGGGTTGTGGGAACACACAAATTATTCACGGCTTCAATTTTAGCAGGATCAACGTGAATTCCTTGGCTATTCACCACATGCCCTAAGAATTGAACCTCCTCCAACCAAAATTCACACTTGGAAAACTTGGCGTATAATTGCCCCTTTTTCAAAAGTCCAAGAACTTGTCGCAAGTGCGTCTCGTGATCAATTTTCATCTTGGAATAAATAAGATTGTCATCAATGAACACGATCACGAACTTATCCAAATACGGTTTACATACTCGATTCATGAGATCCATGAACACGGCAGGTGCATTGGTCAAACCAAAAGGCATGACCATGAACTCGTAGTGTCCATATCGAGTACAAAAGCGGTTTTTGGAATGTCATCATCATGAACATGTAGTTGATGATACCCAGAACGTAGATCGATTTTTGAGAATTGAGTTGCTCCTTGAAGTTGATCGAAGAGATCATCGATTCGAGGAAGAGGGTGTCGGTTTTTATAGTAAGCTTGTTGAGTTCTTGGTAATCAATGCACATACGAAATAAATCATCCTTCTTCTCACAAACAGTATAGGTGCACCCCACGGTGATGAACTAGGGTGAATAAAACCCTTATCGGTCAACTCTTGCAATTGACTAGCTAGTTTTTGCATTTCAGACGGTGGAAGAGGATAAGGTGATTTAGCCACAGGGTTTGCACCAGGGATTAAATCAATCTTGAACTTAACCTCTCGCATGGGAGGTAACCCTTTAAGATCCTTGGGAAAAACCTTAGGAAAATCCCGCACGACAGGAATGTCTTTCAACTCCTTACCCGTGGCTTTCGTATTAACTACATATGCCATGAAAGCCATGTAGTTTTTACTTAAGCACTTACGGGCCTTGATGCAAGACATGAGTTTGAGTCTTTGGATGATTTCTCCCCAAAGACCTTCAAAGTATCGCCGGTCGGTAAGGAATTCGGATACACTTCTCAAAGCATAGAATTTCCGCACAATGATTGGCTAACCAATCATACCAATGATAACATCAAAGCTTCCCAATTGCATAGGAATAAGGTCGACGAAGAACTCGTGTTCGTTAAGGCTTAAGGTGCAGTCACGTATTACGACGTCAACGACGATAGATTTTCCATTGGCGACCTCGACCGTGAAAGATCTTTCCAGGTTAACACGCTGTTTAGAAAGTATAGGCTCGAATTCCAGGGACACGAAACTCCTCTAGGCACCCGAATCAAACAATACGGAAGCATAATGACTATTTACAAGATACATACCTGTTTGGTAATAATCCATTATTGGTATGATGAACACAGATAGAAACTTTTATAAGAAAAGAAACGATTTAAAAGGAGTTCAACAATGTACCATTCACCACGTCGTTGTTGGCTTGAGCTTGGTTGGCATTGATATTGACAGCCCTTCCACGAGCCGGTGGCACAGTTCCCGCATTGCGAGGACATTGCGGACGAATATGACCAGGCTCACCACAGTTATAGCAGGTTCGGTTGGTAAGCATGGCAGTGTTGTTTGGCGCACGAAGACAAGTAGTCACCAAGTGTCCATACTTCCCACACAACGAGCAGACTCGGCATGGAATGTTGCTTCAATGATGGTACTTGCATGTGCTACACATAGGATGTGGACCAGCATAAGCTTTAGCCATGGGAGCTTGATTCGCAACCATCATTTGTTTTTAAGGAGCATTTGGGGTGGTCATAGCATAGTTGCGCGTCGGGGTGAACTTACGCTTTTTGTTTTGAGAAGATGACTCGGCCCTTACCTCCTTTGTTGCCTCGGGTGTCACATTCGTAGTGAACTTGGAACCCTTTGCCGACATAGTGCCAGCTCTTATATGATTCTCGGTGAGCTGTGCAGTTATAGTATCGCTCCTCCAAAGTTGTGGGCCTACTACCCACCACGGCATCTTGAATTTGAGGCGGCACCCCCTTGATAAATTTCTCAATGTTACGGGGCATGGTGTCCACCATGTGTGGTAGGAGCATACTCAACTCATGATGCCAGGTGGAATAAGCCAAGTGATTCCCACCATCTTGTTTGAGGTTCCAGAACTCCTCCTCCAGCTTTTGCAATTCGCTCCTCAGGCAGAACTTTTGGATCATGATATCCTTAAATTCTTCCCAGGGCAACGCCATTGAAACCTCAGTTCCACGGTTTCTCTTTTCACTATTCCACCAAGTTAGTGCTCGTTGTTGAAGAACACTTGTGGCATAGCGAACCTTGAACTCGTCGGGGCACTCGCTAACAATGAATGTGTTTTCCATACTTTCAAACCACTCGGAAGACCAGTGGCTCCTTCTTTTCCACTAAAACTAGTGGGTTTGCACGAGATGAAGTGTTTGAAGGTGCAAATACGATTGTTCCCGTTTTGGTTGTTGCTATTCTCTCCATGACCATTTCCATTGTTGCTGGAGTTGGTCATTAAAGTGACATTGAGTTCGATAACCATGGTCGGGATGACAGCAGCCATTTGTCGGGCGATCATGGCGGCTAGCTTACGATTGGAACTTCCACGCTTTCCATGATGACGAGACATGCTGGAATATGCAAAATGAGTTAGACACGAGAAATAGAATAACAAGGATTATAATTCAACAAGGATAAGACAAGGGTTGTAAGGCACTTGGAATGGTTCCATTTGGTAACGCATTACCATTTGGAAACATTGACACGTCAAGGTAAGTTGACCCATTCGCCTTAGAAGTTTGTGCATGTTGACCATAATTTATCACTCATCCCAGAAATCCCCAGGTAAGCATAACTAGTCCCGTAGGATTTATGCGATATGCTTGCCTTAGCCCGGGGGCCTTTTGCCAGGAAATCCAGAATACAGGTGTCTATGTGTCACACAAATTTCTTTGGCTCATGAAATCAAAACCTTGATGAGATTTATATAGATTAGACATAACGTCTAAATATCCAAATCATAAGCATAAGCATAAGTTCCCACGTGTTGACGAGAATAAGATTAAGAGATTTCATGCTCGGGGAGAGTCAAAGAGTCAAAGTTAAGTTTAGGGAGACAAGTAACAATGTTTAGGCAATCCTATGCTAAGGCATCAAATTGCACATAAGAGGGCATAGCAATATGTAACATGTAAACTATATATTTACAAGATAGAATTATATTTCTATAAGGTTCATGCACACTATAGTCTAGGTCACCATTTCTAATAACCTAGATCCCTATAGTTATGGGCTCTGATACCAATCTGTCACACCCCAACCTTGACGGCGGAAACGTCGAGGAGTGAGAGTTAAGATCGTTCACAGCCACATAATGCTATTAATAATCCCAAATATATATATTAATCATAAATTTCCAATTGTACCATTACAATCATAAGTCTCAAAGAAATTAAAATAAACATAACAAGTCATTTTATTTCATTTATTTATCTAGGTCCAATCCTAGATGTGTGAGCTTCAAAGAGTAGAAATCAAGCTTGAGTATTTCCTGAAACATGTTAAAAATAAAAGGGTCAATAATAATGTTGGTGAGATTTCCATAGTTTGTAATACATAAGTATATAAAAGATGGCAATTCATGTTGTAAATTAGAGAACAAAGTAAACTAGGGATGTAAGACAGAAATGCGCAATTAACCTCGACAAAGTTTTACAAGTCTCAAACGTTTAAAAGTATATACGATTAGCTAAGTGTACTTGGATCAACCAAGCAGGATTTTCTGGCCCATAGATCTATGACTTCGCTAGGCTAGCAATAGTTAATGATTGTACATATATTCGACATTACATGGTAGCTACAAGGTTCAACTAACTACAACATACATGTGAAATGACATAAGTTTACATGAATCAAACGTGTTTACAAGTGCAAAGTTTATAATGTAACATGTTTCATCGTAAAGTGTGAAAGTATAAAAAGGGGGCATAAAAATACTCACATGATCAAATGTATATAAGTGACGATTAATATGAATAATAAGCAATAATTCCAACGAAGTTCTTCACAAGGTACCTGAGTGTGAATATATTTACAAGATTTAGATTAATGATTTAACATGATTTAGGGTTTCGATGGGAATTTGGGGTTTTAATATTTAGATAACGCTACTTAGTGAGATCTTATATATATTTTAGTCCAAGAACAATATCATGTAAGAAATTTTTAAAGAAATATAAGCCTTTATAACAATTTTGTAAATTTAACTTATAAAATATATAATTTCTAACCATGATTAATCCAAAAATATAAAATGTTTAGTGTCCAAATAATCATTAAATGATTCAAAAGAAAATATTATATAAAGTCTATTTTTACATGATTAAACTAGGCAAAATATTTGTTAATTCTTATTTTATAAGAAAATTGTTAAGGTAATTATAGAAATAATTTATATAAAATAATAGGATAGTTTTAAAAATAACCAAAGTTTACAAAACATTTTTTTAATAATTTTTAGAAAATTTTATATACCTTTTTAAAGGCTGAAAAGCCAAAAAAAAATATATGGAGGTCGTCGGGTTCGAACCCGGGACCTCTAGTACAGAATATGAGTGGGGAACCAGTGCACCAAGGCTCTCAGTCGTGGTTAAAAGCCTGTTTTAAAAACCTAAAAACACCAAGAACCAAATCCCCTCAAATCGCATAACCCTAGGTTCAATCGTCCCCAAATTGAAGCATCAAATGATGTTTTTAAACAAACCATGTTAGGCTTTTATTCCCCTCCCAAAACCGAGTATATACATGTCTTAAATTACCTGGTTAGAGATGGATTCGATGGTGAACAAGTAGGGGAACAGGTCACAACTTATAACGAATCAATGGGCGTCAAAACGTTGAAGATAATCGAATTAACTTCTCGGGTAGCTTTAAACAATGTTCAAGATGCAAGCCCTCTAACATTCGTGGTTAGCAGGCTCGTATGGTGGTGTTCGAGTGGGGTGCGGGTTGCGATATAGAGCAGGATTGAATTAGTTTAATTTTGTGTTTTCAGATGCAATTGAGTGTCGCAACCAATTAGAATTAGATAAACGTTCAATTTGGTTTATTTAATTGAGTTATTATTGGTGTTTAATGCCCGAACGTTGGGTGTTTGATACCCGTAGGTTACTCGAGCTCGATAGCCCTTGTAACCGGTGCTTAACGTAATTAAAACAACCCTTAAGGTTCAAATTCGCCTCCCAAACGGTTAGAAACTGATATTTCGAGTTAAATTCTAAGGGTTCCACGTTTTTTTGGCCTCTCTAGAGCTCGGTCGGAGCTCAGCGACTTCATGGCTGGAAAACGGCCTAAAGGGAGAAAGAGGGACTGAGTTTCAATTATTTGCAACTTTGGTCCCTATAGTTTTTCGTTTTTATTATTTTATGCTTAAACTTTATTTTCAAAGTTTCTAAACTGATAATAAGGCCCCCTTGACTTCTTAAACCCAAGTTATAAACATCTTTCAACTTTAATAACTTCTACAAAATTATTATTATTATTGTTACAATTACTATTATTATATTATTATTATATTATTATATTATTATTATTATTATATTATAATTTGCTATTATTATTAGTATTATTAATAACATAATTATTACTCTTATAAATAGTTATTATTTTTATTATTTTTATGATTATTATTATGTTCATTTAATAGACAACTTTAATCTTTTTACATTAAGGAATTAGTGACCACCCAAATAGATAAGCACAAATAGCCCACAAGTTTCATGAAAAGCATTAGTAGTCCTTACAAGAATAAACGAGGTTAACTATTAGCTAACCAAAATACTAGATGTTATATCAGGTTCCTTCCTAACATACCATTAATTTTAGAAAACCATAACAATTACTGAAGTTTCCGAACAAATAAAAGGGAACCCGCAAATGATCAGAAAGTTAAAGTGATATGGTTTCTAATAACCATTTCTAGTTCATTAGCCATGGATTTATAATGAAGACTGGTTTCGCGAATGAAAGTTAATCATACGGTTTTTCAACTTTGTATGACGATCACAATCACAAACCATAAATTTATAACTTCCCGTTCAAATGTAGATGCTACCCATCACTAGTTTTCCCAACACCACCCTAACATTAACATAATATTTATCACACCATTAGTTCATCACAAATTACATAAGTTTCATCCGATTAGGATGATAAAAAGAGTTTAGCTTATAATGAGCTTGAACATAACAACATATAACAAAGAAGATAGATACGTAATCATCGGTGAAATGAAACAATCAAACCGATAATCCACAATGGATGGCGTTTAGACGATTCCGAGCTTCTTCCAATTGTTGTATGCACCTCCTGAGCCTCCAAATGATCTTGAAATCTTGATTGCTGAGAGAGTTCTGCAGAGTAACTCTCCCACCAAAGCTTGCCAAAATGGTGAACTTAGGCTTCTATTTATAGGCTTTCCGGAGTGTTTAAGCATGGCCCCGTGCCTAAAAGGCACAGCCCCATGCTAGTACAATGCTTACGAAAGTTGGTCGGCTCGTACATGCAGGTTATGTCGGGCACGACCCCATGCTAAATGTGGCACGACCCCATGTTGGTGGTGGGGCACGACACCGTGCCTAAACGGAACGGCCCCATGTCTACTTTTAGGGAACATTACTTTTTGTCCTGTCAGATGTCCAAACATGGGGGTGTGTTAATTTAGCACGGGGTGTGTTCTTGGCAAAGCATGGAGGCATGCTTAAAGAGGCACGACCCCATGCTTGGACTCCAAAGCTCAGATTACTTCAGTTTCTTGCTAAATATGCTTCTTTTGTCCATCTTGCCCTTTTAAACACCTGAAAACACAATTTAAGACTTTTAAGTACATTTTCCTCATTTTAAGGAAGATATTAAGGAATAATTGATGTGCTTTTGATAGGATTTTTATGTATAATTTGGAGCACATCAAACATCCCCACACTTGAACTTTGCTTGTCCTCAAGCAAAAATCACTTAAAATGACAAATCCACCAAAAACCAAATAAAACAAATTATAAACATGTCTTTTGAGAAATACGCAAGTAAACATTAATTTCATCCAAATATAAATATTCTAAGCATATGTAAAATGATATCCTAGCAAGCAATAGGTTAGTAAAGATTATAATCATGCAAAAATCCACACTTCTCACAAGGTGCACTCACACTCGGCTCAATATATGGAGTCATAATCAATATTAAGTATGACTAATACACTCAATTGCCTAGTATGAATACGTGTGAAATCATAAGCTTGTTAAGGGATCAAATCTCCACCTACTTAGATATTTACTTGCATAAATCATTAGGTCTTTGATGGGTTGTAATTTGGCTGGGGCT
Organism: Flaveria trinervia; assembly: GCA_025506515.1. Lineage (NCBI taxonomy): Eukaryota > Viridiplantae > Streptophyta > Magnoliopsida > Asterales > Asteraceae > Flaveria > Flaveria trinervia. Next base: position 43,959,400 of record CM046444.1, read on the forward strand.
CGGGTATGGAATATTTGGAAAAGTTGGCTAATTGCTAAAGACGATGGTCTTGGCTTATTTTTCTAACATAAACCACAAGGAAAGCAATAAAGGTTCCCTATACAATACTTCAAGCTAGAAGGGATATGCTAGCTTGAGGACTCATTTAAGGTCAAATTGTCAAGACCATATTTTGTTTTCAAGAATCGTACTTCACTTTTACCTGAAGATACACAAAACTTTCCTTTCTCAAGGATTGTTTGACTTGAAGCCTAATAGCACCCAATCGGATTAGTTCTGAGTATTCGTATTGAGATTCAGTTTGATTCTTTTTGCATTTTCCATTATGAGACTAATTTCCACTATTCGAGCATCTTTCATATCTTTTTGCCCGTCTCTTTATAGCACTTTTTGAAATTCCACAAAATGGCGGAACTTTCCTTTTTTCGCCATTTCTTTCTTGCATCAAACGTGAGATTGAAAATTTGTTCGCGGATTTCCGGGGAAGTCCCGGTTTTGCGTGATGAAGGCAACAAAGCAAATTGAAACCAATAGAATGCATTCCAGTTCTTTAAGGTCTGCCGGTAAAAGACCCATTTTTGTTAACATAAGCCAAAAACGTGTCTTTAATGAAAACGGGTTTTGTAGAAGGCTTTTGGTTAAGTGACTTGGCGGCTCGGGTGATTGAAAGATAAAAAACGTTTAAGCTCTACGGGGCTCACTATGGTTGACGTTCGGGTAAGGAAAATTAAAGACCATGGTTGGGGCTCGAATGGTTAAGGTTTCCTAGTGCCTAACTTATTTTTATGCAACAAATACTAATTAAGGTCTTGAAATGCATACCCAAAGCAAGTTCTAATTACACGTATCATATGACACCCTCAATTAAATCCAGAATGAAAGTAGATTTGCAATTTTGCAAAAGCTATTTAAGGCTCAAAAATAAAATCGCATATGGATGGAATTGGGTAGTAGTGCTTCATTTTACATGATTTAATATTTTACTAGATTAGATTATTGCTTTTAAGGATATCACAAAAAAACATTTTCAATTTTATTTGGACGTCATGAGTTTACTTCTTTATTTCCCAAAAGCGTATATTTATAATTTGGTTTATCAAAAATTTTATTTTTGGTTTCTTGTCACAAAAATTACTTGGTAAGTGATCTTCTCTTAAAATTTTTAAATTTGGACCTTTTTAGCAAAGTCAAATGCATTACTCCCATCCCCACACTTAAAATTCACATTGTCCTCAATGTGATTAATATATCAAGATCGAGAAAGGGTAATGAAATAACTCCCCTAGGAATGATGAAATTTTCAGCTGTGTTTGGTTGGCCTCGCGTTGTTAGAATCCTCGGTATCACTTGAAATGTCACCAATTTATTAAAAGCGTTAAAGTACTAAACACACAAAATAAAAACAAAATGGCATAAATTAAAAGATAGATTGGCATAAAACAACTGTGCCAGGTCCCTGAAAATGATATGGTTTTCAAGGGCTTTGTGGGGGAATATCCCCCCACTCATGGTACATTCGGTTCCTATTGTATGTGACATTGTTACTGTTGGACCAAAAGAACCAATGAGCCTGATCAGAAAATCCTCTAAGTCCCACAGACATCACAACAACTGCTGAAGACCTGATCAGTTGTTTGACAAAGTCTGAAGACTTCAATAGCTGAAGACTAAAGTACTGAAGACTTCAATAGCTGAAGACCAAAGTCTGAAGATCAACAGCTGAAGACTAAGTACTGAAGACTTCAACAGCTGAAGACTAAAGTACTGAAGACTTCAATAGCTGAAGACTAAAGTACTGAAGACTTCAACAGCTGAAGACTAAGTACTGAAGACTTCAACAGCTGAAGACTAAAGTACTGAAGACTTCAATAGCTGAAGACCAAAGTCTGAAGATCAACAGCTGAAGTACAAAGACTGAAGACATCAGCTGATGACAACAGCTGAAGTTCGAGTACAAGTACTGAAGCCTTCAGAGTTTGTTACCACAACTGAAGAAGCATTCTTCAGTTGTTGTGATGGTTTCCTTTTCAGTAGTTTTCTTTTTGTTTTAGTATTTGTAAAACGACTAAAGGGCATGTTCTTCAGTCGTTGTAGTTTCAGTAGTTTTCTTTTCAGTAGTTGTAGTGACAGTTAACACTTAGTATTTTTGTAAGAAGATGTCAGCTGTTTTGACATCTTCAGTAGTTGTGTTAACTTTCAGTAGTTTGAATAATTCTGTTAGATGTCATTATCAAATGACATCAGCAGACGTCACATCTCCTATAAGGAATGTTCCACCACGACATTCCTATATAAGGGATGATTGACCTGATTGTATGTGTGACATTTGGCCACCACGAAAGCGCGTATTGAATGAAACATTTGATTTGCAGAATTCTTTCTATAATCGTTTGTTCTTATTTTGAATATCAACTGTATTCTTGTGAATTGTCTAAATTCTTTGCTTGATTTCCACTGCAATACTCTATAATCAATCAAACGTAAATCACTGATCCTAACAATTGGTATCAGAGCAGGTTAATCATTGATCGATCTAACAATTGATCATTGAAACTGCTAATCGATATCTGCATTTTATTGAATTGGCATATTTGCAAGAATCAGTCATAGTTAAATTGAATTTCTGCCACTTTCATTTTATTGCTTTCTGTTTTCTCTTGGTTCATTTTGGTTGTTGTGTTCTGTTCTAAATCTGTTAAACTTAATTTATTTTGGTTGAATCTGAGAATGACTACTCCTTCTAATGACCCTCACAATACTGGTTCTTCAACCAAGCCTCCGATGCTGGTTAGGACTGAGTATAACATACAGCAACGAAGATGCTTCATCACCTGTCTGTTAACAGTTCAGGTTATTGGACATCAGTGGTACATGGTCCACATAAGCCTATGGTGAACAATCCGGAAACCAATCAAATGTTTCCGAAGAGGAAGGAACAATACCCAGATGAAGATCGGAAACTGTTTGAGATTGATGCTAAAGCCCATGGAATTCTGGCCATGGCACTGCCGAATGAAATCTATTCAGGGCTTATGCATCGTGAAACTGCTCATGACCTCTAGAATGCACTGAGGGAACAATTTGGTGGAACTGATGAGGTCTTAGCAAACAACAGAGAAATCCTTGCCCAACAATATGAAACATTCTCTCATAGGAAGGGTGAGACACTGACTCAACAGTTGAGTGTTTTTCTTGTTTGATCTCTGAGCTAAAAATGGTCAAACACGAATATACCAATAGCCAGATGAACAACAGATTCCTTAGATCACTGCCTGAGAGATGGGACACATACACTATTGTCCTACGCTCCAGTGCAAATCGATAAACTATCTTCACCTAACTTCATGGGAAACTGCTTACATTTGAGAAAGAGATAGAGCAGAAGGAAACTGGCATCATCAGGAAGCACTGATGACTTTGTACCAGGAAACACTGCCTTGTTGGTCATGTGTCAGAATATGCTTACATCTGAAAGTAATTATGATGCATATAGATTTCTCTTCAAACAGTTCAGATCATGCATTCGTTGGTGTTGATAGTCACTTAGGCTGTAATAGTGACAATTTAACCTGCTCTGATACATTGACAGGATCAGTGATCACAAGTTTGATGTATCAGAAATAAAGCAGCGGAATACAAACACGAATTAGACAATTGTAGCAAGCAATCGATACTTGTAGCGTTGAGATCGCATACGATTATAGGAGAGAATATGAATTTCTGATTTCTAGGAATGTTTATAGATGTAGAATATTTCTAATTGAATCAATCAATCATTCCATTCAATTGCTCATATCACTCTATGATTACAATGGTTGTCACTCCTTATATAGAGTGCAACAGTCACTGCTGTTATCACGGAAAGTGACAACTGGCAGATCCAATACAGAAATAACTAAATCTTAACAAACTACTGAAATGTTCACAACTACTGAGAACATATCAGCAAGTAAGTACAAAATATAAAACTACTGAAACTACAACGACTGAAGAACAAGCTCTTCAGTCGTTTTACAAAACTACTGAAAAAGAAAATAAAACTACTGATATCACAACTAGAAGAAGTACTCTTCAGCAGTTGTGACAAACTACTGAGGCTTCAGTACTTGATCTTCAGACTTTGACCTTCAGGCGTTTCATCAGCTGATGACTTCAGTAGATATCATCAGCTGATGTCTTCAGTCTTTGTCTTCAGACTTTGTACATCAGTTGTTGATCTTCAGTACTTGTGAACTCTTCAGCTGTTGTACTTCAGTACTTTGGTCTTTCAGCTTCAGCACTTGTGTTCTTCAGCTGTTGTACTTCACACTTTGGTTTTTCAGCTTCAGCACTTGTGTTCTCAGCTGTTGTACTTCAGCACTTTGTTCTTCAGCAGTTAGGTCTTCAGCACTTGATCTTCAGCTGTTGAGTCTTCAGCACTTGTCAAAATACTGATGAGGCTTTCAGCAGTTGTTGTGATACCGTGTGGGACTTAGAGTTTTCTGATCTTGGCTCATTGGTTCTTTTGGTCCAACAAACTCCCCCTGAACCAATGCAGCCAAAACCTCTAACTTATTTATACTCCCACTTATTGATGGCAAAATGTTGGTCTTTTTCCTTCTTGATCAGTAAAGAAGATGACCCATATACGCTCCGGCCTGGGAAGAACCTCAAATATTTGTTTGGCAGAGTATGAATGGGAACTCTGTTTTGGGGAACTGGACACAGAGTTGTTATCCCATTCATGAGATTCACTTCCCCATAATGAGTCTGTACGACTCTCTTGTGTAGGCCTCAAGGAAGGTGATTTGTTCCTCCATGGTTAGCTCTTCAGCACCTCCTTCAAACAATGATTCCGGCCCATAATACTCAGACAGGTATTTGGCCTGTTTCCCATTCTTTAGCTCCACAGTTGTTATTACTCTGTAAGCAAACTCATCCGGGTGATTACCCTCAAGGAACAACTGGAGCTCATTTTTCCTGACTTCCTCAAGCCTCTTGTAAACTAACCCCTTTTTCACTATTTTGTTTTCCAGCATCTTCTGAGGGTTAGATTAGCTTTGTAGGCCTTCTTGAAGTCTTCTAGGATTTCCCAGGGTGAAACTACAAAGACCAGAGAGATCACTTCATCTACGATCTTTTTCACCTGGCCAATGTATCTCCGAGGTATATTGTTCTTATGAATTCTGTGAGAGACCCTGGGATCAGGCCAAATCCTCACTCTTTCCTTTTGATATTGAAAGGTATGCCTGAGAGTGTAAAGTCTGAGGGCTTGCTCCTTCATATTGATGATGGAAGATGTGGCTGCATAAGCTTTGTCAACTCTCTTCAGCAATTCCTCATCATGCTATTTATGAAGCTCTTCTTCTTCTAGCTTCACTTTAACCATTTGTCTCTGGACTTCAGGAGTAATTGCTGAGGAGTGACTTGTGGCCTTAGGCAACTGAATCACAGCTGATAGCGGCAGCCTGTCTTCATCATCTTCTTCTAGCCTCAATATCCTTCTCTTCTTCTTCAAGGGTATATCATCGGCTATGGGTTTTGAGGGAAAGGGAGTTGGTTTGGTGGGTGTGTTTGGGTGGTTTTGGTGTGGGAATGTTGACAGGCTGTGCTAGCATCCTTGAGGTGAGTGTGGCTTTTGATTGCTTTGCTAGCTCAGTCCTGCTCCCAGCACCCACTTCATTAAAGCTTCAATAACAAGCCCCTTAGTGTATGCTTCAGACGAACAGATCTTGGTGGTGATTGCCAAGATACTGTCCCTGGACCAAGCTTTGATCTCAATCATTGATCTTCCAAGATATTTTGCAATAAATCTTATCATGATTTCTAGCCTTTCTCTTTCTAACACTTCATAACTTGCCCATCTATTCTGGATTTCTTCAATCTCTAGTCGTCGAATCTCAGAGTCAAGTTTGTTGGTGTCATGACCTTGCCTGAACAGCTGATCAATGATGTTGTCCATTGATCTACTGTGTTCGGCATCAGCCTCTTTTATCAGTAGCTCCAAGGCTTTATCTTCAGCAATGTGCTCATCAGCACCTTTCTTTCGCTTGTAGGTGAGCATTGGTTGCTGTTCTTTATCCTTTTGGGCTTGCTTCGCTTCCTTCTTTTCCTCGGATCTTTTCCTCTTCTGTTCTTTCACTGCAGGACTCTCCCCGTTTTGGTTGCATTGGAGGAAGGGGTTGAGACCGCAGAAAGAGTCTTGTGGACAGCAGCATCAACCAGGGGCTGTATGTTGAGGAAAGCCTCTCATCAAGGGCTTTGATCACTATATCAGTGATTATGGGGGTGATGAGAGGGAGGGAATTTTGGAGTGCAGCACAATTTGCTCAGGAGGGTTCTGTTCCTGAGAAGTAGGGCCTGAAGCAGAGGCGGGTGGGTGATTTTGGGGTGGCTCTGTTTGGGAAACCTTCAAGGGAAGGTGCCATCTGTGGGTGTATGAGGGTGGCAGATGGACTTGCATCCTGAGACATCTTGGCCAGCAGCTCTTTGAGTCTGCTAACCTCATCCTCTAGAATGGTGTTTTGAGCAACTACATCGAAGAAGAAGCTCAGGTCATCATCAGTTGATACTGAATCACCTGACCTCCTGCTTAGAGCAGGATGTACATGCACTGGGTGTAGACCAGTTGGTGCATGTGCCCCTTGTGCTTGGTACTGGGGACTTCCAGCCTCAGGACAATGTCCATCATCAGCTGTTGCCTCTAGGGAGGTCTTAGCAATGTTACCAGCCTCACTCTGGTCATGTGCTGAGTCAGAGGAGGTGGCAGCCTCACTAGATATTCTAAGCTCCTTCTCTACACCAGGAGATAGAATGGGAAACCCCTGTGCTGTGGGTTCTCAAGTGCACTGTGTTCCTCCCCCTCAATTGTAGAGGTATTCCCAGTGGAAGTGGTTTCTGGGGAGGGGGTGAGGAGTGCAATTGAGTCAGCACTGTGCAATTATTAAAGTTGGGCTGTGAGGGGCGGTTGTTTGGGGTACAGGGATAGAAGCAGTGTGCACCTGGGGTGGATGGTGCTCTTCAATGGCAATCTCCTCAAGTGAGGAAGATCCCAGATAAGTAGGTGCCCCTTGGGTTGCTGCAGGCTCCTGTTGAGAGGAAGCCTGAGCGGCTGTGGCTGGAGGAGTCATGGTATCCACTAGGGGGTTTGGACTAGTGGATATATCCTGCGTTTGTTGTGCAGGAGCATCCTCAGGGGACTCAATTCCCTGAGTAGCCATTTGGGTTTCTTTTTGGTGGGTTTGGTGGGGACATTGGATTTGGAGGTGGTGGCTGTGGGTTCCAGCTGCGTGGGTTTTCGCAGCTTGGCAGCCAGTTTGAGTGTCCGGTCGGAGTTGTGCCGGGAGTATACTTCCGGCAAAACAGCCGTAGCAGGGACCCCAAGCCAACAAGTCCCTCAGCATTAAGCTGGTCTATTATAATGGCCATGATGAACCGTGGATAGAGTATCCAACGGTTGGCAGTTAGTTTTTGAGCCATATCTTTGAGCTCTGAAAATATTAATTCTGAAAAGTTCAGTGGTTGTTGCTCAAGGATAGAATACATTACTGCTGCCATTTGGTGGACATTTGATCCCAAGACGATGTCTTAGGGGCCAAACATACATTGACCATGTGAAAGATCAGGCGCTCAGCGTCATTAAAGTGTTTCTTCATGATGGTGGTGCACTGAGATCACCTTGATATCCATGCGAGCAAATGAGAGATCTATAGTGCCCTTCGGATATCCAGCAGGAGAGGTAGCATCACTCAGTTGAAGAATTTTACGGATTGTTGCAGGAGTAATCACTACTTCTTTGTTGTTGACGACGACGGAGGGATTGTGTGTGGCTCTCCTCAGTTGTAACAGTAATGTTCATCCAAAATGGTTCAAGGATTCGGCATGTAAAACGGGGTTCAGAAGGAATGCCTTGTTGTATTGGGACTGAACCATAAGATCGATAGCAGTATCGAACTTAGTCCAGATCGGCGATTTTGTGAGGTAGGCAACACAGTTGTGTCGCGGTTTAATTTGCATAGACGCCATGGAAATTTGTTGGAGAGGAACGTTAGGTTTGAAGAAGATAAAGCATGGAGAGCTCAGGTTAGGGGTATTTATAGGGTACGGGTGAGGAAACGACTGAAGGATGTGGTGTTAGTCATCAGTAGTTTTAAACGACCGTTGACATGGTATTATCCTTTCAGACGTTGAAACAGCTGAAGTCGCGGTGTTAGGCATCAGTAGTTTAGAAAACTACTGAAGACCGTGGTTTTGACTTCAGGTGATTGAAACAACTGAGGACATGGTGTTTGTCATCAGTAGTTATGAAACTACTGAAGACAGTGGTTTTGTCATCAGCTGTTGTAAACAACTGAAGACTTGGTATTGGTCATCAGTAGTTATAAAACTGCTGAAGACGTGGTTTTGCTTCAGTTTAAAATGAAACAGCAGTGGTACAAACGACTGAAGGGAAAGTTCTCTTCAGCTGTTTTCGTCAATTCTTAGCTTTTCAGCTGTTTCAAACTATCCTCAACACATTCATCAGTCTTTATGGCTGATTTCAGTTGTTTCATAGGACATCAGTACTTATCTGTTTTTACTGATTTCAGTAGTTATGACTGCATCAGTAGTTGTAACTACTTCAGTAGTTTAGAGCAGATGAAGTACTTCAGTACTTGTGAGAACTTTTAGCCTTCAGTAGTTATAAAAAGTACTGAGGTTAAAAGAGCTCATCAGTACTTATATGTGACAGGCACTCATGATCATCAATATGAATAATGAGATCATCAGTAGTTGTCACCTATTCTAGCTGCAGCATACCAAGCCTTAACACCAGGTTTTGGAAAGTTGAACTATCCAAAGGCTTAGTAAAAATGTCTGCAAGCTCATCAGCACTGGGCACGAACTTAGGATCAATCAGACCTTTTTCAAAACAATCTCTTATAAAATGATGTCTGATCTCTATATGTTTGGTCCTAGAGTGCTGGACTGGATTTTTGACAATGCAAAGAGCTGAAGCACTATCCATTAACAATGGAGTCTTAGTCTCTGTAATGCCATAATCCAAAAGTTGGTTTTGAAGCCAGAGTACCTGAGATGTACAGCTTGCAGCAGCAATGTACTCTGCTTCCGCAGTGGATGTAGCAACTGAGGTCTGTTTCTTGCTCTGCCAAGAAATTAAGCAGTTGCCTAGGAATTGACATCCACCAGAAGTTGATTTCCTGGTCAACTTACACCCTGCATAGTCACTGTCAGAAAAAGCAACTAATTTACCAGAATGTCTGGTAGAGTACCATAAACCTAGAGATGGAGTGCCTTGCAGATATCTAAAGATCCTCTTGACTGCAATCAGATGAGACTCTTTAGGTGCAGCCTGAAATCTAGCACAAACACATGTAGCAAACATAATATCTGGTCTAGAAGCTGTTAAATACATCAAGGACCCAATCATACATCTGTAAAGTGTTTCATCAACCACTTTACCTTTCTGATCTGAGTCCAGTTGTGTGGTGCTGCTCATGGGAGTAGAACAGGGCTTACAGTTTTGTAAATCAAACTTTTGCAAAAGATCTTTTGTATATTTGGATTGATGAATAAAAATTCCATCAGCCTTTTGTTTGATTTGCAACCCCAGAAAGAACTGTAATTCTCCCATGGCACTCATTTCAAACTTCTGTTGCATCAACTTTGTAAAGGCATCACACAACTTTGGATCAGAGGATGCAAAAATAATATCATCTACATAAATTTGAACAAGTAGATTATGCTGCCCAGCTTTCTTAATAAAAAAGTCTTGTCTATGGAGCCTCTAGTGAAATTGTTTTCCAGAAGAAAGTTTGATAATGTCTCATACCAGGCTCTGGGAGCTTGTTTTAACCCATAAAGAGCTTTATCAAGCTTATACACCCAATTAGGATGTTTGTTGTCCTCAAAGCCTGGAGGTTGACATACATAAACCTCTTCTTTAACTTTTCCATACAAAAATGCACTTTTGACATCCATTTGAAAGACTTTAAGTTTTTGATAAGCAGCATAAGCTAAAAACAATCGAATTGCTTCCAGTCTGGCTACAGGGGCAAAGGTTTCATCATAATCAATACCTTCTTCTTGTGCAAACCCCGAACAACCAGTCTGGCCTTGTTCTTACAATAAGCCCATTTTCATCAGTTTTGTTCCTAAACACCCATTTAGTGCCTATTGCACACTTACCTGGAGGTAGAGGAACCAGTTCCCACACTTGCTGTTTCTTGAACTGAAGAAGCTCAAGCTGCATGGCATCAACCCATCCATTGTCCTTTAAAGCAATGTGATAATTCTTTGGCTCTTGCTGACTGATGAAGAGAGCATAGAAGCAGAAATTTGACAATTGACTTCTTGTTGATACACAGCAGTGATATCACCAATGATTTGAGACATGGGGTGATTCTTCAGATCTTGATACACAATGAGATCTGTGCAAGTGTTTGTAGCCGGTTCAGCAGCAACAGATGGTGATGGTGAATCATTTCCTTGAAACCAATCAGTGGATGGTAATTCAAAGAAGTTGAATTCGAAGAAATCTCATCAGCATTAGTTGTGGATGGTGCTACTGGCGCTACAGGAACATCAGGTCTAGTTGAATCAGGCAGCTGATCACTAAACCTGAAGAGGTGAGTACTGCAATCATCATCATCATCAGCAGTACCACCAGGTGGTGAACTGTTGACAGGAGCAACAGCAGGAGTTTGATAGGGAACATATTGCAGTATGTCCAAATCAAATAACTCCACAGGACTTTGTGGAATCTTGTCCTTTGGAGATTCATTAAACTTAACATGTAGAGTTTCTTCAACCATCTTTGTTCTGCAGTTGAAGACTCTGTATGCTTGCAAGTAGATGAATAACCAACAAAGTATCCTGCATCCACCTTAGGATCAAATTTGTGGAGTTGATCCTTTGTGTTGAGAATAAAACAGGGACACCCAAATGCTTTGAAAAATGAAATCAGTGGAGCCAAATGATGGAGAACTTCATATGGAGTCTTCATCAACCTCTGATTTACTAAAACTCTTTTGCACATAACAAGCTGTGTTGACAGCTTCGGCCCAAAAGGTCAATGGCAAACCTGAGTCAGCCAGCATGGACCTTGCAGCTTCAATGAGGGTCCTGTTCTTTCTCTCCACTACTCCATTTTGTTCCGGAGTCCTTGGAATGCTGAACTGCCTTTTGATTCCCTTTGAGAGATAGAAGTCATCAAGTGTATGATTTCTGAACTCAGTTCCATTATCACTCCTAATACACTTGACTGGAAGGAATACTGCTTCTCAATGTACAGCACAAAGTGGATAATCTTCTGAGCAGCCTCATCCTTTGAGTGTAGAAAGAAAGTCCATACAAATCTGGAGTAATCATCCACAATTACCAGACAGTATTTCTTCTTTGCCATGCTCATTACTCTCACAGGACCAAATAGATCCATATGCAGTAATTGCAAGCAGGCAGTGGACTTGGACACTTCAATAGGAGGAAATGAGACCTTGTGCTGTTTTCCTTTTAAACAAGCAGTGCAAGTTTCATCACAGTGGAACTCCTTTATTGGTAAGCCTCTGACTAAACTATTGTGGCTAAGCTGATTCATGTTTTTGAGATTAACATGACCAAGCCTCCTGTGCCATAGTTTAGATTCTTGAAAAGAGGCTTTGGAAAATAGGCAAGGATTACCTTTGAGATCTATCTTCTTAGAGAGATCTAAGGCATACACTCTTCCTGTCCTGTTGGCTTTCAGGAGAGTGTGATCATCCAACACCTTGTCAATCACGGGCAAAACTTTGGATGACAGAATCCTACAGTTTTGACTTGTGAAAAGGGCAACATGGCCTTTATCACACATTTGACTGACACTCAAGAGGTTGTACTTGAGATTTTCCACATGATTAACATCATCAAATTTGATTTCTCCATTGGAGACAAAGCCCTTACCGATGATGTAACCCCTAGCATCATTGCCAAAAGAGACAAATCCCTTCTTTCCTTGAGAGTAGTCATGAAGAAGAGAGATGTTCCCAGTCATGTGCATGGATCCCCCACTGTCTACATACCAGATGCTATTTTGGCATGTTGAAGAACCCTGCAATAATAAACAATCAGTTAGTTTTAGAGACCCAAACCTTTTGGTTTTGGGCCTGGTCTCATCAATAGATGGTAACTAGCATGTTTATTTGTAACAACAGCCTGAGAGGAAGAAGATGGTGCAGAAGAGGAGTCCTTTGGCTTAGACCTCCTTTTCTGTGGTTTCAACATAGGAGAATCTAGTTGGTTAACTCTACCCAACAGATGTTGTACCATCATCACCAGCTGTGTCTGATTTTGTGATAAAGCTTTCAGCTCATCAGACACATTGCTAGTGGAGTTAGATAAGGTCCTATGTTGCACCTTCTTCTTTTGAGCACCCTCAGCTGTCACCTGTTTAACTCCTTCCTTTTTGGATTGCTTTAAGGACTTAAGGGTTACAGGATTTGATGTTGCTGATACAATGTGGTCTCAAACTCAGTTTTCATTTTTACCATTTTCTCATTAATTTTCTCCTTTTGTTTGAGTTTGGAACCTCTTTTGTACCAACAATCATCTGTAAGATGATTGAACAAACACATACTTCACATGGTTTCTTCTTCATCTTAGGTTGATCATCAACTAAAGATGGTGAAGCAACAGAAGACTTGTTCTTCAATGCTTTGGAAGCATTGGTTGCTTTCTTGACAGCATCTTTAGTAGTCTTCAAACTCTTTCTACTGCCAGTTTTCTTCTCTTCAGTACTGACAGCAGTTGAAGTTTGAACTTCAGGAGTTGAATCCTGCTCTCCAGTCCTTTCAGGACCTTCAGGATTGACTCCTGAGTTGATCAACTTATTGATCATGTGAATGTCAGCATTTGGACCATCAACATCAGCTGATAGGTTCAAAGAGGACTTGATACTGACTGCTACTTCTGATTGTGCTGTACAGAAGGTAGATCACATGACTTGATGGATTGGTTATCACTCTCACCATCAGATTCTACCTCTGCTCTTGGGGTAAAATCTGTAGGTGGAGCAGTGTGATTGTAACCAATTCCAAACTTCACATTTGAAGCAGATTGCTTACTAAGAAGCATTTCAAAACCTTTGCATGATTGTACCCATCTATCACACTCGACCTGGGTAACTGCAAGGGTTTCTTTGAGATCTTTGTACTTCTCTAAAAGTACATCTTCTCTAGCCTTATCATCAATTATTTTGCAATTCAGTTTATAAACCTCATCATTTTTATCTTTGAGCACAAACTCAAACTCAGCTGTTTTTGGAAATTACTTGTTCTAGCTCAATGTTCTTATTAATTAAAGCTACATTTGCTTCTCTAATGGAAGCAAATGCTGCTATGCATTGTTCAGAACATAATTTGGCTTTTGCCTCAGAAGATACCTGTGATACCTGTGGTGTAGAGGCATTGGAAGATGAAGTATCAGCAGACTCCAAAGCATAAGAGCTAGATTCCCAAAGGGACTGTCACCACCATGTTGACCAGCACCTGAGACAGTTGATCATGACCAGACAAGTCATCTGGTAAACTGCTCCAGTCAACAACTCCTGGGGTGAAGAAGCTGTGTTGTTGAGATGAAGGTTGTTGATGAGATAGGGAAGGCTGAGGTTCTGGTAATGCATGAGGTTGTGGTGTCATAGGAACTTGAACTTGACTTGACTGTGGCATGTAATAACAAGGGTACTGATAAGGCATTTGACCCTGAGGAACAAAATATGCCGGAGATTGTGTTGAGGATGATGACTAGATGTGACAGGATGTTGCCTCTGTTTTGTTGACTGTTGCCAGGAAAAGTCACAAAGGGTGCAGTAGAGTTTGATCCAGTTGATCTACACTCTCTTGCAAAGTGTCCAAGCCGTTGGCATTTGTGACACCTCAACTTGCTCTTGTCAAAACCAACTTTGGTTTTGCCAGAGAGTCCTGGGAATTTTTTCCAGTTCTTTTGTAGAACTTCTGAGATCTGATATTTATCAAGGCCATTTGGCTCAAAATATCCATCTCTTCTAAGTCATCATCAGCAATCCCCTTGAGATCATCCATAATGAAACATAAATTGTCATTATTACCTCCAGTAAACTGACCATCAACACTTACAAATGCAGAATTAGAAGTGCTCGAAGAGAAATTAATATGCTCATCATACTGGCATTCAGATGCAGAATATTCTGACTCATGACCCCCCAAGGCAGTGTTGCCTTGATAAAGTCTTCAGTGAGCTTTCCAGATGAAGACAGGTTCTCTTCTGTTCTATCTCTCTCTCAAAAGTGAGCAATTTCCCATGGAGTTGGGTGAGAGATAGTTTGTCCAAACTTGCACTGGAGCGTAGGACAATAGTATATGTGTCCCATCTCTCAGGCAGTGATCTGAGAAATCTGTTATTCATCTGAATATGGTGTATTCAAGTTTGACCATTTTTAGTTCAGAGATCAAACAAGAAAACCGCTCATATTGTTGAGTCAGTGTGTCACCCTTTCTATGAGAGAATGTCTCATATTGTTGGGCAAGAATTTCTCTCTATTTGCCAAGACCTCATCTGTTCCTCCAAATTGTTCTTTCAAAGCAATCCAGAGGTCATGGGCAGTTTCATGATGCATTAGCCCAGAATAGATTTCATTGGGCAAAGCCATGGCCAGAATTCCATGGGCTTTTGCATCAATCTCAAGCAACTTTTTATCCTCATCTGAGTATTGCTCCCTCCTCTTCGGAACCATTTGATTTGTTTCCGGGTTATTCACCATAGGCTTGTGTGGACCATGTACCACAGATGTCCAACACCCTGCGCTGTTAACAGACAGGTGATGGAGCATACGTCTTTGCCATATGTTATACTCATTCCTAACCAGCATAGGAGGCTTGGTTGAGGAACCAGTATTGTGAGGATCATTGGAGGGAGTGGTCATTTTCAGTTCAAAAACAGTTTAGTTCAAGTTTTAAAAAGTTTTAGACAACCACAACAAACTCAATGAGACCAAGAATAAGATCTCAGGATGAATGAGCAGAAATACAGAAAAAATCAATCTCTATAACGTTTCTTGCAAAAACAAAAGCTAATTCAATCAAACTTGGATCTTGAATAGCAGTTTCAATGATCAATTATTAGATCGATCAATGATTAACCTGCTCTGATACCATTTGACAGGATCAGTGATCACAAGTTTGATGTATCAGAATATAAAGCAGCGGAATACAAACACGAATTAGACAAATTGTAGCAAGCAATCGATACTTGTAAGCGTTGAGATCGCATACGATTATAGGGAGAGAATATGAATTTCTGATTTCTAGGAATGTTTATAGATGTAGAATATTTCTAATTGAATCAATCATCATTCCATTCAATTGCTATTATCACTCTATGTTACAATGGGTTGTCACTCCTTATATAGAGTGCAACAGTCACTGCTGTTATCACGGAAAGTGACAACTGGCAGATCAATACAGAAATAACTAAATCTTAACAAACTACTGAAATGTTCACAACTACTGAGAACATATCAGCAAGTTAAGTACAAAATATAAAACTACTGAAACTACAACGACTGAAGAACAAGCTCTTCAGTCGTTTTACAAAACTACTGAGACAAGAAAATAAAACTACTGATATCACAACTACTGAAGAAGTACTCTTCAGCAGTTGTGACAAACTACTGAGGCTTCAGTACTTGATCTTCAGACTTTGACCTTCAGGCATTTCATCAGCTGATGACTTCAGTAGATATCATCAGCTGATGTCTTCAGTCTTTGTCTTCAGACTTTGTACATCAGTTGTTGATCTTCAGTACTTGTGAATCAGCAGTTGTTACTCAGTACTTTGGTCTTTCAGCTTCAGCACTTGTGTTCTTCAGCTGTTGTACTTCAGCACTTTGGTTTTTCAGCTTCAGCACTGTGTTCTTCAGTTGTACTTCAGCACTTTGGTTCTTCAGCAGTTAAGGTCTTCAGCACTTGATCTTCAGCTGTTGAAGTCTTCAGCACTTGTCAAAATACTGATGGGCTTTCAGCAGTTGTTGTGATACCGTGTGGGACTTAGAGGTTTTCTGATCTTGGCTCATTGGGTTTTGGTCCAACAACTTTGACCAGGAAACACTGCTTGGTTGGTCATGTGTCAGAATATGCTACATCTGAAAGTAATTATGATGAGCATATAGATTCTCTTCAAACAGTTCAGATCATGCATTCGTTGGTGTTGATAGTCACTTAGGCGTAATAGTGACAATTTATGTTTTATCATGGATGATTTGAAAGGAATAGCTCTGATGATCTAGAAAAGATGGATATTCTGAGCCAAATGGCCTTGATTAATATCAGCTTAGAAGTTCTCAAGAGGACTGGCAGGAAATTCCAGACTCTAGCAAAACCAAAGTTGGTTTTGACAGAGTAAGTTGAGGTGTCACAAATGCTAAAGGCTTGGACACTTTGCAAGAGAGTGTAGATCATCTGGATCTAACTCCTCTGCACCCTTTGTGACTTTTCAAGCACTAGTCCACAAAACAGGGGGCAACCTCATGCTAGTTCTGGTCATCATTCACAACCTGTTTTGCCTGCATATTTTGTCCCTCAGGTTCAATGTCATATCCGTATCCCTGCTATTACAGCCTCAGCCAAATCCAGTTCAAGTTCCTACTGCACAACAACCACAAGCATTACCTGAGCCTCTACCATCTCAATCACAACCTCATCATAGCTTTTTCACCCCTGGTAATGTTGACCGGAGCAGTTTACCAGATGATCTCTCTGGTACTGAGCAATTATTTACTGGTGATGGTCAACATGGTGGTGAAAATCCTTTTGGGAATCTAGCTCTCATGTCCCTGGAATCTACTAAGGGTTCATGCTCTAATGCATCTTCTTCACAGGTAACCCAGGTATCTTCTGAGGCTAAGGCCAAGCTTTGTTCTGAATCTTGCATAGATGCATTTGTCTCTATTAGAGAAGCAAATGTAGTTGTAATTAATCAAAATCTAGAGCTTGAGCAAACTATTTCCAAAAAAAAGCTAAATATGAGTCTGTCCTTAAGGACAAAGATGATGAGATTTATAAGCTTAAATGCCAATTAAATGATGAAAAGGCTAAGCTAGAGGTCATTCTTGAGAACCATAAGGAACTCAAAGAAAAACTTGCAGTTACCCAAGTTGAGTGTGACCGCTGGGTGTCATATTGCAAGGGATTTGAAATGCTGCTTAGTAAGCAATCTGCTTCGAATGTGAAGTTTGGAATTGGTTATAACCATATTGCACCTCCAACAGATTTTACTCCAAAACCAATAGTAAAATCTGAAAGTGAAAGCAATCTCCAAACCACATTATCATGTGCATCATCCACAAGTGATCTCCCAAAATCACAAGATGAAATAAGAGTTGATACCTCAGCAAGTCAATTGGCTGATGGGTTAACTACTGATAAGCACATGAAGCTGAGTATTTCTGATGTTGTTCCTCAAAGTAACTTAAGTACTAAAGGGCAAGTTACAACAACTGAAAAGCATTTCAAATCAGCTGAAATAAATGGATTAACAACTGCTGACAATGAAAAGCTGAAGAACAACTCTTCATTTGTTACAGATTCTTCAGTACTGAACAAAATTACTGAAAGGAGGAAAGTACTGAAGAGCACACCTTCAGTAGTTTCCACATCAGCAGTTGATCAATCCAAGATGAAGAATAAGACATGTGAAATATATGGTAAATTCAATCATCTTTCTGATGAATGTTGGTACAGAAAGGGTTCCAACTCAACAGAGATAAGCTCATTAAAATCCAGATGGATGAAATGAAAACTGAGTTTAAGACTAAGTTTGTACCGCAATCATTCCATTGTGATAAACCCAAGCCTTCACCAAATTCAAAAAGAAGGATAAGGTTCATCACAAAACAGCTGATGGTGCTCCTCATGATAAACATCAGACCAAGTCTGTTAATTTTAAGGAGGAAATGGTGGATCACAGGAACTCATCAAACACAAGTACTAATATGTCACAAGAGCTGAAAGCTTTGGCTACAAATCAGACACAACTTGTTATGATGGTTCAGCATTTGTTGGGGAGAGTTAACCAACTAGATGCACCTGTGATCAAATCACTGAAAAGGTATTCCAAGCCCAAATCTAAGGAATCCATTTTAGCACCATCTCTTTCTTCAGCTGTTAATCATAAGAAACAAGTTATGGTCACATCTGTTGATGAAACAGACCCAAAACCAAAAAGGTTTGGGTCTCAAAATCTAACTAGTTTTCTTTTATGCAGGGTTCTTCAACATGCCAAAGGAGCATCTGGTATGTGGACAGTGGAGGATCAATGCATATGACTAGGAGCAGTTCTCTTCTTAATGACTACTCTCAAGGAAAGAAGGGATTTGTTTAATTTGGAAATGATGCCAGAGGTTACATCATTAGGAAAGGATATGTGTCTAATGGACAAATCAGGTTTGATGATGTCAACCATGTGGAGAATCTCAAGTATAATCTGCTGAGTGTCAGTCAGATGTGTGATAAAGGGCATGTTGCACTTTTCACAAGCCAGAACTTAAGGATTCTGTCTTCCCAAGTTCTGAGGCTGATTGACAAGGTAATGGATGAACATACTCTCCTGAAGGCCAACTTGATTGGAAGAGTGTATGCCTTGGATTTGTCAAAGAAGATCGATTTGAAGGGTCATCCATGCCTATTCTCCAAAGCCTCTCTTCAGAAATCTAAACTATGGCATAGAAGGCTGGGTCATGTCAATCTCAGAAACATGAATCAGCTGATCCACAATCGTTTAGTGAGAGGTTTATCAATAAAGGAGTTCCACTGTGATGAAGCCTGTACTGCTTGTTTGAAAGGAAAACAGCACAAAGTCTCATTCCCTCCCATTGAAGAACCTAAGTCCACTACCTGCTTGCAGTTACTACACATGGATCTATTTGGTCCTATGAGAGTGATGAGCATGGCAAAGAAGAAATACTGTCTGGTAATTGTGGATGATTACTCCAGATTCGTATGGACTTTCTTTCTACATTCAAAGGATGAGGTTGCTCAGAAGATTACAAACTTTGTGATGTATGTTGAGAAGCAGTATTCCCTATCAGTCAAGTGTATAAGGAGTGACAATGGTACTGAATTCAGAAACCATACACTTGATGATTTTTATCTTTCAAAAGGAATCAAAAGGTAGTTTAGCATCCCAAGGACTCCAGAACAAAATGGAGTAGTGGAGAGAAAGAACATGACTTTAATTGAAGCTGCAAGGTCCATGTTGGCTGACTCTGGTTTGCCTTTGACCTTTTGGGCTGAAGCTGTCAATACAGCTTGCTATGTGCAGAATAGAGTGTTAGTAAATCAGAGATTGATGAAGACTCCATATGAAGCTCTACATCATTTGGCTCCTTTGATTTCATTCTTCAGAGCCTTTGGATGCCCTTGTTTCATTCTCAACACAAAGGGTCAACTCCACAAATTTGATCCTAAGGTGGATGCAGGGTATTTTGTAGGTTATTCATCCACTTGCAAGGCATACAGAGTCTTCAACTGCAGTACAAAGATAGTTGAAGAAACCTTGCATATGAAATTCAATGAGTCTCCTAAGGATAAAATTCCACAAAACCCTATGGAGTTGTTTGATCTGGACATACTGCAATATGCTCCTTATCAAACTCCAGCTGTTGTAGATCATGTGGATAAATCGTCTTCTGCAGCAAGTCTTCCACCTGGTGGTACTGAAGATGATGATGATATCAGTACTCACCTTTTCAAGTTCAGTGACCAACTGCCTGAGTCTGCTAAACTTGATGTTCCTGTACCTTCAGCAGCTCCATCCACAACAAATGCTGATGAGATCTCTGATTCCTCTACATCATTTGATTTGCCATCTAATACTTGGTTTCAAGAATCTGAATCAACATCTGCTGATGCTGAACCGGCTACAAACACTTGCACTAACTTATTGTGCACTAAGAGCTGAAAAATCATCCCATGTCTCAAATCATTGGTGGTATCAATGCTGGCGTCTTAACCAGAAGTCAATTGTCTAACTTGTGCTTCTATGCTCTCTTCATCAGTCAGCAAGAGCCAAAGAACTATCATGTTGCTTTGAGAGACAATGGATGGGTGGGAGCCATGCAGCTTGAGCTACTTCAGTTCAAGAAACAGCAAGTGTGGGAACTGGTTCCTCTACCCCCAGGTAAGTGTGCAATATGCACTAAATGGGTGTTTAGGAACAAAACAGATGAAAATGGGCTTATTGTTAAGAACAAGGCCATACTGGTTGTTCAGGGGTTTTCACAAGAAGAATGTATTGATTATGATGAGACCTTTGCCCCTGTAGCCAGACTGGAGGCAATTAGATTGTTCTTAGCCTATGCTGCATTTCACAATTTTAAAGTTTTTCAATGGATGTTAAAAGTGCATTTTTATATGGTAAAATAAAAGAAGAAGTTTATGTATGTCAACCACCAGGTTTTGAGGATAATAAACATCCAGATTGGGTATACAAGCTTGATAAGGCTCTTTATGGTTGAAACAAGCTCCTAGAGCCTGGTATGAGACATTATCAAATTTTCTTCTTCAAAATAATTTCACTAGAGGCTCCATAGATAAAACTTTATTCATTAAGAAGGTGGATCAGCATAAGCTACTTGTTCAAATTTATGTTGATGATATTATTTTTGCATCCTCTGATCCCCAGTTGTGTGATGACTTTACTAATTTAATGCATAAGAAGTTTGAAATGAGTGCAATGGGAGAATTACAGTTCTTTCTAGGATTGCAAATCAAACAAAAGGCTGATGGGACTTTCATTCATCAGTCTAAATATACAAAAGATCTTTTGAATAAGTTTGATTTACAAAATTGTAAGCCCTGTTCTACTCCCATGTGCAACATGTTAGACCAAAAGAACCAATAAGCCAAGATCAGAAAACCTCTAAGTCCCACATGATATCACAACAACTGCTGAAAGCTTCATTAGCAGTTTGACAAGTGCTGAAGACTTCAACAGCTGAAGATCAAGTGCTGAAGACTTCAACAGCTGAAGACTAAAGTGCTGAAGTTCAATAGCTGAATAACACAAGTGCTGAAGCTGAACAGCTGAAGAACACAAGTACTGAAGCTGAATAGCTGAAGAACACAAGTGCTGAAGCTGAAGACCAAAGTACTGAAGTACAACAGCTGAAGAGTTTACAAGTGCTGAAGATCAACAACTGATGTACAAAATCTGAAGACAATGACTGAAGACATCAGCTGATGATATCTACTGAAGTCATCAGCTGATGAAATGTCTTAAGTTCAAGTCTGAAGATCAAGTACTGAAGTTTCAGTAGTTTGTCACAACAGCTGAACAGTACTTCTTCAGTAGTTGTGATATCAGTAGTTTTATGTTTTTACTTTCAGTAGTTTTGTAAAACGACTGAAGAGCTTGTTCTTCAGTCCTTGTAGTTTCATGTTTATCAGTAGTTATAAGAACTGATAACACTTAGCATTTTTGTAAGGAGATGTCAGCTGTTTTGACATCTTCAGTAGTTGTGTTTCAGTTGTAATAAATCTGTTAGATGTCACTATCAAGTGACATCAGCAGACGTCACATCTCTTATATAAGAGGTGCCGACCTAATTGTAAGTGTGACATTCTGTTACCACGAAAGCGAATATTGAATGAAATATATTTGCAGAATTCCTCTCTATAACCGTCTTTGTTCTTCATTGAATATCGTTTCGTTCTTGTGAATTGGCTAATCCATTGTAGAATTCCGCTGCTATACTCTCAAATCAATCAAACGTAGATCACTGATCCTAACAAGTGGTATCAGAGCAGGTTAATCATTGATCGATCTAACAATTGATCATTGAAACTGCTAATTGATATCTGTGTGTTTGATTGAATTAGCGTATTCGCAAGAACTGGTTATAGATTATTGAATTTCTGTCGCTTTCGTTCATTTACTTTGAGATCTCTCTTGGTTCAATTGGTTTTGTGTTGTTCTAATTTGTTATAGCTTAATTGAATTTGATTGAATCTGAGATGACTACTCCTTCTAATGATCCTCACATACCGGTTCCTCAACCAAGCCTCCGATGCTGGTTAGGACCGAGTGTAACATATGGCAACGAAGAATGCTTCATCACCTGTCTGTTAACAGTTCAGGTTGTTGGACATCTGTGGTACATGGACCACATAAGCCTATGGTGAACAATCCGGAAACCAATCAAATGGTTCCGAAGAAGAAGGAACAATACTCTGATGAAGATCGGAAACTATTTGAGATTGATGCTAAAGCCCATGGAATTCTGGCCATGGCACTGCCTAATGAAATCTATTCAGGGCTTATGCATCATGAAACTGCTCATGATCTCTGCAATGCCCTGAAGGAACAATTCGGTGGCACAGATGAGGTCTTAGCAAACAACAGAGAAATCCTTGCCCAACAATATGAGACATTCTCTCATAGAAAGGGTGAGACATTGACTCAACAGTTTGAGCGCTTTTCCTGCTTGATATCTGAGCTGAAAATGGTGAAACAGGAATACACCAATAGCTAGATGAACAACAGATTCCTCAGATCACTGCCTGAGAGATGGAACACATACACTATTGTCCTACGCTCCAGTGCAAATCTGGATAGCCTATCTCTCACCCAACTTCATGGGAAACTGCTTACATTTGAAAGAGAGATAGAGCAGAAGAGGAAACTGTCCTCATCAGGAAAGCTCACTGATGACTTTGTACCAGGGAATACTGCCTTGGTTGGTCATGAGTTAGAATAAGCTGCATCTGAAAGCAATTATGATGAGCATATTGATTTCTCTTCAAATAGTTCTGATCATGCATTTGTTGGTATTGAGAGTCATTCTGGCAGTAATAGTGACAATCTATGCTTCATTATGGATGATCTGAAAGGAATAGCTGATGATGATCTAGAAGAGATGGATATTCTGAGCCAAATGGCACTGATTAATATCAGATCTCAGAAGTTCTATAGGAGAACTGGCAGGAAATTTCCTGGACTCTTTGGCAAAACCAAAGTTGGTTTTGATAAGAGTAAGTTGAGGTGTCACAAATGCCAAAGGCTAGGACACTTTGCAAGGGAGTGTAGATCAACTGGATCTAACTCTTCTGCACCCTTTGTGACTTTTCCTAGTACTAGTCCACAAAACAGAAGGCAACATCCTGCTGGTTCTGGTCATCATTCACATCCTAGATCTCCTGCATACTTTGTTCCCCAGGGTCAAATGTCATATCCTTATCCCTGCTATTATATGCCTCAACCAAATCCTGTTCAAGCTCCAATTGCACAACAACCACAAGCATTGCCTGAACCACAACCTTCCCAATCTCATCAACAAACTCAACCTCAACAACACAGCTTCTTCACCCCAGGAGTTGTTGACTGGAGCAGTTTACCAGATGACTTGTCTGGTCATGAACAACTGTTCTCAGGTGCTGGTCAACATGGTGGTGAAAGTCCCTTTGGAAATCTAGCTCTTATGGCTTTGGATTCTGCTGATACTTCATCCACTAATGCCTCTACACCAAAGGTATCACAGGTATCCTCTGAGGCAAAAGCCAAATTATGTTCTGAACATGCATAGCAGCATTTGCATATATTAGAGAAGCAAATGTAGCTTTAATCAACAAGAACATTGAGCTAGAATAAATAATTTCCAAAAACAAAGCTGAATTTGAGTCTGTGCTTAATGATAAGAATGATGAGATTTATAAACTTAAATGCCAAATAACTGATGATAAGGCTAGGGAAGAGATACTTCTAGAGAAGTATAAAGATCTCAAAGAAACCCTTGCAGTTACCCAGGTAGAGTGTGATAGATGGGTACAATCATGCAAAGGTTTTGAAATGCTTCTTAGTAAGCAATCTGCTTCCAATGTGAAGTTTGGCATTGGTTTAACACACACTGCTCCACCTACAGATTTTACTCCCAGAGCAGAGGTAGAATCTGATGGTGAGAGTAATAACCAATCCATCTCATCATGTGATCTACTTTCTGATACAGCACAATCAGAAGTAGAAGTCAGCATCAAGCCCTCTCAGAACCTATCAGCTGATGTTGATGGTTCCACTGCTGACACTCACATGATCCATGAGTTGATCAACTCAGGAGTTAATTCTGAAAGTCCTGAAAGGACTACAGAGCAGGATTTAACACCTGAAGTTCAAAGTCCAACTACTGCCAGTACTGAAAAGAAGAAAACTGTCAGTAGAAAGAGTTTGAAGACTACTAAAGAGGAAGTCAAGAAAGCAAACAATGCTTCCAAAGCACTGAAGAGCAAGTCTTCAGTTGCTTCACCCTCTTTAGTTGATGATCAACCTAAGATGAAGAAGAAACCATGTGAAGTATGTGGTTTGTTCAATCATCTTACAGATGATTGCTGGTACAAAAGAAGTTCCAAACAAAACTCAACATAAAGAAGAAATTAAAGAGAAAATGGTAAAAATGAAAACTGAGTTTGAGACCACATTTGTATCAGCAACATCAAATCCTGTAAACCTTAAGTCCTCAAAGAAATCCAAAAAGGAAGGGGTTAAACAGGTGACAGCTGAGAGTGCTCAGAAGAAGAAGGTGCAACATAGGAACTTATCAAACTCCACTGGCAATGTGTCTGATGAGCTGAAAGCTTTATCACAAAATCAGACACAGCTGGTTATGATGGTTCAACATCTATTGGGTAGAGTTAACCAATTAGATGCTCCTATGTTGAAACCACAGAAAAGGAGGTCCAAGCCAAAGGATTCCTCTTCTTCACCATCTTCTTCCTCTCAGGCTGTTGTTTCCAATAAACCTGTTAGTTTACCATCTGTTGATGAGACCAGGCCCAAAACCAAAAAGGTTTGGGTCTCCAAAACTAACTGATTGTTTATTATTGCAGGGTTCTCCAACATGCCAAAGTAGCATCTGGTATGTAGACAGTGGGGGATCTATGCACATGATTGGGAACAACTCTCTTCTTCATGACTACTCTCAAGGAAAGAAGGGGTTTGTTTCTTTTGGCAATGATGCTAAGGGTTACATCATGGAAATGGATTTGTCTCCAATGGAGAAATCAAGTTTGATGATGTTAATCATGTGGAAAATCTCAAGTACAATCTCTTGAGTGTCAGTCAAATGTGTGATAAAGGCCATGTTGCTCTTTTCACCAGTCAGAACTGTAGGATTCTGTCATCCAAAATTCTGCATTTGATTGACAAGGTGTTGGATGATCACACTCTCCTGAGAGCCAACCGGACAGGAAGAGTGTATGCCTTAGATCTTTCCAAGAAAATAGATCTCAGAGGCAATCCTTGCCTATTTTCCAACGCCTCTTCTCAAGAATCTAAACTGTGGCACAGAAGGCTGGGTCATGTTAATTTCAAAAACATGAATCAGCTTATCCACAATAGTTTAGTTAGAGGCTTACCAATAAAGGAGTTCCACTGTGATGAAACCTGCACTGCTTGTTTAAAAGGAAAACAGCACAAAGTCTCATTCCCTCCTATTGAAGAGCCTAAGTCCACTGCCTGCTTGCAATTACTGCATATGGATCTATTTGGTCCTGTGAGAGTAATGAGCATGGCAAAGAAGAAATACTGTCTGGTAATTGTGGATGATTACTCCAGATTTGTATGGACTTTCTTTTTACATTAAAAGGATGAGGTTGCTCAGCAGATTATTCACTTTGTGTTGTATGTTGAGAAGCAGTATTCCCTTCCAGTCAAGTGTATTAGAAGTGACAATGGAACTGAATTTAGAAATCTTCACTTGATGACTTCTATCTTTCAAAGGGAATCAAAAGGCAGTTTAGCATCCAAGGACTCTAGAACAAAATGGAGTAGTGGAGAGAAAGAACAGGACCCTAATTGAAGCTGCAAGGTCCATGCTGGCTGACTCTGGTTTGCCATTGACCTTTGGGCTGAAGCTGTTAACACAGCTTGCTATGTGCAGAATAGAGTCTTAGTAAATCAGAGGTTGATGAAGACTCCATATGAAGTTCTCCATCACTTGGCTCCTCTAATTTTTTTTCAAAGCATTTGGTGTCCCTGTTTTATTCTCAACACAAAGGATCAACTCCAATAATTTGATCCTAAGGTGGATGCAGGGTATTTTGTTGGTTATTCATCTACTTGCAAGGCATACAGAGTCTTCAACTGCAGAACAAAGATAGTTGAAGAGACTTTGCATGTGAAGTTTAATGAATCTCCTTTGGACAAGATTCCACAAAACCCTGTGGAGTTGTTTGATTTGGACATACTGCAATATATTCCTTATCAACCTCCAGCTGTTGCAGATCCTATGGATAAATCATCTTCTGCAGCATGTCTTCCACCTGGTGGTATTGATGATGATGATGATAATATCAATACTCGCCTCTTCAAGTTAGTGACCAACTGCCTGTGTCTGCTAAATTTGATGTTCCTGTAGCTTCAGCAGTACCATCCACAACAAATGCTGATGAGATCTCTGTTTCCTCTACATCTTTTGAGTTACCATCTAATTCTTGGTTTCAAGAGTCTGCATCAACATCTCTGCTGCTGAAGGTTCTACAAACACTTGCACAGATCTCATTGTTTATCAAGAACTGAAGAATCACCCCATGTCTCAGATTATTGGTGATATCAATGCTGGTGTTTCAACAAGAAGTCAATTGTCTAACTTGTGCTTCTATGCTCTCTTCATCAGTCATCTAGAGCCAAAGAACTACCATGTTGCTTTGAGAGACATTGGATGGGTTGAAGCTATGCAGCTTGAGCTACTTCAGTTCCAGAAACAGCAAGTGTGGGAACTGGTTCCTCTTCCCCCGGTAAGTGTGCAATAGGCACTAAATGGGTGTTTAGGAATAAAACTGATGAAAATGGGATTATTGTTAAGAACAAGGCTAGACTGGTTGTACAGGGGTTTTCACAAGAAGAAGGTATTGACTATGATGAAACCTTTGCCCCTGTAGCCAGACTAGAGGCAATCAGATTGTTTTTAGCCTATGCTACGTTCCACAATCTTAAAGTTTTTCAAATGGATGTCAAAAGTGCATTTTTATATGGTAAAATAAAGGAAGAAGTTTATGTGTGTCAACCACCAGGTTTTGAGGATAATAAACATCCTGAATGGGTGTATAAACTTGATAAGGCTCTTTATGGGTTGAAACAAGCTCCTAGAGCCTGGTATGAGACACTTTCTACTTTTCTTCTTAAGAATAATTTCACTAGAGGCTCCGCTGATAAAACTTTGTTTATTAAGAAGGTGGATCAGCATAAGCTACTTGTTCAGATTTATGTTGATGATATCATTTTTGCATCCTCTGATCCCCAGTTGTGTGATGATTTTACAACATTAATGAAAAAGAGGTTTGAAATGAGTGCAATGGGAGAATTACAGTTCTTTCTAGGCTTGCAAATTAAACAAAAGGCTGATGGAACCTTTATTCATCAGTCAAAATATACCAAAGATCTTTTGAATAAGTTTGATTTACAAAACTGTAAGCCCTGTTCTACTCCCATGTGCAACACCACACAACTGGATGCTGATCAGAAAGGTAAAGCTGTTGATAAAACACTTTACAGATGTATGATTGGGTCCTTGATGTATTTAACAGCTTCTAGACCAGATATTATGTTTGCTACATGTGTTTGTGCTAGATTTCAGGCTGCTCCTAAAGTCTCATTTGATTGCAGTCAAGAGAATCTTTAGATATTTGCAAGGTACACAATCTCTAGGTTTATGGTATTCCACTGGACACTCTTGCAAATTAGTTTCTTTTTCAGATAGTGACTATGCAGGGTGCAAGTTAACTAGAAAGTCAACTTCTGGTGGTTGTCAATTCCTAGGCAACTGTTTGATTTCTTGGCAGAGTAAGAAACAAACATCTGTTGCTACATCAACTGCTGAGGCGAGTACATTGCTGCTGCAAGTTGTACTTCTCAGGTACTCTGGCTTCAGAACCAACTTCTGGATTATGGCATTACAGAGACTAAGACTCCATTATTAATGGATAGTGCTTCAGCTTTGTGTATTGTCAAAAATCCAGTCCAGCACTCTAGGACCAAACATATAGAGATCAGACATTATTTTATTCGGGATTGTTTTGAAAAAGGTCTGATTGATCCTAAGTTTGTGCCTAGTGCTGATGAGCTTGTAGATATTTTTACTAAGCCTTTGGATAGTTCTACTTCCGAAACCTGTGTTAAGGCTTGGTATGCTGCAGCTAGAATAAGTGACAACTACTGATGATTTCAGTAATAATTACTGGTGATCATTGGTAACCATGTCACATATAAGTACTGATGAGTCCTTTCACCTTCAATAGCTTTATAACTACTGACGGCTAAAAGCCTCACAAGTACTGAAGTACTTTATCTGTTCCAAACTACTGATGTAGTTACAACTACTGAAATCGGTACAAACAGATAAGTACTGACGTCCTATGAAACACCTGAAAGCAGATGCAAAGTCTGATGAGTAAGTGTTGAGGACATATGAAACAGCTGAAAGGCTATGAATTGACGAAAACTACTGAAGAGAACTTTCTCTTCAGTTGTTTCTACAACTGCTGTTTCCTTCTAAACAACTGAAGCAAAACCATGTCTTCAGTAGTTTTATAACTACTGATGACTAATACCAAGTCTTCAGCTGTTTACAACAACTGATGACAAAACCACTATCTTCAGTAGTTTCACAACTACTGATGACAAACACCAAGTCCTCAATTGTTTCATCATCTGAAGTCAAAACCATGGTTTTCAGTAGTTTTCTAACTACTGATGCCTAAAACCACGACTTCAGCTATTTCAACGTCTGAAAGGGTAATACCATGTCAACAGTCGTTTAAAACTACTGATGACTAACACCAAATTCTTCAGTCGTTTTCTAACCCGTACCCTATAAATATCCCTAACCTAATCCTTCAGAGCTTCATCTTCTTCAAACCTAACGTTCATCTCTCCAAAACTTCTCTCTTCTAAATGGTGTCCATGCAAA
The DNA here is from genome assembly GCA_025506515.1 of Flaveria trinervia. Lineage (NCBI taxonomy): Eukaryota > Viridiplantae > Streptophyta > Magnoliopsida > Asterales > Asteraceae > Flaveria > Flaveria trinervia. Next base: position 43,988,339 of record CM046444.1, read on the forward strand.
TCAAACCGCGACACAACTGTGTAGCTTACCTCACCAAATCGCCATTCTGGGCTAAGTTCGATAATGCTATTGATCTTATGGTCCAGTCACAATACAAAACGGCCTTTCTTCTCAATCAATCCTTCATGTCGAATCCCTTAATCAGTTTTGGATGAACGTCACCCTCACCACTGGGGAGAACAACACAGCGTCTCTCCGGTCGGTCGTCAACAACAAAGAAGTGGTCATCACTCCCGAAATACTTCGTCAAACTCTACATCTGGATGATGCCATTTCTCCTGCTGGATATCCAAAGGGCACAACTGATTTATCCTTTGCCCACCATGGATATCAGGGAAACCTTAGTGCCTCCACCATATTGAAGAAACATTTCCATGATGCTGAACGTCTAATCTTTCACATGGTAAATGTCTGTTTGGCTCCTAAGACTTCGTCTTGGGATCAAATGTCTACAAAGTGGCATGGGTAATGTATTCTATTCTTGAGCAACAGCCTTTAAATTTTTCAGAAATAATATTTTCCGAGCTCAAGATATGGCTCAAAAACTAACTGCTAACCGTTGGATATTATATCCGCGGTTCATAATGGCCATAATTACAAACCAGCTTCAAGCTGAGGGACTTGTTGGCCTGGGAGTCCCTGCTATGGTTGTTTTTCCTGAAGTATACTCCCGCTCACAACTCTGACCACTCACTCAAACTGGCTGCCAAGCTGCGCAAACCCACGCAGCTGGAACCCACAGCCACCACCTCCAAATCAAAAGTCCCCACCAAACCCACTAAAAGAAACCCAAAACGGCTACTCAGGAAATGAGTCCCCTGAGGATGCCCCTGCAACACAAACGCAGGCTATATCCACTGGTTATAACCCCCTAGTGGATATAAGGACTCTTCCAGCCATAGCCGCTCAGGATTCCTCTCAACAGAGCCTGCAGCAACCACACAAGGGGTACCCACACATCTGGGATCTTCCTCACTTGAGGGGATTGCCATTGAAGAGCACCTTCCTCCCCAGGTGCACACTGCTTCTATCCCTTCACCCCATGCAACCGCCCCCCAAAGCCCTACATTGCTTGTTGCACAAGTGCTGACTCAGTTGCACTCCTCACCCCCTCCCCAGATACCAATTACTACTGGGAACACCTCTACCATTGAGGGGGAGGACCAAAGTGCAGCTGAGAACCCACAGCATAGGGGTTACAATGTTCCCTCTCCTAGTGTAGCCATGGAGATTGTAACTTCTGGTGAGGCTGCCACTTCTCCTGCGTTAGCATATGATCAGGTTGTAGTATGTACCATTACTAAGACCTTACCAGAGGCAACTGCTGATGACGGACATAGTCCTGAGGCAGGAAGTCCCCAGTACCAAGACAAAGGGGCACATGCTACAACTAAGCTACACTCAGTGCATGTTCATCCTGATCCTATCAGAGGTCAGATGATTCAGTATCTACTGATGATGACCTGGGCTTCTTTTACGATGTAATCGCCCAAAACACCATCCTGGAAGAGGAGGTGAGCAGACTCAAAGAGCTGCTTGCCAAAACTTCTAAGGACCAAAGACCATCTGCCTCCACCAACCCACAGATGGCACCTTCAGTTGAAGGTTCCCCAAACACTTTACCCTCTCACTCCAATGAGCCTCCAGCTTCTGCTTTTGGCGCTATCTCTCCGGGGCAGAACCCCCCAGAGCAGATGGTTGTTGTATTCCAACAATCCATACCTCTCATCACTCCCATTATCACTGAAATTGTTACTAAAGCCATTGATGAGAGGATTTCCTCAACTCTACAACCACTGATTGATAATGCTGTGCAAAAGACAATTTCTGTGGTACAAACCCCTCCCACCAATGCATCCAAAAAGGGGGAGAGTACTGCAGTGAAAGAAAAGAAGAGGAAAAGCACTGAGGATGAGAAGGCAAAAGAACAAATCCAGGAGTTGGAACAAGAAAAGCAACAACAACTGATCACCTATAAAAGAAAGAAGAGTGCTGGTGATCAACCTACTGGTGAAGAAAAATCCTTGGAAGAGCTGGTAAAAGATGCAGATGACACACACAGTCGATCCGTGGATAAAATCATTGAGCAACTCTTCAAGCAAGGTTTTGATACAGCCACATTAGATAGTGAGATCAGGAAGTTGGAAATGGAGGAGATTCAAACCCGATGGGCTGGGTATGATGTACTGGAAAAGGAGAGATTGGAGATCATGATCCGTTTCATTGCCAAATACTTAGGAAGATCTTTGATGGAGATTCGCGCATGGACCAGAGACAGTATTCTGGCTATAGCCACCAGAATCTGTCTGTCTGAGCAATTCCATAAGGGGATTATCATTGAAGCCCTTGATGAGGCTGGGGCTGGAAAAAGGTTTGAAATGGCAAGACTTACAAAGGCTAAACTCACAACAAAAATGCTGGAACAACCTTCCCTTCCACCCACTCAAAAACAGCCTACCCCTCAAATCTCCAAACCAATCTCAAAGCCCAAATCCAAACTTCCTCAACCCACAAAACCAACTCCCTTACCATCTAAACCAACAGCCGATGATGCACCTAAGAAGAAGAAGAGAAGGGTGTTGAGGCTAGAAGAAGAAGAAGAAGAGGATGATGTGGAAGAAGATAGGCTGCCTCTGTCTGCAGTTCTAACATTGGCGAAAGCCAAACCTATGCCCATCACTCCCACCTCACAGATGGATGCTGTGAGAGTAAAGATTGAAGAAGAGGAGCAGCAAAAGCTTCATGATGATGAAATGCTGAAAAGCATTGACAAAACTTATGCTGCTTCGTCATCAATTATCAGTATGAAGAAAGAAGCTCTGAGGTTGTACACTCTCGCCAACACATTTCAATATCAGAAGGAAAGGGTGAGAGTATGGCCTAATCCGAGGGTGGCTCACAGGATTGTAAAGAAAGACATTCCTTCGAGATACAAGGGTCAAGTCAAGAGGATCGTAGATGAAGAGATCACAGTGGCCCTTGTAGTATCACCCTGGGAGATTGTCGAAGATTTCAAGAAGGCCTACGAGACTAAACAACCACCCCAGAAGATGCTAGAGAATAGAATTATTAAAAAGGGGTTAGTATACAAGAGGCTTGAGAACTTCAAACAAAATGAGCTCAGTCTGTTACTCGAAGGGAATCATCCTGATGAGTTTGCATACAGACAGATTACAACAGTTGAGCTCAAAAATGGCAAACAGGCCAAGTACATCTCAGAGCTGTATGGGCGAGAAGGATTGTTTGATGGTGAAGCCGAGAACCTGACCATGGAAGAACAAATCATGTTTCTCAGAGCCAACACCAGAGAATCCTACAGGCTCATACACGGGAAGTAGATCTCATGAATGGGATAACAACTCTGTGTCCAGTTCCCCAAAACAGAGTTCTCATTCATATCTTGCCAAACAAATATCTGAGATTTCTTCCCAGGCCGAGCTTATATGGGTCATCTTCTCTACTGATCAAGAAGGAAAAAGACCAATCTTTTGCCAACAATAAGTGGGAAAATAAATAAATTAGAGGTTTTGGCTGCATTGGTTCAGGGGGAGTTTGTTGGACCAAAAGAACCAATGAGCCAAGATCAGAAAACCTCTAAGTCCCACATGATATCACAACAACTGCTGAAAGCTTCATCAGCAGTTTGACAAGTGCTGAAGACTTCAACAGCTGAAGATCAAGTGCTGAAGACTTCAACAGCTGAAGACTAAAGTGCTGAAGTTCAACAGCTGAATAACCAAGTGCTGAAGCTGAACAGCTGAAGAACACAAGTACTGAAGCTGAACAGCTGAAGAACACAAGTGCTGAAGCTGAAGACCAAAGTACTGAAGTACAACAGTTGAAGAGTTTACAAGTGCTGAAGATCAACAACTGATGTACAAAATCTGAAGACAAAGACTGAAGACATCAGCTGATGATATCTACTGAAGTCATCAGCTGATGAAACGTCTGAAGTTCAAGTCTGAAGATCAAGTACTGAAGTTTCAGTAGTTTGTCACAACAGCTGAAGAGTACTTCTTCAGTAGTTGTGATATCAGTAGTTTTATGTTTTTACTTTCAGTAGTTTTGTAAAACGACTGAAGAGCTTGTTTTTCAGTCGTTGTAGTTTCAGTAGTTTTATGTTTTTCAGTAGTTATAACAACTGATAACACTTAGCATTTTTGTAAGGTGTTAGCTGTTTTGACATCTTCAGTAGTTGTGTTTTAGTGGTAATAATCTGTTAGATGTCACTATCAAGTGACATCAGCAGACGTCACATCTCTTATATAAGAGGTGTCGACCTAATTGTAAGTGTGACATTCTGTTACCACGAAAGCGATATTGAATGAAATATTTTGCAGAATTTCTCTCTATAACCGTCTTTGTTCTTCATTGAATATCGTTTCGTTCTTGTGAATTGGCTAATCCATTGTTAGAATTCCGTGCTATACTCTCAAATCAATCAAACGTAGATCACTGATCCTAACACAACACCACACAACTGGATGCAGATCAGAGGTAAAGCTGTTGATGAAACACTTTACAGATATATGATTGGGTCCTTGATGTACTTAACAGCTTCTAGACCAGATATCATGTTTGCAACGTGTGTTTGTGCTAGATTTCAGGCTGCTCCTAAAGAGTCTCACTGATTGCAGTCAAAAGGATCTTTAGATATCTGCAAGGTACACAATCTCTAGGTTTATGGTATTCCACTGGACACTCTTGCAAATTGGTTGCTTTTTTGATAGTGACTATGCAGGGTTAAGTTAACAGAAAGTCAACTTCAGGTGGATGTCAATTCCTAGGCAACTGTTTGATTCTTGGCAGAGTAAGAAACAAACATCTGTTGCTACATCCACTGCTGAAGTAGAGTACATTGCTGCTGCAAGCATCCTGTCCAGCACTCTAGGACCAAACATATAGAGATCAGACATCATTTTATTAGGGACTGTTTTGAAAAAGGTCTGATTGATTCAAAGTTTGTGCCTAGTGCTGATGAGCTTGCAGACATTTTTACTAAGCCTTTGGATAGTTCGACTTTCCAAAACCTAGTGTTAGGCTTGGTATGCTGCAGCTAGAATAAGTGATATACTGATGATCTCAGTAAATAAGTACTGATGATCATTTGTAACCATATCACAAATAAGAGACTAAGACTCCATTATTAATGGATAGTGCTTCAGCTCTTTGCATTGTCAAGAATCCTGTCCAGCACTCTAGGACCAAACATATAGAGATCAGACATCATTTTATTAGGGACTGTTTTGAAAAAGGTCTGATTGATCCAAAGTTTGTGCCTAGTGCTGATGAGCTTGCAGACAATTTTACTAATCCTTTGGATAGTTCGACTTTCCAAAACCTAGTGTTAAGGCTTGGTATGCTGCAGCTAGAATAAGTGATAACTACTGATGATCTCAGTAAATAAGTACTGATGATCATTTATAACCATATCACAAATAAGTACTGATTCTGTTACAAGAACTGATACAGTCATAACTACTGATATAAGCACAAACAGATAAGTACTAACGTCCTATGAAACAACTGAAAAACAGCCAAAAAGACTGATGAGTAAGTGTTGAGGACAGTATAAACAGCTGAAAAGCTATGATTGACAAAAACTACTGATGAGAATTTTCTCTTCAGTTGTTTCTAAAACTGCTGCTTCATCTTAAACAACTGATGACAAAACCACGTCTTCAGTAGTTTCACAACTACTGATGACTAACACCACGTCGTCAGCTGTTTACAACAACTGATGACAAAACCACGTCTTCAGTAGTTTCACAACTACTGATGACTAACACCACGTCGTCAGCTGTTTACAACAACTTATGACAAAACCATGTCTTCCGTAGTTTCACAACTACTGATGACTAACACCACGTCGTCAGCTGTTTCCAACATCTGAAGCTAAAACCATGGCCTTGAGTAGTTTTATAACTACTGACGCCTAAAACCAAGACTTCAGTTGTTTCAACCTCTGAAGGTTAATACCATGTCATCAGTCGTTTAAAACTACTGACGACTCATACCAAACCCTTCAGTTGCTTCATAACCCGTACCCTATAAATACCTCATCTTACAGAGCTTCATCATCTTAAACCTAACGTTCAAAAACTCAGAACCTTCTCTCACATCAATGGTGAACATGAAGCTCAAACCACGACATAACTATGTTGCTTACCTTACCAAATCACCCTTCTGGACAAAGTTTGATAATGCCATTGATCTAATGATCAACTCTCCATACAAAACGGCTTTCCTTCCAAATCCTACCATTCATGCCGAATCCCTCCATCAGTTCTAGACGAACGTCACCCTCCTCACTGGGGAGAATGACACCGACTCTCTCTAGTCGTTCGTCAACAATTGTCAGGTGGTCATCACTCCAGAAATCCTTCGCCAAGCCCTACAACTGGATGATGCCACTTTCCCCACTGGGTATCCAAAGGGCACCACTGATCTATCATTTGCCCAACATGGATACCAGGGTAACCTTAGTGCCTCTACCATCCTGAAGAAACATTTCCATGATGCGGAACGACTAATTTTTCATATGGTGAATGTATGCTTAGCTCCTAAGACTTCTTCTTGGGATCAAATGTCGACGAGGTGGCAGCAAGTATTATTCTCTATCCTTGATCAACAAAACTTAAATTTTTCTGAAATATTATTTCTTGAACTCAAGGATATGGCCTCCAAGCCTATAACTAACCCATGGATATTATATCCTCGGTTCCTAATGGCCATTATAGTAAACGAGCTGAAAGCTGCGGGACTTGTTGGCCTTGGAGTCCCTGCCACAGCTGTATTGCCTGATGTATACTCCAGGCACAACTCAAACCAGTCACTCAAACTGGCTGCCAAACTGTGAAAACCCACACAGCTGGAACCCACAGCCACCACCTCCAAATCCTTTGTCCCCACCAAACCCAAACACAAGAAAGCCAAAAAGGCTACTCAGGGAAATGAGTCCCCTGAGGATGCCCCTGCAACACAAACGCAGGTTATATCTACTGGTCATAACCCCCTAGTAGATACACGTACTCACTCACCCTCAACCGCTCAGGTTTCCTCTCAACAGGAGCCTGTAGCAACCACCTCTGGGGCACCTATACATCTGGAACCTTCCTCACTTGAGGAGGTGGCCATTTAAACGCACCACTCTCCCCGGGTGCATACTGCCTTCACACCCTCTCCCACTGCAACCGCCCCCTAAAGTCCTACCATCATAATTGCCAAAGTGCTGACCTAGTTGCACTCCTCACCCCCTCCCCAGATACCAATCAAAACTAGGATAGCCCCAACCATTGAGGGGGAGGACCAACGTGCTTCTGACACACCACAACCCAGGGGTTACCATATTCAATCTCCCAGTGTAGAAACGGAGATTCGAATTTCTGGTGAGGCTGCCACTTCTCCTGCTTCAGCATATGATCAGGCTGAAGTTGGTAACATTCATAAGACCTCACCAGGGGCAACTGCCGATGAAGGACATGGTCCTGAGGCAGGAAGTCCCCAGTACCATGACCAAGGGGCACATGATTCTATCAGAGCATGTTCATCCTGATTCTATCAGGAGGTCAGGTGAAGGACACTGATCTACACTCAGAGCATGTTCATCCTGATTCTATCAGGAGGTCAGGTGATTCAGTACACACTGATGATGACCTCGGCTTCTTTTATGATGTTTTAGCCCAAAACACTATCCTCGAGGATGAGGTGAGCAGACTCAAAGAGCTGCTTGCCAACATTCTCAGGATCAAAGACCATCTACCCCTCAAAACCCACAGATGGCACCTTCCTCTGAAGGTCTCCCATACACTGAGCCACCTGCCTCTGCTTCTGGCACTATTTCTCAGGGACAGAACCCCCCTGAGCAAATAGCTGCTATCTTTCAACATTCCTTACCTCTCATCACATCAACTATCACTGATATGGTGCTTAAAACCCTTGATGAGAGGCTTCCCTCAGTTATACAACCCTTGATAGAGGATGCTGTGAGCAAAAGGCTTTCTGACAATCAACCCCTTGCAACCAATGCAACCAAAAAGGGGGAGATTCAGTCAGTGAAAGCAAAAAGAAAGAGGATTGCAGATAGGAAAGAAACTGAGAAGGAGAAGGTGAAGGATGCTGACATAGAGAAGGTGACTGAAAGTACTAAAGACTTTCATGTCACATACAAGAAAAGGAAGAATGAGAAGGAGACTGACTTGGAGACAATGTGAAGAAGGCTGATGCCGAACACAGCCGATCAATGGATAACATCATTGATCAGTTGTTTAGGCAAGGTCACAACACTGAAAAACTTGACTCAGAAATCAAAAGACTAGAGATTGAAGAAATCCAAGCTAGATGGGCAAGTTATGATGTGTTGGAAAGGGAAAGGCTAGAAATCAGGATCAGGTTCATAGCGAAATATCTTGGTAGATCATTGATTGAGATCAAGGCATGGTCCAGGGATAGCATCTTGGCAATAACCACCAAGATCTGTTCGTCTGAAGTATACACCAAAGGATGGTTATTGAAGCCTTAAATGAAGCTGGTGCTGGGAGCAGGACTGAACTAGTCAAGCAATCTAAAGCCGACCTCACATCCAGAATGCTAGAATAGCCTGTCAACATTCCCACACCGAAACCACCACAATCACATCCCACCAAACCAACTCCCCTACCCTCAAAACCAATAGCCGATGATGTACCCCAGAAGAGGAAGAGAAGGTACTGAGGCTAGAAGAAGAAAAAGAAGATAATGATGAAGATGAAGATAGGCTGCCAATCTCAGCTATTATTCAATTGCCTAAGGCCACAAGTCACCTCCCAACAATTACTCCTGAAACTCAAAGACAAATTGTGAAAGTGAAGCTAGAAGAAGAAGAGCTTCATAAACAACATGATGAGGAACTGTTGAGGAGAGTTGACAAAGCATATGCTGCCACATCTTTAATCATCAACATGAAGAAGCACGCTCTCAGGTTATACACTCTTAACATACATTTCAATATCAAAAGGAGAGAGTGAGGATTTGGCCTAATCCCAGGATGTCTCATAGGATTCACAAGAAAAACATTCCACAGAGATACATTGGCCAAGTGAAGAAGATTGTAGATGAAGTGATCTGACTGGTCTTTGTAGTATCACCCTGGGAAATCCTAGATGACTTCAAGAAAGCCTATAAAGCTAACCTGACCCCACAAAAGATGCTGGAAAATAAAATGGTGAAAAAAGGGTTAGTATATAAGAGGCTTGAGGAAGTTAGAAAGAATGAGCTCCAGTTGTTCTTAGAGGGTAATCACCCTGATGAATTTGCTTATAGAGTAATAACAACTGTGGAACTCAAAAATGGGAAACAGGTCAAATACCTTTCTGAATATTATGGGCCAGAATCACTTTTTGAAGGAGGAGCTGAAGAGCTTACCATGGAGGAACAGATAACCTTCCTTGAGGCCTATACAAGGGAGTCATACAGACTTATTATTGGGAAGTAGATCTCATGGATGGGGTAACAGCTCTGTGTCCAGTTCCCCAAGATAGAGTTCCCATTCATCCTTTGCCAAATAGATCATTGAGACTTCTTCCCAGGCCTATGCTTATATGGGTCACTTCTGAGCTGATCTAGAAGACAAAAAGACCAAATCTTTCTGCCATAATAAGTGGGACATCTTCAATAAGTTTAGAGGTTTTGGCTGCATTGGTTCAGGGGGAGTTTGTTGGACCAAAAGAACCAATGAGCCTGATCAGAAAAACCTCTAAGTCCCATAGACATCACAACAACTGCTGAAGACTTGATCAGCTGTTTGACAAAGTCTGAAGACTTCAACAGCTGAAGAAAGTACTGAAGACTTCAACAGCTGAAGACCAAAGTCTGAAGATCAACAGTTTAAGACTAAAGTACTGAAGACTTCAACAGCTGAAGACTAAAGTACTGAAGACTTGAACAGCTAAAGACCAAAGTCTGAAGATCAACAGCTGAAGAACAAAGTACTGAAGATCAACAGCTGAAGTACAAAGACTGAAGACATCAGCTGATGACAACAGCTGAAGTTCGAGTACAAGTACTGAAGCCTTCAGAGTTTGTTACAACAGCTGAAGAAGCATTCTTCAGTTGTTGTGATGGTTTCCTTTTCAGTAGTTTTCTTTTTGTTTTAGTATTTGTATAACGACTGAAGAGCATGTTCTTCAGTCGTTGTAGTTTCAGTAGTTTCTTTTCAGTAGTTGTAGTGACAGTTACACTTAGTATTTTTGTAAGAAGATGTCAGCTGTTTTGACATCTTCAGTAGTTGTGTTAACTTTCAGTAGTTTGAATAATTCTGTTAGATGTCACTATCAAATGACATCAGCAGACGTTACATCTCCTATAAGGAATGTTCCACCACGACATTCCTATATAAGGGATGATTGACCTGATTGTATGTGTGACATTTTGCCACCACGAAAGCGTGTATTGAATAAAACATTTGATTTGCAGAATTCTTTCTATAATCGTTTGTTCTTATTTTGAATATCAACTGTATTCTTGTGAATTGTCTAAATTCTTTGTTTGATATCCGCTGCAATACTCTCTAATCAATCAAACATAGATCATTGATCCTAACAGTTACTGAGGTCATCGACTCAGGAGTGCAGACTTTTGACTCGGTTGAAGGCTTGTTGGGCATATTCAAATGATCGTCGTGCATGGTTGCTGTTGTTTGTATTAACTCGTAAAGTTCTAACATGGTCGGGAATTCCCTTGTACGTGAACTTGAAGATCCAGCTCCGGCTCCTTCCGGTTGTATTGGCATGTCGAGATCCATAATTATTTCTTCGGGGTCCGCCGGATCCCAGATTTGTCCCTTCTTATCCATGAATCTTGGCTGCTCATTTGGTAGGCTTATCACCATGTACATACTTGTGCAAATGCTCAAGTCTAACAGTCCTGGCATCACTCCTTCAGTTCCCTTAGTGTTATAACCATAGCTTTTGTATAAGTTCAAAATCCAGCTTCCTCCAAACATAGGTGTTGGAGCACCTGCAATCGCATTCCTAGAAAAAAGATTACAAAACAAATACCCAATATTACATGGCAACTGATTAACCATACAATATAAAATGAACAAGTCCCTCAAGTTAACAACTCCCTCGCTTTTACCACGAGCCGTTATGGAATGACTAAGTAACCGATGAATGTATCGCAGCAGCGGGTCTCATATCTGACTACTTTTTGTTTTACTCGAGTTGAACCCTCCGGTTCCAATCCGCTCCCAAAATGCTTTCCTCATTGCGCCACTTTCCGCGTCTTTACTTTCCTCGTCCGGGAAAGTATGGTATGCCGGCATTCCAGATACTGCTTCCTCCTCCATTTCCTGTTCCGTGTAGATCCGAGATAGACACCGAACAAGGCAATGGATGTTTTGTGCCAATGCCCAGCAAGTCTGAATGAAACTGCATTACTATCCCAAGGATCAGAGTCTTTCATGCTAAATTTGAAAGATGCTAAAAATTCAAGAGTTAGTTCATAAATGGAAGGTATATTTTGTGAGAATAAACGCTTTCATTGGACACTCAATAATGTATTGTATCTTTCTAGCTGTCCGACTGCCGCTAGTGTTTCTTCATCTACTTGTAAATGGGGTCTTTCGACCCTTTGTAGCGGCCTTTGAAGTTTCTCGTGGCACCATCTCTTGCGGCTTGCTTCAAAACGTAAGTAGGGATGATTCATGATCCTGAATTTCAAAAATATGTTAATCTATACAAAACCAATTTCTTGAGCAGTTTCATGATGTTAGTGAAATTCATGTGTTTTTCAAGACATAAAATCATAATGATTCAACTCATGATCAAAAATGGTTAAAAGTTTATCATCCAAGGAAAATTTTTTGAACATGGGGGTGCGCTTTGTGAAACGTGGGGGTGCGGTAAACATGGTAAGGCATGGAATCTTGACTCGAGCATGTGTGGTTATGTTTGTAAATCGTTGATTAAGCATGGGTTTAACGTTTTCTTACTTAAAAAAAATCAAAGATTGTACCTTTAACATTTTAATTATTTGTTAATAATTCAAGATACCCAAAAATATATTTTACATTTAATACCACTTGGGAACTCTTGAACATGATTAACAAATATTTTACCACGAACTATGAAGATAGTCTTGATAAAAGAAAACAAACTAACTAGCTAACTAAACAAACTTATAACTAACGAAACATACTAATTAACACTAATCTACTTACAAGAATAAACATGAACAAGTAGGTTGAAAGTATTCATCATTCCATGAAACGTTTAAGAACAAGTCTTTACATATAATTGCTAGGATTTCGGTGTTTAGAGACCTAATCACCTAACTACATGTAAATGTCTTTCATAATCAAAGGAATTAGTACACTAACCTTTTGTTCAAACACTCTTGAAAGAACTCTTTAAAAGATGAAAGACAATGGAAAAACAAGATGAAAATGAGAGTGGACACGACTTTGCTGGCAATTGAGGTCGGTATTTATCATGCAAATTAAAGAGGAACAAGACAAAAGGCTAAAATATGTCAGCTTGTGTCATTTTTTGTCGAACACGGGGGCGTGCCTACTTGAGCACGGGGCCGTGTTCAAGTATTGTTAGCGGGTTTCAGTCTTTTGTTGTTCCTTTTTTCAGTTTCGCGCGTTGTGTAATTTTCCCGGTTAAGTTTTACCACTTTCAAATCATCAGAAAAGATACGAAATTAGTCCTAGAGTAAACAAACACAAGCCAAAATGAAAATTACATTTCCTAAGATCCTACGATTACATAATACGTTAAAAGCCGAGAATCTGAAACAACAAAACCAGACTCTTTAACATGCAACATCGCACTTAGCACATCACGAAATGCTTCTAAAAGAAACTTCCACACATTTTGTGTGGAAGGTTCGGGATGGGATAGTGAGAGGTGCGGTTGCTTAATTCCGCAAGCTGCCGGTTAACGGAAATGTGTTCCTCGCTCATCTGTTGAACTTTTTGGATAAGTTCAGCTAAGTGTTGGGATATAGTGAGGTTCATTTCAGTCAGTTGTTTGATTAGTTCGTGTAGCTTGAAGAAATATTTTTAAGTCGTTGGTTCTCGTGTTTCAGAACGTGGTTTCTTCGTAGGATTCCAATGGGAACTTCCGTGACTTCATTCTTTCATTTTTCAGATGTTTATAAACAGAAGTGAGTGTGATGAAAGAATGGAACAAGTGTGGTATTTATATACAGGTCGTGGAAAGTGAACACGGGGGCGTGCTTGGCTAGGCACAACCCCGTGCTTGTCAGAATTCGTCTTAAATTCGACCTGCAACGTTCTAAAGTCATCAATGGAGATTGTGGAAAGAAATTTGTCAGAGACACGGGGGCATGCTTGATAAGGCACGACCCCATGCTTGTGCTTGTGGGATCCCAAAAAGCAAGAAAATTTTATGTACAGGTGCCGCGTTTAAGTTTCAGGTCTTCGGCACGACCCTTCCCCACACTTAGTTTTTGTCGGGGCAGATGTGTAATTCCTCCGAGGGAATTTTGGTTGGTCCATTGTTATACGGTTTCAAATGATGACCATTTACTTTGAAACTTAAACCTTCGTGGTTATAAATTTCAATGGCACCATTCAGAAACACGTTTTTCATCGTATAAGGTCCAGACCAACGTGACTTCAGTTTTCCGGAAAACAAACGTAAATGAGAGTTATACAATAAGACACGTTCTCCCACATAAAATCATTTTGTGTTCTTTAATCGAGCGTCGTGGAATTTCCTTGTCTTTTCTTTGTAAACCCTAGCGTTTTCGTATGCTTGTTCTCTCAATTCCTCCAATTCGTGGATTTGTAGGAATCGATTCTTTCCTGCAAGGCCTTGGTCCAGGTTTGTTGCTTTAAGTTCCCAAAAAGCCTTGTGCTCTAATTCCACAGGTAGATGACACGACTTCCCATAAACTAGTTTAAACGGTGTTGTGCCGATGGGAGTCTTATAGGCTGTTCGAAAAGCCCATAATGCATCATCTAACTTGATAGACCAGTCATTGTGATTTTGACCTACAGTTTTCTCAAGGATTTTTTTGATGCCTCGGTTAGTGACTTCAGCTTGCCCATTCGCTTGTGGATGGTAAGCAGTTGTAAAGTGATGGTGAACTCCATAACGCGCCATTGCTCGTTCGAGCTGATTGTTACAGAAATGAGTTCCTCGGTCACTAATTAAAGCTTTGGGGGCACCGAAATGAGAAAATAGTTTTTTAAGGAATTGGACAACGTTTCTTGCATCATTAGTAGGCAGGGCTTGAGCTTCAGTCCATTCTGAAATGTAATCAACTGCTACCAAGATGTAACGATTGCCAAATGACACCGGGAATGGCCCCATGAAATTAATACCCCAAATATCAAATATCTCGCATACTTGAACTGGTTTCTAAGGCATCTCATCCCGTGTTGAGATATTGGTTTCTCTTTGACATGCATCACAGGTGCGTACCATGTTGTGAGCATCTTTGAAGATCGTGGGCCAGTAAAATCCAGAGTCAAACACTTTCTTAGCTGTTAAGGTTGCTCCATGGTGTCCTCTAGTGGGTCCTTCATGACAGTGCCTTAGAATTTATTCTGCTTCTCTTCCATATACGCATCTTCGAATGAGTTGGTCTGCACCGATTCTGAATAGATACGGGTCTTCCCAATAGTAATGTTTGATATCAGTAAAGAATTTCTTCTTTTGCTAATAAGTCATTCCTTTGAGAAGGATTCCGCTTGCTAAGTAATTTGCAAAATTGGCAAACCAAGGATGTTCATCGATTGAGGTTATGTAATTGTGATGAATTGGTGGTGTGATTTAAAGATATGGATTAATGTAATCATGTTAATGTTTATAAAGATGAGCTGGCGCGATTTCTCGTCTATCCTGCTGCCGTAGTGACTTGATCCTGTCAGGCTGAGTTTTACTGCTCAAATCAAAGCCCTAGTAATGTAAGTAAATCTTTTGTGACCTATTTGACATACGATTTCTGAAAACATAACTTAATGTCAAAAAGAGAGTTGATCAGGTTCCTTCCTAACATACCATTAATTTTAGAAAACCGTAACAATTACTAAAGTTTCCAAACAAATAAAAGGGAACCCGCAAATGATCAGAAAGTTAAAGTGATATGATTTCTAATAACCATTTCTAGTTCATTAGCCATGGATTTATAATGAAGACCGGTTTCGCGAATGAAAGTTAATCATACGGTTTTTCAACTTTGTATGATGATCACAATCACAAACCATAAATTTATAACTTTCCGTTCAAATGTAGATGCTACCCATCAATAGTTTTCCCAAGACCACCATAACATTAACATAATATTTATCACACCATTAGTTCATCACAAATTACCTAAGTTTCATCTGATTAGGATGATAAAAAGAGTTTAGCTCATAATGAGCTTGAACATAACAACATATAACAAAGAAGATAGATATGTAATCATCGATGAAATGGAACAATCAAACCGATAATCCACATAGGATGGCGTTTAGACGATTCCGAGCTTCTTCCAATTGTTGTATGCACCTCCCGAGCCTCCAAATGATCTTGAAGTCTTGATTCCCGAGAGAGTTCTGCAGATTAACTCTCCCACCAAAGCTTGCCAAAAATGGTGAACTTAGGCTTCTATTTATAGGCTTTCCGGAGTGTTTAAGCACGGCCCCGTGCTAGTACAATGCTTACGAAAGTTGGTCGACTCGTACATGCAGGTTATGTCGGGCATGGCCCCGTGCTACATGGGGCACGACCCCGTGTTGGTGGTGGGGCACGGCCCCATGCCTAAAAGGCCCGACCCCGTGTCTACTTTTAGGGAACATTACTTTTTGTCCTGTTAAATGTCCAAACACGAGGGTGTGTTAATTTAGCATGGGGGTGTGTTTTTGGCAAAGCATGGGGGCGTGCTTAAAGAGGCACGACCCCATGCTTGGACTCCAAAGCTCAGATTACTTCAATTCTTGCTAAGTATGCTTCTTTTGTCCATCTTGCCCTTTTAAACACCTGAAAACACAATTTAAGACTTTTAAGTACATTTTCATCATTTTAAGGAAGATATTAAGGAATAATTGATGTGCTTTTGATAGGATTTTATGTATAATTTGGAGCACATCAACATCCCACACTTGAACTTTGCTTGTCCTCAAGCAAAAATCACTTAGAAAGAATACCACACCAGATGAGTAAACTTCAGACTTTAACAACCTAAGCGGTTCATTCATAGGACTGAAGTGATCCTATATCTGGAAGGCCTAAGGTGGTGTCCCCCCCCCCCCCCCCCCCGCACAATATCTAAGATTTCTTTACAGGAGATACCTCAGGATTTCACTCCACACTTCAAATGGTGGTATTATGATTGGAGGACGGGGGAATCAGTCATAGTTCTGAAAGAGTAGGTAAGATAGAGACTTCAAATATTCATAAACCCTAGACATCTAGAGCGCCCTAAACAGCCTATCCAACTTCATAGTTCGTTCCAGATCGATTTCTACTCAATTCTTAATGTTTGTTCCTTCATTAGATCGATCAGGTTGTCATTCTCAGTGATTGGAACACCTATCAAATTGGATTCCACACTATTTGATTTGGTCTCACGTAGAATCCGTTAGTACTCTGTACGTCAAGAAAATTAAAGGGGGACACGTGTCATTCGCTAGGAATAAAGGAGGTTACATCACCGCTCAAGGCGAAATGGAAAACGAGAAACTAAAGTTTGACAAGGTCAACTACTTTCAGCAACTGCAAAACAACTTGCTTCCTGTCTCCCAAATCTATGATAAGGGATTCAAGGTTGTGGTTGACAACAAGAAGTGCTACATATTGAAGAAGGATTATGTTATCATGGAGGATAAAATTCTAATGTCAACTTCAAGATATAACGATTTGTATGTCTTGTATCTATCAAAAGCCTCCACAACTGAGTCTACTGTCTAGTGCTTCTTGTTAAAGACTGCATAGAGGGATTCAGTCCCCTGGCATAGGAGAATGGGACACATTAATCCCATGAAGATGAATCATCTGGTTCAGAATGATCTGGTGAATGGAGTTACAGTCAACAATTTCCAGCTCCTAGATTTATATGTAGCATGTAAGAAAGGAAACAAACCAAGAAGTCTCACAAAGCAAAGAAAGTTAATTCTATTGACATTCCTCTCGAGCTTCTACACATGGATCTGTTTGGCCCAGTCATCACAAAGAGCATTGTTGGAGATTGGTACTACCTTGTATTAACTGATGATTACTCAAGATTCTCTTGGGTGATATTTCTAAAAGCCAAATTAGAGACATTCGAATCATTCAAGCATCTAGTCACTACATTGGAATCACTCTACCTGCTAAAACTAAGAATGATTCGATCAAACAACGGAACAGAGTTCAAGAATCAGCGGATGGAGGTATTCTGTTGAGAGAAAGGAATTGTTCATCAATTACTTCTGCCTACACTCCACAGATGAATGGAGTTGCTAAAAGAAAGAATCGGAGCTTGATAGAGACAGCAAAGACAATGTTAGCCGACTCTAAACTGCTTATTCAATTTTGGAACGAGGTAGTGGCTAATGCATGCTACACTCTCAATCAAGTCTTAGTGACCAAAGTCATGGAAAACGTGTTATAAATTGCTCCAATGACGTAAACCCAACTTAGAGTATCTAGAACCATTTCGAGCATCGTGCATGCTATTAAAGAAAACTCAGACTGGGAAGTTTTGTGAGAAGGCTGAAGAAGGTATCTTTCTCGGATATAGTATACCACACAAGAGAATTTATAACAACTCAATAGGTTAGGTAAAAGTGTGCAATGTTGATGTTCAAAGATACATCACCCCGTGCTGGCAAAGGACCTTCCTTCTTTTTTGACTATGATGGATTCTTCAAGTCCTTTAATCTACCTCCTTCTCATCCTGATGGTGATTTATCTGCTCGAATGATGTACGATGTTCGAGACTTGACATCATCAGTTCCATTTGATGATACTTCTAGCCCCTTAGGGGGAGAGCTTGCAAATGTGGAAGAGGAGGAATAAGTTCCCACTATCGAAAGTACACAAGCATCTGATCTTGATGCCACTGGAACTTCTGAACCCTGTACTCCAACAGCCATAGAAAGTGAACCTGGGATTCAAAATCTAGATAATGAAGTAGCTATTCCCACCACTCCCAGAACTCGAGTTAATGTGCATCATCCCCTGGACAACATCATCGGGGATATTCTATCGCGAGTTCAGACATGAAATCACCTATACTTAGCTGATTATGCCACAATAATGGAAAAAGGATATCTACATGATGGTGCTTATCGATGTTTTATGTCTCAATTTGAGCCCAAATATGTATGTGAGGCTTTAAATGATTAGGCATGGGTTAGTACTATGCAAGAAGAACTCCTTCAGTTTAAGAAGTTAGGAGTGTGGACTCTTGTGGACAGACCAAAAGGTGCAAAGGTGATTAGCACTAAATGGGTTTTTAAGTGTAAGAAAGATGACGAAGGGGTTATAATCAGAAACAAGGCTTGGCTTGTCGTTCAAGGGTTTAGGCAAGTCAAATGCATTGAATACAATGAAGTGTTTGCACCTGTGGCAAGGATGGAAGCAATTCGTATCTTCTTATCCTATGCATCCTACGTGAAGATCAAAGTTTATCAACTAGATGTGAAAAGTGCATTCCTTCATGGTGAAATCCGTGAAATGATGTATGTCAGTCAACCCGAAGGATTTGAGAATCCTTATCATCGGGATAGAGTTTATAAACTAGACAAGGCTCTTTACGGGCTTCATCAAGCCCCTCGAGCCTGGTATGAGAAACTATCTACTCATTTGCTGAAACATTGTTTCCGCAGAGGGGTTATTGATTGCACATTATTAATCAAAGAGAAAGATGGTGATTTACTACTGGTACAGATATATGTGGATGACATAATCTTTGGTTCCAAAAATGAAGCATTATGTAAAGAATTCGAATCCGTGATGAAAGCTGAGTTTGAGATGAGTGCTATGGGAGAGATGAAGTTCTTTCTTGGGTTACAGGTGGATCAGACACCAAATGGAATCTTCCTGCATCAGTCCAAGTATGTAGGAGATATCCTTAGTCGGTTCAACATGGAGAATGCAACAGTTTCCGGGACTCCACTTGCCACGAACCACGATGTGGCACCCGACTAAAATGGTGATATGGTAGATGCCACTATGTACAGAGGAATGATTGGATCTCTAATGTACCTCACAGGCTCTCGTCCTGATATTATGTATGACACATGTCTCTGTTCCAGATATCAAGCTAAACCAAAAGTGAATCATCTAATTAGGGTAAAAAGGATCTTTCGTTATCTGAAGGGTACTCCAACACTCGGTTGTGGTATCCTCATGATGATTACTTTGAGCTTACAGCGTATAGTGACTCAGACTATGCTGGTTGCAAGATGAATTACAAGTCAACATCAGCGGGATGTCAGTTCTTTGGAAGATGCTTAGTCACATGTAAAAGAGGGGTCCTAGAACTCACACAAACAACCCCGTCGAGTAAAGCTTCAATCCAACCCGCTACACCTCAACTTTTGCGCTCGAAACCAAGAAAACCGAAGCTTGAACCCTCTTTTCTCTCCCTTTCTCTCTTTGGCTGAATTTGTAAGTGTGGGGGAGGAGAGTGGGCTGCCTCCCCTCTTAATCCCCCCACTCTTCCAAATCTTCTCTCGTTTTGGTAAGTTTGATCCATCGACTTTGGGCTTTATTTCTTCTCTTTCTTTTTCTTCTTTCCTCAAAGGAAATAACCGGATTACATAGTAATCACTATGGTTGGTTGATATAGTATTTTTATTTTTTTATTTTTGTTTTGTCTACTTTATGATATATTTTATTATTACCATTAATTGATAGTTTCTGGATTTGGTTTGGTGGTTAGGTACATTGGCTTCAATGTTCAAGGACTCCTGTTCGACCATTTGCTCATCCATTTTTCACTTTCTTTTTCAAAGTGGGCTGCTTTGCTCTGCAGGCTGGTTTGCTGGACCTGGCCTGCATGAATAAGCCTAAACTACGATTATAGATGTTTTTGATGATGATGTTTACTCGCGCTCTACAACTGTTATTTTTTTAAAAAATTTGGTTGTAAGATGTTGTAAAATGAGATGATGAAACACGAATAAAGATGGCGAGTCGGTCGAATGGGGTTAGACACCATTGATTAAACTTGAATGGTAAGGTCGATTGGTGTTCGCCGAACATGATGAGAGAGAAGAAATATCATAATCTTTAATGAGAAAAATAATCACTTTGTTACAAAATAATCCCGTGGCAAAATGCTTAGTTTAAATTCTAGGTATATTTTAAAATATAATTCAACAATGAAATCGAGCTTTGTTCATCTTCATAACAGCTATTACATTGACATTATTATTTTAAATAAAATAATAACAATTAACCAGCATTCAGTGAAACTAGGTATTTTTATGGTGTTAAATTTTTTTTACATAGCGTTCAAAGTTTTCTACATGGAGTTTAAACATTCCATTGTTATATTTAACATCACAACTTGTAAAACACTAAGCTAGCATTTGTTATTCAAGAATGAGAGGCGAAATAAAATTAACCATTGAGGGTGAATGAATAAAGACATGTTTGGTTGGTGAAGGTAATGGAATAAACTATTACGTAGTTCATTTCATTTCCTCGAATTCATTCAATCCACTCCTTTTTCTTTTTTTCTTTTCATACATTCTTTCATCATTAGTCATCAACACTGCCTGCCACAACAACCACCACTGACCACCAAGATCGCTCATCACCAGTAACTACCATCGACCACCACCGCGGCCGACCACCAATACCCCAGGAACACCATCGCCGAACACCACCGCCGCCACTGGAAACCACTGAAGGCCACCACCATTGGCACAGCCAGTGCTGGAAACCACCGAAGGCCACCAACATCGGCCACGACCGATGCCAGAAACTACCGAAGGGCACCACCACCGGCCACGACCGGCGCAAGAAACTACCAAAGGCCACCACCACCGGAGAAACCACCGAAGGACACCACCACCGGAAACCACAAAGGCACCACCACCGGCCACGGCCGGCGCCGGAAACCACCGAAGGCCACCGCCACCAGCCACGGTCGGTACCAGAAACTACCGCCGGCCACCGCCGCCGCAGGAATCCACCAAAGGCCACCACCACCAGCCACGACCGGCGTCGAAAACTGCCGTCAGCCACCGCTGCCCCCGGAAGCCACCGACGACCACCACCACCAGCCACGACCGGCGCCAAAAGCCACCGCTGGCCATCGGAAGCCACCGTCGCTGTAGGATACCAGCTCCAAAGGCCACCACAGCCACCGGAACCACCACCGCAAGAAGCCACCTCCAAAGGCCCCCATCGCCACTGGGAACTACCACCGAAGGCCACTACGACCTCCATAAACCACCTCCGGCCACCACTGTCGTTGGAAACCACCGCCGGCCACCACATCGGCGGAAACCACCGCCACCTGCCACCACTACCGCTGGAAACCACTACTGCCGACCACCAACGTCGGCCACCACCGCCGACCACCAACGCCGCCGAAAACCACCACTGGCCACTACCCCCGCTCGCTATCACCATCATAACTACTTTTACATTTTATTGTTTTGTTTTTTATACCATACAAATAGAATAAATGTATGATTCATTTATTACTAATTGTCAAACAAATAGGACAATAGAATGTAATAATTCATTCTATTTTTTTGTCCATTACATTACCACATAATAAACAAACTCTAATAATTATTTGAGTTTTGATGCTGAAAGTGTAAAAATACCATTATAAAAAACGTCATTAAAGAAAAATTAAAGACCATCTTGATTTTTGTACACAGATATCAAATGTAACGTTACAGTTTTAATACACATTAAATAACTATCTTCATGTTAATTTTAGATACCAAAAATATAAAATATTATTATTAAAAAAACAAACGACGCATACCAAAAAAAGTTCAAAAATCATGTACATGCGTTTAGTTAGAATTTGTATACGAGTATTTTAAATACATCGCAACTATAATACATAATGAAAAACTAATCGTCGTATTCGAATTTGATGCAAAAAGTGTAAAACACCATCACAAAGGAAAATGTCCAGTTTCATACATAGTTTTATTCTTCAGATATCAATATATCATACTTGTTAGATAGATAATAAAGATTTGATTCTATGGTGTAACTTTAAAATATATAAAAAATTATGTATAAATTATTTTATGAACATTTAAGAAAATGGGGGCGATTAGCGCTCATTCATTTTTTCATCAATAGGTTTGATTGTGTAAATTTTTTGTCGAGCGGTGTAATTTTTTTCATATATAATGAGTTCGCCCCCTCCACCCCGAAAAAATTAATTTCGTCACCGCCGTCTTATGTAAATGTCCTAGTTCAACCACTAACTATAGTTTCATTTTATTTATCCCCTACGACATGTCAGTATCACACTTAGAACATGTCAGTATGACACACTTACAGGAATACCCTAAGTATCTCTTACATATTTAAACATTTTCCGCTTTCTAATTTAATTCAAATGCCCGGGTTCATTTAAAGCCGTACATCCGGTTTAGAATTGAACCCAAGTACTAGACCTTAACCCAAACTAGTTCCAAACAGTATAAGAGGAAATGGTGCCAACCCGAAAAAAACCACTGGTGCCAAACCGGATATGATTTACCTTGAACCAACCAGTTTCAAACCCAGACCAAATTGGCCACTAGGAAAAACCAGTTAAATAAACCAATAGGAATCGGTCAACAACCTAACCGAACCAAAACTTTTTTTGACTTAGAATAGATAACTATAGGAACCGGTTTGGAAAAAAATTATATGTATACCTCTACACTGAACTATTTCCATGACATACACCATTGGTTAAACTGTTAGACTCGCTTTTAAAAGGGGTAGTCAATCGTTACACTTCTAAACCTGCTAAATGGATTGATTTACATTGGTTTAAACTATTAGTCCAGTTTACAAGTTAATGAACAGCAGAAAGCTTTTGTATCAAAATCAATATGTAATGCATTAATTATTTGTAACATTGCCAATAAGTCCAATACACACACAAAAAAAGTACATACGATCTAAAGAAGCTTATTACCATTTATTCTAAAATTCCTAACAAGTTTTGTCAAACGATCATGCTCTTCGGCTCCCCCCTAGCAACAACATATCGTTGTTTGGTCGCGACTATACAAATAGAAAACCCCGTCTGCTCTTACTCTTGTCCTGCAAAAATGGAGAAAATGTGGTCATATATACGAGTATAAACAAACAAAACATCCTAAAAGAAATTAAGAAAAAACAAATCACCTGTAACTGAAAACATTCAGATCTTGGCTGAACAGATAAGTTATCTCGTACAGGCAAAAGTGACTTTGTTTCCTTAAGTTGTGAAGATGGCTTGTAATGGTTACAAGTGTACAAGAACAGCGGGACTTCTTCATCTACTTTAAATTCTTCATATCTTTATATTTCAAAGCATCTGAAAGGGCTGATTAAGGCAGACATTAAATTTTATATTAGACAGGTGCAACAAAAATATAAATTTGTAAACTTAAAAACTATAACATGATTAAAATCTTACGTGGTTTTATATAACGCGAGTTGTATTTGGGATTATTTTCCCTCTCAGAAACTTTGGCTAGAGCGATCTTGTGAGAATAATCTTGGCATGTCAACAATTTCTAGGTTGTAGATTAAAAGGTAATTATTTAATATAATTTACATACATTAAAAGACAGATAATGTGATTGATATGTGATGAAGATGGCTGACTCACTTGATTCAGGCTATTGATTTTGACTTCTGTTTGATAAATTGAACCAGTTTTAGATAAACGGTGATCAAGATGAGCAGAAACGGATCCTAGATGATCGACTACAGTCACCAGAGCGCTGCGTATGTACTCCTTCGTGTTCTTTAAAACCCTGAAAATTTGATTATACAATATGCATTAGGTGTTCATAAACCTTTAACGTTGGCTACTGAAGCAAATGGTCGGTTCAACTTTGTTGTTTTCTTACCTTTTCTTTTGGAATGTAAAGTTACATATATAATATATGTGTGTGTGTGTGGTGTGTGTATGTATTATATTAGTAAATGATCTTTATTATTTTTAAAACTCTAATACAATCTAACAATTTGGAAAAAAAACTTGGTTTAGACCGTCAAAATCAATCCTTTTTGGCCAATCTGAATATGTTTTCGAAGCCATAGTTAGTGGTAAGGCACAAACTTGTTGTTGAGACTTGCATAATCATACTTAAACAATTACATAATCATAAAAAGTTGTACCCTCAAATGGAGTTGGAATATACACTAACAAAACTAGTAATTTTTTTTTACTTTCAATAAGTCAAACATGGAGATATCCGTATCCACTTTTTACATTGAAGTTTCAGGTTTTTTGTCACAAGGTTTTTCTTTCTACTTAAAACTCTAACTTTCTGATTAGAAGTGGGATTGATACTATCTACAATCGAGCAGTTAATACTAAAACTAACAATGACATTTTACAAATTTGACCCATGCCAGTCAAAATGCAGTCTAGTTGCTCACAGTTGCTTTTGGTTAGAATTCAAGAAAGTAGATTGATAGGAATCTGCAGCATAATGAAGCTGTGAACACAAATCTTTTAGATCCTGTAACAACAAACAGTTCATATTTCAGACAAGAAACACATATCAATCGATCAAACTACGAAAACACACAACAAGACTTCAATCAATAGTCGCTTACGTGAAGAGATTTGCAGAATTTGGTATCATTTTCTGATTCAAATTGTGGGTTGTGTTTTGAGCTTCTGATGGGATTGAGTTCTTCATTTCGTGCAAGTTTTGGTCCTCAATGATGGTTGTCTATTGTGTATATTAATAGATAAACATGCAAGCACATACAAACACCTGGGTATGTGTGTGTTATTTATAAAAAGAAAATAAAAAGATTTAAGATTCTGTTGTCAGCAGCAAAACAGAATAGGCGTGGGATATGGGCATAAATATATTCAAAGAAAAATACAAACTTTTTGCAAATTTCACAACATTCCCGTGAACTTATGTGTTATTCCTTGCTTTACCCTCTATTCATTCAATAGTTAATTCTTTAACTCACTTACCTGAATAAGAAATTCGGTTTTTGAAAAAAGTTTCAATAGTTAGCAACTCCTTATCATTATCAATACATGGTGGAACTCAAATTATAAATAAAGTTTCAGTGATATATCTGTTTCCAACTTTCGAGAAACACCATATGTTTTGTCACGATAATAGAAATAAACAATCGTTGCGACATTGTAATTTTGTAAGGTTGAAAGGAAAACAGTTTGGTAATTTTGTAAGCTTGAAAACAAAACAATGTTTTTTTCTCAAAAGGCCTCTACATGTGTTCCGGAAATATTTTTGTAAGGTTTTATGTAAGGCTAACCCATCTAAAACATCCAAAATCTTTCATGCATGCATGCATTGAAGTACAGAGTAGATGCACTAATGTACAGAGTAGATATACTTCAAAAGTTTTACACCATATAGTAAAAATATTCTAATTGTAAAATCTTCCAAAACCAGGACCAACATCTTCTAAAGCCAAAAGTAAAGTCTTTCAAAGCATCAAACACAAAGTCTTCTGAAGCTTTAAAGACAAAGTCTTCCGAAACTTCAATGACAAAGTCTCCCGAAGCTTCAAAGACAAAGTCTTCTAAAGCCAAGAAGTGAAGACAGATTTCTTCCAAAGACTTTTGAACACATGTTTTATCTGATGTACTTTACCATAAAGCTGAACCATTTTCCGGTACAACTTTGTTCAGTCACCAACTTACATGATTTGGTGAAAAGGTCCATGCTTTTGATAACTGTATATTGAAGTCTTGAGTCTGTTGCTTTCTATTTTATATACTTTTATACTTTTTGTAATATTAGGATATGAGTTATGACATGTCATAGTCACTAGTCAAAAGACAATTTGCCTTTTGACTCTACATTTGATTTTGTTGTCTACTTCAAATGTCTCCAGCTAGCTTTTTAAGTATGACTGGCCATAGGATGTAATATAAAATATCTCAGCTCCTTGTATCTTTTTTATGCTTTTTACACTTGTAAAAGAACTTGAGAGCAATATACATCATTCCTGAAAATTATATACTTGTATTCTTGGTTCTTGGTTTTATCTCATATATTGCTTATGTTCTAAGTATCAATCCAATGTTTTACCAGTTCTTATTTGATCTATTAATTGTTTTAAAACAATCTCTTATCATTGTGTATTTATATTGTAGGTGACCAACCCCTCTAAATGGTCCTGCAATTTGCCAATCAGAGACAAAGAGAAATATCCACAATATGCATGGTTGATACTCGACCTAATGTTGAGGTTGAAAATCTTCACTACTCAATCACATAATTTATAACTGATTTAATTTCTTAATTGTTTAAAATATATTGAGTAAACTTAAACATTATCTGTTGAGGTCATTATATAATTTTTAGTTTAAACTCCAATAAACGAAGATGATAACGAAATGACTTATATATACGTAACTTGTATTAGTACATGTACGTAACACTTACTTGTAAGCATGGTAATACATTCTTATATATACATAACCCATAGCCCATACATATACATAACTTGTATTAGTTACATGTACGTAACATGGTTTTCCAAGAGATCCCTCCCCTATATATATATGGATCAAATTTAACCCGTGTTTATTATGCTAACTTACTAACTCAACTAGTAATCCATATTAGGCCACTTTGCCACTTTAAGTTAGAGTTATAGTGATAAAAATAATGGTACACAATGAACGTTAATTTTTTAAGAAATACAACAAGAATATACTAAAATTAAAGATATTAAAATTATCTATTTAATGGTGTAATTTGTATAAAAATAACATCATAGAAAAATGTTAAGAATATTTACAAAAAGGATGAAATTTTTATAGAAAAATGAGAGCAATTTTAAAAAGAATGGGAAAGTCGTTACATTAGTGGTGTAACACCGTAAAAAAGTTAGTCACACTACATAATTCTGGTGTAAATGTTTGCTTAATTAAGGTTAACGGGTTATCGCAATAAAGAAGGATTAACAAAAGTACTTTACCCTATATATATATATATGCAGGACCGATGAAGGGGTCAATTACAACACAACAACACGAAGAGGAGATTAACTAAAACTTAATCAAACAGTAAGACTAGATTAACCATAATAAGATACTAACACAAGTAATGTAAGAGACATAACACAAGTATATGGTTTTCAAGAATGCAGTATATTGCTTTCTCTATGTTCTATTACAAGTGTTTCAAAGCATAATGGAAAGATACAAGAACATGAGATACTTATACTACATCCTACAGCCGGCCATACTTTGAAAGCTAGCTGGATACAATTGACTAGACACAAAACAAAATCAATTGTAGAGTCAAAAGGCAGATTGCCTTTTGACTATTGACTATGACATGCCATAGCTCACATCCTTATCTATTACAAAAAAGATAAAGTACATGAAGTAGAAAGTTACAGACTCAAGACCTCAATGTACAGTTACCAAAAGCATGAACCTTTTCACCAACTCATGTAAGTTGGTGACCTTACAGAGGTGTAGGGGAAAGGTGTCCAGCTTTATGGAAAAGTACATCAGATAAAGCATGTATTAAAAGTCTTTGGAACAAATATGTCTTCATGAGTTGAAATTTCGGAAGACTTTGTCTCTGAGGCTTCGGAAGACTTCATATTTGGCTTCAAAAGACTTCACATTTGGCTTCAGAAGATATTGGTCTTGTCTTCGAAAGATTTCACACTTAAAATAATTCTTCTGTATGTGTGAAACTTCCTAAGCATTCTTCTTCATAGCACTTGTGCAGCATGTAGGATAGACATTGGATGTTTAGGTTGCATCAGCCTCTTCATTAATCTCTACAAACTCTCCCTAGGCTAATGCTACCAAAAAACTTAGTAGACTTCAGATATCAACAGTTCTCATTAGGATAATCACCAATCCTTTCTTCATAAGATGATCAGGATCCTTCAGACTGTCAAAATGTCTTCTCATATCAAAAAGGTCATGTAGAGGCAACTGAAACATATCTTGCCATATGTAAATGTATTTAGTGCCTTGATCTCTAATGACATGCCATCTTTCTGGATTTGTGGTGTATGTCCAAGACAAGATGGGTCTTCCTGATGCTAGAGGAGCTGTTTGAATTGGAGTTGATGTAGCATCCTCTGGCTACACAACCTCAGGATGTTCTTACTCATCCTGGGGTTTAGAAGAGGGAGTAGGCTTCTTCTTGTTCGGCTTTGGTTTAGAAGCCATCCTTTTCTTTCTCTTTGTAGATTTTAACTAAGAAAACTGGCCTGCGGTACCAGATTGATCTTCATTGTCATTCTCAGTTGGGACTTCCTCTCTCTTAGGCTCAGAAGGAGAGGGAGGTTGACCCTGCTGTGGATCAGAAGATGAAGCTTGCTGAGTTTCAGCAGGAGTTCTAGGTTGTGTTATCTCTAGTTGTTCAACCTTAACCTCCACTTTAGGTGGGGATTGACTGGAGTGGAGTGTAAGTCAATGAGCTCTCCACTTTTGATCTTAGCTTGATCACCCTAATATGCTCATCCATAGTGGATAGAGACATGGGGCCAAGTCTCCTTCTGAAGAATCCATATAGCTTCAAGAAGCTCATCATCCTCTACTATCAGTAGACTTCTTCATGCTCTTTTGGATGATAGCTCTTGATTTTGCAGCTTCTTCCCTTAGCTTCTTTTTAGTTGTCTTTCTGTCCTTGACTATCTCAAGTTCAAGCTGTTTTAAGTATTCAAACTCAACATAGTCATAGGATAAGGGAAGAAGTGCATCTGCCTGATAAAAGCCTGTGGCACTCAGGTAGTTGATCATCTTGATCCTATCTTCTTCTTTGTCTACAGAGGTTCTTGTTGAACCACATCTTCTTATGCAGGACTTTCCTGAACTGGGGAGAGGGTAGGCATATCCTTGTAGAGTCTTTTTCTTCTTCTCTCTTTTTTGACTTGTACAAGAAGCTTTGTATCTTTTGCCTCCTTCTTCTCCTTTGACCTTTCCAGGTCAACCAGTTCATTCAACTCATCTAAGGGGAGAGATATGACACTGTCTATATCATAGGTCCTTGTCTGCAGATAATTTATCCTGACTGCCCTTAACTCATCATTCTGAGTGTCTGGTCTGGGGGCAGCCCTGATAGCAGACTCCATAAGTCGTGAAGACTCAATAGAGGAATTTTCTCCCCTCAGCATCCTTTTCCTCTCTCTCTCCTCCTCCTCAATCTCCTCAGATGTCATCTTTCTTTTCCTTTGTCACTCATAGACCTTTGTGACTCAAGGTGGAGAGAGCTTTGGCCTTCATTGCTTGATGCAGTTTCTGAGCTCTGGCCAGAGAGAGGTTGAGAAGCACCTTCACCAGCAGGTGTCTCAATAGGAGTGGGATCTCTGCAGCAGTTGATGATAATAAGACAGGGGTCTCAGGTTTTGCCACTGGGCCTTCAGTCAAGGTTTCCCCTATGAAACTAATCTTAGGGTCTACCTTAACATCAAGTTGACCGATGGCATTGCCTGATTGCCTAAGTCTCCTTCTTAAGCTGAACTCTGCATTGATCCTGTCTTGGATTCTTTGAGCCAGTCTGTCAGCTTGTCTTCATTTGCTTGGGTTGACAAGTGGCATGTTGACTAAATCCAGACCTTCATAGTTGTTCAAGGTCTGAAAATTTAGAACTTCTTGCTGCCCTTGAACTCTTATGATTATTAGGGCTTTCCTGTTGCTGTCATACATCCACCCAATGATGTGATTGGAAGATGGTGAAGATGACATAGCCCTTGGTATCCCATCCTCAAACAAACTCTATATGAACAAGTCTGTGTAGTCCACATCAATGTGAATTTGAGGAGGTTGCTAAAAATGCACAATTGCAAGTGAGGATGGTGAGTCCTCAGTGTCCACTCTCTCTGAAGAACTCCTAAGTTCTGTAACTGTAATGACTTTCTCCCCCTTTTTGGTAGCATCACCCACTTGCATAGGTGAGCTGGAAGATAGGTCAATCACATCCACAGGTTCTTGTGTTCTTGGTTGAGCTTTTCTTAAGGGTCTCCCAGCTAGTTTTTCCTTAATATATGAAATCTCAAGTTGCTGATCATTGATCCTGTTGTGTAAGGTAGTCACCTGAGATTCAAGGTGACTGACCTTTGAGACTAAATAGGTGCATGTTTTAGTCAGTTTGTGCACCTTTAGTCTTAGATTCCCCTCATCTTCATCAGAAGAATCATTGGGGGATTAGATGATTGGACCAAAGTCCTCTCTCTCACCACCAGCTTCAGGTTCTTGGCTGCTAGTTTTCCTCTGTTCACTGAAAATCTCAGTTGAGATGTCAGCGGGCTAAGTTGCCATGGTTGAGGTCTTAATAATGTAATCACTTTCAAAAGTGAGAGCCTCTTCCATATGAACATTCTGAACAGGTTTAGAAGTGTCCATCTCAGTTGTACGTGACTGATGTGGGACAGATATAAGAGACTCAGGAGCATTCATCTCTCTTTGAGTAGGGTTAAAGAAAAGAGACTTATTATACTCACTGAAACCTAGATCTTCATCAGTATAGAAATCAAGGTTAGGAATTGGTTGGTTGAGATCTATAGGGCTGGGGATGGTAACTGTCCCCTGAAGGTTGATCACTTGAGTGTTGAAACTTAGAGTGATGGCTTAAGGCAGTTGGGCTAATGAGCTCATCAGCTGAGCATGAGGAACCTCAACACTGATTCTTGAAGAGATGGGAGTGGTCTGCTCCTCAGGAGAAATGGGAGCTCCAGTGTCCACTTCCTCTTGTGTGGTAAGTATATGGGGGCCTCCACAGACTGAATAGTCTGAGTAGGGGTTCATTTGGATTTTCTTTGGTAAATAAGGGTGATTTTAGGCTGTGTGGGTGGTTGGGATGTAGCAGGTGTGGGTTCAAAACTAGCTTGTGTTGCTAGGTTGTCACCTTGAGCAATGAGCTCTAACATTTTTGGGACTATGGATGTTTCTACCCCAGAGAAGCCAACAGTGGGCTTTCTCAGTATTTTAAAGATGTTGGCCTTCATCTGTCCTAATTTAAGAATGTTACTTGTTTCCCTCAACAGTGATCACAGTTCATAGTTAAGAATGTACTGGACATATCTAGGAATCATGTAATATTCTAAGGAGTCTAAATTAGCAAGTAAATTGGTATAAACAAACTGAGAATACCTAAACTCGACCCCTTGAATCATTCCATTGATTATGAAGGAGAGATCCTCAAGAATCTGGTCCCATCCACCATGCTTGTTATATAAGCTGTGAATGACCACATTGAGCAGGAATCTCCACTAGGATGAGACCTTTCCTTTCCTAAAGGTCTTTACAGAGAAATCTCCCTCATATCCCATCTGCTCAAAGGAATGATTAAGAGCTTCCTTTGGGAAGAACACCTCACCTTCTTCATCATCCAGCTGAAGATGCCTATTGATGATGGCCGGAGTGATGAAGATTGTTCTCCCCTGCACTGTGGTAGACGTTGCCTTTTCCCCGTCCATAATGACTCTTGGCAGGTCTTCTAGAAATCAAGCAGTTGATCCTCATAGAGAGGAGGATCAATGGTTAGGGAGGTGAAGTAGTTGGACAAATCAAAGAATCGACATATCTCTGAGAAATGAGGATCTTTCGCAGAGCTTAACAGAGCAACCTGATTATGTTGCATGTGTAGCTGCATGGTAAAGTTAGGATCATTTCTGTGAGTAAGGATGGCCATTTTGAGGTAGCTTAAAGATGAAGAAAGAAGGAAGAAAGAAATTTCAGAGAGAAATTTGGGTTTTTAGGTTTGGAGGAAGAACAGATGATAGAAAGAGGGGGAAACCGTTGGGTTTATATGTGAGAGGGATTTCAGATAAAGTTTAATGAAAAAGGATAAACTTTGAAATACGGATGTCGGTCCCACCTCTGAAAAAGTAGTTTACTTTTGCTCAAAATGTAGTTTTCTTGGAAGTAAAAAAGCTTCCGAAGGTTAATTATCTTAGGAAGTTTTAATTAAAAAGCTTCCGAAGCTAAAATGAGTTCAGAAGATTTTCCTGAGAATTTTGAAAATCTTGCTTCAGAAGAGAAATTAAAACTTGATTGCTTTGTATATAAAATACAAAGCTTCCGAGAGTTAATTTTGCTTCAGAAGTAAATGGTCCTTGAAAATAAGTAAGTGTCTGAGACAAGTATTTAAGCTTTGGAAGATAGATCTGAGAACTCTTCCGAAGGTAAATTACATAGACAATTATTTATTTTGAAGGCATGATTTGTTTCCGAAGTTAAAAGCATAACCTCCGAAGTATCAGACATTTTCGAAAATCTAAGGAAAGTCTTCAAAAAGAAATTTTCATCCGAAGAATACATGAGCTTATGAAAGTGATGAACTAGACAACTTAGGACACACATATTTTAAGAAATAATAAGAATTAGTTTTAAGAAAAACTTACTCAAAGTTGATCATCCCAACAGCTGATATTAGATATTTAAATCTCTGTTCATCAAAAGCCTTTGTAAACAGATCAACCTATTGTTCATCTGTGTGAACTTTGACTAGTTTAATTAATCCTTTTTCATAGTTATCTCTTATTAAATAATACCTGATATTGATGTGCTTTGTCCTTGAGTGTTGCACAGGGTTCTTTGTGATTGAGATAGCACTATTGTTGTCTATATGAATGGGAGTCTCCTTGAAGTTTAACCCATAGTCCAACATCTAGTTCTGAATCCAAAGCACTTGAGCATAACAGCTTGTAGCAGCAATGTATTCAGCTTCAGCAGTTGATGTAGAGACACAAGATTGTTTCTTGCATTGCCATGACACAACCCTTCCACCAAGGAACTAACATCCCCCAGATGTAGACTTTCTAGTCATGTTGCAACCACCATAATCACTATCTATATAAGCATACAGATTAAAGTCAGGATTCTTAGGGTACCATAAACCAAGTGTTGAAGCACCCTTGAGGTATCTTAGAATCCTCTTGACAGTGATGAGGTGAGACATCTTAGGGCTGGCTTGATATCTTGCACAAATACATGTAGCAAACATAATATCAGGCCTGCTAGCAGTGACATACATAAGAGACCCAATGATAGCCCTGTATAAGTGCTCATCTACACACTCCCCCTCAAGATCAGGTCCAAGGGAGTGGTTTCTAGCTATGGGTGTCTTAGCAATCTTACAATTAGTCATGTTGAACCTCTTGAGTATGTCCTAAACATACTTTGACTGAGTTATGAAGATGCCATCTTCAACATGCTTCACTTGAATTCCCAGAAAGAAATTGAGTTCCCCCATGGCATTCATTTCAAATATGTCTTTCATCAGCTTCTCAAGTCTTTATAGAGCTTTGATTAGTTGAACCAAAGATGATGTCATCCACATACACTTGAACTAGCAATATGTTATTTCCCTGTCCTTTGATGAACAGAGTTCCATCTATAGTACCTCTCATGTATCCATGTTTACAAAGAACTCAGACAGTGTCTCATACCATTTCCTGGGTGCCTGATGCAGCCCATAAAGAGCTTTGTCAAGCTTGTAGACATAATCAGGATGATTAGAGTCTACAAAACCAGGTGGCTATTTCACATATACCTCTTCATCAATCACTCCATACAAAAAGGCACACTTCATATCAAGCTGAAAGACCTTGCAGTTCTTAGATGCAGCAAACGCCAGGAATATCCTAATAGTTTCTAATCTTGCTACTGGAGCAAAGACATCAGTGTAATCAATCCTTTCTTCTTGTGTGTATCCTTGAACAACTAGTCTAGCTTTGTTCTTGATGATGATGCCTCTATCATCTTTCTTGTTCCTAAACACCCATTTTGTTCCAATGGTAGTCTTCCCATAAGGAAGAGGACAAAGGTTCCAAACTTTCTGCCTTTTGAAATAAAGCAGCTCTTGTTGCATAGCTTCAACCCAATTTCCATCCTTTAGAGCCTCATCAACTTTCTTTGGCTCTATCTGGGATAAGAAACAATAGTGAAGACAAACATTTGCTTCGTGGGTTTGTCCTCTTGTTCTTACCCTTGTGACAACATTTCCAATGATGTTTGTGGTGGGGTGAGACTTTGGATCCTAAGCTGAGGGATCACAACAAGTTGCTGAGAAAGATCTAAATTAGAGAAATTTAGATCTGGCTTAGATGTTTCTCCCACCACATCAGCACACTTTTCAAGAGAAACTTGATCGAAGCAGTGTGTGACATCATTAATGTTCTCATCTATGGTGTGGTTAGAAGCATCAAGAATTTCTTGGTCACTGTCACCACCACCATTGTCGTCTTCCATAATTAAGATGTTCTTATCTGGTTGTGAAGCCTCTAAGCTGGAATTTGAAGGCACCCAGATGTATCATGTCATTGTAGTGCTGATAGAAACCTCATTAGCAGAAGTAGTTCCAACTGGAGCTGAAGATGTACGACTTGAAGGTCTTCTTAGCTCAAATCTTGGATCAGGATCACCTGTATTTAAATTTTTTACAGATCCTGAAACATTCTCACAAGATTTGTTAAAACAGTTGGTAACTAAATCAAGATCAAATAGCTAATCAGGACCAGAACCAGCTACACAAGGTGTGTGTTCATTGAAAGTCACATTGGCTGACTCTTCAACAATTCTAGTTTTGAGATTGTACACTCTATAAGCCTTAGCTTGAGAAGAGTATCCAATAAAGTGACCATCATTTGATTTCTCAGCAAACTTGGCAATTTAATCTTTGGTATTCAAGATAGTGCAAGGACATCCAAATGACCTGAGAAAACCAATGAAAGGTTTCCCCTTGTGCCAAAGTTCATAAGGAGTCTTGCCATGAGTCTTGACCACTAAAACTCTGTTATACACATAGCAGGTGGTGTTGACTGCCTCTGCCCAGAAGGTGATGGGTAGCTTAGAGTTAGACAGCATGGTTCTTGCAGTTTCAATTAGTGTCCTGTTTCTCCTCTCAGCAACACCATTCTCCCGAGGAGTCCTGGGAGCACTGTATTGTCTTGTAATACCCTTTTCATCACAGAATGTATCAAGGATTTGGTTATGAAATTCAGTTCCTTGATCACATCTTATGATCTTGACCTTGTGATCAGACTGATTCTCAATCTTTAAGATGAAATTCTTCAGAATCTCAGGAGTCTCATCCTTAGTTCTAAGGAAGAAAACCCAAGTGAATCTTGTCAAGTCATCTGTGATCACTAAACAATAAGAGGTCCTTCCTAGACTCATTATACTGGTGGGGCCAAAGAGATCCATATGTAACAAGTGTAGGGGTGTAGTGATGGAGTTTCTTTCCTTTGGCTTGTGAGATACCTTATGTTGCTTCCCTTTCAGGCATGCAACACAATGGTCATCACCTATAAAATCTTTCTTTGGTATTCCAGTTACCAAATCAATTTTAATTAATCTGTTCATGTTCTTAAAGTTTACATGGCACATTCTTTTATGCCATAGTAAAGACTCATCACTATTTGCTTTAGACAGATTGCATAAAACTTCTCCAGAGGGAGATGTTTCTTGCAAATCCATCTTGTACATGTTCCCTTTCCTGGGGGCTCGAAGTAGGATATGCTCATGAGGAATGACCATACTAGGCTTGAGAACAATGCACTCATGCTTAGTAAAGAGCATGTTATGACTCTGATCACAAAATTGGGATACACTCATAAGATTATACCCAAGCTCTTTGACAAAGTTTACCTTTTCAATGCTGATCTTACCATTTGTGACCATACCCCTTCCAGAAATGTAACCACCTTCATCTCCTCCAAAAACAACTGGTCCTCTATCAATTCTTTCAAAGTTCTGGAGTAGTGACCTATTGCCTGTCATGTGCCTGGAACAGCCACTATCAATGATCCAGACATTTTTGTTTGTCTTGAGCTGTCCCTGCACAAAGAAGTTGATTAGTTACATTTGGAAATTCAAGCCATGCTTGTCTTGGGCTCATAAACAGAAGGTAATGCAATAGTAATAGATCCTATGGTTGTACTAAGAGAATCTTGAGCTATTGTTGATGGAGAATTTTCAGTCATTTGGTCTTTCTTAGACATCCACACCACCGTTGGAGTCTTGGACTTGACCTTCAAAACTTCAGAAGCTTTTGGGACTTTGGAAGTTTTGATGACTGAACCTTCGGATGATTCTACAGATAGTGCAGCAAACTTCAGTGCTTCGGAAGAACTCCTTTCTTCCTAGACCAACTTCTCTTCCGAGGGTAATTTTCCACTTCCCTTCTTCTTAGACTTGGAGCTTCCGAAGGAAACATGTTTTCCTTCCGAAGCTTGAATCTTCTTGAGACCCTTTGAAGTCTTTGTTTTGGCCATATGGATAGTACCGTTAGGATTGTAAGGACAATCCTTTGCAATGTGAGTGATACTTTCACACATGACACACACCATTTTCTTCTTCACACTAGTCTTTTGCTAGGAACAAGAATGTCTTTGATCATATCCATTCTCTATATTCATCTTTGTAGATGCTGAGACAGTCCTTTTGGGTGAGAACTGTTCTTGGAGTTTGATGGTCGAGGCTGTGCAGCAGTGGTACACAACAAATCAGTCTTCTTCTTGTTACTAACATGAGTTGAGCAAGAACCAGAACTCTTAGCAGAAGAGTTTTGGTTGATATCTTCAGTCCTTACTACTTTGAATCCTGCAGATATGAAAACTTGTTTCTGCGTAGAGTCAAAAGTATTCTTCATCTCTTGAGCCTTCCTTGCCTTTCTTTTGCTCTTTCTGATCAAGTTCTTTCTCATGGACTTGGTCATCACAGTCTTCTTCTTCTCCTCAGAAGGATAGTGGCCCTTCTTAGAATCTTCCTCTTCACTCTTTTAGAGGAATTCTTCACTATCTCTTCTTCATAGGATCTATGAGAGAAAGCTCATCTTCACAAGTTCCATATCTAGGAGATCTTGCAGACAAGATTGTGTGTGGAGGAGCTATCTCATTGGATACCAGTCCTTGCCTGTTTTGATAGCACACCTTGTTGTGCAGGGATGAGGATATCATGTTCTTGAAGGTCTCTTCTTCAAGAACACACTTTTCTGCCCTGGCTTTGCTGATCACAAGCTTAGCCTGGCACTCAGTCAGCTTGGTTATGAGATCTTTGATTTTAGTCCTAAAATCTATGTGTTCATGTTTTAGAACTGAAATGGTTTTCTCTAGGTCCTCTATCTTTAGTTTATAATCATTTTCAGACTTTCTAAAATCAGATTTTGAAATGTTTAAGGACTCAAGGTCAGATCTCATCTCCATGTTATAGGACCTGTATCTATTGACTTTAGCAATGCATTCAGGAGTACAGAGATGTTCCAATACCTTGGCTTCATCATGATCTAACATCATGCTTGGTTAGGAGAAGCATCTTCCACCTAAAAGCTCCAGTCAAAGCCTCCTTATTCAATAGCAACAGCAGCCTGCTGCTTTGACTTCTCATTCTGGAGAGCTTTGTTAGTGTAGTTGGGTCTGGACTGTGTTTGGCCACCACTTGTTTTAGGTTCCTTACACTCGCTGGCAAAGTGGCCCATCAAGTTACAGTTATAACACTTGACTTTGCCTTTGTCCTGGCCAAACTCTCCACTAGTTGCATTGCTTGGAAACTTCCTTCTAGTTCTCTTGTAGAACTTCTTGGCTCTATGAGTGAGAAGAGCCAACTGCTGGACTATTTCCATGTATTCCAGATCATCTGGATGAATACAGTCCAGATGTTCAAGAGTGAAAAGAGAGTTGCCACAACTTTCATCAAAAGACACAAAAGCTTGAGAAGAGCTTGTCTCTTGGAATGGGCTTCCTTGAGTGTAGTTCTCCCTTGGTGTCTCTAGGAAGGTGATGAAAGGACCCTTTGGTGAGTTGTCAGGGTAGCATATGAGATGATGTTTGGGTTCTATGCTATCCCTTTCAACCACATGTAGGGTTGAACCCATTTGATATTGGAGTTGGCAGATGAACCTTTCATGTTCATCTCCATCTGGTAGCCAATTAGAATCCCATATAACTCTATTAGAGTAAGAGTTTTAAGATTTTCAATTCTCTTGATCACCACACAGTAGTGTGTCCATTTCCTAAAAGTGAGGACATGAACTTCCTTACAATATATCTGTTCTCAGGAGTAACTCCTCCATCCACAAGGGTATTCACAATCTCAACATACCTGAAGTATTGCTGAGTCATGGTTTCACCTGTTTTAAAGGTGAAGTT
The DNA here is from genome assembly GCA_025506515.1 of Flaveria trinervia. Classification (NCBI taxonomy): domain Eukaryota; kingdom Viridiplantae; phylum Streptophyta; class Magnoliopsida; order Asterales; family Asteraceae; genus Flaveria; species Flaveria trinervia. Next base: position 44,026,576 of record CM046444.1, read on the forward strand.
TTCAAACTACTGCTTCAGGAGATTCTTCTTGTTCTCCTTGGCTTTAGAAGAACCCTCATACATCAGTTTCAGTGCATCCCATAGCTGCTTGGTTGTTTTGCACTTCTTGAAACCTCTGTACACAGAGTTAGGAAGGGCAGTTTGAAGGGCTGTCGTGGCTTTTTTGTCAATCTCTACTCTCTTCCTATCTTCATCAGAGTAGTTAGCCACATCCTTGGGGATCATACCAGCACCAGTACAAAGGGGTGCTAGGTATGAAAGGTCCATTCTCAATAGAGTCCCACATTTTTGAATCAAGAGACCTGATGAAACCTTCCATTCTCAAACAATAGGTTTCAAACTCATCAAGAGTGATGAGTGGGGACTTGTTCATGGTTCCAGTTTCCATATCAGTCTTGGAAATGGTTGCCATCTGAAAAGTTTAGTATTTGTGTGTGTGAGGGATCTTAAGATGGTGAGATCTTATATCGAGACCTGAATACTTTGATAAAATAAGATACTCTGAAATACTCTGATACCAAATGCAGGACTGGTGAAGAGGAGATTGACTAAAACTTAATCAAATAGTAAGACTAGCTTAACCACAATAAGATACTAAGAACACAAGTAATGTAAGAGACAGAACACAAGTATATGGTTTTCAAGAATGCAGTATATTACTTTCTCTATGTTCTATTACAAGTGTTTCAAAGCATAATGGAAAGATACAAGAACATGAGATACTTATACTACATCCTATAGCCGGCCATACTTTGAAAGCCAACTGGATATAGTTGACTAGACACAAAACAAAATCAATTGTAGAGCCAAAAGGCAGATTGCCTTTTGACTAGTGACTATGACATGCCATAGCTCACATCCTTATCTATTACAAAAGGATAAAGTACATGAAGTAGAAAGTTACAGACTCAAGACTTCAATGTACAGTTACTAAAAGCATGGACCTTTTCACCAATCATGTATGTTGGTGACCTTACAGAGGTGCAGCGGAAAGGTGTCCAGCTTTATGGAAAAGTACATTAGATAAAGCATGTGTTAAAAGTCTTCGGAAGAAATCTATCTTCATGAGTTGAAGCTTCGGAAGACTTTGTCTCTGAGGCTTCGGAAGACTTCATATTTGGCTTCGGAAGATTTCACACTTAGAATAATTCTACAATATGTATATATATACACATTATATTTAGGTTGCATTAGCCTCTTGATTAATCTCTACAATATGTATATATATACATATATATATACATACATATATATATACATATATATACATATATACATACATACATACATACATACATACATACATACATACATACATACATACATACATACATACATACATACATACTTACATACATACATACATACAACATACATACATACATACATACATACATACAATACATACATACATACATACATACATACATACATACATCCTACATACATACATACATACATACTACATACATACATACATACATACATACATACATACATACATACATACATACTACATACATACATAATACATATATATATGTATATATACACATACATATATATATACACATATATACATACATATATATATGTATGTATGTATGTATGTATGTATGTATGTATGTATGTATATATATATGTATGTATGTATGTATTTATGTATGTATGTATGCATACATACATACATATTGTATGTATGTAGTATGTATGTATGTATGTATGTAATATATGTATGTATGTATGTATGTATGTATGTATGTATGTATGTATGTATGTATGTATGTATGTATGTATGGTGAGTGAAGATCAGTGAAGGTGGTGAGTTCCAACCTAGGGGGAGTATTGAAGATCATGTATAGGTTGACTCACCTTAGATTAGAATGTTTACGTTTGCTTGTAATAGGTCTTTTGTTAGTTTCCTTTTGTATGTAATTAGATTTATGTAGTTTAGCAGTCTAGTGAAACTGTGAGCGAAACTATACAGTCAGCTGATTAGTTCGCTCGGCGAAACTACTGTTTATGTCGGGCGAAACTACAATATCGGCAGAACAGTTTCGCTAACAACGAAACTGTCTACGAAACTAAGACTGCTATATATAGTTTTTGATCATTATCATTGTTGGTAAGCTTGCAAAACCCTAATCGTTGATTCTTGTGGCAAGTTACCTTTTCTAAGCAGTAAATTCATAGAAATATCATTGTGCTTTGATGTTATTGATTGTATTGATCTTCGTTGTCTTATATTGAATGAGTTGTTATTGTTTTCAATCTTCTTTGTTCATCTTGCTTAGTATGTATGTTTGTGAACGATTCATCATTTCATTTGCATTGTAATACGATCAAATGGACCAACAAAGAGCTTCAGGAGGAGGAGAGGATTGAGAAAATTAAAAGAAAAGGTAGACTTCCTAATGGGAAGTTGCTAGTTGCTAGTTCTAAAGCAGCTACAGCCAACTAGGAGGAAGTCAACAACAAGAAAAGGGTGGAGATCATTGATAGGCTCATCAAGCTTGGAGCTGTCACAAAAGATATACTCCTGCTACCACTAGAGGATTTAGTAGAGCTAGAAAAGGTAACCATGCTGCAGATTAAGAGAAAGGAGGAAGCAGCAAGGTTGGTCTTAGAGGAGGAAAGAGAAAGGAAGAAAAAGGAAGCTGATCTACAGCTTAGGAGGGAAGGGATAAGTTTCTTAACTTCCATGGGTTTTTTCTCTCTAAGAACTATCTCCACACAATAATGACACGATCCTATGGCTCTTCAACAAAGAGCAGGATCAGCTAGAGAAAGAGAAAGAAAGCTGCAAAAGAGAAGATGAGGGAGAAGAAGAGAAAGGAAGAAGAAGTTAGGGTCATTGATACCAAGAAGATAGGTGAGAAGGCCTAGATGAAGTACTATCTCCGGGCTCACGGCTTCTCTACTAGGCAAGTGGGACTCATGTCTGAAAAGACACTCCAGCATCATGTCAGTGACATCAAAGCTGACATTCGCTTAGGAAAAAGGAAAGAGATATACAAAAGGGGACATGGGATGATCTTTAAAACAACAACTCAACCCCAACCTCAACCGGACCTTTCCCATTTCCTTTCCATATCAAAACTGAGCCCATTTCTAAACCTTACACCCTTGAACCTACACCAACCATCATTCCTACCTCATCACCACAACCACCTCAACTTATTAATCTTCAACCGAAAACTCTACCCAGAACCCAAATACCTCTACTTACCCAACAACCATCCAAACCATCCCCTCAACCTTCTAAACATCTCTCCTTAGATGAGTTTAAGGAGATCAAGATGAAGCTCTACAAATACAAAAGTTGAGTGGCATCTCTTGTGAGGAGGATTCTATCAAGCTGACTTATACTAATGGATCCTCATGTTCCTCACAAGAGATCAATTCCTTGATCTGCCATAACGAACATTGGACCAGGCTATTAAACACCTTGGCCTCAACTCTGATTCACTAAATGATGAAGAGAAGAAGCTAAGAAGGAAGCTGGTGACTCTTCTGGATACCAAGAAGGGGGACAAAGTACTTAGCAAACCCCTCATGCCACGAAAGAAGATTGTACAGTGGAAGTTTAAAGACTCTTCTCACAACCTTGTTGTTGAGAGAGAGAATGGCGAGCTAAATCGGCTTAATACCTTATCTTTGTTACACTTGAGCAGATTTGATATTGCTGAGTTAGTAGAGAAGCCATTCTCCAATCCCTTAAACTCTGAGGTAGCTGCCCACATTAGAAATCACCTGAGCAGCCTTCACCTGGCCGAGCTAACAGCTAGGACAAGGATTGAAGAGGAGTTCAAACTGAAAGAGGAGGAGGAGAGGAAGGATCAACAACCAAAGGCAAAGCCATTCTTCAAATGGTTGTAGATCCTAAACTTGAATCCATTGTTAGATGGGATTATGACTATAACTCTCATCAACTAACTCTCTTCATGGGGGCACAACAAAGAGTGCATGTCATTAGGAGTGATAGACTGGATCTCCTATCCACTAATGACTTGCACATATTTCTTAGAACAACTTCCAGAAAAAACAAAGAAATAGATAAATATCTCCTATCCTTTATGAAAAAAGTCTTGAGAAGTAGAAGTAAGTGAGGTTTTGGTAGCATCAGCCTAGGGGGAGTTTGTTGGATCTAGAAAGGCTAGTGCAACCAAAACTAAACACTTAGACTATTTTCGGTGCAACTTACAAAGGATTTCCGAAGCTAAGTATGGACTTTCGAAGGAAATGGAGTTCTTCCGAATACAAAGTGCAAGATCATCTTCCAAAGGAAAAGCTCCAACTTTCGAAGACAAAGTCTTCTCTTCGGAAGTTCAAGACACAGAATAATTCAAAGACAATGACTTCTGAAGAACAAGTCCTCAAGCCACAGAAGAAGTAGCCTCTTCTGAAGTATAAAAGACTTCAGAAGAACTTGTTCTTTTGAAGCCAATTAACCTTCGGAAGGTGCTGCTATGAACCAGTGGACATAAGTATGGTCTCTGACACTCCTCTGATACTACTTGGCGTTTTCCCAAAAGGCCATGCAATTGACCATATTTTATTTCACTGTTTACCTTTATTTGTTAGTACAGTTGCCAACTTTAGTTGGTGACAAAAGGTAAGTCATGGACCTGTCATGAGTACTATATCTTAGATAAGACATTATCTAAGATAACGTAACTATAGCTTTGTAGTATCTGCTTTAGTTATAGATTCCACTCGTATCAAAGTATAACCAACTGTAGGTGATAGTATATATAGTTTCTCATTGTAACTCTTGTATCATGCTTGTAAGAGTCTTGAAAACTTAGAATTGAGAAGTAATGTATACAAGTACCTTGAAATTTATTTCTTTGTGTTCTTGAGTTACTTAGTACATTATATAAACTCTTTGAGATTCTGCTTAATCATAACTGTTTGAGTATAAGTGAGTTTAAGAGAAAACCAAGTGTTATGTGACATACATCAATCCTGCACCAAGTTTGATTTTGAGTATCCATTTTTGACCTAGGGTCCTAAGTTCATCAAAGGTTAAAAAGTTTGACATTTTAGGTCATAAATTTCAAAGATTATCACCTTTTATTTGATACTACAGTTGTAGTGAATCAAAACAGAGGGAAAATAAGGTAGAATGAAAGTTGAACACTGGTTTGATGATGGTGATGATGATTGATGAAGAATAGTGAAATTCGCTCGTCGCACTATAAGGTCTCTCAAATTTGAAAAGTATTAAATGACCTTTTAAAATGGCTTGAAATAGTCATTTAATGTCTTTTACAAAAATTACAAGTTTCAGGACAAATGCGGTTAATTGTTAAAATCATTGTAGCAAATGCGGAAGGTTTTGTTCATCAGCATTTGTGTACTGTTACAAATGTGGAAGAGTAAAAACTTAACACATTTGTTCACTATAACAAATCTGGTTGAACAAAGTTAACCAAGATTTGTTTACTCTTACAAATGCGGTTGAACAAAGTTAGTCAGAATTTATTCACTGTAACAAATGCGGTAGAGTAAAATTCCTTTATCCACATTTATTTAAACAAATGCGGCAGACCAATGAAGATGTCCGCATTTATTGATGTTTATCATCATGACAGAAGATATTAAGCACTTTGTTTATTCATTTTGATAGACATGAAAAGCATTGATGTCAACCACATTCAAGAAATGCGAATGAGTAAAAAGAAATGCGGCAGTACAAAAGTTTACCACATAAACAAATGCGGTTGAACACTTTTGTCCGCATAGGTTTTTAACACTTCAAACTTGTTGATGCATGTATGTCCCTAGATCATGATTTGAAATGTAATGAATCTTGTCTGTCTGAGTATGATGTAATTTGTATTGATTAATGAAATGACATAAATTGTTTGTTACTTGTGATGTTTAATGTTTCATTAATGAGTTGTGATTGAATTGATTGGGTTTATGATTGTTTGAATGGTTGCACATTATGTTATATTAATTAAAACATTCAAACTTAACTTAATGAAGTTCTCATGCGAATGGCTCATGCGAATGAACCATACGCATGAATAACTTCACACGATTGACTCAGTCGCACGACTGAACCAGGAGACTGGATCAGTCGTACGATTGTAACATAAGATTGGCCCAGTCGCACTACTGAACACTCAGTCGTACGAATGAATCAACCGCATGGTTCAATCGCACGACTGAACCAGACTAATGGTTCAGTCGCACGATTGAATAATACCAACCTATAAATACAACTCAATTCGTGAAAAAGAAGGACGCTCAATCAATTACAATTCCACACGTACCCTAGCCGTCCAGAAACCTTCCAATTCGTTCTCCATGTTCATAGAACACATTAGATCGATTCCTAATCGATTTCTAACGTTAGTTTCAATTCTTGATAGATTCTTCGTGTGTTATCACTGATTGGATCGCCAATCAAATAGGATTCCGCACTATTTGATCTGGTTTACACGTTAATCTCTAGGTATTTCGGTCAAATACCAGGTCCTAACAAAACTTTTTATGTATGCTTCAATTGACACAAATGTGATAGAGTTGTCTTGTCCGCATTAGTTTCACTTTTTTTTAAATGACATAAACAGTTACCCACATTGGTTATATGCATGGGTTACCCTCACCCTCATCAAACAATGCACTTACTCGCATTAAACTATGAACTTGAATAAAAAATTAATGTTTCTGCAGAGAAATTTTCTTGTTATGAAGAACTATCTTTAATTGAATTATGTCTTATGAAGTTTTTGACTGTTGTTAGGATTGTCAATTCTTGCTTGGATTGACTTGTATATTAGAAGTGATACAAGTTTCTCATTGTTTGACTGATCTTTGACTTCATATGCTTTCATGAATCTGCATAAGCTGAGATACAATAGTAAAACTTCTGCACCAACACATACAGTTTCTTTTTGATTTGTTTATTAAGTTTTAAGAAAGTAAATATCTATACAAACTAATCATAATTTTAAATTACTCCCCCTAAAATTTATATCCAAACCTAGATAGAAATTTTAAGGATTTAGAACTTTTGAATATGAAATATTTTTGATGTTTTTGTTTTCTGATTTAAGAATGAGGAGAAAGTATACCTTTTGTTGGGATCATATCAATTTTAAATTACACATGTGCATTCTTTTGTAGTGAAATGGACATGTTTATGAACTTATTGATTGAAGGTATGTTTGTCCTCTTACACTCATACCTGGTTAATATTTTAATGCATGTGATATTTATCATGTTGGTTTGTTTGATTATCCAACATGTACCTCACACATAAAAGTATGGTATGGTCAACCATCCTCATGTAATGTATGGTAGAACTGTTTCACAACATGCTTGACTAGGTCTCTTAAGTTATGAGATCTCATTTTCACTGATTCTTATTGGGATTCTTTCACTTTGATCTGTTGCATGATTTGGTCCACCATTGGATTCTTTTTACTTCACTTAGGAAGGTGATCCATGATGGCATTCTTTTTGTTCATTCACAAGGAATCTATTTTTTGTAGATTCATCCAATTTGGACATGTTCCTCATTGGGAATATTTTGGATCAATATATTTGCATTATGTGTTTGTTTCTTCAGGTCTTTGATTAGGAAAATACATCTGCAATATAACGACTTTAATTATATCATTTCCCATGGTATATAGATCATTTTCTTCATCAAAATTGACTTCTTTTTGTAATTTTCTAAAATTTTAAATTGTTATTGATTTTTTTATTTTATTCAAGGTTAAGAATGCTAATTGATTGAACTAGAAATTCAAACCTACTAGGTTCAAATGCCTTGGTGAATAAATCAGGCAATTGATTTTTAGTGGGAACTTGAATCAATTTGATTAAACATTTTTTAGCACAGTCTCTCAAAATGTGATATTTAATTTCAATGTGTTTTACTTTTAAGTGTTGAACTGGATTATTTTTAATAAAAATAGCTGCTATGTTGTCAATATGAATTGGAGTGTGCAAGAAGTTAAAACCATAATCAAGCATCTGGTTTTAAATCTAGAGAACTTGAGAGCAACAAGTTGATGTTGCTATGTACTCAGCTTCTGCTGTTGAAACATATATGTTTGTCTCCTTCTTGCATTGCCAGGAGACCAGTTTGGGACCAAGAAATTGACAACCACCAGAAGTGGACTTCCTATTAAAGTTGCATCCCCATAATCACTATCAGTGTAGGCATAGAAATTAAAGTCTCCTTCCTTGGATACCACAATCCAATAGTAGGCTTGCCCTTAAGATATCTAAATATCCTTTTGACAGCATTCACATGAGATTCCTTAGGATCTCCTTGATATCTGGCACACACACAAACACCAAACAAAATGTCAGGCCTACTTGCTGTTACATACATATTTAGCCGATCATAGGTCGATAGTGAGTCTGATCCACTGATTTGCCTTCTCGATTAGGACCTATCTTCACTTTAGTATCAACAGGTGTTCTAATAAACTGACAGTCAACAAGGTGGATTTCTTCAACATTTTTTCCATTTATTTTGATTGATTAATGAAGATTTCATCTGCCATTTGTTGGACTTGCACTCCTAGAAAGAATGTAAGTTCCCCATTGCACTCATTTAGAATTTTGAATGCATAAGTTCTTCAAAGTCTTTACAGAGTAGCTTTGCAGGACCGGTGAAGGGTGGTCACTTATAACACAACAACACAAAGAAAAGAGTAACTTAACTTAATCAAACATTGAACTGGATTAACCACAAGTAAAGACACTAAGAACACAAGTAATTAACAGACAGAACACAGAGCAAGATACACAAGGAGATGGTTTTTAAGGTTGCAGTATATTGCTTTCTCAATGTTCTATTACAAGTGTTACAAAGCATAAAAGAAACTTAGAAGAAGATGAGATACTTACACTACATCCTACAGCCGGCCATACTTTGAAGGCCAGCTGGATACAATTGACTAGATACAACATAAACTCAATTGTAGAGTCAAAAGGCAGATTGCCTTTTGATAGTGACTATGACATGCCATAGCTCACATCCTTTTCTATTACAAAAGAATAAAGTACATGACGTAGAATGTTTACAGACTCAAGACCTCAATGTACAGTTACCAAAATCATGGACCTTTTCACCAACTCATGTAAGTTGGTGACTTTACAGAGTTGCGGCGGAATGGGGTCCATCTTTATGGAAAAGTACATCAGATAAAGCATGTTGTTAAAAGTCTTCGGAAGAAATCTGTCTTCAATTGTTGGCTTCAGAAGACTTCATCTTTGGCTTTGGAAGATAGGTCTTGGCTTCGTAAGATTTCACACTTAGAATATTAGTTGCTTGTGTGAAACTTCCGAAGCATACTTCTTGAGTACTTGTGCAGCATGCATGTAGAAAGATTTTGGGTGTTTGGTTGCTTCAGCCTCTTCATATACTCTACAAAATCCCCCTAGGCTGATGCTACCAAAACACTTAAAGACTTCAAATATCGATAGTCCTCATCAGGATAATAACCAGCCCTTTCTTCATAAGATGATCAAGATCCTTCAGACTATCAAAGTGTCTTCTCATGTCAAAGAGAGCATTCAGAGGCCGACTGAACATGTCTTGCCATGTGTAGACATTCTCAATGACATGATCTTTAATGACATGCCACCTTTCTATATTTGTAGTGTATGTCCAGGACAGGATGGGTCTTTCTGATGCTAAAGTAGCTATTGGAATGGGAGGTGATTGAGCATCCTCTGGCTGCACATCCTCAAGATGTTCTAACTCATCCGGAGGTTCAGATTAGGATGTTTCTTCTTCTTCCTTGGCTTTGGTTTAGAAGCCATTCTTTTCTTTCTCTTTGTTCCTTTTAACTGAGAAGACTGGCCTGCAACACCTGATTGATCTTCATTGTCTTTCTCAGTTGGGTCTTCCACTCTCACAGGTTCATAATGAGAGGGAGTTTGACCCTGCTGTGAATCAGAAGATGAAGCTTGCTAAGATTCAATAGGAGGTCCAGGTTGTGTTGTCTCTGGTTGTTCAACCTTAACCTCCACTTCAGGTGGAGCTTGACTTGGAGGGGAATGTAAGTCAATCAGCTCTCGACTCTTTATCTTCTGCTTGATCACCCTAATATGCTCATCCATAGTGGATAGAGACATGGGACCAATTCTCCTTCCGGAGAATCCATACAACTTTAAGAAGCCTATCATCCTCTGCCTGTCTACAGATTTCTTCATGCTCTTCTAGATGATGGATCTTGTCTTAGCAACTTCTTCCCTTAGCTTCCTTTTAGTTATCTTTCTTTCCTTGACTATCTCAAGTTCAAGTTGTTTGAGATACTAAAACTTAATATAAGGGAAGAAATGCATCTGCCTTATAGAGGTCTGTGGCACTCAGGTAGTTGATCATCTTGATCCTTTCTTCTTCTGTGTCTACCCGGTTCTTGTTGAACCACATCCTCATGTGCAGGAATTCTTGAACTAGGGAGAGAGTAAGAGCATGCTTGTACAATCTTTTCTTTCTTCTGTCTTCTTTGATTTTTACCAGTAGCTCTGCATCTTCTTCCTTTTGCTTCTCCTTTGACCTGTCCATGTCATCCAGTTCATTTAGTACCTCCAAGGGGAGAGAAATAACATTGTCTATGTCATAGTTCCTGGTCTGCAGGTAGTTTATTCTGACTGCCCTTAACTTATCAGTTTGAATATCTGGTCTGGGGGCAGCCCTAATAGCAAACTTCATGACCCTTGCAGACTCAGAAGAGGAACTTTCTCCTCTCAGCTTCCTTTTCCTCTATCTTTTCTCCTCTTAATCTCCTCAGAAGTCATTTTTCTTTTCCCTTTCTCACTCACAGACCTTGTGACTCAGGGTGGAGAAAGCTTGGCCTTCATTGCTTGGTGTAGCTTCCAAGCTCTGGCCAGAAAGAGTTTGAGAAACACGTTCACCAGCAGGTGTCTCAAAAAGGGTATTGATCCCTGCAGCAATTGTTGGTGATGAGACAGGGCTCTCAGGTTCTACCACCGGGCCTTTAGTCAAGGTTTCCCTTATGAAACTAATCTTAAGGTCTGCCTCAACATCCAGTTGATCGGTGGCATTGCCTGATTGCCTTTGTCTGCTTCTGAAGTTGAACTCTGAAGTGATCCGGTCTTGGATTCTTTAAGCCATCTTGTCAGCTTGTCTTGATTGGCTTGATTGACAAGTGGCATGTTGACTATATCCAAACCTTCATAGAAGTTCAAGGTCTGAAAGTTGAAGATCTCTTGCTGTCCTTGAACTCTAATGATGATTAGGGCTCTTTTGTTGCTATCATACCTCCACCCAATGATGTGATTTGAAGATGGTGGAGATGACATAGCCCTTGGTATCCTTTCCTCAAACAGACTCTGTATGAAGGAGTCTATGTAGTCCACAAAAATGTGAACTTGAGGAAGTTGCTGGGTGTGCACAATTGCAAGTGAGGATGGTGAGTCCTCAACGTCCACTCTCTCCAAAGAACTCCCAAGTTCTGTGATTGTAATGACTTTCTCCCCCTTTTTGGTAGTATCACCAACTTGCATAGGTGAGCTAGGAGTTAGCATAATCACATCCACAGGTTCTTGTGTTCCTGGTTGAGCTCCTCTTAAAGGTCTCCCAGCTAGTTTATCCTTACGATAAGAAATCTCAAGTTGCTAATTATTGATCCTGTTCTGCAAGGTAGTCACTTGAGATTCAAGGTGACTGACCTTGGAGACTAAATAGGTGCATGTTTTAGACAGTTTTTGCACCTTTAGTCTTAAATTCCCCTCATTTTCATTAGAAGAATTATTAGGGGATAAGAGATTGGACCAGAGTCCTCTCTCTCACCACCAGCTTTAGGTTCTTGTCTGCTAGATTTCCTCTGCTCACTGGCAACATTAGTTGAGAAGTCAGTGGGCTGAGTTGCTATGGTTGAGGTCTTAACGATAGAATCACTTTCAAAAGTGAGAGCCTCTTCCATATGGACATCCTGAACAGGTTCAGAAGTGTCCACCTCAGTAGTAGGTGACTGATGTGGGCTAGAAACAAGAGCCTCAGAAGCACTCATCTCTCTTTGAGTAGGGGAAAAGAAGAGAGAATCAAGGTTGGGGATAGGTTGGTTTAAGTCCAAAGGCTGGGAATCGTAACTGTCGCCTGAAGGTTGATCACTTGAGTGTTGAGACTCAGAGTGATGGCTTAAGGCAGTTGGGCTAATGAGCTCATCAGGCTGAGCATGAGAAAGCTCGGCACTGATCATTGAAGCAATGGGAGTGGTTTGCTCCTCAGGTGAAATGGGAGGTCCAATGTCCACTTCTTCCTGTGTGGGTGAGTGTATAGGGGCCTGCACAGACTGAATAGCTAGGGGTTTGTTTGTATTTTCTTTGGTAGGTGAGGGTGATTTGTGGCTGTTGAGGTGGTTGAGAAGTAGAAGGTGTGGGTTCAACACTAGCTGGTGCTGCTAGGTTGTCACCTTGAGCAATGAGCTCTAAAATGTTTGGGACAAGGGCTGTTTCTACCCTAGAGAAGCCAATAGTAGGCTTTCTCAAAATTTTAAGGATGTTAGGCTTCATCTGTCCCAACTTAAGAATATTACTTGTTCCCATTAGCTATGAGCCCAGTTCATAGTTAAGAATGTATTGAACATATCTAGGGAACATGTAATACTCTAAGGAGTCTAATTGGCAAGCAGATTAGTATAAATAAACTGAGAGTACCTAAAATTGACTCCCTGAACCATCCTATGGACAATGAAGGAGTGATCCTTAGGGATGTGGTCCCATCCACCATGCTTGTTTGATAAGCTATGGATAACCACATGGAGCAGGAATTTCCATTTGGATGAGATCTCCTCTTTCATGAAGGTCTTAATAGAGTAATCTCCCTCATAGCCCATCTGCGCGAAGGACTGGTTAACTACTTCCTTGGGAAAGAACACCTCACCTTCTTCATCATCCAGCTGAAGATGCATGTGGATGATGGCTAGAGTGATTAAGATTGTTCTCCCCTGCATTATGGTAGATAATGCCTTCTCCTCATCCATTACGACCTCTTGGCATGTCTTCTAGAATTCCACTAGTTGATCCTCATAAAGAGGAGGATCAATGGTTATGGAGGTGAAGTAGCTAGATAGAGTTAAGAAACGGCAAACCTCTAAGATATGAGGATCTTTCTCAGAGCTTAACATAGCAACCTGGTTATGTTGCCTGTGTAACTGCATGGTAAAGTTCAAGTCATTTCTGTGATGAGGGTTGCCATTTGGAGCGAGCTTAAGGATGAAGAAAGATGAAAGAAACTGATTTCAGAGAGAAATTTAGGATTTTAGGTTTGGAGGAAAGAAGCAGATGATAGAAAGAGGGGGAAACCGTTGGGTTTATATGTGAAAAAGGATTTCAGATAAAGTATAATGAAAGAGGATAAACTTTAAAATCCAAGTCCCACCTCTAAAAAAGTAGTTTACTTTTGCTCAAAAAGTAGTTTTCTTGGAAGTCAAAAAGCTTCCAAAGGTAAATTATCTTCGAAAGTTTTAATGAAAAAGCTTCCGAAGCTAAAATGACTTCGGAATATTTTCCTAAGGATTCTGAGAATTTTAACTTCAGAAGATTTTCCTTAAGATTATGAGAATTTTAACTTCGGAAGAAAATCAAGACTTGAGAGTTTTGTTCAAAAGGACAAACTTCCGAGAGTTAATTTGCTTCAGAAGAAGATTGTCCTTGAAAACATATAAGTGCCAAAGAAGATTTTAAGTTGCGGAAGATATTTCTGAAATTTATTATGAAGGTAAAATACTTGGGCAGTTAGTTGTTTTAAAGGCATAAGTTTCTTCCGAAGTTAAAAACATAACTTCCGAAGGATCAAAATTATCAGAATTTTAAGGAAAGTCTTCAAAATTTTTTTATTCAAAGAAAACAAGAGCTTATGAAAGTGATGAACTAGACAACTTAGGACACACATATTTTAAGAAATAATAAGAATTAGTTTTTAGAAAAACGTACTTAAAGTTGATCATCCCAATAGTTGATATTAGATATTTATATCTTTGTTCATGCCTTTGTAAATAGATCAGCATATTGTTCATATGTGTGAACTTTGACTAATTTAATTAATCCCTTTTCATAGTTATCTCTTATTAATAGATACCTGATATTGATGTGTTTAGTCATTGACTGCTACACAGGATTCTCTATGATAGAAATAACACTATTGTTGTCTAGTGGATGGAAGTCTCCTTGAAGTTTAACCTATAGTCTAGCATCTGATTCTGAATCCAAAGCACTTGAGCACAACAGCTTACAACAACAATGTATTCAGCTTCAGCAGTTGATGTAAAGACATAGGATTGTTTCTTGCATTGCCATGAGACAATCCTTCTACCAAGAAATTTACATCCCCTAGATGTAGACTTTGTAGTCATGTTGCAACCACCATAATCACTATCTATATATGCATACAGATTAAACTCAGAGTTCTAAGGACCATAGACCAAGTGTTGAAGCACCTTTAACGTATCTTAGAATCCTTTTGACAGTGATAAGGTGAGACATCTTAGGGTTGGCTTGATATCTTGCATAGATGCAAGTGACAAACATAATATCAGGCCTACTAGTTGTAATATACATAAGAGACCCAATCATAGCTCTATATAAGTGTTCATCTACACACTCCCTCTCAAGGTCAGGTCCAAGGGAGTGGTTTCTACCTATGGGTGTCTTAGTAATCTTACAATCGGTCATGTTGAATCTTTTGAGTACGTCTTGAACATACTTTGACTGAATAATGAAGATGCCATCTTCAACTTGATTCACTTGAATTCCTAGAAAGAAATTGAGTTCCCCCATGGCACTCATTTCAAATCTGTCCTTCAATGGCTTCTCAAAGTCTTTGCAGTGCTTTGGATTAGTTGATCCAAAAATGATATCATCTACATACACTTGAACTAGCAATATGTCATTTCCCTATCCTTTGATGAAGAGAGTCCCATCTATAGTACCTCTTCTGTATCCATGTTTGCAGAGATAATGAGATAGAGTCTCATACCACTTCCTGGGTGCCTGATGCAGCCCATAAAGAGCTTTGTCAAGCTTATAGACATAATCAGGATGACCAGGATCTGCAAATCTAGGTGGTTGTTTGACATACACCTCTTCACCAATCACTCCATACAGAAAAGCACACTTTACATCAAGTTGATAGACCTTGAAGTTCTTGGATGCAACAAATGCCAAGAATATCCTAACAGCTTCTAGTCTTGCTACAGGAGCAAAGACATCAGTGTAGTCAATCCCTTCTTCCTGTGTATATCCCTGAACAACTAGTCTAGCTTTGTTCTTGATGATATTGCCTCTATCATCTTTCTTGTTTCTAAACACCCATTTGGTTCCAATGGTAGTCTTCCCATGAGGAAGAGAACAAAGGTTTCAAACTTTCTGTCTTTTGAATTGAAGCAGCTCCTCTTGCATAGCTTCAACCCAACGTCCATCCTTTAGTGCCTCATAAACTTTCTTTGGCTCTATCAAGGATAAGAAAAAAGAGTGAAGACAAACATTTGCTTCATGGGTTTTTCCTCTTGTTCTTAGCCCTGTGACAACATCTCCAATGATGTTTGTGGTGGGGTGAGACCTATGGATCCTTAGTTGAGGGATCATAGCAAGTTGCTGAGAAAGATCTAAATTAGAGAAATTTAGATCTGGCATAGATGTTTCTCCCACCACATCAGCACACATATCAAGAGAAACTTGATCCAATGAGTGTGTGACATCATTGATGTTGTCATCTATGGGGTTGTTAACAACATCAAGAAATTCAAGATTACTATCACCTCCACCATTGTTTTCTTCTGCATTTTAAGCCTCTTTATCTGGTTGTAAAGCCTCTAAGCTGGAATTTGAAGGCATCCTAGATTTATCAGCTGAGTTTGTCATTGTGATGCTGATAGAAACCTCATTTGCAGAAGTAGTCCAACTAGAGCTGAAGATGTGTTACATGAAGGTCTTCTTAGCTCAAACTTGGATCAAGATCACCTGAATTTAAGTTTTCTGCAGATCCTGAAACAATCTCACAAGATTTGTTTAAAAAGTTGGTAACTAAATCAAGATCAAACAACCAATCAGGACTAGAACCAGCCACACAGGGTGTGTGTTTATTGAAAGTCACATTGGCTGACTACTCAATAATTCTTGTTCTGAGATTGTATACTCTATAAGCCTTAGCTTGGGAAGAGTATCCAATAAAGTTTCCATCATCTGATTTCTTAGCAAATTTGGCATTTTGATCTTTGGTATTCAAGATGGTGCAAGGACAACCAAATGACCTGAGAAAACCAATGAAAGGTTCCTCTTATGCCAAAGTTCATAAGAAGTCTTGCCATGAGTCTTAACCACTAAAACTCTGTCCTGCACATAGCAGGCAGTGTTGACTACCTCTGCCCAAAAGGTGATGGGCAGCTTAGAGTCAGACAACATGGTTCTTGCAGCTTCAATCAGTATCATATTTCTCCTCTCAGCAACACCATTTTGCTAAGGAATCTTGGGAGCACTGTATTGTCTTGTAATACCTTTTCATCATAAAATGCATCAAGGATTTGGTTCTTGAATTTAGTTCCCTGATCACATCTTATGATTTTAACCTTGTGATCAGATTGATTCTCAATCTTTAAAATGAAATTCTTCAAAATCTCAGCAGTCTCATCCTTAGTTGTAAGGAAGAAGACCCAAGTGAATCTTGTAAAGTCATCTGTGATTAGTAAATAGTAAGAGGTCCTTCCTAGACTCATTACACTTGTAGGGCCAAAGAGATCCATATGTAACAAGTGTATGGGAGTAGTGATGGAGTTTCTTTCCTTAGGCTTGTGGGATACCTTATGTTGCTTCCCTTTCAGGCATGCAACACAATGGTCATCACTTGTAAACTCTTTCTTTGGCATTCTAGTTACCAAATCATTCTTATTTTTTCATGTTCTTAAAGTTTACATGGCATATTATTTTATGCCATAGGAAAGACTCATCATATTTGCTTTAGACAGAAAGCATGAAAATTCTCCGAAGGGAGATGTTTCTTGCAGATCCATCTTGTACATGTTCCCTTTCCTGGGGCTCTAAGCAGAATATGCTCATGAGGAATGACCACCCTTGGCTTTAGAACAATGCACTCATGCTTAGTAAAGAGCATGTTATGACTCTAATCACAATATTGGGATACACTCAGAAGATTATACCCAAGCTCGTTGACAAAGTTTACCTTTTCAATGATGAGCTTACCATTTGTGACCTTGCCCCTTCCAGAAATGTAACCACCTTCATCTCCTCCAAAGGCAACTGGCCCTCCATCATTCCTTTGAAAGTTCTAGAGTAGTGACCTATTGCCTTTCATGTGCCTAGAATAGCCACTGTCAATGATCCAAACATTCTTGTCTGTCTAGAGCTGTCCCTGTACAAAGAGAATGATTAGTTACATTTGGAAACCCAAGGCTTACTTATCTTGGGCTCACTAAGAGAAAATGAAGGTAATGCAATAGTAATAGATCCTATTGTTATGCTTTGAGGATCTTGAGTTGTTGTTGATGGAGAATTTTCAATCACTTGGTCTTTCTTAGACTTCCCCACCACCTTTGGAAGGTTGGACTTGACCTTCAATACTTCGGAAGCTTTTGAGACTTTGGAAGTTTTGATGACTGGACCTTCAAAGATTCTACAACACTGCAGCAGACTTCAGTGCTTCGGAAGCATTCCTTCCTTCCGAGACCAAGTTTTCTTCCGAAGGAAATTTTCCACTTGCCTTCTTCTTAGTTTTGGAGCTTCCGAAGGAAACATATTTTCCATCCGAAGCTTCAATCTTCTTGGAACTCTTGGAAGTCTTTGTTTTGGTCATGTGAAGAGTACCTTTAGGATTGTATGGACAATCCTTAGCATGATGAGTAGTACTTTCACACATAACACACTCCATTTTCTTCTTCCCAAGAGCCTTCTACCGGGAACAAGACTGACTTTGGTCACATCCCTTCTCCACCCTCATTTTTGCAGATGCTAAGACAATCCTTTTGGGCTGAGGACTAGTCTTGGAGTTGGATGGTCCAGGCTGTGTAGCAATGGTACACAACAAATCAGTCTTCTTCTTGGTACTGAGATGATTTGAACATGAACCAGAACTCTTAGCAGAAGAGTTAAGGTTGATGTCTTTAGTCCTTACCACTTCAAACCCTGCAAAGATAAAAACTTGTTTCTGCTTAGAGTCAAAAGTAGCCTTGATCTCTTGAGCCTTCCTAGCTTTTCTTTTGCTTTTTCTGATCAAGTTCTTTCTCATTGACTTGGTCATCACAGTCTTCTTCTTCTCCTTAGAAGGATAGTGGCCCTTCTTAGAATCCTCCTCTTCACTCTTATCAGAGGAATTCTTCACTATCATTTCATCATCCTCTTCACTCAAAGGATCTATGAGAGGAAGCTCATTTTCACAAGTTCCACACCTAGGTGATCTTACAAGCAAGATTGTGTGTGGAGGAGCTATCTCATTTGATCCTAATCCCTACTTGTTTTGATAGCACACTTTGTTGTACACGGATGAGGATAACATGTTCTTAAAGGTCTCTTCTTTAAGAACACACTTTTCTACCATGGCTTTGTTGGTCACAAGCTCAGCGTGGCACTCAGTCAGCCTAGCTATGAGATCCTTGATCCGAGTCCTAAAGTTTGTATGCTTATGTTTAGAACTGAAATAGTTTTCTCTAAGTCCTTATCTTCAGTTTATTATCATTTTTAGACTTTCTAAAATCAGCTTTTAAGATCTTTAAGGATTTAAGATCAGATCTCATTTCTAAGTTGTAGGACCTGCACCTATTTACTTTAGCAATGCATTCAGGGGTATAGAGATGTTCCAATACCTTCGATTCATCATGATCTGCCATAAGTGCTTGGTTTGGAGAAGCATCTTCCATCTGAAAGCTCCAGTCAAAGCCTCCTTCTTCAACAGCAACAGCAGCTTGCTGCTTTGGCTTCTCATTCTGTGTGGCTTTATCAGTGTAGTTTGGTTTGGACTGTGTTTGGCCACCACTTGTTCTTGGTGCCTTACACTCCCTAGCAAAGTGGCCCATCAAGTTACAGTTGTAACACTTGACTTTGCCTCCTTCCAGCCTAAACTTTCAACTGGTTGCATTGCTGGGGAACTTTCTTCCAGTCCGCTTGTAGAACTTCTTGTCTCTGTGAGTGAGAAGAGCCATCTGCTGGACTATCTCCATGTAATCCAGATCATCTGGATGGATACAGTCCAGGTCTTCAAGGGTGAAAAGAAAGCTACCACAACTTTCATGAGAAGACACAAAGGCTTGAGAAGAACTTGTCTATTGGAATGGGCTTCATTGAGTGTAGTTCTCCCTTGGTGTCTCAGGGAAGGTGATGAAACGACCTTTTTGTGAGTTGTCAGGGTAGCATATTAGATGATGTTGGGGTTCTATGCTATCCCTTTCAACCACCTGAAAGGCTGAACCCATTTGATTGTTGGAGTTGCCAGATGAACCTTGCATGTTCATCTCCATCTGGTAGCCATTGAGAATCCCATACAACTCTGTCAGAGTAAGAGTTTTCAAGTTCTTAGTTCTCTTGATAACCACACAGTAGTGTGTCCATTGCCTAGGAAGTGGGACATTAACTTCCTTACAATGTCTCTGTTCTCAAGAGCAACTCCTCCATCCATAAGGGTATCCATAATCTCAACATACCTAAAGTATTGCTCAGTCATGGTTTCACCTGATTTGAAGGTGAAGTTTTCAAACTACTGCTTCAAGAGATCCTTCTTGTTCTCCTTAGCTTTAGAGGAACCCTCATACATCAGTTTCAATGCATCCCACAACTGCTTAGCTGGTTTGCATTTCTTGAAACCTTTGTATACAGAGTTTGGAAGAGTAGTCTGAAGGGTTGTCATGGCTTTTCTATCAATCTCTACTCTTTTCTTGTCTTTATCAGAGTAGTTTGCCATAGCCTTGGGGATCATACCACCACTAGTAGCAGAAGGGGTGCTTGGTATGTAAGGTCCATTCTCAACAGACTCCCACATTCTTGAGTCTAGAGACCTGATGAAACTTCCATTCTTAGGCACCAGGTGTTAAAGTCATCAAGAATGATCAGTGGGGACTTGTTCATGGTTCTAGTTTCCATATCAGTTTTGGAAATGGCTGCCATTTGACAAGTTGAGTATTTGTGTGTGTGAGGGATCTTAAGATGATGAGAGTAACTTACAACACAGGACCGGTGAAGGGTGTTCACTTACAAAACAACAACACAAAAAGGAGAGTAGCTTAACTTAATCAAACAGTGAACTGGATTAACCACAAGTAAAGACACTAAGAACACAAGTAATTAAGAGACAAAACACAAGAGCAAGATACACAAGGAGATGGTTTTCAAGGTTGCAGTATAATGCTTTCTCAATGTTCTATTACAAGTGTTACAAAGCATAAAAGAAGGTTACAAGAACATGAGATACTTATACTACATCCTATAGCCGGCCACACTTTGAAGGCCAGCTGGATACAATTGAGTAGACACAACACAAA
Organism: Flaveria trinervia; assembly: GCA_025506515.1. Classification (NCBI taxonomy): domain Eukaryota; kingdom Viridiplantae; phylum Streptophyta; class Magnoliopsida; order Asterales; family Asteraceae; genus Flaveria; species Flaveria trinervia. The sequence continues at coordinate 44,047,059 of CM046444.1, forward strand.
ATCAATTGTAGAGTCAAAAGGCAAATTTCCTTTTGTCTAGTGACTATGACATGCCATAGCTCACATCCTTATCTATTACAAAAACAATAAAGTACATGACGTAGAAAGTTTACAGACTCAAGACCTCAATGTACAGTTACCAAAATCATGGACCTTTTTACTAACTCATGTAAGTTGGTGACTTTACAGAGTTGCAACGGAAAGGGGTCCATCTTTATGGAAAAGTACATCCAATAAAGCATGTTGTTAAAAGTCTTTGGAAGAAATTTGTCTTCAAGTGTTAGCTTCGGAAGACTTTGTCTCTGAAGCTTCGGAAGACATCATCTTTGGCTTGGGAAGATATTGGTCTTGGCTTTGGAAGATTTCACACTTAGAATATTAGTTGCTTGTGTGAAACTTCCGAAGCATAATTCTTCAGTACTTGTGCATCATGCATGCAGAAAAACTTTGGATGTTTGGTTGCTTCAGCCTCTTCATATAATCTGTACAAGCTTGTTTGTTGAGCCAAAAATGATATCATCCACGTAGATCTAGACCAACAACATGTCTCTTCCACTTCTTTTTCTGAAGAGAGTCTGATCAATCTTTCCTCTTTCATATCCATGTTCAAGAAAGAAATATGATAGAGTCTCGTACCACTTTCTTGGGGCTTGGTGAAGACCATACCAGGCTTTGTCAAGCTTGTACACCCTGTGAGGAAAGTCAGGATCTTCAAAGCCAGGTGTTGACTCACATAGACTTCTTTAGCAATCTTTCTATACAAAAAAGCACACTTTACATCTATTTGATAAACAGCGAACTTCATGGATGCCGAGTATGCAAGAAAGATTCTTATTGCTTCTATTCTGGCAACAAGTGCAAACACTTCATCATAACCAATTCCTTATTCCTGTGTATACCCTTGTGCCACTAGTCTTGCTTGGTTTCTGATTGAAGTTCCTCTATCATCAGTTTTCTTTCGGTACAACCATCTGGTACCGATAGCGTATTTTCCTTCTGGAAGATCTACCAGTTCCCATACTTCTTGTTTCTTGAAGTGTATCAATTCTTCCAGCATTGCTTCAATCCAGCTATTGTCTTGAAGAGCCTTTTTGACGTTCTTGGGTACTATTTGACAGAGAAAGCATGAGAACAAATAGATATTTGCAATACTTGACTTGCTTCTTATCACTCGTTCATTAAGTTCACCAATAATATTTTCTACTAGATGATTCTTGTGTATTCTGGTGGTTGGAATTAAGTCACCAGCAATCATTACATCAAGATTGGAGACATTCAGATCATCATGGTGAGAGGCACCTTCATCTTCTACTATTGAGAGTTATGAAGATGTCAGATTCAATTTCAATGACTGGTTCAACATTAGCAACACTTTGATTACTTGTGTCATTTGATGTTCTTTCTATTTAACTGGAGGTGTAGCTTGATCTTAATTTTTTACTTCAGTTGATGGGTCTTCTGAAGGTGATGGTAAGAAGCTGGTACCAACTTCATTTGAAACACTTTGATTTTGAGATGGTTGTTTGACATGATCAGCTTGTAGTAGAACATCTCATTCAGTTGCTTAGAAGAGGATGGAGGAACCATTGGAATGTCATCTCTTCTTCTACTCTTGAATAAGGTTCAGCTGAAGGTAGGTTTCCTGCATCAGACAATGAAATGATCAAAAGATTTTTTAAATGAGTCAATATCAAACAACCAGTTAGGACCATTTGTAGATTTGGATATGAATGTTCCTTGAATTGAACATTTGTTGATTCATCAATAACGTTTAATCTAGGATTAAACACTCTGCAAGCCTTTGAAACTGAAGAATAACCTTCAAAGAATCCTTCATGAGACTTAGATGAAAATTTTCCCAAATAGTCTTTGGTGTTTAATATTGAGACAGGACTACCAATGACTTGAAAAATCCAATAAATGGTTTTCTATGAAACAAAAGTTTATAAGGAGTCTTGTTGCTTTCTTTTACAATTAAAGTTCAATTTTGCACAAAGCACGATGTGTTAACTACTTCTGCCCAAAAGGTAATTAGCAGTTTAGCATCAGCTAGCATTGTTCTTGCACCTTCAATCAGTGTTCTATTTCTCCTTTTAGCTACCCTATTTTGTTGAGGAGTTCTAGCTGCACTGAATTGATGAGAAATGCCTTTGGTTGCACTAAAAGAACTCGTATCTTCATTTTTAAATTATGTCCCATTATCATTTCTAATTGTTTTGACCATATGATCAAGTTGGTTTTCAATTTTTGTGAGAAAATCTTTTATTATTTAGGATGCTTCATTTTTATGAAGTAAAAAAGAAAACCCATTTAATCTTGAAAAGTCATTAATGATCACCAAACAATACTATTTCTTTCTAATACTCATAACATGAGTTGGTCCAAAAGGATTCATATGAAGTAGCTTCAATGGAGAATTGTTTGTGTTCACCAACTTTGGTTTGTAGGAAGACTTATGTTGTTTCCTTTAGAGGCATGCTGAACAGAGATCAACAAAGTGAAATTTGTTTTGCGGTAAACCAGTGACATGGTTTCCCTTGAAACTGAAGAATAACCTTCAAAGAATCCTTCATCAGACTTAGATGAAAATTTTCCCAAATAGTCTTTGGTGTTTAATATTGAGACAGGACTACCAAATGACTTGAAAAATCCAATAAATGGTTTTCTATGAAACAAAAGTTTATAAGGAGTCTTGTTGCTTTCTTTTACAATTAGAGTTCAATTTTGCACAAAGCACGATTGTTTAACTACTTCTGCCCAAAAGGTAATTAGCAGTTTAGCATCAGCTAGCATTGTTCTTGCTTCAATCAGTGTTCTATTTCTCTTTTAGCTACCCTATTTTGTTGAGGAGTTCTAGCTGCACTGAATGATGAGAAATGCCTTTGGTTCACTAAAAGAACTCATATCTTCATTTTTAAATTATGTCCCATTATCATTTCTAATTGTTTTGACCATATGATCAAGTGTTTTTTCAATTTTTGTGAGAAAATCTTTTATTATTTAGGATGCTTCATTTTTATGAAGTAAAAAGAAAACCCATTTATCTTGAAAAGTCATTAATGATCACCAAACAATACTATTTCTTTCTAATACTCATACATGAGTTGGTCCAAAAAATTCATATGAAGTAGCTTCAATGGAGAATTGTTTATGTTCACCAACTTTGCTTTGTGGGAAGACTTATGTTGTTTCCTTTAGAGGCATGCTGAACAAGATCAACAAAGTGAAATTTGTTTTGCGGTAAACCAATGACATGGTTTCCCTTGACCAATCTGTTCATGTTTTTAAAATTTGTGTGTCCCAAACGTCTATACCAAAGCTGAGACTCATCAAAAGATGCTTTTGATAAAAGACATGTTTCTTGTTTTGGTGTAGCAGAATTTAGGTTTAAGACATAGGTGTTATTTTCCTCAGGGTCTTTAAGACAACCCATTCTTTAGGAATTTGGAATCCTGGTTTCAGAATGTAGCAATGAGTGTCAGAATCCTGGTTTCTTGTCACAGATCTGAGACATGCTGAGAAGATTGAAATTTAGTTGTTCATAGTAGTTCACTCTATCAAAGCTCAACATCCAGTTTGTCACAGATCCTCTAGTGATTCTACCATCTTGTGAACTTCCTCCGAATGCCACAGTGGTTCCTTGTATATGCTTGAAGTCATAAAGGAGGGAACAGTCTTCAATCATGAGTCAGGAGCATCCACTATCCACGTACCATAAGCTATTAAACCTGTATAGATGACCTTGGAAGCACAAAGAACCCATTAAAATATGGAACTCAAGCCATAATGGTCTTGGGTTTCCTGTTCCTATCCATGATAGTAACTTCTTAGTACTTTCCTTTAAACTGTGACTTAGAGAGAGGTGTTCTAGGAGATTTCTGATGATATTTTGAATGTTTCATCTCATCAATTTTAGCTAAAGAGTTTGAAGAATAATGAAACTTTTGGTCCCTATTTCTTTGAAGAAATCTATCATGTTTTTTATTATCAACATCATTTTTAGTTTGTGAAGATATGTTTGCTTGATGTTGTGATATTTGTTCTTTGAATATTCTTCAACTCTTTTATGTTACCCATGTCATTATCTAACCTAGAAGTCCTAGATTGATTATTATGAATATGACTTCTCATTTTGGGTTTCACAGATGATATTGGTAAGATGGGCTTGTTTTGGGGAATTTTCAACCCTTTTTGCTTGAAGAAACAATCAGATGTATTGTGGTTGGTCATATCATAGAATGAATAGTATTTATTGAAATAATAGTTTTTGGTGGATTGATTGTTCATGTCACAATAGAGCAGTATTGATTGAATAGCACTCATCTATTTTGTGATTAGACATGTCACAAATGTCACAATACATATGTTGGTTTCTTGAATCTGATTTTGCTGCTGCTGACTTTGTAGATTTACCCACTCTCAACTTAGTCACAATCTTTGATTTAAGGGAAGTGCAAAATCAACCTTTTTAGTAGTTTGTTGCACAACACTACTTTTGCTAACTATTTAAGGCTGCTATTGTTTCCTCAACCTCTTCTTGACTTCCTGTTCAAACTTATTTACATGATCCCTATTGCAGATGTCAAACCTACTCCTAGCTTTGATTTTGATGATTGAGGGTCTGATTGGATTTTTGTTTTTGAAATCAATGAACTTTTGCTTTTCTTTGGCAGTGAAACTTTGTCTAATATGCTTGAATTTTTTGGAGATTTAATCTCATAATCAGAAGGTTTCACTAAAGCCACAACTTTCTTCTTTTCTTTTGAAATCGCAGGTATAAATTTCACAAATGGGACAATGTTTTGATTAGGCTTGTTGGTTTAATGACATTCACTGTCATGTCTGAAACTCCTTGATTTTAGTTGGTTGACCTAACTTAATTTTCTCCTTATGTGTATCAATATAAACATTTGGTTTGTTTTGAGGATTTGTGACTTTTTACTATTGATTTGGTTCAATAGTGTTAGGTTCTTTTGCGCTTTGAGTATGACAGATTCAGGCATTACAATGTAGTTGTCATTGTAAGGTGGGGGACAAGAATTATACCCAATCCTAGCCATATTCTTGGGATCTTTTTATGAATCTAGCATCTCTTGCAGCTTGACTGAAGGCATTTGAAAATTTCAAGTTTCACTTCATAAGGATTGTTCAGCTTTTGATTGAGCTAACTTTTCAGTTAACTGCTCATTCTCAGCTGCAAGTATTAGGATCAGTGATCTACGTTTGATCGATTAGAGAGTATAGCAGCGGAATTCTAACAATGAATTAGCCAATTCACAAGAACGAAAAGATATTCAAATGAAGAACAAAAACGGTTATAGATAGAGAGAATTCTGCAATATTCGCTTTCGTGGTAACGGAATGTCACAATTACAATTAGGTCGACACCTCTTATATAAGAGATGTGACGTCTGCTGATGTCACTTGATAGTGACATCTAACAGAATTATTCCAACTGAAACACAACTACTGAAGATGTCAAAACAGCTGACATCTTCTTACAAAAATACTAAGTGTTATCAGTTACTATAACTACTGAAAAACATAAAACTACTGATACTATAACGACTGAAGAACAGCTCTTCAGTCGTTTTACAAAACTACTGAAAGTAAAAACATAAAACTACTGATATTACAACTACTGAAGAAGTACTCTTCAGCTGTTGTGACAAACTACTGAAACTTCAGTACTTGGTCTTCAGACTTGAACTTCAAACGTTTCATGAGCTGATGACTTCAGTAGATATCATCAGCTGATGTCTTCAGTCTTTGTCTTCAGACTTTGTACACCAGTTGTTGATCTTCAGTACTTGTAGACTCTTCAGCTGTTGTACTTCAGTACTTTGGACTTCAGCTTCAGTACTTGTGTTCTTCAGCTGTTCAGCTTCAGCACTTGTGTTCTTCAGCTGTTCAGCTTTAGCACTTGTGTTCTTCAGCTGTTGAACTTCAGCACTTTAGTCTTCAGCTATTGAAGTCTTCAGCACTTGATCTTCAGCTGTTGGACTTTTCAGCACTTGTCGAACTGCTGATGAAGCCTTCAGCAGTTGTTGTGATATCATGTGGGACTTAGAGGTTTTCTGATCTTGGCTCATTGGTTTTTTTGGTCCAACAAACTCCCCCTGAACCAATGCAGCCAAAACCTCTAATTGATTTATTTTCCACTTATTGTTGGCAAAATGGTTAGTCTTTTTCCTTCTTGATCAATAGAGAAGATGACCCATATTAGCTCTGGCCTGGGAAGAAATCTCAGAGATCTGTTTGGCAAGGTATGAATGGGAACTCTATTTTGGGGAACTGGACACAGAGTTGTTATCCCATTCATGAGATTTACTTCCCCATTATGAGTCTGTATGACTCTCGAACATAGGCCTCAAGGAGAACACTTGTTCCTCGTTGGAGAGTTCTTCTACTCCACCTTCAAAGAAGAACTCTGGACCATAGTACTCAGATAAGTACTTCACAGTCCTGCCATTTTTCAACTCCACAGTAGTTACCTCCCTATAAACAAATTCATCAGGATGAGTGCCTTCAAGAGTAACTGGAGCTCATTCTTCTTGATGTCTTCAAGCTTTTTATATAATAACCCCTTTTTGATCATCTTGTTTTCCAGTAAAGCTTGAGGGGTCATTTTTGATTGATGAGCCTTCTTGAATTCATCGATTATTTCCCATGGTGAGACTACAATGGCCAACATGATTGTAGAGTCTATTGTTTTTCTAACCTGGCCATTGTATCTATGTGGAATGGATCTTTTGTGGATTCTAGAACTCACCTTGGGGTTTGGCCATACTCTCACTCTCTCCTTCTGATACTGAAATGTGTGTCTGAGAGTGTACAGCCTCTGAGCATGCCTTTTCATAGCTTGTATAGATGATGACTGAGTAAATTCCTTGTCAACCATCTTCAGTAGTTGCTCATCGTGCTGCTTCTGCCGTTCTTCATCTTCTATTTTGACTCTCACCGTTTCCCTTTGAGAGTCAGGTGTGATCATGGGTTGACTCCTGGTTCTGGTAGCCTTAGAATAGCAGAGAGTGGCAGACTATCATCTTCATCCTCTTCTTCATCTCTTCTTCTATCCTCAGCACCCTTCTCCTCCTTCTAGGTGCATCATTGGATGATGATTGGGTTGGTAAAGGAATTGGTTTTGAAGATTGAGGATGTTTGGATTTGGGCTTAGAGATTGGTTTGGAGATTTGAGGGGTAGGCTGTTTTTGAGTGGGTGATAGGGAAGGTTGTTCAAGCATTTTGGTTGTGAGTTTGGCCTTTGTAAGTCTTGCCATTTCAAACCTTTTTCCAGCCCCAACCTCATCAAGTGCTTCAATGATAATCCCCTTATGAAATTGCTCAGACAAACAGATTCTGGTGGCTATAGCCAGAATACTGTCTCTGGTCCATGAATGAATCTCCATCAAAGATCTTCCTAAGTATTTGGCAATGAATCGAATCATGATCTCCAATCTCTCTTTTTCCAGTACATCATACCCAGCCATCTGGTTTGAATTTCCTCCACTTCCAACTTCCTGATCTCACTGTCTAATGTGGCTGTATCAAAGCCTTGCTTGAAGAGTTGCTCAATGATTTTGTCCATGGATCGGCTGTGTGTGTCATCTGCATCTTTTATCAGCTCCTCTAAGGATTTTTCTTCAGCATTAGCTTGATCACCAGCACTTTTCTTTCTTTCGTAAGTGATCAGTTGTTGTTGCTTTTCTTTTCCAACTCCTAGGTTTTCTCTTGTGCCTTCTCATCCTCAGTTCTTTTTCTCTTATTTTCTTTCACTGCAGTACTCTCCCCCTTTTTGGATGCATTGGAGACAGGGGTTTGTACCGCAGAAAGTTTCTTGTGCACAGCATCATCAATGAGTGGTTGTAGACTTGAGGAAATCCTCTCATCAATGGCTTTATAAACAATTTCATTGATGATAGGAGTGATGAGAGGGAGGGATTGTTGGAATACAGCAACCATCTGCTCTGGGGGGTTCTGTCCCTGAGAGATAGTGCCAAAAGCAGAAGCTGGAGGCTCAGTGAAGTGAGAGGGTAAAGTGTTTGGGGAACCTTCAACTGAAGGTGCCATCTGTGGGTTGGTGGGCGTAGATGGACTTTCATCCTGAGACTTCTTGGCAAGCAGTTCTTGTAGTCTGCGTACCTCAACCTCCAGGATGGTGTTATGGGCTAGAACGTCATAGAAAAAGCCCAGGTCATCATCAGCAGAAGCTGAATCATCTGACCTCCTGCTTGGAGCAGGATGTACATGCACTGGGTGTAGACCAGTTGTAGCATGTGCCCCTTTGTCTTGGAACTGGGGACTTCCAGCCTCAGGACTATGTCCTTCATCAGCTGTTGCCTCTAGTGAGGTCTTAGCAATGTTACCAGCCTCATTCTGATCATGTGCTGATGCAGAAGAGGTGGCAGCCTCACTAGATATTCTAATCTCCCTATCTACACCAGGAGATAGAAGTTATAAACCCCGGTGCTGTGGGTTGTCAGAAACATGGTGATCCTCTTCCTCAATGTCTGTGGTTCTCCCCTTTGTTGGTGGTTTTTGGGGAGGAGGAAGGCATGCAACTGAGTCAGCACGTTTGCAATAATTATGGTTGGACTTTGGGGGGCGGTTGCATGGGGAGAGGGGTAGAAGCAGTGTGCACCTGGGGAGGATGGTGCTCTTCAATGGCAATCTCCTCAAGTGAGGAAGATCCCAGATGTGTGGGTATCCCTTGTGTGGTGGCTGCAGGCTCCTTTTGAGAGGAGTCCTGAGCGGCTATGGATGGTAGAGTCTCTGATACTGCTGGGGGGTTTAAGCCAGCAAGTATATCCTGCGTTGTTGGTGCAGGAGCATCTTCAGGGGACTCATCTCCCTGAATAGTTGTTGTGGGTTGTTTTGGTTTTGGTTTAGTGGGGACTTTGGTTCTGATGGAGGAAGCTGTGGGTTCCCTGTGCTTGGGCTTTAGCATTCGGGCAGCTTCTTTGAGTGTAAGTTTCAAGTTGTTCCTGGAGTATACCTCTGCCAAAACAGCTGGTGCAGGGACTCCAAGGCCCACAAGGCCATCAGATTTTAATTCATCCAAAATAATGGCAATCAGAAATCTAGGATATAATGGCCATCGGTTTGCCATAGGTTTCTGAGCCAAGTTCTTTATTTCTAGAAACACGATTTCAGAAAAATTCAGCGGTTGGTGTTCTAGAATAGAATACAATACCTGTTGCCATTGAGATGACATTTGATCCCAGGAAGATGTCTTGGAGGCTAAGCAGACATTTACCATGTGAAAAATAACTTTCTCAGCATCATGGAAATGTTTCTTTAGAACAGTTGTAGCTCGAAGATCACCTTCATACCCATGATTGAGAAAGGACATATCTGTTGTGCCCTTTGGGTATGCAGTCACAGCGGTGGAGTCGTGTAAGTGTAATGCCTGACGAAGGATGTCAGCTATAACGACCACTGGTTTCTGGTTGATAAGGGACCGAATAGAGATCTGACCGTAGACTCATCAGTATGAACAAAAGCATTTGACCAGAATGACTGAGGGATTCAGGGTAAATGGTTGGATTCAAGAGAAAGGCTGTGCGATATTAGGAATCCACATTAAGTCAATGGCATTATCATATTTGTTCCAGAAAGCCGACTTTGTAAGGTAAGCAACGCAGTTGTGTCGTGGTTTTAGACTCATGGTCGCCATGTTTGAGAGAGAGAAGTTCAGAAAATAACGGCTAATGAAACATTAGAGAAGAGGACATGTATTTATAGGGTAGGGGTGAAAATGACTGAAGGGTGTGGTGTTAGTCATCAGTAGTTTTAAACCGACTGTTGACATGGTATTACCCTTTCAGACGTTAAAACAGCTGAAGTCGTGGTTTTAGGCATCAACAGTTAGAAAACTACTGAAGACCATGGTTTTGACTTCAGATGATGAAACAACTGAGGACTTGGTGTTTGTCATCAGTAGTTGTGAAAACTACTGAAGATAGTGGTTTTGTCATCAGTTGTTGTAAACAGCTGAAGACTTGGTATTAGTCATCAGTAGTTATAAAACTACTGAAGACATGGTTTTGCTTCAGTTGTTTAGAATGAAACAGCAGTTGTAGAAACAACTGAAGAGAAAGTTCTCTTCAGTAGTTTTCGTCAATTCATAGCCTTTCAGCTGTTTCATACTGTCCTCAACACTTACTCATCAGACTTTGCATCTGCTTTTCAGGTGTTTCATAGGACGTCAGTACTTATCTGTTTGTACTAATTTCAGTAGGTGTAACTACATCAGTAGTTGTAACTACATCAGTATTTTGGAACAGATAAAGTACTTCAGTACTTGTGAGGCATTTAGCCATCAATAGTTATAAAAACTACTGAAGGTGAAAGAACTCATCAGTACTTATATGTGACATGGTTACCAATGATCACCAGTAATTATTACTGAAATCATCACTAGTGTCACTTATTCTAGCTGCAGCATACCAAGCCTTAACACAAGGTTTTGGAAAGTAGAACTATCCAAAGGCTTAGTAAAAATATCTACAAGCTATCAGCACTAGGCACAAACTTAGGATCAATCAGACCTTTTTCAAAACAATCCCGAATAAAGTGATGTCTGATCTCTATATGTTTGGTCCTAGAGTGCTGGACTGGATTTTTGACAATACATAGAGCTGAAGCACTATCCATTAATAATGGAGTCTTAGTCTCTGTAATGCCATAATCCAGAAGTTGGTTCTGAAGCCAGAGTACCGAGAAGTGCAACTTGCAGCAGCAATGTACTCAGCCTCAGCAGTTGATGTAGCAACAGATGTTTGTTTCTTACTCTGCCAAGAAATCAAACAGTTGCCTAGGAATTGACAACCATCAGAAGTTGACTTTCTAGTTAACTTGCACCCTGCATAGTCACTATCTGAAAAAGCAACTAATTTGCAAGAGTGTCCAGTGGAATACCATAAACCTAGAGATTGTGTACCTTGCAAATATCTAAAGATTCTCTTGACTGCAATCAAATGAGACTCTTTAGGAGCAGCCTGAAATCTAGCACAAACACATGTAACAAACATAATATCTGGTCTAGAAGCTGTTAAATACATCAAGGACCCAATCATACATCTGTAAAGTGTTTCATCAACAGCTTTACCTTTCTGATCAGCATCCAGTTGTGTGGTGTTGCACATGGGAGTAGAACAGGGCTTACAGTTTTGTAAATCAAACTTATTCAAAAGATCTTTTGTATATTTTGACTGATGAATAAAGGTTCCATCAGCCTTTTGTTTAATTTGCAAGCCTAGAAAGAACTGTAATTCTCCCATTGCACTCATTTCAAACCTCTTTTTCATTAATGTTGTAAAATCATCACACAACTGGGGATCAGAGGATGCAAAAATGATATCATCAACATAAATCTGAACAAGTAGCTTATGTTGATCCACCTTCTTAATAAACAAAGTTTTATCAATGGAGCCTCTAGTGAAATTATTCTTAAGAAGAAGAGTAGAAAGTGTCTCATACCAGGCTCTAGGAGCTTGTTTCAACCCATAAAGAGCCTTATCAAGTTTATCACCCATTCAGGATGTTTATTATCCTCAAAACCTGGTGGTTGACACACATAAACTTCTTCCTTTATTTTACCATATAAAAAGGCACTTTTGACATCCATTTGAAAAACTTTAAGATTGTGGAATGCAGCAAAGGCTAAAAACAATCTGATTGCCTCTAGTCTGGCTACAGGGGCAAAGGTTTCATCATAGTCAATACCTTCTTCTTGTGAAAACCCCTGTACAACCAGTCTAGCCTTGTTCTTAACAATAAACCCATTTTCATCAGTTTTATTCCTAAACACCCATTTAGTGCCTATTGCACACTTACCTGGGGGAAGAGGAACCAGTTCCCACTTGCTGTTTCTTGAACTGAAGTAGCTCAAGCTGCATAGCTTCAACCCATCCATTGTCTCTCAAGCAACATGGTAGTTCTTTGGCTCTAGCTGACTGATAAGAGAGCATAGAAGCAGAAGTTAGACAATTGACTTCTTGTTGAAACACCAGCATTGATATCACCAATAATCTGAGACATTGGGTGATTCTTCAGTTCTTGATAAACAATGAGATCTGTGCAAGTGTTTGTAGGACCTTCAGCAGCAGCAGATGTTGATGCAGACTCTTGAAACAAGAATTAGATGGTAACTCAAAAGATGTAGAGGAATCAGAGATCTGATCAGCATTTGTTGTGGATGGAACTGCTAAAGCTACAGGAACATCAAATTTAGCAGACACAGGCAGTTGGTCACTAAACTTGAATAGGTGAGTATTGATATTATCATCATCATCATCAATACGACCAGGTGGAAGACATGCTGCAGAAGATGATTTATCCACATGATCTGCAACAGCTGGAGGTTGATAACGAACATTGCAGTATGTCCAAATCAAACAACTCCACAGGGTTTTGTAGAATCTTGTCCAAAGGAGATTCATTAAACTTCACATGCAAAGTCTCTTCAACTATCTTTGTTCTGCAGTTGAAGACTCTGTATGCCTTGCAAGTAGATGAATAACCAACAAAATACCCTGCATCCACCTTAGGATCAAATTTTTGGAGTTGATCCTTTGTGTTGAGAATAAAACAGGGACACCCAAATGCTTTGAAAAATGAAATTAGAGGAGCCAAGTGATGGAGAACTTCATATGGAGTCTTCATCAACCTCTGATTTACTAAGACTCTATTCTGCACATAGCAAGCTGTGTTAACAGCTTCAGCCCAAAAGTCAGTGGCAAACCAGAGTCAGCCAGCATAGACCTTGCAGCTTCAATTAGGGTCCTGTTCTTTCTCTCCCTACTCCATTTTGTTCTGGAGTCCTTGGTATGCTAAACTGCCTTTTGATTCCCTTTGAAAGATAGAAGTCATCAAGTGTATGGTTTCTGAATTCAGTTCCATTGTCACTCCTAATACACTTGACTGGAGGGAATACTGCTTCTTAATATACAACACAAAGTGAATAATCTTCTGAGCAACCTCATCCTTTGAATGTAGAAAGAAAGTCCATACAAATCTGGAGTAATCATCCACAATTACCAGACGGTATTTCTTCTTTGCCATGCTCATTACTCTCACAGGACCAAATAGATCCATATGCAGTAATTGCAAGCAGGCAGTGGACTTAGGCTCTTCAATAGGAGGAATGAGACTTTTTGATGTTTTCCTTTTAAACAAGCAGTGCAGGTTTCATCACAGTGGAACTCCTTTATTGGTAAGCCTCTAACTAAACTATTGTGGATAAGCTGATTCATGTTTTTGAAATAACATGACCCAGCCTTTTGTGCCACAGTTTAGATTCTTGAGAAGAGGCTTTGGAAAATAGGCAAGGATTGCCTCTGAGATCTATTTTCTTGGAAAGATCTAAGGCATACACTCTTCCTGTCCTGTTGCTCTCAGGAGAGTGTCATCATCCAACACCATCAATCAAATGCAGAACTTTGGATGACAGAATCCTACAGTTCTGACTGGTGAAAAGAGCAACATGGCCTTTATCACACATTTGACTAACACTCAAGAGATTGTACTTGAGATTTTCCACATGATTAACATCATCAAACTTGATTTCTCCATTGGAGACAAGCCATTTCCAATGATGTAACCCAGCATCATTGCCAAAAGAAACAAACCCCTTCTTTCCTTGAGAGTAGTCATGAAGAAGAGAGCTATTCCCAGTCATGTGCATAGATCCCCCACTGTCTACATACCAGATGCTACTTTGGCATGTTGGAGAACCCTGCAAATAAACAATTAGTTAGTTTTGGAGACCCAAACCTTTTTGGTTTTGGCCTGGTCTCATCAACAGATGTAAACTAATAGGTTTATTAGAAACAACAGCCTGAGAGGAAGAAGATGGTGAAGAAGAGGAATCCTTTGGCTTGGACCACCTTTTCTGTGGTTTCAACATAGGAGCATCTAATTGGTTAACTCTTCCCAATAGATGTTGAACCATCATAACCAACTGTGTTTGATTTTGTGATAAAGCTTTCAGCTCATCAGACACATTGCCAGTGGAGTTTGATAAGTTCCTATGTTGCACCTTCTTCTTCTGAGCAATCTCAGCTGTCACCTGTTTAACCCCTTCCTTTTTGGATTTCTTTGTGGACTTAAGGATTACAGGATTTGATGTTGCTGATACAAATGTGGTCTCAACTCAGTTTTCATTTTAACCATTTTCTCTTTAATTTCCTCTTTATGTTTGAGTTTGGATCCTCTTTTGTACCAGCAATCATCTGTAACATGAACAAACAAACCACATACTTCACATGGTTTCTTCTTCATCTTAGGTTGATCATCAACTAAAGAGGATGAAACAACTGAAGACTTGCTCTTCAGTGCTTTGAAGCATTGTTTGCTTTCTTGACTTCCTCTTTAGTAGTCTTCAAACTCTTTCTACTGATAGTTTTCTTCTTTTCAGTACTGGCAGTAGTTGGAGTTTGAACTTCAGGTGTTAAATCCTGCTCTCTAGTCCTTTCAGGACTTTCAGAATTAACTCCTGAGTTGATCAACTCATTGATCATGTGAGTGTCAGTAGTGAACCATCAACATCAGCTGATAGGTTCTGAGAGGGCTTGGTGCTGACTTCTACTTCTGATTGTGCTGTATCAGAAAGTAGATCACATGATGAGATGGATTGGTTATTACTCTCACCATCAGATTCTACCTCTGCTCTGGGAGTAAAATCTGTAGGTGGAGCAGTGTGATTGTAACCAATGCCAAACTTCACATGGAAGCAGATTGCTTACTAAGAAGCATTTCAAACCTTTGCATGATTGTACCCATCTATCACACTCTACCTGGGTGACTGCAAGGGTTTCTTTGAGATCTTTATACTTCTCTAGTATCTCTTCCCTAGCCTTATCATCAGTTATTTCATTTAAGTTTGTAAATCTCATCATTCTTATCATTAAGCACAGACTCAAATTCAGCTTTGCTTTTGGAAATTATTTGTTCTAGGTCAATGTTCTTGTTGATTAAAGCTACATTTGCTTCTCTAATAGATGCAAATGCTGCTATACATGTTTCAGAACACAATTTGGCTTTTGCCTCAGAAGATACCTGTGATACCTTTGTGTAAAGGCATTAGTGGATGAAGTATCAGCAGAATCCAAAGCCATAAGAGCTAGATTTCCAAAGGGACTTTCACACCACCATGTTGACCAGCACCTGAGAACAGTTGTTCATGACTAGACAAGTCATCTGGTAAACTGCTCCAGTCAACAACTCCTGGGGTGAAGAAGCTGTGTTGTTGAGGTTGAGTTTGTTGATGAGATTGGGAAGGTTGTGGTTCGGCAATGCTTGTGGTTGTTGTGCAATTGGAGCTTGAACAGGATTTGGTTGAGGCATATAATAGCAAGGATAGGATATGACATTTGACCCTGGGGAACAAAGTATGCAGGAGACCTAGGATGTGAATGATGACCAGAACCAGCAGTATGTTGCCCTCTGTTTTGTGGACTAGTACTAGGAAAAGTCACAAAGGGTGCAGAAGAGTTAGATCCAGTTGATCTACACTCTCTTGCAAAGTGTCCCAGCCTTTGGCATTTGTGACACCTCAACTTACTCTTGTCAAAACCAACTTTGGTTTTGCCAGAGAGTCCAAGAAATTTCCTCCTGCCAGTTCTCTTATAGAACTTCTGAGATCTGATATTAATCAGTGCCATTTGGCTCAGAATATCCATCTCTTCTAGATCATCATCAGCTATTCCTTTCAAATCATCCATGATGAAGCATAAATTGTCACTATTACTGCCAGAATGACTCTCAATACCAACAAATGCATGATCACAACTATTTGTAGAGAAATCAATATACTCATCATAATTGCTTTCAGATGCAGCATATTCTGACTCATGACCAACCAAGGCAGTATTCCCTGGTACAAAGTCATCAGTGAGCTTTCCTGATGAGGACAGTTTCCTCTTCTGCTCTATCTCTCTTTCGAATGTAAGCAGTTTCCCATGAAGTTGGGTGAGAGATAGGCTATCCAGATTTGCACTGGAGCGTAGGACAATAGTGTATGTGTCCCATCTCTCAGGCAGTGATCAGAGGAACCTGTTGTTCATCTGGCTATTGGTGTATTCCTGTTTCACCATTTCAGCTCAGATATCAAGCAGGAAAAACGCTCAAACTGTTGAGTCAGTGTCTCACCCTTTCTATGAGAGAATGTCTCATATTGTTGGGCAAGGATTTCTCTGTTGTTTGCTAAGACCCATCTGTGCCACCGAATTGTTCCTTCAGGGCATTCCAGAGATCATAAGCGTTTCATGATGTATAAGCCCTAAATAGATTTCATTAGGCAGTGCCATGGCCAGAATTCCATGGGCTTTAGCATCAATCTCAAACAGTTTCCGATCTTCATCAGAGTATTGTTCCTTCTTCTACGTAACCATTTGATTGGTTTCCGGATTGTTCAATAGGCTTATGTGGTCCATGTACCACAGATGTCCAACAACCTGAACTGTTAACAGACAGGTGATGAAGCATTCTTCGTTGCCATATGTTATACTTGGTCCTAACCAGCATCGGAGGCTTGGTTGAGGAAACGGTATTGTGAGGATCATTACAAGGAGTAGTCATCTCAGATTCAATCAAATTCAATTAAGCTATAACAAATTTAGAACAAAACACAACAACCAATTGAACCAAGAGAGATCTCAAAGTAAATGAACGAAAGCGACAGAAATTCAATAATCTATAACCAGTTCTTGCGAATACGCTAATTCAATCAAACACAGATATCAATTAGCAGTTTCAATGATCAATTGTTAGACCGATCAATGATTAACCTGCTCTGATACCACTTGTTAGGATCAGTGATCTACGTTTGATTGATTAGAGAGTATAGCAGCGGAATTCTAACAATGAATTAGCCAATTCACAAGAACGAAAAGATATTCAAATGAAGAACAAAAACGGTTATAGATAGAGAGAATTCTGCAAATATATTTCATTCAATATTCGCTTTCGTGGTAACGGAATGTCACAATTACAATTAGGTCGACACCTCTTATATAAGAGATGTGACGTTTGCTGATGTCACCTGATAGTGACATCTAACAGAATTATTCCAACTGAAACACAACTACTGAAGATGTCAAAACAGCTGACATCTTCCTACAAAAATACTAAGTGTTATCAGTTACTATAACTACTGAAAAACATAAAACTACTGATACTATAACGACTGAAGAACAAGCTCTTCAGTCGTTTTACAAAACTACTGAAAGTAAAAACATAAAACTACTGATATCACAACTACTGAAGAAGTACTCTTCAGCTGTTGTGACAAACTATTGAAACTTCAGTACTTGGTCTTCAGACTTGAACTTCAGACGTTTCATCAGCTGATGACTTCAGTAGATATCATCAGCTAATGTCTTCAATCTTTGTCTTTAGACTTTGTACACCAGTTGTTGATCTTCAGTACTTGTAGACTCTTCAGCTGTTGTACTTCAGTACTTTGGACTTCAGCTTCAGTACTTGTGTTCTTCAGCTGTTCAGTTTCAGCACTTGTGTTCTTCAGCTGTTCAGCTTTAGCACTTGTGTTCTTCAGCTGTTGAACTTCAGCACTTAGTCTTCAGCTGTTGAAGTCTTCAGCACTTGATCTTCAGCTGTTGGAGTTTTCAGCACTTGTCGAACTGCTGATGAAGCCTTCAGCAGTTGTTGTGATATCATGTAGGACTTAGAGATTTTCTAATCTTGGCTCATTGGTTCTTTTGGTCCAACAGCAAGAGTGTACTTTTCACCATGCAGTTTTTCAATGTCCGAGATGAGTGATCTGATTTGAATTCATAGCCCTTTATTTATCTTTTAAGCATCTGTGACTTGACCTTTTCTTCTTTTATTTTAGCAGCCAGTTTATGATTGTGCTCACGATAACCTTGTAGTTCAGTAATGCATTTATCACTACAAAGGTTGGATTTTACCTTAGATGGCATAGGAGTTGGACCATCATTAATGTGAGCCATGAGTGCAAGATTCTAAAATTGAGGCTTCACTTCCTCTGCATACAAACTCCAATCACACACTCCATCTTGTCTCATGAAAAGAGCATTTGAAGATGCCTGACTGCTTCCATGTGCTTGATTTGTTAGTTGTGGCTGACTCTTGTATGGTGTTGATGTTGTTGGTGATAATATTGTTGTTGTTGATTGTTGGAATGAAAGCTTGTGTTTGGTTGTGAAGATGACTGACCCTATGAATTCCTTTGGAAATTGTTGTTGTTTCTTCTAGGAGTATTACATTCTCTGGAGAAGTGGTTAGTCATACCACAGTTAAAACACTTTACCATGGATTTGTCATATCCATGTTTGTTGTTTTCATTGAGGCTAAGCTTTCTCCTTTTTCTAAAGAACTTCTTGGCTCTTATTGCAATCATAGCCATTTGCCACTACAGATCCATTTATTCCGCGTCATCTGGATCCATTTCTTTCTTCTAAATCTTCTTGGATCAGATGAGCAAAAGTGAGTCTGCCTCCAAAGTAAGCTTCAAAGCTAGCAACAAAGGCATTGTAAGTTGCCTTTTGCCCTTCTGATCTTTAGTCTTCAAGAGTAGTTGAGGGAGTTACAATGAACCCTATTGGTTGAGATGATGTTGATGGCTTGTTTGTTGATGGAGAAACAATGAAACCGGTTTTCTTCACTTAATCTCTTGAGGAGAGAAAATCATCATCCTTAGTGATGAATGCATTTCCGCAAAGTAAGTGTCTGATGGAAATTTATAGCTTCAATAACTCGAGGTCCACCAAGATTCCTGCTCCTTTCATCAAGTTTAAGAGCTTCTATTTGGCAATCATGATGTCCAAGGTGGTACTCTTTCGATCAAGAGTGTTTTTCAGCATTGTAACATTTTGTTTCCAACTTTTTGGAAGACTGTGAATCATCTTTTTGTTCAGTTCTTTGACTTTGTATGTTAATCCCCATGATCTCTAAAGCATTCACCAGGTACATAAATCTATGCAACTATTTAGAGACTAACTCCCCCTTGGAGTGATGAAAGGTTTCATATTGATTAACAAGCTTGTCCTTGTTAATTTCAGCCACTTCACTACCGTATTCACACATTATCAGTAGTGCATCCTAAACAGCTTTAGCAATTCCATAACTTTCTAGCCTTTTTAGCACATCCATTTTTAGTGCTTGTGTGAGTATAGAATAAGCTTCAAGATCAACTTTATCTTCTTGTAGTCATTATCATCAAATGTGAGATCCTGAATAGGTATTCTTGAGGTTTTGTATAATGTAGCCTGATCAGCAAAAAGTGTCATGGAATGTGAGGGCCTTTACATATTGAAATCCATAGTATGGATCTACACCTGTAATATAATTCATGAATCTGATTTTCCATTGCTTAAACTCATATTTGTGTTTAGGCGTGGGAGGTTTTGGATTATAACCAAGTTCAGAGAAATTATGTGAATCCATTTTAATAAGTTGTTTCTAACTTGTTTGAATAATGATTAAATTGATTGTTAAGTTCAGCTAGTCCAAAGAGTCCACAACAGGCTTATTGTTAGGATTGTGTATTGAACGAAATACTAACTGATACACGTGTATACCGAATCAAATAGTGCGGAATCCTATTTGATTGTCGATCCAATCAGTGAGAACGCACGTAGAAACAATTATGGATTGAATCTAAACGTTAAGAACGATTGGTAATCGATCTAGTGCGATCTATGAACTTGGAACATGTTCTTAGAGGTCTCTGGACGGCTAGGGTGCAATTTAGTACGTAGGTTTTCGAAGTGTTATGTTTTCCCACGATTTAAGTGGTATTTATAGGTTAGGGTTTCTCATTCGGGTGACTGAACCATTAGCATGGTTCAGTCGTGCGATTGAGTCATGCGGTTGATCCATTCGCACGACTGAGTGTTCAGTCATGCGACTGAGTCAATCTCATGTTACAATCATGCGACTGATCCATTCTGTTGGTTTAGTCGTGCGACTGAGTCATTAGCATGAAGTTGTTCATGCGTATGGTCCATTGGCATGGGCCATTCGCATGAGAACTTCATATGATTAAGTTTGAATATGTTTCATAATCATTACTTGACTTAGATCTATTCACACAACCACAAACCTATATAGTTAGTTCAATAAGCGTTATTACATACTAAGCAATGAGATATTCAAGATTATAAGCACAACCACACATTGTATTTCATTAAGTACCCATTCTATTACATATGTGTAAGACAATAAAGACATTTTACATTAAGCTCAGAAACTAGGTACACATGTATCTACACTTATGTATAACCGGGTCTGCTGATGTTTATATGTTTATGTTGTAATTTTAAGATTTGAGCAACTGTTTGCAGGTTTGTTCTTGAAGATGCGTATAGATGAACAGTGGTTGTCGAAGAGTTTCTGCAGTTTTTTTAAACTTGTATGCTAAGTAGAGGTACTCGAACACTCTATTAGCAACTCAATCACCAGATCAATCAAGTTCAACTTAGATCTGGGAAGATCTGAATAAGAACCGAGAGCCAACACCCTTATATCAATTGAATGGGTGTGAGAATGGTATTCTTTCTTGATGTGAATCCACAACGATCGAATATGATGATTGAGTCAATGATTGTAAGGCGGAATCAAACAATCACAGAACATTGAATGCAAGAAATACTCATAAATGCTCTTTGTATTAATGGAGGTGAAACAGTTACAATGAATGCTACAGTTTAAGCATTAAACAGTAACAAAGCACCTTGTGAACATAAGACTATACAAAATATTTTGATTGTCTATAATGTCTATCAACAGTCACCTCACATACGAGGTTTTCTATTCTATTTATAAGCCGACAAGATGCCTTTTACAAAATGACTAAACTTCCCCTGACCTATACATCACAGAACTAGTCTAAGTAAAAAAGTATTCATCAGCATTTCTTTTGTTCATCTGCATTGACTAATGTGGATGTTGTGAACTTCATTAGCATTTCTTGTTTCTTCTTCAACATTAGTGTTTGGTCATCAACATTGACAAATGCAGATGAACAAACACTTATGCGCATTTGTTGATCGACATCTGCATTAGTAACCGCGGAATTACAAAGTACTTGTCAGCATTTGTTTTGGCTATTCGCATTTGTTAATGCGGAAGAACAAACACTTGTCAGCATTTGTTCTATGTTCATCCACATATACAAATGCAGTTAGCCAACACTTGTCTTCTATTCTCTTTGCAGATTCTTCATCCGCATTGGTTCTTGGACTTGTGGGATTTCCAATAGAACAACCATCAACTCACCACTTGAATGGCATGTATGATCCTTTCAGGGTCCAACATATGGGTTATTATGTTTAGCTACCAACTTAAAGGAAATTAAGGAAGAGATTTTGATCCATAAAACAACAGAAAGCATCTCTAAAAGAAGAACCAAATTTATTAAGACGCTGGTTGGTGTTGAAGATGTAGCTAAAGTAAATTTAACCACTCCTTAAAGTATTCACAAGAAGGGTTACAACACCAATTGACGTTTAATTGGACCTGGTGAGAAGGCTGTTGAGAAGAGCATAAAGAAGCCAAGATTATGCAACATATGTAAGGAGTACGGGCACCATCATACTAGGAATTGCACTAAGAAGGTTAAGACCGGTCCCAACAACCATCCCCAGTAGTTTGGTAGTTTGGTCAGTTGCATTTTTTTGGTTACCACTTATTAGTGGGTAACGTATCATCGTAGTGGTATGTTTTTTGGTTACAACTTTTTTGTGTGTAACGTACTGGTTATTCTCACCACTTATTTGTAGGTTCTATCATTTTGTTTCTCATACATATGTTTTTTGGTTACCTTTTTTTCAAAGGGGGCAATGTGTATACATATGGTGTATGAAACAACTATGATTTGCTAACAATGTAAGATAAATCTTTTAATGTTTGATGTTTTTTTTGGTATCAATCTATATTTTAATTTTTCAAAGCTGCAGTATAAAGTTTGAACAACACTACATTAACTTACACTAGTAGTTTTAGTTATCAAAAGCTTACAACCATCAAAACAAGGCTAAATACCACTACCTAACGAAGCTCGTTTACATTATTGTAAGTAACATGTTTACGTATAGCCACACAAATATGCATAGAAATAAAACAATTAACATATAGATACTGTATTATAAAATCTACAGTTTCTAGAAGTTTTTGTTTAATTTTTAATATATTGTGCTTATTTTTTTGAACACTAAAGGGTATGAGTATCCTCTATCATCTAAACCATATTTTTTTACATCAACTTACATTTTAATACATACTTATATCATCTACAAATAATTATATCTATTTATAATATAAACCATTCTTTAGGTAATTTTGAATATAATTAATATTAGACTACAAACCATTCTTTTATGTTAATGTCTCAAATTTTGTCTTAGGGTTGAAGTTTTTCAATTTTAATTACACTATAGTAAGCAACAAAGTTACATTTAGTTAGGCTAGCATTTGTTAGGTGTTAAAATTAAAGTGTCTATTGGAATTACACTACTGTAACTAACATGTTTATATCGTTTTATTACACTAGGACGTGCACAAATTAAACAATTGGATCCACATCCAGTGATTTGAAATTTACAATGTTAACATCATCTATCTAGTTTATAATACTCTACCATCATCCATACTTTTTTCCCAGCCAGGGGCGTTGCCCCTTAGATCCCAGCCCCTAGGACCCCGTTGTCAGGGGCTGCCGCCCCCAAAACCCCGCTGTCCCGCGAAGGGTAGGTTATGTTCTATGATGACTTGTACTTGTTATGGATATGTATGGATCGGTGATGGGTGATGCATGATGTTTATGATGATATGTGATGGGGTATGTGATGTTTATGTGATGCTATGTATAAATGTGTTATGTTGATCTTACATTCCTATTATGTATTATTCCGTGACTTATGTGTTATAAATATGAAATGAATGAAAAGTATTATGTAACGTAAAGTGAAAGCTAATGATAATGATAAGTGGAACGTAAAGTAACAATGAATGCATGCGTTAATGAATGAACAAATATAAGAAAGTCTTGCAAGCAATGTATGAAGGTTCATACCCAATAAACGGTTTTAGCTCAACTGTGTGCGGGTTAGCTACCCCGAAAGGATGCACACTGGGGTCTAATGTTTGTGATTGACCATACGTGTGGGACCCTTGCCGCTTGCCCTAGGTACTGGAGTCAGCTTCGTGCACAATATTCGGGTTCTATTGATAGACCTCAGGCCGAGTAACCAAGTTCGTGCACAATGTTTGGGGTATAGCACATGGAATTGGTCCAAAATGAAAGTTGAATGATAATGATGAGCATACTTGCCCTAGGCCCTTGGGTCAGCTTTGTGCATAATGTTTGGGGTACAGTACGTGTCATCGGAAGTTAAAGAATGTACGAAAGATAAGTAAGGAAAATTATGAATGAAAGTGAATGATAACAATGACATACGATGATGAACGTACGAAAGTTAATAAATGAATGAAGATAAACGATAATAATTCTATTATCGATGTGTATGTATGATGTATGTTCAAGTATGATAGTAAGAAAGGTTTTAAACGAAAGTAAAGTATAATTTATTTTAAAACTAGAACTCACTTAGCAACGCTGACTTTTATGCATTTTCCAGTTGGCAGGTAATGGTTGCTGAGGATGGCACGAGTGGCTACTTGGCTCATTTTGGATGGCATCCATTTTATGTTGCAATAATGTTTTTGCATTGTAATGCGAACAAACGATATTTTGTAATGAATGTTGTATTATTTTGCAAAAGCGATTATTTATATGAAATGAATGGTTGTTTAAAATGATTCCGCTACAATGTTTTAGTATGTTAATGTAAATTATATGGTTTATGTACGATGATTGACTAGCTGTGAGCATCTCAAGAACAAGGCCTTACACTAGTATTTGTTAGGTGTTAAAATTAAAGTGTCTATTGGAATTACACTACTATAACTGATACATTTATATTGTTTGGTTGCACTAGTATGTGCACAAATTAAACAATTACATCATGATGTAGTGATTTGAAATTTACAATGTTAACATCGTCTATCTATTTTACAATACTCTACCATCATCCATACTTTTTTCCCATAAACATTGAAAATGAAAAATATGTGCACGATACACAAAATCATATGTATTAAACTATAATCCATTCTTAGGTAATTTCACTATCATTAATATTAAACATCCTAAGATATAGGTACTAGATTACTGACTTTATTTAATAGTGTAAACGAGTCATGCCAAAATATGAATTACAGTACACTAACCAACACATAACACAAACTTTCAAATCTTAACTAAAGTTTGACAATCACATCTTTTCTGAAGCGACACTTAAGATTTGATACCGTAGCTGCATCCAACACTTTTTTCTTGTGCACATTTAATTTGAGACTTCAGCATTCTTGTAAGGCCCCATTCCCGGGACGCTTACAGCTAGTCATTCATCGAACTCAAAACATAATTTTCGTCATCTTACATAAAAATGTCGCAACGGAAACATTTAAAACAATATCTCATTATCAATTACAAAATTCATGTTACATTTCATTACAAAAGCCTTATAATAATGGATGCCATTCCAAAAGAACTAAGTAGTCGCCCCGTGCCATCCTCAGCATCATACCTGCCAACTGGAAACACATCAAAGTGAGCGTTTCTGAGTGAGTTCTAGTTTTATAAATAAAACATACTTTTCTTTCGTAAAACCGTTCTTTACTTTCTTTCAAAATCATACAGTACTTACATTCATTTGTGATCATACATCATACGTACATACGAATAGTATCATTATTATCTTCATCATTCATTCATGCTGTTCTAGATCTAGTCAGACTTTACCCTCTTCGTGGCACTCAGCCATGATTACTGAGGTTGAATGACAAAGATCCCGATTAGTACATTATTAAGATATTTCGTTAACGTTCATTTCATACATTTGTTCTTTCCATCACTACCTTTCCCATTCATCAACTTACGCCATACTCCCGACTCATGTCCGAAGAATGGTATTGTGTCGGGGCCTGTACACAAACCCCCGACTCATGTTCGAAGACTGACACGGTACCAGACTACACGACAAGGACCTCTTTCGAGTCTGTTGCGACACAGAGTCGCTCACCTCATACATATGCTTGCAAGCCTTTCAATCAATCAATCATTCATTCATTCATTATTTCCTCTTTTCATTATCTTCCACATAACGTTACATAATACTTTCATTACATTCATTAACGTTCAATGCAAAGCCATGGAATGATAAACATACATAATAAGGAACATAAAACATAATCATAAACATACAACATCACCATACAGGCATCATCATACATACATAACACACATCTGACATACTATGCATCACACACACCGCCAGTCATACATCACACAAACATCATACATATCATCATCGTCAACTCATCATCATACATCGTCTTGCATCATCCATGCCCATCTCATCATCTACGACCCCGAGGGTCCGAGTCTAAGTCCGCACTTTCTGAAAGTCGGACAATACTACGGTTATTCGAGCGTATGGACCCTATGTGAATGGACCTATGGGCAAATGGACATCTATGCGTTTGGACTCTCAGTCGCATAGCTTCTATGCGTATGGCCTTCAGTCGCATGACTTCAGGCGCATGGGCTTCAATCGCATAACCTTCATGTGAATGAACCTCAGTCGCATACCCTTCGTGCGAATGAACCTCAGTCACATACCCTTCATGCGAATGAACCTCAGTCGCATGGGAATCGGCCGTATGTCCTCCAATCGCCTTCCATTCGGTCGCCTAGCCCTAGCTGATGCAGAATACAGTTCATCCCGATTGCAGCCGACGATTTTCAGCCTCCAACCTCTTTTAAGCTCAATTCAACCCTTCTAAGCCTTAGGGAAACGTACCACGACCTCATTCAACACAACCAAGCAAGAAATCAAGCCCCCAACGAATCATACACATATACACATGCATAAAACGTGTTTACACCCAAAAACCCGAAAAATAGTTTTCAGATGTGTTCCAGCCCCAAAATCATTCAAAAACGTGTAAAAGAGGGGTCCTAGAACTCACCTTAATGATCCCGTCGACTAGAACTTCGATTTGACCCTACACATCGATTTTCAAGCGCGGATCAACCCGAACCAAGCTTTTCTCCTCTTTTTCTCCTTTTCTCTCTTCTCTTTGGCTGAAAATGGCAAGTATGGGGTGTCTTCCCCCTTTTATACACCCATTCATCAAGTTTCTCTCATTGGCGAGTTTGGTCCCTTGAATTTGGACTTTATTTCTTTTTCTTCTTTCGTCGCCTTCGAAGAAAATTTCCGGGCGTTACAAGTCCACCCCCTTATATAGGTTTCGTCCCCGAAACTTGTTTTCCCTGAACCATGCAGGCAATATTGTCTCATCCCTTTTCAAGTCTCTCACCAGGAATTCAATCGCTCTACGTCATTTATCAACATACGATTTCTGGTCTATCTTTGGCTACTTCCATCAAGGTTTGATCCTTTCGAGCTTCTCGGTCATGGCCTCGATCATCTCAATACTTCCCATATGGCATTTGGTGCTTGAACTTCACTTGTAAACAAGTAAGGCATTTACTCACTTACTCCATCATATCACGCTTCATACCTGGCCACCAATAATCTTTACTCGTGTCTCGATACATCTGACAGTTGAAATATTTGTATATCCACATACCTTACATCGGCCAAGTCGGCGATACGTCCACGCCTCATGGATTGCTAACCCATTCACCTTATGGTGTACACCTATCCATCCAAGTATGTCCTGAATGGTCTAGCAGGAACAAACGCTTTCTCAATTCTATCCCACAGTCCTCTAGGGCATCTAGGTAACCTAGTGGATTCATTAATAGCAATCTCTACATCGAATGGCTCGTCGATGTTCCTTCTCCTAACATGCCACTTACAACAGAAAGCAATAGGAACGAGACTATTACTAGCATCGCATTCAATCATAGATGCACAAATTTTAAATTACCAGAAACGTACCTGACGTCAAGTCGAAGTCCGCTCTAGCCTCCTCTCGGTCATGGCAAAAGCTCTAGCCTTCACCCTCTACTCCCTTTCCTCGCACCGGAGCTTCCTGCCTTTGACTTCTTACAATCCCTGCTCAAGTGTCCAGTCTTGCCACAGTCATAGCACTTATCCATGCAGCAATCCCTCGGCATGTGGCCTTCCTTCCCACACTCGAAACAGACGTTCAGTCCCCACTTGCATTCCCCGTCATGGCCTCTACCACATTTTTTGCATACTTCTCCTTTTCCTTCTATTCTCTTCTGATTATCGTCCCTCGACACTATACCTTCATACATAAATCCACCATCATTGTCTCGCCTTCCTTTCCCTTTCTTAACATAGGCTTGCTCCTCCCCTTCGTCTGTCATCGCCATCGCCCCCCGCTCGTCGTACAACCTTCCCGCCAGGTCAACTGCCGACCTAAACGTGCTCGGTCGGGCAGCGATCATGTGCCTACGGATGTCCGCCGGCAAGCCCTAAATATACCACTTGATCTTTCGCGAAAGAGGTGTCACCTGGTCCGGCACCAGACGTGCTGTAACACCCGAATATTTATTATTATTATTTTGAAGCCGGTGAAGAAAAAAAAATTAAAGTCGAGGGACCAAACTCGCCAACGAAGAAACTTGGGAAATGTGGTGATATTAGTAGGGAGAGGGCAGCCCACTCTCCCCACACACCCCATATTTCAGACTTCATAGAGAGAAGAAGAGAGAAAGGAGAAAAAGTTGGTTCGGGTTAGTTCGGGTCGCCAAAATCATCGTGTAGCAAGCCAAATCGAAGCTCTTGTCATTGTGCTCGTTTGTGTGAGTTCTAGGACCCCTCTTTTACTCGTTTTCAACCGATTTTGGGGCTGGAAAGCATAAAAACCCGTTTTTGTATGTGTATGTGTTTGACCCATTTGGGTATGATGTGTGTGATGCGTTTCGTGTACGTTTCCGGACTTGTGTGTGCTTGTATGGTGTTATGGTATGCATTCCTAAGGTCCAGGAGGGTTAATTTAGGCTTAAAATGGGTTTAGATGAGTTTGGAGGTCGAAAACCCTCGGCTGCAGTCGGGATGAACTCCATTCTGCATCAGCTAGGGCTAGGCGATCGAATGGAAGCCATACGGCCGATTGACGGGCGATTGAGGGTCATTCGCACGTTTGGTATTCATTCGCACGATTGAGGATTCAATCGCACAACTAAGGTTTCAATCGCATGACTGGGAGTCCAATCGCATGGGGAGTCATGCGACTGAGGGTTCAGTGGCATAAGTGCTTGGTCGCATGAGTTCATTCGCATTAGATCAGTCGCATAGGTGCCCATTTGCATTTGTTCCATCCGCATGAGGTTCATACACACGACTCGATGCCCATTCGCCTAAATGTTCATCCTCTTAAGTTCAATCGCATGATGTTCAGTCGCATGGAGGCCATTAGACTATCGGGTGTCCATACGCACGATTAGGGCTGTTGCACCTGAAGAAAGTATAGTTAGACTTTTGGCTTTTGGGGGAAAGTGCAGATGTAAGTCTTGACGTAAGGGTTTCCTGTAAGAGCATGTAAGATAGCAGGTATGGCCTTAGAAGCGTGTAGGGCATAGAGATGATGATGTTGCATGTTATGTATGTATGATGTTGCCCTGTATGATGTATGTGGATTCATGTTAATGTTCCTTATTATGATGTATAATATCTTTCCTATGGCTTTACTTATTATGAGGAATGAACGAAGTATTATGTAACGTAAAGTGAAAGATAATGAAAGAGGAACATGATGATGAATGCATGTATTAATGAATGAATGAAACTTCTTGCATGCATCGGATAACGGGTCCTTCATTGTGATTGACCCTTAATGTAGAACCTCTACCACTTACCCCTAGTACTGTGGCATACGTTTAGTTGTTCATTTATTGACTTCGGCCCAGTAGCTAAGACTGATGGTTACTCCTAGTACCGTGGCATACGTTTAGCTGTTCATTTATTGACTTCGGCCCGGTAGCTACGACTACCGGGGTGTAGCACATGGTATTGGTACGGATGATGTCCGATGCGCAAGTAAAGTCATAAAGAACGAATGAACGAATGAATGAATGAAGAAGATATAATGACATTATCTGTGTGTACGTATGATGTGTGATCATGCAAAAGTAACGAATGGTTTTATATGAAAGTAAAGTATGTTTTGTAATAAAACTAGAACTCACTCAGCAACGCTGACTTTTTATATGTTTTCCAGTTGGCAGGTAATGTTTGCTGAGGATGGCACCGTGAAGCTACTCAGCTCTTTTGGGATGGCATTCTTTTGATTAATGTTTTTGCATTGTAATGCGAACAAGCTGTTTTGTAATGAATGTTGTATTAATTTGCAAAAGCATTTACATGGAAATAAAGATGGTTTTAGTTTTCCGCTGCGATTTTATGTAATTACATGTTTTATTTGCAATGAGAACCCAGCTGTAAGCGTCCCGGAAACAGGGCCTTACAAGTTGGTATCAGAGCCAAAGTTTAAGTGAAATGGGCAAAATTTCAAAATAAACCTAATCTTAAACTGAGAATGGGACGAAATAGGAATGGGATGCCAACCTGAGTAGCTGCGTGCCATCAGGTATTTTCTTAAAGTTAACCGGTTTTATGTGCGCATGGTATGTGGTTATGTGTTGTATGTAGATTTAAATACTGATGTAGTCAGGACAGGTAATACTTGGGGTATGAAGAGTAAAGTAAGTGGCTAATCACGACTGGCCACTGTAATTAGAGACTTACGATACTTGACATAAACTGAGTTGTTCCTTGAATGACCGTGTTGGTGTTTGATCTTTCAGTGTGAGTTAGAGAATGGCTGGAGGCAGATCTTCTAAAGCATCTATAGGTGGAGGCCGTGGCGGGCTTGATGTTGAGCCGCGACCCAAGAGAGGAAGACCAAGGGTCGAGAAGGTGGTTCCTGAAGAACCAGAGACTCCTCATCCAGAAGCAGGGGGATGAGAGTGTAAACCTGAGGGCCTCAGTAAAGGAGGCTGTTGTTGAAGAAGTACATGAGGTCATGCAGACAATCTTACCGTCTATGGTGACCGAAGTTATTAAGGCTGTACGAGAAGGAAAGAAAGGAGAGAAACACGCCCTCGAGAGAACAAGAACAACTGGAGCCGGAAACGGTTCTAACTAATGATGAGGAGGAAGAAGAAGAGCCCGTGCAGGAGGTGGCATAAGGCTGTAGTCATGGGGCGTTTATGAGATGCAAGCCCCCTACTTTCGACGGTAATGGCAATGATGCCGCTGCTCACCGATGGGTGAGAGAGATGGAGGACATTCTCGACATCAGCGAGTGTCGAGAAGATCAGAAGGTGAAGTTTGCCACTCATTCATTTGTGGACTCGGAATTATGTTGGTGGGACAACATTGTCCAAGCAGAGGGTAATCGGGCAATCGGGAGAATGAAATGGCCCGAGTTGAAGAAGATGGTGATTGAGGAGTTCTATCCTCACAGGGAAATGGATAAGTTGGAAAGGGAGTTTCTGTAGTTGGAGGCTGGAACCATGACACACCAGCAGTATACAACAAAGTTCAATGAGATGGCACGATTGGTGCCAGATCAGGTGACGCCTCTATCTCGGAAGATCAAGAGGTACATTCAGGGCTTACCGGGGGATGTCCGCAGGCATGTGATCGCCGCCCGACCAAGTACGTTTAGGTTGGCGGTTGATTTGGCAGGGAGACTGTATGATGAGCGGGAGGTGGTGGTGACTGAAGCGAGTAAGAAGGGTGGTGGTGATCGGAACTGGAATGGGAGAAGGTTTGGTTGGGGTGATGCCTCGACGGGTAACAAAAGGCACGGGTGGATGACCGCCGCGTGGCCACATCGGGAGCGGGATCAAGGAGGTGTGGTAAGTGTGGAAGGAGCATGCGGGAGAATGTAGGCTGGGTTTGAATGTGTGCTTCAAGTGTGGGAAGACAGGGCATATGGCGAAGGATTGCCTGTCGGGCAAATGTTTTAATTGTGGGGAAACTGGTCATATGAGCAGAGATTGTAAGAAGCTCAGGACTGAGGGTTCTAGGGTGAAGAAGACGGGAAGTGATGGACTGAGGGCGAGCGCCAGGGCATTCACCATGACACAGGAGGAGGCTAGGACGGACCCTGACGTTGTGTCCGGTACGTTTCTAGTGAACCAAACTTTAGCTTCTGTGTTATTTGATTCTGGTGCTAGTAAGAGTTTTAAATCTGTTGCTTTCTGCGCTAAGCTGCCTGTTGGTAGTAGACGTGTTGATGCGCCCTTTGGTGTAGAAACTGCCATAGGTAAGTTTACCAGGATTTCTGAGATGATAGAGAATTCTGATGTGGAACTTGAGGGTCATAAGTTTCCTGTTAGACCATTCGTGATGGCCTTAGGTGGTTTTGATTTGGTTCTTGGGATGGATTGGCTAGCGGACTTCGAGGCGAACATTATGTGTCGCAAGAAGATGATTCGGTTGTCGGCGCCTAACGGTAGTTCAGTAACGGTTTATGGTGATCGGTTACTATGATTCCGAAGGTGATCTCGATGGCGGTGGCGGGAAAGTGTATGAGGCATGGATGTAGTGCTTACTTGGCCTATGTAAAAGATGTGGATACGCCAACACCACAACTAGCCGATGTACCGGTTGTGTGTGACTTTCCAGACGTGTTCCCAGAACACTTATCAGGAGTGCCACCTGACAGAGAGATTAATTTCAAATTGATCTGATACCGGGTGCCCAACCTGTTGCCAAAGCACCGTATCGGTTGGCTCCAACCGAGATGAAAGAGTTAATGGAGCAGTTGCAAGAGCTACTTGATAAGGGGTTCATTAGACCGAGTATCTCTCCTTGGGGTGCTCCGATCCTGTTTGTAAAGAAGAAGGACGGTAGTATGAGGATGTGCATCGACTACCGCGAGCTGAACAAGTTGACGGTGAAGAACCGATACCCCTTACCGAGAATAGATGATTTGTTCGATCAGCTTCAGGGTGCCAGTTGGTTTTCAAGAATAGATCTTCGGTCTGGCTATCATCAGTTGAAGGTAAAGGAACAAGATATCCCTAAAACAGCTTTCCGCACGCGCTATGGTCATTACGATTTCTTGTCATGTCCTTTGGTTTGACCAATGCGCCAGCTGCTTTTATGGATTTGATGAATCGTGTGTGTCGGCCGATGCTGGATAAATTAGTGATTGTGTTTATTGATGATATCCTGATTTACTCAAGGAGCGAAGTAGAGCATGCCGGTCACATTCGGGAGGTTCTAGAGACGTTGAGAAGGGAGAAATTGTATGCTAAATTCTCCAAGTGCGCCTTTTGGTTGCGTGAAGTTCAGTTTTTGGGTCATGTGGTGAATCTTGACGGGATAATGGTGGACCCGGCGAAAGTGGAGGCGGTTATGCAATGGCAGTCACCAAAGACGCCAACCGAGATCCATAGCTTCTTGGGTTTGGCGGGCTACTATAGAAGATTTATCCAAGACTTCTCTAAGATTGCTTCTCCACTAACTAAGTTGACCCAAAGGGATGTGAAGTTTGTATGGGGTCAAGCTCAAGAGAAGGCGTTCAAAGAGCTGATGGCAAGACTGACTCAAGCTCCAATTCTATCATTACCCAACGGAAGTGAAGATTTGGTGGTCTATTCTGATGCTTCCTACTCAGGGTTGGGGTGTGTGTTAATGTAGAGAGGGAAGGTTATAGCCTATGCATCCCGACAGTTGAAAGTTCATGAGGTTAATTATCCCACTCATGACTTGGAGCTAGCAGCCGTAGTCTTTGCACTAAAGATTTGGAGGCACTATCTCTACGGGACGAAGTGCACCATTTTCACTGACCACAAGAGCTTGAAGTACTTCTTCGAGCAGAAGGATCTGAACATGAGGCAGAGATGGTGGTTGGAACTTATAAAGGATTATGATTGTGAGATCCATTACCATTCGGGCAAGGCCAATGTAGTGGCTGACGCCCTTAGCCAGAAGGAGAGACCCGAGCCGATTCAGGTGAAAGCATATCAGTTGATCATGACCTCCGATGTAATGAAGCAAGTCAAAGAGCTCCAAGATGAGGCGTTGAAAGAAGATCATCTTAACTCTGAAAGAATGAGGGGTCTGATCGCGGAATTAGGTGAAAACACACTCGGTGTTAGTACCTGATTCGGTCGTGTGTGGATTCCTCGTTTTGGGGATCTACGGGTGAAGATCATGGATGAAGCTCACAAGACTCGATACTCCATTCATCCTGGTGCCACGAAAATGTACCATGATATGAAGAAAGATTATTGGTGGCCGGGTATGAAGCGCGACGTGGTGGAGTATGTGAGTAAGTGCCTTACTTGCTTACAGGTGAAGGCCGAGCACCAAAAGCCGTATGGGAAGATACAACCTTTGGATATACCGGAATGGAAGTGGGAACACATCACCATGGACTTCATTACGAAGCTGCCACATACTCCAAAAGGGTACGATGCCATATGGGTGATAGTTGATCGTTTGACAAAGAGTGCTCACTTCCTACCGATCCGCGAGACATATTCATCTGAGAGGTTGGCTGATCTGTTCATCAAGGAAGTTGTAACTCGTCATGGTGTGCTGGTGTCTATTGTGTCTGATCGCGACACCCGGTTTACATCTAAATTCTGGAAGAAATTCCACGATGCCATGGGAACGAGGTTACATATTAGTACGGCTTATCATCCCCAAACAGATGGTCAGTCAAAAAGAACCATTCAGATGTTGGAGGACATGCTTCGAGCATGTGTGATTGATTTTGGTGGAATTTGGATGACCACCTACCGTTAGCCGAATTCTCATACAACAATAGCTATCATGCCAGCATTGGTATGCCACCATATGAGATGCTATACGGTAGGAGGTGCTGAACACCCGTTTGTTGGGGTGACATTTGTCAAAAGGAGTTGGGAAGCGTCGAGGTAATTGAGGCTATGACTGAGAAGCTTGAAAAGATTAAAGCCTTCATGAAGGCAGCTAAAGATAGACAGAAGTCGTATGCCGATAAACGACGCAGACCGATTGAGTTCTAGGTGGGTGACAGGGTCATGTTGAAGGTGTCACCTTGGAAAGGTATTATCTGATTCAGAAAGCGGGGCAAGTTGAGCCCAAGGTATATAGGCCCTTTCCAAATCATTGCTCGAGTAGGAGAGGTGGCCTATAGATTGGAGTTACCTAATGAGTTAAATGGAATTCACCCAACATTCCACGTATCTCATCTAAGGAAGTGCCTAGTAGATGAAGATATGATTGTCCCATTGGAAGATATCGAAGTAGATGAACGGCTCAATTAGGTGGAGAAACCAGTGGCAATCATCGACCGAAAGGAGAAAAGGCTAAGGAATAAAGTGGTTCCTCTTGTGCGCGTACAGTGGAAGCACAGGAAGGGATCCGAGTCAACGTGGGAGACTGAGGAAGAAATGATACAACATTATCCACGTTTGTTCGACGAATAACATGTTTTGGGGATGAAACCTATTTAAGGGGGGTGGACTTGTAACACCCAAATATTTATTATTATTATTTTGAAGCCGGTGAAGAAAAAAAAAATTTAAGTCGAGGGACCAAACTCGCCAACGAAGAAAACTTGGGAAATGTGGTGATATTAGTAGGGAGAGGGCAGCCCACTCTCCCCACACACCCCACATTTCAGACTTCATAGAGAGAAGAAGAGAGAAAGGAGAAAAGTTGGTTCGGTTTAGTTCGGGTCGCCAAAATCATCGTGTAGCAAGCCAAATCCAAGCTCTTGTCGTTGTGCTTGTTTGTGTGAGTTCTAGGACCCCTCTTTTACTCGTTTTCAACCGATTTTGGGGCTGGAAAGCATAAAAACCCGTTTTTGTATGTGTATGTGTTTGACCCATTTGGGTATGATGTGTGTGATGCGTTTCGTGTACGTTTCCAGACTTGTGTGTGCTTGTATGGTGTTATGGTATGCCTTCCTAAGGTCCAGGAGAGTTAATTTAGGCTTAAAATGGGTTTAGATGAGTTTGGAGGTTGAAAACCCTCGGCTGCAGTCGGGATGAACTCCATTCTGCATCAGTTAGGGCTAGGCGATCGAATTGAAGCCATACGGCCGATTGAGGGGCGATTGAGGGTCATTCACATGATTGGGATTCATTCGCACGATTGAGGATTCAATCACACGACTAAGGTTTTAGTCGCACGACTGGGAGTCCAATCGCATGGGGAGTCATGCGATTGAGGGTTCAGTCGCATAAGTGCTTGGTCGCATGAGTTCATTCGCATTAGATCAGTCGCATAGGTGCCCATTCGCATTTGTTCCATCCGCATGAGGTTCATACGCACGACTGGATGTCCATTCGCCTAAATGTTCATCCGCTTGAGTTCAATCGCATGATGTTCAGTCACATGGAGGCCATTCGACTATTGGGTGTCCATACGCACGATTAGGGCTGTTGCACCCGAAGAAAGTGTAGTTAGACTTCTGGCTTTCGGGGGAAAGTGCAGATGTAAGTCTTGACGTAAAGGTTTCTTGTAAGAGCATGTAAGATAGCAGGTATGGCCTTAGAAACATGTAGGGCATAGAGATGATGATGTTGCATGTTATGTATGTATGATGTTGCCCTGTATGATGTATGTGGATTCATGTTAATGTTCCGTATTATGATGTATAATATCTTTCCTATGGCTTTACTTATTATGAGGAATGAACGAAGTATTATGTAACGTAAAGTGAAAGATAATGAAAGAGGAACATGATGATGAATGCATGTATTAATGAACGAATGAAACGTCTTGCATGCATCGGATAACGGGTCCTTCTTTGTGATTGACCCTTAATGTAGAACCTCTACCGCTTACCCCTAGTACTGTGGCATACGTTTAGCTGTTCATTTATTGACTTCGGCCCAGTAGCTAAGACTGATGGTTACTCCTAGTACCGTGGCATACGTTTAGCTGTTCATTTATTGACTTCGGCCCGGTAGCTACGACTAACCGGGGTGTAGCACATGGTATTGGTACGGATGATGTCCGATGCGCAAGTAAAGTCATAAAGAACGAATGAACGAATGAATGAATGAAGAAGATAATAATGACATTATCTATGTGTACGTATGATGTGTGATCATGCAAAAGTAACGAATGGTTTTATATGAAAGTAAAGTATGTTTTGTAATAAAACTAGAACTCACTCAGCAACGCTGACTTTTTATATGTTTTCCAGTTGGCAGGTAATGTTTGCTGAGGATGGCACTGTGAAGCTACTCAGCTCTTTTGGGATGGCATTCTTTTGATTAATGTTTTTGCATTGTAATGCGAACAAGCTGTTTTGTAATGAATGGTGTATTAATTTGCAAAAACATTTACATGGAAATGAAAGATAGGTTTAGTTTTCCGCCGCGATTTTATGTAATTACATGTTTTATGTGCGATGAGAACCCAGCTGTAAGCGTCCCGGAAACGGGGCCTTACACGTGCCATCTCGTTGAACTTCGTGGTGTACTGTTGATGTGTTAGGGTTCCCGCCTCCAGTTGCAGGAACTCTTTTTCAACTTTATCCATCTCATGATGAGGACAAAACTCCTCAATCACCAGCCTTTTCAACTCTGGCCATCTCATCCTCCCGATAGCCCTGCTTCCCTCAACTTGGACTATGTTGTCCCACCGACACAAAGTTGAGTCCACGAAAGAGTAGGTAGCAAATTTTACTTTCTGATCTTCTTGGCACTCGTTGATGTTTAGAACAGCTTCCATTTCCCTCACCCATCGGTGAGAGCAGCAGTAGTGCCATTATTGTTAAAAGTTGGGGGCTTGCATCGTTGAAACGCCCCATAGTTACAGCCTCGTGCTGCCTCCGGCGCAGGCTCTTCCTCTTCTTTCTCTTCGTCATCGAAGAAAACCATTTCATTCTCGGGTCGTCTCCTTTCGCCTGAAGGTCTACCCCTTTCTTGTCTATCCCCACCTCTAACAGCCTTTGTCACTTCTGTCACTATAGACGGTAGGATTGTCTGCATGGCCTGATGCACTTCCTTCGCAACCACCTCTCTCATCGAGGCTCGCAAATTAGCATTCTCATCACCGCCCTCTGAATGAGGGGTCTCGGGTTCCTCATGAACCACCCTTTCAGCCCTAGACCTTCCTCTTGTGACTGGTGGTTCAGCACCACGTCCACCACCACCTCCACCTCGTGAAGCTTTCGAAGATCTACCACCGGCCATCTTCTAACACACTGAAAGGTTCAAACACCAACACGGTCATTCAAGGGAACAACTCAGTTTATGTCAAATATAGTAAGTCCCTAATTATAGTGGCCAGTTGTGATTAGCCACTTACTTTACTATTCATACCCCAAGCTATATCTGTCCTGACTACATCAGTATTTAAACCTACATACAACACGTAACCACATACCATGCGCACATAATACCGGTTAACTTTACAAAAATACCTGATGGCACACAACTACTCAGATTGGCATCCCTTCCCTTTCTGTCCCATTCTCAGTTTAAGATTAGGTTTTTGAAATTTTTACCCAATTCACTTAAACTTTAGCTCTGATACCAACTTGTAAGGCCCCGTTCCCGAGATGCAAGCTAGTCATTCATCACACTCAAAACATAATTTTCGTCATCTTACATAAAAACCTCGCAGCGGAAACACTTAAAACAATATCTCATTATCCATTACAAATTCATGTTACATTTTATTACAAAAGCCTTATAATAATGGATGCCATTCCAAAAGAACTGAATAGTCGCCCTATGCCATCCTCAGCAACATACCTGCCAACTAGAAACACATCAAAATCAACGTTGCTGAGTGAGTTCTAGTTTTGTAAATAAAACATACTTTTCTTTTGTAAAACCGTTCTTTACTTTCTTTCAAAATCATACAGTACTTTACATTCGTTCGTGATCATACATCATACGTACATACGAATAGTATCATTATTATCTTCATCATTCGTTCATGCCGTTCTAGATCTGGTCAGACTTTACCCTCTTCCTAGCACTCAGCCACGATTACTGAGGTCGAATGACAAAGATACCGATTAGTACATTATTAAGATATTTCGTTAACGTTCATTTCATACATTCGTTCTTTCCATCATTACCTTTCCCATTCACCAACTTACGCCATACTCCCGACTCTTGTCCGAAGACTAGTACTGTGCCGGGGCCTGTACACAAAGCCCCGACTCATGTCCGAAGACTGACACAGTACCAGAGTACGCGATAAGGACCTCTTTCGAGTCTGTTGCGACACAAAGTCGCTAACCTCATTCATATGCTTACAAGCCTTTCATTTGTTCATTCATTCACTAATGCATGCATTCATTCATTATGTTCCTCTTTTCATTATCTTCCATTTAACGTTACATATTACTTTCATTACATTCATTAACATTCAACGCAAAGCCATGGAAACATAAACATACATAATAAGGAACATAAAACATAATCATAAACATACAACATCACCATACAAGCATCATCATACATACATAACACACATCTGACATACTATGCATCACACGCACCGCCACTCATACATCACACAAAACATCATACATATCATCATCGTCAACTCATCAGCATACATCGTCTTGCATCATCCATGCCCATCTCATCATCTACCACCCCGAGGGTCCGAGTCTAAGTCCGCACTTTCCGAAAGTCGGACAATACTATGGTCATTTGGGTGTATGGACCCTATGCGAATGGACCTATGGGCTAATGAACATCTATGCGTATGGACTCTCAGTCGCATAGCTTCTATACGTATGGCCTTCAGTCGCATGACTTCAGGCGCATGGGCTTCAGTCGCATAACCTTCATGCGAATGAACCTCAGTCGCATACCCTTCGTGCGAATGAACCTCAGTCACATACCCTTCTTGCGAATGAACCTCAGTCTCATGGCAATCGTCCGTATGGCGTCCAATTGCCCTCTAGTCGGTCGCCTAGCCCTAGCTGATGCAGAATGCCGTTCATCCTGATTGCAGCCCACGGTTTTCGGCCTCCAACCTCCTCCAAACCTCTTTTAAGCTCAATTCAACCATTCTAAGCCCTAGGGAAACATACCACGACCTCATTCAAACATAACCAAGCAAGAAATCAAGCCCCAAATGAATCATACACATACACACATGCATAAAATGGGTTTACACCCAAAACCCGAAAAATAGTTTTCAGATGTGTTCCTGCCCCAAAATCATTCAAAAACGTGTAAAAGAGGGGTCCTAGAACTCAACTTAATGATTTCGTCAAGTAGAGCTTTGATTTGACCCGCTACACATCGATTTTCACACTCGGATCAACCCGAACCAAGCTTTTCTCATCTTTTTCTCTTTTTCTCTCTTCTCTTTGGCTAAAAATGACAAGTATGGGGTGTCTTCCCCTTTTATACTCCCATTCATCGAATTTTCTCTCATTGGCAAGTTTGGTCCCTCGACTTTGGACTTTATTTCTTTTTCTTCTTTCGTCGCCTTCAAAGAAAATTTCTGGGCATTACAATTCTTTTGTTATTCTTGAAACCGTAGTCAAACGTTGCCCCGTTATTGCCCATGAACATCTCCATATGGCGCATTGTAAATATTTCACAATTAGTGTAGTTGTGTTTAGTGGTCCATTCCAACTGTAGTCTATTGATGTTTGTAGTTTCAATTCGGCCTGATTTACCATTTCCCCATTTAAGCTAGTATTGAGTAAAAATATGCTTCTACCAACAATAAAAATAAGTTACCCCAGTTTTATTCTTTAACAAATATAACAATGTTTTGCTACGTTGGTAAAAAGAAAAACACTATTAATAACTCACCACTTTGTAAGGTGTATCTTTTTTTGATACTCGTCACTGTCCCCCAGTTGGACAATGCTCTCTTTAGCCTCCGTAATTTCAATGACAAAAGTTGATGGGTTCTTCATGTTAAACACCACAAGGTAGAAATATTTTTTTTCATTATTGGAAAGAAGACTAGATCGTACCGTTTAAGATTTCTCTGGCTCTCGTCCCTCCCTAACGCTTTGAAGATGTTATTTGTAAACGTCCACAAACATTTTTCCTCGTTGATGAATAGCCACCCCAACTGGAAAAACAAATCAAAATTAAGCGAAGAATTTAAGCATTATAGATTTGTTTGTTATTGTATACATACGAAAGGCTGGTGGCACACAAACAGCCTATGTGGTGATTCGAGGCTCCTTAACTTTTCTCCATGATTCAATACTGCAGCCCAACAGTCAACGATGTTGCCAGAAACCTCCCTACATGGCTCCTAGGTCCATAATTTAAATATCTCTGTCCTCACCCCTAATTGTGTGTCAAAAACCTGTTCGCTGCATTAATGCAACATTAATTGTTTTTATCACTTTAACGATAAATAAAGTATAACAAG
Organism: Flaveria trinervia; assembly: GCA_025506515.1. Lineage (NCBI taxonomy): Eukaryota > Viridiplantae > Streptophyta > Magnoliopsida > Asterales > Asteraceae > Flaveria > Flaveria trinervia. Next base: position 44,087,441 of record CM046444.1, read on the forward strand.
TCTGATAAAATAGTTTTTTATTTACTTTTAGAGTCCCCATTTTTCTATTCTTTTTTTATGCTAATCAAATATCTTACCTCAAATTAGTGTTGAAGATTTATTCCTATATTGCCTCCTCTTCCTTGGTGAATAATTGATCATTTGTTGTCTCCCTCATATAGTATGGTGATTTTCCTAACAACGAGACCATTCTTCTTGGATTTTTCTAATCCTCTTTTTATCTTCATTCATCTCTGCTACATATTTCTATAAACCACATATATAACTCCTACGGTAAATATTATATGCTTTTAATACCACATGCATCCTAAAGGTTCCGGTTGTTTTTTGTATTCATGTAGTGATTGGTAATTACTATCACAAGTTTTTTGGCAATCTCTTTTCAGTAGTAGTCATTTTACTTTTACCATCCACATCTAATAATAAAAATCATATGTATATATACACTCATTTCAGACGTTAAAAAGATGAGGTAAGATGCACCACCAAGACACCCATTAAAAAGGAAAGGACACATTGCCATGTAATGTCAACTATAACGGATAAGAAATTAGTCAATTTATAAAGAAAGCTACGTTATTTGATAAAAGTTAAAAAAGTTTTTTTTAAATGTAATGTCAAGTAAATCATTATAGTGCACTGTAAATTTGAAATTTTACCTTTTTCTTATGCCCCACTTTGATCCTCCCATGTTAAACCCAAGCTGTAAGATGGAGCACCCAAGTTGTATGTATTTTCTAATACAGAAGAGTGCACCATCAATCACAGTTACCAAATTTACACATCATTTTTTGCATACACGTTTGATTTTTTGTTTTTTTAATTCTTTTAAACTCATTTAAAATAAAATTGCTGCAAATTATACTACAGTCGGTATATGAAACCCAAACAAGCATAAACCTCCCTATATATAGCAATGTTTTGTTTGTCTCTTGTTATCTAATGTAATGTGATGTAATTTCTTTAACTAATGTAAGGTAATTCATTTGTAGACACCAAAAAACATGAAGTAAGATGCAGCACCAAGAGACTCATTAAAAGGGAAATCATACATTGCTATGTAATGTAACTGTCTGTAACATGTGTTGTAAAATGTTGTTACATTACCTTCTTTATGAAAAGCTCCCTCCCCCTTCTGAATGAAGCCCAAATTGTCCTAAGGTGTCTCAAATTAGCATTTCACACTTTGTGTCACAACTATAATGGATAAGAAATTAGTCAATTTAATAAGAAAACTACATTAACCCATAAACGTTTTATGAGTTTTTTTAAAATGTAGGGTTAGGTAAATCATGGTAGTGTACTATAAAATTTAAAATTAACCTTTTTCTTGAGTTGCACTTTGTTCCTCTTGTGTTAAACCCAAGCTGTAAGATGGGGCACCCAAGTTGCATGTGTGATCTACTATAGAAGAGCGCACCATGAGTCACAGTTAACAAATTTACACATCATTTTACGCATACAAGTTTGTTTTTCTGGGTTTTTTCCTTTTAAAGTTATTTAAAATCAATTTGCTGCAAATTATACTGCAGTCATTATATGAAACCCAAACAAGCATAAACCTCCCTTATATAGAAAGATGTTATCTTTGTTTTATCTAATGTAATATGATGTAATTTCTTATAAAGTAATGTCAGGTAACTCATTATAGTCTACTGTAATTTCTCAAACTTAACTCTTTCTAGAGCCCCATTTTGATTCTTGTGTGTTAAACCCAAGTTTTAAGATGGGGCACCCAAGTTGCATGTCTTATCTACTATAGAAGAGTGCACCATCATTCACAATCAGAATATTGATACATCATTTTACGCACAAACATTTCTTTTTGTCTTGTGTATACATATTTTATAAAACTTATTTTCATTTAAATTGGTGCAAATTATATAGTCTGTCACTATATGAAACCAAACAAAACTAATCCTCAATTCTTATATGACTTTTTTCTTATATTTGTTCTTGTTGTAATGTAATGTAATATCCAAGGCAAACCTAAATTTTTAAATTTACCTCTTTTTTCATCATGCACCTTTCAAGACCCTTCTATCATCACTAAACTATAAGAATATGAAACCAAGTTGCTTGGCCTATTACCTTTCAAAGAATAAATATTACTTAGTAAGTAAAGCAAGTTTACATATCAACCCCTAAATTTGTAGGAAACCTCCATTTTAATGTAACGCCAGGTTATATATTGTATTCTAATATAAATGTCGTTACTTACCTTCCTCTTGAGGCTTACATTGATTCTCATGTGTTAAACCCAAGCTGTAAGATGGGGCATCAAAGTTTCATGCCTTGTATATTATAGAAACCAAACACCATCATCCACAGACGGAATAAAATTTCATTAATGTTCATACAAATTGTTCTATCTATTTTTTTATTTGCAAGATGTATGTAATGTAAGTTGGTGCAACTATATTATAGCTTACAATATTGTAAAATCCAAAAAATCGAAAACCTGCCCTTTTTAGTAGGCATACTTTTTGTCTCGCCTGTTTTTTAATGTAATCTAATGTAATATCCTAGTGATGGTGCATAAAACCTACATGACTTATATTCTATAAAAGTAGCCCAACACCATTCTCAGTCATCATAAAAAGGTACATTAAGAAACTTATATTTTTCCTTCTTATTTTCTACAATTTAATATATTTTAGTATGTATTATAATGCAACTAACCCATCATATTTTCCTTCTCTTTTTTGTATCCTTTAATTTAATGTAAGTGTAAAGTAAAACGTTGCTGAATTTGGTTCCTGACACTATTACAATATTACATGTTATGTGAGGTCCTTCTTTAGCCTCTTGTGTCAATCCCAAGCTGTAAGATGGTGGATCCAAGTCACCTGACTTATTTAGCGGCACTGACACCAAAAAAGGTATTTATATTATGTGTTTTATGAGTCAAAACTTCTAATATTTAAGCGTTTAATTGCTTACCTATTATTCTCTTTTCTTCCAACTGTTTTGCAAACTATGCTAGGACCACTTTCTGATTCGGTACATGTTTTTCTTCCTTACTATCTTTGGTCTTCAAAACTATGTTCCAACATAGTAAAAAATTACTAATGAGAACAAGTACTTTAACCTTACTTTATTATGTACTTAGTTTACACGAACCTCTACCGTATCTCTATCCATCACTTTTTTATTCCCAGTAGTTTGAGTCGCATTGTCAACTTTTTGCACGAACTTGTAAGGATTATTTTCTATTTGACTTTTAGTAAAACCTATCATAAAGATAATGATTAGGAAGCGTACAATTTCGACGATAACACAATTTTGTAAACAATGTAAGTATGATTCCCTACTATGCACCCTTTAATATTTTAGGTCCACCATCCATTAATATATTTCCCGTTTAACCTTCTTTGATATCCACACCCCATGCATCCTCTTTCTTTCTACAATCTGCCTCCGTATTTCTACTGTTCCCTTTCGACGTATTCACATCTGTTTTTTGGACAATGTAGTTACATTACTGTAAGCATATTTGTCTTATCAAATAACCAAAATTTTGTTTATGTTACTTAAATGTTCTTTCATGGATTCCTTCGGCTGTAATATTCATGGAGAAGGTAGTTACATTAGTGTAAGCATATGTACTATAACACCAAGTCCTTTTTAAGTTTACAAATATTTAAAAAGAACCACGTTCGCATTCTAAAAGGTAGTTACATTAGTGTAAGCATATGTACTATAACGAACATAGTAACAAGTAAGCAAAGCATGTAAATACCTTCACAATGCATTACTTTTTTTCGTATATCACTACGCACGGGTCGTCATCATTTATGTTCTTTATGTTTCCCTTTTGCGGGTAAAGTACACCCTTGCTTGACCATTCACCTCCTTTACAATATGAATTTATTAATGCCTACTATTTAACTTTGCATCTAATTTTTATTTAATCTTAATTGTTGTATACACTTATAATACTTACCATTATTATTTATGTTGTCTCCATCATCCATAACATCATCTTCTTCACTTTCTATCAATGCTTGTCTCTTTTCATTGACGTCCATATAAACTTTAAATATTAGATCCTCCAACACCCATTCATTTTCTTCGCTCTCATGCTCTTTCTCATTTCCCCCTTTCATCAGCGAACAAAGTGGTCTCAGTTTATGGTTGAAGACACACTCAAATTTTAAGACTAATCTTTCAATGCCATCTTTTTGCTTGTTTTTTCCTTGCATTTCTAATATCCACATTTCAAGTTATGTCTTCAACATATCATCATAATTTTTTCAAGCTGAATTAACCTACCATGTAATTTTTCAATGATAGGACATGTAAACCATCTGTTAAAATTGTTTTCTGTACTTTATATGTTGTAGCACTTTATAAAAAATCCCCCATAAAATTTTCTTCCTTACCTCTTCATCATCCCTAACTATAGAATTTCTATTGACCTCAATGCTTTTTTCTTTTCGTTTTCCCAAACCACCCAAATAAATTCCTACTAGTTCACCTTGACCAAAACCATATTTTTATTTCTATTTTTTATCGTAATTTCAACTTGTCCGAATTCCATGCTTGAATAGGTGGTTTGGAATAATCTTCATCTATACCCCTGCAACTCATTGTGCGCACATACAACAACTACCATTAAGAAGAATTTTAGTATGTAATATCAAGTAATAAACTATGCAATTTTATTACAGTAATGTAATAAAAGTTTTAACGGAACAACTTATAGTACCGTTACGATCAGCAGAAGGTTGTAAACTATTTGTTACAACTAATAACAACTACTATAGTACCTAAATACTTACAGTAATGTTATCAAAGGTTTCACGTAGCACTTTACAGTAATGTAATGAGAGTCGGTATTCTATATCTCTAACATAACGTAAGTAATGTCAATGGCCCTGCGAAAGTTTTGTGTTGTTCCTATCCCTCGTCATTCTACTGTTTTTCAATTTGCTAAGCACATAAGCAAACAATTAATCTGCCATACATCAACTCTGTTGTTAAGCCAGTAGATTGCATCAAGCTTACATTTCCCATGTACATGACATTCCACCACAGTTGCCAAGAAGTCTAGCTTTAAGTAGTTGATGTTGTTATGACTAGTGTTTGTTAACCGAGCATCAGTATCTGCGAGTGATATGTACGAACCACCGTATGAACTCCTTCGGTCATCTACTTTGGAACTTGTTACATCTACTTCCTCCAAAGTATCTTAAAGGATTCCTTCTCTTGGAATAGCCAACAATATGTGTATCGCTTCCTCATCAAATTTTACCTTTCCACACGGCAAATCTATCTCCATCTTATCTTCGCTAAAAACATCTGCAACATAATAACCTAGTTTTTGTGGAATTCCATCTACCTTTAATGACAAAAGCTTATCGAATCCCATCTTTTCAACAACATTGCATTGTTGTTTGTTCAGTAGTGTACTTGCTTTTGATAGTGGTTTTGGTGAGCATCTATTTATTATTGACTGATACTTCTTAGACTTCTTCTTCGCTAAAAACATCTACAACATAATAACCTAGTTTCTGTGGAATTCCATCTACCTTTCCACTCATTCATATGTCCTTTCCTCTCACGCCCACTACTACTATGCACCATCCGAATTTCTTTACCTATTAACATTAGGAGCAATTAACATAAATGCACAAAATAACAATTTTTTAAACTTACCGTTTTATTTTTAAACTCCTCCTAAAGGCGACCATTTTTGTAGCATAAAGCAAATAGTATTTCAATCCCTTTTCCCCACATACCTATTAAACTGTCTGTAACCAGGTTTTCCTCATATTTGGTAGTCTTCATAATCTCTTTCACATAAGCCCCTGGTAATAACATATATTACTTATTCATTTAATATGGTTCATTGAAAAGTTCAACCCATAAAACCACATAACTAATTGTTCTTTTTATAATTAACAAAAGTAGCTTACGTTTAACATTTTTCCGCACACTCGATCCTCTAATGAGAATAATAAAATAATTGGCACATTTACAACGTCACCCGAACCTGGTTTAACAGAAAAATAAGTCTCTTATTTCTCTAAAAAACCCATATGTTACTATGAATTATAGTATGGTAAACAAATACCATTAACCATAATTATCTTGTTCACCTTCATTTTTATTATTCTTCTCAGGTCTTGTTTCAGTAATAGTCCTCTTCACACGCATCCATGTTTTTACATAAACATATACTTATTGTCATTAGAATTAACCAACCAATAAAACACATATCAAAATTAAATTTTGGATAATGTAGCAATTCTACATTACCTTTACCAGTCATGCGCACTATTGGTTCATCTGATGATAATAATTGTAGATACATATATACCTAGTTTATGAGCTTTATGTAAAATGTCTTTCATGTTTTACATATATGTAACATAATGGGTTTGAATGAAATACAATGCGTGGTTATGCTTATAATGTTCAATATTTCATTGATTATTATGTGTTAACGCTTATTGAACTAACTATATAGGTTTGTAGTTGTTTACATAGTTCTTAGTCGATAATGATTGAGAAACATGCTTAATCCTAATCGTGTGAAGTTCTCATGCGAATGGACCATGGTAATGGCCCATACGCATGAACAACTTCATGCTAATGAACCAGTCGCATGACTGAACTAGGAGACTGGATCAGTCGCATGATTGTGACATGAGATTGACTCAGTCGCACGACTGAACCATACTAATGGTTCAGTCGCACGAATGAGAAACCCTAACCTATAAATACCACTTAATTCGTGGAAAAACATAAAAATTCGACTACCTACGCACTAAATAATACCCTAGCCGTTCAGAGAGTCAAGAACACCTATTCCAAGTTCATAGATCGCATTAAATCATCCTACTATCATTCTTAACGTTTAGTTTCACTCTTGGATTGATATTACTCGTGTTCTCACTGATTGGATCGCCAATCAAATAGGATTCCGCACTATTTGAATTGGTATACATGTTAATTAGTTAGTACTCCATACCGAAAACGGTCCTAACAGGTGGTATCAGAGCTTTGGCTCTTGATTTACGTGTGATTCGATCGATTTTGATATAAAAATCGTGTTTTTCACTCAAAAACGCAATCTTTGTGTCAAACAGTGTTTTAGACGTCTCCAGGTCAAAAAGTTAACGTTTTCCAGCATACGACAATTAGGGTTCATGAGAAATTCGTGTTTTTGCGTCATAATACCTTAAACCTTCGAATTCTCAAATTCAGCAGCTTCAGTCGCACGATTGACTCAATCGCACGATTGAATCCATTCGCATCCCTCATACGCACGATTGGAGTCAATCGTTCATCCATTCATATGACTGAACTGCCTATTCGCAGTGTTCATCCGCACCTTCTCATTCGGATGATAGAGCCATCCGCACTTGTTCATTCGCACGACTGGGCCAACCGTATTGTTCAATCGCACGAAGTGCTTAATCACATTCCTTCAGTCGCACAAGTAAAATAGTTTGTTCTAAAGTTCAAAGTCGATAGTAATGGAGGATCAATATTTGTTGATACATGTATGTCCCTAGATCATGATATGAATGTAATAGATCTTGTTTGTCTGATTCTGAGGTAATGCTTGAAATGATTAATGAAATGATATTGCTTGTTTGATATTTATAATGTTTCATATTTTGTTAATGAGTCGACATTGAATTGGTTAATTAGATTTGTGGTTGTTTGAAGTGTTATACATAATGTTATATTAATTAATTAATGCATTCAAACTTAACAGAATGAAGTTCTCATGCGAGTGGCCATGCGAATGGACCATACGCATGAATAACTTCATACGAATGACTCAGTCGCACGATGGAACCAGGAGACCGGATCAGTCGTATGATTATAACATGAGATTGACTCAGTCGCATGACTGAATACTCAATCGTGCGAATGAATCAACCGCATGGTTCAATCGCACGACTGAACCATACTAATGGTTCAGTCGCACGATTGAATAATACTAACCTATATATACAACCCAATTCGTGAAAAATAGAGAGCTTTTCATTACTTACGACTCCAGACCTACCCTAGCCGTCCAGAAGCCTCACAATTCGTTCTCCAAGTTCACAGAACGCATTAGATCGATTCCCAATCGATTCTAACATGAGTTTCAATTCTTGATTGATTCTTCGTGTGTTCTCACTGATTGGATCGCCAATCAAATAGGATTCCGCACTATTTGATCAGGTTTACATGCTAATCACTAGGTATTTCGTTCAAATACCAGGTCCTAACAAGTGGTATCAGAGCTTGGGCTCTTGATTACGTGTGATTCAATCAAGATTGATAAAAAGTTTGTGTTTTTGCACTAAAAACGCAATCTTTTGCGTCAAAAGTGATCTTGGACGTTCCTTGTTCATCACAGTTTGGTTTCTACGGACATAGGCGATTAGACCTTGCGAAATTTCGAATTTTTACGGCTAAAACACGTTTAACCTAGGAATTTTCGCAAAACAGCAGCCACAGTCGCACGAGTGTGCCATTCGCATGACTGGACTTCATTCGCATAGTCCAAACGCACGATTGGACCTAGTCGTATCTCCTTTCGTACGACTAAACCGTTCGTTCGCATTGATCATACTCATCAGACTCATTCGCAGTTCAGCCGCACGATTGAACCAGTCGCAGAGTTCATACGCACGACTAGGCCATTCGCATCCTTCAGTCGCACCAGTGATAGTTTGGTTTATTAGACTTAAAGTTATTCGCCATGGAAGATCAAATGTCAGCCTTTACTGCTGGAAAGGACTCTAGGATACAGAACCTGCTATTGCTTGAGAGTGAAGTGGGTAATCATAATAACCACCAAAGCTTTTGACGTTAGATGACTTTCCCCACTGGAAACAACGTTTTGAGATCTACCTCAATGGAGTGGATCCGAATCAGTGGGAAGCCATCGAGATTGGATATAGTACACCGGTTGGAGCTGATGGAGTTAAGCTAACGTTAGGAGGGATGAGAGATGTGCAAAAAGTTAAATACAATGCAGAGAAAAGAGTTTATGCATTGATTACACAGTCTATTCCTAAAGACATATTCCACCAGTACTCAGAGAATAAGCAGTCCAAGAAACTTTGGGATGAGCTAGAGAAGGGTATGACGGGAATGCTTCATTAAAGGCAATCAAAGCTAAGGAGTTAAAGAAGGAATTCGATAATTTCTCATCGATGGGAAACGAGAGTTTAGACGACGTTATAGATAGATTTTACCATCTGATGAGTGAACTGCATACACATGGATGGAAACTACCATGGAAGAGAAAGTTACTAACTTTGCAGACGGATTGCCTGAAAAGTGGACCTCATTCGTGTCTAACCTTAGATAGAATGGAATGCTGGCAAAACTGGATATGAATGACTTCATTATTAAGTTGCGAGAAGAGTCACTTAGGATGAAGTACAGAGCTCAGAAGTCTTCTTACAATCAAAATCCAGCCTTGTACAACGCCACGCCTCAAGCTAAGACATCTGGAGCACCTCTCCAGACTGCATTTGTGTCTAGCTCATCGGGTCCTACACATGCGTCTCCTTCAGGAACAGACACGTCGGGACTCTCTTGCACCCACCATATTGGATCCGAAACAAGTGCTACTAAACTGAAGACCGAGAATCTCGGAAATGTGACTGTGGAAGTAGCTCGAGAACACATGGATCTTTTGGCTACAATGGTCCATTCTTATGATGAACTTGTTGCTGGGAAGATTGGAAGCTGCCATCTGGCCGACGAGGACTACGAGTAGGTGGACGAAATGGAGCTTGAGAGGATGGACATAATGTGGGCCTTAGCTAGTGCTGTCCGGAGGGCAAAGAAGTTTGTAAAACAAACCGGACAGAACTTAGTAGCTACTAAGGATACAACATTTGGCTTTGACAAGAGCAAAGTGACCTGTTTCAACTGTGGAGAGAAGGGGCACTTCAAAAGAGAATGTGTCAAGCCTAAGAAGACGGTAACGGGAACCCGTTCTCTCCCTTCACTCGTCAAGACAAGCAAGCTACCAGTTCTACTTCATCAAGCAAGGATCCAAAGGCCTTGACTGCCCATGATGATGAAGGACAGGATTGGAGCTTTAGGTTTGTCTCGCCAGGGGAATCAAACATGCAAGTGTAGAAGACATTGACAGTGATTCCGCTAGTGAAGGAGATCTAGCAGTTGAGATAGCGATGTCACATAGTGAAGAAGCAACTGCAACCAAGGTCAGTTACAAGCTAAGGAGGAGTCTACCACGTCAGAGACAGAAAAGACAGAATCACCAGAACCAGAGACATCTGCTGCTGCGTTGATGGCTAACTCTTCTGAATCAACTCAGGTAAGTACTACTGACCAAATGTTTGATAATCATGCTTGTTCTGATTGTGATATTTTTAGGAATAGCATAGATGAAAAATTGCTAGGTTATTAGATCATAATGAAACTTAGTAAAAGATTTGCACCTGTGCACTGAGGCTAATAGGGTATTAAAACAAAATTAGCATAGTTTAAAGAAAAGATAGATCTTTTGACTAAATAGCTTAGGGAAACCGAAGTAGTTGCCTTTAACCAAGCTAATGACATTAGGTATTATCTAAACTCCTTAGAAGACACTAAGAAGCAAAAGGCAGTTCTAGAAGTAGAAGTAAATTCATTAAAACAAAAACTGCTAGTTGGACTAGTTCTTCACACATAGTCCAACACTTAGTGAGAGAAAGGCACAACGGGGAGGGATTGGGTTATAAAGTGGTTCCCCACCACCTGAGACTTTGATGAACACTAAGACTAGACCAATAAATAGTAATCCCATCAAGGATCATGTGGTGTCTACTCCTCTTGTTAGTGATCCAGATTCCTTATGTTCATCTATGGACTCTAGAAACAAACAAAAAGAAGGCCACTTCAAAGGCAAAGGATAAATTGTCTAGTGTTAATCTGGAAAAGGAATTTGAAAAGGTTAACTTAAAGTTAGGATCAAACAGAGTCAAATCAGAACCTAAAAGGACTTCTAAGGTTAATCTTTCACATACTTCAAGTCAAAACCTATTAACCAAAAAAAAAGGAGGTTACACAGGTGAAAACAGTTAACTTTGTTAAACCAGAGAAAACAACCAAAGAACCAGTCAAAACCTAGAGTGAGTAATGTTACTAGAGTGTCACACACTTCTCCACAAAGAAAGTTTAATAGCAGATCGTGCTACAACTGTGGTGAATATGGACACATTGCTTCCTATTGTCACTTCTATCAGACCCCCGTAAGAAGATTGAACTTCAGGTTCAAAGCCTAGGTCTTCTAAGGATTTCACTGACTCCACCTAGAAGAACCAGTGAACCTAAACTCAACCTGTAAATCCTCACTGTAGTCAGTCGACATGTTAGCACAAACAGGCATTGCACAAATCTGGATTATGGAAGGAGAAGACATGCTCAGTGTCTGATAATAATGACAAGAAGGAACCTGAGCTACCCTCATCCTCTAAGGTCAATGGGTAGAATTTATGATGTGTGATGCCTCTGGGAAACCCAAGCCAGTAAAGGCTTGGGTTCCTAACCCAAACTAATCCTTTACTTTATGTGCAGGGTGTTCGATACAGTGCTGAAACTAACCGTGGATAGTAGACAGCGGAGCATCCAGGCACATGACAGGAAACAGGGCTCTTTTATCAAACGTCAAGCAAATAAAAGGAGGGCATGTTCGTTTGCTGGAAACAAGGGTGGCTATATCACCGCACAGGGAGAAGTGGGGAATCAGAAAGAAGTTTTGATAAGGTGAACTACGTTCAACAACTACAAAATAACTTACTTTCTGTCTCCCAAATATGTGATAAGGGATTTAAAGTCATCTTCGACAACAAGAATTGTTACGTACTAAAGAAAGACTACGTGATCCCAGAGGACCAAGTTTTGATGACTGCTTCAAGATATAAGATCTCTATGTCTTGGATCTGTCAACAGCTTCAACAACGATCATGAGGTTCAATGTTTTCTATCTAAAGCTACTGAAAAGGATTCCATCTCCTGGCATAGGAGAATGGGACACATTAGTCAAAGGAAGATGAATCACTTGATTCAGAAGGATCTGGTGAGAGGAGTTAATATCAAGAACTTCCAGCTTCCTGACTTTTGTGTAGCTTGCAAGAAAGGCAAACAGACAAAGAAGTCTCATTCGGAAAAGAAAGTTCATTCAATAGAACTTCCTCTTGAGCTTCTTCACATGGATCTGTTTGGTCCAGTCAGTACAAAGAGCATTGCAGGCGACTTGTACTACTTTGTGGTCACTGATGACTACTCAAGGTTCACTTGGGTAATGTTTCTAAAATCCAAATCAGAAACATTTGAATCATTCAAAGAGTTGGTAACCACACTGGAATCTCTCTACAAGCTGAAGGTTAGACAAGTACGCTCAGACAACGGAACAGAATTCAAGAACCAGTGGATGGAGGAATACTGCAAGGAAAAGGGAATTGTGCATCAATTCACTTCTTCCTAGACACCTCAGATGAATGGCGTTGCTGAGAAAGAACAGAAGCTTGATAGAGACAGCACGGACTATGCTGGCAGACTCGAAACTGCCTATTCAATTCTGGAATGAGGGAGTGGCAAATGCATGTTATACACTGAATCGAGTCTGATAGTCAAGCGCCACGAAAGACTTGTTACGAGCTACTACAAAGACGCAAACCGAATCTGGAGTATCTCGAACCATTTGGCGCACTGTGCACACTTCTGAAGAAGACACAAGAGGGTAATTTCAGCGAGAAGGCAGATGAAGGAATCTTTCTAGGATACAACATACCGAACAAGCGAGTTTACAACAACTCAACGGGTCTAGTAGAAGTATGGTGTAATGTTGACGTTTAGAGATATACCACACCACCTACTGGAAAAGGACCCACCTACTTTTCAACTATGATGGATTCTTCAAGTCCTTCAACTTCCCTCTCTCTCTCCCTCGGATGACGAGTTAGCTACACGTTGATGTATGATATCTTGAATACACCAACATCTAGCATACAGGGAGAATTTTCTATTCAGTCAGGGTAAGTAGTCAACGATAGTGACTCCTCCTCTGAAGATGAAGCTGAAGAAGATAACCGTAATAGTCAGAAGAACAGATTCCAGTTCCTGAAAGTCCTCAAGTATCTACCAGTGATGTACCTTCGACTTCAGAGCCTCAAAATCCACTACCTCAGCTGCAGAACCAAATGTTCATAATCTTGGCACTGAGGTAGCAGTTCCTACTACTCCAGGATCACGACTAAACGTCTATCATCCCCCAAACAATGTCATTGGGGATGTCAGATCAGGAGTGCAAACCCAAAATCAGCTATACTCAGCTGATTACGCATCAGTTATGGAAAAAGGATATATTCATGATGGTGCTTATCGATGTTTTGTCTCACAGTTTGAGCCAAAATACGTCAGTGATGCACTAAATGATGAGGCGTGGGCAAGTGCCATGCAAGAAGAACTTCTTCAGTTCAAGAAGTTAGGTGTATGGACTCTGGTTGATAGACCTAAAGGTTCTAAGGTCATTGGCACCAAATGGTTTTAAAATGCAAGAAAGATGACCACGGGGTATTATCAGGAACAAGGCTCGATTGGTGGTTCAAGGTTTTCGCCAAGTCGAGGGAATTGACTACAATGAGGTGTTTGCACCCGTGGCAAGATGGAAGCCATTCGTATCTTCCTTGCCTATGCATCGTACATGAAGATTAAAGTATATCATTAGATGTAAGAGTGCATTCCTTCATGGGGAAATCAGAGAAACAGTCTATGTCAGTCAACCCGAGGGATTTGAAGATCCTTATCATTGGGATAGAGTCTACAAGCTCGACAAGGCTTTATACGGGCTTCATCAAGCTCCATGAGCTTGGTATGAGAAACTCTCGACTCATCTTGTGAAACACGGCTTTCGCAGGGGAGTCATTGACTGCACGCTGTTTATTAAAGAAAAAGATGGTGACCTATTCCTTGTACAGATCTATGTTGATGACATAATCTTCGGTTCAAAGAACGAAGAGTTATGCAAAGAGTTTGAAGCAGTTATGAAGAAAGAGTTTGAGATGAGTGCTATGGGGGAGATGAAGTTCTTTCTCGGGTTACAGGTGGATCAAACACCAATGAGATCTTTCTACATCAGACCAAGTATGTAGGACACATTCTCAGTTGGTTTGACATGGAGAATGCATCTGCTGCTGGGACTCCACTGGCTACGAATCATGACATAGCACCTGATGAAAATGGAGATCTTGTAGATGCCACGATGTACCGAGGATGATTGGATCCCTCATGTATCTCACTGCCTCAAGACCTGATATCATGTATGCTACATGTTTATGTTCTAGATATCAGGCTAAGCCTAAGGTCAACCATCTGATCAGGGTCAAAAGGATTTTTCGTTATTTGAAGGGTACACCCACACTTGGATTGTGGTACCCTCATGATGATGACTTTGAGCTCACTGCGTATAGTGACTCAGATTACGGAGGCTGCAAGATGAACTACAAGTCTACATCCGCAGGGTGTCAATTCTTTGGGATAAGACTAGTTACTTGGCAGTGTAAGAAGCAGACATCGGTTGCATTGTCAACCTGTGAAGCCGAATATGTTGCTGTTGCAAGTTGCTGTTCACAATCATCTGGATTCAACAGCAAATGCGAGATTACGATTTAACATTCTCCTCTACCCTATTTGTGTTGATAACTTTGCTGCAATTGCAGTAACTAAAAATCCGGTCCAACATCCTAAGACCAAACATATCGGTATTAAATACCATTTCATAAGAGACTGCTTTGAAAAGGACTTAATTGATGTGGTAAAAATTAATACTGATTTTCAACGCGTTGACGTCTATACTAAAGCCTTTGATAAACCATGTTTTCAATATTTGCTAGAGGTCAACGGAGTTAAAAAGAAAAGTAATGTTATTCCTGATGATGATCATGTGTAGTCAGATGTAGGTTAGTTAAGTTTTCTTTCTTATTTTATTTGTTTTATTTTGGTCTGTCTAAATTAAACACATGTTATTTTGCTGGCTATTAAAATTCTAAAATAATTAAACCAGTTTATGATAAGTCAACAAGTAACATCCAAAAAAAACGAGGGAGAAGGAGTGGAAAGCTGATTTAAGGTAGATCGTATCTGTGATACCGATTCAAACTCTTTGGAATATGATGATAGTCACAGGACAAGGTGCAAAAATTGAAAAGGTGCAAAAATTCAAAGTATAAGTCTGTGTAGTCTAAGCAATATAAAAGGGAAGATGATAGAAAAACTGGTAACTCCTAAGGTAACACAATGAGAGTAGACCTAGAGGTTGCTAGACCATAATTGATATGTCAGTAGATTCCATACAATAGATGATTAGACCTGACTGGTGATCTCAAGATCAAACTAAGTTGTTCAACTAACTGTGGGCTTCCATCTTATCACTGGTTAACACAATCGACAATATTCCAATAAGGGGTAATGAGCATGTAAAGCCACAAATGTGTGCGGATGACCATAAACAGAGCAAACACGAGAAAAAAATGAAGAAAAATGCCATCAAGCTAATGACGTATGCTGTTGGTGCATTTGGTGCAAAATAAAATTAAGCTGCTCTAACAAGGAGATAGGTTGTGTGCCTCTCTGCTGTGGGATGGCACTGACCTGAGGATAAGCATAACCTAGATATTCTAGAATTCATTGTTGTTTGCCGCCTCTCTCCTGTGCGATGGCACTGACCTAAGGACTGGCTTCTCTTTGAAAGCTCTAAGAATAGTCTCTCCTTGTAAAAAGTACTGTACCGCTCAAAAGCTCCTGAGGAATGTTGATTACTATATAAGTATGGGATCCACAAATGTTAGTTGAAATAATTAAACCTAAATCTATCACCATTCTGTGTCAAAAGTCTGCGTATGGATTTAAGAGGACAAACATATTGACAATCATTGTGGCTGCAATTCTTGAAAGTTCAAATCAATGTGGTAATCTAAGAGTTCCAGCATGATTTCCTAAAAGCTGCTAACGACTCTGGATGAAAACCAAGATTTGAGCATCAAAAGGTTTTGATAACAAGTCCCAAATGATTTGACTTGCCTATATGATTCCAAAATTGACCTGGTCCAGGTGTGGTCCATCTAAGTTGAAGCTGTCTATTCCGAAACAAATCCAGTAGATTTCCATCTCAGGACTTCTCTCACAAAAAGCAAAAACAGTTCTTATTTTGATTCTTTAGTTTAATTTTTTTTTTTGTTTTATTTTTTTTGTTAGTCTTTTTAGTGTGTTTGTTGTCGGACTACATCCGGAAAATCAGTAAGGGACAACTCATTAAAACGATCATGTCTAAGATGATCAAATGCTCATAACGTTAATCTGAAATTAAAGGGTTTAAAAAAAGTTAAATATTAAATTGGTAGAAAATTTAATGACTATGACCTATTCGCACGAATGGACCATACGTATGGACCAATCATACGAATGAAGCCATTCGTACGAATGGACCATGAATATGGACCATCCAACCGAATGGCCCATACGATTGGCCCAGTGGATGCTTAAGGGCGGATGAGTGAGTTAGTCGTGCGACTGAGATCCAGTCGGACAACTGAAGAAGGATGACTTAACCAATCGCACGACTGAGTCCCACTCGCACGACTGAAAGGTGCGTATGAGCTCAGTCGCACGATTGAGTCTAGGGTTAGTATAAATAGAGGGGGAGTCGGTCGCAAAGACTCACCACCTTCAAAATAACCCTGAATCGCACGACTTAACACAACTCTGCAAAAATTTCATTTGATCTCTAAACCCCCATTTCTTGATTACTGACCATCTACATCGACTCTACAGGTAATTTACGGTATAGAAGCACTCCCAAACTTTAAATTTGATGAAACATCGTACATTCGGACTCGCAAAAGAACCGAGACTTAATGACTAAATAACCTACCTAAATGACTCAAACAAACGAAAGTAAGATGGTAGGTGGTATAAGATGTATTGCGAGTCAAATGAACCAGATAACAATGTCTAAAACTCAAAATGGTGAAAAAGTGTTTTTGAATTGAATAGTCAGTACATCATGCGAATGGACAGAGTGATGAACCTCAGTCGCATGACTGAAGGGTTCAAACTGCTTAAATGCACGACTGAACCATGCGTATGAAGTTCAGTCGCCGACTGGTGTAACTGCATGAGGTTACATACGTATGAGCCCAGTCGCACACTCAGTGGTATGCATGGGATCAGTCGCACGATTGAACCCCAGTCGCACTGTTCAATCGCACGACTGAACTCAGTCGCACAATCTCAATCGCATGACAGAAAGATTTTCTTCAAGTTTAAGGTTTTCATGACGTTCTTAGCCAATGGTACTAATGTTTACTATTTTTGTGTAATAGATGGCGAGTCGATGGATTATGAGCACGAAGCACAATATATGTGCTCATCTGGACTTGACATCCAGAAACACTGCCGATTTCTCTGGCATCATCACATTTCTACTGAGATCGAGGATTGCACATGCCATATCTACTCCTTGTACTCCTTATCGATCCATCCAGCAAGCCTTCTGGGAAGGCGCTACAGTCGATAGATCATCTGAGCCTCATTGCATCAGAAGTACCATCTTTGGAGAGGCTATTACTATATCAGAGGAGGATCTGAGGATCGTATTACAGTTGGGGGATGACACTGATTGTTCGACTCGATTACACCCCCTCACAGTCAGAGGATGCTTTCTTAGAGCCAAGTACTCTAGGGACATAAATGCTGGGGTACTCAACAAAAGTAACCTCTGTCCCCAGTTTAAATATCTTGCGCACGTGCTGCGTAAGTGCATAGCTTCCAGAAAGGGAGGTTTTGATGACCTGACCAGATGCAGAACGCGTATGTTGCATTGGTGCTGAACCATCCGTTTAGCTTCTCCAAGATGATCTTCACCTATCTGGTGGAGAACATCGAGGGGAAAGGGAAGGAAGGCTTCTGTATGTACCCGAGGTTTATGCAGATGATCATAAATCAGAAGCTTCCCTCCCTGCCGAAGGAGAAGGAGGATGCGGTAGTCCTCGAGGTGATGGATGATACTACCCTGGGGAGGATGAAGTGTACAGGGGGAAGCAAGTGAAACCTCCTGTTAGGAGGTTGTTTGGTCATCTTGCCCGGGATGACTACGTGGTGCCAGCAAAGAGAAGTGGCGCCACGATGATAGTGACTCTGATGCGAACAGATTGCTCTACCACTCATGACTCAATGATGATGACAGGGGGATGCTAGACACGGTATGCCTATTCCACCTAGAGGCACTGTGTCTGATGTTGTTCCTCCAGTGTCCGTCCCAGCTGGAGAAGTAGCCGAGTCAGCTGGATTTCATCAGGATTTTGTTCAGGGTGCGGAGGAGAGGATGAATCGGATGAGGCCCCTAACGCGAACTGTGGGAAGCAAAGTTGTTCCCACAGAACATGGGCTGAGGGTGGTTGGTGAACACACCTGGAGACCCGGAGAGACTGATACGACCCAAGCTATGCACCGGGGTCCGCAGGCAGGGTTGTAGGGGGAGCTTCCACCTCAACAGGGACGAGAGGAAGAGAATGGCTAATCCCATGGTCAGAAGAAGAAGAAGGTCGGGGACCTTCCTCACCACCACACCCCACCACACAAGCCACACACACACCAACAGCCACCACACTCCACCACAGCTGCCACAACCACCACCATACCTCCCACAACAGCACAGACTCCATCCACCACCATATCCTTTACCCTACATCACCTCCATCATTTTCACAACCTATCTTTACTACAGCCACCACCACCACCACCACTTCACACCAAGCAATACCCCCAGCCCATCCCTCACATACTTATGGATCACCTCTACCTCCAATCGGGGAGAGGAACTATTGCGCTTAACTTAATGGTGATGCGCTTACTTGCTGCTGCAGATGAAAAAAGGCAGCCCAGATCCGCCAGCTTACTGACCTGACTGCTGCACAATCTCACCAATTGCAGAGCAGGCTCGAGTTATAGAGGAGCAGGCCCACAGATGGTTGTTCAGAGCACTGAGATAGCCCAACTCAATCACATAGTGTCTCATCAAGCAAGAAAATAGAGAAGTTGGAAAGGCAAGAAGACTATCCTGTTAAAACTGAAAGGATCTAAGGAGGAGCCATTAAGATCAATGAAGGGGATAGAGATGATGATGATGATGAAGATGATGATGAGGATGTTGAGAGTGATACTGAGGAGAATAAAGAAACCGAAGGAGATAGGACAGAGGAGAAGGACGATGATGATGAATCAGAGGAGGGGATGCAGCTACATCGCCTCTGCTACAGGTCAAGAGAAAAGTTCAAAGAACAGACAAGATCAATCAGCTTCTACTTCTGCTCCTCTAAGTGATGATACTATGATACAAGATAAAAGTAAAGACTAGAAGTTTATGTATTTATTTACTTTTGTATTTGAATCCTGTATTGAAAATGATGTATTGATGTTTATATTAAGTGAATGCATTTATATTTGTTTATCACTAAGACTTATGTGTTGAATGTTTAAATCAAACAGATCCAAATTACCAAAGAGATGAGTTGATGTTGCTCCCCTTCAGCAGGTCAAGACTCAGCTAACAATGATTCTTGATCTGCAAGGGATTGTCAGAAGGTCAGTGAACTATACCCCTGAAGAAGGGGAAATAATTCATGACCTATCAAACGAGCAACTGGCAGAGCTTTTCAAGCTAAATCCAATGAGATAGTGAAAGATGCTCCGACTGCGATTCGACTAGTGACGAAGAGCTCAATGATGTTGATGAAGTCGAGATCGAAGATGTCACTGCCAAGGATTACCCTCAGTACGCTAACAATGAGGGTAATGTGGTTCCCAATCTGGGTGAATCCCTTGTCAGCGATACTTTTGAGGTGTTGAACAATATGGAGCAAGAAACAGAGAAAGCAGTAGAACAGCCCAGCCGCAAATGATGATGTCAACATTCGAAAGGCTGAGTGGGCTGCATGTTTTGAAGAAGTTAGAGCCCAACGTACTTCACCAAAGAAGATTCCTACACCAAACTCTATAGAGTCAAGAAACATCACAAGGTGTCAGGAAGGATCTAGCATGGGCGTATTTGAGGATCTTAATGCTTATGCAGTTAAGAGAGAACAGGCATAGAGTACTTCAGATTCCCACATGATCTAAGACTTTACCAGGTTTTGAGCTCAACCAGCTGGCAAAATTAAAGCTTTTGTATGCTGATCCGAGGAAGATGTCAGGCTGGTTGAGGCTGCCCTAAAGAAAGAGTATCACACCAGATGGGTAACTCAAACCCCAACAGCCTACTAGGTATATCAGAAGGTCTGAGGTTGATGCCATTACTGGCAAGCCCAAGATAGTGTTGAAGTGGAATCCTCCACGCACAATGTCAAGAATCCCACTCAGGGAAATGCCACAGGATTTTACTCCATACTTTAAGTGGTGGTACTACGATTGGAGAACAGCTGAAGCGTCATAGTCCTAAGCAAAGAGAGACAAATGGATACGATCAGGGTATTCGACCCGATGTGGCTTACAAACTTGTCAGAAAATGATGTATATACGTTATACAAGTGGCCACTGTTCTATGATACGCAAGATATTGTACAAGCCCTCCAGTTCCAGAATGTTATACGACTCTGCTTTGCGTTTGAGATTTACACGGGAGTCACAAAAGAGGAGAAGTACAAGAAATACAAAGAGGTTATGCAGAAAACAAGAGATTAGAGAGATCTAGGTCCAAGGGGGAGTTTGTTGATACATGTATGTCCCTAGATCATGATATGAATGTAATAGATCTTGTTTGTCTGATTCTGAGGTAATGCTTGAATGATTAATGAAATGATATTGCTTGTTTGATATTTATAATGTTTCATATTTCATTAATGAGTCGACATTGAATTGGTTAATTAGATTTGTGGTTGTTTGAAGTGTTATACATAATGTTATATTAATTAATTAATGCATTCAAACTTAACAGAATGAAGTTCTCATGCGAGTGGCCCATGGAACCATACGCATGAATAACTTCATACGAATGACTCAGTCGCATGACGGAACCAGGAGACTGGATCAGTCGTATAATTATAACATGAGATTGACTCAGTGCACGACTGAATACTCAATCGTGCGAATGAATCAACCGCATGGTTCAATCGCACGACTGAACCATACTAATGGTTCAGTCGCACGATTGAATAATACTAACCTATAATACAACCCAATTCGTGAAAAATAGAGAGCTTTTGATTACTTATGACTCCAGACGTACCCTAGCCGTCCAGAAGCCTCACAATTCATACATAATGAAGTGTTTACATAATGTTATATTAATTAATTAATGCATTCAAACTTAACAGAATGAAGTTCTCATGCGAGTGGCCCATGCGAATGGACCATACGCATGAATAACTTCATACGAATGACTCAGTCGCACGACGAAACCAGGAGACTGGATCAGTCGTATGATTATAACATGAGATTGACTCAGTCGCACGACTGAATACTCAATCGTGTGAATGATACAACCGCATGGTTCAATCGCACGACTGAACCATACTAATGGTTCAGTCGCCCGATTGAATAATATTAACCTATAAATACAACCCAATTTGTGAAAAATAGAGAGCTTTTGATTACTTACGACTCTTGACGTACCCTAGCCGTCCAGAAGCCTCACAATTTGTTCTCCAAGTTCATAGAACACATTAGATCGATTCCCAATCGATTTCTAACGTGAGTTTCAATTCTTGATTGATTCTTCGTGTGTTCTCACAGATTGGATCGCCAATCAAATAGGATTCCGCACTATGTGATCCGGTTTACACGCTAATCACTAGGTATTTCGTTCAAATACCAGGTCCTAACAATATTCAGCGTTCACCGCAGGGAGGGATTCAAGGATCTAGAATCTATTGCTTCTGTAAAATGAAGTGGGTAATCATAATAACCCCCTAAGCTCATAAGGTTAGATGATTACCCACAATGGAAGAAAAGATTCAAGATCTACTTAAATGGAGTAGATCCCAATCTGTGGGAGTCGATAGAGACAGGGTATAGCATGCCTGTAGGTGCAGATGGAGTCAAACTTAACTTAGGCGGCATGACTGATGGCCAAAAGGTAAAGTACAATACGGAGAAGAAAGTATATGTGTTGCTAACTCAATCAATTCCTAAGGACATTTTCCAACATTTTTCTGAGAACAAGCAAACAAAAAAGTTATGGGATGCATTGGAAAAATTGTATGACAAGAATGCGTCATTAAAAGCTCTAAAGGCTAAAGCATTGAAGGAGTTCGACAACTTCTCGTCAATGGGTAAGGAGAGCTTGGATGATGTCATCAATCGGTTCTACCACTTGATGAGTGAGTTGCACACTCATGGAGTTACAACGTCTATGGAAGTGGGTTTCCTTTGTATCCAACCTCAGACAGAATGATATGCTGGCGAAGTTAGATATCAACGATTTCATTATGAAGCTGAGAGAGGGAGAGTTGAAGATGAAGTACAAGGCTCAAAAGTCTTCATATGATCCGAATCCGTCACTATACAACTCAACACCACAAGCAAAACGTCTGGAGCACCACTTCAAATTACATTTGTGTCAAGTTTAGCTACTCCCTCTCAAGCTACTACTTCAGGTTCTGACACGTCAGGGTCGTCTTGTACCCAATACATAGCACTTGAAGCCAATGCTACAAAACTGAAGATCGAGAATCTTGGGAATGTGATAGTAGAGGTAGCAAAGGAGCATATGGATCTCTTAGCAGCTGTCGTTCACTCCTATGATGGTCGAGTTGTTGGGAAAATTGGGAACTGCCATCTGGCAGATGAGGACTAGGAGCAGGTAGATGAGACAGAGATGGAGAGAATGGACATCATGTGGGCCTTAGTAAGTGCTGTCTAGAGAGCTAAGAAGTTTGTCAAGAAGACCGGACATAACTTACTTGCCACTAAGGACACAACTTTTGGTTTTGACAAAACCAAAGTTACCTGCTTCAACTGTGGGGAGATGGGGCACTTCAAACGTGAATGTGTGAAGCCCAAGAAGACAGGAAATGGGAATCCATTCTCATCTTTCAATCATCAGGATAAACCCACAAGTAGTCCTACTTCATCAAGCAAGGATCCTAAGGCCTTGACCACTCAGGATGACGAAGGACAAGATTAGAGCTTTCGATTTTTGTCTCTGGGAGAATCCAACATCGCTAGTGTTAAGCATTTAGATGACGACTCAGCAAGCGAAGGTGATATTGCAGTGGAACTCCCGAGGTCAAATATTGAAGAAACTACAACTGTGGTTCATCACCTGCCTGAAGAAGGGAAAAGTTCAACAAGTTCAGAATCACCAGAACCAGAAAAGTCAGACTCTGCTTTGATGTCTGATTCAACCACACCCTCTTAGGTAAGTTCCACTAATCAATTTTTCAATAATCATGCTTGTTTTGATTGTAATAAATTTAGGGAAAGCATAGATTTGAAATTTTGCTACGTTATTAGATCACAATGATAACATAGTAAAGGACTTGCAACTGTGCACTGAAGCAAATCGTATTTTAAAATTATATGAGCATAGTTACAAAGAGAAAATAGAACTGTTAAATAAACAACATAGAGAAACTAAATTTGTAGCTTTTAACCAAGATAATTACATTAAGTTCTATCTAAACTCCCTAGAAGAAACAAAGAAACAAAAAGCAGTTTTGGAAGTAGAAGTAAATTCATTAAAACAAAAACTGCATAGTTGGACTAGTTTTTCTCACATATTTCAGCACTTAGTGAGAGAACGTAACAACGGGGAGGGATTGGGTTATAAAGTGGTTCCACCACCACATGAGACCATGTTGAATGCTAAAAGCAAACCAATAAATAACAACCCAATCAAGGATCATGTGGTGTCCACTCCTCTTGTAAGTGATCCAGATTCCACATGTCTAACTATTGAAACTGGCACCAAACAAAAGGAGACCACTTCTAAAACAAAAGATAAAATGCCTATTGCTAATCTGGATGAAAAATTTAAGAAGGTTAAGGTAAAGTCTGGTTCAACCATGTTTAATTCTGAACCTAAAAAGACCAAACATGTTAACCAATCACGTGCAACATGTCTAAGTCCAGATAAACAAAATGGAAAAGATGTTAAACGTGTTTAAACAATTATTTTTGTTAAACAAGATAAAACATCTAAACAAGAAGTGTCAAAACCCAAACAGAATAAAGTCACATAGGTGTCGCACAATTCTCCACATAAACAGTTACACCAACATGTCGAAAGTAGATCATGCTACAACTGTGGAAAGTATGGACACATTGCGTCTTACTGTCCTTATTATCATACTCCAAAGAAAAAAGTTGAACTGTTGACACTAAACAGAGCTCATCCAAAATAAGCTCCATGAAAATCCACCAAAAAGAGTTAGTAAACCTAAAGTTCGACCCATCAGCCAGTCGTATGTCTATCACAAACAGGCCTTACATAAAACTGGTTTATGGAAAGAGAAGTCCATCCTTGTATCTAATAATGAGAACAAGAAGACAACAAATCTTCCCTCACACTCAAATGGACAACGGGTGGAGTTTATGATGTGTGATTCTTTTGGGTCACCCAAGCCAGTTAAGGCTTGGGTCCCTAATCTTAACTAATGTTTTCAGTTGAATGTGCAGGGTGTTCGCTATAGTGCTGAAACAAAGACTTGGATTGTAGATAGCAAGGCATCTAGGCACATGACTGGGAACCAGGCACTCCTGTCAAACATCAAACAAATAAAAGGAGGTCATGTTTCATTTGCTGGAAACAAAGGAGGTTATATCCTAGCTCAAGGGGAAGTGAAGAATCAGAAAGTGAAGTTTGACAAGGTAAACTATGTTTAACAACTTCAAAACAACTTACTTTCTGTATTCCAAATATGTGACAAAGGATTTAAGGTAGTATTCGACAATAGGAAGTGCTATGTCCTGAAAAAGGACTATTTGATCCCAGAGGACCAAGTCTTAATGTTAGCCTCAAGATATAATGACCTTTACGTCTTGGATCTATCAAAGGCCTCCACAACGGATCATCAAGTTCAGTGCTTCTTGTCAAAAGCTACTGAGAAGGATTTTATCTCCTGGCATAGGAGAATGGGACACATCAATCCACGGAAGATGAAGCACCTAATCCAGAATGATCTAGTGCTAGGAATGAACGTCAAAAACTTCCAACTCCCAGATTTTTGTGTCACTTGCAAGAAAGG
The DNA here is from genome assembly GCA_025506515.1 of Flaveria trinervia. NCBI lineage: Eukaryota > Viridiplantae > Streptophyta > Magnoliopsida > Asterales > Asteraceae > Flaveria > Flaveria trinervia. The sequence continues at coordinate 44,112,655 of CM046444.1, forward strand.
CAAACAGACAAAGATGTCTCATAAGGAAAGGAAAGTCCATTCCATAGAACTGCCTCTTGAGCTTCTTCACATGGATCTGTTTGGTCCAGTCAGTAAAAGGAGCATCGCCGGCGACTTGTACTATTATGTAGTTACTAAAAAGTCCTCAAGATTTTCTTGGGTGATGTTTCTGAAATCAAAATCAGAAACGGTTGAGTCATTCAAATAGTTAGTAACTACACTAGAATCTCTCTACAAGCTAAAGGTAAGACAAGTCTTCTCAGACAACGGAACAGAGTTCAAGAATCAATGGGTGGAGGCATTCTGCAAAGAAAAGGGAATTGTACATCAGTTCACATCTTCCTACACTCCACAGATGAATGGGGTTGCTGAAAGCAAGAGCAAAAGCTTGATAGAGACTGCCAGGACGATGCTGGCAGACTCGAAACTGCCAATCCAATTCTGGAACGAGGCAGTGGCAAATGCATGTTACACTTTGAATCGAGTCTTGGTTGTTAAACGACATGGAAAAACATGTTACGAGTTGCTACAACAATGTAAACCAAATCTGGAGTACCTTGAATCGTTTGGAGTACCACGTACGTTGCTGAAGAAAACTCAGGAAGGCAAGTTTAGCGAGAAGGCTGAAGAGGGAATCTTTCTAGGATACAACATACCGAATAAGAGAGTTTACAACAACTCAATAGGTCAAGTAGAAGTGTGGTGTAACGTGGATGTTCAGAGATACACCACCCCTCCTGCTGGAAAAGGACCCACATTCTTTTTCGACTATGATGGATTCTTCAAGTCCTTCAACATTCCTATCTCCACATCTGACGATGAGTAAACAACCAAAATGATGCAAGATATCTTAACACACCAACACAAGACTTTACAACATCTGGTTCACAAGGTGAGTTGCCTATTCAATCAGGGGGAGCATTCGAGGTAAGTGATTCCTTCTCTGACAATGAACCCATGGAGAATGATCAGAACGATCAGGAGGAACAGGTTCCTACTACTGAAAGTTCACAAGCATCTGACGTTGATGCCTCTGAGTCTTTGGAACCTCACACTCCTACTGCCTCAGATACGAAACCAAATGTACATAATCTTGATTCTGAGATAGATGTTCCCACCACTCCTGGATCACACCTTAATGACTATCATCCTCTGGACAATGTCATTGGGGATGTCAGATCAGGAGTTTAGACAAGAAATTAGTTATATTCAACTGATTATGCCTCAGTAATAGAAAAGGGATACCTTCACGATGGTGCATATCATTGTTTTATGTCTCAGTTTGAGCCAAAATACGTCAGTGAAGCCCTAAATGATGAGGCATGGGTGAGTGTCATGCAAGAAGCACTTCTTCAGTTCAAGAAGTTAGGTGTATGGACACTGGTGTATAGACCTAAAGGTGCTAAGGTCATTGGCACCAAATCGGTCTTAAAATGCTAGAAGGATGACCAAGGGGTCATTTTCAAAAACAAGCCTTGACTTGTAGTTCAAGGATTTGGACAAGTTGAGGGTATTGATTACAATGAAGTGTTTGCATCCGTGGCGAGAATGGAAGCCATCCGTATCTTCCTAGCCTATGCATCGTATATGAAGATTAAAGTATATCAGCTCGATGTTAAAAGTGCATTCCTTCATGGTGAAATCCGAGAAACAGTGTACGTTAGTCAACCCGAGGGATTTGAGGATCCGTATCATTGGGACAGGGTTTATGAGCTGGACAAGGCTCTATATGGGCTTCATCAAGCCCCTAGAGCATGGTATGAAAAGCTCTCAACTTATCTTGTGAACCACAGGTTTCAAAGAGGAGTGAGTGATTGTACACTGTTTATCAAAGAAAAAGATGGTGACTTGCTACTTGTACAGATCTATGTTGATGACTTAATCTTCAGATCCAAAAACAAAAAGTTATGTAAAGAATTTGAAGCAGTAATGAAAGCAGAGTTTGAAATGAGTACCATTCTCAGTCGGTTTGACATGGAGAATGCTTCCGCAGCTGGGACTCCACTTGCTACAAACCATGATGTAGCACCCAACGAGAATGGTGATCTGGTTGATGCCACCATGTACCAAGGAATGATTGAAGCCCTCATGTATCGCACAGCCTCATGACCTAATATCATGTACGCGACATGTCTATGCTCCAGATATCAGGCAAAACCGAAAGTGAACCACCTTATTAGGGTTAAAAGGATATTTCGATATCTGAAGGGTACACCAACACTAGGGTTGTGGTATCCTCATGATGATGACTTCGATCTTATGGCGTATAGTGACTCGGATTACGGCGGTTGCAAAATGAACTACAAGTCCACATCAGTAGGATGTTAATTTTTTGGGAGGAGATTAGTGACATGGCAATGTAAGAAGCAGACCTTGGTTGCTCTGTCTACCTGTGAAGCCGAATATGTTGCTGCTGCAAGTTGCTGCTCACAAATCATCTGGATTCAACAGCAAATGCGGGACTATGGCTCACAATTTTCTAATACTCCTATATATGTTGATATTTCTACTGCAATCGCTGTAACTAAAAATCCGGTCCAACGTCCTAAAACCAAACACATCGGGATTAAATATCATTTTATAGGTGATTGCTTTGAAAACATTTAATCGATGTGGTTAAAACTAATACGGATTTCCAACACGCTGATCTCTACACAAAAGCCTTTGATAAACCACGTTTTCTATATCTATTAGAGGTCAACGGTGTTAAAAAGAAAAGTGATGTCATTCCAGAAGATGAACATGTTTAGTCCGATGCGTCGAGTCCGTTTTCTTATATTTTATTTTATTTTATTTTATTAGTTTTAGTGTTTTTATTTGTTCGCCTATTAAAATCCTAAAAAGCAAAACTATTTTCGGTTTTAGAATTTTAGGGGGAGAATAGGTTAAGTTAAGAAAAAAAAGAGGGAGGAGGACAGACAAGCTAAAAGAAATGAGATCGTATCTGTGATATCGATTCAACGACTGTGGAAAATGATAGTACACAAGAACAAAGAATTAGGGACTTTAAAAGACTAAAATTGAATTAGATGTGAAATTCAAAGTATAAATCTGAGAAGTCTAAGCAATATAACAGGAAAAATGATAGTAAAACTGGCAACTACTAAGGTAACACAAAGAAAGTAGATCTAGAGATTGCTAGACCATTAGATGATGTGTTGGTAGATTCAACACAATAGATAAGTAGACTTCGTTGGTGATCTCAAGATCAAACTAAGTTGTTCAACAAGCTGTGGGTTATCATCTTATCCCTAGTTCACACAATCAACAGAGTTCCAATAAGGGGTGACGAGCAAAATAAACGCCACAAATGTGTGTGGATGACCATAATATGAGGAAAGCACATGATGAAAAATGCAAAAAGCAATCAAGCTAATAACCTATGTTGTTGGTGTGATCTATGCAAAAAGAATAAAATTGCTCAAACAAGAAGATAGGTTGTGTGCCTCTCTGCTGTGCGGTGGCACTGACCTGAGGATAAGCATAACCTAGATATTCTAGAATTCATTGTTGTTTGCCGCCTCTTTGCTGTCCGGTGGCATTGACCTGAGGCTTGGCTTCTCTTTGAAAGCTCAAAGAATAGTTTCTTCTTGTCAAAATACGCGAGGAATGTTGATTACTATATAAGCATGGGATCCACAAATGCTTGTTGAAATAATTAAACCTTAAACCATCACCAATCTGTGTCAAAAGTCCGTGTATGGATTTGAGTGGACAAGTATACTGACAATCATTGTGGCAGCGATTCTTGAAAGTCCAAATCAATGTGTGCACTTTATATTACTAGTATGATTTCCTAAACTTGAGAATGACTCTCGATGAAAACAAGAATCTAGCATCAAAAGATTTTGGTAACACGTCCTGAATGATTTTATTACCTGTATGATTCCATAATGATTCATTCTAGTTATGGTTAAAATAACTTGAAGCTGACTGTTCTAGAAATAAATTTGTTAGATATCTATCTTAGTGTTTCCACCTCTCACTAAAAAAACCTAAAAAATTATGTTTTACATTTGTTTTTCAGTTCTCGTAGTGTCATTTGTTTAAATTGTCACTTTAGTTTGTTAAAAGTTAGACTACGTATTGGAATTCTGTCTGGGATCTAATCACTTAAAAAGGGTCATGTCTGAGGTGATCACACGGGTAAAATGTAAAATGGGTCACGTCTGAGGTGACAAAATGTACAACTGTTAAAAGGATCACGTATGAGGTGATCAAATGTTTCCAAAGTTAAAAAGGATCATGTCTGAGATGATCAAATGCTCGTAAAGTCTTATCAATATTTAAAAGGGGCTTAGTGTTAAATGGTCATAAAGTCAAAATCATAAGGATGAGCCATCGCACGTCTCGACCATAATTATGGACCCGCCGTATGAATGGGCCATACGAATAAGCCCAATCGCACGACTAAGCCACACGTATGGCCCAGACATGTGATTGGACCATCAACATGGGTCAATCCAGGAGATTGGATCATCAGAATGAACCAATCGCATGAATGGAAGCAACCGAATGGGGTAGTCGCACGACTAACACCCAGTCGCACGACTGATGGTGACCGATTAAGTCAGCCGCACGACTGAGTCTCAATTGCACGAGCCAGCTGTGTGATTAGGTCCAGTCGCAATAATGAAGGAAACCCTAGTATAAATAGAGGGGAAGTCGGTCGCAAACCCTATTCATCCCCAATCGCTCATTTCTTCACACGACTTACCGATACTCTGCCCAAATTTCATCTGATTGTTCTTGGACTGTGATTATTACGTTCTAACGATTTCCAGTGACTCTAAAGGTAATGTGCAACGATTTCCAATCAAAATGTTCAATCGATTCATCCTCAAAAGATCGAATTTGTGCCCTAAAACTTAACCGAGACTAGTATGACTGATAACCTGATAAAACTGCGTAAAATGTGGAAAAAAATGTATTAGGTGCTATGTTAGGTCTTTGCGAGACTAATGCGCCATACCACGAAGTCTAGCACTACGAATTGCACAAAATTTGAATTTGAATGACCCAAAAGTCTGTCATGCGAATGGGCGCCCTGATGAACTTCAATCGCACGACTGACCCGGGCGAATGGTTCAGTCGCACGACTGAGATGGGAAAATGGCAAAGTCACACGACTGAACCATGCAAATGACTACAGTCACACGACTAGTTCAACCGCTTGGGATAGCATACGACTAAGCCAAGTCGCATGCTTAGTCGTACGTATGAGCTCAATCGCACGACTAAACCTCAGTCGCACAGTTCAATCGCACGACAGAACAGAAAGATTCAAATTAAGAACTTCATATGGCCATTCTCTTACACATACTAACGTTTATACATTTTGTGTAACAGATGGCGAGTCGCTGGACCATGAGCACAAAGCACAAGATATGTGCTCACCTGGATTTGACTTCTAGGAATGCTGCAGACTTCTCGGGCATCATTACTTTTGTACAGAGATCGAGGATCTTCTGTCCCATTTCAACACCATGCACACCATATGGATCTCTTCAGCAGGAACGGTTGTCGATAGGACCGCAGAGCCCCATTGTATTAGGAGTTCTATCTTCGGTCATGCTATAGAGATCATAGAGGAGGATCTCAGGACAGTATTAGAGTTTGGAGATGATGCAGACTGTCTGACCCGCTTGCACCCATTGACAGTGCACGATTGCTTTCTACGAACCAAGTACTCGGGGGATATCACCGCAGGTGTGCTTAACAAGAGCAACCTGTGCCCCTAATTCAAGTAGTTGGCACATGTACTGCTTAAGTGCATTGCCTCCAAGAAAGGAGGCTTCGATGAGCTGTCGGACCAGATACAAAACGCCTACGTGGCGTTGGTGCTGAACCACCTGTTCAGTTTCTCCCGGATGATCTTCACCTAGTTGGTGGAGAACATCAAAGGGAATGGGAAGGAAGGATTATGTATGTATCATCGCTTCGTGCAGATGATCATTGATCAGAAGCTCCCTCAGCTACATAAGGAGAAGGAGGGCGCTGTAGTACTTGAGGTGATGGATGACACCACATTGGAGCAGATGAAGGTGTATAGAGGTAAGCAGGTTAAGCCCCCTGTGAGGAGATTGTTCGGGCACCTGGCCTAGGAGGATTACGTGATGCCCGCCAGGAGAAAGTGGCACCACGAGGACAGTGATTCAAATACAGAGCATATATTACTCCCCACCGATGACTCAGGGAATGATGACAGTGGCGATGGTGGAGACACAAGCCCCACTCTATCTAGGGCCACCACTACTAATATTACACCTCCACCACCTACTCATGGAGATGCTAACATAGTTGGTTTCCATTAGGATTTTAGGCCCGATGAGGAGGAGAGTGATGATGAGCCGTTCACCAGAATGGTGGGCAGCAGGGTGGTTACCACCGAACATGGGATAGAGGCGGTTGGAGGACGCCAAGCTACGTCTGGGGAGACTACTGAAGATCCTACTTATACCCCAGACCAGCTCAGCATCCCAGGGGGAGCATCTTCCTTGAGGGGTTTGAGGAAGAAGAGGATGGCTCAACCCCATGGGATGAAGCCGAAAAGATGGAGGTTCACGTTGATTCCTACCTCCGCCACCACTGCCACTATATCTACCACCACCACTCAGTCACCCACTACCACAGCTACCACCACCACTACTACCACCTCACCACCATCACTACCATAGCCACTCCACCACCTATCTATACTACTTCCACCACCATTACAACCTACCCATCACCACCCACACTTATACCACTACCCATATTCACCACAGCCACCAGCCACCAGCCCGGACCATCATCCTACCAGCCATTCACTACAGGATCCTCCCTACCTTCTGTTGGGGTAGAGGATCAGCTGGCAGCACTAAACAGGATTGTGCTGAAGCTGTGGGCTGCTGACGATGAAAAAGCTGCACAGATCAGATAGCTTGTGGAGCAAAACGCTGCCCTAGCATAGCAGATCGCTTAGCACGCCCAGCTAATAGAGGATTAAGCTCAGCAGATGGATTCTCAAAGTCAAGAGATTGCCCAACTCCAAGAGCATAAAGTTCTATCCACTAAGAACATTAAGGAGTTGGAGGATGCCAAAAGGACCATCATGCTCAAACTCATAGTTACAAAGGATGAGCCTCTGAAGATACGTGAGGGTGATGATGATGGTGATGACGATGATGATGATGGTGATGACGATGATGATAAGGATGATGATCAAGAGGATGATGATGAGAATGAAGCAGAGGGAGGAGATGATGAAGGTGCAGGAGATGGAGGAGTTGATGAAGACAAAGGTGATACATCTGCATCGGGTGCCACACATGCAAGAGAGAGGTGGACCAAGAAAAATCAAGATCAGGGTGCCTCAACATCAGCCCCGACTGCAGAAGAGCATATGATTCCGGACAAACGTAATGATTAGCTGTTTATGTAATTTTAAATCATGTGTAATTGAATCATGTATTAAACTTATGTACATAATGTTTATGTTTATTTAATGTTTACTGTCTTGATTGTTGACTAATGGTTGATCTATTTATATGTTTAAATCAAGCAGATCATTCATCTCAGCAAGATGAGTATGATGTTGTTGCCCTTCAGCAGATCAAGTCTCAACTTACAATGATACGTGATCTGCAAGGGATCGTTAAGAGGTCTGTGAGTTACACTCCTGAAGAAGGAGAAATAATTCACGACCTTACTAATAAGCAACTAGCTGAGATGTTCCGACTGAATTCAGATGAGCTTGTAAAGGATGCTCCTGCTATCGACATGGATAGTGACGATGAGCTTAACGATATGGATGAGATTGAGATTGAAGACGTCACAACATAAAATTATCCAGAGTATGCTGACAATGAGGGAAATTTAGTCCCCAATCTGGGTGACACTCTTGTTAGTGATACATTTGAAACACTAGATAAGATGGAGCAGGAGTAAGAGAAGAAGAAAGATCAAGCCTAAGCCTCAGACGCCAATGTCAACATCAAAAAGGCTGAATGGGCGGCATGTTTTGCAGAGATCAGAGCCCAACGCAGTGCTCCAAAGTCTAGTACCTACACCAAGCTTTACAAAGTGAAGAAGCATCTTAAGGTGTCAGGAAAGATTATTGCGTGGGCATATTTTGATGATCTAAATGTTTATGCTATCAAGAGAGAGAAGGAAATCGAGTACTTCAGATTCCCACACGATCTGAAGACTCTACCCGGTTTTGAGCTTAACCAGCTGGCCAAGTTGAAGCTGCTATATGCTGACCCTCAAAAGATGTCAGGCTGGTTTGAAGCTGCTTTGAAGAGAGAGTACCACACCAGGTGGGTCAACTTCAAACCTCAACAACCAACGAGGTATATTAGAAGATCTAAAGTTGATTACGTTACTAGAAAGCCAAAGATTGTGCTGAAGTGGAGTCCTCCGTGCACAATGTTGAGAATCCCTCTAAGGGAAATGCCTCAGGACTTCACTCCACACTTTAAGTGGTGCTACTATGATTGGAGAACAGGTAAGACAGTCATAGTTCTGAATAGAGATGGAAATATGGAAACCATCATGGTATTTGACCCGATATGGCTAACTAACTTTTCTTCTGATGATGTCTACACTTTATACAAGTGGCCATTGTATTATGACGCACAAGACATTGTACAAGCCCTCCAGTTCCAAAACGTGATAAGACTCTGCTTTGCATTCAAAATACATGTTTGAGTTACAAGGGAGGAGAAGTACAAGAAATATGAAGAGCTGATGAAGAATGTTAGACAATAGAGTAAACTAGGTATAAGGGGGAGTTTGTAGATACATATGTACCTAGTTTATGAGCTTAATGTAAAATGTCTTTCATGTCTTACATATATGTAACATTATGGGTTTGAATGAAATACAATGCGTGGTGATGCTTATAATGTTTAATATATCATTGATTATTGTGTGTTAACGCTTATTGAACTAGCTATATAGGTTTATGGTTGTTTACATAGTTCTTAGTCGATAATGATTGAGAAACGTGCTTGTTAGAACTCTAGAAAGATTAACATGTTGTCTTTATGCGTCTTTTTACTATTTGTAATAGTATAGGGACTAGTTTTGTAATTTGTTAGTTTCTTGTGTTTCATTATAAATAGCTTAGACTTGTAGTAGTTAGAAGGGGAGTAGAACCATTGTTTTAGAATAGATTTAGTACTGCTTACTTACTTTGTAATTGTCTTTGCTTAATATTAATGAAACTATGAATTTTGTTGGTATCTTGCTTGATTTGATTACTTTGTTTGTATTTCTTTGAATTGTGTTCATACATCATCAAAGATTGGTACATTTGATCCTATCAAATGGTATCAGAGCTCCCTTTGATCCTATCAAATGGTATCAGAGCTGTTGGTTGAGTGATTTTTGAGGTTTGTCGAACTTTCAAACTCAAAAAGTTCACTGAAGCTGTGATTGATAGACAATTCAAATGAAAATTTGTGGATTTCAGATGTGTTTCATTATCAAAAACATGTTTTAAACCATAATCAGCAGTTAAATTCATCAAATTCGAGATAATTTGTTGAATTTGTGTTCAAAAAGTTCACTATTTTTCAAACTAAAAATTACAAAATTGATTGATTTGTTGTTGATATTGAAAGAAATTGATGTTAGAAGAATGATTATTGGTATAAAACATGTCTAATTGAAAAGTTTCAATCCAATTCATCAACTTTTGAAGAATTTCAAAAGATTTGAGTTAGTTACATTCATATGAACATGATGATTGTGGTGCATTAGAGTTGAGGTTTGCTGAAAAATTGTCTAAGTGGTAGGCGTTTGACTACTGTTTAGTCGCATTAACACTGTTTAGGCGTTTTTAGTTCAGATGTTTAAGTACTGTTAAAGAGTAAAAGTCCACACACATCAACTTAGGCATTTAGGAAAATTTTTCTAAGGCATTCCCTTAGACGTCTCTCAACTTAAGCGCATTAACTTTTTGGGAGTTTGATTACTGTTCAGACGCATCACCCTTGATACTTAGAATTTTTTTTAGAAAATTTTTCAAAAACTTTTCATTTTTTTCTTAATTCAAAATCTAAGAAAAACAACAAAAATAAGAATGGTGAAATCAGAAGATTCTAAAAATAGAGTTCCGAAACTTAAAAATAGAGCTGATTTCAAAAATTGGTCTCTTAGGTTAAAACATCATTTAAATTCCATTGACACTGATCTTTGAAAAACTATAGAGAAAGTGCCATACATTCCTATAATCACTGATGGGCCTGACAGAGGGTTTGTTTATACTAAAGATTCTCAAGAACCCTATCCTGAAGATGGTCTTCAAGGAGATGATTTGAAAAGAGTAAAGAATGATAATCAAAGCATATTTCTTGATGTGTAAGGGACTACCTCTAGAAGTTCTTGCAAGACTTGATGGATATCAAACTGGATACACCATGTATAAAGCCTTAAAGACCATTTGTGAAGGAGGCAAGGAGATTCAAAATCTCAAGAAACAAAAGCTGAAAAGGCAATTAGAATTGTTTCAACATTTGTCTAGAGAAACCATAAATCAGACGATGAACATATTTGTTCAACTTACAACTGAGATGTCAACAGCTGGTATTAAGCCTGATCTTGAAGATCTAAATCTTAGATTACTCAATGCTTTACCCTCATCATGGAAACAAACAGTAACCTTACTAAAACATACTGAGAAGTTCCCTATGGTTCTAGATCTACTCATTGCCATGATAGAATCAGTAGAGATTGATGAAAGCTCAAGGAATAATGATAGAGCAGCATCAATGTCTCAGTATCAGTTTCTTTCTTCTCCTGCAAACACTATTGAAAATGCATTCATTGCAAAAAGTGAGAAAATTACAGAAAAAGAGGGAGATTTATTTGTTGGAGTAGGATTTTTCACTAATTCATCATTCACTAGTGCTCCTGCTTATACAACACAATCTCATTCTCAATCTCCTCCTAAATCTCAGTCTCAAACATCTAATGTTCAAATAGAGACTTCTTCATCTAACTCTACTAATCTAGCAAAGTTAAAGATGTGATAAGCATCCAATTAGAGGATGAAGAGTCTAAAACTGCATTCACTACATTTATGTCTAGTTTTCAAGCATATCAAGGTAGCCTTAACTCAATTAGACCTTGTTTTGTAGGATTTGTTTGAAATGGATCCTGAATATGTTGAAGAGATTGACTTAAACTAGCAGATGGTGATGATTGCTTACAGGACAAAAAAGCACTCATATGTCAACAAGAAGTACAAGCCAAGTGCTAACAAGACTGTTGGGTTTGATAAGTCAAAATCAAGGTGTTTTAGCTGTAACAGTTATGGACATTTCTCTAGAGAATGCAAAGCTCCAAGGAATAATGGAGGAAATGCTCAATCAAGTTCTAGCAATCAAAGGTTTCAACTAGCTCAGAAGACTTTTCAAAAGCCTTATCAAAGTCTTCCTATGCCTGAGCTTAAAGATGAAACAAAATCATCTGATGAAACCAAGAAAGCTTTAGTAGTCAGCATTAAAGATGGTTATGATTGGAGTGCATATGCTGAATAGTTTACTAATGATTTAACATCAAGCTTATCTCTTGTTGCAGAAATCTAGGGAGATCCAATGGTGGAAGGTGAGAATGAAGAAGATGACTATGATTGGCGTGACAAATCGGATCCTAAGGAGGATACAAATGAAGTAGCTCTAATGGCACAGTCTGTTCAACCTAAGTTTGACACTTCATCTTCCAAATTGGAAACCTTATCTCCAAAATCCCTGAAATCTCATCCGAAGTGAGAGAAAAACTCTGCACAAAATCATGTTATGAACATGTTGAATACAATAGAAACTACTCATATAAAATCTGTGAGAAACTAAAACAAGAAGAGTCGATGCATAACAAACTAAAATCTGATCATAAAACAGCAGATCAAAAGATTACTTCTCTCCAAACTTCATGGAACAAAATACTAAAAGAATTAGAAATTGTTACTAAACAATTGGAAGAGATTATCAAAAATCTTGAACAGGAGAAGATAGCACATGTTGCTACTCAAATGGATTTTGCTAAAGTAAAAAGTTCCAAAATGATTGTAGAAAAACTGGTAAGTGAGAGAAAAGATAAGCAGAAAGCAGGGTTAGGTTTCACTCATGAATCTATGCCTGAATATATTACAAACACTTTACTAGAGAACTTTAATACACATGATCATTCTCTTGAGAATAAAGCTAAACTTAAAGCTTTTCAGGTCAAAAACAAGAATTTAGAAGAAGAAAAGGAAAATGTAAAAGTTTTTGTTGAAAATAATCAAGAAAAGATTAAAAATGGTCATCCAATCAAGATAAAATCTATGAATCTAAAAAACAAAACAAAACACTTCTGATCAAATTCATTCTATATTAGAAGAAGTTAAAATTCAAAGCAAAGATAAAGATAAACAACAGGTAGGAACATCAGAAGATTCAAACACTATTAATCTAAAACAAGTTCAATCAGAAAAGGAATCTTCTTCTGACGATGTTCAATTTAGAAGTAAACCAAGTTCTTCTAAGTCAAAAAGTCAAAGAAGAAGAAAGAAATCATCAAAAATAAAATCTGAACAAAACAAAAGTTCAGAAAAGTTGATCAAAGCAACAAATCAGGCAATAAAACTTAACCGATAAAATTTGTGTCAGCCGGTTTTTAAATATGAATTCTCTTCAAAACAACAAGGTAATACTATGAACAAATCTCACTCTGATCTGAAATCAAGTTCAGATTCTTAGACTTCCGTTGTAGCAAAAAGATTTATTCCTAAGGAATTCAAGAAAGAAGTTCATGTTAAACAGATGCAAAATAATTTGGCATAAAATCAAAATGTGAAAAATGAAAAAAACAGTTTAACTATTTGACTCCAAAATATAAAGATGAATCAAATATAGTGTCGATGTCAAAAGTTAACAAACAGTTGTTTATAACTCCACAAAAGTACTATGAAATATGTGATATGAAAAATCACAATACTGTTGAGTGCTATTTCAACAAGTACTGTCACATATGTGACATGAGAAATCATTTCATAGCAGATTGTTATTTTAACAAATAGTGTACTTATTGTGATGAGAAGACTCACAATACTTATGTTATCTTCATGGAAGAAAGTTTATATGGTTTAACAGTTGGGCCTTTTTTAAATTCAAATTATAGAAATCAATGGCAGAAACATGTTGAGGAAGCTACAACCATGAGTAAAATTAAGGCCTACTTACTTGAATTTGAGAGGAATATTCGTGACATTGCTTTTTATTCAAATTGGATCAAGCATGTAGATGATACGGGTTTAGAAAGTCAACTCAGTCAATGTGCTAAGAGTGTGGTGGGGTCCACTCAAAGACGTGGGCTAGGCAGGCATGGTAGAAAGCCATCTATTATAATACCTGAAGTTCCTGATGCTGATAGCAAAGATTTATCAAGCGATTTTGCTTCGTGGGGAGGTGGCATGCTTTTTGAAGCACATATTCCAAAAAGGGATATTACCTCAAATGATATAAATGTTCTCAAAAATAACTCAAACAATTTTCAAAACAAGATTGGTAAATTCATCAAGAATAAACCTGATTTGAATAATCTTCACTACAAACAATTTACCATTGTGGATAAATTTGGAAAACCCAAGACCATCTCGGCTTGGGTGGATATCTCAACTTAATTTTCTTGTTGTGCAGGGACGCCCAAGAAGACCATTTAATACATGGTATGTGGATAGTGGGTGTAGCCAGCATATGACAGGCAATCTTGCTTTGTTACAAGATTTTAAGTTAAAGGATAGAACACACATCGCCTTTGGTGGTGATGCAGGAGGAAAAATAACAGGAGAAGGAACAGTATCAAATGGGATACTAAGCTTTGATAAAGTCAACTTTTGTTCACAGTTGAACTTTAACCTTTTAAGAAATTTAATCTTTAAATTTCTTGGTCCCTGATTAGTCTCGTGGCAATGTAAGAAACAAACAAATGTCTCTTTTTCAACTACACAAGCTGAGTACATTGCTGCATGAGCAGGATGTTCTCAAATCCTCTCGTTGGAAAATCAACTACTGGATTATGGGTTCAATTTTTTTAAAACACCTATTTACATTGATAACACTGCTGCTATGTTCATTACAGCTAATCCTGTTCAACATTCAAAAACAAAACATATCAAAATTCGATATCATTTTCTTAGAGATAACTCTGAAAAAGGGTTAATCATATTGATTCAATTGCAACGGAAAAACAGTTGGCGGATCTATTTACTAAAGCCTTCCTACCAGGACGTTTTGAGTATTTAGTGGAGTCAATTGGTCTTATTAATCATATGTGAACTCTCTAAATCAAAAGATCATCATAAGTGATCCTCTCAATGTTAATTGTCTGTTCGTATTTTGTGTGTGTTTTTTTTCCTAGAAAAACCAAATACAAAAGTATAAATCAAAACTACAAAAATAGAGTCTGTTTCTAATTATTAGTTTATTTTTAGAAAAGAATCCGTTTATGCAATATGTGAGAAATGATAGTACATTAGTGAGATGAGTTGCATATTTCACTCATTAATAAAGTCTGGCATGATGAGATATGATGTGTAGACAATATCATGCTTCTATACTGAAAAAGTAAATTCTTATAATTACACTAAATCTTTATGCTTGTTTGTATTCATCTAAGTACTTTTGAGATTGTAAGGCCCCGTTCCCGAGACGCTTACAGCTGGTCATTCATTGCACTTAAAACATTATAAAATGTACATTAATTTTGCAGTGGAATTTAAAACTTTCATTTATAATTTAAAACATGTCAATTACAACATCTGTTTTCATCTCAAAATACAAGACATGTCAAAATACGGATGCCAGCCTCAAAACGCTCCCAGTAGCTTATGCATTCATGCCTGCAACTCCTCAGCATCAACATATACCTGCCAACTATCATGCATACAAAAGTCAGCGACGCTGAGTGAGTCCAAGTTTTATAATAAAACATACTTTTCTCTGATAAAACCATTCTTTACTTTATTTCAAAACATACTATACCTTACAACCGTTCGTGATCATGCATCATATGTACATACAGATAATATCATTATTATCTTCGTCAATACATTCATTAACTTTGTTCATTCAACGTATTACATTATCGTTCACTTCTCTTACTAGATCCGGTCAGACTTTACCCTCTTCATGGCACTTAGGCACGATTACTGAGGTCGAATGACGAGGATCCTGTTCTGTACATTATTACGATAATTCATTTACGTTCATTCATGCGTTCATTCTTTCATACATGATCTTTCGTTCATTACTCTTTATTACTCAAATCTTGTCTCTTGCAATATCTCATTTCCAAAGACTGATCCTGTGCCGGGGCCTGCTCACAAACCCCCGACTCATGTCCGAAGACTGACACAGCACCGTAATACGCAACAAAGATCCCTTATGAGTCAATCATAGGGATTGAACTCCATCCGATTCCGTTGCAACACAAAGTCGCTCACCTCATTATCTCGTCTCATGCAATATCCCCGACTCATGTCCGAAGACTGATATTGTGCCGGGGCCTGAAAAACAAACCCCCGACTCATGTCCGAAGACTGACACAGTACCGGGATACGCGACATGGATCTCATCATCCGTCACTTTTGTCATATGCAATACTCCCGACTCATGTCCAAAGACTGATACTGTGCCGAGGCCTGCTCACAAACCCCCGACTCATGTCCGAAGACTGACACAGTACCTGAGTACGCAAATCTGTATCCTGTCTCATGCAATACCCCCGACTCATGTCCGAAGACTGATATTGTGCCAGGGCCTGACAAACAAACCCCTGACTCATGTTCGAAGACTGACACAGTACCGGGATACGCGACAAGGACCTCTTTCGAGTCTGTTGCGACATAGAGTCGCTCACCTCATACATATGCTTGCAAGCCTTTCTATACTTTCTCTTTTATTCATTCATTTATTCATGCATGCATTCATTCATTACGTTCCTCTTTTCATTATCTTTCATTTTACGTTACATAATACTTTCATTACATTCATTAACGTTCAACGCAAAGCCAAGGGAAGACATACATATATAATAAGGAACATACATAAACATAAACATTCACCATCACCATGCAGGAAACATCATACATACATAACACACATCAAACATAAGCCATCACATCATAACGAGGCTTATCTCCCATTTTACCCCTTAAAAACAACTTAGAAAACCTCAAGTCCAAAGTTGGCGTATGGGTCCTTCCAGGCGCATGAGCATAAAAATTCTAAGTGTAAAACAGTCTGGGCGCATGGGCACTGTTTGGGCGTTTCTGCCCTGTTCAGGCGCATTACCAACACTTAGCCGTTTCAAGCACTTGGGCGCATGGACACTATTTAGGCGCATCGCCAATACTTAGCCGTTTCATTCACTGGGACACATGGGCACTGTTTAGGCACATGGTCCACAGTTAGCCTTTTCATCACTTGGGCGCATGGGCACTATTTAGGCGCATGGCCAACACTTGGGCGCATGGCCAATACTTAGATGCATGGGCCACTGTTTAGGCGCATGGCCAGCACTGGGCGCATGGCCAACACTTGGACGCATGGGCCAACACTTAGGCGCATAGGCCACTGTTTAGGCGCATGGCCAACACTTAGGCATCTCGTCTCTCATACTGGATGCATGGACGACTGTTTGGGCGCATGAACCTCTATTCTTGTTCATCAGACATTCTGAAATCTTTTCTATGCTACCAATTTCACCCGATTCTCATTCTAAGCATACCCAAACATAGATCTAACATACTAAGGCCATCAAAGCATGCTAAACATCATCTCTAACCCATAATCATCACTATAACATGCGTACATACATACAACATTCGTACATAAAGCTGTAAATCCACGGTTTCTTTCAAAACGTTTACTTATTATGCATAATAGCCCCAAATTAGTTAAAAAATCACTAAAGGAGGGGTTCTAGAAACTCACCTTGAGCAGCTTTTGAACAACGCTCTTCCAGTTCAAGACCCACTTCGATTCAGCTCTTCGAATCCTGAAAGTAAACTCTAAACAACCAGAACTTTGGTCAAGAACTCAATACTCAGTTGAAACCGAGCTCAAACAAGAGAAGACTTACCTTTTTCAGCTTCTTCTTCCTCTTTCTCTCTCTAGAACCGAGCTCTCTCTCTCTCTTCTTCTTCTTCCTTCGAGAGCAAAACAGCTTTCTGCCTGATATGGGTGACCATCCCCTTTAAAATCTTAAAATAATAAGATTTGTGCTTTGTACACTTTTTCCCCCTCTACTTGTGCACAATTTCTATTCTTTCTATTTACTTTTCTTTTCCTTTCGTTTAAATGAAATTTCGGGGTGTTACAAGTCTACCCGCTTAAAGAGGTTTCGTCTTTGAAACCTGTCGCTTCTCAAACAGTTACGGCTAATACTATCTCACCTCTTCTTTGATCTTGCATTTAAACTCAGATCCCTTTAGGCTTCACTGCACCCGCACAAATGAAACCATCATCCTCCTTAGCCTATTCTCTCATTCTTATTAGTAGTGGTCACCAGTTGCTCCTCGTGGTTGGATACTCTGTCCATCTCAGTATTCTCTAATAGCATGATCATATCCTCATCGGTTGAGCTCTTTCTTATGCGAGATGCATGGAATATCGGATGACTTCCACTCAACTCATAGGGTAGCTCCAGTCGATGTGCCACTTCTCCTACCTGAGCAACATCTAGGAATGACTCTCTATACTTTTTATCAGCTTTACTCGACTCCAAACCAAGCAATCCGCTTTCTTGCTCGAAGACTTCCTCATAATTCATTGTCGTAGGTCGTCACCGAACTCTGGTTGTGCATGGTTGAGGAATCCATCTTCTTGCAACACTAGGGGTTTAAGTCTAGATTACTGATCAACTTACCCGGAGATGCATATCTACCTACCTATGTCTGTCTTGAACAGCCTAGCAGGAACAGCGCTCTCTCTTAGTTCTATCGCGCAATCCTCTAGGGCATGAGGTAACCTGGTAGACTTACTAATAGCAATTCTTACATCGAAGGGCTCATCGATCTCCCTACCCCTAACATGCAACATCACAGAAAATAGCGGCAACAAAACTACTACTAGCGTCAGAATTAAAGCATAGATGTAATAATCTAAACTTGCAAGAACGTACCTGATTTTACCTCGGAGTCTGACCTAGCCTCCTCCCGGTCATAGCGAAGGCTCTAGCCTTCATCCTCTGTTCTCCTTCCTCGTACTGGAGCTTCCTACCCTCGACTTCTTGTAGTCTCTGCTTATGTGTCCTGTCTTGCCACAGTCATAGCATTTAGCCATTTGACATCCCTCACTCTATGGCCCTCCTTTCCATACTGAAAACAACCGTTCAGTCCCCACTTGCACTCCCCGTCAGGGCCTCTGCCACACGTGTTGCAAATCTCTCCTTTTCTTTCCATTCTCTCCCGATTATCATCCCCACTTGCACTCCCCGTCATGGACTTGAATCATTCTGTTATGTCATGCGAATGGACAATCGGACTGAGTCTTAGTCGTGCGAATGAACCTGCGACTCAACTGAGTCGTATGCTGTTCTATGCGGTTGAATCAGTCGTGCGACTGAGTTCATATGCATGGTTCATTCGTGCGATTGAGTCGTTTTCCTATTTCGATCGTGCGATTGAAGTTCATTAGTGTGTCCATTCGCATAACATCTCGGTTCTGTATTGTAGAATTGATTCTTGGTCAATACTTGATGTTAAACGTTCAGGTTAGTCTCATTTGACTCGCAATCCATCAAAATAACACTTAGTACTAAATAATTGATGTTTAAGTACAGATTAGTGGATTATTTATAAGACTTTGTCTCGGTTTTGTTTTGAATCGATTTGAACATTAGGGCTAGCTTAATCTGTGCATTTTGATTGAATCTAGTCTCGTATTACCTAAGAAACGATGCGTAATCAGTTAGTATCACAAACGGGGTACTAAATCACTAATATGAAATGTGGGTAGAGTAATATTGCTTTCGTGTGATTTAGGTGCGATTTGGGGGTGATGAGTGTCTGCGACCGACTTCCCCTCTATTTATACTAGGGTTTCCTTCAGTCGTGCGACTGTACCTATTCACACTCTTGATTCGCACTCTTGATTCGGGCGACAGGGGCTCAGTCGTGCGACTTTCTCAGTCGGTCACAGTCAGTCGTGCGACTTGCTCAGTCGGTCACAGTCAGTCGTGCGACTAGGTTTCAGTCGTGCGAGTGACTCATTCAGTCAGCTTCATTCGTGCGACTGGGTTCAGTCAGATGACTGACTCAGTCGGTCACCACCATTCGTGTGATTGGCTCATTCTCATGATCCAATCATGCGAATGGTTCTCATTGCTCCATTCGTGCGACTGGTCCATACTTATGGTCCAGTCATGCGAATGACTATGACTTGTTCATTTGACCTTATGCACTTACAAAAACTTATCCTTTTAACAATAGATAAAACATTATCAGCAATGATCATCTCAAACATGACCCTTTATAATTTGAAAGTACTATTGATCACCTCATACATGATCCTTTTACTTAAAATGAATTTGTCACCTCAGACGTGACTCATTTTATTTTGAATGTTTTGGTCACCTCAGACGTAACCCTTTTAAGTGAGTGATTCACAAATTACGACGAGTTGTTGAGTCCGACTCTTACATTAGAATTTACTAAAACTAAACAGAACAACTTTGAAATTAAGAACAATAACAAGACATATTTTTGAATTTTTGATTAGAGATGAATTGCAACCTATTAGAATAATTCTAATTGATTTTACTTCCTCGACAACACAGCTTCAATTCTAGTTAATAATTTCTGGTACAATTCATTTTGGAATCATACAGGTATATCAGAATCACTTGGCATACTTTACTAAACAATTTTGATGCTTGATCCTTGTTTTCACTGATAGTCAATAGCAATTTTAGGAAATCATACTAGAGCTACAAGGTGTACACAATGATTTTGACTTTCAAGAGCTGCAACTCACGATGATTGTTAGTATACCTACCCTCTTAAATCCATACACAGATTTTCGACACTCGTTGATGATGATTTAAGGTTTAATTATTTCAACAAGTATTTGTGGATCCCACGCTTATATGGTAATCAACGTTCCTCAGGAGATTTTTGAGCGGTCTACGGGTATATGATAAGAAGAAACTATTCTAAGAGCTTTCAAAGAGATGCTAAGCCTCAAGTCAGTGCCACCGCATAGAAGAGAGGTGCAAACAACAATGAATTCTAGAATATTTAGGTTATGCTTATCCTTAGGTCAGTGCCACCACACAACAGTGAGGCACACAATCTATCTTCTTGCTTGAGTAATTATTTTCATTTCGCACAGATCGCACCAACAACATAGGTTAGTAGCTTGATTGCTTTTTGCATTTTTCATGTGCTTTGCTCATATTTTATAGTCATCCACACACATTTATGGCGTTTATTTTGCTCGTCATCCCTTATTGGAACTTCGTTGGTTATATTAACCAGGGATAAGATGGGAACCCACAACTTGTTGAACAACTTACTTTGAGCTTGAAATCACCAATGAGGTCTATTTATCTATTGTGTTGAATCTATTGACACATCATCTAATGAGCTAACAACCTCTAGGTCTACTTTCTCTATGTTACCATATTAGCACACTAGTTTACCTATCATCTTTCCTTTTATTTTGCTTTGACTGTTCAGATTTAACTTTGAATTTTGCATCATACATAGTTAAACCTTTTAAAGTCGCAAATGATTTGTTCCCAGTGTACTATCATTTTCTAAATTTGTTGAATCAGTAACACAGATTTGATTTATATCCTTTTAGCTACGCTGTCCTCCTCCCTCGTTTTTTTAAGTAATTAAAAAAAACTACTAAGTTAATACTCATCTAAGCTATTCACCCCCTAAAATTCTAAAACCAAAAATGTTTTTTGCGTTTTGAATTTTAATAGGTGAAGAAATAAAATAAAAAAAATAACTCTACTCGTCGGACTATGTACTGTCATCTTCAGGAATCACTTCGCATTTCTTTTTCATGCCATTGACCTCTAACAGATATAAAAATCTTGGTTTATCAAAAGCTTTTATGTAGAGGTCAGCGCATTGAAAGTCCGTATTAATTTTAACATCTATTAAATTCTTTACAAAAAAATCACGTATAAGTGACATTTAATTTCGATGTGTTTGGTCTTTGGATGTTGGACAAGATTTTTAGTTACTGCTATAGCAACAGAATTATCAACAAATATAGGAGTGTTAGAGAATTTCAAACCGTAGTCCCGCCTTTGCTGTTGAATCCAGATGATTTGTGAACAGCAGCTTGCAGCAGCAATGCATTCAGCTTCAAAAGTTGACAGAGCAACCGATGTCTGCTTCTTACACTGCCAAGTGACTAATCTTCTCCCAAAGAATTGACATCCTGCTGAAGTTGACTTGTAGTTCATTTTACAGCCGCCATAATCCGAATCGCTATACTTTGTAAGCTCAAAGTCATCGTCATGAGGATACCACAACCCAAGTGTTGGAGTACCCTTCAGATAATAAAATATTCTTTTGACTCCTATGAGATGGTTGACTTTTGGTTTCGCCTGATATTTGGAGCCGAGACTGTTGGACCAAAAGAACCAATGAGCCTGATCAGAAAAACCTCTAAGTCCCACAAACATCATAACAACTGCTGAAGACTTGATCAGCTGTTTGACAAAGTCTGAAGATTTAAACAGCTGAAGAACTAAAGTACTGAAGACTTCAAAACTAAAGACCAAAGTCTGAAGATCAACAGCTGAAGAGTAAAGTACTGAAGACTTCAACAGCTGAAGACCAAAGTCTGAAGATCAACAGCTGAAGAACAAAGTACTGAAGATCAACAGCTGAAGTACAAAGACTAAAGACATTAGCTGATGACAACAGCTGAAGTTCAAGTACAAGTACAGAAGCCTTCAGAGTTTGTTACAACAGCTGAAGAAGTATTCTTCAGTTGTTGTGATGGTTTCCTTTTAGTAGTTTTCTTTTTGTTTCAGTATTTGTAAAACGACTGAAGAGCATGTTCTTCAGTCGTTGTAGTTTCAGTAGTTTCTTTTCAGTAGTTGTAATAATAGTTAACACTTAGCATTTTTGTAAGAAGATGTCAGCTGTTTGACATCTTCAGTAGTTGTGTTAACTATCAGTAGTTTGAATAAATTCTGTTAGATGTCACTATCAAGTGACATCAGCAGACGTCACATCTCCTATATAAGAGATGTTGACCTAATTGTATGAGTGACATTCTGTTACCACGAAAACAAATATTGAATGAAATATATTTGCAGAATTCTTTCTGTCTATAACCGTTTGTTCTTACCTTGAATATCCTTTTGTGTTCTTGTGAATTAGCTAATTCATTGTTTGATTTCCGCTGCTATACTCTCTAATCAATCAAACGTAGATCGCTGATCATAACACATGGTATCAGAGCAGGTTAATCATTGATTGATCTAACAGTTGATCATTGAAACTGCTATTTGATATATATGTTTGATTGAATTAGCTTATTTGCAAAAACTGGTTATAGATTATTGAATTTCTGCCGCTTTCGCATATTCATTTTGAGATCTCTCTTGGTTCAATTTGGTTCGTTGTGTTTTGTTCTAAACCGGTTATAACTTAATTGAATTTGGTTGAATCTGAGATGACTACTCCTTCTAATGACCCTCACAATACCGGTTCCTCAACCAAGCCTCCGATGCTGGTTAGGACTGAGTATAACATTTGGCAACGAAGGATGCTTCATCACCTGTCTGTTAACAGTTCAGGTTGTTGGACATCTGTGGTACATGGACCACTTAAGCCTATGGTGAACAATCCGGAAACCAATCAAATGGTTCCGAAGAAGAAGGAACAATACTCAGATGAAGATCGGAAACTGTTTGAGATTGATGCTAAAGCCCATGGAATTCTGGCCATGGCACTGCCTAATGAAATCTATTCAGGGCTTATGCATCATGAAACTGCTCATGACCTCTGGAATGCACTGAAGGAACAATTCGGTGGAACTGATGAGGTCTTAGCAAACAACAGAGAAATCCTCGCCCAACAATATGAGACATTCTCTCATAGAAAGGGTGAGACACTGACTCAACAGTTTGAGCGTTTTTCCTGTTTGATCTCTGAGCTGAAAATGGTGAAACAGGAATACACCAATAGCCAGATGAATAACAGATTCCTCAGATCACTGCCTGAGAGATGGGACACATAAACTATTGTCTTACGCTCTAGTACAAATCTGGATAGCCTATCTTTCACCCAACTTCATGGGAAACTGCTTACATTCGAAAGAGAGATAGAGCAGAAAAGGAAACTGTCATCATCAGGAAAGCTCACTGATGACTTTGTACCAGGGAACACTGCCTTGGTTGGTCATGAGTCAGAATATGTTGCATCTGAAAGCAATTATGATGAGCATATTGATTTCTCTTCAAGCAGTTCTGATCATGCATTTGTTGGTATTGATAGTCTTTCTGGCAGTAATAGTGACAATCTATGCTTCATCATAGATGATCTGAAGGGAATTGCTGATGATGATTTAGAAGAGATGGATATTTTAAGCCAAATGGCCTTAGTTAATATCAGATCTCAGAAGTTCTACAAGAGAACTGGTAGGAAATTTCCTGGACTCTCTGGCAAAACCAAAGTTGGTTTTGACAAGACTAAGTTGAGGTGTCACAAATGCCAAAGGCTTGGACACTTTGCAAGAGAATGTAGATCAACTGGATCTAACTCTTCTGCACCTTTGTGACTTTTCCTGGCACTAGTCTACAAAATAGAGGGCAACATCCTGCTAGTTCTGGTCATCAATCACACCCTATATCTCCTGCATACTTTGTCCCCCAGGGTCCAATGCCATATCCTTTTCCCTGCTATTACTTGCCTCAGCCAAATCCGGTTCAAGCTCCAATTGCACAACAACCACATGCATTACCTGAACCTCAACCTTCCCAATCTCATCAACAAACTCAACCTCAACAACACAGCTTTTTCACCCCAGGAGTTGTTGACTGGAGCAGTTTACCAGATGATTTGTCTGGTCATGAACAACTGTTCTCTGGTGCTGGTCAACATGGTGGTGACAGTCCTTTTGGAAATCTAGCTCTTATGGCTTTGGAGTCTGCTGATACTTCATCCTCTAATGCCTCTACACCACAGGTATCACAGGTATCCTCTGAGGCAAAAGCCAAACTATGTTCTGAAACATGCATAGCCGCATTTGCATCTATTAGAGAAGCAAATGTAGCTTTAATTAACAAGAACATTGAGCTAGAACAAACAATTTCCAAAAGCAAAGCTGAATTTGAGTTTGTGATTAATGATAAGAATGATGAGATTTACAAACTTAAATGCCAAATCACTGATGATAAGGCTAGGGAAGAGATACTTCTAGAGAAGTACAGAGACCTCAAAGAAACACTTGCAACTACCCAGGTAGAGTGTAATCGATGGGTAAATTCTTGCAAGGGTTTTGAAATGCTTCTTAGTAAGCAATCTGCTTCCAATGTGAAGTTTGGCATTGGTTATAAACACACTGCTCCTCCTACAGACTTTACTCCTAGAGCAAAGGTAGAATCTGATGGTGAAAGCAATAACCAATCCTTTTCATCATATGATCTACTATCTGATACAGCACCATCACAAGTAGAAGTCAGCATTAATTCCTCTCAGAAACTATCAGCTGATGTCGATGGTTCAAATGCTGACACTCACATGATCACAAAGTTGATCACTCCAGGTGATATTTCACAAAGTACTGAAAGTACTAAAAAGAATGTCATAACACCTGGAGAACAAGCCCAAACTACTACATGTACTAAAGGAAAGAAAACTGCAAGTAGAAAGGGTGGGAAAACTACTGAAGAAGATTTTTAGAAAGCAGGTACTAAAGCAAAGAAAACTGCTAGTACTGATAGCAAACTGCTAAGAACAAGTCTTCAGTAGTTTCATCTTCTTCAGCAGATGATCAACTTAAGATGAAGAAAAAGCCATGTGAAATATGTGGCTTATTCAATCATCTTACTGATGATTGCTGGTATAAAAAGGGCTCCATACTCAAACATAATGAAAACATTAAAGAGAAAATGGATAAAATGAAAACTGAGTTTGAAATCAAATTTGTACCAGCAACATCAAAACCTATAACCCCAAAATCCAAAAAGAAATCCACAAAGAAAGGGGTTAAACAGGTAACAGCTGAGGTTGCTCAAAGAGAGATGGTACAACACAGCAACTCATCAAACTCAAGCACTAATGTGTCTGATGAGCTAAAGGCTTTATCACAAAATCAGACACAACTTGTTATGATGGTTCAACATCTATTGGAGAGAGTCAACCAATTAGATGCTCCTGTGTTGAAACCACAAGAAGAAAATCCATGCCAAAGGAATCTTCTTCTTCACCATCTCCATCCCCTCAGGCTGTTATTCATAGCAAGTCTGTTAGTTTACCATCTGTTGATGTGAATAGACCCAAAACCAAAAAGGCTTGGGTCTCAACAAATAACTAATTGTTTATGATTGCAGGGTTCTTCAACATGCCAAAGTAGCATCTGGTATGTAGACAGTGGGGGATCTATGCATATGACACGGAACAGCTCTCTTCTTCATGACTACTCTCAAGGAAAGAAGGGGTTTGTTTCTTTTGGCAATGATGCTAAGGGTTACATCATTGGAAAAGGCTTTGTCTCCAATGGAGAAATAAAGTTTGATGATGTTAATCATGTGGAAAATCTCAAGTACAATCTCTTAAGTGTCAATCAATGTGTGATAAAGGCCATGTTGCTCTTTTCACCAGTCAGAACTGCTGGATTCTGTCATCCAAAGTTCTGAATTTGATTGACAAGGTTTTGGATGATCACACTCTCCTGTGGGCCAACAGGACAGGAAGAGTGTATGCCTTAGATCTTTCCAAGAAAATAAATATCAGAGGCCATCCTTGCCTATTTTCCAAAGCCTCTCCTCAGGAATCTAAATTGTGGCACAGAAGGCTGGGTCATGTTGATTTCAAAAACATGAATCAGCTGATCCACAATAGTTTAGTGAGAGGCTTACCAATAAAGGAGTTCCACTGTGATGAAACCTGCACTGCTTGTGTAAAAGGAAAACAGCACAAAGTCGCATTCCCTCCTATTGAAGAGCCTAAGTCCACTGCTTGCTTGCAATTACTGCATATGGATCTATTTGGTCCTGTGAGAGTGATGACCATGGCAAAGAAGAAATACTGTCTGGTAATTATGGATAATTACTCCAGATTTGTATGGACTTTCTTTCTGTATTCAAAGGATGAGGTTGCTCAGAAGATTATCAACTTTGTGTTGTATGTTGAGAAGCAGTATTCCCTTTCAGTCAAGTGTATAAGGAGTGACAATGGAACTAAATTCAGAGACCATACACTTGATGAATTTTATCTTTCTGTAGCATGTCTTCCACCTGGTGGTATTGATGATGATGATGATAATATCAATACTCACCTATTCAAGTTTGGTGACCAACTGCTTGAGTCTGCTAAACTTGATGTTCCTGTAGCTTCAGCAGTTCCATCCACAACACACGCTGATGAGATTTCTGATTCCTCTACATCTTTTGAGTTACCATCAAATTCTTGGTTTCAAGAGTCTGCATCAACATCTGCTACTGCTGAAGGTTCTACAAACACTTGCACAGATATCATTGTTTATCAAGAGCTGAAAAATCACCCAATGTCTCAAATCATTGGTGATATCAATGCTGGAGTTTCAACAAGAAGTCAATTGTCTAACTTCTGCTTCTATGCTCTCTTCATTAGTCAACTAGAGCCAAAGAACTATCATGTTGCTTTAAGAGACAATGAATGGGTTGAAGCCATGCAGCTTGAGCTTCTTCAATTCAAGAAACAGCAAGTGTGGGAACTGGTTCCTCTACCCCCAGGTAAGTGTGCAATAGGCACTAAATGGGTGTTTAGGAATAAAACTGATGAAAATGGGCTTATTGTTAAGAACAAGGCTAGACTAGTTGTACAGGGGTTCTCACAAGAAGAAGGTATTGATTATGATGAAACCTTTGCCCCTGTAGCCAGACTAGAGGCAATTAGATTGTTCTTAGCCTATGCTACATTCCACCATCTCAAAGTTTTTCAAATGGATGTCAAAAGTGCATTTTTATATGGCAAAATAAAAGAAGAAGTTTATGTGTGTCAGCCACCAGGTTTTGAGGACAATAAACATCCTGAATGGGTGTATATTGATAAGGCTCTTTATGGGTTGAAACAAGCTCCTAGAGCCTGGTATGAGACACTTTACACTTTTCTTCTCAAGAATAATTTCACTAGAGGCTCCATAGATAAAACTTTGTTATTAAGAAGGTGGATCAGCATAAGCTACTTGTTCAAATTTATGTTGATGATATTATTTTTGCATCCTCTGATCCCCAGTTGTGTGATGATTTTACCAAATTAATGAAAAAGAGGTTTGAAATGAGTGCAATGGGAGAATTACAGTTCTTTCTAGGCTTGCAAATCAAACAAAAGGCTGATGGAACCTATATTCATCAGTCCAAATATACAAAAGATCTTTTGCATAAGTTTGATTTACAAAATTGTAAGCCATGTTCTACTCCCATGTGCAACACCACACAACTAGATGCGGATCAGAAAGGTAAAGCTGTGATGAAACACTTTACAGATGTATGATTGGGTCCTTGATGTACTTAACAGCTTCTAGACCAGATATCATGTTTGCTACTTGTGTCTGTGCTAGATTTCAGGATGCTCCTAAAGAGTCTCATTTGATTGCAGTCAAGCAGATCTTTAGATATTTGCAAGGTACACAATCTCTAGGTTTATGGTATTCCACTGGACACTCTTGCAAATTAGTTGCTTTTTCAGATAGTGACTATGCATGGTGCAAGTTAACTAGAAAGTCAACTTCTGGTGGATGTCAATTCCTAGGCAACTGTTTGATTCTTGGCAGAGTAAGAAACAAACATCTGTTGCTACATCCACTGCTGAAGCAGAGTACATTGCAGCTGCAAGTTGTACTTCTCAGGTACTCTGGCTTCAGAACCAACTTTTGGATTATGGCATTACAGAGACTAAGACTCCATTATTAATGGATAGTGCTTCAGCTCTGTGCATTGTCAAAAATCCAGTCCAGCACTCTAGGACCAAACATATAGAGATCAGACATCATTTTATTAGAGATTGTTTTGAAAAAGGTCTGATTGATCCTAAGTTTGTGCCTAGTGCTGATGAGCTTGCAGACATTTTTACTAAGCCTTTGGATAGTTCAACTTTCCAAAACCTAGTGTTACGGCTTGGTATGTTGCAGCTAGAATAAGTGATAACTACTGATGATCTCAGTATATAAGTACTGATGATCATTAGTACCATATCACATATAGTACTGATTTTGTTAAAACAACTGATAAAGTTACAACTACTGATGTAGTTATAACTACTGATGTCAGTAAAAACAAAATAAGTACTGATGTCCTATGAAACAACTGAAAACAGCTAAAAGGCTGATGAGTAAGTGTTGAGGACAGTTTGAAATAGCTGAAAGGCTATGAATTGATGAAACTACTGATGAGAAATTTTTCTTCAGTTGTTTCTACAACTGCTGTTTCATCCTAAACAATTGATGACCAAACCATGTCTTCAGTAGTTTCACAACTACTGATGACTAAAACCAAGTCATCAGTTGTTTACAACAACTGATGACAAACCCATGTCTTTAGTAGTTTCACAACTACTGATGACTAAAACCAAGTCTTCAGTTGTTTTCAAACATCAGAAGTCAAAACCATGGCTTTCAGTAGTTTTATAACTGCTGATGCCTAAAACCAAGACTTCAGTTGTTTTAACATCTGAAAGGGTAATACCACGTCATCAGTCGTTTAAAACTACTGATGATTAACACCAAACCCTTCAGTCGTTTTCTACCCTTACCCTATAAATACCCAATACCTAAGCCTTCAGCGCTTCATCCTCTCCAAACCTAACGTTCAAATCTCCAAAACTTCTCTCTCATTAACGGCGACCATGCAGCTCAAACCACGCCATAACTGTGTTGCCTACTTCACAAAATCACCCTTCTGGACAAAGTTCAACAACACCATTGATCTAATGGTCCAACCTCCCTACAAAACGGCCTTCCTTCTAAATCCCATCATTCATGCCGAATCCCTTCACCAGTTTTGGACGAACGTCACCTCACCACTGGGGAGAACAACACCGAGTCTCTCCAATCGGTCGTCAACAACCATCAAATGGTCATTACTCCTGATATACTTCGCCAAACCCTAAACCTGGATGATGCCACTTTTCCTGCTGGGTATCCAAAGGGCACAACTGATTTATCCTTTGCCCACCATGGATATCAGGGAAACCTTAGTGCCTCTACCATCCTGAAGAAACATTTCTATGATGCAGAACGTCTTATATTTCACATGGTAAATGTTTGCTTAGCTCCTAAGACTTCCTCTTGGGATCAAATGTCTACAAGGTGGTAGCAGGTATTATTCTCTATCCTTGAGCAACAAGACTTAAACTTTTCTGAAATCATTTTTCTTGAACTTAAGGATATGGCCTCAAAATCTATTTCTAACCGCTGGATATTATATCCTCGTTCATTATGGCTATAATAGAGAATCAGTTGCAAGCTGAGGGACTTGTGGCCTGGGAGTCCCTGCAACGGCTGTATTGCCTAAAGTATACTCCAGACACAACTCTGACCACACACTGAAACAGGCTGCCAAACTGCGAAAACCCACGCAATTGGAACCCACAGCCACCACCTCCAGAACCAGAGTCCCCACCAAACCTAAATCCAAAAAGCCAAAAACAGCTACTCAGGGAGATGAGTCCCCTGAGGATGCCCCTGTACCACAAAAACACAGGAAGCACATACTGGTATTAACCCCCCAGTTGTGTCAAAGACTCAACCTGCCAAAGTCGCACAGGTATCCTCTCAACAGGATCCTGTTGCAACCAATATTGGGGAACCCACACTGCTGGAACCTATCTCACTTGAGAGGGTTACCATTGAAGCGCACCATTCACCCCGGGTGCAATCTGCTTCTACCAAATCCCCACATTCAACCGCCCCCCAAAGTCCTACATTATTGTTGCACAGTGCTGAGTCAGTTGCACTCCTCACCCCCTCCCCAGATACCAATTAAAACTGGGCATACCTCTACCATTAAGGGGGAGGATCAAAGTGCATCTGATAACCCACAGCATAGGGGTTACAATGTCCATTTCCTAGTGTAGAAAAGGAGATTGGAACTTCTGGTGAGGCTGCCACTTATCCTGTTTCAGCATATGATCAGGATGTAGTTGGTACCATTACTAAGACCTTACCAGAGGCAACTGCTGATGAAGGACATAGTCCTGAGGCAGGAAGTCCCCAGTTCCAAGACAAAGGGGCACATGCTACAACTGATCTACACTCAATGCATGTTCATCCTGATTCTATCAGGAGGTCAGGTGATTCAGTACCCACTGATGATGACCTGGGCTTCTTTTACGATGTCTTAGCCCAAAACACCATCCTGGAAGAGGAGGTGAGCAGACTCAAACAGCTGCTTGCCAAAACTTCTGCGGATCAAAGACATCTGCCTCTCAAACCCCACAGATGGCACCTTCATCCGAAGGGTCCTAAACACAGAGCCACTCCCAAATTCTCAGCCACCTGCCTCTGCTTCTGGCACTATTTCTCAGGAACAGAACCCCCTGAGCAAATAGCTGCTATCTTCCAAAATTCCCTACCTCTCATCACCCCATAATCACTGATATAGTGATCAAAACCATTGATGAGAGGCTTTCCTCAGTAATACAATCCTTGATCGAGGAAGTTGTGAGCAAAACGCTTTCTGACAATCAAACCCCTGCAACCAATGCACCAAAAAGGGGGAGATTCAGTCAGTGAAAGCAAAAAGAAAGAGGAGTGCAGAGAGGAAGAGAAAGAGAAAGAAACAGAAGTGGTAAAGGAGAAGGAGATGGTAGTGGAGACTGAAAAAGGGAAGGAGAAGGAAAAAGAGAAGGATAAAGAAGCTGACATGGAGAAATCAAAGGAAAGAAAGAATGAGAAAGAGACTGCCTTAGAGCTGATGGTGAAAGTGGCTGATGCTGAACACGAATCAATGGATAACATCATTGATCAGTTGTTTAGGCAAGGCCATGACACTGACAAACTTGACTCTGAGATTAGAAGATTAGAGATTGAAGAAATCCAAAACAGATGGGCAAGTTATGATGTGTTAGAAGAGAAAGGCTAGAGATCATGATTAGATTTATAGCAAAATATCTTGCAGATCAATGATCGAAATCAAGGCTTGGTCCAGGGACAGCATCTTGGCAATAACCACCAAGATCTGTTCGTCTGAAGTATACACTAAAGGATTAGTTATTGAAGCTTTGAATGAAGCAGGTGCTGGGAGCAGGACTGAACTAGCCAAGCAATCTAAAGCCACACTCACTTCCAAAATGCTAGAATAGCCTGTCAACATTCCCACACCTAAACCACCAAAACAACAACCCACCAAACCAACTCCCTTACCCTCAAAACCAATAGCGATGATGTACCCCAGAAGAAGAAGAAGAAGAGAAGGGTATTGAGGCTAGAAGATGATGAAGAAGATGATGATGAAGATAGGCTGCCACTCTCAACTGTTATACAGTTGCCGAAGGCCACAAGTCACTCCCCAACAATTACTCCTAAAACCCAAAGACAAATTGTGAAAGTGAAGCTAGAAGAAGAAGAACTTCACAAACAACACGATGAGGAATTGTTGAGGAGGGTTGACAAAGCGTATGCAGCACATCTTCTATCATCAACATGAAGAAGCAAGCTCTCAGATTATACACTCTTAAGCATACATTTCAATATCAAAAGGAGAGAGTAAGGATTTGGCCTGATCCAGGGTGTCTCACAGGATTCACAAGAAAAACGTACCACAGAGATACATTGGCCAGGTGAAAAGATTGTAGATGAAGCGATCTCCCAGGTCTTTGTAGTATCACCTGGGAAATCCTAGAAGACTTCAAGAAAGCATATAAAGCTAACCAAACCCCACAGAAGATGCTTGAAAATAAAATGGTGAAAAAGGGTTAGTTTATAAGAGGCTTGAAGAAGTCAGAAAGACTGAGCTCCAGTTGTTTCTAGAGGGTAATCACCCTGATGAATTGCTTATAGAATAATAACAACTGTGGAGCTAAAGAATGGGAAATAGGTCAACCTATATCTGAGTACTATGGGCCTGAATCATTATTTGAAGGAGGTGCTGAAGAGCTGACCATGGAGGAACAAATTACCTTCCTTGAGGCCTACACAAGAGAGTCATACAGACTCATAGTAGGGAAGTAGATCTCATGGATGGGGTAACAACTCTGTGTCCAGTTCCCCAAGACAGAGTTCCCATTCATACTTTGCAAAACGATCATTAAGACTTCTTCCCAGGCCTGTGCTTAAAAGGGTCACTTCTGAGCTGATCTCGAAGACAAAAAGACCAATCCTTCTGCCATAATAAGTGGGACATCTTCAATAAGTTTAGAGGTTTTGGCTGTATTGGTTCAGGGGGAGTTTGTTGGACCAAAAGAACCAATGAGCCTGATCAGGAAAACCTCTAAGTCCCACAGACATCATAACAACTGCTGAAGACTTGATCAGCTGTTTGACAAAGTCTGAAGATTTAAACAGCTGAAGAACTAAGTACTGAAGACTTCAAAAGCTGAAGACCAAAGTCTGAAGATCAACAGCTGAAGACTAAAGTACTGAAGACTTCAACAGCTGAAGACTAAAGTACTGAAGACTTCAATAGCTGAAGACCAAAGTCTGAAGATCAACAGATAAACAACAAAGTACTGAAGTACAAAGACTGAAGACATTAGCTGATGACAACAGCTGAAGTTCAAGTACAAGTACTGAAGCCTTCAGAGTTTGTTACAACAGCTGAAGAAGAATTCTTCAGTTGTTGTGATGGTTTCCTTTTAGTAGTTTTCTTTTTGTTTCAGTATTTGTAAAACGACTGAAGAGCATGTTCTTCAGTCGTTGTAGTTTCAGTAGTTCTTTTCAGTAGTTTTAATAATAGTTAACACTTAGCATTTTTGTAAGAAGATGTCAGCTGTTTGACATCTTCAGTAGTTGTGTTAACTATCAGTATTTGAATAAATTCTGTTAGATGTCACTATCAAGTGACATCAGCAGACGTCACATCTTCTATATAAGAGATGTTGACCTAATTGTATGAGTGACATTCGTTACCACGAAAGCGAATATTTAATGAAATATATTTGCAGAATTCTTTCTGTCTATAACCGTTGTTCTTACCTGAATATCCTTTTGTGTTCTTGTCAATAGCTAATTCATTGTTTGATTTCCGCTGTTATACTCTCTAATCAATCAAACGTAGATCGCTGATCATAACAGAGACACGTTGCATACATGATATCAGGTCGTGAGGCAGTGAGGTACATGAGGGATCCGATCATTCCTCGGTACATGGTGGCATCCACCAGATCACCATTTTCGTCTGGTGCCACATCATGGTTTGTAGCCAGTGGAGTCCGAGCTGCCGAAGCATTCTCCATATCAAACCGACTGAGAATATCGCCTACACACTTGGTCTAATGTAGAAATATCCCCTTTGGTGTCTGATCCACCTGTAACCCGAGAAAGAACTTAATCTCTCCCATGACACTCATCTTAAATTCAGCTTTCATTACTGCTTCAAATTCTTTAAATAATGCTTTGTTTTTTAAACCAAAGATAATGTCATCAACATAGATCTGAACTAGCAGTAAGTCACCATCTTTTTCTTTGATGAACAGTGTTCAGCCAATCACTCCTCTGCGAAAGCTGTGTTTTATAAGTTGAGTCGAGAGTTTTTCATACCATGCTCTTAGGGCTTGGTGGAGCCTGTAGAGAGCCTTATCCAGCTTGTAAACTTTGTCCCGATGATATGGGTCCTCAAATCCTTCGGGTTGACTGACATACACTATCTCCCAAATTTCACCATGAAGGAATGCACTCTTTACATCTAGTTGATAAACTTTAATCTTCATGTAAGATGCATAGGCTAGGAAGATACGGATTGCTTCCATTCCTGCCACAGGTGCAAACACTTCATTGTAATTAATACCCTCGACTTGTCGAAATCCTTGAACTACAAGCCGAGCCTTGTTTCTTATTATGACCCCTTGGTCATCTTTCTTGCATTTCAAGACCCATTTGCTGCCAATGACCTTAGCACCTTTAGGTCTATCCACCAGTGACCATACTCCTAACTTCTTGAATTGAAGAAGTTCTTCTTGCATGGCACTGACCCATGCCTCGTCGTTTAGAGCTTCATTGACATATTTTGGCTCAAATTGAGACACGAAACATCGATACGCACCATCATGAAGATATCCCTTTTCCATTACCGAGGCATAATCAGCTGAGTATAGCTGATTCCTTGTCTGTACTCCTGATCGAACATCTCCAATGACATTGTCCAAAGGATGATAGACATTTAGTCATGATCCGAGAGTGGTGGGTACAACTACCTCATTATCCAGATTGTGAACACCAGGTTCAGTATCCGAGGTAGTGGGAGTGTGAGGTTTTCAAGTGTATGAGGCATCAACATCAGATGCTTGTGTACTTGCAGTAGAATGAACATATTCCTCCTAGTCCACCTGATCATTTGCCACGTCTTGATCATTAGAGGAGGAGTCACTTACCTTAAGAGCTCTCCTAGGGACTAGAAGACTCACCTTGTGAAGCTAAGATTGTCGAGTCCAGTGATGGTGTATTTAACACATCGTACATCATTCTAGTCGATAATTAACCTCAGGAGGGGAGAGAGGGATGATGAAGGACTTAAGAATCTGTCATAGTCGAAAATGAAGGAGGGCCCTTTTCCAGCAAGGGGGGTGGTGTATCTTTGTACATCAACGTTGCACCACACTTCTACTTGTTAGGACCGTTTACGTATGGAGTACTAACTGATTATGTGTGTATACCAACTCGAATAGTGCGGAATCCTATTTGATTGGCGATCCAATCAGGGAGAACACAGTTCAGATCAATCTAACGATTAATGAAACATTAAGAATGATTAGAACATGATCAACTATGATCTATGAACTTGGAATAGGTTTTCTTGAGTCTCTAGACGGCTAGGGTATGATTATGTGCGTAGGTATTCGAATTGTTGTATCCTAAGAAAATTCCTTCTTCGGTCGTCTCGCTGAACTTCCCTGACTGAGTTTTCTTCAGCAGCGTACATGGTGCACCAAATGGCTTAAGGTACTCCAGATTTGGTTTACATCATTGGAGCAACTCATAGCACGTTTTACCATGACGTTTGACCACCAAGACTCGATTGAAAGTGTAACATGTGTTAGCTACTGTCTCGTTCCAAAACTGGATAGGCAGTTTCAATTCTACTAGCATCGTCCGGGCTGTCTCTATCAAGCTTCGATTCTTTCTCTTAGCAACCCCGTTCATTTGAGGAGTGTAGGTAGATGTGAACGGTGCATAATTCCTTTTCCTTGCAGAATGCCTCCATCCACTGGTTCTTGAACTCGGTACCGTTGTCTGAGCGAACTTGCCTTACCTTCAGCTTGTAGAGTGACTCCACTGTAGTTACCAGCTCTTGAATGATTCAAATGTCTCTGATTTGGATTTCAGAAACATCACCCAAGAAAATCTTGAGTAATCATCCGTAACTACATAGCAGTACAAATCGCCGGTAATGCTCTTTATACTAACTTGGCCAAACAGATCATGTGAAGGAGCTCAAGAGGTAGGTCAATTGAGTGAACTTTCTTTGCCTTATGAGACTTCTTCGTCTATTCCCTTTCTTACTTGTGACAAAAAATCGGTAATTGGAAGTTCTTAACATTTACTCCACGCACTAGATCATTCTGGATCAAGTGATTCATCTTTCATGGATTAATGTGTCCCATTCTCCTATGCCAGGAGATGGAGTCTTTCTCTGTTGCCTTTGACAAGAAGCATTGTACATTATGATCTGTTATGGAGGCCATTGATAAGTCCAAGACATACAAATCGTTATATCTTGAAGCTGACATTAAAACTTGGTCCTCTAGGATGACATATTCCTTTTTCAAAACATAGAAATTCGTGTTGTGAAATACAACCTTGAATTCTTTGTCACATATCTGGGAGACAGAAAATAAGTTATTTTGAAGTTGTTGAACATAGTTTACCTTATCAAACTTCACTTTCTGGTTTCCCACTTCCCCTTGTGCAGTGATATGTCCTCCTTATTTCCAGCAAATGAAACATGTCCTCCTTTAATTTGTTTGACATTTGACAAGAGAGACAGGTTCCCAGTCATGTGCCTTGATGCGCCGCTATCAACAATCTAGTTATTTGAAGTAGCACTATAGCGGACACCCTACACATTCAAAGGAAATGATTAGTTTAGGTTAGGGACCCAAGCCTTAACTGGTTTGGGTGACCCGAAGGAATCACACATCATAAACTCTACCCACTGTCCATTTGAGGCTGAGGGCAGATCATTCTTCTTTTTGTTCTCATTATCAGACACCGGACTTGATTTTTTTTCCATAGACCAGTTTTGTGTAAGGCCTGTTTATGATAAACAGACACCTGGCTTACAGTTTGAACTTTATGTTCACTAATTCTTTTTGGTGGAGTGATAGAACTCCTTTTAGAAGAACTTGGTTTAGGATCATGAAGTTCAATTTTCTTTCTTGGTGTCTAATAATAAGGACAATTTGAAGAGATGTGTCCATACTTTCCATAATTGTAGCATGATCTACTTTCGACATGTTGGTGGAACTGTTTTTGTGAGTAAGTGTGTGACACAGGTGTGACTTTAGTCTGTTTGGGTTTTGACACTTCTTGCTTAGATGTTATAGCTTCTTTAACAAAATTCATTGTTTGAACATTTTTAACATCCTTACCCTTTTGTTTATTTGGACTAAGACATGGTGCACGTGGTTGGTTAACTAGTATGGTCTTTTTAGGTTTAGAAATAGACATATTTGAACCTGACTTTACCTTAACTTTTTCAAAATTTTCATCCAAATTGACAATAGGCAGCTTACCTTTAGATTTTAAAGTGGCCTCCTTCTGTTTAGCGACAGATTCCACCGATTTACTCGTCGAATCTGGATCACTAACTAGAGGAGTGGACCCCACATGATCCTTGATTGGGTTGTTATTTATTGGTCTACTTTAGCATTCAACAAGGTCCTATATGGTGGTAGAACCACTTTGTACCCAAACCTCCCGTTGTTACATTCTTTCACTAAGTGCTGGACTATGTGAGAAGAACTGGTCCAACTGTGCAGTTTTTGTTTTAATGAATTTACTTGACTTCCAAAACTGGTTTTTCTTCTTAGTTTCTTCTAGGGAGTTTAAATAGAACTTTATGTCATTTTCTTGGTTAAAAGCAACAACCTCAGTTCCCGTAGTTGTTTGTTTAAAAGTTCTATCTTCTTTTTATAATTGTGCTCATTTTGTTTTAAAATCTGGTTAGCTTCAGTGCATAGTTGTAGGTCATTTACTAAGCTATCATTGTGATCTAATAACCTTGCCAATTTTGAATCTATGCTTTATCTAAATTTATTACATTCATTACAAGCATGACTATCAAAAAGTTGGTCTTTGGTACTTACCTGAGAGGATTCGGTTGAATCAGCCATCATAGCAGAGTTTGACTGTTCGGGTGCTAGTGATTCTGAACAAGTTTTTCTGAGACCCTCTTCACTTAGGTGATTGACCACATTCGCAGCATCTTCACTATTTGACATCACTAGTTCCACTGCGATTTCACCTTCGCTTGTAGAGTCATCATCCAAACCCTCAACACAAGCAATGTTGGATTCTCCCGGAGATACAAAACGAAATGTCCAATATTGCCCTTCGTCTTCTTCTGCAGTCAAGGCCTTAGTATCCTTTCTTGACGATGTAGCACCACTTGTGGGTTTGTCTTGATGATTGAAGGTGGACAATGGATTACCATTTCCTGTCTTCTTGCGCTTAACACATTCACACTTGAAATGCCCCTTCTCTCTATAGTTAAAACAGGTAACTTTGGTTTTATCAAAACCAAAGGTAGTGTCTTTGGTGGCTATCAAGTTCTGTCCAGTCTTTTTCACAAACTTCTTTACCCTCCGGACAACACTAGCCAACGCCCACATGATATTCATTCTTTCGAGTTCAGTTTCATCTACCTGCTCGTAGTCTTCAACAGCGAGATGGCAGTTTCCGATCTTCCCGCAACTAGACCATCATAGGAGTGAACTACCGCTGCTAGGTGATCCATATGCTCCTTGGCCACCTCTATAGTAATATTACCGAGATTCTCGGTCTTCAACTTCATAGTATTTGCTTCAGGTGCTATATATTGGGTGCAAGATGACCCTGACGTGTCAGATCCTGAAGTAGTGGCTTGGGAAGGAGCTGCTGAACTAGACACAAATTTCGTTTGAAGTGATGCTCCTGAACTTGTTAGAGTGGGAGATGAGTTATAAAGTGACGGGTTTTGATCGTATAATCCTTTCTGAGACCTGTACTTCATCCTCAATTCTTCATCTCTCAACTTCAGAATGAAATCGTTGATATCCAACATTGCCAGCATATCATTGTGACACCCCGTGTTTTCCAGGTTAACACATTTATCGCTATCTAACCACTCTATGTTATGACATGATTAATCAATGTTGTTTATAATTAAATAAATGAATTAAAAAAAAGCATCTAAACATTATTTACATATAGTACTAACTAAAGTAATTAACATAAAATGTTAATTAGATCTAGTGAAGGGACTAATGATGCCAAGTTGCAAAGATGGTGCATTCGAATATCCTCACCCCGTAACCAACTCCATTCACCTCTCCCTCTCGGTTCATACCTTCACAAACCCTAGCAGTCGTGCACCTCTTGAAAGCAGCCTCCCCACGGCAAACATTCCAACGGGCGACAACCCTTCCCCCGCGGTCGGACGCCTTCGACCTCTCCATCGCTTGCAACCGTGAGCTCTGGCAATCGACATCGTTCCTGACAGTTTCGATCGACAACCAAAACAACAAATTAGGTATGTTCTTCCTTCATCGTCAATGTTGTTCGGTTTCGAGTACCGTTCTCCTCCATTCCCGACTCACGTTCATTGCGGTGCCTGGTTTCAGGTGTGTTTTGTGTGTTACGGTTCTTATAGTGTGTGTGTTGGTGTATATGGTTTTCGTATGTATGGTTTCGTATGTATATATGTATTATGGTGTATATATATATATATACGTGTGTGCTGCGTTGGTGCCTATATATGCATTTAGGCTGCGTATGTATTTGAAAAAAAGTGTGGGTGTGTGCTCTTGTTTGCTTTCTGTGATGTGAATGTAGTAGTGTGTGTGTGTGTATAATTGGTTGTGTCATATTACATGTTATATAATACGGTGTTGGTGCATGTTAACTACACGTGCGGTTATAATATATAATGTGTGTGTATATATTTTTTATGTAGTGTATAATTGGGGTTATGCATCGTGTGGGTTTAATTATATATAAAAGTTCATATAATTATAGTGTGTAAAAAGTTCCTTTATACGTGACCTGGTATAAAAACATAATAAGTGGGCTTTATACATTAAGATGAATGGTATATTCTCATGTTTGTTTGGGGATGGGGAATTATCAATGACCGACCCCGTAACCGAAGTCATGGAACGCGAAACCGTACGACCACATTATTAGTATTAGTTATTGATTTCATATTCAATGTATGTTTAATTTAATCGGAAAACAAATCATTTGTGATTTCAATTGCTTATTGTGGTGCATTCGAGGTGAGTTTACAGCCCCACTTTCGTATTATACTCTCTTTTGGGGAGAGAAACTTGTTGTTTTCATAAACATACAATACTTAGATTGATAATACTGCATATACTGGTTTACTATTGTGCTACCACTATGCCTCTTCGGACCGTTAATATGGAATTAGCGAGGTGATTGTTAGTAGATCTACTGGGTTTGACAAACCCCACCCGGGCTAATCGCGCTAGTTTGACTGGAGGTCAAACGGGTGAATGGTTAGCCTGTTTTACAATGTTGTGGTCTGGTATCCACAGCCGGGGCATTCATTATATTATTACTATCAACTCGGTCGCGATATTCATACACATAGTGACTTGTAGGCTAGCTACCTACTTATATGCTTTGATTACTAAGTCTGGATTTCATTACTATTATTGACTACTTTCTAATAAAACCTGTGAACTCACCAACCTTGTGTTGATACTTTAGCATATTTCTTTCAGGTTCTTAAGCTGCGCACGAATAGGAACATCTCGCTTGCATTCGTCATCGTAGAGTCAATGACAATCTACATTTTCTATAAATTATATTTATTTGGTTTGCGCGTGTTTGCGCTGTTTAAATTATGGTTTATACGCTTCCGCATTTATTTCATGTTCGTATTTAATTCTTATATAAGAAACTTTATTTAATTTAGAAATTTGTTTTGTAATTGTTGTGTCGTTTGGTGTAAGTGATGGCTAAGATCTTGGTATGTCACGAGCCTAACGGTACTACCCCCGTTTGTGGATAGTGAACTAAATAAATTTGCATTTCATTTGCATTGCATTTAGACATAGCCTGATGCCTTAGTTACACGCATATAGATACGTTCAACTTTATTAGGTTGCCTTGTCTAATTGCTATACTTGCTTGGGATTTGCCTGGTGTGGTATATTCTTGTGAGCGTTCGGCTACGGGAATGGCATAATCATCTCTTCATTCTATGTTTGGGGGAAAAGGCAGTTCGTCCTAATTTCGCGCTGTTACCTCACGTTTCTTTGTACAAGTGACTCGGAGTGTTGTGAGTCACGAGAAGGTTATTTACGAATTACCTATACCTTACCTTTTACATTATACCTCTCGACATTGGATACAACACCATGATACCTAACTTGGATGATTCAATAAAAGCATGTTCTGTCTACGGTTGAATGCGTTTCGCAGACGAGAGCTACGTCTGCCAATCTTTCTTTACCTACCTTGCCACTTCTCTGCCTTGTGGAACAAGTAATATTGTACTTGCGGCTACCATAGACATACGCGACAACTCATCAAAGTTTACTTACGATAATTCTATTTACCCATTTGACCAGAGCGCATCGACGATTCCTTGCCCAAGTGAATATTCTTCTCAATCGATTCTTTCGTACAACCTTGGTTAATCAACCTATGGTTTAATAACTATATCTTTAATAACTCTATCATTGATAACACTCTAAACTTGATAAGGTATGTTAACTCAGATGAGAGGAACCAGGGTGACCATGCAAAGCAAATTACCATCACGGGTGCACACGTAATTGTAATTTGTTGTGCATGAGAAGTCTGGTGAACCCTATCGATAATAACAGTCATAGTCAGTACAAAATTTAATTCTATACTTTGGGGACACGAGAGTCTCAATCCGTGTAAAACTTCACTAAGGATATGGTTCTCCTTAGTGAAGTTTGAAAGTTTTTATCCATCTGGATCCATCGATTTCCACTGATTCCTCGTCTATTCATTTCTATTATCTATTTATTCATGGGACTTTTGTTCTTTTTCAAATCTAGATGGGAAGGGTATTTTTCAACCAACTGATGTTTGAATTTTAGTATTGGTTTGATTCATTGTAAACGTACTTACAATTTATTTGATCAGAAATTATTATTTGAACTTATTAGTTGTGTATGTGCTAAATTCTTTTAAATTACTTGTACTTCAATGAAGTAGATATGTTGCATATTACTTATTTTTGTATGTTGTGGTTGAAAAAATGTCTGGAACTGGCCGAGCATGACCCCAGCCGAGCTTCAATGAAGTAGGTATGTTGCAATGAAGTAGTATTTGGTTTGATTCAATGTAAACGTACTTACTTTGCGGACGTGGTCGTGCCACTATTAGCATGACCCCAGCCGAGCTGGCAGCCTTACTCAATCAGCAAGTGGCTGATGCCCTTGCAAATCCAAATCTCAATCCGCATGCCGCTCCAATCAGTAAGCAATACCAAATTTACTTCTATCATTAACATTCTGTCATCCTGATTAAGTTGAACTACTTATTAAAAAATTCCAAATACCTGAT
This sequence comes from Flaveria trinervia, assembly GCA_025506515.1. Classification (NCBI taxonomy): domain Eukaryota; kingdom Viridiplantae; phylum Streptophyta; class Magnoliopsida; order Asterales; family Asteraceae; genus Flaveria; species Flaveria trinervia. Next base: position 44,154,786 of record CM046444.1, read on the forward strand.
CTAAACACGTTGCAGGACAAAGAGCATGTACCTTCAAGTCCTTCATGGACTGCAAGTTGAACCATTCAAAGGAACTGAAGGAGCAGTAGGACTACTCCGGTGGTTCTAAAATTGGAGTCAATATTTGAGATTTGCAACTGCCCTGTGAGAGCAAAGTGAAGTATGCTGCCAGCACGATGGACGGTGTCGCACTGAGCTCGTGGAACACTCAAGTCCAAATGTTAGGCGTTGAAACTGCAAATGCTACATCATGGGCAGATTTCAAGAACTTACTTAAGGCTGAGTATTGTTCCAAGGATGAAGTGCATAAACTGGAAACGGAAATTTGGAACTTGAGGATGGTTGGTTTTGAAATTGAAACTTACACAATTCATTCTCACAAGTTGGCTACTCTAAGCCCTACCATGATCAACCCAGCTTACAAGCGAGTTGAGAGATACATCGATGGACTGGTACCGGAGATACAAAGCATGGTCACCACTGCTAGACCAACTACTATCTAGGAGGATGTCCAATGGCCTACAAGCTAACTGACCAAGCCGTCACACAGGGCAAACTACCCCCGCGTGGTGCTACAAGCAGTTCTAATGACAACAAGAGAAAGTGGGAACCTTCTACCAATGGAAAACAATCTTCATCCTCCACTCCATAGCAAGAGATTCAACCAACCATAACCTATTCAAGACTCGAGTAGTTTTGGCAGCTACCATGGCAACCTCCCAAAATGCAACAATGCAAGTTTCATCACAACGGGCAGTGCACGAAGAACACTTGTGAGAGATGTGGAAGGTTCGGACATGTTGCCAAAAATTTCAGAGCGAACCTCCCAACAAAAGCACCTCAACAACAACCACAACAGAACTACAGGCAGTCTGGATGTTATGAATGTGGAAAATCTGGTCACTATAGAAAGGAATGTCCGAAACTAAAAAGGAATGGCAACAATGGTGCTGATAACCGCCCTGGCAACGCCAACGGAAACGACAGGGGCAACGGTAATTGTGGAGCCAAGGGGAGAGCTTTCATCATTGGATTAGGTGAGGCCTATCAACGGTTGCTTTGCCTCTGTGCTATTTGATTCTAGTACTGATAGGAGTTTCATTTCGCATAAATTCAGTCGATTGCTAGTTGTAATTCTATAGCCCTAGATACGAATTATACAGTAGAAATAGCAAACGGTAAGATCATCGAGTCTTCTCGCATATACAGGGGTTGTAAGATTAGTCTATCTGGACATGATTTTGATATTGACCTCTTATCTATTACGCTCGGTAGCTTTGATGTCGTTGTTGGCATGGATTGGTTGTCTAAGAACCAAGCCGAAATCATTTGTTGTGAAAAGCTTGTCTGACTACCTTTGCCTGATGGAAAGATACTCACTGTGGAAGGCGACAAAAGTGGTGCAGTGGTTGGCATCATCTCATACATGAAAGCACATAAGTGGTTGTGGAAAGGGCATTCGGCGATTCTAGCCCTAGTTACTGAAAAGACTACTGAGGAAAAACGACCGGAAGACATCCCAGTTGTTAGAGATTTTCCTGAGGTATTTCCCGAGGAATTACCTGGCCTTCCTCCACACAGACAAGTAGAATTTCAAATTGAATTAACACCTGGAGTAGCTCCGATCGCTCGGGCGCCGTACCGTTTAGCACCGAACGAGCTACAAGAGCTGTCTAAGCAATTGTAGGAATTGCTGGACAAGGCATTTATACGCCCCAACTACTCAATAGGGAGCTCTAGTACTTTTCGTGAAAAAGAAAGATGGAACCTTCAGAATGTGTATTGACTACCGAGAACTGAACAAGGTGACAATCAAGAATAGATATCCACTTCCGCGCATTGATGACCAGTTTGACCAATCACGAGGATCAAGTTACTATTCCAAGATTGATCTTAGATCGGGTTACTGTCAACTTCAAGTGCGAGAGGAAGACATCTCGAAGACGGCATTCCAAACTTGTTATGGGCACTATGAGTTTGCAGTAATGCCTTTTAGGTTGACTAATGCCCCAGCAGTTTTCATGGACCTCATGAACCGCGTTTGCAAACATTATTTGGATAAGTTTGTCATTGTCTTTATTGATGACATACTAATCTATTCTCAGAATAAGGAAGATCATGAGGAACATCTGAGGATCATTCTGGAATTGTTAAAGAATGAACAATTGTATGCAAAGTTCTCAAAATGTGACTTCTAGATGCGAGAAGTGCAGTTTCTTGGTCATGTGGTGAACGAAAAGGGTATACATGTAGATCCTTCAAAGATTGAAGCAATAAAGGATTGGCCGGCACCGAAAACACCCACTGAGGTGCGACAATTCCTTGGTTTGGCAGGTTATTATAGACGATTTATCGAAGGATTCTCAAAGTTAGCACAACCTCTAACTGCCCTGACCCACAAGGGAACCATCTACAAATGGGGAAGCCAAGAGGAATCAGCATTTCAGACACTTAAGGACAAACTTTGCAGTGTGCCGATCCTAGCCTGCCAGAAGGACGGAGGACTTTGTTGTTTATTGTGATGCATCCATATAGGGTTTGGTATGTGTACTGATGCAACGCAACAATGTCATTGATTATGTGTCTAGACAACTCAAAGTACATGAGAAGAATTACACAACGCATGATCTGGAACTAGGAGCTGTAGTGTTTGACCTGAAAATCTGGAGGCACTACTTATATGGAACCAGGTGCAAGATCTACACAGACCACAAGAGCCTCCAAACATATATGACCAAAAAGAGTTGAATATACGGCAACGACGATGGTTAGAAATGCTCAACGACTATGACTGTGCCATCAAGTATCATCGGGTAAGGCTAATATGGTAGCCGACGCCCTCAGCCGAAAGGAAACCCTAAACCTCGTCGAGTACGCGCATTGCAATTGGCCATTCACTCTGATCTACCAGAGCAAATCAAGGTTGCCCAATCTGAAGCCTGAAAGTTGGGAATCTAATGGTGGAATCCATGCGAGGCATGGAGAAACAGCTAGAGACCAAGACTGATGGAATTCATTATTTCATGGAACGGATCTGGGTACCACAGTATGGGAATTTACGAGAGCTAGTAATGGATGAAGCTCATAAGTCATGCTACTCAATTCACCTGGTTTCAAACAAGATGTACCAAGATCTGAAGGAGGGTTACTGGTGGCGAACATAAAAGCTGAAATTTCCACCATGTTGGTAGATGTCTAACTTGCTCTAAAGTTAAGATGGAATACCAGAGACCATCGGTTTACTCCAGCAACCGGAACTTCCAGTGTAGAAATGGGAGCAGATCTCGATGGACTTTGTCACAAAGTTCCCTAGGACTCCCAGCGGATGTGATACCATTTGGGTTATAGTAGTTTGCTTAACAAAATCCGCTCACTTTCTAGCCATCCGAGAGACTGATCGAATGGATAAGTTGACACAGATTACTTAAGAGAATAGTCTCCCGGCATGGTGTACCGTATCTATCATATCTGATCGTGACGCTCGATTCACTTCTCATTTCTAGTGATCTTTACAACGATCATTAGGAACGCGGGTGGACATGAGTAATGCATACCATCCACAAACCGATGGTCAGAGTGAGCGTACGATCCAGACATTAGAAGATATGTTACGTGCATGTGTGATTGATTTTGGAAGTAATTGGGAAACTCATTTACCATTGGTTGAGTTCTCCTATAATAACAATTATCACACCTCAATAAAAGTCGCACCCTTTGAGGCACTATGTGGGCGTAAGTGCCGATCACCTATGTGTTGGGCAGAAGTTGGAGAAAGCCAACTTACGGGACCTGAACTTGTGCAGGAGACAACTGAGAAGATTGTGCAAATACGTAAACGTAGTATGGCAGCAGCACGTGGCCGGCAGAAGAGTTATGCTGATAAAGTCGTAAGCTGTTGGAGTTTCAGATTGGTGATAAAGTACTCTTAAAAGTCTCACCCTGGAAAGGAGTGATACGCTTTGGGAAAGCGTGGTAAACTAAACCCTAGGTACATTGGACCGTTTTAGATTGTCAAACGGTTGGTCCGGTAGCCTATCAACTGAATTTACCTGAAAAGCTTAGTGGAATACATAACGTGTTTCACGTGTCTAATCTGAAGATGTGTCTATCTGATGACTCACTTGTCGTGCCATTAGAAGAATGGAGATTGATGAACAACTTCGTTCATTGAAGAACCAGTCAAGATTATGGATCGAGAAGTCAAAACCCTAAGGCGTAGCAAGATTCCCATTGTGCATATCAGGTGGAATTCAAAGCGTGGACCGGAATTTACTGGGAACGCGAGGATCAAATGAAGAAAGATCTGCAATTGTTCAAAGATCGGGCACCTACTCCTAAGGTATCCATTCTTAAGATATCTTTTCTTTCAATTTAAGACGAAATTCCCTTCAACAAAGGGGGTGATGTCACAACTCTTTTGAAACCTCCATAATTCTTTCTTTTGGGTTTATTTCAAATTCTTATGAACCCTATTCCACATACGTTACACATTGGGGAATCACGTGTTCTTTGCTGAAACTGATATTCTAATTTTCGGGACGAAAATTTCTTGGACAAGGGGATGATGTGACACCCCGTGTTTTCCAGATTAACACATTTATCGCTATCTAACCTCTTACGTTATGATATGATGAATCAATGTTGTTTTTATATAAATAAAAGAGAATTTAAAAAACCATCTAAACATTATTTAAATATAGTTACTAACTAAAAGTAATCAACATAAAATGTTAATTAGATCTAGTGAAGGGACTAATGATGCCAAGTTGCAAAGATGGTGCATTCAAATATCCCTCACCCCCGTAACCAACTCCATTCACCTCTCCCTCTCGGTTTCATACCTTTCGCAACCCTAGCAGCCGTGCACCTCTTGAAAGCAGCCTCCTCCACGGAAAACATTCTGACGGGCGATAACCCTTCCCCGTGGCCGGACGCCTTCGACCTCTCCATCGCTTGCAACCGCGAGCTCTTGGCAATCGACATCGTTCTCGACAGTTTTGATCGACAACCAAAAATAACCCGTTAGGTATGATTCTTTCTTCATCGTTAATGTTGTTCAGTTTCGAGTACGGTTCTCCTCCGTTCATGACTCAGTTCATTGCGGTGCCGGTTTCGGGGTGTTGTGTTTTGTGTGTCACGTTGTATGTATGTGTTATGTATGTATATGGTTTCGTATGTATATATATGTATGTATTTGGGTGTATATATATATATATAAACGTGTATGTGCTGCGTGGTGCCTATATATGCATGCAGGCTACGTATGTATATGTAAAAAAAAGTGTGGGTGTGTGCTCTTGTTCGCTTTCTGTGATGTGAATGTATTAGTGTGTGTATGTATAATGGTCTGTCATATTACATGTATATATAATACGGTGTTGTTGCATGTTAACTACACGTGCGGTTAATATATAATGTTTGGGAGTATTATATTTTATGTAGTGTATAATTGGGGTTATGCATCATTAAACGTGTGGGTTTAATCGTATATAAAAGTTCATATAATTATAGTGTATAAAAAGTGCCTTTATACGTGACCTGGTATAAACAATAATAAGTGGGCTTTATACATTTAAAATGAATTGGTATATTCTCATGCTTGTTCGGGGATGGGAAAATATCAATGACCGACACCGTAACCGAGTCATGGAACGTGAAACCGTACGACCACATTATTAGTATTAGTTATTGATTTCATATTCAATGTACGTTCAGGTTAATCGGAAAGCAATCATTGTGATTTCTATTGCTTATTGTGGTGCATTTGAGGTGAGTTTACAACCTCACTTTTGTATTATACTCTCTTTTGGGGGAGAGAAACATGCTGTTTTCATAAACATACAATACTTAGATTGGTAATACTGCAAATATTGGTTATTATTGTGCTACCACTACGCCTCTTCGGACCGTTAATAAGGAATTAGCGAGGTGATTGTTAGTAGATCTACTGGGTTTGACAAACCCCACCCGGGCTAGTCGCGCTAGTTTGATGGAAGTCAAACGGGTGAATGGTTAGCCTGTTTTACAGTGTTGTGGTCTGGTATCGCATTGAAACTCGAGTACAAATTTGTTATGATATGGATTAAACTTCATCGTATTATATTTGCTAACAACAACTTTGCATGCAATGCATTCACTGTAATGCAGCCTATAATATCGCCCACCCATTTGTCATCTTGTAATCACTGACGCATCAAGAGGGGAGGGAAAGTCTAGACCTAGTCTCAAGTTCAATATGGTTGAGCCAAGCCAAAACTAAATGAGATTTCTGGTTTAGTGTGTTCACATTTTGGGTTACAAACTTGTGAGCCATGTTTCATTATTGCAGATACCATTAGCAAAAATATTATATACATCATTAGATCAATAATATTTATAATGTATGAGTTCTAAAACACTTGATGGTTGCTTTCACATCTTATTTTTTATTTGCAGTTAGACTCTATTGTGAGATTTGTGTCTTCCGCTACCAAGGTATTTGTAAAACAAACACGTAAACCGCAAACAAGTGTTTTCATACCCGCTTTTCACAAGTACATGAAACTCGATGAACTTTATTATTTAATAAATGGATGCAGATTTCGTCAGTGACTACCAACAAATATTTGACGAAATTCTAGGTAAGCATTTGTAATTGGGGCATTGATGGGCCTTAATTGCATATGTTAGTTGGTTACTTTTCTTAAACATAGTCATAATAGGCATCGTATTTAATTTATTATTAAACACATATTGTTATGTAGAATTGTTTAGGTTACACGAATCGACAATATATAAGTCATAATACATTTTTTGTGTTAGAACACATTTTTATGATAACTATCACATTATGGGGCCATAATGGACGGTTTACTGTGTTGGATTATTAAGGTTACATGAAGCCACAGGTAAATAAAGTAAACTATCTTTTACTTTTTCACATCTTTCAAATAAGGTACATTACATTTCCACAATAATTGACATTACACGCACACAAGGGGTCCCTTATACGCTTATGTAAAAGTTGAGGCACGACACCCAATGGCTATATGTAATAAACAAAGTACCATGCATGTACTATATTATATTTATGACACATTTTAATCCATATGATATGCATGACACATTACCACATGTATTTTCTAGCTCATGCACTGAGAAACCTTCACAATACTATATGTATTTTCAAGCTTGGTTTCAATTGAAGAATTAGAGCTAGAAAAAGACACTCGTGTTGATGACATGCACATCTTGTCAACTAATATAGTCTAATTTGGCACATGCAAAGACTCCAACACTAGCTTTGTAAATTTTAATTCTACTACCACTAATTCCAACATAAAACTTACCACAAAAATAGCTTACAAGGTATAACAAATTGAATTAAAGAAATGTTCTAGGAGAAGATTCACCCAATTTTTTGTTATAGTTTGTATTTAGATGGAAAGAAGAAAGCTTAACACTAATGAGAAGCATGAGGTTTTTATAAATAGAAACCATTACTGATTGATCACCGATTGAGGGATGCCTCTATCAGAAACCGACCACATCAACGTTCTCTTTGAAAACACTGAGCAAAAATCCTATCTAAGATCTTATTGTAAAAATTATTAACGAACTATTAATGGTTCATCCACATTAAAAGAGACTATTACCCTAAAGTTTTGATGTTTACAAAGAAGCTCAATAAAAAAAGATGTGACTTTATTTTGTGTAAAGAAATGTTTAAGGACAATATATGAAAAGTTTAATAGTAGGGATATACCCTAAAATTATTAAATGTTGCCCTCTCCCTATTCCATCTTCTTCTTCATGCAAACTAAGAGATCCGTGAAACCAAGAGTACAGATAGAGAGATTAAACTTCTATGCATTTTTTGGAGAGTTTTGCATAAAAGGAAAGCAAAGTTTGATTGTTAGATAAGATTGGGAGTGTTAAGAGCTGGTATTCTCATCATTTTCATCCTTAAATTATATTTTGAAACCAAAAACGTGAGATTTATGTTTGATCGTGTATGTTATATTTGGATGTTGCTCACACAATATACAACTCGATTCTGATGTGTTTTTCACATAAAAAGTTGGGAACTAGACATGGTTGATTGAAAGGGGCAGAAGACGTAATTGTTTGGTTTCAGGTAAAAAAATTTTCTTAGGTGAAAGTCCTGGTTCGATAAAAAGTGCCCAGACTTTCAACCAAAAGTTGACATGAAAATTATGTAACAATTGAAAGTTAAAGATTTCTGGATGAACATTAAACAAAAGTGTGGTTTCATCCGCAAGTTTAGTTTTGGTCGAAAGTATAAGCAAAAGTGTTAATGTACCTTTACTAGACAAAAGACTTGTAGGAAGTATGTTCACTTTTATAATAAAAGATAATAATTTTTACGATACTCTCGTTACCCGTGGAAAATATTCAAATACAATATCATTTACAAATACGACTAGAAAAATAAATATAAACAATATTTATGTACCAAATTCGATTCGAACATCTGTCTTTAGTATATACTCCAACGAGTCTTCATATAACATTCTTGACACAAGTTTTTATCACGTTTGAATATTCAACCATACCCCTTGACTGTAAGAATTAACAAAAATAAAAGATTAACGGTTGTGGCTGAGGATCGTGTTAGACACGGGTCCCTTAAAACAGATTCATCATCTCTACTCAAGACAACGCGTCTGTCTCCAAGGGTATAACCGCCAAAGTAGTATGTACTGCCAGAGATTGTCTAAGGCCTTAAAGATCACCTAAAATATGTGTTATAATGTTATATGGAAAAAGGTTAAAGGTGACAGTGTAGGAAGAACAATTTAAAGAATGTTCCTCTCTAAATTTCTATAAAAGTTGTTGACACTCAAGAAAATAAATTCCTTCTTCTTTTTCTTTTTTTTCTATCATGAGTTTAGTTATATAGTAATGCTAACAAATTCACATTGATGTGAGTTTTATGATTCACAACCAAAACTTTTATTCTATTTATGAAATATTTTATAAGACCAAATTAAAACTCTTATTTTATTCATGACATGTTTAATAATAATTTTAATAAAAATTATGATCCATAATACACATTCATAATATTTATAAAAGGCATAATCAAAACACAAAACATCCATGTTAATCAATATATGGTTTTATAATGTTAAGTAATAAATTGCAACAATTTCCTATTATAATCATCTAAGTTTTACTTTCTTCATTCAGACCACTCAACTTCGAGCATCGATATCTAATCATCTTAGGTTCAGTTTGGACACTGTATAGTTCGTTACAAAACGAGAACTTAAACTAATAAATAAATAACTATTTATACAATAAATACATAAATAGTTATTTTGTGTCCAAAATTCCAACAATCCCCCACATGAATGGAGATCGATCCAAACAGACAAAATTCTCAATGAATTCCTGACAGTTGAGTCTTGCAGGATAGGTAGGTGTTCCCATTGAACCTCCTTTGTGAAGCATATTTAGCCTGTTGGTAGTGTGTAGACGCGATGTATTTGAACAATCCCTATTTTGTGTAGACGACAATATACATTCACACAAGATTCTCCCTAGTCTAGCACATCCCCTCATTGTCATGTCCGTTATGGTCATGGATCACTATTCCGGTTCTGCAAGAGCTTTAGGATTTGCGCCTCCCCACAAATCCATTCACAGCGACCCCACTTCTCTCTAACATAAGTGATTTTATGAATCATTAAAAGCATCATGGTTATATTCATTCCCATAATCATTTAACCTGAATATACTTAACCTCCCTTTGGTCATTGGTTTAGGGTACTCCCCTAGAGTGAATGGACTAGGAAGTTCATGACTCCTTTTTTAGTTTTAGGATACTCCTCTATAGTAACTCCGTTGGTCATATGATTTAGTTGTCCTATTGAACCTAGATCTTAGGATCCTCAGTCAGCTAGGTTAGGTTTCTCTTATATTTCCCTTTCCCTACGGACTTCAGTCCAATTCCTCTTTATCTTGTCTCGTTTCAACCCGCAGATTGTTGGATCCAAAATTATTATCTATCACTTTGTCAAGTCGATATAGATAAATTCAATTGAGATAAGTTTTCATGATGTGTTCTTAACTCGTAAGTTAATAATGTCTATTGTGAAACTTCGAAGTGTATTTGAAGAATATAATTTTTATTTTAAGACGAATGCATCTCCTTTATGTCTTTGATGGTAGACATCTATTTAGATTCTAAATCTAGCCAATTAGAATACAACTCTATTATAGACACCTTATGACCTTTGTGTACCACACTAGATCATAAATTTACAATATCTTTGGATTGCTAAAATCCATATTTCTAAAATTTCATTTTCAAATGCAATACACCTCTACATTTAAGTGTTATTGGATAGCATTCATATGGAGTAATGAAAGGTTCTCCCTTTTTAAACAGGTTTAAGAAAACTTCTTACAAAACCATTTCTACATACCCTAAAGGATTGTTTCTTGTAACATCCGTCATTTTCCCGAGATCAAACCCAAACCCGAACTTATTTTGAGTTTTATTATTAAATTATGTAATAATTTTAATGGATCAAATACATCAAATGTAATCAACTTTTAATAACCTATTATTTTATAAATAAATCTTTTCACAAAGATATAATGTTTATTAATCATCTTACAATAATAACTAAATGAAAAGGTGTTATTAAACTTTATAAAGTTATAACATCAATCTTAATAAACTTATAAAGCTCTATTGGTAATCATGAATTGTAATAATAAACTTAAAAGTTACAAACTTTATAAAAGTTGTAAAGTTTAATAAATAATTAAGTTGATTTGTTATTCAAATTTGTTTTATAAGTAAAGGGTTTAAATTATAATATCTGAAACTTAATATAAAAGTTTCTTGCATAAAATAATAACTTCCAAATACTATAGGGACCAAAGGTGTAACTTCCCCAAACCATACCCCCTTACCCCGTAAGTCCGGCGGGAGGTCCGGCCGAACTCCGGTCGCCTCCAAAACGTGCCAAATCGCGGCGATCATGAACTTAAACCGTTTCCAACCTTTTCGTGGGAGGGATTCAAACATTAAACACACTTCAATTCGAGTTAAAGGCCAGTAATTGGTGCCGTTTGGGTTTAACAACCGTCGAGCATCATACGTAAACGTTCGGAAATTAAGACCGAATAATAACCAAATTAATTGAACCATAATCGAACGTTGAACTAGTTCTAAGCTAGTACCAGTCTTAATTTCACCTGAAAACACCCAAACATCGAATTCACTCCCCCTCTCATCGCAAGTCTGCAACTTGATCAAGATCCTCTCTCTGAACAATTTGACTTCAAATTGATAAGGGGCTTTCGGTCGGAATAACACTCCGAATCTGTACACGAAGTTAATTTGATTATCTTCATCGTTTGTGTCTCGAATCATACTCATGACAACCGCGACCATCTTCCATATAGTTCAATGTCAATACGAACTTGATCAAGTAAGTTAATCATATAATTTTACTCGGTTTTACATGGGGAAACAAAGCCCCATGTTTAATTCATTAATCTGCATCATTTAGGTGCTCAATTTGATCAAAAACGAATTAGGGTTCATGAAGATTGGGGGAAATAGCAATTAACGTTTAAAACATTTTAAAGAGGAACTTGACCACACTTGGGCTTTAGCTCGGTTGGTAATCAGCAGTCTTCTTAGGCATGAGGTCCCGGGTTCGAACCGGGCCTCTGCCAAACTTTTTATTTAATTTTTTTGTTATATTTCTAATTCAAAAAAATTAATATTATATTAATAAATTAAAATAAAAAATAATTTGTTAACTATTATTTCAGAATTTATTAAATTAATTTTAAAGGTTTAAAAAAACTTATGATTTTAAATTTAATTACTTATTTAAGGATAACAAGGATTATAAAAACATTATTAATTATTTAATGTAATTTGAATGTTATAAATCTATTATGGTTCAAATGTAGATTATTTTAAACATTATAAATTACATGTTTAAATAAATAATTATTCAAATAGTTTTTAATAGTTAATTAAATAATTAATTATTCATTTATACATTTAAGATGTTATATATAATTAGTCAATAATGTTTTCCTTATAATTTTATTCGAGTTTCTGAAACTTATAAGACAATATAATGGGCTATTATACTTTATTCCTATTTTTTAAGACTTTGTATTATAAGATTTTCTTTATTAAATCATTTAAAAGTAAACACTTTATAAAATGATTTTAAATAAGTTTAAAGTCATTTAAATAAGTATTCAATTAATCACCCTTATCAAGTTTAAATAATTAGTTATTAAATTAATTATTTCTTATCACATATTAAACTTAATTTCCATTAAATCAATAAGTTAAATTGTTGAATCATTTTTTTACTATTCTTAAACTTAATTGATTTATTTTATCTTTATTAAACCAAAAACGATTCATTATTATTATTATTATTAATAATTAAACACCCAAATTCCAATTGAAACCCTAGTTCACGTTTACTCGTTAATCTTATTATTGAACTTAATCTTGGAATCTATACGTTTAGGCAACTTGTAAAAAAATCGTTGGAGCCTCGTTTAATCTCTTATCGTCATTCTTATATTTATTTTCATGTGAGTTTTCCTTGCCCTTTTTTACATTTTTCACACTATTTGGGGTGAAACATGATACTTATACATCATACACTTATAAACGTTTGAGACTTGTTAAGCACTTGCAATTCATATTTATATTTTGTCATGGTTATTTGTGTGTTGTAAGTGATTATATGAGATACCTAGTTTGTTTACAATCATTAACTATTGCTAGCCTGGCGACGTCTTAGATCTTTGGGCCTGACAAACCTATTTGGTGCTAAAGTCGATGTATTGCCGAATCCTGATGACGTATGCTTGTTCATCATGGGAACCAAATACACTTAGCCAATCTTATATACTTGTAATCAAGTCGAGGTTTGGTTGTAACGATATGTGTTCTATAACCTTACTAACTTATAACCTATGACATGAATTGCTACTTGTAACCTTATTATATTATGTATGAAAACCTTGGAAACTCACCAGCTATTTTTAGTTGACCTTTTATTTTTATCATGTTTTAGGTTTACTTCTTGTGGATTTCTCTTCGTGCTCATATAGGACTTGGACCTAGTTTAAATTGAAAGTCTTATGTTTTTGGATGTATTTTGATTGTTTTGTAATTACTTATTTGTCTTGTAATGTTTAATGAATAATGACATTTAATATTATTTCAACTAAATTAGTTCCTTGTGATATGAGCAATCGTCTCCCATAAGTCCGCCCCGATGATTCCGCCGTCGGTTGGGGTGTGACAGATTGGTATCAGAGCCATGGTTATAGAGAATTAGGTTATTAGAAATGGAATGACCTAGACTATAACTAAGTACCCTTACACATGATTCCTCTCATGTATTATATGCTTAGATAGGATCTTATGTGCTTACATGTTTATACTTGATTATGTGATTATGTCTTATGTGTTTATGCTTATACCTTGAATCTTATCAATGCACCCAAATCTTAAATCATATTCTAAGGCATTATATGCCTGAATCAATTGGTTTTCAAAATGTGCTTTTGAATCGTTATTCATGGTTTTCAAGTCTCATCAATGTCTATGTCCTACAACTTGAAACATGTAATGCTGGAAGAGTGGGACGCCTGTGTCTCGAGGTGTCTGTCTAGGCAAGGTATTCATATAAATCCAAATCAACCGATGGATCCGTTTACCTTACCTAGGAACCCTTGGGGTGAGTATCCGCTTATAGGTACGCATGTCTTCACTAAGGTTGAAGTTGACATAACGCTTTGATAAGTCAACGTAATGTTTTGGTTTGTAAACCAAACATTACACTCGAATCGTTTTGTTATTTTAACTCGTTTCTTCATTGATTTGTTCCATTGAATCTTAAACTCGTTATCCCATTTTTCTTAATAACCCTTATAAATCTTTCTAAGCGTCTTCCCCTCAAAACCACATTTATCTGAAAACCTATTACAATGATGTCCTCATTATGAATCGAATCTCTAATCTTAACAAACACGATCCTCGTATCAACGTTGCACTAATAAAACTTTGAAACCCTAATGACATTAGTAAACAAAAATCGAGCATCCAAAAACCTCGTAAAAGTTGTTTCCTTGAGAAGTTCTTATGAATTCCTTATTCCATTTAAAAACATCTTGAACTTATCTTTGAGCCTCGTATCACACTAATACTTAGTGTTTCAATCATGACAAAACCTTCTAACCGTTTTGAACCATTTAATATACAAGCGTTTATCAACTAAAAATTCTAAATTAAAAATCTTGTACCATTTGTCAAGAACACATTGTCACACCCTCAAAATCCACGTGCGAAGTTTTACCGCGAGGCGTGTGAACAAACCAGGATCACATCAATAGTTACTCAGAACGACTCTATATGCCACTATTAAAAATAAAATCAACCAAATTATAAACTTGAAATAGTGCGGAAGTGTTTTGTAAGACAACCCAAAGAATAAAGTGTATACTAGGCAAAAATGCGCCAACCCAAAGAGTAAACATTAACCATTTAATGATAAAAATGTCTTGAAGACCGAGTCTTAGAATGCAAGTGAAACCATGTAGTGCTCCTAATGGCAAGCAAGCTAATGAACCTGAGAATAGCATACTAAGATATCAATACAATGGTTGGAGTTCAAGAGTGATATTCAAACATAAACAGTTTAATAACTGTTAGGATCAGTGATCTATGTTTGATTGATTGAAGAGATAGCAGCAGAATTCAAACAATGAATTAGTCGATTCACAGAACAAAACGATATTCAATGAAGAACAAAGACGGTTATAGAGAGAGAATTCTGCAAATATATTTCATTCAATATTCGCTTTCGTGGTAACAGAATGTCACACTTACAATTAGGTCGACACCTCTTATATAAGAGATGTGACGTCTGCTGATGTCACTTGATAGTGACATCTAACCGATTTATTACAACTGAAACACAACTACTGAAGATGTCAAAACAGCTGACATCTCCTTACAAAAATGCTCAGTGTTATCAGTTGTTATAACTACTGAAAAACATAAAACTACTGAAACTACAACGACTGAAGAACAAGCTCTTCAGTCGTTTTACAAAACTACTGAAAGTAAAAATATAAAACTACCGATATCACAACTACTGAAGAAGTACTCTTCAGCAGTTGTGACAAACTACTGAACTTCAGTACTTGATCTTCAGACTTGAACTTCACGTTTTCATCAGCTGATGACTTCAGTAGATATCATCAGCTGATGTCTTCAGTCTTTGTCTTCAGACTTTGTACATCATTGTTGATCTTCAGCACTTGTAAACTCTTCAGCTGTTGTACTTCAGTACTTTGGTCTTTCAGCTTCAGCACTTGTGTTCTTCAGCTGTTTTACTTCAGCACTTTAGTTCTTCAGCTGTTGAAGTCTTCAGCACTTGATCTTCAGCTGTTGAAGTCTTCAGCACTTGTCAAACTGCTAATGAAGCTTTCAGCAGTTGTTGTGATACCATGTGGGACTTAGAGGTTTTTTGATCTTGGCTCATTGGTTCTTTTGGTCCAACAAACTCCCCCTGAACCAATGCAGCCAAAATCTCTAATTTATTTACTATCCCACTCATATAGAGAAGATGACCCATATAAGCTCCGGCCTGGGAAGAAGTCTCTGATATTTGTTTGGCAAGATATGAATGAGAACTCTGTATTGGGGAACTGGACACAGAGTTGTTATCCCATTCATGAGATCTACTTCCCGTGTATGAGCCTGTAGGATTCTCTGGTGTAGGCTCTGAGAACATGATTTGTTCTTCCATGGTCAGTTTCTCGGCTTCACCATCAAACAATCCTTCTCGCCCATACAGCTCTGAGATGTACTTGGCCTGTTTGCCGTTCTTGAGCTCAACTATTGTAATTGTCTATATGCAAACTCATCAGGATGATTCCCTTCGTAGCGACTGAGCTCATTCTGTTTGAAGTTCTCAAGCCTCTTGTAGACTACCCCTTTTTGATAATTATGTTCTCTAGCATCTTCTGGGTGTTGTTTTTAGTCTCGTAGGCCTTCTTGAAATCTTCGACAATCTCCCAGGGTGATACTACAAGGGCCACTGTGATCTCTTCATCTACTATCCTCTTGACTTGACCCTTGTATCTCGAAGGAATGTCTTTCTTTACAATCCTGTGAGCCACCCTCGGATCAGGCCATACTCTCACCCTTTCTTTCTGATATTGATATGTGTTGGCGAGAGTGTACATCTCAGAGCTTCTTTCTTCATGCTGATAATTGATGAGGAGGCAGCATAGGTTTTGTCAATGCTTTTCAGCATTTCATCATCATGAAGCTTTTGCTGCTCCTCTTCTTCAATTTTTACTCTCACAACATCCATCTGTGAGGTGGGAGTGATGGGCATAGGTTTGGCTTTCGCCAGTGTTAGGACTGCAGACAGAGGCATCCTATCTTCTTCCACATCATCCTCTTCTTCTTCTTCTTCTAGCCTCAGCACCCTTCTCTTCTTCTTCTTAGGTGCATCATCGCTATTGGTTTAGATGGTGAGGGAGTTGGTTTTGTGGGTTGAACTTGTGGTTGTTTGGATTTGGGCTTTGAGATTGGTTTGGAGATTTGAGGGGTAGGCTGTTTTTGACTGGGTGGAAGGGAAGGTTGTTCCAGCATCTTTGTGTGTGAGTTTAGCCTTTGTAAGTCTTGCCATTTCAAACCTTTTACCAGCCCCAGCCTCATCAAGGGCTTCAATGATAATCCCCTTGTGGAATTGCTCAGACAGACAGATTCTGGTGGCTATAGCCAGAATACTGTCTCTGGTCCACGCGCGAATCTCCATCAAAGATCTTCCTAACTATTTGGCAATGAAGCGGATCATGATCTCCAATCTCTCCTTTTCAAGTGCATCATACCCAGCCCATCGGGTTTGAATCTCTTGCACTTCCAACCTCCTGATTTCACTATCCAATGTGGCTGTATCAAAACCTTGCCTGAAGAGTTGCTCAATGATTTTATCCATGGATCGGCTATGTGTATCATCAGCATCTTTTACCAGCTCTTCCAAGGATTTTTCTTCAGCAGTAGGTTGATCATCAGTACTTTTCTTTCGTTTATAGGTGATCAGTTGTTTCTTTTCTTTTTCCACTCTTGGCTTGCTCTGGGGCCTTCTCATCCTCTGTTCTTTTCCTCTTTTCTTTCTTTCACTGTAGTACTCTCCCCCTTTTGGATGCATTGGTGGTAGGGTTTGTACCACAGAAAGTGTCTTTTGCACAGCAGCATCAATCAATGGTTGTAAAGTTGAGGAAAGCCTCTCATCAATGGCTTTAGTCATAATGTCAGTGATTATGGGTGTGATGAGAGGGAGGGAATTTTAAAGGACAGCAACTATTTGTTCAGGAGGGTTCTGTTCCTGAGAAATAGTGCCAGAAGCAGAGGCAGGTGGCTAGTGGTTGGAGTGGCTCAGTGTTTGGGGAACCTTCAACTGAAGGTGCCATCTGTGGTTGGTGGAGGCAGATGGTCTTTCTCCTTGTGAGAGTTTGTCAAGTAGGTTTTGCAGCCTACTGAATTCCTCCTCAAGGATTGTGTTCTGGGCAAGAACATTGTAGAAAAAGCCCAGGTCATCATCAGCAGAAGCTGAATCATCAGACCTCCTGCTTGGAGCAGGATGTACATGCACTGGGTGTAGACCAGTTGTTGCATGTGCCCCTTTGTGTGGTATTGGGGACTTCCAGCCTCAGGACATGTCCATCATCAGCTGTTGCCTCTAGTGAGGTCTTAGCAATGTTACCAGCCTCAGTCTGATCATGTGCTGATGCAGAAGAGGTGGCAGCCTTACTAGATATTCTAATCTCCCTATCTACACCTGGAGATAAAAGTGGTAAACCCCTATGTTGTGGGTTCTCAATTGCACTTTGGCCCTCCCCCTCATGGTAGAGGTGTTCCCAGTAGTAAGTGGTATCTGGGGAGGGGGTGAGGAGTGCAATTGAGTCAGCACTTGTGCAACGATCAATGTTGGGCTGTGGGGGGCGGTTGCATGGGGTGAAGGGATAGAAGCAGTGTGCACCTGGGGAGGATGTGCTCTTCAATGGCAATCCCCTCAAGTGAGGAAGATCCCAGATGTGTGGTACCCCTTGTGTGGTTGCTGCAGGCTCCTGTTGAGAGGAATCCTGAGCGGCTATAGCTGGAAGAGTCCGTATATCCACTAGGGGGTTTTGACCAGTGGATATCTCCTGCCTTTGTGTTGCAGGGGCATCCTCAGGGGACTCATTTCCCTGAGTAGCCGTTTTGGGTTTCTTTTTGGTGGGTTTGGTGGGGACTTTTGATTTGGAGGTGGTGGCTGTGGGTTCCAGCTGCGTGGGTTTGCGCAGCTTGGCAGCCAATTTGAGTGTGTGGTCAGAGTTGTGCCGGGAGTATACTTCAGGCAGAACAGCCGTAGCAGGGACTCCCAGGCCAACAAGTCCCTGAGCTTGAAGCTGGTTTGTAATGATGGCCATTATGAACCGCAGATATAATATCCAACGGTTAGCAGTTAGTTTTTGAGCCATATCCTTGAGCTCCGAAAATATTATTTCTGAAAAATTTAACGGCTGTTGCTCAAGAATAGAATACATTACCTGCTGCCACTTTGTCGACATTTGATCCCAAGACGAAGTCTTAGGAGCCAAACATACATTCACCATGTGAAAAATTAGGCGTTTAGCGTCATGGAAATGTTTCTTCATTATAGTGGAGGCACTAAGATTGCCCTGATATCCATGATGGGCAAAGGATAGATCAATTGTGCCCTTGGGATATCCAGCAAGAGAAATGGCATCATCCAGATGTAGAGTTTGCGAAGTATTGCTGGAGTGATGACCACTTCTTTGTTGTTGACGACCGACCAGAGAGATGTTGTGTTGTTCTCCCCAGTGGTGATGGTAACGTTCATCCAAAACTGTTGGAGGGATTCGGCATGTAGAATGGGATTGAGAAGAAATGCCGTTTTGTATTGGGACTGAACCATAAGATCGATAGCAGTATCGAACTTAGCCTAGATAGGCGATTTAGTAAGGTAGGCTACACAGTTGTGTCGCGGTTTAATTTGCATGGACGCCATTTAGAAGAGAGAAGTTTTGGAGAGGAACGTTAGGTTTGAAGAAGATGAAGCTTTGAAGGATTAGGTCAGGGATATTTATAGGGTACGGGTTAGAAAACGACTGAAGGATTTGGTGTTAGTCATCAGTAGTTTTAAACGACTGTTGACATGGTATTATCCTTTCAGACGTTGAAACAACTAAATTCGTGGTTTAGGCATCAGTAGTTAGAAAACTACTGAAGATTTTGACTTCAGATGCTGAAACAACCTAAGGACTTGGTATTTGTCATCAGTAGTTGTGAAACTACTGAAGACAGTGGTTTTGTCATCAGTTGTTGTAAACAGCTGAAGACTTGGTATTAGTCATCAGTAGTTATAAAACTACTGAAGACATGGTTTTGCTTCAGTTGTTTAGAATGAAACAGCAGTTGTTGAAAAAACTGAAGAGAAAGTTTCTTCAGTAGTTTTCGTCAATTCATAGCCTTTCAGCTATTTCATGCTGTCCTCAACATTTACTCATCAGACTTTGCATCTGATTTTCAGGTGTTTCATATGACGTCAGTACTTATCTGTGTATACTGATATCAGTAGTTGTAACTACATCAGTAGTTGTAACTACTCAGTAGTTTGGAACAGATAAAGTACGTCAGTACTTGTGAGGCATTTAGCCATTAGTAGTTATAAAACTACTGAAGGTGAAAGGACTCATCAGTACTTATATGTGACATGGGTACCAATGATCACCAGTAATTATTACTGAAATCATCAGTAGTTGTCACTTATTCTAGCTGCAGCATACCAAGCCTTAACACAAGGTTTTGGAAAGTAGAACTATCCAAAGGCTTAGTAAAAAATCTGCAAGCTCATCAGCACTAGTCACAAACTTAGGATCAATCAGACCTTTTTCAAAGCAATCTCGAATAAAATGATGTCTGATCTCTATATGTTTGGTCCTAGAGTGCTGGACTGGATTTTTGACAATACACAGAGCTGAAGCACTATCCATTAATAATGGAGTCTTAGTCTCTGTAATGCCATAATCCAGAAGTTGGTTCTGAAGCCAGAGTACCTGAGAAGTACAACTTGCAGCAGCAATGTACTCGGCCTCAGCAGTTGATGTAGCAACAGATGTTTGTTTCTTACTCTGCCAGAAATCAAACAGTTGCCTAGGAATTGACAACCACCAAAAGTTGACTTTCTAGTTAACTTGCACCTGGCATAGTCACTATCTGAAAAAGCAACTAATTTGCAAGAGTGTCCAGTGAATACCATAAACCCAGAGATTGTGTACCTTGCAAATATCTAAAGATTCTCTTGACTGCAATCAAATGAGACTCTTTAGGAGCAGCCTGAAATCTAGCACAACACATGTAGCAAACATAATATCTGGTCTAGAAGCTGTTAGATACATCAAGGACCCAATCATACATCTGTAAAGCATTTCATGACAGCTTTACCTTTCTGATCAACATCCAGTTGTGTGGTGTGCACATGGGAGTAGAACAGGGCTTACAGTTTTGTAAATCAAACTTATTCAAAAGATCTTTTGTATATTTTGACTGATGAATAAAAGTTCCATCAGCCTTTTGTTTGATTTGCAAGCCTAGAAAGAACTGTAATTCTCCCATTGCACTCATTTCAAACCTCTTTTTCATTAGTGTAAAACTCATCACACAACTGGGGATCAGAGGATGCAAAAATAATATCATCAACATAAATCTGAACAAGTAGCTTATGCTGATCCACCTTCTTAATAAACAAAGTTTTATCAATGGAGCCTCTAGTGAAATTATCTTAAGAAGAAAAGTAGAAAGTGTCTCATACCAGGCTCTAGGAGCTTGTTTCAACCCATAAGAGCCTTATCAAGTTTGTACACCCATTCAGGATATTTATTATCCTCAAAGCCTGGTGGTTGACACACATAAACTTCTTCCTTTATTTTACCATATAAAAATGCACTTTTGACATCCATTTGAAAAACTTTAAGATTGTGGAATGCAGCATAGGCTAAGAACAATCTGATTGCCTCTAGTCTGGCTACAGGGGCAAAGGTTTCATCATAGTCAATACCTTCTTCTTGTGAAAACCCTGTACAACCAGTCTAGCCTTGTTCTTAACAATAAGCCCGTTTTCATCGGTTTTATTCCTAAACACCCATTTAGTGCCTATTGCACACTTACCTGGGGGAAGAGGAACAAGTTCCCACACTTGCTGTTTCGTGAACTGAAGTAGCTCAAGCTGCATAGCTTCAACCCATCCATTGTCTCTCAAAGCAACATGGTAGTTCTTTGGCTCTAGCTGACTGATGAGAGAGCATAGAAGCAAAAGTTAGACAATTGACTTCTGGTTGAAACACCAGCATTGATATCACCAATAATCTGAGACATGGGTGATTCTTCAGTTCTTGATAAACAATGAGATCTGTGCAAGTGTTTGTAGAACCTTCAGCAGCAGCAGATGTTGATGTAGACTTTTGAAACCAAGAATTAGATGGTAACTCAAAAGATGTAGAGGAAACAGAGATCTCATCAGCATTTGTTGTGGATGGACTGCTGAAGCTACAGGAACATCAAATTTAGCAGACACAGGCAGTTGGTCACTAAACTTGAATAGGTGAGTATTGATATTATCATCATCATCATCAATACCACCAGGTGGAAGACATGCTGCAGAGATGATTTATCCACAGGATCTGCAACAGCTGGAGGTTGATAAGGAACATATTGCAGTATGTCCAATCAAACAACTCCATAGGGTTTTGTGGAATCTTGTCCAAAGGAGATTCATTAAACTTCACATGCAAAGTCTCTTCAACTATCTTTGTTCTGCAGTTGAAGACTCTGTATGCCTTGCAAGTAGATGAATAACCAACAAAATACCCTGCATCCACCTTAGGATCAAATTTATGGAGTTGATCCTTTGTGTTGAGAATAAACAGGGACACCCAAATGCTTTGAAAAATGAAATTAGAGGAGCCAAATGATGGAGAACTTCATATGGAGTCTTCATCAACCTCTGATTTACTAAAACTCTATTCTGCACATAGCAAGCTGTGTTGACAGCTTCAACCCAAAGGTCAGTGGCAAACCAGAGTCAGCCAGCATGGACCTTGCAGCTTCAATACGGGTCCTGTTCTTTCTCTCCACTACTCCATTTTGTTCTGGAGTCCTTGGGATGCTAAACTGCCTTTTGATTCCCTTTGAAAGATAGAAGTCATCAAGTGTATGATTTCTGAATTCAGTTCCATTGTCACTCCTAATACACTTGACTGGAAGGGAATACTGCTTCTCAATATACAACACAAAGTGAATAATCTTCTGAGCAACCTCATCCTTTGAATGTAGAAAGAAAGTCCATACAAATCTGGAGTAATCATCCACAATTACCAGACAGTATTTCTTCTTTGCCATGCTCATCACTCTCACAGGACCAAATAGATCCATATGCAGTAATTGCAAGCAGGCAGTGGACTTAGGCTCTTCAATAGGAGGAATGAGACTTTGTGTTGTTTTCCTTTTAACAAGCAGTGCAGGTTTCATCACAGTGGAACTCCTTTATTGGTAAGCCTCTGACTAAACTATTATGGATAAGCTGATTCATGTTTTTGAAATTAACATGACACAGCCTTTTGTGCCACAGTTTAGATTCTTGAGAAGAGGCTTTGGAAATAGGCAAGGATTGCCTTGAGATCTATTTTCTTGGAAAGATCTAAGGCATACACTCTTCCTGTCCTGTTGGCTCTCAGGAGAGTGTGATCATCCAACACCTTATCAATCAAATGCAAAACTTTGGATGACAGAATCCTACAGTTCTGACTGGTGAAAAGAGCAACATGGCCTTTATCACACATTTGACTGACACTCAAGAGATTGTACTTGAGATTTTCCACATGATTAACATCATCAAATTTGATTTCTCCATTAGAGACAAAGCCATTACCAATGATGTAACCCCTAGCATCATTGCCAAAAGAAACAAATCCCTTCTTTCCTTGAGAGTAGTCATGAAAAAGAGAGCTGTTCCCAGTCATGTGCATAGATCCCCCACTGTCTACATACCAGATGCTACTTTGGCATGTTGGAGAACCCTGCAATAATAAACAATCAGTTAGTTTTGGAGATCCAAACCTTTTCGGTTTTGGGCCTGGTCTCATCAATAGATGGTAAACTAACAGGTTTATTTGAAACAACAGCCTGAGAGGAAGAAGATGGTGAAGAAGAGGAATCCTTTGGCTTGGATCTCCTTTTCTGTGGTTTCAACATAGGAGCATCTAGTTGGTTAACTCTACCCAACAGATGTTGAACCATCATAACCAGCTGTGTCTGATTTTGTGATAAAGCTTTCAGCTTATCAGACACATTGCCAGTGGAGTTTGATAAGTTCCTATGTTGCACCTTCTTCTTCTGAGCACTCTCAGCTGTCACCTGTTTAACCCCTTCCTTTTTGGATTTCTTTGAGGACTTAAGGGTTACAGGGTTTGATGTTGCTGATACAAATGTGGTCTCAAACTCATTTTTCATTTTTACCATTTTCTCTTTAATTTCTTCTTTTTGTTTGAGTTTGGAACCTCTTTTGTACCAGCAATCATCTGTAAGATGATTGAACAAACCACATACTTCACATGGTTTCTTCTTCATCTTAGGTTGATCATCAACTAAAGAGGGTGAAGCAACTGAAGACTTGTTCTTCAGTGCTTTGGAAGCATTGTTTGCTTTCTTGACTGCCTCTTTAGTAGTCTTCAAACTCTTTCTACTGACAGTTTTCTTCTCTTCAGTACTGGCAGTAGTTGGAGTTTGAACTTCATGGTGTTAAATCCTGCTCTCTAGTCCTTTCAGGATTTTCAGAATTAACTCCTGAGTTGATCAACTCATTTATCATGTGAGTGTCAGCATTTGAACCATCAACATCAGCTGATAGGTTCAGAGGGCTTGATACTGACTTCTACTTCTGATTGTGCTGTATCAGAAAGTAGATCACATGATGAGATGGATTGGTTATACTCTCTCACCATCAGATTCTACCTCTGCTCTTGGAGTAAAATCTGTAGGTGGAGCAGTGTGATTGTAACCAATGCCAAACTTCACATTGGAAGCAGATTGCTTACTAAGAAGCATTTCAAAACCTTTGCATGATTGTACCCATCTATCACACTCTACCTGGGTAACTGCAAGGGTTTCTTTGAGATCTTTATACTTCTCTAGAAGTATCTCTTCTCTAGCCTTCATCAGTTATTTGGCATTTCAGTTTGTAAATCTCATCATTTTTATCATTAAGCACAGACTCAAATTCAGCTTTGTTTTTGGAAATTATTTGTTCTAGCTCAATGTTCTTGTTGATTAAAGCTACATTTGCTTCTCTAATAGATGCAAATGCTGCTATGCATGTGTCAGAACATAATTGGCTTTTGCCTTAGAGGATACCTGTGATACCTTTGGTGTAGAGGCACTAGAGGATGAAGTATCAGCAGAATCCAAAGCCATAAGAGCTAGATTTCCAAATGGACTTTCACCACCATGTTGACCAGCACCTGAGAACAGTTTTTCATGACCAGACAAGTCATCTGGTAAACTGCTCCAGTCAACAACTCCTAGGGTGAAGAAGCTGTGTTGTTAAGGTTGAGTTTGTTGATGAGATTGGGAAGGTTGTTGTTCAGGCAATGCTTGTGGTTGTTGTGCAATTGGAGCTTGAACAGGATTTGGTTGAGGCATATAATAGTAGGGATCAGGATATGACATTTGACCCTGGGGAACAAAGTATGCAGGAGATCTAGGATGTGAATGATGACCAGAACCAGCAGGATGTTGCCCTCTGTTTTGTGGACTAGTACTAGGAAAAGTCACAAAGGGTGTAGAAGAGTTAGATCCAGTTAATCTACACTCTCTTGCAAAGTGTCCTAGCCTTTGGCATTTGTGACACCTCAACTTACTCTTGTCAAAACCAACTTTGGTTTTGCCAGAGAGTCCAGGAAATTTCCTGCCAGTTCTCTTATAGAACTTCTGAGATCTGATATTAATCAGTGCCATTTGGCTCACAATATCCATCTCTTCTAGATCATCATCAGCTATTCCTTTCAGATCATCCATGATGAAGCATAAATTGTCACTATTACTGCCAGAATGACTCTCAATACCAACAAATGCATGATCAGAACTATTTGAAGAGAAATCTATATGCTCATCATAATTGCTCTCAGATGCAGCATATTCTGACTCATGACCAACCAAGGCAGTATTCCCTGGTACAAAGTCATCAGTGAGCTTTCCTGATGAGGACAGTTTCCTCTTCTGCTCTATCTCTCTTTCAAATGTAAGCAGTTTCCCATGAAGTTGGGTGAGAGATAGACCATCCAGATTTGCACTGGAGCGTAGGACAATAGTGTATGTGTCCCATCTCTCAGGCAGTGATCTGAGGAATCTGTTGTTCATCTGGCTATTGGTGTATTCCTGTTTCACCATTTTCAGCGCAGATATCAAGCAGGAAAAGCGCTCAAACTGTTGAGTCAGTGTCTCACCCTTCCTATGAGAGAATGTTTCATATTGTTAGGCAAGGATCTCTCTATTGTTTGCTAAGACCTCATCTGTGCCACCGAATTGTTCCTTCAGGGCATTCTAGAGATCATGAGCAGTTTCATGATGCATAAGCCCTGAATAGATTTCATTAGGCAGTGCCATGGCCAGAATTCCATGGGCTTTAGCATCAATCTCAAATAGTTTCCGATCTTCATCAGAGTATTGTTCCTTCTTCTTCGGAACCATTTGATTGGTTTCTGGATTGTTCACCATAGGCTTATGTGGTCCATGTACCACAGATGTCCAACAACCTGAACTGTTAACAGACAGGTGATGAAGCATTCTTCGTTGCCATATGTTATACTTTGTCCTAACCAGCATGGGAGGCTTGGTTGAGGAACCGGTATTGTGAGAATCATTAGAAGGAGTCGTCATCTCAGATACAATCAAATTCGGTTAAGCTAAAACAGATTTAGAACAAAACGCAACAACCAATTGAACCAGAAGATCTCAAAATAAATGAACGAAAGCGGCATAAATTCAATAATCTATAACCAGTTCTTGCAAATACGCTAATTCAATGAAACACAGATATCAATTAGCAGTTTCAATGATCAATTGTTAGATCGATCAATGATTAACCATGCTCTGATACCACTTGTTAGGATCAGTGATCTATATTTGATTGATTGAAAAGAATAGAAGCGGAATTCAAACAATGAATTAGTCGATTCATAAGAACAAAACGATATTCAATGAAGAACAAAGACGGTTATAGAGAGAGAATTCTGCAAATATATTTCATTCAATATTCGCTTTCGTGGTAATAGAATGTCACACTTACAATTAGGTCGACACCTCTTATATAAGAGATGTGACGTCTGCTGATGTCACTTGATAGGGACATCTAACCGATTTATTACAACTGAAACACAACTACTGAAGATGTCAAAACAGCTGACATCTCCTTACAAAAATGCTCAGTGTTATCAGTTGTTATAACTACTGAAAAACATAAAACTACTGAAACTACAACGACTGAAGAACAAGCTCTTCAGTCGTTTTACAAAACTACTGAAAGTAAAATATAAAACTACCGATATCACAACTACTGAAGAAGTACTCTTCAGCAGTTGTGACAAACTACTGAAACTTCAGTACTTGATCTTCAGACTTGAACTTCAGACGTTTCATCAGCTGATGACTTCAGTAGATATCATCAGCTGATGTCTTCAGTCTTTGTCTTCAGACTTTGTACATCAGTTGTTGATCTTCAGCACTTGTAAACTCTTCAGCTGTTGTACTTCAGTACTTTGGTCTTTCAGCTTCAGCACTTGTGTTCTTCAGCTGTTGTACTTCAGCACTTTAGTTCTGCAGCTGTTGAAGTCTTCAGCACTTGATCTTCAGCTGTTGAAGTCTTCAGCACTTGTCAAACTGCTGATGAAGCTTTCAGCAGTTGTTGTGATACCATGTGGGACTTAGAGGTTTTCTGATCTTGGCTCATTGGTTCTTTTGGTCCAACAATAACATAGATATAAAAGTAGTAATTGTAACAGATAGCTAGTCCATTAACAATAAATATTAACTCATAGTGATTTCGCAATTGAAGCTGACTGTGTTACGTTGTTGCCTCCTGTCACGACTTAACAGGTCGTGACAATGTTCAATAGGACAAATTGCACCCAGTTGACCTCGAGTCACACAGGTGGGGCTCTTCAGACCCAGTAGTACTACCCAAATTTCCCCACTATTCAATATTAACAATTCGAAAGTGTGAGGACTTTTCCATGACATCAACACTATATTAATATTATACACAACTTGAATATATAAAGCGTTTGTGATTTACCAGTATGCTATCTCCCCCAAAAGAGATTAAATAAAGAGTGAGGCATGAACTCACCTAATATGCGTGATAGACACTTAGAGTTTTACTTGACAGATAGAATGGACAGGCAACCTTCAGAGGTTACCTAGATCATATAAGTACGTGAGTAAGTGTAAATAGAGAACATGTGAAACCCTAAGTACACTACAACCAAGGACTCAAGATTTTAGAAAAACAGACACGTTTGACCCAGTTGACCCGTTTGACCCGTTGGTGATTTATGTGTTGTAAACCATTCAAGCAATCATACACATATATCATACATGGTTAACATTCAAATAGATTATACGTATACTATATTATCCAGGTGTATCACTTAGATCATCATACAACCAAGTATCACACAAGTCATGCGAATCTAGAACATTAACATGTCCACTAGTTATAACACAACTAACATGCCACACAAAGATCAAATCACGCACCACATGCAATGTGAAGCCACTCACGACTTCACACCCTAAACCCTCCCAATCCTACTAAGTAGGGGCCTCAGATTCGCACGTGTGTATGATGATCATAATCATATGCATTAACCATGTTCATTGCATTCAACAAACATGACAACAATCAATTTCCAGTCCCAAACATGATGTCCTAACTACTAATCAACATCAACATCATACATGATCATCAAAGTCCAAACATCACCCATGATTATCCAAGCATTCCATACAACTAATTTAACATGTTCTATCACATTATAATTTATCCATGAACTTACTAACATGCTCCTAACATCCCAAACATGTTCAAACTATCATCCTTCAAACTTTGTGCAAATAAAGTTTCCATTTTAGGAAAGTACATTCCAACATCTATCAAACACTCAATGTATTCATGAATTCATCACAATAATACCATTTCAAGCTCATAACAACATCTAGACATGTTCAACAATGCCTAATCATCATAATCTAACAATCATCAAGAGCAAAAGTTTCCACTTTTTGCAAGATATGAACAAAAACATTCATTCTAAGGTTTCTAGCATTCAAATCAACAATCTAGCATCTAATTACATCATGAACCCATCAACAACATCAACCTATCATTAGATCATCATGTCATGAAAATAAAGTTACTATTATTAGTAACCTATGAACACCAACTTCAATTCATCAATTTCAACCTAGATCAATGTATCCTAACATTCATACAACCTACTAATCATCGTACATTCATCAAACAATCATCAACTTCACATAATCATGCTAATTTCGAATTAGGGTTTGCATAAATCAAAGTTCATAATCAATCCATTAAAAACATACAATCATGCATAATCAACGTTAAACAACATGTATTCAATCCAACTAACATACTAACATCATCAAACAATATCAAATTCGACCCCATGAGCACCCATAAACGAATTAGGGTTCGGCCACCATGAAAAACCCACAAAAACTTGTAAAAATCTAACCTTTAAACGTGTGTTAACTGCAATTGATGATTCCAACGTGTTGTATGCCTTGTAATCGAACAAAATCGAGGCTTGGAGGCTTATTCTAGGTTGAAATCGCTAGGGAGGGGGGTTGAGAGTGATGGTTGCGGCCGATTTGGGGTGGGGGCTAGGGTTTGGGGTGTTTTGTTTAATTTTAATTTCCATATTTACCCTTTAAGCCCTTGTAATTTGTATTTTATCAAAACTAGACTTTAAACTCTTTGTAAAGTGTTTTTAACTTAATAATATAAGATATAAACTAATGAAAATCATTATATATTTTATCTTTATAAAAACACAAGGCATACGAATAAATAGGCATGTTTCCACGTTACGCGATTAATTTTCTAATTAACATTTAAAACATGCAACACATAAACATAACACAATAATCACATAATCAATTAGATTATCATTAATTTAACATTATTAATTATTATTAGGTAACCAACTTTAAACGACACTAGTGTGTGTTTACGACACGTGTATGCAAGACTTAACGGGACTAACGGAGTTTGGTAACGGAAATTTACCGGATGTCACATTATCCCCATGTTGAAAGAATTTTCGTCCCGAAAATTGTGTTACATGGTGAGAGTGTTCCATCACTGGTCTACTGTATTGGCACACAGAAATCGAAATCGGGTGAGTTTTGGATGAGTTGTCACATCATCCCCATGTTGAAAGAAATTTCGTCCCGAAATTTAAATCAATACATTCGTCTGCTGGCATCGTCCTTTCGGATAGTTGAGGGTACTTAAGCTTCATTTGATCTTCTCGTTCCCATGTGAATTCCGGTCCACGTCGCGAATTCGAACGGATATCTTGCTTTGCTTAAGTGTTTTCACCTCATGGTCCATCACCTCGACTGGTTCTTCGATAAAACACAATTGTTCATCCACTTGAACTTCTTCTAGTGGTACGACCATTGTTTCATCAGTTATGCACTTCTTCAGGTTTGACACGTGAAATACATCATTGATTCCATTTAGCGAATCAGGTAGGGCTAGTCCATAGGCCACTGGACCTATTCTTTCAACTATTTCAAATGGTCCAACGTACCTCGGATTTAGTTTCCCTCGCTTACCAAACCGAAGTACGCCTTTCCATGGTGAGACTTTCAACAAAACCTTGTCACCAACCTAAAACTCTAAAGGTTTCCGTCTCTTGTCAGCATAACTCTTTAGTCTGTCTCGCGCTGCAGCCATACGGTTCTATATCTATACAATCTTCTCGGTTGTCTCATGAATTAACTCGGGACCTATTAGCTGACTATCACCAATTTCTGCCCAGCAAACTGGTCATCAACATTTTCTCCCATACAGCGCCTCGAAAGGTGTTTCCTATATGCTAGTATGATAACTGTTGTTATAAGAAAACTCCACCAATGGCAGGTGAATTTCCCAGTTGTTCCCGAAGTCAATCACACAAGCACGTAGCATATCCTCCAATGTCTGTATGGTACGCTCACTCTGGCCATCCGTCTGTGGGTGATATGCAGTACTCATATCCAATCGTGTACCCAAAGATTTCTGCAATGATTGCCAGAAATGTGACGTGAAACGAGCGTCGCGGTCGGAAATAATTGAGATCGGTACACCGTGTATCGAAACGATCTCTTTAAGGTACAGCCGGGTTAATTTCTCCATCTTGTTAGTTTCCTTAATTGCAAGGAAGTGAGCAAACTTTGTCAATAGATCCACAATACCCATATCGTGTCACAACCAGTACTAGTCCAGGGTAACTTAGTAATAAAATCCATGGAGATCTATTCCCATTTCCACATTGGTATCTCAGGTTATTCTAACAGTCTGGATGGTTTTTGATATTCCACTTTTACTTTCGAGCAGGTCAAACACTTGCTCACATACATAGCTACATCCGCTTTCATGTTAGGCCACCAGTAGTGCCCCTTTAGGTCATGATACATCTTGTCGGATCTAGGATGTATAGAATACTTAGATTTATGTGCCTCACTCATAACTAAATCTCTCAGATTTCCATAAACAGGCACCCAAAGTCTATCCATGAAATAGCGAATTCCATCCTCGTTTACCACCAGCTGTTTATCCATTCCCCTTAACAACTCAGAACCAAGATTTTCTGCTTTTAAAGCTTCTATCTGCGCCTCCTTAACTTGTTCGGGCAGTTGGGTACTCATAGTAAGCTATAAAGCTCGCACCCATCGGGGTTTAGCTGTTTCCTTCCTGCTTAGGGCATCGGCAACTACGTTCGCCTTTCCCGGATGATACTTATCATACTCATTTGGTAGTTCCACCCAACGTCGTTGCCTCATATTCAACTCTTTTTGTTCGAAGATATGTTGAAGACTCTTGTGATCGGTGTAGATAGTGCACTTGGTATCGTACAAGTAATGTCTCCAGATCTTTAAGACAAAAACCACTGCACCCAATTCTAAGTCATGGGTGGTATAGTTCTTCTCATGAACCTTTAGTTGTCTCGAGGGGTAGGCTATCACCTTTTCTCGTTGCATCAAGACACAACCCAATCCTTGAATGGATGCATCACAATACACCACAAAGTCATCGTTCCCTCTGGTAATGCTAATATCAGGGCAGTACAGAGCTTTTGTTTTAATAATTGAAAAGCTGATTCTTGGCTCTCACTCCATTTGTATGTCTTTCCTTTGTGGGTCAAGGCAGTGAGAGGTTGTGCGATCTTAGAAAATCCTTTTATGAATCGTCGGTAATATCCTGCTAATCCCAGAATTGTCTTATCTGCTCGGCGTTTTGGGTGTAGTCCAATTCTTTATCGCCTCAATTTTGGCAGGATCAACATGTATCCCTTTCTCATTAACAATATGACCTAGGAATTGCACTTCTCTTATCGAAAAGTCACACTTTGAGAATTTGGCATACAGCTGCTCATTTTTCAATAGTTCTAAGATCATTCGTAAGTGCTCTTTATGCTCCTCCTTGGTTCTAGAATATATCAGTATATCATCGATAAACACAATGACAAACTGATCAAGATAGGGTTTGCACATGCGGTTCATGAGGTCCATGAACACAGCAGGTGCGTTAGTCAACCCAAAAGGCATGACCAAGAACTCATAATGACCATAACGAGTACGAAACGCAGTCTTGGGAATGTCTTCTTCACGAACTCTAAGTTGATGATAACTAGATCTCAAGTCAATTTTCGAATAATAGCTTGATCCTTGAAGCTGATCGAACAAGTCGTCGATACGAGGTAAAGGGTATCGGTTCTTGACTGTTACTTTGTTTAACTCTCTATAACCGATGCACATCCGAATGTGCCATCCTTCTTTTTAACAAAAAGAACAGGAGCTCCCCAAGGTGATGTGCTAGGTCGAATAAAGCCCTTATCTAAAATCTCCAGAAGTTGTGATGACAACTCTTGTAGCTCGTTTGGTGCTAATCGATAAGGTGCCCTAGCAATCGGAGCTGCACTGGGAGTCAACTCAATCTGGAATTCCACTTGGCGGTGAGGTGGTAATCTAGGAAGATCCTCTGGAAACACCTCTGGAAAATCACGTACTATGGGAATATCCTCCATTCTCCTTTCTTCTGCCTGCTTATTGGTTACAAGTGCTAGAATAGCCACACAACCCTTTCGTAATAACTTTTGAGCTTTCATGTATGAGATGATGCCTATCACAGCACCACTCCTATCACCTCTGACGGTAAGGATTTTGTCATCAACAGGGATTCGTATGATCTTCTCATGACATATGACTTCCGCTTGCTTGCTAGAGAGCCAATCCATGCCTTTCACAACATCAAAACTCCCCAGCGTAACAGGCATAAGATCTATAGTGAAAGTATGACCAGCAAGTTCTATCTTACAGTCTTTAAGGATATGCGTTACATGGATCTGTTTACCGTCGGCTAATTCCATAGTGTATTTAGATTCTAAAGCAGAGGGTATATCACTTAAAAGACTACAGAACTTTAAGGACACGAAACTCCTATCGACTCCAGTATCAAATAGTACCGTAGCAAAACAACCATTAATAGAGAACCTACCAGTAACAGTTGTGGGATCATTTAGAGCCTCACTTGAGCCAATGACGAAGGCTCTCCCCTTGGCTCCATCTTTATTGACGCCATTACCAGTTCCATTACCACCGTTGTTGTTATTACCGTTGTTGTTGTTGTTGTTGTTGCCATTACCATTTCACCTTAGTTGTGGGCAGTTTCGCCTGTAATGTCCTTCTTTCCGACAATCAAAACAACCTTTGGGAGTTTCTTGAGGTTGTTGTGGCCTCCTTACCAGTTCACCATGACAATCCTTAGCAGCATTCCAATTTTTCCACAGCGTTGACACTTGAAGTTATCACACCTTCCCACATGATGGTAATTACACCGAGTGCACTTTGGATGTCTACCACCATAACCACTGGGTCCTTGATTATTTTCATCCGTTTGGTTGAAGTTACGGTTATTGTCGAACCTCCGTTGCTGCTGAACTGGCTGTTGTTGCTGTTGAGGTTGAGGTTGACCGCTAGAAGATGATGATGCTTTGGTGTTGTTGGCATTATCCCACTTTCTTTTGTTGTCGGGCACGCTTGCCACAGCGCCCCGCTTGGGTAGACGTCCTTGCTCCACAGCTTGATCATTAGCTTATGAGCTAGCTGGATGGCTTGCTGAATTGTGGTTGGGTTAGAAGCAGATACAATACTTCGGATTTCGGGTACCAATCCCCATATGTAATGGTCCACCCTCTTATGCACCTCATTCACCATTCCCGGGCACAAAGTTGCTAGTTCATGGGTTCTAGTGGTGTAGGCCTCGATTTCTAAGCCCTGCATCTTCAGTTGCCAGAACTCCATCTCTAGCTTCTGCACTTCATTGCGAGGACAGTACTCCTCAGTCATCATTGTTTTAAACTCATCCCATGGAAGCCCATTCGCCATCGCTTGTCCTAGCATCTAGACTTGTGTGTTCCACCAAGACAGAGCAGCACCCTCCAAAGTCCCGTGGCGTACTTCACTTGATCAGTAGGTGGACAGTTACATTTCGAGAAGACAGACTCGGTCTTCTCGAACCATCGTACAAGCCCTACAGCACCCTCTGTACCGCTGTAGGTGTGTGGTTTACAGTCCATAAAGGACTTGTAGGTGCACACCGGTGGTCCTGTTTTAACACAACACACATTCATCAGACATCCCATACAGTTATGAAGGATATCAGATTTATATTTCAAACATTGTTTACATGCTGGCTGACCCGCGTGGGCAGCAGCCACTGCCTCCTGAACATGCTCATTAATTAGAGCAGCTAATTCTGCAGGGGTCATGTTAATAGCACCACCGTCCTGTTCTCCAGTGCCACGTCCACGTCCGCGTCCACGACCACGTCCACGTCCACGCCCACGGGCGTCCATTCTTTTCACCTTACATTCACAAATACAATAATGTGTAACATCAAACACATTTATCACATTAAAGTACAGTAAGCAGTAAATAAAAGAAATAATGAATCATCACAACCACAACATTCATAACAAAAATAATAACCAAAGTAAATAAATTGTAAATGAGTCACAATGTATTTATCAATGTTATAATTTAAGTTTGTCGTTCATGTGGGGAAACAACCCTTCCCACATAGGTTTCAAAAAGAAAACACTACGTAGTCTAAGTCATATAAAGAAAATCAATCGATAACATCTGACCCATCACTGCCATCCTCCATCTCCACCGGTTCCTCCTCCTCGGGATCCTCATCCTCAGGGTCTGCTGCAGGAGCAGGGGCTATAGCAATCTGAAGTGCCGCTACTTGAGCTTCTAAAATAGCAATCCTATTATCGGCTACGGCGTCCCGCTGTTCACGAGCAGTCACGCGCCCTCGGAGTGCTATGAGACCATATTGCATATGGTGACACCCGTTTAGGGTCTTCCCGTGTTGTTCCTCGAGTTCATCCAGTTGATGTCTCAATTTGTACACCTCTTGCTATAGTGTACAGACATCACCCGTGAGCCGCCTGACTCGATGCTGGTCAGTGTCCAGTGCAGCCACCAGTGCAGCAATCAATTGCTCGTTGGATTGCATCGTCCATGGGAGTGAAGGCATTGGTTGGTCGGCATTGTTCCTAGTCCTGGGCCTCGGGACAGGTACGCGCTCCCTAAACATAATATGATCAACGAATCTAGGATAAAAACTCCAGTCTCGTGGATGGTCACGCTTCATCATTGCAAAAGGTTGATCCCAGTCAATCTCCTCTCGAGGATAAGCTAGTGGGGCCAATCGAATCCATTGTCAGGTACAAGTGCGGGAGGTGGGGATTCAGATCGTGAAGGTGATTCAGGTCGCTTACCCGGGGCTCTCGATGACGATGCCATGCTGCAGAGAGTGTGACGTGTATGCCAATGAGTATACAGTAGATGAGAATAAAGCACAGGTAACTAATTAACTATGTGCGGTTATAGTCTAGTGTGTATGCAACCTAGTTCCCCATAACCAATGGCTCTGATACCAATCTGTCACACCACCAATCTCCACGTGCAGAGTTTTACCACGAGGCGTGTGAACAAACCAGGATCACAGTCAATAGTTACTCAAAACGACTCTATATGCCCCAATTAAAAATAAAATCAACCAAATTATAAACTTGAAATAGTGCGGAAGCATTTTGTAAAACAATCCAAAGAAATAAAAGTGTATACTATGGCAAAACATGCGCCAACCCAAAAGAGTAAACATTAACCATTTAATGATAAAAATGTCTTGAAGACTGAGTCTTAGAATGCAAGTGAAACCATGTAATGCTCCTAATGGCAAGCAAGCTAATGACCTGAGAATAGCATACTAAAATGTCAACACAATGGTTGGTGAGTTCAAGAGTGATATTCAAACATAAATAGTTAATAAATAGAATAAAAGTAGTGCATTGTAACAGATAGCTAGTCCATTAACAATAATATAAACTCATAGTGATTTCGCAATGAAACTGACTGTGTTACGTTGTTGCCTCCTGTCACGACTTAACAGGTCGTGACAATGTTCAATAGGACAAAATGCAACCGAGTTGACCTCGAGTCACACGGTGGGGCTCGTCAGACCTAGTAGTACTACCCAAATTCCCCGCTTTCAATATAACAATTCGAAAGTGTGAGGACTTTTCCATGACATCAACACTATTAAATATACACAACTTCAATATATAAAGCGTTTGTGATTTACCAGTATCTTATCTCCCCCAAAAGAGATAAATAAAGAGTGGGGCATGAACTCACCTGATATGCGTGATAGACACTTAGAGTTTTCCTTGATAGACAGAATGGACAGACAACCTTTAGAGGTTACCTAGATCATATAAGTACATGAGTACGTGTAAATAGAGAACATGTGAAACCCTAAGTACACAACCAAGGACTTAAGATTTCAGAAAAACAGACAGTTTGACCCAGTTGACCCGTTTGACCCGTTGGTGATTTATGTGTTGTAAACCATTCAAGCAATCATACACATATATCATACATGGTTAACATTCAAATAGATTATACGTATACTATATTATCCAGGTGTATCACTTAGATCATCATACAACCAAGTATCATACAAGTCATGCGAATCTTGAACATTAACATGTCCACTAGTTATAACACAACTAACATGCCACACAAAGCTCAAATCACGCACCACATGCAATGTGAAGCCACTCACGACTTCACATCCTAAACCCTCCCAATCCTACTAAGTAGGGGCCTCAGATTCGCACGCGTGTATGATGATCATAATCATATTCATTAACCATGTTCACTGAATTCAACAAACATCACAACAATCAATTTCAGTCCCAAACATGATGTCCTAACTACTAATCAACATCAACATCATACATGATCATCAAAGTCCAAACATCACCCATGATATCCAAGCATCCTATACAACTAGTTTAACATGTTCGATCACATTAGAATTCATCCATGAACTTACTAACATGCTCCTAACATCCCAAACATGTTCAAACTATCATCCTTCAAACTTTGTGCAAATAAAGTTTCCCTTTTGGGAAAGTACATTCCAACATCTATTAAACACTCAATGTATTCATGAATTCATCACAATTATACCATTTCAAGCTCATAACAACATCTAGACATGATCAACAATGCCTAATCATCATAATCTAACAATCATCATGCGCAAAAGTTTCCATTTTTGGAAAGATATGAACAACAACATTCATTCTAAGGTTTCTAGCATTCAAATCAACAATCTAGCATCTAATTAACATCATGAACCCATCAACAACATCAACCTATCATTAGATCATCATTTCATGAAAATAAAGTTACTATTATTAGTAACCTATGAACACCAACTTTAATTATCAATTTCTTGCAAGACCAATGTATCCTAACATTCATACAACCTACTAATCATCATACATTCATCAACAATCATCAACTTCACATAATCATGCTAATTTCAAATTAGGGTTTGCATAAAATCAAAGTTCATAATCAATCCATTAAAAACATACAATTCATGCATAATCAACGTTAAAAACATGTATTCAATCCAACTAACATACTAACATCATCAAACAACATCAAATTCGACCCCATGAGCACCCATAAACGAATTAGGGTTTGGCCACCATGAAAAACCCACGAAAACTTGTAAAAATATAACCTTTAAACGTTTGTTAACTTGCAATTGATGATTCCCACGTGTTGTATGCCTTTTAATCGAACAAAATCGAGGCTTGGAGGCTTGTTCTAGGTTCAAATTGCAAGGGAGGGGGTTGAGAGTGATGGTTGCGGCCGATTTGGGGTGGGGGCTAGGGTTTGGGGTGTTTTGTTTAATTTTAATTTCCATATTTACCCTTTATGGCCTTGTAATTTGTATTTTATCAAACCCAGACTTTAAAATCTTTGTAAAGTGTTTTTAACTTAATAATATAAAGATATAATTAATGAAAATCATTATATATTTTATCTTTATAAAAACACAAGGCATACGAATAAATATGCACGTTTCCGTGTTACGCGATTAATTTTCTAATTAACATTTAAAACATGCAAACACACAAACATAACACAATAATCACATAATCAATTAGATTATCATTAATTTAACATCATTAATTATTATTAGATCACCAACGTTAAACGACAACTAGTGTGTGTTTACGACACGTGTATGCAAGACTTAACGGGACTAATAGAGTTTGGTAACGGAATTTACCGGATCTCACACACACGAAATCATGAATCATGAAATTGAATAAACTTAAGCATAACAAAGCATCATAGTTAATCTCGTTGAATTTAAACGCTTCCAAGAGTTCACGTGCAAACGTGAAATCGAATCCAAGTCTCCTCATGTCCTTGAAATTAGTTCCCCTGTGATTAAATTTCGGGACGAAATTTCTTAAAGTAGGAGAGACTGTAAGAATGTGATTAATAGAGTTTGGTAACGGAAATTTACCTTGATCCGGTTGTTTAGAGTGTGCTTTCGGGATTCAAAGAGCTGAAACGAAGTGGGTCTTGAACTGGAAGAGTGTTGCTCAAAGGCTGCTCAAGGTGAGTTTCTAGAACCCCTCTTTTACTGACTTTTAACTGATTTGGGGCTATTATGCATACGATGTAAGCATCTTTTAAATAAACCGTGGGTTTACAACTTTATGTTCGAATGTTGTATGCATGTATGCATGTTATAGTGTTAATTATGGGTTAGAGATGATATTTAGCATGCTTAGATGGCCTTAGTATGTTAGATCTGTGTTTGGGTATGCTCAGAATGATAATCGGGTGAAATTGGTAGCATAGAAAAGATTTCAGAATGTTTGATGAACATGAAGAGTGGTTCATGCGCCCAAACAGTTGTCCATGCGTCCAGTATGAGAGACCAGACGCCTAAGTGTTGGCCATGCGCCTAAATAGTGCCCATGCACCCAAGTGATGAAACGCCTAAGTGTGGACCATGCACCTAAACAGTGCCCATGCGTCCCAGTGAATGAAACGGCTATGTATTGGCCATGGGCCTAAACAGTGCCCATGCGCCCAAGTGCTTGTAACGGCTAAGTGTTGCTGATGCACCAGAATAGGGCAAAAACGCCCAAACAGTGCCCATGCGCCCAGACTGTTTTATGCTTAGAATTTTTATGCTCATGCGCCTGGAAGGACCCATGCTCCCACTTTTGGACTTGAGGTTTTATAAGTGGATTTTAAGGGGTAAAATGGGGAGATAAGCATGGTTATGATGTGATGGCTTATGTTTGATGTGTGTTATGCATGTATGATGTGCCTGTACTGGCGATGGTGTATGTTTATGTTTATGTATTTTCCTTATTATGTATGTATGTCTTCCCTTGGCTTTGCGTTGAACGTTAATGAGTGTAATGAAAGTATTATGTAACGTAAAGTGGAAGATAATGAAAAGAGGAACATAATGAGTGAATGCATGCATGAATAAATGAATGAATAAGAGAGGAAGTATAGAAAGGCTTGCAAGCGTATGTATGAGGTGAGCAACTCTGTGACGC
Organism: Flaveria trinervia; assembly: GCA_025506515.1. Taxonomy (NCBI): domain Eukaryota; kingdom Viridiplantae; phylum Streptophyta; class Magnoliopsida; order Asterales; family Asteraceae; genus Flaveria; species Flaveria trinervia. The sequence goes on from CM046444.1 coordinate 44,194,191, forward strand.
AACAGACTCGAAAGAGGTCCTTATCACGTATCCGGTACTGTGTCAGTCTTCGGACATGAGTCAGGGGTTTGTTTGGGGTTTGTTTGTCAGGCCCCGGCATAGTATCAGTCTTCGGACTTGAGTCGGGGATATTGCATGAGACAGGATACAAATTGCGTACTCCGGTACTGTGTCAGTCTTCGGACATGAGTTAGGGGTTTGTGAGCAGGCCCCGACACAGTATCAGTCTTCGGACATGAGTCGGGAGTATTGCATATGACAAAGGTGACGGATGATGAGATCCGTGTCGTGTATCTTGGTATTGTGTCAGTCTTCGGACATGAGTTGGGGGTTTGTTTGTCAGGCACCGGCACAGTATCAGTCTTCGGATATGAGTCGGGGATATTGCATGAGACGAGATAATAAGGTGAGCGACTTTGTATTGCATGGATCTTTGTCACGTATCACGGTGTTGTGTTAGTCTTCGGACATGAGTCGGGGGTTTGTGAGCAGGCCCCAGCACAACATCAGTCTTCGGACATGAGTCGGGGGTTTGTGAGCAGGCCCCAGCACAGCATCAGTCTTCGGACATGAGATATTGCAAGAGCCAAGATTCGAGTAATAAAGAGTAATGAATGAAAGATCAGGTATGAAAGAACGGACGTATGAATGAACGTAAATGAATTATCGTAATAATGTACCGAATAGGATCCTCGTCATTCGACCTCAGTAATCGTGGCTGCGTGCCACGAAGAGGGTAAAGTCTGACCGGATCTAGTAAGAGAAGTGAACGATAATGTAATACGTTGAATGAACAAAGCTAATGAACGTAATGATGAAGATAATAATGATATTATCTGTATGTACGTATGATGCATGATCACGAACGGTTGTAAAGTATAGTATGTTTTGAAATAAAGTAAAGAATGGTTTTAACAGAGAAAAGTATGTTTTATTATAAAAGTAGAACTCACTCAGCGTCGCTGACTTTTGTATGCATGATAGTTGGCAGGTATATGTTGTTTCTAAGTCAGTGAAAGTAGACAAAAGAAAGAGAGCTGAAGAGGAAGCAGAAAAAGAGAAGAAAGAAAAGGAAATGATCACCTATAAGAGGAAGAAAAGCTCTGAAAAGACTGAAGGTGAGAAAAAGTTAGAAGAATTGATCAAAGAAGCTGATAAGCAACATAGCAGATCTATGGATAAGATTATTGATCAACTCTTCGAACAAGGATTTGACACTGCCAAACTTGACTCTGAAATCAGAAGGTTAGAGATTCAAGAGATTGAACAAAGATGGGCAAGTTGGAGTGAGAAAGAAAAGGAAAGGCTGGAAGCTATGACAAGATTTATATCAAAACATCTGGGAAGATCAACCATTGAAGTAAAGTCATGGTCCAGAGATAGTATTTTGGAGATAACCACCAGAATCTGTTCTTCTGAAGTATTTAACAAAGGATTGATTATAGAAGCTCTTGATGAAGCTGGTGCTGGGAAAAGGACTGATATGGAAAAATTATCCAAAGCTTCACTCAAATCCAAGATGCTAGAGCAGCCTGCACAATCACCCAAACCAAAACAACCACCCTCACAACACTTAAAACCAACTCCTTTACCGAAGAAACCTACTCAACCCACTACCAATGATGCACCTAAGAGGAAGAGAAGGGTGTTGAGGATGGAAGAAGAAGAAGAAGATGATGAGGATGATAGTCTGCCAATCTCTGTTGTTCTTAAAATAAGATGCCTGAGCTCAGGAGTCAACCAACAACAATCACACATGACTTCCAAAGGCAAATGGTAAAAGTCAAACTTGAAGAAGAAGAATAGCACAAAAACATGATGAGTAGCTGTTAAGGATGATTGATAAAGAGTTTCCCAAGTCTTCATCCATACAAGCTATGAATAAACATGCTCAGAGGTTGTATGCTCTCAGATTTACATTCCAATATCAGAAAGAGAGAGTGAGAATTTGGCCTGTACAATGGCCAAGTAAAGAAGATTGTAGATGTTGTGATAATGCTAGCCATTGTAGTGTCACCCTGGGAAATCCTTGATGACTTCAAGAGAGCTTACAAGTCTAAGATGACTCCACAAACTTTACCAGAAAACAAAATGGTAAAGAAGGAGTTAATCTACAAGAAGCTTGAAGAAATAAGAAGAATAAGCTCCAGTTATTGCTTGAAGGCACTCATCCTGATGAGTTTGCATATAGAGAGATAACAACTGTGGAGCTGAAAAATGGAAAGCATATTAAGTACTTATCTGAGTACTATGGGCCTGAGTTCTTCTTTGAAAGTGGAGCTGAAGAACTCATAATGGAAGAACAAGTTGTTTTCCTTGAGGCCTATGTCAGAGAGTCTTACAAAATTATCATTGGGAAGTAGGTTTCATGGATGGGGTAACAGCTCTGTGTCCAATTCCCCAAGACAGAGTTCCCATTCATCCTTTGCCAATCAACCTTCTGAAATCTCTTCCCTGGCCTGAGCTTATATTGAAGATTTCTGAGCTGATCCAGATATTGTTTCTGCCAATAAGTGGGACCTCAATAATTTTAAAGGTTTTGGCTGCATTTGTTCAGGGGGAGTTTGTTGGACCAAAAGAACCAATGAGCCAGATCAGAAAAACCTTTAAGTTCCACAGACATCAAAACAACTGAAGTGATCTACAACAGCTGAAGACAAAGTCTGAAGATAACTGCTGAAGACAAAGTCTGAAGACAACAGCTGAAGACAAAGTCTGAAGAAAACAGCTGCAGACAAAGTCTGAAGACAACAGCTGAAGACAAAGTCTGAAGACAACTGCTGAAGACAGTCCGAAGATCAAGTTCTCAGAAGTTGTCACAACAGCTGAAGTAGTTCTCTTTAGTAGTTGTGATGGTTTACATTTCAGTAGTTTTGTAATCAGTAGTTTTATATTATGTAAAACATCTGAAGTTCTTACACTTCAGATGTTATAACTTCAGTAGTTGTAATGTTAGCTTATACTTAGCTTTTAGTGAAGGTGTCCTCAGTTGTTATGGACATCTTCAGTAGTTTAGTTTACTTTCAGTTGTTTGTATAAATCAGTTAGATGTCACTATCAAGTGACGTCAGCTGATTTCACATTCCTTATAAAAGGAATGTTGACCTAATTTCCCTGCACGGGAAGCTTGTGCATGAATGAAAACATTCTTTTTGCAGAAAACTCTCTCTCTATAACTTTTACTGTTTGATTGAATATTCATATTATTCTTGCTATAATTTTATCTAATTCGTGTGCTATTCCGCTGAAAATCCTAATCTAATTGATCAAACTAGATCTCGATCCCTTTCATGTTGTTGCTGAGGAGTTGCAGGCATGGATGCATAAGCTACTAGGAGCATTTTGAGGCTATCATCCGTATTTTGACATGTCTTGTATTTTGAGATGAAAACAGATGTTGTAATTGACATATTTTTAATTATAAATGAAAGTTTTAAATTCCGCTGCAAAACTAATGAACATTTTATAATGTTTTAAGCGCAATGAATGACCAACTGGGAGGTGCCCGGGTACGGGGCTTTACAAGTTAGTATCAGAGCCAAAGTTTAAGTGAATTGGGTAAATATTTTGGAAAACCTAATCTTAAACTGAGAATGGGATTAAAAGGAAAAGGGATGCTAGTCCTAGTAGCTACGTGCCTGCAAGTAAAGGTTTTTATGTAAACATTTTATGTAAGTTGATGTTAACCGGCATTATGTGCGCATGTTATGTGGCTTGTGTGCTATTGTGTAGATTTAGATACTGATGTAGTCGGGATAGGAAATGCTTGGGGTATGAAGAGTAAAGTAAGTGGCTAATCACAACTGGCCACTGTAATTAGGGACTTACTAGACTTGACATAAACTGAGTTATTACCTTGAATGACCGCATTAGTGTTTGAATCTTATAGTGTGTTAGAAGATGATTAGCAGCAGATCTTTGAAAGCTTCACGAGGTAGAGGTGGTGGTGGACGTGGTGCCAAACCACGTGTCACAAGAGGAAGGTCTAGGGTTGAAGGAATAGCCCATGAGGAACCCAAGACCCCTCATCAGGAGGGCGGTGATGAGAATGCTAATCATAGAGCCTCGATGATAGAGGCGGTCAGGGAGGAAGTGCATCAGGTTATGCAGACGATCCTACTGTCTGTGGTGACCGAAGTTATGAAGGCTGTTAGAGACGAGGAGAGACAGGAAGGGGGTAGACCCTTGAGCGAAAGGAGACGACCCGAGACTGAAACGGTTTTCTTCAATGACGAAGAGGACGAAGAGGAAGAGCCTGCGCTGGAGGCGACATGAGGCTATAATTATGGGGCGTTCCAATGGTGCAAGCCCTCTACCTTTGACGGTAATGGCACTGCTACTACTACTCACCGAGGGTGAGAGAGATGGAAGCGGATTGTGTTAGGATCTCAGCCTCTTGGTTTAATCGATTGAACAGATATAGCAGCGGAATAGCTCAGAATTAGACAAATTCAAGCAAGAACATTCGATATAAAGCGATAAAAGAATTTTGTTATAGAGAGAGAAATATCTGACAAAAGGAATATTGCATTAAGATTGTCGGCCTCAATGGCACGATTACAGGTGAGTCATCCTTCCTTATAAAGGAAAGAATGACGTAGGCTGATGTCACTTGAAGTGACATGTAACTGTTTTATAACTACTGATGTTTAACAACTACTGAAGATGTCAACAACTGACATCTTCTTACAAATGTTCCTAAGTGTTAAACATCTTATTTACAACTACTGAAAAACATAAAACTACTGATACTACAACAACTGAAGAACAACCTCTTCAGTTGTTTACAAGTACTGAAAAGGAAACAAAACTACAGAAAAGTAAACAAACTACTGAAAGGAAAAGAAAACTACTGATGAAGAAAAACCATCACAACAACTGAAGAAGCCCTCTTCAGCTGTTGTCATCAGCTGTTAGCATCAGCTGATGTCTTCAGTACTTGAACATCAGACTTTGTCTTTCAGCTGTTGATCTTCAGTCTTTGTCTTCAGTACTTGTTGAAGTCTTCAGACTTTAGATCTTCAGCTGTTGTCTCAGTCTTTGTCTTCAGTACTTCAGAATACTTCAGCAGTTGTATTCTTCAGACTTTGTAGAACAGCTGATCAGGTCTTCTTCAGCTGTTGTGATGTCCTGTGGGACTTAGAGGTTTCTCTGATCAGGCTCATTGGTTCTTTTGGTCCAACAAACTCCCCCTGAACCAATGCAGCCAAAACCTCTAAGTTATTGACAAGTCCCACCTATTTTGGCAGATAGATTGGTCTTTTTTATCCTCTGATCAGATGAGAAGTGACCCTTTTTCAGCACCGGCCTGGGAAGAAGTCTCTGATGATCTATTTTGCATGATATGGTTGGGAGCTCTGTATTGGGGACTTGGACACTGAGCTGTTACCCCAACCATGAGATCTACTTCCCGTGTATCAGCCTATAGATTCCCTGGTGTAAGCCCTTAGAAACATGATCTGCTCATCCATTGTCAGCACCTCGGGCACACCATCAAACAATCCTTCTCGGCCATACACTTCAGAGATGTACTTGGCCTGTTTTCCATTCTTGAGCTCAACCGTGGTTATTTGTCTGTAAGCAAACTCATCTGGATGAGTCCCTTCTAAGAGCAGGTTGAGCTCATCTTGTTTGAAGTTTTCAAGTCTTTGTAAACCAATCCCTTCTTTATGATTTTATTCTCCACATCTTTTGAGGTGGTTGTTTGGCTTCATAAGCTTTCTTGAACTCTTCTACAATTTCCCAGGGGGACACTACAAGAACCACAGTGATGTCTTCGTCGACAACCCTCTTCACTCGGCCCTTGTATTTTGAAGGAATTTCTTTCTTGACAATCCTGTGTGCCACCCTAGGATCAGGCCATATCCTTACTTTTTCCCTTTGGTATTGAAAGGTATTAGCAAGGGTGTACAATCTTAGACTTCTTTCTTCATGCTAATCATTGAAGAGGATGTGGCATATGCTTTGTCAATGCTTTTCACATTTCCTCATCATGTCTTTGCATCTGTTCCTCTTCAATCTTTATCATCACAGCATGCATTTGAGAAGCAGGAGTGATGGACATTGATTAGCCTTAGGCAAAGTGATAACTGTAGAGAGTGGCAGTCTGTCTTCATCCTCCTCTTCTTCTTCATCAGCCCTCAGTACCTTTCTTTTCTTTTGTCTAGGTACATCACTGGCAGTGGTTTTTGGGGGTAAAGGATTTGGTTTTGTGGGTTGGATGGTTGGTTTAGAGGGTAAAGGGGTTGTTTTAGTGGTTGTGGGTAGTGATTTTGAGGATAGAGGCTTTTCAGACTGTTTTAGCATTTTGGCTGTAAGGAAGGCTTTAGTAAATTTTGTCAGTTCTTTTCGGTTCCCAACCCCAGCTTCATTTATGCCTCAATCACTAAACCCTTGGAGTATGCTTCAGACGAACAAATCTTGGTGGTTATTGCCAAGATGTTGTCCCTGGTCCAGGCCCTTATTTCTATCAGAGATCTTCCCAAGTATTTGGCTACAAATCTAATCATTATCTCCAGCCTTTCTCTTTCTAAGGCATCATAACTAGCCCATCTTGAGTTGATCTCCTCTATCTCCAACCTTCTGATCTTGGAGTCTAGTTGTTGGATGTCAAAACTCTGCCTATATAACTGATCAATGATTTTATCCATTGAACGGTTATGGTTGGCATCAGCTTCTTTCACCATATCATTCAGCTCCTTCTCCTTCTCAGACTCTCCTTCTTTCCTCTTTTGATATGTGACATGAAAGTCTTTTTGACTTTCATTCACTTCAGCTCTCTTCTCACTCTCCTTCTCCTTCTCATGATCAAACTCAGTCTCCTCCACACTTATAACAGCCAACTCCTTCTCATTTACCTTCTCTGATTCTTTCTCCTTCTCCCCATCTGTCCTCTTCCTTTTTCCTTTAACTGACTGACTCTCCCCCTTTTTGGTTGCATTGGGTGCAAGGTTTGAGCAGTAGAAAGTGATTTGGTCACCAACTCCTCCACCAGGGTTGTATTATTGTAGGAAGCCTCTCATCAATGGCTTTGATCACTATATCTGTGATCATGGGAGTGATGAGAGGTAGGATTTTTGAAGGTTAGCAACTGATTGATCAGGATGGTTCTGTTCCTGAGAATCAGTGCCAAAAGCAGAGCTGGTGGCTTGGAAGTATGTATTGGCTCAGTGTTTAGGGGACCTTCAGAAGAGGTGTCATCTGTGGGTGTATTGTGGTGGCAGATGGACTTTCATCCTGAGACATCTTGGCCAGCAGCTCTTTGAGTCTGCTAACCTCATCCTCTAGGATGGTGTTTTGAGAACTACATCATAGAAGAAGCTCAGGTCATCATCAGTTGATACTGAATCACCTGACCTCCTGATAGAGTCAGGATTAACATGCCTTGAGTGTAGATCAATTATAGCATGTGCCCCTTGTTCTTGGTTCTGGGGACTTCCAGCCTCAGGACTATGTCCTTCATCAGCTGTTGCCGCTGGTGAGGTCTTAGAGATGTTACCAACTGCATCCTGGTCATTGCTGAGTCAGAGGCAGTGGCAGCCTCACCAGAAGGTCGCACCTCCTTGTCTACACCAGGAGATGGAACATGATAACCCCTGTGCTGTGGGTTGACAGAAGCATTGTGATCCTCCCCCTCAGGTGTTGAGGTTATCCCAGTAGTGATTGGTGTCTGGGTGGGGGGTGAGGAATGCAACTGCGTCAGCACTTTTGCAACAATTATTGTAGGGCTTTGAGGGGTGGTTGCATCAGGAGAGGGTGTGGAAGCAGTGTGCACCCGAGGCGAGTGGTGCTCTTTAATGGTAATCCCCTCAAGTGAGGAGGATCCCAGCAGTGTGGCTTCCCTTTGAGTGGTTGCATAAGGTTCCTTTTGAGAGGAAACCTGAGCGGCTTCGTTGGTGGAGTCATAGTCTCTACTGGGGGGTTATTTCCAGTAGAGATAACCTGCTTTGGTGCAGCAGGAGCATCCTTAGGGACTCAACTCCCCCTGAGTAGCCTTCTTAGGCTTCTTCTTTGTGGGTTTGGAGGGGACTTTGGATGTGGAATGGAGGCTGTGGGTTCCAGCTGCGTGGGTTTGCGCGCTTTGGCAGCCTGTTTAAGAGTTTGGTCAGTGTTGTGTCGGGAGTATACCTCCGGCAATACAGCCAAAGCGGGACTCCCAGACCAACTAGTCCCTCAGCATAAAGCTGATTCTCTATTATGGCCATTATAACCGAGGATATAGTATCCAACGGTTAGAAAGTGGTTTTGTGGCCATATCCTTGATTTCAAGAAAAATTATTTCAGAAAAGTTTAGTGGTTCTTGTTCAAGGATAGAGAACAGTACTTGTTGCCATCTGGAAGACAGTTGATCCCAAGAAGAAGTCTTCGAGGCCAGGCAAACATTGACCATATGAAATATCAATCGTTCAGCATCTGGAAAATTTTCTTCAGGATGGTCGAAGCACTAAGATCGCCTTGATATCCATGTTGTCCAAATGAAAGATCAATTTGGCGCTTAGGATATCCAATAGGGTAGGCAGCATCATCTAATAGTAATATCTGGTGGATGGTAGCAGTAGAGATGACCACCTTATGAGAGTTGATGGACGAATGGATAGATTCTCCATTAACAGTTGCATTCATCCAAAACTGATGTACCGAATCGGCATAAATGATTGGATTTAGGAGGAAGGCCGTTTTCAGTGGTGATTGGACCATAAGATCTACACATTATCAAATTTGGTCCAGAAGGGCGATTTAGTGAGGTATGCGACACAGTTGTGTCGAGGCTTGAGTTGCATGGTCGCCATTAATGAAGGTGAAAGATTTTCAGAGCTTTTGAAATTTTAGGTCGTGAAAGAATGAAAAACTCTGAAAGAGGGATCAGATATATATAGGGTACGGGTTATGAAACGACTGAAGGTTTTGGTGTTAGTCATCAGTATTTGAAACAATTGATGACGTGGTATTAACTTTCAGAGGTTTGAACCGACTGATGGTATTGTGTGGTCAGCAGGTATAAAACAACTGAAGACATGGTGTTTACAATCAGACGTCAAAACAACTGAAGTCTCTGATTTAGGCATCAGTAGTTTTAAAAAAAAACTACTAAAGACAAGTTGGACTTCAGATGTTGAAACAACCTGACTTGGTATTAGTCATCAGTAGTTGTGAAACTACTGAAGACCCTGGTGTGCCATCAGTTGTTGTAAACAACTGAAGACTTGGTGTTAGTCATCAGTAGTTGTGAAACTACTGAAGACATGGTATGCTTCAGTTGTTTATGAAGAAACAGCAGTTGTGAACTACTGAAGAGAGAGTACTCATCAGTAGTTGTCGTCAATTCATAGCCTTTCAGCTGTTTCATACTGTCCTCAACACTTACTCATCAGCCTTTTTGCTGTTTTAGTTGTTTCATAGGACATCAGTAATCTGTTTCTACTGATTTCAGTAGTTGTAAGTGCATCAGTAGTTGTAACTACATCAGTAGTTTAGAACAGATAAAGTACAGTACTTAAAGCATTTAGCCTTCAGTAGTTATAAAAACTACTGAGGGTAAAATAACTCATCAGTACTTATATGTGACATGGTTACCAATGATCATCAGTAATTACTGAGATCATCAGTAGTTGTCACTTATTCTAGCTGCAGCATACCAAGCCTTAACACCAGGTTGTGGAAAGTTGAACTATCCAAAGGTTAGTAAAATGTCTGCAAGCTCATCAGCACTAGGCACAAACATAGGATTAATTAGACCCTTTTCAAAACAATCTCTTATAAATGATGTCTAATTTCTATATGTTTGGTCCTAGAGTGCTGGACTGGATTTTTGACAATGCAAAGAGCTGAAGCACTATCCATTAATAATGGAGTCTTAGTCTCTGTAATGCCATAATCCAAAAGTTGATTCTGAAGCCAGAGTATTGGGATGTACAACTTGCAGCAGCAATGTACTCGGCTTCAGCAGTGGATGTAGCAACAGATGTTTGTTTCTTACTCTGCCAAGAAATCAAACAGTTGCCTAGGAATTGACATCCACCAGAAGTTGATTTCCTGGTCAACTTACACCCTGCATAGTCACTATCAGAGAAAGCAACTAATTTGCAAGAATGTCTAGTGGAATACCATAAGCCTAGAGATTGTGTACCTTGCAGATATCTAAAGATCCTCTTGACTGCAATCAGATGAGACTCCTTAGGTGCAGCCTGAAATCTAGCACAAACACATGTAGCAAACATAATATCTGGTCTAGAAGCTGTTAAATACATCAAGGAACCAATCATACATCTGTAAAGAGTTTCATCAACAGCTTTACCTTTCTGATCAACATCCAATGTGTGGTGTTGCACATGGGAGTAGAACAGGGTTTACAGTTTTGTAAATCAAACTTATTCAAAAGATCTTTTGTGTATTTAGACTGATGAATGAAAATTCCATCAGCTTTTTGTTTGATTTGCAAACCTAGAAAGAACTGTAATTCTCCCATTGCACTCATTTCAAACTTCTGTTGCATTAAGTTTTGGAATTCCTCACACAATGGGGATCAGAGGATGCAAATATAATATCATCAACATAAATTTGAACAAGTAGCTTATGCTGATCCACCTCTTAATAAATAAAGTTTTATCTATGGAGCCTCTAGTGAAATTATTCTGTAGAAGAAAGTTTGATAAGGTCTCATACCAGGCTCTAGGTGCTTGTTTCAACCCATAAAGAGCTTTATCAAGCTTATATACCCATTCTGGGGTTATTATCCTCAAAGCCTGGTGGTTGACACACATAAACTTCTTCTTTTATGTTACCATATAGAAAAGCACTTTTGACATCCATTTGAAAAACTTTAAGATTGTGGAGTGCAGCATAGGCTAAAAACAATCTAATTGCCTCCAGTCTGGCTACAGGGGCAAAGGTTTCATCATAATCAATACCTTCTTCTTGTGCAAACCCCTGCACAACCAGTCTGGCCTTGTTCTTAACAATTAGCCCATTTTCATCAGTTTTATTCCTAAACACCCATTTAGTGCCTATTGCACACTTACCTGGGGGTAGAGGAACAAGCTCCCACACTTGCTGTTTTTTGAACTGAAGAAGCTCAAGCTGCATGGCTTCAACCCATCCATTGTCTCTCAAAGCTACATGATAGTTCTTTGGCTCTAGCTGACTGATGAAGAGAGCATAGAAGCAGAAATTGGACAACTGGCTTCTGGTTGAAACACCAGCATTGATATCACCAAGGATTTGAGACATTGGGTGATTTTTCAGCTCTTGGTAAACAATCAAATCTGTGCAAGTGTTTGTAGGACCTTCAGCAGCAGCAGATGTTGATGCAGATTCTTGAAACCATGAAGATGGTGGCAACTCAAATGAAGTTGAGGATGCAGAAATCTCATCAGCATTTGTTGTGGATGTGGTTGCTGGAGCTACAGGAGCATCAGGTTTAGAGGACAGGCAGTTGGTCACTAAACCTGAAGAGGTGATTACTACTATCATCATCATCTTCAGCAGTAACACCAGGTGGTGAACTGTTGACAGGAGCAACAGCAGGAGATTGATAAGGAACATATTGCAGTATGTCCAAATCAAAGAGCTCCACAGGGCTTTGTGGAATCTTGTCCTTTGGAGATTCATTGAACTTGACATGTAGAGTCTCTTCAACCATCTTTGTTCTGCAGTTGAAGACTCTGTATGCCTTGCAAGTTGATGAATAACCAACAAAGTACCTGCATCCACCTTAGGATCAAATTTCTGGAGCTGATCCTTTGTGTTGAGAATGAAACAGGGACACCCAAATGCTCTAAAGAATGAAATGAGAGGGGCCAAATGATGTAGAACTTCATATGGAGTCTTCATCAACCTCTGATTTATTAGCACTCTATTCTGCACATAGCATGCTGTGTTGACAGCTTCAGCCCAAAAGGTCAATGGCAGTCCAGAATCAGCCAACATAGACCTTGCAGCTTCAATGAGGGTCCTGTTCTTTCTCTCCACAACTCCATTCTGTTCAGGAGTTCTTGGAATACTAAACTGCCTCTTTATTCCCTTGGAAAGGTAGAACTCATCAAGTGTATTGTTCCTGAATTCTGTTCCATTGTCACTTCTAATACACTTGACTGAGAGGGAATACTGCTTCTCAGCATACAACACAAAGTTTATGATCTTCTGTGCAGCTTCATCCTTTGAATGTAGAAAGAAAGTCCATACAAATCTGGAGTAATCATCCACAATTACCAGACAGTATTTTTCTTTGCCATGCTCATCACTCTCACAGGACCAAAGAGATCCATGTGAAGAAGTTGTAAGCAGGCAGTGGACTTTGGTTCTTCAATAGGTGGGAATGAAACCTTGTGCTGTTTTCCTTTCAAACAAGCAGTGCAGTTGTTTTCACACTTGAACTCCTTCATAGGCATTCCTCTTACTAAACTATGGTGTATCAGCTGATTCATGTTCTTGAAGTTAACATGTCCCAGCCTTCTATGCCATAGATTAGATTCTTGAGGAGAGGCCTTGGAAAATAGGCAAGGATGGCCTTTGAGATCTATTTTCTTGGAAAGATCTAAGGCATACACTCTTCCTGTCCTGTTGGCCTTCAGGAGAGTGTGAGCATCCAATACCTTGTCAATCAAACTCAGAACTTTGGATGACAGAATCCTGCAGTTCTGGCTTGTGAAAAGGGCAACATGGCCTTTGTCACACATTTGACTGACACTCAAGAGGTTATACTTGAGATTTTCCACATGGTTGACATCATCAAACCTTATTTCCCCATTGGAAACAAAGCCCTTCCCGATGATGTAACCTCTTGCATCATTGCCAAAGGAAACAAAACCTTCCTTCTGGAGAGTAGTCATTAAGAAGTGAGTTGTTCCCAGTCATATGCATAGATCCCCCACTGTCTACATACCAGATGCTACTTTGGCATGTTGAAGAAACCTGCATTAATAAACAATCAGTTAGTTTTGGAGACCCAAACCTTTTTGGTTTTGGGCCTGGTCTCATCAATAGATGGTAAACTAACAGGTTTATTGGGCACAATAGCTTGAGGTGAAGGAGATGGTGTAGAAGAGGAATCCTTTGGCTTGGATCTCCTTTTCTGGGGTTTCAACACAGGGCCATCAAGTTGGTTAACTCTTCCCAACAGATGTTGAACCATCATTACCAGCTGTGTCTGATTCTGGGAAGAGCTTTCAGCTCTTCAGACACATTGGTATTGGTGTTTGATGATGAGTTCTTGTGTTGCACCATCTCTTTTGAGCAACCTCAGCTGTTGCCTGTTGCACTCCTTCCCTTTTAGATTTTTTTGGACATAGGAGTAACAGGATTTGATGCTGCTGGTACAAACTTGGACTCAAACTCAGTTTTCATTTTAGCCAAGTTTTCTTTAATTTCTCCTTTTGTTTGAGTTTGGATCCCTTTTTGTACCAACAATCATCTGTGAGATGATTGAATAGACCACATATTTCACATGGTTTCTTCTTCATCTTCTGTTGATCATCAACTGAAGAAGATGAAACTACTGAAGACTTGCTCTTCAGCAGTTTAGAAGCACTTTTTGCCTTCTTGTCAACTCCCTTAGTAGGCTTCAAATCCTTCCTACTGACAGTTTTCTTCTCTTTAGTGCTGTCAGTTATTGGGATTTGAACTCCAGATGTTATCCCCTGCTCTCCAGTACCCTCAGTACTTCTAGGGATAACACTTGGGTTGATCAACTCATTGATCATGTGAGTGTCAGCAGTTGAACCATCAATATCAGCTGATAGGTTCACAGAGGGATTACTACTGACTTCAACTACTGATGGTGCTTTATCAAGTAGTGAATCACATGATGAGGTGGATTGGTCATTACTTTCTCCATCAGATTCTACTCCTGCTCTTGAAGCAAAATCTGTAGGAGGGCAGTGTGATTATAACCAATCCAAACTTCACATTGGAAGCTGTTTGCTTACTAAGAAGCATTTCAAAGCCCTTGCAAGATTGTACCCATCGATCACACTCTACTTGGGTGACAGCAAGAGTATCTTTGAGGTCTTTGTACTTCTCTAAGAGTACATCCTCCCTAGCCTTATCATCAGAGATTGGCATTTTAATTTATAAATCTCATCAGTTTTCTCTTCAGCACAGACTCAAACTCAGCTTTATTTTTGGAAATTATTTGTTCTAGCTCTACATTTTTATTGATTAAAGCCACATTTGCTTCTCTAATAGAGGCAAATGCTGCTATGCAAGTTTCAAAACATAATTTGGCCTTAGCCTCAGAGGATACCTGTGATACCTGTGTTGAAGAGGTACTTGAGGATGATCCATCAGAGGATTCCAAAGTCATGAGAGCTAGATTTCCAAAAGGATGCTCACCACCATGTTGACCAGCACCTGAGAACAGTTGTTCATTACCAGACACATCATCTGGTAAGCTGCTCCAGTCAACAACTCCTGGTGTGAAGAAGCTGTGTTGTTGTTGTTGATTTGGTTGATGAGATTGGGATGGTTGAGGCTCAGGGAGTGCATGTGGTTGCTGAGCAGTGGGTGCTTGAACCTGGCCTGGTTGTGGCATGTAATAGCAGGGGTATGGATATGGCATTGGCCCCTGTGGAACAAAAATGCAGGAGATTGTGGTGATGATGATAACCAGAATTGACAGGTTGTTGCCCTCTGTTTTGTTGACTATTGCCAGGGAAAGTCACAAAAGGTGCAGGAGAGTTAGATCCAGATGATCTACATTCTCTTGCAAAGTGTCCAAGCCTGTGGCATTTATGGCACTTCAACTTACTCTTGTCAAAACCAACTTTGGTTTTGCCAGAGAGTCCTGGGAATTTCCTTCCAGTTCTTTTGTAGAACTTCTGAGATCTGATATTTATCAAGGCCATTTGGCTCAAAATATCCATCTCTTCTAAGTCATCATCAGCAATCCCCTTGAGATCATCCATGATGAAACATAGATTGTCACTATTACTACCAGCAGAATAACTATCAACACTCACAAAGGCAGGCTCAGAAGTGTTTGTAGAGAAATCAATATGCTCATCATACTGGCTTTCAGATGACGCATATTCTGACTCTTGATGTCCAATCAGGGCAGTGTTCCCTGGACAAAATCCTCAGTAAGCTTGCCAGATGAAGCCAATTTCCTTTCTGCTCTATCTCTCTCTCGAATGTAAGCAGTTTCCCATGAAGTTGGGTGAGAGATAGGCGATCAACATCAGCATTTGAGCGTAGAACAATGGTATATGTGTTCCATCTCTCAGGCAGTGATCTTAGGAATCTATGGTTCATCTGACTCCTGGTATATTCATGTTTAACCATTTTCAATTCAGAGATTAAACATGAAAACCGCTCAAATTGTTGAGTCAAGTCTCACCCTTTCTATGAGAGAAAGTCTCATATTGTTGGGCGAGGATTTCCCTGTTGTTTGCTAAAACCTCATCAGTACCACCAAATTGTTCTTTGATGGCTTTCTAGAGGTCATGAGCAGACTCACAATGCAGAAGCCCAGAGTAAATCTCATTAGGAATAGCCATAGCCAAAATTCCATGGGCTTTTGCATCGATTTCAAACAACTTCTTGTCCTCATCGGAGTATTGCTCCTTCTTCTTTGGAACCAACTGGTTTGTTTCCGGATCATTCACCATTGGCTTATGTGGTCCATGTACCACAGATGTCCAACAACCTGAGTTATTGATAGACAGGTGATGGAACAATCTTCTCTGCCAAATGTTATACTCATTCCTCACCAGGATCGGAGGCTTGGTAGAGGATCCAGTATTGAAAGGATCATTCGAAGAAGTAGTCATTGTTGAAATTCAGACAGATTCAAGTAAAATCACAATAAATTTAGCTCAGAACCACACAGAACCTCAAATAAAACGGCCAGAAGCGATACACTCTCAATCTCTATAACAGATCCTTGCGAATTTGCTAATTCGATCAAACTTAGAGCGATTGAACAGTTTCAATGATCAATTGTTAGATCGATCAATGATTAACCTGCTCTCATACCATTTGTTAGGATCTCAGCCTCTTGGTTTAATCGATTGAACAGATATAGCAGCGGAATAGCTCAGAATTAGACAAATTCAAGCAAGAACATTCGATATAAAGCGATAAAAGAATTTTGTTATAGAGAGAGAAAATCTGACAAAAGGAATATTGCATTAAGATTCGGCCTCAATGGCACGATTACAGGTGAGTCATCCTTCCTTATAAAGGAAAGAATGACGTAGGCTGATGTCACTTGAAAGTGACATGTAACCGTTTTATAACTACTGATGTTTAACAACTACTGAAGATGTCAACAACTGACATCTTCTTACAAATGTTCCTAAGTGTTAAACATCTTATTTACAACTACTGAAAAACATAAAACTACTGATACTACAAAACTGAAGAACAACCTCTTCAGTGTTTACAAGTACTGAAAAGGAAACAAAACTACAGAAAAGTAAAACAACTACTGAAAGGAAAAGAAAACTACTGATGAAGAAAAACCATCACAACAACTGAAGAAGCCTCTTCAGCTGTTGTCATCAACTGTTAGCATCAGCTGATGTCTTCAGTACTTGAACATCAGACTTTGTCTTTCAGCTGTTGATCTTCAGTCTTTGTCTTCAGTACTTGTTGAAGTCTTCAGACTTTAGATCTTCAGCTGTTGTCTCAGTCTTGGTCTTCAGTACTTCAGAAATACTTCAGCAGTTGTATTCTTCAGACTTTGTAGAACAGCTGATCAGGTCTTCTTCAGCTGTTGTGATGTCCTGTGGGACTTAGAGGTTTCTCTGATCAGGCTCATTGGTTCTTTTGGTCCAACATATTGAATATCAGCGAGTGCCGGGAGGATCAAAGGTAAAGTTTGTTACCCATTCTTTTGTGGATTCAGCCTTGTGTTGGTGGGACAATAGCATCCAGTTGAGGGAGCAGGGCTATCTGGAGGATGCGATGGTCAGAGTTGAAAAGGCTGGTGATTGAGGAATTTTGTCCTCACCGTGAGATGGATAAAGTTGAAAGAGAGTTCTTGCAGCTAGAGGCGGGAACGATGACACATCAGCAATATACCTCTAAATTCAATGAGATGGCACGTCTGGTGCCGGATCAGGGGACACCTCTTTCGCGAAAGATCAAGAGTATATTTAAGGCTTGCCGGCGGACATCCGTAGGCACATGATCGCAGCCCGACCGAGTACGTTTAGGTCGGTAGTTGACCTGGCGGGAAGATTGTACGATGAGCGGGGGCGATGGTGATGACAAACGAAGGAGAGGAGCGAGCCTATGTTAAGAAGGGGAAAGGAAGGCGAAACAATGATGGTGGATTTGGGTATGGAGGTACGGCATCGAGGGACAATAATCGGGAGAGAATGGAAAGTAAGGAGAGATTTGCAACAAGTGTGGCAGAGGCCATGACGGGGAGTGCAAGTGGGGAATGAACGTTTGTTTTCAATGTGGAAAGGAGGGCCACAGAGCGAGGGATTGTCAAATGGCTAAATGCTACGACTGTGGCAAGACAGGACACATGAGTAGAGACTACAAGAAGTCAAGTGTAGGAAGCTCTGGTACGAGGAAGGAGAACAGAGGGTGAAGGCTAGAGCCTTCGCTATGACCGGGAGGAGGTTAGGTCAGACTCCGAGGTAACGTCAGGTACATTCTTGCAAGTTTAGATTATCGCATCTATGCTTTAATTGTGACGCTAGTAGTAGTTTTGTTGCCGCTATTTTCTGTGATGTTGCACGTTAGGGGTAGGAAGATCGATGAGCCTTCAATGTAAGAATTGCTATACTAAGTCTACCATGTTACCTAATGCCCTAGAGGATTACGCGATAGAATTGAGAGAGAGCGCTTGTTCCTGCTAGGCTGTTCAAGACAGACATAGGTAGGTAGACATGCATCACCGGGTGAGTTGATCAGTAGTCTATGACTTACACCCCAAGTGTTGCAAAAAGATGGATTGCTCAACCGTGCACAACCAGAGTTCGGTGACGACCTACGACAATGAAGTATGAGGAAGGCTTAAACCAGGAAAGCAGATTGCTTCGTTTGGAGTCGAGTAAAGCTAATACTTAAGTGGAGAGGGTCATTCCCAATTGTTGCTTAGGTAGGAGAAGTGGCACATCAACTGGAGCTACCTGATGAGTTAAGTGGAATTCATCTGATGTTCCATGCATCTCGTCTAAGAAAGAGCTCAACCAATGAGGATATGATCATGCTACTAGAGAACACTGAGATGGACAGAGTATCCAACCACGAGGAGCAACTGGTGACCATTACTAATGAGAAGGAGAGAATAGACTAAGGAGGATAATGGTTTCACTTGTGCGGGTGCAGTGAAGTCTGAAGGGATCTGAGTTAAATGCAAGATCAAAGAAGAGGTGAGACAGTGTTACGGTAACTGTTCGAGAAGCGATAGGTTCAGGGACGAAACCTCTTTAAGGGGGGTAGACTTGTAACCCTGAAATTTCTATTTAAACGAAAGGAAAAGAAAAGTAAGTGGAAGGAATGGAAATTATGCTCAAATGAAGGGGAAAAAGTGTACAAAGAACAAATCTTATTATTTTAAGATATTTAAGGGCATGGTCGCCCATATCGGGCAGAAAGCTGCTTTGATCTCGGTGGAAGAAGAAGAGAGAGAGATCCCAGTTCTAGAGAGAGAAAGAGGAACAAAAAGCTAAAAAAGGTAAGTCTTCTCTTGTTTGAGCTCGGTTTCAGTTGAGTACTGAGTTCTTGACCAAAGTTCCGGTTGTTTAGAGTTTGCTTTCGGGATTCAAAGAGCTAAAACGAAGTGGGTCTTGAACTGGAAGAGCGTTGCTCAAAGGCTGCTCAAGGTGAGTTTCTAGAACCCCTCTTTTATTGATTTTCAACTGATTTGGGGCTATTATGCATACGATGTAAGCATCTTTTTAAAGAAACTGTGGGTTTACAGCTTTATGTTCGAATGTTGTATGTATGTATGCATGTTATAGTGTTAATTATGGGTTAGAGATGATGTTTAGCATGCTTAGATGGCCTTAGTATGTTAGATCTATGTTTGGGTATGCTCAGAATGATAATCGGGTGAAATTGGTAGCATAGAAAAGATTTCAGAATGTTTGATGAACATGAAGAGTGGTTCATGCGCCCAAACAGTTGTCCATGCGTCCAGTATGAGAGACTAGACACCTAAGTGTTGGCCATGCGCCTAAAAGTGCCCATGCGCCTAAAAGTGCCCATGCGCCCAAGTGATGAAACACCTAAGTGTGGACCATGCGCCTAAACAGTGCCCATGCGTCCTAGTGAATGAAACGGAAAAGTGTTGGCCATGCGCCTAAACAGTGCCCATGCGCCCAAGTGCTTGAAACGGCTAAGTGTTGGTGATGCGCCTGAACAGGGTAAAAATGCCCAAACAGTGCCCATGCGCCCAGACTGTTTTATACTTAGAATTTTTATGCTCATGCGCCTAGAAGGACCCATGCGCCCACTTTGGACTTGAGGTTTTCTAAGTGGATTTTAAGGGGTAAAATAGGTAGATAAGCATGGTTATGATGTGATTGCTTATGTTTGATGTGTGTTATGCATGTATGATGTGCGTGTATTAGTGATGGTGTATGTTTATGTTTATGTATGTTCCTTATTATGTATGTATGTCTTCCCTTGGCTTTGCGTCGAACTTATGAATATAATGAAAGTATTATGTAACGTAAAGTGGAAGATAATGAATAGAGTAACGTAATGAGTGAATGCATGCACGAATAAATGAATGAATAAAAGAGGAAATATAGAAAGGCTTGCAAGCATATGTGTGAGGTGAGCGACTCTGTGTCGCAACAGACTCGAAAGAGGTCCTTGTCGCGTATCCCGGTACTGTGTCAGTCTTCGGACATGAGTTGGGGGTTTGTTTGTCAGGCCCCGGCACTGTATCAGTCTTCAGACATGAGTCGGGGATATTGCGTGAGACAGGATACAGATTGCGTACTCCGGTACTGTGTCAGTCTTCGGACATGAGTCGGGGGTTTGTGAGCAGGCCCCGGCACAGTATCAGTCTTCGGACATGAGTCGGGAGTATTGCATATGACAAAGGTGACGGATGATGAGATCCGTGTCGCGTATCCCGGTACTGTGTCAGTCTTCGGACATGAGTCGGGGGTTTGTTTGTCAGGCCCCGGCACAGTATCAGTCTTCGGACATGAGTCGGGGATATTGCATGAGACGAGATAATGAGGTGAGGGAGTTTGTGTTCCAATAGACTCAGATGGAGTTCAATACCTGTGATTGACTCATATGGGATCTTTGTCGTGTATCACGGTGTTGTGTCAGTCTCGGACATGAGTCGGGGGTTTGTGAGCAGGCCCAGCACAGCATCAGTCTTCGGACATGAGATATTGAAAGAGACAAGATTGGAATAATAAAAAGTAATGAACGAAAGATCAGTATGAAAGAAAAAACGTATGAATGAACGTAAATGAATTATCGTATAATGTACTGAACAGGATCCTCGTCATTTGACCTCAATAATCATGGCTGAGTGCCACGAAGAGGCTAAAGTCTGACCGGATCTAGTAAGAGAAGTGAACGATAATGTAATACGTTGAATGAACAAAGCTAATGAACGTAATGATGAAGATAATAATGATATTATCTGTATGTACGTATGATGCATGATCACGAACGTTGTAAAGTATAGTATGTTTTGAAATAAAGTAAAGAACGGTTTTAACAGAGAAAAGTATGTTTTATTATAAAACTAGAACTCACTCAGCGTTGCTGACTTTTGTATGCATGATAGTTGGCAGGTATATGTTGATGCTGAGGAGTTGCAGGCATGGATGCATAAGCTACTGGGAGCATTTTGAGGCTGGCATCCATATTTTGACATGTATTGTATTTTGAGATGAAAACAGATGTTGTAGTTGACATGTTTTTAATTATAAATGAAAGTTTTAAATTCCGCTGCAAAATTAATGAACATTTTATAATCTTTTAAGCGCAATGAATGACCAACTGGGAGGTGCCCGGGTACGGGGCTTTACATTTAACTAGTTCTAAGCTAGTACCAATCTTAATTTCACCTGAAAACACCCAAACATCGAATTCAATCCCCCTCTCATCGCAAGTCTGAAACTTGATCGAGATCCTCTCTCTGAACAATTTGACTTCAAATTGGTAAGGGGCTTTCGGTCGGAATAACACCCCGAATCTGTACACGAATTTAATTTGATTATCTTCATTGTTTGCGTCTCAAATCATACTCATGACAGCCGCGACCATCTTCCATATAGTTCAATGTCAATACGAACTTGATCAAGTAAGTTAATCATATAATTTTACTCGGTTTTACATGGGGAAACAAAGCCCCATGTTTAATTCATTAATCTGCATCATTTAGGTGCTCAATTTGATCAAAATTGAATTAGGGTTCATGAAGATTTGGGGAAAATAAGCAATTAACGTTTAAAACATTTTAAAGAGGAACTTGACCACACTTGGGCTTTTTCCCGGTTGGTAATCAGCAGTCTTCTTAGGCATGAGGTCCCAGGTTCGAACCGGGCCTCTGCCAAACTTTTTATTTAATTGTTTTTGTTATATTTCTAATTCAAAAAAAATTAATATTATATTAATAATTAAAAAAAAATTAATTTGTTAACTAAAATATTTCAGAATTTATTAAATTAATTTAAAGGTTTAAAAAAAAACTTATAATTTTAAATTTAGTTACTTATTTAAGGATAACAAGGATTATAAAAACATTATTAATTATTTAATGTAATTTGAATGTTATAAATCTATTATGGTTCAAATATAGATTATTTTAAACATTATAAATTTACATGTTTTAAATAAATAATTATTGAAATAGTTATTTTAATAGTTAATTAAATAATTAATTATTCATTTATACATTAAACATGTTATATATAATTAGTCAATAATGTTATTCCTTAAAATTTTATTCGAGTTTTTGAAACTTATAAAACAATATAATGGGCTATTATACTTTATTCCTATTTTTTTAAGACTTTGTATTATAAGATTTTCTTTATTAAATCATTTAAAAGTAGACACTTTATAAAATGATTTTAAATAAGTTTAAAGTCATTTAAATAAGTATTCAATAATCACCCTTATCAAGTTTAAATAATTAGTTATTAAATTAATTATTTTGTATCACATATTAAACTTAATTTACATTAAATCAATAAATTAAATTGTTGAATCATTTTTTTTACTATTCTTAAACTTAATTGATTTATTTTATCTTTATTAAACCAAAAACGATTCATTATTATTATTATTATTAATTAAACCCCCAAATTCCAATTGAAACCCTAGTTCACGTTTACTCGTTAATCTTATTATTGAACTTAATCTTGGAATCTATACGTTTAGGCAACTTGTAAAAGAAATCGTTGGAGCCTGGTTTAATCTTTTATCATCATTCTTATACTTATTTTCATGTGAGTTTTCCTTGCATTTTTTTTACATTTTTCACACTATTTGGGGTGAAACATGATACTTATACATCATACACTTATAAACGTTTGAGACTTGTAAAGCACTTGCAATTCATCTTTATATTTTGTCATGGTTATTTGTGTGTTGTAAGTGATTATATGAGATACATAGTTTGTTTACAATCATTAACTATTTCTAGCCTAGCGACGTCTTAGATCTTTGGGCATGACAAGCCTATTTGGTGCTAAAGTCGATGTATTGCCGACTCCTGATGACGTATGCTTGTTCATCATGGGAACCAAATACACTTAGCTAATCTTATATACTTGAAATCAAGTCGAGGTTTGGTTATAACGATATGTGTTCTATAACCTTACTAACTTATAACCTATGACGTGAATTGCTACTTGTAACCTTGTTATATTATGTATGAAAACCTTGGAAACTCACCAGCTATTTTTAGTTGACCTTTTATTTTTATCATGTTTCAGGTTTACTTCTTGTGGATTTCTCTTCATGCTCATATAGGACTTGGACCTAGTTTAAATTGAATGTCTTATGTTTTTGGATGTATTTTGATTGTTTTGTAATTACTTATTGTCTTGTAATGTTTAATGAATAATGACATTTAATATTATTTCAACTAAATTAGTTCCTTGTGCTATGAGCAATCGTCTCCCATACGTCCGCCCTGATGATTCCGCCGTCGGTTGGGGTGTGACATTTCTAAAATGGCCTCTCCCAAAATTTCTTGCAATTTGATTTCAACGTGATGTTTGCTATCAAATAAACTTAGAAAACAGAATCCCTATACTTTGTAAACTAGATAACATTATCTAGTTAATTATGTTTTCCATAGGTTATATCAACCTCCTTAAACTGAATGGGTATCCCTTTCAACTTTTTTTGTACATAATTGACCTATTTAGAGCATCATAATTGATAAAAACTAGGCTAGAATGCTTTAGACTATAGTACTCTAGCATGTGAATAGAAGATGCATCATTCTGATCATTCACAACTTTAAGGAATAACACACTATCCCTTCTCCATATCCATATCTTACTTTTAAACAAATCATGAGACTTATTCTTATTTTTTGGTTTAGAAACATAACCATTTTTCTTTAATCCTTTCATCCACAGACAAGTTACCACACATAACGCTAGATCTGGTAGTTGCCTCAACACCAACTCATTAGCAACCAGTCAGTAGCAATGTTGGACCTTGGCATTAACATAATAGGTTGGTAGCAACTCAAAGCCAAGATAGGTACCAATCTAGCATACACACACTTAACTAGTTGGCATTGAGTTAAGACCAAGATCTTGGTACCATCTGTCAAAACTACTCAACCGACGTTCAAGCACAATGGTACGAGTGTTCGAAGTGCAAAACATACTATCTTCCCTTTGACTTATAAAGACTTAATAAAAAGTCTTAATTCAATTCACTTTGGTGAACACATTATCATTAACAAGATGAATGAAACTCGTCTACAATCAGTATTACATTAAAACAAAGTTAGACACGTTAAAAGTGCAATTCATAAAGTTTGTCTGGAGTTATTGACACATGTGTCTTGTTGTTCCCTTTAAGCTATGTATAACTAGGATAATTTCCCAAATGAAGGGAAATGCTCCACATAGCTCAAACAACATTAAGATGGTAGACACATCTATATTTAGATCTTTCAAATTGAATCTAGTTAAATTCATTAAAGATAACATATATTGCTTTCATATGTGGATTTAGCCACACTTGTGAATTTTTATGTTAAATTCAAATGAAGTTTATTGGTATATCTCATACATGATATGGTATGACATTTGATGTTTCATCTTTGACACTTAAAACAATTCAACAACTCTCAAGTTGTTTTCTTGCAAATTGTAAGGCCCAATTCCCGGGACACTTACAGTTGGATCCTCATCGCACATAAAACATATAATTACATTTGCCTTACGAAAATATTGCAACAGAAAGATTAAAAAATAACTTTTCATATCATTACAAATGCTTTTGCAAGTTAATACAAGCGTTCATTTCAAAACATCATTCGTTTGCATTACAATGCAAAAACATTAACAAATGAATCCTATCCAAAAAGATGAGTAGCCGCCTCGTGCCATCCTCAGCAACGTTTACCTGCCAACTGAAAAAGTAAAAAAGTCAGCGTCACTGAGTGACTTCTAGTTTTATAATAAAACATATATTTCAATCATTAAAACCGTTCTTTACTTTCTTTCGGAATCAAACTATACTTTTCATTCGTTCGTGATCATACATCATACGTACATACAGATTATATCATTATTATCTTCCATTACATTCGTTAACTTCGTCCATTTTATACGTTCGTCCTTTCGAGTCTGTTGCGACAACAGGGTCGCTCACCTCATTAACAATCACAACTATTTGCACGCTATCCGAGTCTATTGCAACCATAAGGTTGCTCACCCCAATTGCCACTTTAAATGATAGCACGCTATCCGAGTCTGTTGCACCCATAGGGTCGCTCACCTCATGGCAACTTCATGATAGCTCGTTATCCGAGTCTGTTGCACCCATAGGGTTGCTCACCCCAATTGCCACTTTCCATGATAGCACGCTATCCGAGTCTGTTGCAACCATAGGGTTGCTCACCTCATGGCAACTTCACGATAGCACGCTGTTCGAGTCTGTTGCAACAACTGGGTTTCTCACCTCAAATGTGCGCTTGCAAGCCTTTCCTTCGTTCATTCATCATTCAATAATGCATGCATTCTTACTTCGTGTTCCTCTTTCATTATCTTTCACTTTACGTTACATAATACTTTATTCATTCATTCATTAACATAACACGTAAAGCCATGGGAAAGATAAACATTCATCATCATAAGGAACATATCAAACAATCATACATAACCACCAATCATACATCACATCATCACAACATAAATGACTTCAAAAGTCAACTTACATATCCCCCAGGAACCTCCCAAGTTAAAGTCTACATTACACTTTTTCCCCAAAAATCAAAATATATTCTAAGTCCTTAGGCGCATGGGCACTATGCAGGTGCATGGGCACTATGCAGGCGCATGGGGAACACTTAGGCGCATGGGCAACTTTCAGGCGCATGGGCACTATACATGCGCATGAGTGCCTAGGCGCATGGGAATCCTGGACGTCTGGACACTTAGTCAATTCCAGCCCAATTTTAGGTGCATGGGTACTATTCAGGCGGATGAACTTAGGCGTATGGACTAATCGGTCACATGGACACTTAGGTGCATGGGCCACTTGGGCGCATGGGCACTATTGGGATGCATGGCCCTACACTTAGTCACCCGACTGATATTTCTAAGCGCATGGACCACTGTTCAGGCGAATGGGCTATACTTAGACGGACTGGGTTTGGGTAAGAGTGATATTCTTACTGAGAATCGAATATGATATTCAAGTCAATGATTGAGTTGCAGAAACAAACAATCAAAGAACATTCAAAGCAAGAAAATTACTCATGAATGTTGTTTGTATTGATATATGAAAGTTGATAAGTTATAGAGAATAATTACAACAAAAATTCTCTCTCTATCAGCCGTCACCTCAGTATGAGGATAACTATTCTATTTATAGGCAGACAAGATGCCTTTACAAAATGACTAATCTACCCTGATTATTACATCAGAAACTAGTCTAAGTCTTGATCCGCATCTCTGCTTGTTCATCCGTATTGACAAATGCGGATGAGATAATCTTGATCAGCATTTCCACTTGATCATCTGCATTAGTAAGTTGGTCATTCGCATTGGTTAATGCGGATGAACAAATACTTGTGCGCATTTGGTCGGTCATCCGCATTTGTCAATGCGGATGAGCAAAGTCTTGTCCCTATCTTCTTTTGTTCTTCCGCATTGACTTGTTCTTCAACATTAGTATTATGTCTTCCGCATTAGTCAATGCGAAAGAGTAAACACTTGTCCGCATCAGAGTTATTTCTTTCGTATTAACTAATGCGGAAGATAACACTTGTTATTTTCCTTGCAGATCTTCATCCGCATTGGTTCTTGGACTTGTGGGATTTCAGCTGAACAATCATCAATTCACCCATTCAGTTGGCATGTATGATCCTTTTCGGGGTGCAACAATACTCCCCTTAAGGATTATACAGCCTAGTTTTCCTCAATGTTTAGGAGGTGATTGATGTTGTGATGATTCAGCTGGGTCTTTTGGAGGTAATATGAATGCAGCTTTAGTAGGATCCATGATAGCCTTGATCATGTTTACAAAATTAGTTGCTTCTGAAATCCTATCTCTACTTAGCACATGGATCTTTATTTTGCTCATGTTGTAGATGGCTTCCATTGGTAATTTTTTAGTGAAATAGGTTCCCAGATGGAGATTGTAGAAAGACCATCTCTATGAATCAGTAAGCTCCCCCCCACATCCACTTCAAGTTTAACAATATTTCCAAATTGCAGTGGTGTTTTCTTCTTCTTTCTTTTGTCTCTTTTAGTATTTATTCGATCATATGCCAGTTTCAACAACTTGATGCATTTTAGAAAGAAGTGCATGTCTTGTTCACCTAATTTGTTGTTTAATTCCCTGAAATGCCTGGTATAAATGTAGTGGATGTATGATTCATCAATTAATCTTACTTTATATCCACTTAATAGTCTTATGTCAGCTCCCTCCTTTCCTCCCCACTTCCTTTCAATCACCATCTCATAGGTTTTCTCATCATAGTACACATTTGAGATGGGAGTGGAGGAATGAGTACCAGACACTACTTTCCTCTTCAATGATTCGGTGGCTTTACCTTCAACTCAGGGAATACAATTTCTTCTGCTTGCACCTTTTTCTTCTTATCCAGGGGATTGACAAAAGTTTTATCTTTTCTCAAGCAAATTGTCTTTAACGAATTGAAGTTGTTTGTTCTTCTGAACATCTTAAGTATGTTCTCAAATTCATATCCCCTGAACATAGTTGCATGATTGATCAGTTCAAGTTGAGCTAGTTCCTTCAAATCATGAATCTCAAGGGCATTTACAAGAGCTGAGTACTCTGTAAAGAATTGTACTAGCCCTGAGATTCTCTTCACCATGAACATATTCCATGTGTTGTCATAATTCCAGGCTATTATCTTTTGATCTACCTTACCCTTGGGAGTAGACATCCCTCTGATCAGTTCTGCAGTAGTCAGTCCTTCTTGCAGTTTCAACTGAGTTGGTTCTGCAAACCATTCAGGGTACTTGTGGAGCACTGGGGCAAGTAGTTCTTGGTCTTTTCGGTTCAACATCATGTCTTCAGCTGACACTCTGCTTCTTGGTTTGGTCCTTGACAATTCTTCTTCCAGCTTCTTGAGTTTTTCTTTCTTTTCATTGATCACTTGAAGTGTTGCAGCTCTTAAAGAATTTGTCTTCATGTGAGAAATTCTTCTTCTTGTGAATCCCTAACTTAAGAGATATTCCTTCATTTCCTTATCAGACATATTATAAGGATCAGGAAATAATGGTTCATGGGATGAGGATGATTTCTTCATTTGAGACAGTTTGTGTAGGGGACCCCTTCTTGGCAATGGTATTTCATACCCTGTCGATTTCTTCAAAGATGAATCTTTATGCTTTGGAGTATCCTTTGTCATTGTTTTCTCATATTCAGTGTCTATTGTTGGATCAAGCAACATTTTTACTTTCACTTCCTCCTCCTTCATTCTCTCATAAGTCATTCCAAACACTTCATCAGGATCATAGCCTTGATTGATCAGAAACAGGCTTTAATCATCAAGTCATCAGTTTGTGCTTTGGTTACCATGTCTTCCACTGCCTGTTCTACTTTAATAGGACTGTCCATGAGAACATCCTTTTCAACTTCATATCCACTAGCAATTTCACCTTCTTCTAAATCAATTGCACCAGCCAATTTCTTCAACTGAGCTTCTGCTACTTATGTTCTTCAAAAATTCAGCAATGCTGCTAGACTTCTTGGGTCGTCTTTTTGTTTCTTTGTTGGTTCTTCTTCAACTATTGGTCTCTTACCTTTGGCTTTTTCAAATAAGTACTTCCTTTTTTGTGAGTAAGTTTGAAGTTGAGGGCTAGAGGTTTCAGCTTGTTCTTCTGGTTCAGGTACCTTTTCAGGTGTGCTTGGCTCTTGATCCTTCATTTTACTTTTCTCCTTCTCTTTTTGTTCTGTATCAGTTTCTTCTTTCCTTTCTTTTTCAAACTTTTCTTTGAGTTCTTCTTTTTGTTCTTCAGATAATGAGATAGCATGGACAATTTGCAGAGTTAATTCTTTTTTCAAAGGCACTGGTGATTTGGGGATAAAAACAATAGGCTCTGACTCAGTTCTTTGGTTGTTTATGATTTCCCAAAAGTCATCATCAATGTTGAATTGTTCAGATGAAAAACTATCCAATGCACTGAAGAGTTCTTCAAATTCACCTTTTTCATAGTCAGAGTAATCTATGTTTCCAGAGTACACTACCATATCTAGACTTTGATCTTTAAACTCAGTTTGACTTTCATCATCTCCTTTTTCTTCATCAACATCTTCCTTTTCTTGTTCTTCTTTCTCATCATCACTATACACTTCAGTACTTTGGATCTTAATCATCATTTCAAGCTCGGATATCCTTTTGTTCTTGCTGTCAATTTCCTTTCAAGTTTTGAGATGATATCAGCTTGTTCTTCTATGATATTTTCTTGTTCCTCCATTGCAATTGTTTGAATTTCAAGTGTGTCAATATGTCCATTAACTTCATCTCTAGAATATTTTAGTGCAGCTTTTAAATTCTCAATCTCCTTGTCTTGTTCTTTTTTTTCAGCTGCATATTTCTCTTTAAGTTCTTTCAATTCACTTTCTTTCTCATCCAGTTCCAATATTCTGTCATTGATGATTCCAGCTCTCCTATTTAAGGTTCTTTCCATCCTTTCCACTTTAAGTAAGAGCTCAGAGATTGGTTCATCCTTTTCATTTGGCCTGTTGATGTTAGATTCAGCATAGCTCTCTGAAGGAGCAGCCTCAGAAGGTTCTTTCATAGCTGGGATTTGATCATGATGATCCTTCTCATTAGAAGATGATTTGGATGATTTAGATGCAATTGTTGATCCTTCTATTTCAACAGAGTGATCATGGGATTATGGTAAAGGTTGGCAAGGAGAAATAGGTGATTGATGTGGTGATATTGGAGATTGATGATGAGGTGATATAGGGGTAGGTTGAGTTGTTATTTGTGGTGTTTGTTGTGGTAATATTTATGGAGATGGTTATGGTGAAGGTTGTGGTATTTGTTGTGGTGATGGTATTGGTGATGGTTGAGCAGCAGGCTGTGGAGATGGTTATGGAGATGGTTGTGCTTCTTGATTTATCTGTTGCAACATCCAAGGGAGAAGAGGAGTGTGAGCCCCACTATAAAAGTTTCTAGGGTCTCTCTTCTTTATATACTTATATGATCTTGCATCATCATGTGGAATGTCAAGCACTGGTCCTTCAGTTGTAATGTTAGGAAATGATTCATTGATTAAACATTGAATGATCTTGAATGGCCTTCTCTAATGTTTGAAACCAGGGCATTGAATACATATGCAGACATATTGAATGGCCTGTTGGTGCATAGAGTATAAATAGCTGATGATGTGAGGACTGGAATGTCATTCCATCCTGTCTTTCTCTTTGACAAACAGTGCTGGAACATATGAATAATGAATCTCCATGGTAAATCAACCAATCCCTTAACAATTTGCTTGGCTTCATAACCTCCTTCATAACCAATTTCAGCAAAGAAAGTGGTTATGTCTTCATCACTCAGTTCCAAAGGAGCATTGGCATCATCACTAAACCTTAGACATCTTCTAACTAACTCTTCACTGATGATCAGTGTGTGTTCACTGTTAATTCTCCCAGTAAGTGTTTTAATCCCATCAGCTTCAACAACCTCAGCAGTGTTCCAGAAAGACCTTATGAGATTATCATAGATAGTTGGTCTGAATGTGATGGCATATGCTATCCTTGTGGTATTGATGAATCTGATGATGTCTCTCAGCCCTTCTGCTTCTGGGACATCAGGGTTTAAATAACCGCTGACGTTATGGAGCTTGCTCCATGTAAGATTTACCATGTAATCTGCATAAGAGACATGTGTGTTAGTTATCAGTTTTGACTTTAAATTAACAAGGAAGACTGCTTGTTATTTCTGTTGATTTTTTGTAATGGAAAATGGTGAGTTTGTCATTTAACAATCACAGTTTCAATGTTTGAACCATTCAATTGATGATGTGACTTTGATTTGTTACACATTTTTTTCTTTTTCATTTTGCTCTGTTTTTCGTAGTAAACATGATTATCAAGGTTTTCAATATCAGTTGAATTCCTATCAATTTATATGTTTATTGAAGTTGAAAATATGTATTATATCATATTAATAAGTTTGATTTTGGTGTTCTTCATTATTATCTGGTC
The DNA here is from genome assembly GCA_025506515.1 of Flaveria trinervia. Classification (NCBI taxonomy): domain Eukaryota; kingdom Viridiplantae; phylum Streptophyta; class Magnoliopsida; order Asterales; family Asteraceae; genus Flaveria; species Flaveria trinervia. Next base: position 44,225,016 of record CM046444.1, read on the forward strand.
CATTGTTTGATTTAGGTTAACAGTCCGAAACTCAGGTCTTGGTTTCAAAATTTTATTGAAATTATACCTTATCTTTGAAATAACTGTATTTTTGAATCGATGACAAAAAATTTTTGAGAAGAAACACAACAAAATCTTTGAATGTTTATGTTGATGATGATGATTGAAGATGGTGTACTGTATGTTTGTGCTCGTCTCACTATAAAGTCTCTCAAATTTGAAAAGTATTAAATGACCCATTTTAATTCCTTTAAATAGTCAAATAATACAATTTGAAAAATTTTATAAGTTTAAAAGCAGATACCGTCATCACTACAGCAAATGCTGAAGGTTAATTTGTTTGACTTTTGGTCATCCGCATTTGTTGACTGTAGCAAATGCGGAAGACAAAATTTTGACATTGAGAGTTCGCATTTGGCTACTTTTGATCATCCGCATTTGTTGACTATAGCCAGTGCGGAAGGTTTAATTTTTGACTGACTGTCCGCATTCCACTACTTTTGCAAATGCGGAAGTTTTGTTCCTTAATTTTTATTCTATCCGCATTTGTGTATTGTTGCAAATGCGGAAGTTTTGTTCTTACTTTTTATTCTTTCCGCATTTGTGTACTGTTGCAAATGCGGAAGTTAAACTTGAAATCTTTGGCTGTCCGCATTTGTGTTGTAGTAAATGCGGAAGAACAACATTGCACCAGCATTGTAACAAATGCGGTTGATTTGCTTGTTTTATCCTATCCGTATTTGTACACAGTAGCAAATGTGATAGAACAAAGTCAATCAGCATTTGTCCAACTATATCAAATGCGGTTGACAAGTCAACACAGTACTGTAGCAAATGCGATAGAGACCTATTCATACGCATTTGTTAACTATATCAAATAAGATAGAGTAAATTCCACATTTACTTCACACACTAATGTGGTAGAGTAAAATCATTGTCCACATTAGTTGCACTTTAAAAAATATTGTTACCCACATTAGTTACATGCATGGGTTACCTTCACCTGTATTAACTAATGCACTTACCTGTATTAGCTTGAAAAGGATCGGGATCTAGTTTGATTAATTAGATTAAGATTTGCAGCGGAATAGCACACGAATTAGATGAAATTTTAGCAAGAATAATATGAATATTCAATCAAACAGTAACGGTTATAGAGAGAGAAAGTTTTCTGCAAAAAGAATGTTTTCGTTCACGCACATGCTTCACCATCAAGGAAATTAGGTCAACATTCCTTTTATAAAGGAATGTGACATCAGCTGACATCACTTGATAGTGACAGCTAACTGATTTATACAAACAACTGAAAGTAAACTAAACTACTGAAGATGTCCACAACAACTGAGGACACCTTTACTAAAAGCCAAGTATAAGCTAACATTACAACTGCTGAAGTTATAACATCTGAAGTGTAAGAACTTCAGATGTTTTACATAATAAAACTACTGATTACAAACTACTGAAAAGTAAACCATCACAACTACTGAAGAGAACTGCTTCAGCTGTTGTGACAACTTCTGAGAACTTTTTCTTCAGACTTTATCTTCAGACTTTGTCTTCAGACTTTGTCTTCAGCTGTTGTCTTCAGACTTTGTCTTCAGCTTTTGTCTTCAGCTGTTGTAGACCACTTCAGTTGTTTTGATGTCTATGGGACTTAAAGGTTTTTCTGATCTGGCTCATTGGTTCTTTTGGTCCAACAAACTCCCCCTGAACCAATGCAGCCAAAACCTTTAAGATTATTGAAGTCCCACTTATTGGCAGAGACATTATCTGGATCAACTCAGAAATCTTCAAATTAAGCTCAGGCCAAGGAAGAGGTTTCAGAAGGTTTGATTGGCAAAGGATGAATGGGAACTCTGTCTTGGGGAATTGGACACAGAGCTGTTACCCCATCCATGAGACCTACTTCCCAATGATAAGTCTGTAAGACTCTCTGACATAGGCCTCAAGGAAAACAACTTGTTCTTCCATTGTGAGTTCTTCAGCTTCACTTTCAAAGAAGAACTCAGGCCCATAGTACTTTGATAAGTACTTAACATGCTTTCCATTCTTCAGATCCACAGTAGTTATTTCTCTGTATGCAAACTCATCAGGATGAGTGCCTTCAAGCAACAACTGGAGCTCATTTCTTCTTATTTTTTCAAGCTTCTTGTAGATCAACCCCTTCTTTACCATTTTTTTTCTAGTAAAGTTTGGGTGGAGTCATCTTAGACTTGTAAGCTCTCTTGAAGTCATCAAGGATTTCCCAGGGTGACACTACAATGTCCAGCATTATCACAGCATCTACAATTTTCTTTACTTGGCCATTGTATCTACTTGGAATCTTCTTTTTACGAATTCTGTCACTTACTCTGGGGTCAGGCCAAATTCTCACTCTCTTTTTCTGATATTGAAATGTAAATCTGAGAGCATACAACCTCTGAGCATGTTTCTTCATAGCTTGTATGGATGAAGACCTAGGAAACTCTTTATCAATCATCCTTAACAGCTGCTCATCATGTTGTTTGTGCTGTTCTTCTTCTTCAAGTTTGACTTTTACCATTTGCCTTGGAAGTCAGGTGTGATTGTTATTGGTTGACTCCTGGGCTCAGGCATCTTTATTTTAAGAACATCAGAGATTGGCAGACTATCATCCTCATCATCTTCTTCTTCTTCCATCCTCAACACCCTTCTCTTCCTCTTGGGTGCATCATTGGTAGTGGGTTGAGTGGGTTTCTTGGGTAAAGGAGTTGGTTTTGAGGGTTGTGAAGTTGGTGTTTGGTTTGGGAGATTTTATAGGCTGCTCTAGCATCTTGGTTATGAGTGAAGCTTTGGATAACTTTGCCATATCAGACCTTTTTCCAACACCAGCTTCATCAAGAGCTTCTATGATCAATCCTTTGTTGAATACTTCATAAGAACAGATTTTGATGGTTATCTCCAAAATATTGTCTCTGGACCATGACTTCACTTCAATGATTGATCTTCCCAGATGTTTTGATATGAATCTTGTCATAGCTTCCAGCCTTTCCCTTTCTTTTTCACTCCAACTTGCCCATCTATGTTCAATCTCTTAAATCTCTAGCCTTCTAATTTCAGAGTCAAGTTTGGTTGTGTCAAAACCTTGTTTGAAGAGTTAATCAATAATCTTATCCATAGATCTGCTATGTTGCTCATCAGCTTCTTTGATCAGTTCTTTTAACTTTTCTCACCTTCAGTCTGTTCAGAGCTTTTTTTTCTCTTGTAGGTGATCAATTCCTTTTCTTTCTTCTCTTTTTCTTCTTCCTCTTCAACTCTCTTTCTTTTCTCTACTTTCACTGACTTAGACTCCTCCTTTTTGGTTGCATTTGGTTCAGGGGTGTGAATGTCAGAAAGTCTCTTAGAAACAACAACATCAACTAAGGATTGAAGATTTGAGGAAAGCCTCTCATCAATGGCTTGATGCACAATGTTAGTGATTATGGAAGTGATGAGAGGTAAGGATGATTGAAAGGCAGCAACCATTTGCTCAGAGGGGTTCTGTCCCTGAGCAATAGTGCCTGAATCAGAGGCTGGTGGCAAAGTTGTTGGGAGTGGCTCAGTGTTTGGGAGAGTTTTAGGAGAAACTGCCATCTATGGGTGAATGTGGGCAGATGGACTTGATTCTTGTGACATTTTGGCAAGCAGTTCTTGTAGTCTGCATACCTCAGTCTCAAGAATGGTGTTGTGGGCTAGAACATCAAAGAAAAAGCCCAGGTCATCATCAGTCTTTGCTGAATCATCTGACCTCCTGAAGAAATCAGAATGAACATGTGTTGAGTGTAGATCAGTACTCACATGTGCCCCTATTTCTTGGAACTGGGGACTTCCTGCCTTAGGATTATGTCCTTCATTGGCAGTTGCCTCTGGTGAGAACTTAGAAATGATACCATCTTCATCCTGGTCATGTGCTGAAACAGGAGAAGAGGCAGCCTCACCAGATGTTCGAATCTCCTCCCCTACACAGGGAGATTGAAATTTGTAATCCCTGTGTTGTGGGTTATCAGCCACATTATAATCCTCTCCCTCAACTGTTGAGGTTTTTCCAGTGGTAATAGGTTTTGGGGAGGGGTAGAGGAATGTAGTTGTGTTAGCACTTGTGCAATAACCACAATTGGGCTTGTAGGGGTGGCTTAAATGGGAGATAAGTGTGAAGAGGATTGCACCTGGGGTGAATGGTGCTCTTCAATGGCAATCTTCTCAAGTGAGAGAAATTCCAGTAATGTGGTTTCCCCATTTTTGGTTGCATCAGGATCCTGTTGAGAGGATACCTGAGCGGTTTCAGCTGGTAGAGTCTTGGAAACTACAGGGGGATTACTACCCATAGTTTCATCCTGCCTTGTGTTGCAGGGGCATCATTAGGGGACTCAACTCCCTGAGTAGCCTTTTTGGTTTGTTTGGAATGTAGTTTGGAGGGGACTGTGAATCTGGAGGATGAGACTGTGGGTTCCTTCTGCTTGGATTTTAGCAGTTTGGCAGCCTCTTTGAGGTGTGGGTCAGAGTTGTGCCTGGAGTATACCTCTGGCAAAACTACCCAAGCAGGGACTCCAAGGCCAACAGGGCCATCAGATTTTAACTGATTCATGATTATGGCCATAAGAAACCTTGGATATAATAGCCATCTATTAGCCACATGTTTCATTGCCAGATCTTTTAATTCTAAAAATATAATTTCAGAAAAATTTAAGCTTTGGCGTTCAAGGATAGAATACAATACCTACTGCCACCTGGATGACATTTGATCCCAAGAAGAGGATTTGGGGGCAAGGCAGACATTGATCATGTGGAAGATTAGGCGTTCAGCATCATGGAAGTGCTTCTTCAGAATGGTTGTAGCACTTAGGTCGCCCGCATATCCATGGTTGATGAATGATAGATCAATGGTGCCCTTCAGGTATTTGGTGACAAAGGTGGCATCATTCAGATCTAGCGTTTGGCGAATGATAGTAGGAGTGACTACCACCTTCTTCTATTTTACAAATGACTGGAGAGTGATCGCGACATCATTCTCACCAGTATGGACAGTGACATTTGTCCAGAATTGGCGACGGGTATCGGGATAGATGGTTGGATTCAGAAGAAAAGCAGTTCGATACGGGGAATCCACCATCAGATCAATGGCAGCATCAAACTTAGTCCAAAAGGCTGATTTTGTGAAGTAGGCAACACAGTTGTGTCGTGGTTTGGTTTGCATGGTCTCCATTAATGGAAGATGAACGTTCGGAAAATGATTTATGAAAAGTTTGAAGTTAGGGTTAGGTATTTATAGGTTATGAAACGGCTGAAAGAAAACAACTGAAAGTTTTGGTGTTAGTCATAGTTGTTAGAAAACGACTGAAGACATGGTTTAACTTTCAGATGTTGTAAACAACTGAAGACTTGGTGTTTGTCATCAGTAGTTGGAAACTACTGAAGACTTGGTTTTGGCTTCAGTTGTTTTGAAATGAACAAGCAGTTGTTTGAAACATTGAAGAATAAAATTACTCATCAGTTGTTGTCGTCAGTTCACATATCTCAGTTGTTTCATTTGACCTTAACACTTACTCAGCAGATTATCTGATTTTTAGATGTTTCATTGGTCATCAGTACTTATTTGTTAGAACAGACATCAGTGGTTGTAACCACATCAGTACTTTGCAACAAATAAAGTACTTCAGTACTTTTAAGTAATTTAGTCTTCAGTAGTATGAAAACTGCTGAAGATAAAATAACTTATCAGTACTTATTTTGACAGCTGTATACTAATGCTCATCAGTACTTGTGAGCTGAGATCATCAGTAGTTGTCAAATCATTCAAGCTGCAGCATACCAAGCCTTAGCACTAGATTTTGGAAAGTTGCACTGTAAAGGCTTAGTAAATATTCTGCAAGCTCATCAGCACTAGGAACAAACTTTGGATCAATCAGACCTTTTTCATAACAATCCCTGATAAAATGATGTCTGATCTCAATATGTTTGGTCCTAGAATGCTGGACATGATTCTTAACAATACAAAGAGCTGAAGCACTGTCCATCAGTAAAGGAGTCTTAGTCTCTGTAATGTCATAATCCAGTAATTGATTCTGAAGCCAGAGTACCTGAGATGTACAACTTGCAGCAGCAATGTACTCTGCTTCAGCAGTGGATGTAGCAACTGAAGTTTGTTTCTTACTCTGCCAAGAAACTAAACAATTGCCTAGAAATTGGCATCCACCAGAGGTTGATTTTTGGTTAATTTACACCCTGCATAGTCACTATCAGAGAAAGCAACTAAGTTGCAAGAGTGCCCAGTGGAATACCAAAGTCCTAGAGATTGAGTTCCTTGCAAATATCTAAAGATCCTTTTGACTGCAATCATATGGGATACTTTAGGTGCAGCCTGAAATCTAGCACAGACACAAGTTGCAAACATAATGTCTGGTCTAGAAGCTGTAAGGTACATCAAGGAACCAATCATACATCTGTAAAGAGTTTCATCAACTGCTTTACCTTTCTGATCAGCATCCAGTTGTGTGGTGCTGCACATGGGAGTAGAACAAGGCTTACACTTTTGTAGATCAAACTTTTTCAATAAATCCTTTGTATATTTTGACTGATGAATGAAAGTTCCATCAGCCATTTTTTGATTTGCAACCCCAAAAGAACTGTAATTCTCCTATGGCACTCATTTCAAACTTTTGTTGCATCAACTCAGTAAAGGCATCACACAACTGTGGATCAGAGGATGCAAAAATAATATCATCTACATAAATTTGAACAAGGAGCTTATGCATGCCTACTTTCTTAATGAACAAAGTTTTATCTATGGAGCCTCTAGTGAAATTATTTTGAAGAAGAAAGTTAGACAGTGTTTCATACCAGGCTCTGGGAGCTTGTTTTAGCCCATAAAGAGCCTTATCAAGCTTATACACCCAATCTGGATGTTTATGATCTTCAAAACCTGGTGGTTGACACACATAAACTTCTTCTTTTATTTTACCATATAAGAATGCACTTTTGACATCCATTTGAAAAACTTTAAGATTATGGAAAGCAGCATAAGCTAAGAACAATCTGATTGCCTCCAGTCTGGCTACAGGGGCATAGGTTTCATCATAATCAATACCTTCTTCTTGTGAAAACCCCTGTACAACCAGTCTGGCCTTGTTCTTGAAAATTTGACCTTTTTCATCAATTTTATTCCTAAACACCCATTTAGTGCCTATTGCACACTTACCTTGGGGTAGAGGAACCAGTTCCCACACTTGCTGCTTTTGAAACTGAAGAAGCTCAAGTTGCATAGCTTCAACCCATCCATTGTCTCTTAATGCAATATGATAGTTCTTTGGCTCTTGCTAACTGATGAAGAGAGCATAAAAGCATAAATTAGACAATTGAATTCTAGTTGAAACACCAGCATTGATGTCACCAATGATCTGAGACATGGGGTGATTCTTCAGTTCTTGATACTCAATAAGATCTGTGCAAGTGTTTGTAGGTGATTCAGCAGCAACAGATGGTGATCCAGACTCTTGAAATGTAGAATGAGATGGCAATTCAAATGAAGTAGAGGATTCAGAGATCTCATCAGCATTTGTTCTGGATGGAACTGCTGAAGCTACAAGAACATCAAGTCTAGTAGACTCAGGCAGTTGATCACTAAAACTTGCATTTATACCAACAGATGGATAACAAGTGGCAGGAGATGATGGATTCACAGAATCTGCAATAGCTGAGACTGATAAGGAACATATTGCAGTATGTCCAAATCAAATAACTCCACAGGGTTTTGTGGGATTTTCTCCTTTGGAGTTTCATTAAGCTTTACATGCAAGGTTTTTTCAACTATCTTTGTTTTGCAATTAAAAACTCTGTATGCCTTGCAAGTAGATGAATACCCAACAAAGTACCCTGCATCCACCTTTGATTCAAACTTCTAAAGTGGATCCTTTGTGTTAAGAATATAACAAGGACACCCAAATGCTCTAAAGAAGGAAATCAGAGGAGCCAAATGATGTAACACTTCATAAGGAGTCTTCATCAACCTCTGATTTACTAACGCTTTATTTTGCACATAGCAAGCTGTGTTGACAGCTTCAGCCCAAAAGGTTAGTGGCAAACCAAAATCAGCCAACATTGACCTTGCGGCTTCAATAAGGGTCCTGTTCTTTCTCTCCACCACTCCATTTTGTTCAGGAGTTCTTGGAATGCTATACTGCCTCTTGATTCCCTTAGAGAAATAAAATTCATCAAATGTGTGATTTCTAAATTCTGTGCCATTATCACTCCTCACACACTTGACAGAAAGGGAGTACTGCTTTTCCACATGCAACACAAAGTAGTTGATGATTTGACCAGCCTCATCTTTTGAATGTAAGAAGAAGGTCCATACAAATCTGGAATAATCATCCACAATTACCAGACAGTATTTTTTCTTTGCCATACTCATCACTCTTACTGGACCAAAAAGATCCATATGCAGTCATTGCAAGCAGGCAGTGGACTTTGGTTCTTCTATTGGAGGGAATGATACTTTATGTTGCTTTCCTTTTAAACAAGCAGAGCAGTTGTCATCACATTTGAATTCCTTTAATGGCAGACCTCTCACTAAACCCTGATGGATCAGTTGGTTCATGTTTTTAAGATTCACATGACCAAGCCTTCTATGCCATAGTTCAGAATCCTGAGGAGAGGCCTTGGAGAACAGACATGGATGGCCTTTTAGATCAATTTTCTTTGATAAGTCTAAGGCATATACTCTTCCAATCCTGTTGGCCTTCAAGAGAGTATATTCATCTAATATCTTGTCAATCATTCTTAGAACATTGGAAGACAGAATCCGACAGTTCTGGCTGGTGAAAAGTGCAACATGCCCTTTATCACACATTTGACTGACACTCAACAAGTTGTACTTGAGATTCTCCACATGGTTAACATCTTCAAATCTTATCTCACCATTTGACAGAAATCCTTTGCCGATGATGTAACCCTTAGCATCATTACAAAAAGATACAAATCCCTTCTTTCCTTGAGAGTAGTCATGAAGAAGAGAACTACTCCCTGTCATATGCATAGATCCTCCACTGTCCATATACCAGATGCTTCTATGGCATGATGAAGAACCCTACATTTGTCACAACAAACTAGTTAGCTTTTGAGACCCAAACCATTTTGGTTTTGGGTTTGTTCTCATCAACAGATTTTATACTAACTGATTTGTCATGATTAACAGCCTCTGAAGATGGAGACGGTGCTGAAAAGGATTCCTTTGATTTTGGCTTAGTTTTCCTTTTCAGTGGTTTAATCACAGGTACATCTATTTGGTTAACTCTCCCTAACATATGTTGAACCATCATAACAAGTTGTGTCTGATTGGTTGTTAAAGCCTTCAGTTCAGTAGACACATCAGTACTTGTTTTTGAATGGTTCCTGTGACTCACCATGTCCTCCTTTTTGAAAGACACAGACTTAGTCTGGTGTTTTAATACTCCTTGAGTAATATTTTCAGCTGTTTTATGATAAACCCCTTCCTTCTTTTTAGATTTTTGTGAAAAATTTGGGTTATCAGTTTGAGGTGTTTGTGGCACAAATTTGGTTTCAAATTCATCTTTCATTTTAGTAATTTTCTTTTTAATGATTTTATCTTTGTTGAATTTTGAACCCTTTCTGTACCAACATTCATCAGTGAGATGATTGAATAAACCACATATTTTACATGGCTTTTTCTTCATCTTTTGTTGTTCAACTACTGAAGAAGATGAAACTACTGAAGGTGTGTTCTTCAGTACTTTCTTCCTCTCAGTACTTATGTGAAGTACTGAAGTTTTCTATCAGTACTTTTGGATTTCCTGATAGACTCTTCGGCAGTTGTTAAACCAGGTTTGTTTTCATTTGGTTTGAAATGTTCTTCAGGTGTTGTTACTTGCCTTTCAGTACTTTGAATACTTTGTGAGACAACACTTGAAGTGCTCAGCTTTTCTTTGATCATGTGTTTATCAGCAGTAAGACCATCAGCAGATTGATTAGCTGAGGTACTATTACTGACTTCATCCTCTGATTTTACATTATCACTTGAGGATGAGACACATGATGATGTGGTTTGGGAATTGATTTCACCTTCAGATTTTACTTCTGTCTTGGGAGTAAAATCTGTAGGAGGTACAGTGTGATTATACCCAATCCCAAACTTCACATTTGAAGCAGTTCGCTTACTAAGAAGCATTTCAAACCCCTTGCAAGATGTTACCCAGCATTCACACTCTACCTGAGTAGCTGCAAGTTTTTCTTTGAGATTCTTATGATTTTCTAAAATGACCTCTACCTTTGCCTTTTCATCAGTGATTTGGCATTTTAATTTGTAAATCTCATCATCTTTTTCCTTTAAAACAGATTCAAACTCAGCTTTTTTTTGGAAATCAATTTCTCTAGGTCGAGATTTTGATTAATTAAAGCTACATTTGCTTCTCTAATTGAGGCAAAAGCAGCTATGCATGACTCAGAACACAACTTGGCCTTAGCCTTAGAAGATATTTGTGGTACCTGTGATGATGAAGCATTTGAGCATGAACCAACAGGAGACTCCAGGGCCATAAGAGCAAGATTTCCAAAAGGATTTTCACCACCGTGTTGACCAGCACCAGAAAACACTTGTTCAAAATAACTAGAAAGATTATCTGGTAAGCTACTCCAGTCAACAACACCAGGAGTGAAAAAGCTTTGATGTGATTGAGATTGAGATTATTGATTTGATTGAGATGGTTGAGGCTCAGGTAGGGCATGTGGTTGTTGAGCTATGGGTACTAGAACCTGATTGGACTGAGGCATGTAAAAATAGGGATAAGGATATGGCATTTGACCTTGAGGAACAAAATATGCAGGAGATGATTGAATTTGTGAATGATGACCAGAACTAGTAGAATGTTACCCTTTGTTTTGTGAACTATTGCCTGGAAAGATCACAAAGGGTGCAGAAGAGTTAGATCCAAATGATCTACACTCTCTTGCAAAATGTCCAAGTCTATGGCACTTGTGACACCTCAACTTGCTCTTGTCAAAACCAACTTTGGTTTTTCCAGAGAGACCAGGAAATTTTCTACCTGTCCTTTTGTAAAATTTTTGAGATCTAATATTGACTAATGCCATTTGGCTTAAAATATCCATCTCTTCCAAATCATCATCAGCAATTCTGTTAGGATCAGTGATCTACGTTTGATTGATTAGAGAGTTTAGCAGCGGAATTCTAACAATGAATTAGCCAATTCACAAGAACAAAGAGATATTCAATGTAAGAACAAAAACGGTTATAGACAGAGAATTCTGCAAGTAATATTTCATCCAATATTCGCTTTCGTGGTAACGGAATGTCACAATTACAATTCGGTCAACACCTCTTATATAAGAGATGTGACGTCTGTTGATGTCACTTGATAGTGACATCTAACAGAATTTATTACAAACTACTGATAGTTAACCTAACTACTGAAGATGTCAAACAGCTGACATCTTCTTACAAAAATGCTAAGTGTTAACTATTATTACAACTACTGAAAAGAAACTACTGAAACTATAACAACTGAAGAACATACTCTTCAGTTGTTTTAAAAATACTGAAACAAAGAAAACTACTGAAAGGTAAACCATCACAACAACTGAAGAATGCTTCTTCAGCTGTTGTAACAAACTCTGAAGGCTTCAGTACTTGTACTTGAGCTTCAGCTGTTGTCATCAGCTGATGTCTTCAGTCTTTATACTTCAGCTGTTGTTCTTCAGTACTTTAGTCTTTAGCTGTTAAAGTCTTCAGCACTTTAGATCTTCAGCTGTTGTTCTTCAGTACTTTAGTCTTCAGCTGTTGAAGTCTTCAGCACTTTAGATCTTCAGCTGTTGTTCTTCAGTACTTTAGTTCTTCAGCTGTTGCAGTCTTCAGACTTTGTCAAACAGCTGATCAAGTCTTCAGCAGTTGTTGTGATGTCTGTGGGACTTAGAGGTTTTTCTGATCAGGCTCATTGGTTCTTTTGGTCCAACAAATTCCTTTCAAATCATCCATCAAAAAGCACAAATTATCACTATTACATCCTGAATTACTATCAACACCAACAAAAGCAGGATCTCCACTGTTTGAAGAGAAATCTATATGCTTATTATAAGAACTTTTTGATGCAGCATATTCTGACTCATGACCAACCAAAGCAGTATTCCCTGGTACAAAATCTTTAATGAGCTTCCCAGATGAAGCCAGTTTCCTTTTCTGTTCTATCTCTCTTTCAAATGTTAACAGTTTCCCATGAAGTTGGGTGAGAGATAGATTGTCCAGATTTGCACTGGAGCGTAGGACAATAGTATATGTGTCCCATCTCTCAGGCAGGGATCTGAGGAATCTGTTGTTCATCTGACTGTTTGTATATTCATGTTTAACCATTTTCAGCTCAGATATCAAATAGGAGAATCGCTCAAACTGTTGAGTTAGTGACTCACCCTTTCTATGAGAGAATGTCTCATATTACTGGGCAAGGATCTCTCTATTATTTGCCAAGACCTTATCAGTTCCTCCAAATTGTTCTTTCAGAGCAACCTAGAGGTCATGAGCAGTTTCATGATGCATAAGTCCAGAATAGATTTCATTAGGTAGTGCCATCGCCATAATTCCATGGGCTTTAGCATCAATTTCAAACAGTTTCAGATCTTCATCTGAGTACTACTCTTTCTACTTCGGAACCATCTCATTGGTTTCCGGATTACTCACCACATGCGTATATGGTCCATGAACCACAGATTTCCAACAACCTGAACTGTTGACAGACAGGTGATGGAGCATTCGGCGTTGCCATATGTCACTCACTCCTAACAAGCATCAAAGGCTTTGTTGAGGAGCCAGTATTGTGAGGATCATCGATTGATGTAGCCATTTTCACCAATTCAAACAGGTTTAATGAGATTTTAATAGATCTAGCTCAAAAACTCAACAACACAGTTTAAAACAAGACGAATCTCAAATTAGTTCACCGGAAGCAACAGAAAATCAAACTCTATAACCAATTCTTGCAAATTTGCTAATTTGATCAAACTTAGATATCAAAAGAGCAGTTTCAATGATCAATTGTTAAACCACTCAATGATTAACCGGCTCTAATACCATTTGAAAAGGATCGGGATCTAGTTTGATCAATTAGATTAAGATTTGCAGCGGAATAGCACACGAATTAGATGAAATTTTAGCAAGAATAATATGAATATTCAATCAAACAGTAACGGTTATAGAAAGAGAAAGTTTTCTGCAAAAAGAATGTTTTCATTCACGCACATGCTTCACCATCAAGGAAATTAGGTAAACATTCCTTTTATAAAGGAATGTGACATCAGCTGACGTCACTTGATAGTGACAGCTAACTGATTTATACAAACAACTGAAAGTAAACTAAACTACTGAAGATGTCCACAACAACGGAGGACACCTTCACTAAAAGCCAAGTATAAGCTAACATTACAACTGCTGAAGTTATAACATCTGAAGTGTAAGAACTTCAGATGTTTTACATAATATAAAACTACTAATTACAAACTACTGAAAAGTAAACCATCACAACTACTGAAGAGAACTGCTTCAGCTGTTGTGACAACTTCTGAGAACTTTGTCTTCAGACTTTGTCTTCAGATTTTGTCTTCAGACTTTGTCTTCAGCTGTTGTCTATAGACTTTGTCTTCAGACTTTATCTTCAGACTTTGTCTTCAGACTATGTCTTCAGCTGTTGTCTACAGACTTTGTCTTCAGACTTTGTCTTAAGACTTTGTCTTCAGCTTTTGTCTTCAGCTGTTGTAGAACACTTTAGTTGTTTTGATGTCTGTGGGACTTAAAGGTTTTTCTAATCTGGCTCATTGGTTCTTTTGGTCCAACATAGCTTTTGAACTTAATCAAAAGTTAATGTGATTGAATTGATTATTCATCTTATGAAGAGGTGCCCTTGATTGATTTTTCTTATGAAGTTGGCTGTTGAAGTTGTCAATTCTTGCTTGGATTGACTTGTATGTCACAATTAATACAAGTTTCCAATTTTGATTGATCTTGGGCTTATCATGCTTCTAAGAATCTGCATAAGCTAAGATATAAAGGTATACTTATTGCAACAACACCAACTAAAATTCTTTTTGTTTTGTTTTCCAAAATTAAGTTAATAAACAAATATTTGGACTTACTCAAAAATTTTAAATTACTCCCCCTAAAGTTTATGTCCACATTTGGATAGAAACTTTAATGATTTAAAGCCTTTTGAATGTTATTTTGATTAATATTAATAATGAAGAGAAAGATCTCTTTGTTGGGATCATATCAGTCTTACATTACACATGTGCATCCTTTATGATTAAATGGACATGAGTATGAACTTGAAGATTGAAGGTATGTTTGTCCTTTTAAACCCATACCTGGTTGATATTTTGATGCAAATAACTTTTATCATGTTTTGGTTGATTTATTATTCAATGTGTACCTCACACACATAAGCATGAAATGATCAACCCTCCTTATACAATGCATGGTAGAACTTTTTCACAACTTTTCTTACCAGGTTACTTAAGTCATGAAATCTCATTTTCACTGATCCTCATTGGGATTCTTTTAATTTGATCCTTTTTCATGTTGATCAACATTGGGATTCTTTTCACTTCACTTTGGAAGGTGATCCATGATAGAATTCTTTTGTTCATTCACTTGGAATGTATTACTTTGTTGATTCATCCAATTTTTGGATGTGTTCCACATTGGGAATCTTTTGGATCATCACATCTGCATTATGTGCAAGTTTCATCAGGTCTTTGCTCAGCAAAACAAAGATGAAACATGATGTGGTGAAAGAGATTCATAAAGTATCATTACCTGGTGTGTTTAGGCTACTACATACACATGCATTCCGATAAGCCAATACAGACCTGTACTTTGTGATGAGTGTTTCACAATTGAATATGTCTTTAATTCATCACTGCATGTATCTTTTCTTCCAAGTTGAGCCTACCAACATATCTGGTAAGTCATTTCAGTCTTTTACATTTGAAATTAAGCACGGTGAATAATATAACGATTGTAATTATATCATTTCCCATCGAATTCTTTTCTTCATAAAACTTGATTTCTTTTTGTGGTTTTTCTGATGTTTTAAATTGTTTTTGATGTTTTTCATAGTTTTTAGTCAAGGTTAATCATGCCAATTGACTAAACCAGAAATTCAAACCTACTAGGTTCAAATGCCTTGGTAAACAAATCAGCTAATTGATTTTCAGTTTGTACTTGAATCAATTTGATTAAACCCTTTTTAGCACAGTCTCTCAAAAAATGATATCTAATCTCAATATGTTTTGTTTTTGAGTGCTGAACTAGATTATTAGTTATAAAGACAGCAGCTGTGTTGTCAATAGAAATTGGTGTGTGCAAGAAGTTAAAACATAATCAAGCATCTGGTTTTGAATCCAGAGAACTTGAGAGCAACATGCTGATGCAGCAATATACTCAGCTTCTGCTATGGACACAGACACATTTGTTTGCTTCTTGCATTGCCAGGATACTAGTCTGGGATCAAGAAATTGACAACCGCCAGAAGTGGATTTTTTGTTGAAGTTGCACCCTCCATAATCACTGTCTGTGTAGGCATAGAGATTAAATTCTACTTCCTTTGGATACCATAATCCAAGAGCTGGCTTGCCCTTCAGATATCTGAATATCCTCTTGACTGCGTTCACATGTGATTCTTTTGGATCAGCTTGATATCTGGCACACACACAAACACCAAACATAATGTCAGGCCTACTGGCTGTTAGATACATAAGTGAACCTATCATTGATCGATAGTGAGTCTGGTCCACTAATTTGCCTTCAGGGTCAGGTCCAATCTTCACTTTAGTATCCATAGGAGTTCTGATAGACTGACAGTCAGCAAAGTGGAATTTCTTCAACATGGTTTCGACATATTTTGATTGGTTGATGAAGATTCCATCTGCTGTTTGTTGGACTTGCACCCCTAGAAAGAAGGTGAGTTCCCCATAGCACTCATTTGGAACTTTGAATGCATAAGATCTTCAAATTCTTTGCAGAGTTACTTGTTTGTCGAGCCAAATATAATGTCATCCACGTAGATCTGGACTAACAGCATGTCTTTCCCTCTTATTCTTCTGAAGAGAGTCTGATCAATGTTTCCTCTTTCATATCGATGTTCAAGAAGAAAGGATGATAGAGTCTCATACCACTTTCTTGGTGCTTGATGAAGACCATACAGAGCTTTGTCATGCTTGTAAACTCTGTGAGGGAAATCTAGATCTTCAAAGCCATGTGGTTGACTCACATAGACTTCTTCAGTAATCTTTCCATACAGGAAGGCACACTTTACATCCATTTGATAAACAGTAAATTTTATGGATGCAGAATATGCAAGAAAGATTCTGATTGCTTCTAGTCTGGCAAAAGGAGCAAACACTTCATCGTAGTCGATTCCTTCTTCCTGAGTGTATCCCTGTGCCACTAGTCTTGCTTTATTTCTAATGACTATCCCTCTATCATCAGTCCTGTTCCTGTACATCCATCTGGTACCGATAGGGTATTGTCCTTTGGGAAGATCTACCAGCTTCCATACTTCTTGCTTCTTGAATTGGAGCAATTCTTCCTGCATTGCTTCAATCCAATTATTGTCTTGAAGTGCGTTTTTGATGTTTTTGGGTACTGTTTGACACAGAAAGCAGGAAAACAAACATATGTTTGCAATACTAGACTTGCTTCTTGTCACCCTCTCATTAAGATCGCCAATAATGGTTTCAACTGGATGATTCTTGTGTATTCTTGTGGTTGGAATGGTGTCACCAGCAATAATTACATCAAGATTGGAGACATTCAGTTCATTATGGTCAGAGGCACATTCATCTTGTATTGTTGTTGAATTATGAAGATTATCAACTTCTGTTTCAGTAACTGCTACATCTTCAACAGCACTGAGCTTGCTTGCATCATTTGATGTACCTTGAGTTTCTACTGGATGAGAGGCTTGTTTTTAATTTCTGATCTCATTTGACAAGTCATTTGAGTGAGATGGTACCAGGCTGGGACCTTCTTTAAAAGAAACACTAAGGTTTTGCGACAGATGTCTGATGGGATTAGCTTGAAGAGGAACATCTTCATTCATATGTTCATCAGATGTAGGTGTAATCAATGGATAATTATATCTTCTTTCTACAGTTGATGAAGTATCACCTGAATGTATATTTCCTACATCAGACAAGTGAAATTGGTCAAATAAATTAGTAAAAGTGTTAATATCAAACAACCAATTAGGATCATTTGTAGATTTGGGAAACGAATGTTCTTTGAATTGAACATTTGTAGATTCATCAATAATGTTCAGTCTAGGATTGAACACTCTATAAGCCTTTGAGACAGAAGAATAACCTACAAAGAATCCTTCATCAGACTTAGATTAAAATTTTCCCAAATGATAACGGGTGTTTAATATTGAGACTGGATAACCAAATGATTTGAGGAATCCAATAAATGGTTTCCTATGAAAGATCACTTCATAAGGTGTCATGTTACTTTCTTTAACAATCAGAGTTCAATTTTGCACAAAGCATGATGCATTAACTGCTTCTGCTCAGAAGGTGATTGGCAATTTAGCATCGGCTAACATCGTTCTTGCTGCTTCAATCAGTGTTCTATTTCGCCTTTTAGCTACCCCATTTTGTTGAGGAGTTCTAGCTACACTGAATTGATGAGCAATGCCTTTGGTTGCACCAAAGATACTCATATTTTCATTTTTGAACTTTGTACCATTATCACTTCTTATTATTTTGACCTTAAGATCAAGTTGATTTTCAATTTTAGTGATAAATTCTTGAATGATTTGGGATGCTTCGTTTTTATGAAGTAGGAAGAACACCCATGTGAATCGAGAAAAGTCATCAATAATCACTAAACAATACTGTTTCTTTCCCATACTCATTACATGAGTTGGTCCAAAAAGATCCATGTGAAGTAACTTCAATGGAGTATTGTTAGTGTTCACCAGCTTGGTTTTGTGAGATGATTTGTGTTGTTTTCCTTTGAGGCACGCTAAACATTGATCAATAAATTTGAATTCTTTTTGAGGAAGACCAATGACATGGTTTCCTTTGACTAACTTGTTCATATTTTTAAAGTTATGTGCCCCAAACGTCTATGCCAAAGCTGTGACTCATCAAATGATACTTTAGACAGAAGACACGTTTCTTCCTTAGGTGATGCAGAACACAGGTTTAAGACATATGTATTATTCTTCCTTGGAGTCTTTAAGACAACCCATTCTTCAGGAATTTGAAATCCAGGTTTCAGAATGTAGCAGTGAGTGTCTGTAAAGTGAGTGGAATATTTTTTGTTGTAGATTTGAGACACGCTTAGCATATTGAAATTCAGTTCTTCACAGTAATTCACTCTGTCAAAGCTCAGCATCCCGTTTGTCATAGATCCTTCTCCTGTAATTCTACCACCTTTTGAATCTCCACCGAATGCCACAGTAGTTCCTTGTATGTACTTGAAATCATGAAGGAGGGAACAATCTCCTATCATATGTCGGGAGCATCCACTGTCTACGTACCATAGGCTATTAGACCTGTGTGGATGAACCTACAAACAAAAAGAACTAATTAGAATAAGGAACCCAAGCCATGATGGTCTTAGGTTTCCCATTCCTATTCATGATAGTCACCTCCTAGTATTTCCCTCTGAATTGTGATTTGGATGGAGGTGTTCTGGAAGACTTTTGATAATGAATTGGTCGAATCATCTCATCAACATCTACTGAGGATTCAAATGAATAATGAAATCGTTGGCCTCCATTTCTTTGTAAAAATTTAGCCCGATTTTTATTATCAAAAGTTGGTTTTTGCTTAGGAAGGTCAAGTTTGTGTTTCATTGTGAGATGATTTCTTTGACCCTTCCTCAAATCCTTCAAGTTATTTCTGTCATTTGTTGGTCTAGGTGTCCTAGATTGAGTATTATGAAGATGAGGTCTGACAGAATGCATCACAGCAGACGTTTTTGAGATGGGCTTGTGTTGTGGAATTCTCAACCGCTTCTAATTAAAGTAACAAGCAGATGTATTGTGATTGTTCATGTCACAGATTGAACAATACTTGTTGAAATAGCAATTTTTGGTGGAGTGATTGTTCATATCAAAGATAGAACAATATTGATTGAAGAAGCATTTATCTGTCTTGTGATTGAACATGTCACAAATATCACAATACATTTGTTTGTTTCTTGAATCAGATTTTTCTTTGTGTGACTCAACTGATATTTTCTTTTGATGAGTCACTTTCTTTTCTTTAGGTGATGAATCAGAATCAGCCCTTCTAATAGATTGTTTCACAACACTACTTTTGTTAGTTGTCTGGGTTGTTTCTGTTTCTTTAACCTACTTCTCACCTGTTGATACACTTATGTACCTAGATCCTGATCTCAATGTAATATGTCTTAAATGTCTTGTCTTATGTAATATTGGGTACTTAAGGAAATGATAATGTTTGGTTGTGATTTATAATGTTTAATATTTCATTAATGAGTTGAGTAATGTTTAATGACTAGATTATATAGGTTTGTGATTGTTTGAATTGATATACATAATGTTATAATAATGAATACATTCAAAATTTGGTTAAGTGAAGTTCACATGCGTCCGACTGGACCATGCGCCCAAACAGTGGTCATGTGTCTGAATGGCCATGCGATTGAGTGTCCATGCGCCTAAATAGTCCATACGCCTGAACAGCTTCATGTGTCTGACTCAGTCGCATGACTGAACATTCAGTCATGCGAATGGATCAACCGCATGGCTCAATCGCAAGAATGAACCATGCTAATGGTTCAGTCGCCCGAATGAGCAACCCTAACCTATAAATACCACCTAATTCGTGGAAAAACGAAAGCATTCAATCCACTTCGACTCCAGACGTACCCTAGCCGTCCAGAAGCCTCTAAGTTCATACTCCAAGTTCATAGAACGTTGTAGATCGATTCCTAATCGATTCTTGATGCTAGTTTCAATACATTATTGTTACTACGTGCGTTCTCACTGATTGGATCGCCAATCAAATAGGATTCCGTACTATTTGGTTTAGTTTAACACGTTAATCAGTTGGTGTTTCGTTCAAATACCAGATCCAACAAGTGGTATCAGAGCTTGGCTCTTGATTACGTGTTGATTCAATTGTTTTTGTTACAAAAGTTGTGTTTTTCACTCAAAATGCAATCTTTTTTTGTCAACCGGAGTTTTAGACGTTTCCCGACCATAAAGTTTAGTTTTTCCGGCATATGGCTATTAGGGTTTGGTAAAATTCGAGTTTTTACGGCCAAAACAAGTTTAACCTACGAATTATCAAACTTCAGCAAGTTCAGTCGCACGATTGGCTCAATCGCACGACTGGCTCAATCGCACGACTAAGTTCATTCGCATTCTCCAACCGCACGATTGGACTCATTCGTACCTTCATTCATACGACTGAGAACTTTATTCAGACTGCTCAACCGCATTAGTTCATTCGGACGACTGACTCATCCGCATTTGTTCAATCGCACGATTGAACCATCCGCATTTGTTAAATCGCCCGAATAAGCCCAGTCGCATACCTTCATTCACATACATCAGCAGTTTGTTAAAACAGTAAAGTTAAGTGACATGGAGGATCAGTTTTCGGCATACGTAGCTAGCAGAGATACTCGCATTCAAAATCTACTATTGTTGGAGAACGAAGTGGGAATACACAATAAACCCCCAAAGCTTATTATGTTAGACGACTATCCTGAATGGAAGCAATGTTTCGAAATATACTTAAATGGAGTAGATACAAACTTGTGGGAGGCAATAGAGTCGGGGTACAACATGCCAGTAGGAGCTGACGGAGTAAAACTTACTCTAAGTGGTATGTCGGATGCATAGAAAGTAAAATACAACGCTGAGAAGAAAGTCTACGCTTTGCTCACTCAGTCTATTCCGAAGGATATCTTCCATCAGTATTCAGAGTACACTCAAGCAAAGAAACTATGGGATGCGTTGGAGAAGAGGTATGACGGAAATGCCTCTCTCAAGGCCATTAAGGCAAAAGCTTTGAAGAAGGAGTTCGAGAACTTCTCTTTAATGGGAAAGGAAGGTTTGGATGATGTGATCGATAGATTCTATCACTTGATAAATGAGATGCACACTCATGGAGTTGTTACATCGATGGAGGATAAGGTTTACAACTTCGATGATGGATTACCAGAAAAATGGGCTTCGTTTGTTTCTAATATCAGACAGAATGGAATGCTCTCGAAGTTAGATATAAATGACTTCATTCTGAAACTGAGAGAAGAGGAGCTTAGGATGAAGTATCGAGCCCAAAAGGCTAACTACGATCAGAATCCTGCACTCTACAATGCAACTCCTTCAGTCAAGATATTTGGAGCACCACTGCAAACTGCCTTCATCTCAAGCATAGAAGTTCCAGCACAACCCTCAACTTCATGATCCGAAACGTCAGGATCATCTAGCACCCAATATATGATACCTGAAGCTAATGCAGCAAAACTAGAAACTGACAACTTCGGGAATGTGACTGTGGAGGTGGCCAGAGAACATATGGACCTCTTAGCTGTGGTGGTTCAATCCTATGATGGATTAGTTGCTGGAAAGATAGGAAACTATCACCTGGAAAATGAAGATTATGAGCACGTGGATGAGATGGAGTTGGAACATATGGACATAATGTGGGCTCTAGCAAGTGCTGTCTGACGAGCTAAAAAGTTTGTCAAAAAGACCGGACAGAACTTGGTTGCCACAAAAGACATAACCTTTGGCTTCGACAAGTCAAAGGTTACTTGTTTCAACTGTGGTGAGAAGGGACACTTCAAGCGGGAGTGTGTAAAGCCAAAGAAGACTGGGAATGGTAATCCCTTCTCGTCATTCAATGTGTCAGGACAAATCCACATCTAGCAGTTCTACCTCATCCAGTAAGGACCCAAAAGCCTTAACTGCTAATGGGGATGAAGGACAGGACTGGAGCTTTCGATTCGTATCCCCAAGAGAGTCCAACATAGTTAATGTGGAGGACATTGATGACGATTCTGCTAGTGAGGGAGACATAGCAGTAGAGCTTTCAATGTCAAATTCTGAAGACACTGCATCTGTGGTCAACCAATTGCCTGAAGAAGATAAATCTGTTTCAACGTTAGAATCACCAGAACCAGATTCAATAGATTCTGCTCTCATGGCTGATTCCTCTTCATCTCAGGTAAGTACTACTGACCAACTATTTAGTAATCATGCTTGCTTAAAATGTAATAAATTTAGAGAAAGTATAGATTCAAAATTGCTAGGTTATTAGATCATAATGATAGCTTAGTAAAGGATCTGGAACTGTGTACGGAGTCAAATAGAGTGTTAAAACAAAACGAGCACAGTTACAAGGAAAAGATAGACCTATTGAATAAACAGCTTAAGGAAACTGAAGTAGTTGCTTTTAACCAAGCGAATGACATTAGGTACTATCTAAACTCCCTATAGGACACTAAGAAGCAAAAAGCAGTTTTAGAAATAGAAGTCAACTTGTTAAAACAAAAACTGCACAGTTAGACAAGCTCATCACACATTGTCCAACACTTAGTGAGAGAGAGAAATAATAGGGAGGGGCTGGGATACAAAATGGTTCCACCACTACCTGAGACCTTGATGAACACTAAAAGTAAACCAATTAACAATAATCCCATCAAGGATCATGTGGTGTCCACTCCTCTGGTGAGTGATCTAGATTGCTTAAGTAAATCAATTGGATCTGACTCTAGATAGAAGGAGGCCACTTTAAAAGCAATAGGAAAGATGCCGTGTGTTAACCTGGATCAAGAATTTGAAAAAGTTAGTTTAAAGTCAGGGTCAAACAAAGTCAAACAAGAACCTAAAAAGACTATAAAACCTAACCAATCACGAGCATCATGTCACAGTCCAAGTAAACAAGATATCAAAGATGTAAAACCAGGTAAGGCAATTAAATTTGTAAAACCAAATCATACATATAATAAAGAAGTGTCTCAATCCTAACATAATAAGGCCAACTACGTGACTTTTACATCTCCACCAAAACAAATAAACCGTAAAGTTGAAAGCAGATCCTGCTATAATTGTGGAGAGTATGGTCATGTAGTGTCTCAGTGTCCTTATTATCAGACACCAAGGAGGAAAGTAGAACTTCCAGTGTCTACACCTAGATCTTTTAAGAGGAACTCTATGACGCCTCCAAAAAGGTCTAGTGAACCCAAAGTTCAATCCATCAGCCAGTCGTCTGTCTATCACAAACAGGCCTTACACAAAGCTGGTTTATGGAAAGAAAAATCCGCCTCCGCATCTGAAAATGAAACCAAATCAAAAACTAAGCTTCCCCCAACCTCAAATGGTCAATGGGTTGAATTTATGATGTGTGATGCCTCAGGGAAACCCAAGCTAGTGAAGGCTTGGGTTCCTGACATGAACTAATGTTTTCATTGAATGTGCAGGGTGTTCGTTATAGTGCTGAGACTAACACGTGGATTGTAGATAGCGGAGCATCCAGGCACATGACAGGGAACAGAGCTCTCTTATCAAATGTTAGACAAATTAAAGGAGGGCATGTTTCATTCACTAGAAACAAAGGCGGGTACATCACAGCCCAAGGAGAAGTGGGAAATGAGAAAGTTAAGTTTGATAAGGTAAATTACATCCAGCAATTACAAAATAACTTGCTTTCAGTCTCTCAAATTTGTGATAAAGGATTCAAGGTAGTATTTGACAACAAGAAGTGCTACGTTCTAAAGAAGGACTACGTGATCCCGGAGGACCAAATTCTAATGTCAGCTTCAAGATATAATGACCTTTATGTCTTGGATCTCTCAAAAGGCCTCCACAACGGATCATGAAGTCAAATGCTTCTTGTCCAAAGCTACTGAGAAGGACTCCATCTCCTGGAATAGGAGAATGGGACATATGAATCCGAGAAAAATGAATCACTTGATCCAGAATGATCTTGTGAGAGGAGTAAATGTCAAAAGCTTCCAACTCCCGGATTTTTGTGTTGCATGCAAAAAGGGCAAACAAACGAAGAAGTCTCATAAGGAAAAGAAAGTTAATTCTATAAAACTTCTCTGGAGCTCCTTCACATAGATCTGTTTGGTCTAGTCAGTACAAGAAGCATCGCAGGCGACTTGTATTGCTATGTAGTTACTAATGACTACTCAAGGTTCTCTTGGGTAATGTTTCTGAAATCCAAATCAAAAACATTTGAATCCTCAAGGAATTGGTAATGACACTAGAATCCCTATACAAGCTGAAGGTACGATAGGTGCGCTCAGACAACGGAACCGAATTCAAGAATCAGAGGATGGAAGACTATTGCAAGGAAAAGGGAATTGTGCATCAATTTACCTCGGCCTACACTACTCAGATGAACGGTGTTACTGAATGGAAGAACCGCAGCTTGATAGAGTCAGCAGGACTATGCTGGCAGACTCGAAACTGCCTATCCAATTCTGGAATAAAGCAGTGGCAAATGCATGTTATACGCTTAATCAAGTCCTGGTAGTGAAACGCCATGGAAAAACATGCTACGAGTTATTACAACGACGTAAACCTAACTTAGAATATCTTGAGCCATTTGGTGCCCAGTGCACCCTGCTGAAGAAGACTCAGGAGGGAAAATTCAATGAAAAGGTTGATGAAGGATTTTTCTAGGATACAACACACCGAACAAGAGAGTTTACAACAACTCAACGGGTCAAGTAGAGGTGTGGTGTAATGTTGATGTTCAGAGATATATCACACCGCCTGCTGGAAAAGGGCCTGCTTACTTCTTCAACTATGATGGATTCTTCAAGTCCTTCAACATACCTCTCTCTTTCTCAAAAGACGAGTTAGCAAACAAGATGATGTACGATGTCTTGAACACTCTGTCTCAAGATTCAACAAGTCAATCTCCTACCAACTCAGGGGAAGCACTTGATGTAAGTGACTCTTCCTCTGATGAAGAAAATGAACAAAATGATCAGATCAACCAGGATGTACAGGTTCCGACTACCACAAGTCTACAAGCATCTGCTAGTGATGCTTCTGAACCTTCGGAACCTCAGACTTCGATTACCTCATATCCGAACCCAAATGTTCATAATCTTGACTCTGAGGTGGTTGTTCCGACAACTCCTGGCTCACGTCTAAATGTTTATCATCCTTTGGATAATATTATAGGAGATGTGAGATCAGGTGTTCAGACTAGAAATCAGTTGTACTCAGCTGATTATGCCTCTGTGATGGAAAAGGGATACCTTCATGACGATGCTTACCGCTGCTTTGTGTCTCAGTTTGAGCCAAAGTATGTTAGTGAAGCACTAAATGATAAGGCTTGGGTGAGTGCCATGCAGGAAGAACTTCTACAGTTTAAGAAGTTAGGTGTATGGACACTAGTGGATAGGCCAAAGGAGCTAAAGTCATTGGCACCAAGTGGGTCTTGAAATGTAAGAAAGATAATCAGGGAGTGGTCATCAGAAACAAGGCTCGGCTTGTATAGGGTTTTGACAAGTTGAGGGTATCAACTACAATGAAGTATTTGCACCAGTGGCAAGGATGGAAGCCATCCGCATCTTCCTTGCCTATGCATCTTATATGAAAATCAAAGTTTATCAACTAGATGTTAAAAGTGCATTTCTTCATGGTGAGATCCAAGAAACAGTGTATGTCAGAAACCGAGGGATTTGAGGATCCATATCATCGGGATAGTGTTTACAAACTCGACAAGGCTCTATACGGGCTTGGTATGAGAAACTTTCGACTCATCTTGTGAAACACGACTTTCGTAGGGGAGTCATTGACTATACACTATTTATCAAAGAAAAAGATAGAGACTTACTGCTAGTACAGATCTATGTAGATGACATAATCTTCGATTCAAAGAATGAAGAATTATGTAAAGAATTTGAAGCAGTAATGAAGGCGGAGTTTGAGATGAGTGCCATGGGGGAGATGAAGTTCTTTCTCGGATTACATGTGGATCAGACACCAAATGGGATCTTCTTACATCAGACCAAGTATGTAGGGGATATTCTCAGTCGGTTTGACATGGAGAATGCTTCCATAGCTGGCACAACAGTGGCTACAAACCATGATGTAGCACCTGACGAGAATGGGGATCTGGTAGATGCCACTATGTACCGAGGGATGATCGGATCTCTCATGTATCTTATAGCCTCACGACCTGATATCATGTATGCTACATGTTTATGCTCATGATATTGGCAAAGCCTAAGGTGAACCATCTAATTGGGGTCAAAAGGATCTTTCGTTATTTGAAGGGTACGCCCACTCTGGGGTTATGGTATCCTCATGATGATGACTTTGAGCTTACCGCATATAGCGACTTGGATTACGGTGGCTGCAAGATGAACTACAAGTCTACATCAGCAGGGTGTCCGTTCTTTGGGAGAAGATAAGTAACCTGGCAGTGTAAGAAGCAGACCTTGGTTGCATTGTCAACTGTGAAGCCGAATATGTTGTTGCTGCAAGCTGCTGTTCTCAAATCATGTGGATTCAGCAGCAAATGCGGGATTACGGTTTGAATTTCTCTTCTACTCCTATCTTTGTTAATAACTCTACTGAAATTGCAGTCACTAAAAACCCGGTCCAACATCCTAAGACCAAACACATTGGAATTAAATATCACTTCATACGTGATTGCTTTGAAAATAATTTAATCGATGTGGTAAAAAAAACATAGATTTTCAACGCGCTGACCTCTATACAAAGGCTTTTGACAAACCATGTTTTCTATATCTGTTAGAGGTCAACGGTGTTAAAATGAAAAGTGAGGTCATTCCTGAAGATGACCATGTATAGTCTGATTCGTCGTGTCGAGTTTCTTTTAATTTTTAACTTTTAATTTTATTTTATTCTCTTGTTTTTTTTTGTTTAATTTTAATTAGTTTAATTACAATTAGTTTCTTTCCTTGCACATTAAAATCCTAAAACGCAAATCCATAGTGGTTTTATAATTTTAGGGGGAGAATAGGTCTAGGAAAGAAATAAAAAAATGAGGGAAAAGGAGAGGCAGGCTGATAATAAATAAGATCGTATGTGTGATACCGATTCAGTGTT
Source organism: Flaveria trinervia (assembly GCA_025506515.1). NCBI lineage: Eukaryota > Viridiplantae > Streptophyta > Magnoliopsida > Asterales > Asteraceae > Flaveria > Flaveria trinervia. The sequence continues at coordinate 44,252,111 of CM046444.1, forward strand.
TGGAATATGATAGTACACAGGTACAAACCATTTGGGACTTTAAAAATCAAAATTGAAAAAGATGCAAAGTTCAAGTATAAGTCTGTGTAGTCTGAGCAATATAAAAGGAAATATGATAGATAAGCTAGCTACTACTAAGGTAACACAAAGAAAGTAGACCTAGAGGTTGCTAGACCACAGATGATATGCCGGTAGATTCAACACAATAGATGACTAGACCTTTTTGGTGATCTCAAGATTAAACTAACATGTTTGACTAGCTGTGGTAACACCTTATCCCTGGTTAACAGAATCAACAAGATTCCAATAAGGGGTGACGAGCAAAATAAATGCCATAAAAGTGTGCGTAAGACAAAGCATGAGCAAAAGCACATGAAAAATGCCAATACAATCAAACTGATAACCTATGTTGTTGGTGAGATCTGTGCTAAAAGAATGAAAACTTGCTCATACAAGAAGATAGGTTATGTGCCTCTCTGCTATGGCGGTGGCACTGACATGAGGATAAGTATAACCTATATACTCTAGAACTCATTGTTGTTTGCTGCCTCTCTGCTGTGCGGTGGCACTGACCTGAGGACTGGCTTCTCTTGAAAGTTCTATGAATAGTCTCTTCTTGAATACTACCCTGAGACCGCTCAAAAATCTCCTGAGGAATGTTGATTAGCATATAAGTGTGGGATCCATAAATGCTTGTTGAAATAAACAAACCTTAAAAACGATCACCCAACTGTGTTGAAAGTCTGTGTATGGATTTAAGAGGACAAGTATACTGACAATCGCTGTGGCTACTATTCTTGAAAGTTCAAATCAGTGTGGGGACCTAATTACTAGTATGATTTCCTAAATTTTCTAAATGACTCCAGATGAAAAACAAGAATAGAGCATCAAAGGTTTTAGCCAACTTGTCTCAAATGATTTGAATATCCTGTATGATTCCAGCTTGAATTGGTCCATGTATGGTTTAAAAGATTGAGGTTGCCATCTCAGAAGAATTATTCCTTAGAGTTACTTCTTAGGAATTAACCCTCACAAAAACACAAAAACATTTCTTAGTGTAATTTTTAGTGTTATTTCTCTTCTGTAAGTACAAAGTTAGTCTATTTTAGTATTGTGTAGTATCGGACTATGTCATGGAAGTTGATAAGGGACCTTATCATCTAAAAGGTCACGTCTGAGGTGAGCACACGTGATTTCAAATAAAAATTGGGTCACGTCTGAGGTGACAAAATGTCTTAAAAGGATCACATCTGAGGTGATCAAAAGGTTTTAAGTTTAAAATGATCAAGTTTGAGATGATCAAATGTTCATAATGATAAATCAATAGTTTAAAAAGGATTAAATGTAAAATGGTCATAAAGTCAGAAAAATTTCAAGAGTATGACCCATTCGCACGACTGGACCATGAGTATGGACCAATCATGCGAATGGATCATACTCATGCATTAAATAGCCGAATGGACATGAGTATGAACCATTCACCCGAATGGGTTATCAAATTGACCCATTCGACCGAATGAGAGTGTGCGAATGAGTTAGTCGACCGACTGAGCTTCAGTAGGCCGACTGAATGTGATCGACTAAGCCAATCGCCTGACTGAGTTTCATTCGCCCGAATGAACTGAGCGAATGAGTCCAGTCGGTCGATTGAACTCAGATTCAGTATATAAAGGGCCACGGTCGATCGCATTGTCCTGACCACTTCCAATCGCCCTTATATCGCACATCCTACCGTTACTCGCGCAAATTTCTTTAGACCTTGATTATACATCCCTATTGATCTTCTGACGTGTATTTGCATTTATATAGGTATAATAAGATGAAATCTCACAGAAATCAGGAGAAATGGTGCCCTAATTTGGGAGGTTCGATTGAAACAAGAACCGAACAATCAAATGAACTAATAACCTACTGAAATTGAGTAAAATGTTAAAACTAATGTTATTAGGTCATTAGTTAAGAGATTTCGAGTCTAAAGAACCATTAAACAACGTTTAGTTTCATGAATTGGTCAAGATTTGAACCTCAGTCGATCGAACAGTGGGTCATGCGACTGGTCGTCTGGATGAACTTCAGTCGCATGATTGAGCTGGACGAATGGGTTAATCGGCCGAATGTGTCATACGAATGAGCTCAGTTGGCCGACTGAGCCAATCGCAGGCTCAGCCAACCGATTAAACTCATCTCCTGTTCATTCACCCGAATGAGTCTAGTCACATAATAGGACAACCGACTGAACACAGTTGCATGATTCATTCGCATGAATGAATCAGGATTAATTCAATCAAGCTACTTAGAACTTATTTGTGATATGTGATTAACTAATGTTTATGTGTCTTGTGTTTCAGATCTATGGCTGATAGATGGTCTATCAACCCTAAGCACAATATATGTGCTCATCTAGACCATACTACTCGGAATGGTGCCGAGTTTACTGAGATCATCGCTTTTCTCAAGCGATCAAGGATCCACAAGGCCATCTCTACTCCATGCACACCCTACAGGTCTTTAGATCAGGCATTCTGGGAGAATGCATCGGTTGATCGTTCACATGAGCCGTATAGCATCCAGAGTTCTATCAGTGGCAAGGATATAGAGATTACTGTTGCAGACCTTCAGAGAGTACTTGAGTTGGGGGACGATACTGATCACCCCACCAGACTTCACCCACTTACGGTGAGAGGATGTTTTCTGAGGATTAAGTACGTTGGGCACATCAACTCATGTGTGCTCAACAAGAGCAACCTGTGTCCCCAGTACAAGTACTTGGCACATGTCATTCTGAAGTGCATTGCTTCTAGAAGGGGTGGGTTTGATGATCTGTCAGACCTGATTCAGAATGCCTATGTGGCACTGGTGCTGAATCACCCCTTCAGCTTCTCAAGCATGATCTTCTCTTACCTTGTGGAGAATCTGGAGGCAAAGGGAAAGGAGGGTTTTTGTATGTACCCCAGATTCTTGCAGCTAATTTTCGATGAGAAGCTGCCCTCACTTCCAAAGGAGCGCCACGATAAGATCATGGATGATACGACCCTAGGTCGTATGAGAGTTTACCGGGGTAAGCAGGTAAAGCCCCAGGTAAAGAGACTCATAGGCCATCTGGCCAATGAGAGTAACGTGGCGCCAGGCAGACGTAAGTGGCGCCATGTAGACAGTGACTCAGATGACGAGCAGCTACAGCTCCCAGAGCACAACTCTGATGATGATGATGATAGCGGGGAGGCTGGAGATACATTGCCCACTCAACCAAGGGGCCCCACTACTGATATTACATTTCCAGCTTCTGCCCCCACTGAAGATAGAGCTGAGACTGCTGGTTTCCACCAGAGTTTCACACCTGGTGAGGAGGAAAAGGAGTCAGATGAGGAGCCACTAACCCCGACTGTGGAAAGTAAAGTTGTTCCCACAGACCAGGGGCTCTGGGCAGTTGGTGGGCGCCCTGGCGGATCGGAGGAAAAGGATGGTGAGGAGGAAAAGGAGTCAGATGAGGAGCCACTAACCCGAACTGTGGAAAGTAAAGTTGTTCCCACAGACCAGGGGCTCTGGGCAGTTGGTGGGCGCCCTGGCGGATCGGGAGAGACTGCTGCTGACCCTACATATGCTCCCGATTAGCCGAGCCGAGTTCTAGGGGGAGCATCCTCCTCGACAGGATCGAGGAAGAAGAGGATGGCTTAGCCCCACGGCATGAAGAAGAAGAAGCGCAGACTCACATTCATCACCACCACAACTACTACCACAGCCACCTCCACAGCCATCATCACTACTCCACCTACCACCTTTACAACCACACCATCTGTCACCACATCTTCCACACCCATACCACCACCACCTTCACTTATATTACCCACAATCTTCACCACATCTTCCACACCCATACCACCACCGCCTTCACTTATATACCCACAATCTTCACCACATCTTCCACACCACCACCACCTTCACCTATATTACCCCTAATCTTCACCACTGCTACCACCACCACAACTACTAGCCATCCAGCTGCACCATCATCCTTCCCTACATATCCATCTGGATCACCTCTACCTCCCATTGGGGTAGAGGAACAGCTTTCAGCGATGAACCGTATGGTGATGCGTCTGTTAGCAACCGATGACGAGAAGACTGCACAAATTCGACAGTTAGTAGATCTTACTACTGCGCAATCTCAGCAGCTTTCTCAGCAGGCTCGATTGATTGATCAGCAGGCTCAGCGGATGTCTCAGCTTCAGGATCAACACGCCAAAAGGATTGAGGAGCTGGAGGCTGCAAACAAATCTCTGCAGTTAAAGCTCAAAGGGTCCAAAGAAAAGCCCTTAAAGATAGGAGAAGGGGATGAAGAAGATGATGCTGACGATGATGAAAGTGATGATGATGAAAGTGATGATGATGATGATGGTGACGATCACTATGGTGATACAGATGCTGATGATGATGATGATGATGACTCTTCAGCTGCGGGTACTACATCAGTAAGCAAAAGGAGGACCAAACGTACTCAAGATCCGAGTGCCTCCATATCCAACCTAGCAGCAGAAGAGCCGATGATCCAGGACAAGAGTAATACTTAGATGTTTTATTGTTATTTAAAATCTTTTGTATTTGGATCATGTATAAAATTAATTACATGCATGTTTATATGTAATTTAAATAGTTATGACTTGATTATTATGGTTGTCTTGATTATTAACTAATGATTGATGTATTACATGTTTAAAATCAAGTAGATCCAAATTATCAAAGGGATGAACACGATATTGCTCCCCTTCAATAGATCAAGACTCAACTAACCATGATTCTTGATCTGCAAGAGATTGTCAGAAGATCAGTGAGTTGCACCCCTGAAGAAGGGGAAATAATTCATGATCTTACTGATGAGCAACTGGCAGAAATGTTCAAGCTCAATCCCGATGAGATTGTAAAAGACGCCAACTGTTGAAGGAGACAATGATGACGACCTGAAAGACATCGATGAGATAGAGATCGAGGATGTCACGACAGCTCACTATCCAGAGTATGCTAACAAAGAGGGAATGTTAGTCCCCAATCTGGGTGATTCCCTGGTCAGTGATACATTTGATATAGGATCAGATGGAGCATGAGATTGAGAAGGTTGAAGAACAAGCCCAAGCCTCAAACGCCGATGTTGATATCAGAAAGGCTGAATGGGCTGCATGTTTTAAGGAGATCCGAGCATAACGCTCTGCTCCTAAACCGAATGTCTACACCAAGCTCTACAAAGTGAAGAAACATCACAAGGTGTTAGGCAAGATTATCGCGTGTCTCATTTTGATGATCTTAATGTATACGCGGTAAAGAGAGAGATTGGTATCGAGTACTTTAGATTCCTGCATGATCTAAAGTCTCTACCTGGTTTTGAGCTCAACCATCTAGCTAAACTGAAGTTGTTATATGCTGACCCGAGGAAAATGTCAGGCTGGTTTGAGGCTGCCTTAAAGAAAGAGTACCACACAAGGTGGGTTAACTTCAAACCTCAACAACCTACAAGGTATATTAGACGTTCTGAAGTTGATCCTATAACTGATAAGCCCAAGATAATGCTGAAGTGGAGTCCCCCAAGAACAATGTCAAGAATCCCTCTTAAGGAAATGCCATAGGACTTCACTCCACACTTTAAGTGGTGGTACTATGATTGGAGAACAGGGGAGGCGGTCATAGTTCTGAACAAAGCAGGCAGAATGAATACTATCAGGGTATTTGACCCAATATGGCTTACAAACTTGTCAGCTACAGATGTTTATACACTATACAAGTGGCCATTGTTCTATGACACGCAGGATATTGTACAAGCCCTCCAATTCCAAAATGTGATACGGCTGTGCTTTGCATTTGAAATACATACAGGAGTCACCAAAGAAGCTAAGTACAAGAAATTTGAGGAAATTATGAAAGATGTAAGACAATAGATAGATCTAGGTCCAAGGGGGAGTTTGTTGATACACTTATGTACCTAGATCCTGATCTCAATGTAATATGTCTTAAATGTCTTGCCTTATGTAATATTGGGTACTTAATGAAATGATAATGTTTGGTTGTGATTTATAATGTTTAATATTTCATTAATGAGTTGAGTAATGTTTAATGACTAGATTATATAGGTTTGTGATTGTTTGAATTGATATACATAATGTTATAATAATGAATACATTCAAACTTTGGTTAAGTGAAGTTCACATGCGTCCGACTGGACCATGCGCCCAAACAGTGGTCATGCGTCCGAATGGCCATGCGACTGAGTGTCCATGCGCCTAAATAGTCCATATGCCTAAACAGCTTCATGTGTCTGACTCAGTCGCACGACTGAACATTCAGTCGTGCGAATGGATCAACCGGCATGGCTCAATCGCACGAATGAACCATGCTAATGGTTCAGTCGCCCGAATGAGCAACCCTAACCTATAAATACCACCTAATTCATGAAAAAACGAAAGCATTCAATCCACTTCGACTCTAGACATACCCTAGCCCTCCAGAAGCCTCTAAGTTCGTACTCCAAGTTCATAAAAACGTTATAGATCGATTCCTAATCGATTCTTGACGCTAGTTTCAATACATTATTGTTACTACGTGCGTTCTCACTGATTGGATCGCCAATCAAATAGGATTCCGCACTATTTGGTTTGGTTTAACACGTTAATCAGTTGGTGTTTCGTACAAATATCAGATCCCAACATCACCTCTTTCTCAAACTGGTCAACATGTTCTTTGTTACAAATATCAAACCCAACTCCCTGCTTTGACCTTGATGACTGAGGGTCTAATGAAGTTTTATGTGTTGAACTCAGTTTTACAGTTTGTTTCTTTTTTAGTGAAACCTTTTCTGATTTGCTTGAATTTTGAGGAGATACAATTTCATTATCAGAATTACTCTCAGCAGTGGGTTTCACTGTTTTGACATATTTCTTTTTGCCTTGTAAAACAGATGGTATGAATTTTATAAAAGGTACAATTGCTTTTACAGGGTTTGATGGTTTCATGACACTCACTGTCTTGTCTGAGCACTCTTTGATTTTGATTGGGTGATCTAACTTGATTTTATCCTCATGGTTTCAAAATAAACATCAGGTTTGTTTTGAGGATTTGTCATTTGTTTCACTACTGATTTAGGTTCCATAGTTTTAGGTTCGATTGACTCAGAGAGTGAGATAGAGTCAGGCATGATAGTGTAATTGTCATTGTATGGTGGAGGACATGAATTATACCTAATCCCTGACATGTCCTTTGGATCCTTTTGTGAATCCAGCATCTCTTGCAGCTTGACTGAAGACATTTGAAACTTTTCAAGTTTCACTTCAGTCATAGATTGTTGAGCTTTAGCTTGAGCTAACTTTTCAGTAAGTAGCTCATTTTCAGCTGCAAGATTGTATTTCTCACCATGCAGTTTTTCTATGTCAGAAATGAGAGATTTGATTTTGATTTCAAAACTTTTTTGTTCTCTCTTCATCATTTCTGACTTCACTTTTTCTTCTTTAATATAATCTGCCAGTTTATGGTTGTGTTCTCTATACTCTTGTAATTCATTTATGCATTTTTCACTACAAAGGTTAGTTTTTACCTCAGTAGGCATTGAAGATGGTCCATCATTGATGTGAGCCATAAGAGCATGATTCTAGAATTAAGGCTTGACTTCCTCAACATACACACTCCAGCCACATATCCCATCTTGTTTGATCACAAGAGCACAGGCAGAAGGCTGACTGCTTGCATAGGCTTGATTTGTCAGCTGTGGTTGATTCTGGTATGTTTGTTGATGATGAGAATGATGGTACTGCTGTTGTTGATTGTTTGAGTGATAGCTTGAATTGGGCTGTGATGATGATTGGCCTGGAAAGTTCCTTGAATAGTTGTTTCTTTTGGGAGCATTGCACTCTCTTGAGAAATGGCCAGTCATGCCACAGTTGAAGCATTTCACCTTGAATTTCACATATCCAAGTTTTGTGTTCTCATTCAGGCTTAGCTTTCTTCCTTTTCTGAAGAATTTCTTTGCTCTCATGGTAATCATTGCCATTTGTCACTGTAGATCCATCTCCTCAACATCATCAGAATCTAATTCTTCTAAATCTTCCTGTATTAGATGGGCAGAAGTGAGTCTTCCCCCAAGATATGCTTCAAAACTTGCAACAAAGGCATTGTAAGTTGCCTTTTGCTCTTCAGATTTTAAGTCTTCTAGAGAGGTTTGAGGAGTAGTAGAGACTTTAGGTGCTTGAGCTGAAGTTGAAGGGTGATTGAATGGTGGAGATGCAATGAACCCAATATTGTTCATTTGATCTATTGATGAGATGAAGTCATCTTCCTCTGTGATGAAAGCATTTTCAACAGAATGTGATTCTGAAGGGAATTTTTAGGCCTCAATCACTCTTGGTCCACTCAGGTTTCTACTTTGTTCATCAAGTTCCAAAGCTTCAATCTTGGCTATCATAATGTCTAGTGTGGTACTCTCAAGAGCATGAGTATTTTTCAGCATTATGACATTTTGCTTCCAGCTTTTAGGTAGACTGTGAAGCATTTTCTTGTTAAGTTCTTTAATGTTGCAAGAAACACCCATAATTTCCAAGTCATTAACCAACTGTACAAATCTGTGTAGTTGTTTTGATATGGATTCTTTTTTGGTATGATGGAAGGTTTCATACTGATTGACCAGCTTGTCTTTGTTAATTTCAGCAACCTCACTGCTTCCTTCACACATATTTTAAGGGCATCCCAAACAGCTTTAGCAGTTCCATACTTTTCCAATCTTTTCAGCACATCCATCTTAAGTGCTTGAGTCAAAATTGAGTATGCATTGAGACCAATTTTGATTTTCTTATAGTCATCTTCATCCAGAGTTAAGTCTTCAATTGGTATCCTAGCAGTCTTGTAAAGTGCAGCTTGAGCAGTTGATAGAGTAACAGGAATATGTGGACCCTTACATATTGAGATCCAAAAATCAGGATCTACACCTTTGATATAAATTCTAAACCTTATTCTCCATTATTTAAACTCTGATTTGTGTTTAAGCATGGGAGGTTTAGGTGTATGACCTAGTTCAGAGTAACTGTTAGAATCCATGTTGATTTGTGTAAGTATAGATTAGTTTATTTAAAGATTGATTATTTTTTATGAGTCCAACTTGTTCAAGGAGTTCTTTCGAGGTTCAGAATGAGTTCTGCACTGATTTTCTTGCTGTTTGACAGGAGTATTCTTGCTGTTTGCTAAGTAGAGATGGTGATATCCACTACTAGCAACTTGATTATCAGATCAATCGAGTTTTATTCAATCTGTGTGCAGATCTGAAAGAGAATCGAGAGCAAAGCTCTGATACCAATTGACTGGGTTTGAGTAAGAGTGATATTCTTACTAAGAAACGAATATGATAATCAAGTCAATGATTGAGTGACGGAAACAAACAATCAAAGAACATTCAAAGCAAGAAAATTACTCATAAATGTTTTTTGTATTGATATATGAAAGTTGATAAGTTATAGAGAATAACTACAACAAAAATTCTCTCTCTATCAGCCGTCACCTCAGTACGAGGATAACTATTCTATTTATAGGCAGACAAGATGCCTTTACAACATGACTAATCTACCCCTGACTTATTACATCAGAAACTAGTCTAAGTCTTGATCCGCATCTCTGCTTGTTCATCCTCATTGACAAATGCGGATGAGATAATCTTGATCAGCATTTCCACTTGATCATCCGCATTAGTAAGTTGGTCATTCGCATTGGTTAATGCGGATGAACATATTCTTGTGCGCAGTTGGTCGGTCATCCGCATTTGTCAATACGGATGAGCAAAGTCTTGTCCGCATCTTCTTTTGTTCTTTCGTATTAGTCAATGCGGAAGAGTAACTCGTTCTTCAGCATTAGTATTATGTCTTCCGCATTAGTCAATGCGGAAGAGTAAACACTTGTCCGCATCAGAGTTATGTCTTCCACATTAACTAATGCGGAAGATAACACTTGTTATTTTCCTTGCAGATCTTCGTCTGCATTGGTTCTTGGACTTGTGGGATTTCAGCTAAGCAATCATCAATTCACCCATTGAGTTAGCATGTATGATCCTTTTCAGGGTGCAACATAAACCTTTCTAAGGCAAATTCAGGCGCATGAGCCTTATCTAGGCGCATGAACTCCCTGTAAAACATGTTTCTAGGATGTTTTCGAACCCAATCATCAAACCCATATGTTCTAAGCTTACCAAGGCCATTCTAAACATGAACACCCTATAAGCATCTAAGAATCATCATCCAACATGCATAATACATACGGGCATACATACTCAAACATTGTAAAAGTCATTTAAATACATTGTAGGGATGCATAGGCTATAACTTTTCCCCTTTGCATTAACACACACCCCAACCCCCGAGTAAGAAGCATCTGAATACACCACCAAATCTTCGCTTCCATCGGGTAACGACAAGACAGGAGCTTGAGTCAACCTCACCTTTAACTCCTCGAACACCTGTTCTTGAGCTTGACCCTATATAAACTTTACATCCTTTCGGGTCAACTTGGTCAATGGAGAAGTGATCTTCGAAAAGTCCTGAATGAACCTTCGATAATACCCCGCCAGCCCCAAGAAACTACGAATCTCGGATGGCATCTTTGGAGACTTCTATTGCATCACCGCCTCCACCTTTGCTGGATCCACCATAATCCCCTCAGTGTTCACCACATGACCCAAGAACTGAACTTCGCGCAACCAGAATGCGTACTTGGAGAATTTTGCATACAATTTATCCCTTCTCAACGTCTTCAACACCTCTCGAATGTGATCGGCATGCTCCTCCTCGCTCTTCGAATAAATCAGGATATCATCAATAAACACAATCACTGATTTATCTAACATTAGCCGACACACTCGATTCATCAAGTCCATAAAAGCAGTTGGTGCATTGGTCAAACCAAAAGACATAACGAGGAACTCGTAGTGTCCATAACGCATACGAAAAGCTGTTTTAGGAATATCCAGCTCCCTCACCTTCAACTGAAGATAACCAGATCGAAGGTCTATCCTTGAAAACCAACTGGCACCCTGGAGTTGATCAAACAGATCATTAATTCTTGGTAAGGGGTACCGATTCTTTACCGTCAACTTGTTCAGCTCTCGATAGTCGATGCATATCCTCATGCTACCGTATTTCTTCTTCATAAACAGGACCAGAGCACCCCAGGGAGAAATACTCGGTCTAATGAACCCCTTATCGAGTAGCTCTTGCAACTGCTCCATCAGCTCTTTCATTTCTGTGGAGCTAACCGATACGGTGCTTTGGCAACGGTTAAGCACCGGGTATCAAATCAATTTGAAACTCAATCTTACGGTCTGGTGGCACACCTGGTAAATCTTCTGGAACACATCTGGAAAGTCAAACATAATAGGTACATCAGATAGTTGTGGTGTTGGTGCGTCCACATCCTTTACGTAGGCCAAGTAGGCACTACATCCACGTCTCATGCACTTTCCCGCCACCGCCATCGTAATCACTTTCGGGATCGTCGTGACTCGATCACCATAAATCGTCACCTTATTCCCGTCAGGTGCTTTCAATCGGATCATCTTCTTGCAACACACAATATTCGCTTCGTAGTCCGCTAACCAATACATTCCTAGGACTACATCGAAACCGCCTAAGGTCATCACGAATGGTCTAACAGGAAACTTATGATCGTCTGGTTCTATGTCACAACCTTCTACCACCTAATCCTTGTAGACTTACCTATGGCAGTTTCTACCTTGAAGGGCTCATCAATACATCTACTCTTAAGGGAGACTTAACACAAAAGACAGCAGAAATGAAACTCCTACTAGCACCAGAATCAAACAACACAGATGCAAGAGTTTGGTTCCCTAGAAACATACCTGACACCACGTCGGGGTCTGTCCTAGCCTCCTCTCGAGTCATCGTGAAAGCTCGAGCGCTTGCCTTCTGCCCTTCTCCTCCAGCCTTCTTCGCTCCCAAACTTTCAGCCCTTAGCCTCTTACAATCCCTGCTCAGATGACCATTCTCCATAGTTGTAACACCTGCCAACCCCACAATCTCTAGCCATATGGCCAGGCTTCCCACACTTGAAGCAGCTATTTGATCCCCATTTGCATTCTCCTGAATGCTCCTTCCTGCATTTACCACACTTCTTCAATCCTGCACCAGATGTGAACCCACATCGGTCACCCACCTTCGCCACCTTATTGTTTGGAGCAGTTCGACCACGTCCAAACTGTTTCCCATTCCAGTTCCGGTCACCACCACCCCTCTTGTTCATATCAGCCACCATCACCTTGCGCTCATCATATAATCTACCAGCCAAATCAACCGCCAAACTAAAAGTGCTCGGTCGGGCGGCGATCATATGCCTACGGATATCCGCTGGCAACCCCTGGATGTATCTCTTAATCTTTCGTGATAGTGGTGTCACTTGATCTGGCACCAGCCGCGCCATTTCATTACATTTTGTGGTGTACTGCTGGTGTGTCATCGTTCCCCCCTCCAGCTGCAGGAACTCTCTTTCTACCTTGTCCATCTCTCTATGAGGACAAAATTCCTCAATCACTAACTTCTTCAGTTCAGGCCATCTCATTCTCCCAATAACCCTGCTACCCTCGGCTTGGACAATGTTGTCCTACCAGCACAAATCCGAGTCCACGAAAGAGTGGGTGGCAAACTTCACCTTTTGGTCTTCACGGCACTCACTGATGTCGAGAACAGCCTCCATTTCCCTCACCCACCGGTGAGCAGCTGCAGCAGTGCCGCTTCCATCAAAAGTAGGGGGCTTGCATCTCATAAACGCCCCGTAGTTACAGCCTCGGGCCGCCTCCGGCACAGGCTCCTCTTCTTCCTCCTCCTCATCATCAGAGAGAACTGTTTCCAGCTCTGGTTGCTCCCGTCATCCCGAGGATCTGTTTCTCTCCTTTCTTTCCCCTTCCCTTACTGCCTTGATCACTTCAGTCACCACAGATGGTAGAATTGTCTGCATGACCTGATCAACTTCCTCCACCACAGCCTCCTTTACTGAGGCCCTCAAATTGGCGCTCTCGTCGCCACCCTCCGGATGAGGGGTCTCTGGTTCTTCATGAACCACCTTCTCAACTCTGGGTCTCCCTCTCTTGGGTCGTGGTTCAGCACCGTGACCTCCTCCCCGTGAAGCTTTCGAAGATCTACCACCGGCCATCATACGCACACTGAAAGATTCAGACACCAACACGGTCATTCAAGGGAACAGCTCAGTTTATGTCAAGTATAGTAAGTTCCTACTTATAGTGGCCAGTTGTGATTAGCCACTTACTTTACTCTTCATACCCCAAGCATTACCTGTCCTGACTACATCAGTAATCTACATACAACACATAACCACATACAATGCGCACATAAACTGGTTAACATTACGAAAATACCTGATGGCACGCAGCTACTCAGATTGGCATCCCATTCCCATTCCGTCCCATTCTCAGTTTAAGTTAAGGTTTATTTTGAAAATTTACTCATTTCACTTAAACTTTGGCTCTGATACCAACTTGTAAGGTCCCGTTCCCGGGACACTTACAGTTGGATCCTCATCTCACATAAAACATATAATTACATTTGCCTTACGAAAATATTGCAGCGGAAACATAAAAAAATAACTTTTCATATCATTACAAATGCTTTTGCAAGTTAATACAAGCGTTCATTTCAAAACATCATTCGTTCGCATTGCAATGCAAAAACATTAACAAAAGAATGCCATCCAAAAAAGTTGACTAGCCGTCTCGTGCGTTTACCTGCCAACTGAAAACGTATAAAAGTCGGCGTCGCTGAGTGAGTTCTACTTTTATAATAAAACATATATTTCAATCGTTAAAACCGTTCTTTACTTTCTTTCAGAATCAAACTGTACTTTTAATTCATTCGTGATCATACATCATACGTACATACAGATAATATCATTATTATCTTTCATTACATTCGTTAACTTCGTCCATTTTATACGTTCGTCCTTCGAGTCTGTTGCGACAACAGAGTCGCTCACCTCATGAACAATCACAACTATTTGCATGCTATCCGAGTCTGTTGCGACAACAGGGTCGCTCACCTCATTAACAATCACAACTATTTGCATGCTATCCGAGTCTGTTGCAACCGTAAGGTTGCTCACCCCAATTGCCAGTTTCCGTGATAGCACGTTATCCGAGCCTGTTGCACCCATAGGGTCGCTCACCTCATGGCAACTTCATGATAGCTCGCTATCCGAGTCTGTTGCACCCATAGGGTTGCTCACCCCAATTGCCACTTTCCATGATAGCACGCTATCCGAGTCTGTTGCAACCATAGGGTTGCTCATCTCATGGCAACTTCACGATAGCACGCTGTTCAATTCTGTTGCAACAACTGGGTTGCTCACCTCAAATGTGTGCTTGCAATCCTTTCCTTCGTTCATTCGTCATTCAATAATGCATGCATTCTTACTTTGTGTTCCTCTTTCATTATTTTTCACTTTACGTTACATAATACTTTATTCATTCATTCATTAACATAACACGTAAATCCATGGGAAAGATAAATATTCATTATCATAAGGAACATATCAAACAATCATACATAACCACCAATCATACATCACATCATCACAACATAAATGACTTCAAAAGTCAACTTACATAGCCCCGAGGAACCTCCCAAGTCAAAGCCTACATTACACTTTTTCCCCAAAAATCAGAAAATATTCTAAGTCCTTAGGCGTATGGGCACTATGCAGGCACATGGGGAACATTTAGGCGCATGGGCAACTTTCAGGCGCATGGGCACTATGCAGGCGCATGAGTGCCTAGGCGCATGGGAATCCTGGACATCGGACACTTAGTCAATTCCAGCCCAATTCTAGGCGCATGGGTACTATTCAGGCGTATGAACTTAGGCGTATGGACTAATCGGTCGCATGGACACTTAGGTGCATGGGCCACTTGGGCGCTGGGCACTATTGGGATGCATGGCCCTACACTTAGTCACCCGACTGATATTTCTAGGCGCATGGACCACTGTTCAGGCGCATAGGCTATACTTAGACCTTTCTAAGGCAAATTCAGGCGCATGAGCCTTATCTAGGCGCATGAACTCCCTATAAAACATGTTTCTAGGATGTTTTCGAACCCAATCATCAAACCCATCTGTTCTAAGCTTACCAAGGCCATTCTAAACATGAACAACCTATAAGCATCTAAGAATCATCATCCAACATGCATAATACATACGGGCATACATACTCAAACATTGTAAAAATCATTTAAATACATTTTCAACCCCAAAGATGTTTAAAAACAAGTAGAAACCGGGGTCTAGAACTCACCTGGTGCAACTTAGGTGTATCTTCCTTCCAACCCTTTTGCAATGAGTTTAAACACCTAATAACCCCACCAAACACACACACCCGAACACACACAAACATATAAGCATAAACCCGAGACCAAAACCCAACACAAACACTTAAAAACCCCAAATTCATACCTTAAATTCGACCTTCTTCTTCTTTTTTTTCTTCCAAGAATTTCTGTTCTCTCTCTCTCTCTCTCAATCCGAATGAAAAGTGATGTGAAGGGGAGGGTGGGCGGTCATGCCCACTTTTACACCAATTTTGTGAAAGATTTTGTCTTTTTGGATACTTTTAGTCCCTCTATTTAGGCTTTATTGCTTTTCTTTCTTTTATTCTTTAACCTCTTATTCTTCATTTTCTTTTTAAGAAATAACCGGGTGTTACACAAATCTCTTATTACACCATCTTAAAGTTATATATTTTCATTTAAATTGTTTCCCTCAAAATCATTTTGAACATTATAATGAAAATTAATTTATTTCTTTGTAAATTTTGCATGTGTTATCTTATGATATTAAACACAAATAATAAAACAACTAAAATTAAATTGTAAAAGTGTAAAACACTTTTTAATAATAATTCAAAATGATAAAATTTTATGTAAACATCACATGTCAAAGTGTTATTATCTGTAACATTTTAATCATAGTAGTAATGATATTGATTTTGTGGCATGTCTTGAGGTACTCCCTCAATAGTATTTAATACACTCATACGATCAAGTTTCTCATTTCATCTTAAAACTCTAAATTTAAATAGTCAAAACCGACAAAAAAAATCAACAACGTTATATATACACTATCTTAATTGTAAGTACTTGTATTTGAACAATTATTTCTATTCGCAACAACCTCGAGTTGTTTTTTTTCCTAAACAATTTTATCAAGATTATTATGTGGTTTGAGACGTGCTACTTCTTATATGAGTAGCTAATCATTTTAGATTTCAAAAACACATATTTTATTCATTCAATATATTTTCTACCTTTGAAACTATTTATAAAATGTATTTTATTTGATCACAAAAGTCAAGAACATAAACTTGAAAAATGCTTTTATTATGTAAATTAATATCTAACGTGCTCGTTTTACACACATAAATAATTTGGTTTATACACATAAATCGTTTTTCACAAATGATTACAACAATCATTTTAAAAATTACGGTTCTTATTAAATAAA
Source organism: Flaveria trinervia (assembly GCA_025506515.1). Taxonomy (NCBI): domain Eukaryota; kingdom Viridiplantae; phylum Streptophyta; class Magnoliopsida; order Asterales; family Asteraceae; genus Flaveria; species Flaveria trinervia. The sequence goes on from CM046444.1 coordinate 44,268,643, forward strand.
TCATTTTCTAACACACTCGTTAGAGAATAAATGATGACAAATAACCTTTAAAGCTTATCAGTTAAACTAATCACTTCTAACCCGCACGTTAGAAATAAACGAATACAAAATCGCTTTAAAAGCTTTTTGATTTATATAAAATAAATCTAGTTCTAACTTACTCGTTAGAAATAAACGATTACATAAATCGTTTTAAAGCTTTTCGATATATACAATATAAACCATTTCTAACATGCTTGTTAGAAATAAACAACTATAAAACATTGTTTCTAAGCTTATCAGTATATATACCATAAACCCGCTTCTAACACGCTCGTTAGATCTAAAAGATTACAAAATCGTTTATAAACTTCTCGATTCATATAAAATAAACTATTTTTCTTTTTATTGAAAAACACTAGTTTCAATTAAATTATAAAACAAAACGTATTTTGCTTAAATCATTGTAGTCATAAATAGTTTTAAAACTATAAACCCATGATTTCCTAATGTCTTTTAAAAATTAAATCATCTCTAACATACATATTAAATTGTTAAACATTTACAAAAATATTTTAACACATAATAGAATCAAAATATTCATTTGGTAACATAGTATTTTGGATATTAGATTGTACTTCAATATTTATTAAAATCCAAACACAACGTTGTACTACGTTATTTCCCAAAAAAAGTGTTTGATTTTTAACAAAAATCTTAAATAATATTTTTTTTAATATTTCGTGAACCTAAAAAAAACCATAGTAATAAGGTTTTAAAAATCAAATCATGAAATTTGTTTTAAGATTGTAGGAAGTAGATTCACTTTTATATTAAAAGATAGTAATTCTAACGATGCTTTCGTTGGCCATGGAAAATATTCTAATACAATACCGTTTACAAATACGACTATAAAAATAAATATAAATATAAACAATATTTATGTACCAAATTTGATTCGAACATATGCCTTTAGTATATACTCCAACCAGTCTTCATATAGCATTCTTGACATGAGTATTTATCGCGTTCAAATCTTCAATCATACCCCTTGACTATAACAATTAACAAAAACAATGTATTAGCGGTTGTGACTAAGAATCGTATTAGGCACGGGTTGCTTAAAATAGATTTCACGTCTCTACTCAAGACAACGTGTCTATTTCGCAGGGTACAACAATCAAAGTAGTATGTACTGTCTGAGAGTGTCTAAGGCCCAAGAGATTATTGAGTAAAATATGTTTTATGATGTTATATGAAAAGTGGTTAAAGGTGATAGTGTAGGAAGAGTAATTTAGAGTGTGCTCCTCTCTAAATTTTTATAAAACTTATTGACACTCAAGAAAATAAATTCTTTTTTTTTCTTTTCTTTTCATCATAAGTTTAGTTATACTAATGCTTAAAACTTCATATTAATGTGAGTTTTATAATTCACAACCAAAACTTCCATTTTATTTATGAAATGTTTTACGGGACCAAATTAAAACTATTATTTTATTCATGATATGTTTAATGATAATTCTAATAAAAATAATGATCCATAATACATATTCATAATATTTATTAAATGACTTGGTCAAAACATAAAACATTCATGTTAATCAATACATGGTTTTATTAACATTATGCAAGAATTTACAACAATTTCCTAATCACTCAAGTTTTACTTTTTTCATTCCGACTACTCAACTTCGAGTATCGATATCTAATTCATTTGATCTTCGGTTTGGACACGGTATAGTTCGTTACAAAATGAGAACTTAAACCAATAAATAGACAATTATTTATATAACAAATACATAAATATAGTTATTTTGTGTCTAAAATTCCAACAAGAATATTTTGTCCAAAAGTGTAGTTTCTTCCGACCGATAGTTTCTATGAAAGTCTGAGAAAGTAGGTATTTTTATGAAAGCTAGTAGTTATATCTGGCGCAAAAGTTAAGATCTCCCGATTTACAACACTTGATAGCTAAAATCTAGATGAGCGCACCATGCCCTTCTTTGAATTTATTTTTAGGACTAGCAGACTGCATATGAATGTGTTCTTTAAAATGTAAACAAATTGAATGGTTATGTTTGGCTTTGCATAATTGGTTGTATGCTTTAGTCATGCACTGGTATGATTATATGTTTTTCATGTATGAATACATAATTCATTGAGTGGTATGTAAATAATATGAAGTCTTGCCTCTGTGCAAGCAAATCGACGGTAACCACCAAAACAAACGGTAAAGTATTGCCTCATGCGAGTATACGAACAATATACATCCAAATGATTATGATAATGACGGGAAAAACTAACTTTAATTTGAACTTCACTACTACATTAATACATTACAAGGAGATAAAAGATTTGTTAACCGAATGATATATCTAGATTTGTAAGATTGAAAGTGGAAAGAAAGAAAGATGGTTGCATTTATTTCATAGAATATGAATAAGTAATAATGGTCTAGAGGAATACCTAATAAATCTTTATACTAATAAATCTTTATACTAATAAATAAAAATAAATCCGGACAATTGTCACCATTTTAAGTAATTTAATAATTGGTTTTCTCGCTTATCTCTCCTCTTAATAATAAATGTTACAATAATTATTTATTAGAGCATTCACAACTCATTCCGTATTTTTATCCATATAATTACACTAAAAATCACTTACTTTTTCTCTCTTTTTCAACTTTATCATTACTTTTTCAACTTTATCATTACTTTTTATCTTTACTTCACTCACAATCACTTAAAATATATTAAAATATTATAGGATTTTGAACAGTGTCTCCCCAAAATACAGATTGAACTGTAAATTTATCATATCCTTTACTCAAAACTACTTATAACTATACCATATGATATAGGAAATGCAGTCACATAAATATAGAGAACGGGTTGTGAATGCTCTTAATAACTATCCATAATTAAAATTTCAAAATTATTAACTTCAAATTTTCAAATATGTAACATATGAGTTTATTCAATCCGTATAATAAACAATATTTAAGACATAACTTTTTATATTATAAATCATGTAACAATAAATTTATATAACCTATGTATTACACAGGATTGTAACCTAATCATCTATATAAGAAACCTTGTAGGGAGTAATTATGTCATAATTTTTTGTTTATAAATAACATTTCTCAAATATATTAGAGGATTCATGATCCATGATCCATCTCCATCGTATATTACCAAAATCCACCATTTTCTAAACTTGTATCTCACTTTTCTGAAAACCTCACGCATCTGGTTCATCATATTTATCTCAATTCAATTAATTACAACTTGTTTATTTATTTTTTTAATTATTGTTTATCCTTCTTCTAATCACATCCACTCACAAAATATATGATATCACGGGTATGAAGGATGAAAAGTGACACCTTAAATATAAGGGATGAGTTTGTTTTCCACTTAAATTATAGGAATAAAGTATGGGAATAGAGAATAAGATGAATTAAATTTTTTTATATTATGAAAATTGAGAGATGATGTTGAGAATGAGTTATGGGTTGAAAATACTCTTAGGTGGCGTTTGGTATGCAGGAGTGAAAAGCGGAATGGAATGAATCATTGAGGGTGAATAAATTAAAACATGTTTGGTTGGTGGATGTAATGAAATGAATTACTACGTAGTTGATTCCATTCCTTCAAATTCATTCCATTCACTCCCCCTTCTTTTTTTTCATTCCATACCTTCTTCCATCATTAGTCACCAACACCACCCGCCACAACAACCACCACCGACCATCAAGATCTCTCATCACCAGCAACCACCACCGGCCACGACCGCAGTCGGCCACCACTACCCCAGGAACATTATCGCCGGACACCACCACCGCCACCGCCACCGGAAACCACTGAAGGCCACCACCACCGGCCACGGCCGGCGCCGGAAACCACCGCCGGAAACCACTTCCAAAGGCCACCGTCACCGCCGGGAACCACCACCGCAAGAAACCACCTCCAAAGGCCACCACCGCCATCGCAAGAAACCACTTCCGAAGGCCACCACCGACATCGCAAGAAACCATCTAAGGCCACTGCTGCCTCCGGAAACCACCTCCAGCCACCACCGCCATCCACCACCGTCGCCAGAAACCGCCGCCGTCGGCCACCACTGCTGCCGGAAACTGCAGCCAACGAAAACCACCGCCAGCCACCACTGCTGCCGGAAACTGCAGCCAACGAAAACCACCGCCAGCCACCACCGACACCGGAAACCACCGCCGGCCACCACCGACACCGGAAACCACCGCCGGCCACCACTGCCACCGGAAACTACCGCCGCCACAATCGCCACCGGAAACCACCGTTGGGCACCACCGCCGTCGGAAACGACCGCCGGCCACCACCGCCGTCGGAAACCACCGCCGGCCACCACCGCCGTCGGAAACCACCGCCGGCCACCACCGCCGCCGGAAACCACCTCCGACCACCACCGCCGCCGGAAACCACCTCCGGCCACCACCTCCGCTCACCATCACCATCATAACTACTTTTACATTTCATTGTTTCGATTTTTATACCTTACAAATAAAACAAAGATATGATTCATTTATTACTAAAGGGCAACCAAATAAAACAATTGAATGTAATGATTCATTTCATTCTCTTATCCATTCCATTCCATTATTCATTCCATTCCCTTATTCATTCCATTCCTTCGTCCACTTTATTACCACATACCAAACATACATTTATTAACTTAATTTCAATGACGTAGCCTATTATAAATATGTTAATCTGAGCTCATAGATGTTCAGAAAAACAAGATATGATCACACCTAAAAAGAAAAGGTTCATGGATCCAAATATTATTACTGACACCGAGGAAATGACTAGAAATACTAATACTCTGCTTTTTTTAAACAATTTTTGAGATTTTCTAGGTTAAACACATTACAATCGGTACATGTTTAGACTAACCACTTAACAACCATAATAGCCCCTTGAAGACAAATACTAATCTTATATTGAGACAATTTCTATGCAAAGATGCAGGAAATTTCACATGATATCAGGTGTTTAGTATTTAGTTCTTTTATTACTTAAATCTGACTTTCTAAGAAAATGGAGTATAATTAATGACCTAAAAAAGAGAATATAGTTATATAATATATAACTGGAATGGCCTCAGCTAACCACATGTTATTTGTATGCTTACAAAGAAATACTTCAAAACAGACGAATATTTTAATGTTACAAGTACATTCTCACAAATAAAAAGTGGATTTTGTCATTTTTTTAACTACAAATACATCATTTATATCATTAAAATCTAACTTTTTTAGCATTTTAATCCATACTAAACATATTAGTAGAAATAATGTTTATTAGGACATCAGTAAACAGGCAAATATTACATTACACCTTCACTAATCACTACTGCCTATAGCAAACCCTAGCTCAAAACTGTGAAATCCACTGGAAAAAAATTATGTTAAATTATGAAAAAAATAAACAAGATTCATGTTAGTTTTCTAACAATAGAGGGGCAAAAGTGTAATTTTCAACTCTGCATCAAAGAAAAGCCATAAACAAAGAATGGCTTAGCTCACATAAGAAGCAGGCTGCAGCTACCATAATTGATTATTACACTTATGCTAATGAACTTTATGTCTCTCTTTCTGGTTTTAATTTCAGTTCTCCGTTTTCAGCACGAAAAGGGATTTTCAGATGCGAACTGTTATCTTCAGATGTTGTGAATGCTGCATTTCCGGCTTGAGGAGCCAGGATTGTTGACCTTGGGAAGCCATTGCTGAACGGTTGACTTTGACTGGTGGTTTGACTTGTGTGTGCGGTGCTGGTGTTGCTTTTGGCAACTTCCATATGAGTTTGACCTCCTAATTCGCTTCTGGCCAATGAAGAGCACTGTGTTTCTGCAAGGTGGAAAGCAAGAAGAGAGCTTATATGGCATTGGATAATAAACATGACATCACCCAACACGAAAGTAATTAGATTTTAGAATGCTATGTCTAACACATTTAATATAATGTTGTCTTCGGGCCAATAGGTTTGGCATATCTTAATTTGACAGGTCGTGTTCAGGTTAACTTGTTAACGTGTTTTATTAATAAGTTGTCACCCTGTTTAAAGTTAATTTAAAATAATAGAATATTTTATAAGCAGGTTAACCCATCAACACTCGTGTAATCAATTTTTAGATACTTTCAACACGTTTATTACTTGATTACAATAGTCAAACTTGTTTGACTCGTTTAGATAAATGCATTACAAGAGTGTGTTTGGCCACATATTTTAGGTGATGTCTTTGATACAATATATATACATGTCATGCATGGATTCGTACAACCCACCACCATTCCAAAACTAATTAACCTATCCATTAATCCTCACATTATGACTCTTTTATCAAGTAATCCATTGAAGGCGATCATGTGGATAATTTTCTTTGCGTTTATGATTTATTGTTTTGAACAATCTTAAATTTTAAAACTAGTGAATAAAAACAAAAAAATATTGATAGTTATTATTGAACAAAAGACAGGAATCATATAATTCACTAGTAACAGTGTTTGGATATTCTCAATGTCTAAAACTGTAACAGTCAGATAATCAAATGTTGAGAGTGTGACAAACGTAAGAAACCAAATAAAAAAATTATCAGGGATGATATTCTTAAGATATATAAAGACAATTTATGAGATGAAAATTAAAAAAAAAAATAGGTTGAAGGGTATATAGGTATTTTTATTTCTATCCTTAAATAACTAGTTCATTGCAGTTGGTATCTTTAATAATCAAATAATCTGAAGAAAAACTAAACATCAAAAGATTACAAGCTGGTTGCGTTATGTGTATTCAAGCTGCAATAACTGGATAATAATTTTGAAAATGCAAGTCCAACATCCCCCTCCCCCAACATCACCTTCTATTTTAGAAAGTTTGCATGTAACTAATCACTTTCCCATAGCATCAATACAGAAAATTGTTCCGCGTCCTTAGGGATTTGTTATATATATATATTAGCCATTAGACAAAATAAAAGAAGAAATAGAAACTTACCTTTTAGTTCTCCAAAAGTGATTAGCCTGTTAAGGCAATCCCGAAAGGCTGTTAAGACAATCTTCTCCTGTGCGGCATAGGTTTCGGTCACTACTTGACTGGTTGGCACCTGAGAAGGTGCACCTGTAGTATTGGGTCCCAAGCCCAACCCATTAGAGGTTGAAGATGTGAACACTGTATCTTGTTCATCACACATCAAAGCTAGGGTTCCTGGAGACATGGGCCTCCCTTTCGAACCATCTGAAGTACTAGACTCATCAGGGCTAGTTTTATCAGCCTGGGCCCCACCATCTCCTACCGGTTTCTCCATGCTGGATTCATTTTGGCCCTGCGTTCGATCCTGGAGTGCTGATGCATCACTGCTTTCCCTCTGATCATCTGTATCTTAACAAATAAAGCCATTGACGAATATTAATTGACAAAGATGTTATCTTATAGAATATACAAGCATTCAATTAGTATTCTATCTTGGCTTCACATTCCATTTTGAAAAATAACTGTTCGGTTATTAAACAAAGGACCACACATATAGGTTTTTAGGAGTTAAGACCACAAGGTTCAGGTAAACCTTTACGCAAGTCAAAGAAGATACAAGAAGTATGTAAATGTGTAATGCAGGCCAGGTAGGGATTGGTTGACCAACCAACACTTTTCCATTTCCTTTTGAGATTTATAAACAAGTAATGCATTGTATATAGAAAAAAAGTCTACTGTTGAACATATAATCTATTTTACATAAATTGATACACAAAGAAGTAACTTGTAAGCATTTGAATACACTTTGTGCGAGCTTAGACACATTTCACTTTTAACTAGGTTATTGAATTTCAACCCTTTTATGAGATAAAATATAACCTATATCATAGTCCACTTTGACCTAATCATCAGCTCCAATCTAGACCTAAGTTTTCCATGAAATAGGCAGGACTTGTTCAACCTAATAGCAAGAGCATGATGCTGTAAAAAAACTTATCTTCATCTCAACTCATTGTTAATAAAATCACAACTTTCTAAATTTAGAGAATTGTTTTATTGGGTTAGGTTCGTCACTCACGAAGTCACGAACATCTTCTGTGGATACGCCATTCCTTCCAAGTTAGTAAATAATTCAAAAGAAAAGCCAAGAATTTTATTTCTTACCAATGAAATTGTTGACATAACTGCAATCAAGATAACTTGAAGACAAAGCTGAAGTTCTTTCGGGTCAAAATAATATGTTTAGAATTTGAATTATTTAGTATATTTAATTAGGTAGCATATCATTAGTTTTATATAGTATGAGATTTTATTCAATAAGTATTAATTTAGAAGAATTGTTTCCTTAATAGATTAGGAGTATTGGTGATCCAATCATTGTTTTAGCATAAACAAAGGTGCAGGAATCACTTAATGTGTGGTTTTTCAATCAATAATAATAAAGAAATAGCCAAGATCGAGAGTTGACCCAAAGTGGTTGTTTTTGTGAAGCTCATTCCAATTAAATCCAACAATTGGAATCCAAGTGATGAGAAGATCAAGGCCTGTGTGGTGGTGAGGAAAAGCGATCGAGCAAGAGGAGTTAGCAACAACTAACCAAGAGCAGCAAGTAGAAGATTGAGACCACCAAGAGGAGACCAATCATATCTCTGTCTTTTGCGACCGAGAAGAGAAGAGATCCTATGTGCATCAAGAAGAAGACACTATGTAATTCAACTAAGGAGGTGATTGATACAAAGACAAACAAGTTCCGTTGAAGAACTGTGGATCAATCTTGTGCGAAGAAGAATATTCGACTTAGCAAGAAGGCACGTTTATGGAGGTGAGAAAAAGGTTAAAAATCACATGTATGGTTCGATCAGGCGTGAAAGACTTGATTGATTCACGGGGTTCAAACAAATCTATGTGAAGGCCAGTAAAGCAAGAAGAATTCGAGAAGATTACATATGCGTGCAATAACCAAGTACATAGATATGGATCACTTGAATGAATGCAGCAATTTACAAGAGCGGATATGCTATAGTTTTATTATGTGAGCCAACTGCAAAGAACGGTACATGTGTGCCAAAGAAAGAGATCAACTAGCTTGTGAGAAACAATCGAAGGGAAAGACGTATATGGTGAAAACAATAACGTGTGGACCTCGATTAAAGGTAATAAAAAGGAACTAAGTTCTTGAGATAGAATGTGGAAGATTGTGATGGTCTTTTTTAAAATTAAAGGAAGATTGTTAATTTGTTGGCATAATTCCGAGTTCCAACTGAGAACTTGAAGAAGCTGGAGTTATTTTAGCCAAGATAATGTTTTCATGTTTGTTAGTTTATTTAATAAATAATTAGGTAGCATATCTTTTTTTGTTTATAGTATGAGTTTTTATTTGGTAAGGATTAATTCCATATATTAGGAGTTTTGGTGATTAAATCATTGTTTTAGTATAAAGGAGGTGTAGGGATCAATGTGATATATGGTTTTAGATCAATATATTAAGGAAAGAATCAAGGTCGAGAGTTGACCCAAATTGGTTGTTTTTGTGTTACACGATCCAATCAAAGTCCAACAGGAATTACAATCTTGTTATAATAAATTGTGTAGGCAAAAAAGTGGTCAATATACTAACAAAAAAGAATATAATTTGCCATCCAAATAGAAGCATCAAGATTGGTGAACTTACCAGCAATCACCCTGGCAGCTTCATTTGCGTATACAACCAAAACAGAACAAAGCTCCTTGATATCTTCTGGTCTGATAAGATCTGCTAAAAGTGACCTTCACACAATACAGAAGGGAACTGGTCAGATGCCCAATTGTTCGCAAATAAATCAATATTTGTTATGCTTAATCTCAAACTGGTCAAATAAAAATTATAGCAATGTAAAATAGGTCAAAAGTCATGGAAAGTCTGCTTTTATATGCATACATCTTGTAAAGCATTTTTATTCAAAGATTAAAATCACTGTATTGTTTGGTAATTTGTAATCATACTTAACAAATCAATTAATTATATTTTTTACAAAAGAAAAGAAAAGAGTTTTACAACTTGTACCTGTATGTAAATTTTGTAGGGCCTACTGATGTGGCATTAGCAACACGTGGACCAGGAAGAGGAGACAATGAAGTGGAAGGGGCAGACGTTTTGATATGATTTGTCTGTGAATAACAAGACAAAGTTGAAGTCAATGTTGAAGTCAACTACTTAAAAACTGACTATGTACGCAATTACCTGTTGAAATGGTGCCAGCCTGGGCATGGATGAATCTTTTTCCAAAGGCCCACCAAAGAATAGTTCTTGGGCCTTTCTCTTCCGGGAGACTGGCGGAGAACCGTAACCAGAGGACCCAATTGCACCGGTTATGGCGGCATTTGCTGCCTGCTGAAGATATGCAATATATTGATTGAATCTCCATGAAAAAGGCCTGTCTTTCTTCACTTCCTTCAAAATTCTTGCAATCCATGCATTTACAATTCTCTGAGCACAATATATTTGCTTGAAAACATTCACAGTATTTCTTTAAGCATCCTGATTTTTTGCAATGACATCCTTTGTTATGCTTTCCCAGCACAACTTCCCCAGCCTCTTCCTGAGTATAAGAAATTCCAGAAAAGAATAAAAGGGAGAAGATGAATCAAATACCAATGATACTACTTCCTTTGTCCCATGAAAATTTCAACAATTTATAGTGCACATACTTAATAGAAAATATTCTTAGATGCCCTTCACTAACACTGATTCATAGTAATGACCTGGTAAGAGACTTGCCAATGGGAAATGCTTAAACTTTGTCACTTATGTAATTAAAAATGACCACAAAAAGGGACTCTACAAAGAAAGAGACCTATAGATAAAAGTACTTTAATTTGTATTTTCATTTCTTGTGAAGATGGCAATAAGGGTGGGTTGAGTGACGAGTTAAATAGGATTCACGTTGAAACAAGTTTCTAGTACATGTTGGGTACCCTCAAAAAAAAGTTTTTGTTCATTTTCTGTAACCAGTTAATGCATTTAATATAAGCAAAACCTGTGTTATTACTTATTACACTAACCATATATATTTTCAAAATAAACATCGTCAAAAGGTTGTAAACAACACGTCTACTTTAGGCAACTTTCAATTAGTTTGAACGCTCCCAATTTAGCTTAAAAATCGACATATTAGAGACAAAGTGATATCATAACCCAATCAACCCATTCACAAGTAAATAGTTCAAACTTCCTAACCCAAGGTGAGCTGCATATCTCACTAACAGAAAGCAAGTAAATTAAGTATAATATCACTCATCATGCAGTAATGGTTTAGACAACTAGAAATAACATATATATTTCTATTTATAATATGCACAATCTCCTGTGTGAATATGTAACATCAGAAATTACATAAACGTAAAGCTTTTTGTACAAAGTCATTCAAGTATTGCCTTTGCTCAAAATGCCACAGAAAGAATAATAGCATAGCTTTTCAGGGTAGAATTGTAAAGTGAGAGACTCACTCTATTATCACGATTTGCATGTGGGCTGCTACCAATTTTAGGCCTGAATGCATTTGGATTGCGTTCCAAGGTAGTTTCAACAGCCTCTCTCCTAGCAGGCTCATTTTCCACATTATTATGACAATTAACACAGTTGCACCCATCACAGTATACTCCAGATGCAAAACATTCACAATATCTGACCACAAAGTAACAAATATTTATATCATCAGCAATTAGAAAATTCATGAGGGATTATACAAGTTCACAAGTACCAACTTTATGGTTGAGAGAAATAGTAATGGAATTACTTACAATTTCAAGCATCGGGAGTGTTTGCAGTTGCATTGCTTTTGCTTCTTCGGGGTACCATCTTTAATGTCAACATTTTGTCTTGGCCGTGCTTTTGGGGACTCGATTTTCCTGAAATGGCAAAACAGTAATTTTTACTATAATTAATAGATATTGTTGAAGTTTTCTTGTAGCCAAAAGTGTATAGACAAGATTGAAAGACTACTGAGTTAATGGAAAACACCTGATATGTTGTTCATAATGTGGATTAGACTATTATGCTATTCCCAAACACAACTCTTAAAATACTCAAAAACAAGGGTATCATCATTGCCAGTAGCATAATGTTGAATCATTTACAAAACTAAGAAGAAGTTGCAATCACCTTCAAAAGGGAAATAGTCAAAAGGAAAGGAAAGGTTTTTATTGTTTACAATCTTGTGAAAATATAGCAAAACTAATGCCTTCTCCCATTGTATGCACAAGTACAGTGACCGTAAAACAGTTTCACATGGACTGATAGAAGGTTATATAGAAATTCAGCCAAGAATTTCACAGCTATAATAATAATATCACATGCCAACAAGTTCAAGAAATATTATGTCTAATATTGGTTAATAATCTCACATCAAAACGTATTAAACAAACAACTGGTTCCGGGTCTCATAATTAGTTAATAAGGCAGCAGAAGCAGATAGCGAGTTCTATATCAGCACATATATCATACTATTATTACCTTAGGGACTTACCAAAAAGTATCGTACATATATGCTAAGATCGTGTATTGTTCACAGTTCTATATCAGATCATATGTATAATCATAAAAAATTCACTATTTATCATTACAGAAAATTGATGACATTGACTTTGGTCAAATTTTGTTCATGTGGTTACAATACTACCTCCATTCTCAATTTATGATCTTGCACACCCTAGATAAACTGCCCTCAAAAAAAGTAACTGATAACCCTTATCATTTCATACTTCTCATATCAAGTAATGATAACCATTCTTATAACAAACTACTTACACCACATACCTACGAATTGTTTCTAATAGCGATAGAAAGAGTAGTGCTTTATGCGCACAAGTGATTTGGATTTTGTTGCAAACTTCTCACATACTATTTTTGGGATTTGTTATGATATCCAACATAGTAAGTAGTCCCAGAACATTTAAGCTCTGTATGAACTCACTTAAGGAGAAGATTTGAAATGCAAAGTTAAAATCATAGGTTTTATTGTTGAAGAGACAGAAAATCATACATAAACATCTAGCTGCTTACTTGTTCTTACTTCTTACAGTATAGTTTTCAATCTAACAACGATCACTACCTCATTGTCACTACAGTTTTGCCCTAATCTCAATGGCAGACAATCAAATTTACTAACCTAAGAAGAACAATATCCAAAGCAAGGAAACTAAAGAATACCAATCAGTAAAGAATGCCTATTATTCATTGTTTAACTGAAGCTGACTATCAGCTTTAAAAAAGCTCCAACTTTTCCAAAAAAACTTGGAACTTTTCAAACAATATGATTTGAACCCAAACAATACCCTTCAACTTCAACTCACATACCAAATAATTCAACAAAAACCCTCCATTAGATTTCTATTTCTAATTAGGCATAATGCAGAACACTTACACAGGCCTTATAGGTGGTTGTTGAATAGAGGTTGCAACATGAGTCTGCTGCATCGATGTCATAATCGGTATTAGATGTGGCTGCAGTTGCGACGGTGGCGGCGGCGGCCGTGGTTGCGACGGAGATGGTGGTGGCCGTGGCTGTTGCATCGGTGCTACCGCTGGCCGGTGGAGATTCTCCGGCAGAACAACAGCAGTCACCGCAACCGATGCACTGCCACCAACACTATTAAAATCCAGCTGGCGCGCGAGCTTCTTTGCCGCCGGGAAATCCGTCGCCGTCACCGGCGCCGCTGCGGCTGCAGCCTCGGGTTGAATATTATTCGGAGGGAAATTCAAACCCAAACCCCCTCTCCTTCACCTTTCTCCATTCTTATCTTCCCCAATTTCAAATTCTCTTGCAGATAAATATCATCCACCAGGAACAATCAAATTCCCAATTGGACACCAAATTCACCGACTATTTGAAGCGATAATCAAACCCCATCAAGGAAAACCATCAGAACCTTGCATCACTCAACTCCAACAGCTCAGATTCACAACTCGAATTCTTCATGAGGATTGGGGTCAAATGATAAAAAGGGTCGATCCAGAGGGTGTTGTAGAACAATTCGAAGAGGGTGATTGTGATGAGAGACGAAACTGATGATAATGGAAAAGGGGGAAACAGAGAAGCAAAGTAGGGAGAGGCTTCTTCCTCCTCCCTCTCTTGAGCTTTTGAAATTCAATTTTGTGAATATTTGATGGTGAGATTGAGTTTTCGTCTTCACATCGGATGGTTGAGGATCAAATGTCTGATCCGACGGTTGCGCTTGTACCGGAGTCAATTGCTGAGTTTTGAACGTTGATTTTTAGGATTAAAACTCTTGAAAACGGGTAAATGTGCTTATTTTAAATAGCAAAAATAATTAATTATTAGTATATCTCTATCTCTATACTATATAATATAAAAACAATGGCCAGGATTGTAAATTCACCCCGCCTGTAAGACGCGCCCGTTTGCCTTCCCCAATTGTCGGTTTTCAATCCGTAACCGTTTCTTCATTCCTTTTCGCCGGATGTCCTTTATTCTGTGTATTTGAACGATGTTACGCGTGGTGTGCATGTATGTGATTCTGTTTTGTGTGTGTTTACATGCGTTCGGTTGTACGTGTGCGTGTTGATATGATTGTATGTTTTCATTATGAACTCCGATCATACCATTTACAGTGTCTGTGTTCTCGACAGGATTTTCTTTGGATGTGGATACGATTTATGTATATGCGACTATGTGTGGTTATGTATATATGTGACTATGTGTGTACTATAATTTTGATTATATTGGTATATATATGCAATCGCACGGATTAATGGTGATGTGGAAATCGGTTCGAGCATGCGTGGTGACAACTTTTGGTATGTGGTGTGTGTTCTGCCTGGGTTATGTATGTGTTGATATGTGTGTTTTTTCCTTCACATGTATATCTTTCTGGCTTGAAAACTATGTGCCCTATGAATGCTAATTGATGAATAAGCTTTGAAACTTAATACACAGTTGATCACATTGAATTCTTTTAGAGCTTACATATGATCATCATCACGTCACCAGATCATTACTACGTAAAATAAAGGTGCCTTTAACTCAGGTCTTTCTTTACAAAAATCAGAGGGATGATGAGGATCATACTTAGATCACTAGAAGTTTATGGTGGTAAACCAAAGGTATTGGTAATCCCGGGTCTTTGCTCATGCAAAACAAAGGGAATATGATTTTCAAAGATAGAAATTAATATATGTCAGAACAAAGTGTGTTTAGGTGAGTAATGTGATCACTTAGGATAAGACTTACTTGTCTGATTCTTAAAATGAAACTGACCACATTTAGTCATCTAAGCATTATGTTTAAAATTGAACTTGTCTATGCTGTCCCTAGGTTGAACCTACTCACATATTAAAACAAATTTAATCAGTCTTTATTATAACTTAAATCATGAAGAAAAAGCAAAGTCATTATGTACTATTATTTCCCAAAATAGGAATGCACAAAACATATTAACTAAGAAAATATTATTGCACTTTTATATGGTTTATGAATTTTTTTGTACTTTTCATAAGATTATTACATGGACAGAACATGCTTTTATTTAGATAATGATTAATCTAAGTTGATCATGTCTATAGACTTAGTAAGAAAATTAAATTTTACTAAATCAAAGGCTTTAGTGAATAAATTAGCAAACGGATTTGTTGTATCCACTTTAATTAGCTTGAATAAACCTTTTTCTGAGCAATATCTTAGAAAATGGTATATGATTTCACTATGTTTTGTTTTACTATGTTGCACTGGATTAGCAGTGATGAACATAGCAGTTGAGTTAACATTATGAATTGGAGCAGTGATGAACATAGCAGTCGAGTTAACATTATGAATTGGTGTATGAAGAAAATTGTAACCATTTTGCAACCATAATAGTTAAGAGCAACTAGCTGAAGCAGCTATGTACTCAATCTCAGTTATGGATACTGATACATTTGTTTGCTTTTTGCACTACCAAGAAACAAGTCTTGGTCTCATAAATTGACATCCACCAGTTGTGGATTTTCTGTTGTTGTTACATCCTTCAAAATCACTATGAGAATATGAGTAGAGGTTGAATTTTCCTTCTTTGCGATACAAGAGCTAGCTTCCCTTTAAGATATATGAAAATCCCCTTGACTGCATTCAAGTGTGACTCTTTTGGATCTGATTGGTACCTAGCACTAACACACACATCAAACATTATGTCAGGTTTGCCGACAGTTAAATACATTAAAGATCCTATCATTAATCTATATAATCTTTGATCAACTGATTTCCTTATAGGATGATGTAAAATCTTGTCTATTGTTAAAACTGGTATTTTGCATGAAGAAGTGTTAGCAAGGTTGTACTTTAATATTTGATGAATAAAATTCTCCTGATTGATGAATATTCCATCAGTTTTTTGAAGAACTTGCAAACCAAGAAAGAATGTTAATTCTCCCATTGATCTTATCAGAATTCAGATTTCATCGATCATTTGAAGTTTTCACACAGTCTATTGTTTGTTGATCCAAAAATAATATCATCCACATAAATTTGGACAACCAGAAGATCTTGATGATCATGCTTGAGAAAGAGAATCCGATCAATTTTCCTTTTTTGTATCCATGCTTGAGTAAGAAGGATGATAATGTGTCATACCACTTCTTTGGTGCCTGATGAAGATCATACAAAGTTTTGTCAAGCTTGTACACCCTGTGTGGGTAATCAGGAACTTCAAGGCTTGGAGATTGAGCAACATAGACTTATTCATCAATTTTACCATATAAGAATGCATATTTTACATCCATTTGATAAACTGTAGACTTCTTATGTGAAGCATAGGTTAGGAAGACTCTGATGGCTTCAATCCTTGCAACAAGGGCAAAAACTTTATCATAGTCTATCCCTTCTTCTACAATGTAGTCTTGCACAATCAGCCTTGCTTTGTTTCTTACTATGATATCGCTATCATCTAGCTTGTTCTTGAACAACCACCTTGTAGCAGTTGGATATTGGCCTTCAGGTAAATTAATAAGATTCAAAACATTTTGTGTTTTGAATTGTTGAAGCTTTTCCTGCATTGCTTCAATCCAGCTATTATCTTTTAATGTTCCAGTGATGTTGGGAGGAACCACTTGTGAAAGAAAAGAAGAGAAAAGACAAATGTTTGCAGCTCCCCTTTGACTTCTTGTGGTTCTTTCATGAAAATCACCAATTATGTTCTCTATTGGATGATTCTTATGAACTCCTAATGTTAAGATAGGAGGAACTTGAATAGATGAATAAAAGTTGGTGATGTTTGTTAATGAAAATGGATGCAGGATCGGTGTTTGTCACTTAAACACAAAGGTTTTCTCTCAAACTCACCTAGAATCACACTCAGGTAAGAATCAATAAGAGTTGATCACAATATGAAAAGTAACTAAGAACACAGAAAGATAATTTCAAGATACTTTTATATACTGATTCTCAACTCAAGATATAAAGACTCTTACAAGCAGATGATAATCTTGCCACTATGAGTTACAAGGAGAACCTATAAATAATACTATCTACAACCGGATATACTTTGATACCAGCTGAGATCCTTTA
This sequence comes from Flaveria trinervia, assembly GCA_025506515.1. Lineage (NCBI taxonomy): Eukaryota > Viridiplantae > Streptophyta > Magnoliopsida > Asterales > Asteraceae > Flaveria > Flaveria trinervia. Next base: position 44,286,170 of record CM046444.1, read on the forward strand.
GTTAAAGCCTATACTACAAGACTATAGTTAAGGTATCTCAGATAAAGTCTTATCTGAGATTTGGTAGTCAGGACATGTCCCTGACTTACCTTTTGTCACCAACTAAAGATGGTAACTGTACTATCATAAAGAGGTAAACAGTGGAATAAAGTATGGTCAACAACATGGTTCTTTAGGAAGAAGCCATGCTGTATCAGAAGTCTGCAGCGGAGTGTCAGAGACCATACTTGTGTCCACCGGTTATAGCAGTGTCTTCCGAAGGTTAAATGGATTCGGAAGAGTAAGTACTTCCGAACCCACTTTATACTTCGGAAGAGGCTGCTTCTTCCAAGGCTTGAAGACTTCTTCTATTCATCATACTTCGGAAGTGGTCTTTACTTTATTCTTCTAAGTCATGAACTTCGGAAGTATGCATTTGTCTTCGGAAGTAGAGTTCTATCTTCAGAAGTTGAACTTTTCCTTTGTCTTCGGAAGAACTCTACAACCTTCAAAAGTTCCATGACAGGCTTCGGAAGCCTTTGCATGTAGCACCAAAATAACTTAAGTGATCTAGTTTTGGTTGCATTAGCCTCTTCTTGATCCAACAAACTCCCCCTAGGCTGATGCTACCAAAACACTTAGAAAACTTCAGATATTAACAATCCTTATTAGGATGATCACCATTCCTTTCTTCATAAGATGATCAGGATCCTTCAGGTTGTCAAAGTGTCTTCTCATGTCAAAAAGGTCATGCAGAGGCAACTGAAACATATCTTGCCATGTATAAATGTCTTCAATGCCTTGATTTCTAATAACATGCCACCTTTCTGGATTCGTGGTGTATGTCCAAGACAAGATGGGTCTTCCTGATGCTAGAGGAGTTACTGAAGTTGGAGTTGATTGAGCATCCTCTGGCTGCACATCCTCAGGCTGTTCTGATTCATCCTGAGGTTCAAAATGGGATGCAGGCTTCTTCTTCTTCTTAGACTTTGGTTTAGAAGCCATCATCTTCTTTCTCTTTCCAAATTTTAACTGAGAAGACTGGCCTGCAGCACCAGATTGATCTTCACTGTCTTTCTCAGTTGGGACTTCATCTCTCTCAGGTTCAGATGGAGAGGGAGGTTGACCCTGCTGTGGATCAGAAGATGAAGCTTGCTGAGCATTAGCAGGAGGTCCGGGTTGTGTTGTGTCTGTTTGTTCAACCTTAACCTCCACTTCAGGTGGGGCCTGACTTGGAGTGGGGTGTAAGTCAGTGAGCTCTCCACTTTTAATCTTCTGCTTGATTACCCTGATATGCTTATCCATAGTGGATAGAGACATGGGTCCAAGTCTCCTTCCGGAGAACCCATACAGCTTTAAGAAGCTCATCATCCTCTGCCTATCAGCAGACTTCTTCATGCTCTTTTGGATGATGGCTCTTGACTTTGCAGCTTCTTCCCTCAGCTTCTTCTTTGTTGTCTTTCTTCCTTGACTAACTCAAGCTCAAGTTGTTTTAAATACTCAAACTCAATATAGTCATTAGGTAAGGGAAGGAGTGCATCTGCCTGATAGAGGCATGTGGCACTCAGGTAGTTAATCATCTTGATTCTGTCTTCTTCCTTATCTACCTGAGGTTCTTGTTGAACCACATCCTCTTGTTCAGGACTTTCTTGAACTGGTGAGAGGGTAGGCATACATTTGTACAGTCTTTTTCTTCTTCTCTCTTCTTTGACTTGTACTAGGAGTTCTGCATCTTCTGCCTCTTCTTCTCTCTTGACCTTTCCAAATCAACCAGCTCATTCAATTCATCCAAGGGGAGAGAAATGACACTATCTATGTCATAGTTCCTAGTCTGCAGATAGTTGATCCTGACTACCCTTAACTCATCATTCTGAGTATCTGGTCTGGGGGCAGCCCTGATTGTAGACTCCATGAGTCTTGGAGACTCAATAGAGGAACTTTCTCCCCTTAGCCTCCTTTTCCTCTCTCTCTCTTCTCCTCCTCAATCTCCTCAGATGTCATCTTTCTTTTCCCTTTGTCATTCTCAGACCTTTGTGACTTAGGGTGGAGAGAGCTTTGGCCTTCATTGCTCGTTGCAGCATCTGAGCTCAGGCTAGAGTGAGGTTGAGAAGCACCTTCACCAGTAGGTGTCTCAGAAGGAATATGGATCTCTGCAGCAGTTGGAGATGATGAGACAGGGCTCTCAGGTTCTGTCACTGGGCCTTCAGTCAAGGTTTCCCCTATGAAGCTAATCTTAGGGTCTGCCTCAACATCTAGTTGACCGATGACATTGCCTGATTGCCTTAGTCTCCTTTTTAGACTGAACTATGCAATGATCCTGTCTTGGATTCTTTTAGCCAGTCTGTCAGCTTGTCTTGATTAGCTTGGGTTGACAAGTGGCATGTTGAGTAGATCCAGACCTTCATAGTAGTCCAAGTTCTAATAATTAAAGACTTCTTGCTGTCCTTGAACTCTTATGATGATGAGGGCCTTCCTGTTGTTGTCATACCTCCACCCAATAATGTGATTGAAGGATGGTGAAGGTGACATGGCCCTTGGTATCCCATCCTCAAACAGACTCTGTATGAAGGAGTCTGTGTAGTCCACATCAATGTGAACTAGAGGAGGTTGCTGAGAATGCACAGTTGCAAGTGAGGATGGTGATTCCTCAATGTCCATTCTCTCAGAGGAACTCCCAGGTTCTGTGGCTGTAATGACTTTCTCCCCTTTTTTGGTACCATCACCCACTTGCATAGGTGAGCTGGAGGATAGGTCAATCACATACACAGGTTCTTGTCTTCCTGGTTGAGCTCTCCTTAAGGGTCTCCCAGCTAGTTTTTCCTTAAGATATGAAATCTCAAGTTGCTGATCATTGATCTTGTTTTGTAAGGTAGTCACCTGAGATTCAAGGTGACTGACCTTTGAGACTAGGTAAGTGCATGTTTTAGACAGTTTTTGCACTTTTAGTCTCAGATCCCCCTCATCTTCATCAGAAGAATCACTGGGGGTGGAGAGGATTGGACCAGAGTCCTTTCTCTCATGACCAGTTCTAAGTTCTTGGCTACTGGATTTCCTCTGCTCACTGGCAGTCTCAGTTGAGATGTCAGTGGGTTGAGTTGCCATGGTTGAGGTCTTAATGATGTAATCACTTTCACAAGTGAGAGCCTCTTCCATACGGACATCCTGAACAGGTTCAGGAGTGTCCACCTCCTGAACCTGGTCCAAAGTTCCTCTAGGAAAATCAAGGAATCTGTCTTCCGAAGTCTGCAACGGAGTTGCCATGGTTTAGGAAGAAGCCATGCTGTATCAGAAGTCTGCAGCGGAGTGTCAGAGACCATACTTGTGTCCACTGGTTATAGCAGTGTCTTCCGAAGGTTAAATGGCTTCGGAAGTGGTATAATTTTGAATACAAATTAAGAAACACTTATTAAATTGTTCATCACATTGGTGGGAACAAAAGGATCCATGTGAAGCATTTTGAGTGGTGTTGTATTTGTGTTAATTGTTTTGGTTTTATGAGATACTCTATGTTTTTTCCTTTATAACATGATGAACAATGATTAGGTCAATAAAATTCTTTCATTGGTAACCCAGTGACTAAGTTATTTTTCAATTGAATGAACCAACATTCTATGCCACAGTTGAGATTCATCTTCTTAAGACTTAGAAAGCACGCATGTTTCATTTCTTGTGATAGAAGTGTTGTTCATATCCAAAACATATGTGTTTCCTTTTTTATGCTTTAAGAATGATCCAATCTTCTAGATTTGGAAAACCTTGCTTATGAATGTAACAGTTAGTGTTATCAAATAAAGTTGTATAATTTTGAATACAAATTAGAATCACTTAGTAAATTGTATTGTAATTTTTCACAATAATTTACTTTCTCAAACTTGAGTACACCATTTATTACCATTCCTTCACCAACAATTTCACCTCCCTTTTTATCCCCACCAAATGCCACATAAGAAGCATTTTTATGTTTAAAATCATGGAGTAGAGAATAGTTTCCTATCATGTGCCTGGAACAACCACTGTTAACATACTTGTTGTCAATCCTCCATGTTTGTTCCTAAATATATAATAAGATAAATTAGAATATGGAACCCAGGCCTTAATGATCTTGGGCTTACACATGTGTCTAAAATTGTTACTCCCTCATGAATGAGTCTTAATGTTTCAGTGTTTGTTTTAGACTCAATTAATTCATGATGTTTTGTTTGAGGTAAGGATGATTCTATTGAAGATGGGCTTGAAACAATTTGTTCTTGTTTCAAAATCACTTCTTCTTTCATCTTCACCTTGTGTTTCTTTTGCTTGGTGTTTGATGATGAACCTTGATTGAAGAAAATTTCACCATCCTTTGATTTTGATTGAGGTATTTGAGTACCCTTCTCAAAATGATCAAAGAAGGTTTCATGAGTATTGCTTGACATTTCTTTCAACTTCACCTTCTTGTGAGGTGTTTTGAGTTGAGGATGTTGTTGTTTCTTCTTTTTCATAGGTTTATGATTAGTAGCTTATTGTTTCTTAACTTTGGAAACCTTTTTCCTTTGTTGCTTTTTTGGGCTTTGAATCTTCTTAACATTCACTTGATTGTGAGTCTAATTCGCCTTCTCAGATTGTTGAATCTTTGTGCTATTTGTTTTGTTCATTTTGTTGAAAAATGAACATTCCTAAGTGGAATGATTATTTTTGTTACAAATTACACAATATTGTTAAAATAACAATCAATAGTCATATGATTACTCATGTTGCAGATGGAGCAATAGCTGTTGAAATATCATTCATCAATGTTGTGATTATGCATATCACACAACTTGGAATATATCTACACTGATTCATTTTCATATTCAACAACTTTCTTCTTCTTTGGCTACTTTTGTGCTTTTAACTCCTTTTAAAATTTTGTAGCTGATTAATCTTTGTCATTCCCTAACATGATATCAAAAGGATCTTGTTTGTTAGTAGATTATTTCCATTGCTTAGGATTCAAAGCCATATATTCCTTGGTTTTCTTCATGTTTGATTCGGCTTATGTTTGCTTTCGTACATTATCTATGGATTCAGCAGATTTTTGCTTCCGTACATCTGGTACAGGTGTTGATTGAGTAGCATGTTTCTTCTTCCTAATAAATTCTGCTAATGTTGCTTTCTTTTCCTTGTGTTTGATAGTTTCAACAACTTCAACTGATTTTGTTGATGATTTTTGTTGTTTGATAAGTTCATAAAGACCTTCATTCAACTGAGCAATCCTCTTGTAGATAGTGTTTATCTTATTTCTTTGCTTTAGAGGATAAGGCAGCTTGATTTCTTCAAGAACTTTGGGCATGATGGATTCAAATGAAATATTCTTTTTCTTACCCATGCCATCATGATTTTGCTCATCATGTTCATCAGAATCATCCAAATCATCACACTTATCATAGTCAAATTCTGAGTCATTTTGTTTTAAATTTTCTGATTTAGAAGACTTAGTCTCACTCACCTCAATATCATGACCATTTGCCGACTGGGGTTGAGTAAGAGTGATATTCTTACTGTGAATCGAATATGATAATCAAGCCAATGATTGAGTGGCGGAAACAAACAATCAAAGAACATTCAAAGCAAGAAAAATACTCATAAATGTTGTTTGTATTGATATATGAAGTTGACAAGTTACAAAGAATGAAAATTCTCTATGTATCGGCCGTCACCTCAGTACGAGGTTAACTATTTTATTTATAGGCAGACAAGATGCCTTTACAAAATGACTAAACTACCCCTGACCTATTACATCAGAAACTAGTCTAAGTCTTGATCCGTATCTCTGCTTGTTCATCCACATTGACAAATGCGGATGAGATAATCTTGATCAGCATTTCCACTTGATCATCCGTATTAGTAAGTTGGTCATCCACATTGGTTAATGCGGATAAACAAATACTTATACGCATTTGGTCGATCATCCGCATTTGTCAATGCGGATGAGCAAAGTCTTGTCTGCATCTTCTTTTGTTCTTCCGCATTAGTCAATACGGAAGAGTAACTTGTTCTGCATTAGTATTATGTCTTCTGCATTAGTCAATGCGGAAGAGTAAACACTTGTCCGCATTAGAGTTATGTCTTCCGCATTAACTAATGCGGAAGATGACATTTGTTATTTTCCTTGCAGATCTTCATCCGTATTTCTTATTGGACTTGTGGGATTCCAGCTGAGCAATCATTAATTCACCCATTGAGTTGTCATGTATGATCCTTTCAGGGTGCAACAGTACTCCCCCTAAGGATTATACAACGTAGTTTTCCTCAATGTTTGGGAGGTGATTGATGTTGTGATGATTCAGCTGGGTCTTTTGATGATACAAAAGGTGCAACTTGTCTTGGATCCAGAATTGCTTTGATCATGTTGACAAAATCTTGAGCCTCTGACATTTTATCCTTGCTCAGTACAAGAATCTTCATTCTGCTCATATCATGGATTGCTTCAAGTGGTAGCTTCTTCAACGAAATAGGTTCCCAAAGAGAAACTGTTGAAAGTCCATCTCTGTGAATCAATAGGGAACCATCTACATCAACTTCAAGCTTGACAATGTTGCCCAATTGGAGGGTGTCTTCTTCTTATTTCTTTTCTCTCTTTTTGCACTGATCTGATCATAGGCCATCTTTAGTAGTTTGATACACTTCAGAATGAAATGTAGATCTTCTTCACCCAGTTTGTTTGATATCTCTCTGAAGTGTCTTGTATAGATGTATTGAATGTATGATTGATCCAGTAATCTCACTTCATAACCACTAAATAATCTGATCTTAGCACCCTCTTTTCCTCCCCATTTCCTCTCAATCACTAACTCATATGTCTTCTCATCATAAAACATATTTGAAATTGGAATTGAGGAATGTGTACCAGCTACCAATTTTCTTTTCAAGTCTTTAGTAGGTTTGACTTTAAGTTTAGGGAATACAACTTCTTTAGCTGGTTTTGTTTGTTTCTTTTCCAGTGGATTCTTGAATGTTTTGTCTTCATCATGCATGTAGCTTTCAAAGTGTTGAAGTTGTTTGTTCTTTTAAACATTTTGAGTATTCCTTCAAATTCATAGCCTCTATACATGGCATTATGGTTGATCAGCTCTAGGTTGGCCAGTTCTTTCAAGTCATGAATCTCAAGTGCATTTACCAAAGCAGAGTACTCGTAAAGAATTGCACTAAGCTAGAGATCCTTTTGACCATAAACATGTTCCATGCACTATCATACTTCCAGGAAATAATTTTTTGATCTGTTTTGCCTTTTGGAGTAGATATTCCTCTAATCATCTCAGCAGTGGTCAACCCTTCTTGAAGCTTCAGTTGAGAGGGTGCAGCAAACCACTTTGGATATCTATGAATGACAGGTGCAAGATAATCTTGATCTTTGTGAGTAAGACTCATGTCATGTGCAGACACTCTTGCTCTTGGCTTCTTGTTAAGCACCTCTCCTTCTAACTGCTTTAATTTTTCTTTCTTCTCATTTATCATCTTGAGAGTAGCAGCTCTTAAAGAATTTGTCTTCATGTTAGCCAACTTTCTTTTGGTGAAGCCTTGTTTTGTGAGGTAATCCTTCATTTCCTTATTAGTCATACTATAAGGATCAGGAAATAGTGGCTCATGAATTGGAGAAGACCTTTTCATTGATGATACCTTGGATAGAGGAGTCTGTCTTGGCAATGGTCTATCATACCCAGATGTTTTCTTCACAGAAGAATCTTTATGCACAGTAGTATCTTTGAAGATTTCCTTTTCATACTTAGTTTCAATTGTTAGATCAAGTAGCCTTTTTACTTTCTCTTCCTCCTCCTTCAAGCCTTCATAAGTCATTCCAAACACTTCATCAGGATCATAACCTTGAGTGATCAGAAACATGGCTTTAATCATCAAGTCATGAGTTTGTGCTTTGGATACCATGTCTTCCACTGCCTGTTCTGCTTTAATGGGACTGTCTATAAGAACATCCTTTTAGCTTCATATCCACCAGCAATCTCACCTTCTTCTAAATCAATTGCACCAGCCAATTTCTTCAATTGAGCTTCTGCCTGCTCATGTTCTTCCAAAAATTCAGCAATTGCTGCTAGACTTCTGGGGTCATCTTTTTGTTTCTTGACTGGTTCTTCTTCAACTATTGGTCTCTTACCTTTAGCTTTCTCAGCTAAGTATTTCCTCTTTCGTGAGTAAGTTTGAAGTTGAGGGCTTGAAGCTTCACCCTTTTCTATTACTTCAGGCATTCTCTTGGGAGTAGTTTGTACTTGTTCATCCATATTAATTTCTTGCTTTTCTTTTTCTGATTCTTTTTCTTTCTCTCTTTCTTGATCAACCATTTCTCTTATTCTTTCTTTTTGCTCTTGAGTTAGAGACACTACAGGAACAATCTGCATGTTCGGCTCTTTCTCCAAAGGTTCTGGAGATTTTGGAATGAGCACAATTGGATCAGAATCAGCTTTTTGGTTGTTTACAAAGTCCCAGAAATCACTATCAACACTAAATTCTTCAAAAGTAAAGCTATCTAGTGTGCTGAAAAGTTCTTCAAACTCAGCTTTTTCAGTGTGATCAGCAGAGGTTTCTCCAGAATAAATCACCATTTCTAAACTGTGTTCCTCATGTTCTGTCTGACTTGTATTACCCTCTTGTTCTTCATTTTCATCAACTGACTGGTTGTTATCAACATCAACCTTTTCTTGTTCTTCTTTCTCATCATCATCATCCACTTCATTTCTTTGGATCTTAATCATCATTTCAAGCTCAGATATCCTTTTGTTCTTGCTATCAATTTCTTTTTCAAGTTTGGAGATGATACCAGCTTGTTCTTCTATGATATTTTCTTGTTCCTCCATTGCTATTGTTTTAATTCACGTGTGTCAATATGTCCACTGATTTCTTCTCTTGAGTGATTAAGGGCAGCCTTTACAACTTCAATTTCCTTATCTTTCTTAGTCAATTCAGCCTTATGTTTATCTTTAAGATCTTTCAGCTCCTGTTCCTTCTCGTCTAGTTCCAGAATTCTATCATCTATGATTCTTGCCCTTCTGTTTAGAATTCTCTCCATTCTTTCAATCTTTTGCATCAATTCAGTAATCAGTTTATCCTTCTCATCTGGTTTGTTAACATTTGAATAAGCAAAACTCTCTGAGGGAGCAGGCTTAGAAGTTGCTGTTATTGCAGGTATATGAGTGTGATGATCCTCCTCATCAGAAGATGATTTGGAAGCTTTAGAAGCACTGGTTGATCCTCCTACATCAGCAGGGTAATCTTGTGATGGCACAGGTTGAAAAGGGGATATAGGTGATTGTTGTGGTGGTGATATTGGAGATTGATGATGAGGTGATATAGGTGTAGGTTGAGGGGTTGTTTGTGGTGTGGTTGTGGTGATGGTATTGGTGATGGTTGTGGTGTTGGTTGTGGAGTTGGAAGTGGTGGTGATTGTGGTGATGGTATTGGTGATGGTATTGGTGATGGTTATGGTGTTGGTTGTGGAGTTAGAAGTGGTGGTGATTGTGGTGATGGTATTGGTGATTGTATGGTGATGTTATTGGTGATGGTTGAGTAGCAGGTTGTGGTGATGGTTGTGGAGATGGTTGTGCTTCTTAATTTATCTGTTGCAACATCCAAGGCAAAAGAGGAGTGTGATCCCCACTATAAAAGTTTCTAGGGTCTCTCTTCTTTATATACTTATATGATCTTGCATCATAGTGTGGAATGTCAAGCATTGGTCTTTCAGTTGCAATGTTAGGAAATGATTCATTGATTAGACATCGTATGAATCTGGGATACATCAGAAACTTGTATCTTAATCCTTCTCTAATGTTTGAAACCAGGCCATTGAAAACATATGCAGACATATTGAATGGCCTGTTAGTGCATAGAGCACATATAGCTGATGATGTGAGGATTGGAATGTCATTTCATCCTGTCTTTCTCTTTGACAAGCAATGCTGAAACATATGAATAATGAATCTCCATGGTAAATCAACCAATCCTTTAACAATCTGCTTAGCATCATATCCTCCTTCATAACCAATTTCAGCAAAAAAAGTGGTTATGTCTTCATCATTCAGTTCCAAAGGAGCATTTGCATCATCACCAAACCTTAGACATCTTCTAACTGACTCTTCACTTATGATCAATGTGTGTTCACTGTTAATTCTCCCAGTAAGTGTTCTAATGCCATCAGCTTCAACAACCTCAGCTGTGTTCTAGAAAGACCTTATGAGATTCTCATAGATAGTTGGTCTGATTGTGATGGCATATGCTATCCTTGTGGTATTGATGAATCTGATGATGTCTCTCAGTCTTCTGCTTCTGGGACATCAGGGTTTAAATAACCGCTGACATTATGGAGCTTGCTCCATGTAAGATTTGCCATGTAATCTGCACAAGAGACATGTGTGTTAGTTATCAGTTTTGACTTTAAATTAAAAGGAAGACTGCTTGTTATTTTTGTTGGTTTTCTGTAATGGCAAATGGTGAATTGTCATTTAACAATCACAGTTTCAATGTTTGAACCATTCAATAGATGATGTGACTTTGATTTGTTACACAATTTTCTTTTTCATTTTGCTCTGTCTTTCGCAGTAAACATGATTATCAAGGTTTTCAATATCAGTTGAATTCTTATCAATTTGTATGATTATTGAAGTCGAAAATGTGTATTACATCACATTAATAAGTTTGATTTTGGTGTTCTTCATTATTATCTGGTTCATTGTTTGATTTAGGTTAACAGTCCAAAACTCAGGTCTTGGTTTCAAAATTTTATTGAAATTTTACCTTATCTTTGAAATAAATGTAGTTCTGAATCGATGACAAGAATGTTTTGAGAAGAATCACAACAAAATCTTTGAATGTTTATGATGATGATGATGATTGAAGATGGTGTACTGTATGTTTGCGCTCGTCTCATTATAAAGTCTCTCAAATTTGAAAAGTATTAAATGACCCGTTTGAATTCCTTTAAATAGTCAAATAATACAATTTGAAAAGTTTTATAAGTTTAAAAGCAGATACAGTCACCACTGTAGCAAATGCTGAAGGTTAATTTGTTTGACTTTTGGTCATCCGCATTTGTTGATTGTAGCAAATGTGGAAGGTTAATCAGTTTGACTTTTGGTCATCCGCATTCATTTACTGTAGCAAATGCGGAAGACAAACTTTTGACATTGACAGTCCGCATTTGGCTACTTTTGATCATCCGTATTTGTTGACTGTAGCAAATGCGGAGGACAACTTTTTGACTGACTGTCCGCATTTCACTACTGTTGCAAATGCGGAAGTTTTGTTTCTTAATTAAATTTTTTTTATTCTTTCCGCATTTGTTTCTGTTGCAAATGCAGAAGTTTAAACTTGTAACCTTTGGCTGTCTGCATTTGTGTTATAGTAAATGCGGAAGAATAACTTATTGTGCTTCAACTGTAACAAATGCGGTAGAGTTACTTGTTTTATCCTATCCGTATTTGTACACAGTAGCAAATGCGATAGAACAAAGTCAATCAGCATTCAACTATATCAAATGCGGCTGACAACACAGTTAAGATTACACTGTAGCAAATGCGATAGACCTGTTCATCCGCATTTGTTAGCTGTATCAAATATGGTAGAGTAAATTCCACATTTACTCCACACACTAATGCGGTAGAGTAAAATCATTGTCCGCATTAGTTGCACTTGAAAATAAATATTGTTACCCGCATTAGTTACATGCATGGGTTACCTTCACCGGCATTAACTAATGCACTTACCTGCATTAGCTTTTGAACTTAATCAAAAGTTAATGTGATTGAATTGATTATTCATCTTATGAAGAGGTGTCCTTGATTGATTTTCTTATGAAGTTGGCTGTTGAAGTTGTCAATTCTTGCTTGGATTGACTTGTATGTCACAATTAATACAAGTTTCCTAATTTTGACAGATCTTGGACTTATCATGCTTTTAAGAATCTGCATAAGCTGAGATATAATGGTATGACTTATTGCAACAACACCAACTAAAATTCTTTTTGTTTTGTTTTTCAAAATTAAGTTAATAAACAAAAATTTGGACTTGCTCAAAAATTTTAAATTACTTCCCCTAAAGTTTATGTCCACATTTGGAGAGAAACTTTAAAGATTTAAAACTTTTTGAATATTATTTTGATTAATATTAATAATGAAAAGAAAAATCTCTTTGTTGGGATCATATCAGTCTTACATTACACTTGTCCATCCTTTATGTTAGGACCTGGTATTTGAACGAAATACCGAATGATTAATGTGTAAACCAAACCAAATAGTGCGGAATCCTATTTGATTGGCGATCCAATCAGTGAGAACGCACGTAGAATCAATGAAGTATTGAATCAAACGTTAAGAATCGATTAGGAATCGATCTACAACATTCTATGAACTTGGAGTATCAACTTGGAGGCTTCTGGACGGCTAGGGTACGTCTGGAGTCGAAATAGAATGAATCCTCTCCTTTTTCTACGAATTAGGTTGTATTTATAGGTTAGTACTGTTCATTTGTGCGACTGAACCATTAGTATGGTTTAGTCGTGCGATTGAACCATGTGGTTGATTCATCCGCACGACTGAGTGTTTAGTCGTGCGACTGAGCCAATATTATGTTACAATCATACGACTGATCCAGTCTCCTGGTTCAGTCGTGCGACTGAGTCATTCGTATGAAGTTGTTCATGCGTATGGTCCATTCGCATGGGCCATTTGTATGAGAACTTCATTTTGTTGAGTTTGAATGTATTAATTAATATAACATTATGTGTAACAATTCAAACAACCACAAACCTAATTAACCATTCAACATCGACTCATTAATGAAATATTAAACATTATAAATAACAAACAACCAATATCATTTCATTAATCATTCCAAACATTATATCAGAATCAGACAAACAAGATCTATTACATTCATATCATGATCTAGGGACAAACATGTATCAACAAACTCCCCCTTGGACCTAGATCTCTCTAATGTCTTGTTTTCTTCATTACCCCCTTGGACCTAGATCTCTTAAGTGTGGAGTGAAGTCCTGTGGCATTTCCCTGAGTGGGATTCTTGACATCGTGCGCGGAGGACTCCACTTCAACACGATCTTTGGCTTTCCAGTAATGGCATCAACTTCAAACCTTCTGATGTACCTTGTAGGCTGTTGGGGTATGAAGTTAACTGATGGTCTGCGGATAGTATATATATTTGATAAAGATTATTGCACAGATTCAGTTTTAATTGGTTGTTACTAATACTAAACCACACACACAAAAGGCAGTGTACCTGTCGTGTGGTAATATAGTGTTGATAAGAACCGGGTATCAATACGTGGACACACCTAGCCTACTCAACAAACTTGATGTTTGACTATCAGATTTGGTTTTTGTTAAAGAAAGTGATATTTTGTATTGGAAAGAGTTTTTTAGGGTTTAAAAGTAAACACTAATAAAAAGAAAGTAAAATAAGAATTGAAGCGTTTGGATTTAAAGTCAGGGAATAAAAGTTATCATCCTAATTAGAATCCTCTTATGTAATTGTGATGAATTGGTGAGGTGATGTGATTATGTTAATGTTTATAAAGATGAGCCGGCACGATTTCTCGACTATCCTGCTGCCGTAGTGACTTGATCCTGTCAGGTTGATTTTACGGCTCAGATCAAAGCCCTAGTAATGTAGGTAAATCTTTTGTGTCCTATTTGACATACGATTTCTGAAAACATAATTTAATGTTAAAAAGAGAGTTGATCAGGTTCCTTCCTAACATACCATTAATTTAAGAAAACCGTAACAATTACTGAAGTTTCCAAACTAATAAAAGGGAACCGCAAATGATCAGAAAGTTAAAGTGATATGATTTCTAATAACCATTTCTAGTTCATTAGCCATGGATTTATTATGAAGACCGGTTTCGCGAATGAAAGTTAATCATACGGTTTTCAACCTTGTATGACAATTACAATCACAAACCATAAAGTTATAACTTCCCATTCAAATGTAGATGCTACCTATCAATAGTTTTCCCAAGACCATCATAACATTGACATAATACTTATCATACCATTAGTTCATCACAAATTACATAAGTTTCATCCGATTAGGATGATAAATAGAGTTTAGCTCATGATGAGCTTTAACATAACAACGGATAACAAAGAAGATAGATAAATGATCATCGGTGAAATGGAACAATCAAACCGATAATCCACAATGGATGACGTTTAGGTGATCCCAAGCTTCTTCCAAGTGTTGTATGCACCTCCCGAGCCTCCGAATGACCTTGAAGTCTTGATTCCTAAGAGAATTCACGAGAGTAATTCTCCCACCAAAGCTTGCCAAAAACGGTGAGCTTAGGCTTCTATTTATAGGCTTCCTGGAGTGTTTAACCACGGCCCCGTGCCTAAAAGACACGGCCCCGTGCTAGTACAATGCTTACGAAAGTTGGTCGGCTCGTACGTGCAGGTTATGTCAGGCACGGCCCCGTGCTAAATGGGGCACGACCCCGTGTTAGTGGTGGGGCACGACCCCGTGCCTTATGGGGCACGGCCCCGTGTCTACTTTTAGGGGACAATACTTTTTGTCCTGTCAGATGTCCAAGCACGGGGGTGTGTTAATTTAGCACGGGGGTGTGTTTCTGGCAAGGCATGGGAGTGTGCTTAATGAGGCACGGCCCCATGCTTGGAGTCCAAAGCTCAGATTGCTTCAATTAATTGTTAAATATGCTCCTTTTGTCTATCTTGCCCTTTTAAACACCTGAAAACACAATTTAACACTTTTAAGTACATTTTCATCATTTTAAGGAAGATATTAAGGAATAATTGATGTGCTTTTGAAAGGATTTTTATGTATATTTGGAGCACATCAAACATCCCCACACTTGAACTTTGCTTGTCCTCAAGCAAAAATCACTTAAAATGACAATTCCACCAAAAACCAAATAAATCAAATTATAAACATGTCTTTCGAGAAGCATGCAAGTAAATACTATCCAAATATAAATATTCTAAGCACATGTAAAATGATATCCTAGCAAGCAATAGGTTGGTCAGTAAAGATTATTATCATGTAAAAATCCACACTTCTCACAAGATGCACTCACACTCGGCTAAATATGTAGAGTCATAATCAAGATTAAGTATGACTAATACACTCAATTGCCTAATATGAATACGTGTGAAATCATATGCTTGTTAAGGGATCAAATCTCCACCTACTTAGATATTTATTTGCATAAATCATAGGTCTTTGATGAGTTGTAACTTGGCTCGGGCTCGGGTATGGAATATTTGGAAGGAGTGGCTAATTGCTAAAGACGACGGTCTTGGCTTATTTTTCTAACATAAGTACAAGGAAGGCAATAAAGGTTCCCTATAATACTTCAACTAGAAGGGATTTGCTAGCTTGAGGACTCGTTTAAGGTTAGATTGTCAAGACCGTATTTTTCTTTCAAGAATCGTACTTCATCTTTTACCCGAAGATACACAAAACTATCCTTTCTCAAGGATGTTTGGCTTGAAGCCTAATAGCACCCAATCGGATTAATTCTGTGTATTCGTATTGAGATTCGTTTGATTCTTTTTGCATTTTCCATTATGGGACCAATTTCCACAATTCGGCATCTTTCATATCTTTTCGCCTGTCTCTTTATAGCACTTTATGAAATCCCACAAAATGGCGGAACTTGTTCCTTTTTTCGCCATTTCTTTCTTGCGTTAAACGTGAGATTGAAAATTTGTTCGCGATTTCCGGGGGAGTCCCGTTTTGCGTGATGAAGGCAACAAAGCAAATTGAAATCAAAAGAATACATTCCAGTTCTTTAGGTCTGCCGGTAAAAGACCAATTTTTATTTTTTTAGTTAAGCCAAAAACGTGTCTTTAACGAAAACGGTTTTTGTTGAAGGCTTTTGTTTAAATGACTTGGTGACTCGGGTGATTGAAAGATAAAAACGTTTAAGCTCAACGGGGCTAACTACGGTTGACGTTCGGTAAGGAAAATTAAAGACAATGGTTGGGGCTTGAATGGTTAGGTTTCCTAGTGCCTAACTCATTTTTATGCAATAAATACTAATTAAGGTCTTGAAATGTATACCCAAAACAAGTTCTAATCATACGTATCATATGGCACCCTCAATTAAATCCAGAATGAAAGTAGAATTGCAACTTGCAAAAGCTTGTTTAAAGCTCAAAAATAAACTCACATACGGATGGAATTGGGTAAAAGTGTTTCATTTTACATGATTAAATATTTTACTAGATTATTGCTTTTAAGGATATCACAAAAAAACATTTTCAATTTTTATTGGACGTCATGGATTTACTTCTTTATTTCCCGAAAACGTATATTTATAATTTGGTTTATCAAAAATTATATTAAATTTTTGGTTTCTTGTCACAAAAATTATTTGATAAGTGATCTTTTCTTAAAAATTTGAATTTGGACTCTTTAGCAAACTCAATGCATTACTCCCATCCCCACACTTAAAATTCACATTGTCCTCAATGTGATTAAAATATTCATGATGAGAAAGGGTAACGAAATAACTCCCCTAAAAATGATTAATTTTTCACTTGTGTTTGGTTGCCCTCGCGTTGTTAGATCCTCAGTATCACCTGAAATGTCACCAATTTATTGAAAGCATTAAAATCCTAAGCACACAAAATAAAAACAAAACGACATAAATTAAAAGATAGATTGGCACAAAACAACTGTGCCGGGGCCCCGAAAATGATACGGTTTTCAAGGGCTTTGTGGTGGGATATCCCCCCACTCGTGGTACATTCGGTTTCTGATGTACATGACATCTCTACTCAAGTCATCGACTCGGGAATTCAGATTTTCGACTCGATTGAAGGCTCGTTGGGCATATTCAAATGATCGCCTTGCATGGTTTTCGGTGGTTTGGATTGACTCATAAAGGTCTAACATGGTTGGAAATTCCCTTGTCGTGAACTTGAAGATCCAGCTCTGGCTCCTTCCGGCTGTATCGGCATGTCGAGGTCCATGATAATTCTTCGGGATCCGCCGGATCCCAGATTTGTCCCTTCTTATCCATGAATCTTGCTGCCCATTTGGTAAACTTGTCACCATGTACATACTTGTACAGATGCTCAAGTCAACAGTCCTGGCATCACTCCTTCGGTTCCTTCAGTGTTATAACCATAGCTTTCATATAGGTTCAAAATCCAGCTTCCTCCAAACATGGGTGTTGGAGCACCTGCAATCGTGTTCATGGCAAAAAGATTACAAAACAAATACCCAATATTACATGGCAACTAATTAACCATACAATATAAAATAAACAAGTCCCTCAAATTAACAACTCCCTCGCTTTGACCACGAGCTGTTATGGAATGGCTGAGTAACCAATGAATGTATCGCTGCAGCGGGTCTCGTATCTGACTGCTTTTTGTTTTGCTCGAGTTGAACCCTCCAGTTCCAATCCGCTCCCAAAATGCTTTCCTCATTACACCACTTTCCGCGTCTCTACTTTCCTCGTCCGGGAAAGTATGATACGCCGGCATTCTAGATATAACCTCCTCCTCCATTTCTTGTTCCGTGTATCTTCCAAGATAGACACCGAACAAGGCAATGGATGTCTTATGCCAATTCCCAGCTAGTCTGAATGAAACTGCATTTTCATCCCAAGGATCAGAGTCTTTCATGCTAAATTTAAAAGATGCTAAAAATTCAAGAGTCAGTTCATAAACGGAAGGTCTATTTTGTGAAAATAGACGTTTCCACTGGACACTTAATAAATTATTGTATCTTTCTAGCTGCCCGACTGCCGCTAGTGTTTCTTCATCTGCTTGTAAGTGGGATCTTTCGACCCTTTGTAGCAATCTTTGAAGTCTATCATGACACCCTCTCTCGCGGCTCCCTCCAAAATGTAAGTAGGGATGCTCCATGATCCTGAAATTTAAAAATAAATTAATCTATACAAAACAAATTTCTTAAGCATCTCATGATGTTAGTGAAAATCATATGTTTTCAAGACATACACCATAATGAAATTCATGTTCAAAAATAGTTAAGAATTTATCATCCAAGGAATTTTTTTTTGAACATGGGGGTGCGCTTTATACAACATGGAGGTGCGGTTAACAGTTTGGGCATGAAATTTGACTCGAGCAATAGTGGTTTTTTTGTAAATCGTTGATTAACATGGGTTTAACATTTTCTTGCTTCAAAAATCAAAGATCATACGTTGAACATTTTAATCATTTGCTAATAATTCAAGATACTAAAAATATATATTGTTTTACATTACTTGAGAATTCTTGTAACTTGAACATGATTAACAAAGGTTTCACCACGAGTTATGAAGATAGTCATGTTAATAATAAAAGAAAACAACTAACTAACCAACTAAACATGCTAATATCTAACTAAACACACTAATTAACACTAATCTACTACAAGAATAAACATGAACAAGTAGGTTAAAAGCATTCAATATTCCAACACGTTTAAGAACAAGTGTTTACACATAATTGCTAGGATTTCGGTTGTTTAGAGACCTAATCACCTAACTACATGTAAATGACTTTCATAATCAAAGGAATTAGTATACTAACCTCTTGGCTAATACTCTTGCAAGAACACTTGAACAAATGAAAGAAAAATGGAAAAGAATAGAATTGAAAGTGGATACTACTTTGCAGGCACATTAGCTCGGTTTTTATCATGCAACATTGAATGGAAAAGGGTAAAAGGCTGAAAATGGCAGGTGATGTCAATTCTTGTCGAACACGGGGGTGTGCCCCTTAGAACACGGGGGCGTGTTCATGTAAAACGTTTGGTTTCAGTCTTTTGTTGTTCCGTTTTTCAGTTTCGCGCGTTGTGTAATTTTCCCGGTTAAGTTTTATCACTTTCAAATCATCAGAAAAGATACGAAAATAGTCTTATAGTTAAATAAAACAAGCCAAATTGAAAATTACATTCCCTAGAATCCTACAGTTATACGATACGTTTAAAGCCGAGAATCTGAAACAGCAAAACCACTCTTTAACGCGCAACAGCGCACTTAACACATCATGGAATGTTTCTAAAAGAAACCTCCACACATTTCATGTGGGAGGTTTGGCATGGGGTAGTGAGAAGTGCGGTTGCTCAATTCCGCGAGCTGGGTTAATGGAAATGAGTTCCTCGCTCATCTGCTGAACTTTTTGGATTAGTTCAGCTAAGCATTGGGAAGCAATGAGGTTCATTTCAGTCAGTTGCTTGATTAGTTCATGCATCTTGAAGAAATATTCTTGAGTCGTAGGTTCTCGCGTTTCAGAACGCGGTTTCTTCGCAGGATTCCAGTTTGAGCTTCCGTGACTTGATTCTTTCATTTTTTCAGACGTTTTTAAGCAGGAATGGGTGTGATGAAAGAATGGAATAGTTGTGGTATTTATACACAGGTTGTGGAAAGTGAACACGGGGGCGTGCTTGGCTAGGCACGACCCCGTGCTTGTCAGAATTCGTCTTAAATTCGACCTGCAACGTTCTAGAGTCGTCAGCGGAGATCGTGGAAAGAATTTGTTAGAGACACGGGGGCGTGCTTGATGGGACACGACCCATTGCTTATGCTTGTGAAGTCCTAAAAATTTTCAAAAAAATGAAAAAAATGTATGTACAGGTGCCGCGTTTAAGTTTCGGGTCTTCGGCATGACCCTTCCCTACACTTAGTTTTCGTTAGGGTGGAGGTTTAATTCCTCCAAAGAGATCTTGGTTGGTCCATTATTATACGGTTTCAAACGATGACCATTTACTTTGAAACATAAACCTGCGTGGTTGTAAATTTCAATGGCACCATTCAGAAACACGTTTTTGATCGTATAAGGTCCAGACCAACGTGATTTCAGTTTTCCGGGAAATAAACGTAAACGAGAGTTATACAGTAAGACACGTTCTCCCACATGAATTATTTTGTGCTCTAATCGAGTGTCGTGGAATCTCCTTGTTTTTTTTGTAAACCGTAGCGTTTTTGTACGCTTGTTCCCTAATTCCTCCAATTCGTGAATTTGTAGGAATTGATTCTTTCCTACAAGGTCTTGGTCCAGGTTTGCTGCTTTAAGTGCCCAAAAGCCTTATGCTCTAGTTCTACAGTAGATACACGACTTCCACTTCCCATAAACTAGTTTAAACGGTGTTGTGCCGATGGGAGTCTTATAGGCTGTTCGAAAAGCCCATAATGCATCATCTAACTTGATAGACCAGTCCTTATGATTTTGACCTACAGTTTTCTCAAGGATTCGTTTGATACCTCGGTTAGTGACTTCGGCTTGCCCATTCGCTTGGGGATGGTAAGCAGTTGTAAAGCGATGGTGAACTCCATAACGTGCCATTGCTCTTTCAAGCTGATTGTTACAGAAATGAGTTCCTCGGTCACTAATCAGAGCTTTAGGGGTACCAAAACGAGAAAATAGTTTCTTAAGGAATTTGACAACGTTCCTGGCATCATTAGTAGGCAGGGCTCAGCCCATTTTGAGACGTAATCAACTGCTACCAAGATGTAACGATTGCCAAATGACACCAGGAATGGCCCCATGAAATCAATACCCCATATATCAAATATCTCGCATACTTGAACTGGTTTTGAGGCATCTCATCCCGTGTCGAGATATTGGTTGCTCTTTGACATGCATCACAGGTGCGTACCATGTTATGAGCATCTTTGAAAATTGTGGGCCAGTAGAATCCAGAGTCGAATATTTCTTGGCTGTTAAGGTGCTCCATGGTGTCCTCCTGTGGGTCCTTCATGATAGTGCCTTAGAATGTTCTACTTCACTTCTGTATACGCATATTTGAATGAGTTAGTCTGCACCGATTCTGAATAGAGACGGATCCTCCCAATAGTAATGTTGATATCAGTAAAGAACTTCTTCTTTTGCTGATAAGTCATTCCTTTGAGAAGGATTCCGCTTGCTAAGTAATTTGCAAAATCGGCAAACCAAGGGTGTTCATTGATTGAGGATTGAATATGTATAAGAAATTCATGAGGAAAATTGTCGTTTATTTTGGCTTCCTCAGTTCGTGAAGGACTTGAATCCTCAAGACGCGAGAGAGAGATGATCAGCCGCTAGATTTTCCGCTCCTTTCTTATCACGAATTTCGATATCAAATTCTTGAAGCAAAAGAATCCAATGGATCAATCTCGGCTTTGCATCTTGTTTGTTGAACAAATAACGAAGGGCTGCATGATCGGTGTAAACAATTGTCTTTGAAAGGATGAGATACGAGTGGAATTTATCAAACGTGAAAACTACCGCAAGAAGTTCTTTTTCGGTGGTAGTGTAGTTTTCTTGTGCATTGTTTAGGGTTTTGCTCGCATAATGAATTGGGTGAATTGCTTGTCTTCCTCTGTCCTAATACAGCTCCCATTGCGAAATCGCCTTGATCGCACATGAGCTCAAATGGTAGTGTCCAATGGGGGGAAAACAGATTGGAGCAGTTAGCAGTTACCAATCTCTCCTTAAGCAATTTGAATGCACTAATGCATTCATCAGAAAATACGAATTTCACGTCTTCTCCAGGAGTGAGTCATTGGTCGAGCTTTTGAGAAATCTTTAATGAAACGACGGTAGAATCCTGCATGTCCTAGGAAACTTCTGATGTCTTTCAGGGTTGTGGGATGTGGAAGTTTAGAAATAGTGTCGACTTTGGCTTGATCGACTTCAATCCCCGCTCGAGAGATTTTGTGTCCTAACACTATTCCTTCCGTAACCATGAAGTGGCACTTTTCCCAATTTAAAACAAGGTTGGAGTCTTCACATCTAACCAACATCTTCCAGGTTTTCAAGACATTGCTCAAATGAGTTTCCAAAGATGGAGAAATCATCCATGAAAACTTCCATTGAGTGTTCAATCATGTCATGAAAAATTGCTATCATGCATCTTTGAAATGTAGCCGGAGCATTACACAAGCCAAAGGGCATTCGCTGATAAGCAAATGTGCTATATGGACAGGTGAATGTTGTCTTTTCTTGATCTTCGGGGGCAATAGGAATTTGAAAATAACCCGAGAAACCATCCAGAAAATAATAGAACATTTTTCCAGACAATCTCTCAAGCATTTGGTCGATGAAAGGAAGAGGGAAGTGATCTTTCCTTGTGGCGTCATTGAGTTTGCGATAGTCTATACAAACTTTCCATCCTGTAACCGTATGAGTGGGAATAAGCTCATTCTTCTCGTTAGTTACAACAGTCATTCCTCCTTTCTTTGGAACAACTTGGGACGGGACTGACCCAAGGCGAATCAGAAATAGGGTAAATCAAACCGGCATCTAACAGTTTGATTACTTCTTTCTTCACCACCTCTTGCATGCTCGGGTTTAAACGTCTTTGAGGTTGAAAGACGGATTTGAAGTTCTCCTCCATCAATATTTTATGAGTGCAAAAGGATGGATTGATTCCCTTGATGTCCATGATTTTCCATGCAATTGCTCGTTTGTGTGCCTTAAGCACATTGAGCAACTTGTTCTTCTCATCAATTGACAAGGCAGATGAGATTATGACAGGAAGTTGAGATGTGTTTTCAAGAAAAGCGTATTCGAGATGAGACAGAAGCTCTTTGAGCTCTAAGACTGGAGGGTCTTCGATAGAAGGTTTGGCTTTTGGTTCTAAGTCTTGATCAATGATCTCAAATGCTTCTTGATGAAATGATGTTTCGTCAACTTCAAGTTCTGGAATGAGTTGGTTCTCACAGATGGGTTCAGTGATTGTGACTTCTATTAATTGAGCATTACAAGCTTCATTTTGAAGGGCTTCTTTCAAATGACAACTTATGATTGAATTGCAAGCATCAACGTAATAAAGCGAGTCATCATGAGTTAAGGGTGTTTCATGGATGGCCTATATCAAAGTAACTTCCTCCTCGTCTACTCTAAGCGTGAGTTTGCCTGTACAAACATCAATGAGGGCTAGGAAGTCTAGGATAAGGGGACATTTTTGTCCTCATCCATGTCTAGGATCACAAAATCAACAGGAAATACATTTGTCAATTTTAACTAAGAGATTTCAACGATGCCCCGGATATTTGACAGAACGGTCAACTAACTGGATGCTCATACGGGAGGTCTAGGCTCACCTAAGTTTAACTTTTCAAAAACTGCATAAGGCATAAGGGTAATGCTAGCACCTAAATCAGCTAACGCATTACTGACAGAAAGATTCCTATTAGGCAAGGTATGGTGAAACTTCCGGCATCAGTCATCTTTTGAGGTAGTTTGTTTTGAAGAACTACAGAGCATTCCTCATTCAAAACTACGTGTGATAACTCTTCCAGCTTCTTTTTGTTTGACAAGACACCTTTTAGAAACTTGGCGTAGTTTGGCATTTGTGCTAAGGCCTCCACCAAAGGCAGATTGATATGGAGTTGCTTGAATAACCCAAGGAATTGCCATATTGTGCCTCATTCTTTGTTGTCTCAAACGACCTGGATATGGAGGTGGTGGAACATAAGGTGGTGATGGAACGTATTTCTTGCTGGTTCTTCAATAACAACGGGTTGCTTTTGCTTATCACTCGCATTTCTTGGAGTTTCAGTTTCTACTTCTTCAAGGATGGGTTGTAATGCGGGTGCATCACCTTGAGTGTTTTGCCACTCCTTGTGGTGATGGCTTTGACATGAGCATTAGGGTTTGTCACAGTGTTGTGGGCAAAGCTCCTTGAGGTCTTTAGAGAGTTGTTGTGCTATTTGACCTATGGTGCTCTATGGTCTGTAATGATGCTTTGTTGCTTTTGATGTCAGCTTCGTTTCTTTGGAACCTCTCCTCATGTCTTCGATCAGATTTCCGGATGTACTCATCTATGGCTTGTGTGGTTAACAACAATTGCTGTAATAAGTCTTCCATTGATGATGCTCCACAGGTCTGGTTACTACTGCTTGGACCTTGGTATGGTGGTTTCTGTTGTTGGTAAGGTGGCCTTTGGTTGAATCCATATGATTGGTTACTGCCAGCATCTCTGTAATTCAAGTTGTTTCTCCAATTTGAATTGTATGAGTTGTTTGGGCCTCCTACGTAGTCAACATCTTCAACCATCATAACGCCTTGTGGGCACTCGTTGGTCTTGTGTGAATTTCACATGTGTTGCATCGTGTGGAGTTTTCTTTAGCTCGCTTTGCAATTGTTCAAATTTTTGGTTAGAGCTTCTAATTGGGCTGCAATTAGGGTTTCAGAGTCTACTTGATGAATACCTTTAGAACTGGGTTTGGTTCTTAAAGGATTGTAAGCAAAGCTCTTCTTAGCTGCTCTTTCTAAGGCTTGATATGCTTCTGTTGGGGACACTTCCAAAATCTCCTCCCGCACTTGGTCTACTGCTTGCTTGTGGGCTCCGCTAATCGCATCGTAAAAGGTTTGACATTGCAACCACAGATCAAGTCCGTGATGCGGGCATCTCCGAAGGAGACCTTTATATCTCTCCCATGCTGCGTGTAATGATTCATCGTCGTCTTGACGGAAACTTGTGATGCTGCTTCTTAGTTTGGTAGTACGATCGGGTGGAAAGTATTTCAAATTGATTGTTCAGCCATTCTTGCCCATGTGGTGATGGAACCAGGCGGGAGTGAATCAAGCCAATCGATGGCTTGGCCTCGAAGTGAAAATGGAAAAAGTCTTAGTCGAATGGCGTCGTTTGAACAGTTATTGATTTGAAGGTCGCACAAATACGAAGGAATCGTGAGATGTGAGCATTAGGGTCCTCGTCTTGTAACCCATGGAACTGAACAAAGTTTTCCACTAGTTGGATAATACTAGACTTAATCTCGAAATTGTTGGCCGCTATCGCTGGTTGGACAACACTAGACTCATAACCATGTATTGACGGTGTGGCATAGTGTGTCATCTTCATTTCCTCGTCTTGGTTAGCCATGTATTCTTCGGATGGTGTATCTTCCAAAATGTCTTCTTCAATGACTGGTGCTTCTTGTTGTGATCTTTTGCGCAATCTTTGATGGAAAAGTCGTTCGGGTTCCGGAAGAGGCGGAACAAGTTCAGAACTAGACGAGTCGGACATACACTAATTTAAGGAAGCAAAAACTAAGGCAAAAATGAATCATGCAAAAATAACCAAACTAACTAAGGCAAACTACCTACGAATGAAGTTAAAAAAATATATTAACAGGTTATATGCAAGATAGTCAAATTAGTTTGTCTTTCAAACTACCGTGTGTTCCCCGGCAACGGCGCCAAAAACTGATGGTCTGCGGATAGTATATATATTTGATAAAGATTTATTGCACAGATTCAGTTTTAGTTGGTTGTTACTAATACTAAACCACACACACAAAAGGCAGTGTACTTGTCGTGTGGTAATATAGTGTTGATAAGAACCGAGTATCAATCCGTGGACACACCTAGCCTACTCAACAAACTTGATGTTTGACTACCAGATTTGGTTTTTGTTAAAGAAAGTGATATTTTGTATTGGAATGAATTTTTTAGGGTTTAAAAGTAAACAGTAATAAAAAGAAAGTAAAATAAGAATTGAAGCGTTTGGATTTAAAATCAGGGAATAAAAGTTATCATCCTAATTAGAATCCTCTTATGTAATTGTGATGAATTGGTGAGGTGATGTGATTATGTTAATGTTTATAAAGACGAGCCGGCGCGATTTCTCGACTATCCTGCTGCCATAGTGACTTGATCCTGTCAGGCTGATTTTACTGCTCAGATCAAAGCCCTAGTAATGTAGGTAAATTTTGTGTCCTATTTGACATACGATTTCTGAACACATAATTAATGTTAAAAAGAGAGTTGATCAGGTTCTTCCTAACATACCATTAATTTTAGAAAACCGTAACAATTAGTGAAGTTTCCAAACTAATAAAAGGGAACCCGCAAATGATCAGAAAGTTAAAGTGATATGATTTCTAATAACCATTTCTAGTTCATTAGCCATGGATTTATTATGAAGACCGGTTTCGCGAATGAAAGTTAATCATACGGTTTTCAACCTTGTATGACAATTACAATCACAACCATAAAGTTATAACTTCCCGTTCAAATGTAGATGCTACCCATCAATAGTTTTCCCAAGACCACCATAATATGACATAATACTTATCACACCATTAGTTCATCACAAATTACATAAGTTTCATCCGATTAGGATGATAAATAGAGTTTAGCTCATGATGAGCTTTAACATAACAACGGATAACAAAGAAGATAGATAAATGATCATCGGTGAAATGGAACAATCAAACCGATAATCCACAATGGATGACGTTTAGGTGATCCCAAGCTTCTTCCAAGTGTTGTATGCACCTCCCGAGCTCCGAATGACCTTGAAGTCTTGATTCCCGAGAGAATTCAGCAGAGTAATTCTCCCACCAAAGCTTGCCAAAAACGGTGAGCTTAGGCTTCTATTTATAGGCATTCTGGAGTGTTTAAGCACGGCCCCGTGCCTAAAAGACACGGCCCCGTGCTAGTACAATGCTTACGAAAGTTGGTCGGCTCGTACGTGCAGGTTATGTCGGGCATGGCCCCGTGCTAAATGGGGCACGGCCCCGTGTTAGTGGTGGGGCACGGCCCCGTGCCTTATGGGGCACGGCCCCGTGTCTACTTTTAGGGGATAGTACTTTTTGTCCTCTCAGATGTCTAAGCACGGGGGGTGTGTTAATTTAGCACGGGGGTGTGTTTCTCGCAAGGCATGGGGGCGTGCTTAATGAGGCACGGCCCTATGCTTGGAGTCCAAAGCTCGGATTGCTTCAATTTCTTGTTAAATATGCTCCTTTTGTCTATCATTTCATTTTAAACACCTGAAAACACAATTTAACACTTTTAAGTACATTTTCATCATTTTAAGGAAGATACTAAGGAATAATTGATGTCCTTTGATAGGATTTTTATGTTTAATTTGGAGAACATCATTAACCCACCTAGTGTGGTACTCCTTCCTTAGGGCAGCCTCAAACCAGCCTAACATCTTTCTTGGGTCAGCATACAACAGCTTCAGTTTGGCCAGCTGGTTGAGCTCAAAACCTGGTAGAGTCTTTAGATCATGTGGAAATCTAAAGTACTCTATGCCCTTCTCCCTCTTAACTGCATAGACGTTAAGGTCCTCAAAATATGCCCATGCTATAATCCTGCCTGACACCTTATGATATTTCTTGACTCTGTAGAGTTTGGTGTAGGCGTCCTGTTTAGGTGCATCGCATTGGGCTCTAACTTCTTCAAAACAAGCAGCCCACTCAGCCTTTCGGATATCAACATCATCATTTGAGACTTGGGCCGTTCCCTCTGTCTTCTCTGACTCCTGCTCCATTTTGTCTAACACCTCAAACGTATCACCGACAAGGGATTCACCCAGATTGGGGACCACATTTCCCTCATTGTCAGCATACTGAGGGTAGTGCTCTGCAGTGACATCTTCTATCTCTATTTCATCAACGTCGTGAGCTCTTCATCACTTGTCGAGTCGCACGTTGGAGCATCCTTCACAACCTCATCGGGATTTAACTTGAAGATCTCAGCTAATTGTTCATTTGATAGATCGTGAATTATTTCCCCTTCTTGAGGGGTATAACTCACCGACCTTCTGACGATCCCTTGCAGATCAAGAATCATAGTTAGCTGAGTTTTGATCTATTGAAGGGGAGCAACATCGAACTCATCCCTCTGATAGTTTGTATCTGTTTGATTTAAACATGTAACACATCAACCAGTAGTTAATAATCAAAACAAAAATGCATTAATTTTTAATATAAACATCGAATACATAAGTTTAAATACATGATTCAAATAAAAAAGTAATCAAATATATAGACATCTAATCATTACTTTTCTCTTGGATCACTGGATCATCTCTTGGTGGAGCTGAGGAGGAAGCTTGTTGGTCTTGTTTCTTCTTGGATCTCCTATCCTGACCTTGAGTAGAGGCAGATGTAGCTGCATCCCCTCCTTCTTCATCATCATCCTCATTCCTCTGCTCTATCCTCTCGTCCTCAATCCCCTCATCATCCTCAGTCTCATCATCATCATCCTCATCATCATCCTCATTATCTGCATCTCCCTCTTTAATCTTTAGTAGATCATCTTTAGATCCCTTAAGCTTTAGCATGATGGTCTTCTTAGCCTCCTCCAACTCCTCAATCCTCTTAGTAGATGTAACACTGTGCTTTTGGAGTTGGGCGATCTCGTGGCTTTGAGCAGCCATTTGTTGGGCCTGCTCATCTAGCAACCGAGCTTGCTTCGAGATCTGCTGAGACTGCGCTGCAATAAGATTTGTAATATGACTGATCTGTGCCGTCTTCTCCTCATCAGCAGCTAATAAACGCATCACCATCCGGTTCAGCGCAGAAAGCTGTTCCTCTACCCCAATTGGAGGTAGAGGAGATCCATATATATGTGCGGGATGGGATGAGGGTCCTGCTTGATGGCTAGTGGTGGTGGTGGTGGCTGTGGTGAAGATGGGGTTGGGTCTGTGAGATAGTGGAGGTGATGTAGAAGTGAAAGATATGGTGGTGGTTGGCATATGTACACTGGTGGGAGGTGTGGTGGTGTTACTAGTAGCTGTGGTGGTGGATGGTGTGGCTGTAGAAGTGGTAGTGGTGGTGGTAGATGTAGTGGCTGTGGTGGTGGCGAAGGTGAGTCTTCCCTTCTTCTTCTTCTGGCCGTGGGGCTGAGACATCCTTTTCTTCCTCGATCCAGTCGAGGTGGATGCTCCCCCTAAAACATGGCTAGCTGACTCAGGGGCATAGCTAGGATCTGCAGTCGTCTCTCCCGAATCCCTGGGGCGTTCACCAACTGCCCGGAGTCCATACTCTGTGGGAACAACCTTGCTTCCCACAGTCCTTGTAAATGGCTCCTCATCTGACTCTTCTTCCTCCTCACCAGGTATGAAGTCCTGGTGGAAACCCGCAGACTCAGCTATGTCGCCTGTTGGGGCAGATACTGGGGGTATAACATCTGAAGTTGTGCCCCTCGGTAGAATAGGCATATCATCCCTAGCATCCCCACTGTCATCATCGTATGAATCATGCTCTGGGAGCAATAGCCTCTCATCGTCTGAATCGCTGTCATCATGACGCCACTTACGTCTACCTGGCGCCACATATCTATCATTGCCAGATGGTCGATCAACCTCTTTACCTGGGGCTTTACCTACTTGCCCCGATACACTCTCATGCGACCCAAGGTCGTGTCATCAATAATCTCTAGGGAAACCACATCATGGCTCTCCTTGGGAAGTAATGGTAGCTTCTCATTGAAGATAAGCTGCAAAAGATCATGCTCGAGAAGCTGAAGGGGTGGTTTAGCACCAGTGCCACATAGGCATTCTGAATCTAGTCTGACAGGTCATCAAACCTACCCCTCCGAGAAGTAATACACTTCAGGATCACATGCGCCAAGTACTTATACTGGGGACACAGGTTGCTCTTGTTGAGCACACTTGAGTTGATGTCCCCAGCGTACTTTATCCTGAGAAAGCAACCTCTGACTGTAAATGGATGTAGTCTGGTGGGGTGATCACTATCGTCCCCAAAATCAAGTACTCTCTGGATGTCAACTGCTGTAATCTCAATATCATGACCATGAATGGAGCTCCGTATGCTATAAGGCTCATGTGAACGATCTATGGAGGCATTCTCCCATAAAGCCTGATGTAACGACCTATAAGAGTACACGGTGTGGATATGGCTTTATGTATCCGAGAACGTCGAAGGAACGCAATGATCTCTGTAAAGTCGGTCCCATTCCGAGTCGTATGGTCCAAGTGAGCACATATATTGTGCTTTGGATTGATGGACCATCTATCAGCCATTGACCTGAAACACAAGACACAGAACCATTAGAAAGTCATACATCAAAATTCAGTTCAAAGTGTATAATTTAAATTCAATCTGATTCATTCGTGCGAATGAATCATGCGACTGAAGTCAGTCGGTTGTCCTTTCATGCGACTGAGCTCATTCAGGTGAATGAGACATGCGACTGAGTTTAATCTGTTGGCTGAGTCTGCGATTGGTTCAGTCGGCCGACTGAGTTCATTCGCATGGTGCATTCGGCCGATTGACCCAATCGCAAGATTCAATCGTGCGATTGGAGTTCATCCGGACGACCAGTCGCTTGTCCCATTGCTCAGTCGCCTGTGGTTCAAATCTTGACCAAATCAAGTAATTTAACATTGTTTAATGGTCCATTAGACTCGCCATCTTGTCACTAATAACCTATTAAACTTAATTTTAACATTTTGCTTAGTTTATGTTGGTTATTAGGTCATTTACAGTCCGGTTCTTGTTTCACTCGAATATCATGAATTTGGGTTCAATGTCTTCTGATTTCGGTAAGATTTCACTGCAATATACCTATAAAACGTCAACGCATGTCAGAAGATCAATAAAGATGTAAAAACAAGGTCTAGAGGAATTTCGGCAAAGTAACGGTACTTGGTGCGATTTAGGAGTGATTGAGGGTGATGAGTGGAATGCGATCGACTTTGGCCCTTTAAATACTGAAGCTGAGTTCAATCGGCCGGCTGGCCTCATTCGCTCAATTCATTCGGGCGACTGAGGCTCAGTCGTGCGATTGGCCCAGTCAGTCGCATTTAGTTGGCCGACTGAGTCTCAGTCAGTCAACTGACTCATTCGTGCGCTTTCATTCGCACCCTTAGTTAACCGACTGAGTCTCAGTCGGTCGATTGACTCATTCGCACCCTTTCATTCGGTCGAATGGATCATTCTGATAAGCCATTCGAGTGAATGCTCAATCTCATGTCCAGTCGTATGAATCGGATCCATTCGCATGGTTGGTCCATACTTATGATCCAGTCGTGCGAATGGGTTACACTTATGAACATTTAGCACTTAAACCCTTTTTACCTGTTGAAATTAACATTATGAGCATTTGATCATCTTAGACATGATCATTTTAACTTGAAAACCTTTTGATCACCTAAGATGTGATCCTTTTAAACAATGAAAACACATGTGGCCATCTCAGACATGACCCTTTTAGGTGAGTTAATCCCATACTGATTTTCATGATATAGTCCGATGAACAAACAAACTAAAATGACTAACTAACTAGAAACTTAAACTAAATACAAAAGTAAAACTTGTTTTTGACCTTTTGTGAGAGATAAATCCTAAGACAGACATCTACTGGATTTGGTTCCAGAATAGGCAGCTTCAACTTAGTTTGACCACACCTGGACCAATTCAATTTTGGAATCATACAGGCAAGTCAAAATCATTTGGGACTTGTTATCAAAACCTTTTGATGCTCAATTCTTGGTTTTCATCCAGAGTCGTTAGTAAATTAAGGAAATCACACTGGTACTGTTAGATTCCTACATAGATTTGAACTTTCAAGAATTGCAGCCACAATGATTGTCAGTATATTTGTCCTCTTAAATCCATACACAGACTTTAGACACAAACTAGTGATAGTTTTAGGTTTAATTATTTCAACTAACATTTTGGATCCCACACTTTTATGGTAATCAACATTCCTCAGGAGCTTTGAGCGGTCTACGGGTATTTTTACTAGAAGAGACTATTCTTAGAGCTTTCAAAGAGAAGCCAATCCTCAGGTCAGTGCCATCGCACAGTAGAGAGGTGGCAAACAACAATGAATTCTAGAATATCTAGGTTATGCTTATCCTCAGGTCAGTGCCATCGCACAACAGAGAGGCACACAACCTATCTTCTTGTTAGAGCAGCTAAATTTTCTTTTGCACAGAATGCACCAACAACATATGTCATTAGCTTAATAGCATTTGTCTTTCATTTTTTCGTGCTTTGCTCTAGTTATGGTCATCCGCACACATTTGTGGCGTTTACATGCTCATTACCCCTTATTGGAATATTGTTGATTGTGTTAACCAGTGATAAGATGGCAGCCCACAGTCAGTTGAACAACTTAGTTTGATCTTGAGATCACCAGTCAGGTCTAATCATCTATTGTGTTGAATCTACCGACATATCATTTGTGGTCTAGCAACCTCTAGGTCTACTTTCTTTGTGTTACCTTAGTAGTTACCAGTTTTTCTATCATCTTCCCTTTTATATTGCTTAGACTACATAGACTTATGCTTTGAATTTTGCATCTTTTCTAAATTAAAATTTTAAAGTCCCTATTGATTTGTTCCTGTGTACTATCATTTTCCAAAAGGTTTGAATCGGTATCACAGATACGATCTACCTTATATCAGCTATCTACTC
Organism: Flaveria trinervia; assembly: GCA_025506515.1. Lineage (NCBI taxonomy): Eukaryota > Viridiplantae > Streptophyta > Magnoliopsida > Asterales > Asteraceae > Flaveria > Flaveria trinervia. The sequence goes on from CM046444.1 coordinate 44,318,271, forward strand.
CTTCTCCCTCGTTTTTTTTTATTTTTTTTTTTTATTTTTTAATATTACTAGCTGACCTACTCTCCCCTAAAATTCTAAAATCATACTGGATTTAATTATTTTAGGATTTTAACACACAGCTAAATAACATGAATTTAATTTAAACAGAATAAAATAAATAAGGAAAAATAAAAAATATAACTATAATGCATCGGACTACACATGATCATCAGGAGGAATAACATCACTTTTCTTTTTAACGCCGTTGACCTCTAACAGATAGAGAAAGCGTGGTTTATTAAAGGCTTTTGTATAGAGGTCAACGCGTTGAAAGTCAGTATTAATTTTTACCACATCGATTAAGTTCTTTTCAAAACAGTCTCTTATGAAATGGTATTAATACCGATGTGTTTGGTCTTTGGATGTTGTACTGGATTTTTAGTTACTGCAATTGCAGTAAAGTTATCAACAAAGATAGGAGTAGAAGAAAACTTTAAACCGTAATCCCGCTTTTGCTGTTGAATCTAGATGATTTATGAACAGCAACTTGCAGCAACAACGTATTCGGCTTCACAGGTTGACAATGCAACCGAGGTCTGCTTCTTACACTGCCAGGTAACTAATCTCCTCCCAAAGAATTGACACCCTGCTGATGTAGACTTGTAGTTCATCTTGCAGCCCCCGTAATCGAGTCACTATACGCCGTGAGCTCAAAGTCATCATCATGAGGATACCACAACCCAAGTGTGGTGTACCCTTCACATAACGAAGTATCCGTTTGACCCCGATCAGATGGTTAACCTTAGGCTTAGCCTGATATCTAGAACATAAACATGTAGCATACATGATATCAGGTTGAGGCAGTGAGATACATGAGGGATCCAATCATTCCTCGGTACATTGTGGCATCTACCAGATCTCCATTTTCGTCAGGTGCTATATCATGATTTGTAGCAAGTGGAGTCCCAGTAGCAGAAGCATTCTCCATGTCAAACCGACTGAGAATGTCTCCCACATACTTGGTCTATGTAGAAAGATCCCATTTGGTGTCTGATCCACCTGTAACCCGAGAAAGAATTTCATCTCCCCCATAGCACTCATCTCAAACTCTTTCTTCATAACTGCTTCAAACTCTTTGCATAATTCTTCGTTCTTTGAACCGAAGATTATGTCATCAACATAGATTTGTACTAGCAGTAGGTCTCCATCTTTTTCTTTAATGAACAGTGTGCAGTCAATGATTCCCTTACGAAAGCCATGTTTCACAAGATGAGTTGAGAGTTTCTCATACCAGGCCTTGGAGCTTGATGAAGCCCTTATAAGGCCTTGTCTAGATTGTAAACTCTGTCCCGATGATAAGGATCTTCGAATCCCTCGGGTTGACTGACATACACTGTCTCTCAAATTTCCCCATGAAGGAATGCACTCTTCACATCTAATTGATAGACTTTAATCTTCATATACGGTGCATAGGCAAGGAAGATACGGATGGCTTCCATCCTTGCCACGGGTGCAAATACTTCATGTAGTCAATCCCTTCGACTTGGCGAAATCCCTGAACAACCAGTCGAGCCTTGTTCCTGATAATGACCCCTTGGTCATCCTTCTTCCATTTCAAGACCCATTTGGTGCCAATGACCTTAGCACCTTTAGGTCTATCTACCAGAGTCCATACTCCTAACTTCTTAAACTGAACAAGTTCTTCTTGCATGGCACTCACCCCTGCCTCATCGTTTAGTGCATCACTGACGTATTTTGGCATAAACTACGAGACAAAACACCGATAAGCACCATCATGAATGTATCCCTTTTCCATAACAGAGGCATAATCAGCTGCGTACAACTGATTTCGGGTTTGTACTCCTGATCTGACATCCCCAATGACATTGTCTAAGGGATGATAGATGTTTAGACGTGATCATGGAGTAGTAGGAACAGCTACCTCAGAGCCAAGATTATGAACATTTGGTTCTGCATCTAAGGTAGAAGGAGTTTGAGGTTCCGAAGTCGAAGGTGCATCACCGTTAGATGCTTGTGGACTTACAGGAACTGGAACCTGTTTCTCCTGACTGTTCTGGTCATCTTCTTCAACTTCATCTTCAGAGGAGGAGTCATTGTCGTCGACTACTTCCCCTGATTGAGTAGATGATTCTCCCTGTGAACTCGATGATGTTGAATCAAGAGATGGTGTATTCAAGATATCATACATCATTCGAGTAGCTAACTCATCATCAGAAGGAGAGATAGGGATGTTGAAGGACTTAAAGAATCCATCATAGTCGAAAAAGTAGGCGGGTCCTTTGCCATTAGGTGGTGTGGTATATCTCTAAACATCAACATTACACCACACTTCTACTAAACCCGTTGAGTTGTTTAAACTCTCTTGTTCGGTGTGTTGTATCCTAAGAAGATCCCTTCATCAGTCTTCTCACCAAATTTTCCTTCTTGAGTTTTCTTCAGAAGTGTGCACGGCGTGCCAAATGGTTCGAGATACTCCAGATTCGGTTTACGTTGTTGTAGTAGCTCGTAACATGTCTTTCCGTGGCGCCTGACTATCAGAACTCGATTCAGTGTATAACATGCATTAGCCACTGCCTCATTCCAGAATTGGATAGGCAGTTTCGAGTCTGCCAGCATTGTCCGTGCTGTCTCTATCAAGCTTATGTTCTTTCTCTCAGCAACACCATTCATCTAAGGCATGTAGGCAAAAGTGAATTGATGCACAATTACCTTTTCCTTGCAGTAAGCCTCCAGCCACTGATTCTTGAATTCAGTCCCGTTGTCTGAGCGTACTTGTCTCACCTTCAGCTTGTAGAGAGATTCCAGTGTGGTTACCAATTCTTTGAATGACTCAAATGTTTCTGACTTGGACTTCAAAAATATTACCCAAGAGAATCTTGAGTAGTCATCAGTAACCACAAAACAGTACAAGTCGCCTGCAATGCTCTTTGTACTGACTAGACCAAACAGATCCATGTGAAGAAGTTCAAGAGGAAGCTCGATAGAATGAACTTTCTTTTCCTTATGAGACTTCTTCGTCTGTTTGCCTTTCTTGCAAGCTACACAAAAATCAGGAAGTTGGAAATTCTTGACAGTAACTCCTCTCACAAGATTCTTCTGGATCAAGTGATTCATCTTCCGTTGATTTATGTGTCCCATTCTCCTGTGCCAGGAAATGGAGTCCTTCTCGGTAGCCTTTGATAGGAAGCACTGAACTTCATGATCCGTTGTAGAAGCTGTTAAGAGATCCAAAACATAAAGGTCTTTATATCTTAAAGCTGTCATCAGAACTTGGTCCTCCGGAATCACATAGTCTTTCTTTAGGACGTAACATTTCTTGTTGTCAAATATGACTTTCAACCCTTTATCACAGATTTAAGAAATAGAATGTATGTTGTTTTGAAGTTGTTGAACGCAGTTCACCTTATTAAACTTGAATTTCTGATTTCCAACTTCTCCCTGAGCTGTGATATAGCCTCCCTTGTTTCCAGCAAAGGAAACATGCCCTCCTTTTATTTGCTTGACGTTTGATAAAAGAGCCCTGTTTCCTGTCATGTGCCTGGGTGCTCTGCTGTCTACAATCCACGTGTTGGTTTCAGCACTGTAGCGAACACCCTGAGGAGGTTCAGAAGAGTTAGCCATCAACGCAGCATCAGATGTCTCTGGTTCTGGTGATTCTATCTTTGCTGTTGAAATCACTTCTTCAGGCTTGTAGTTGACCTCAGTTGTAGTTGTCTCTTCAATATTTGACATCGCTATCTCAACTGCCATATCTCCTCACTCGCGGAATTATCATCTAAATCTTCTACACTGGCAATATTAGATTCCCTGGAAAGACAAACCGAAAGCTCCAGTCCTGTCCTTCATCATCATGAGCAGTCAAGGCTTTTGGATCCTTGCTTGATGAAGTAGAACTGCTAGCTTGCTTCTCTTGACGAGTGAAGGACGAGAATGGATTCCCGTTCCCAGTCTTCTTTGGCTTCAGACATTCTCTCTTGAAGTGCCCCTTTTCTCCACAGTTAAAACATGTCACTTTACTCTTGTCAAAGCCAAATGTGGTATCCTTAGTAGCAACCAAGTTCTGTCCGGTCTTTTTCACAAACTTCTTCGCCCTCCGGACAGCACTAGCTAAGGCCTACATAATGTCCATTCTCTCCAGCTCCATTTCATCCACCTGCTCGTAGTCCTCATCTGCCAGATGGCAGTTTCCAATCTTCCAGCAACAAGTCCATCATAAGAATGAACCACTGCTGCCAAAAGATCCATGTGCTCTCGAGCTACTTCCACAGTCACATTACCAAGGTTCTCGGTCTCCAGTCTAGTAGCATTCGCTTCAGTTCCAATGTAATGGGTACAAGAAGACCCTGACGTTTCTGAACCTGAAGGAGAAACTTGTGAAGGACCTGATGAGCTAGACACAAATGCAGGCTGAGGAGGTGCTCTAGACGTCTTAGCTTGAGGCGTGGCATTGTACAAAGCTGGATTCCGAGTGTGCGAAGACTTCTTAGCTCTATACTTCATCCTAAGTGCTTCTTCTCGCAGCTTTAGAATGAAGTCATTGATATCCAACTTTGCTAGCATCTCATTCTGTCTCAAATTTGACACAAATGAAGCCCACTTTTCTAGCAATCCGTCTGCGAAATTTGACACCTTTTCTTCCATGGTAGTAGCAATACCATGTGTATGCATTTCACTCATCAAATGGTAGAATCTATCAATGACATCGTCCGAACTCTCGTTTCCCATTGATGAGAAGTTGTCAAATTCTTTCTTCAGTTCCTTAGCTTTAATTGCCTTCAGCGAAGCATTCCCGTCGTATCTCTTTTCCAGCTCATCCCACAATTTCTTGGCCTGCTTATTCTGCGAGTACTGGTGGAAAATATCTTTATGAATAGACTGTGTAATCAATGCATAAACTCTCTTCTCTGCATTATACTTAACTTTCTGAGCATCAGTCATCCCTCCCAAAGTAAGCTTTACCCCATTTGCTCCCACCGGCATACTATACCCAATCTCGATAGCTTCCCACAAATTTGGATCCACTCCATTAAGGTAGATCTCAAAACGTTGTTTCCAGTGGGGAAACTCATCTAACGTTAATAGTTTTGGTGGTTTATTATGATTCCCCACTTCACTCTCAAGCAACAGTAGGTTCTGGATCCTTGAGTCCTAGCCGACATTAAACGCTGACATCTGATCTTCCATCACGATTAACTTTTAAGTGTACTAAACAACTGTCAAACTGGTGCGACTGGGTGATGCGAATGGGCTATCCGTGCGAATGAACTATGCGATTGGTTCAATCGTGCGAATGAAGCTGATGCATATGAACACTGTGAACGGATGGTTCAGTCGTACGAATGGAGATGCGACTCAGTCCAATCGTATGTCTGGTGTATGCGAATGAAGTCCAGTCGTGCGAATGGCTCACTCGTGCGACTGAAGCTGCTGTTTTGCGAAAATTTCTAGGTTAAACGTGTTTTAGCCGTAAAAATTCAAAATTTCGCAAACCCTAATCTCCTAAGTCCACAGAAACCAAAACTTGATGAGCAGGGAACGTCCAAGACAACTTTTGACAAAAAAAATTGCTTTTATTAGTGTAAAAACACAAACTTTTTATCAATCTAGATTGAATCACACGTAATCAAGAGCCAGAGCTCTGATACCACTTGTTAGGACCTGGTATTTGAATGAAATACCGAATGATTAACGTGCAAACCAAACCAAATAGTGCAGAATCCTATTTGATTGGCGATCCAATCAGTGAGAACGCACGTAGAATCAATGAAGTATTGAATCAAACGTTAAGAATCGATTAGGAATCGATCTACAGCATTCTATGAACTTGGAGGCTTTTGGATGGCTAGGGTACGTCTGGAATCGAAATAGAATGAAATCCTCTCCTTTTTCTACAAATTGGGTTGTATTTATAGGTTAGTACTGTTCATTCGTGCGACTGAACCATTAATATGGTTCAGTCGTGCGATTGAACCATGCGGTTGATTCATCCGCACGACTGAGTGTTCAGTCGTGCGACTGAGCCAATATTATGTTACAATCATACGACTGATCCAGTCTCCTGGTTTAGTCGTGCGACTGAGTCATTCGTATGAAGTTGTTCATGCGTATGGTCCATTCGCATGGGCCATTTGTATGAGAACTTCATTTTGTTGAGTTTGAATGTATTATTTAATATAACATTTTGTGTAACAATTCAAACAACCACAAACCTAATTAACCAATTCAACATCGACTCATTAATGAAATATTAAACATTATAAATAACAAACAACCAATATCATTTCATTAATCAATCCAAACATTATATCAGAATTAGACAAACAAGATCTAGTACATTCATATCATGATCTAGGGACAAACATGTATCAACACTTTATGATTAAATGGACATGATCATGAACTTGAAGATTGAAGGTATGTTTGTCCACTTAAACCCATACCTGGTTGATATTTTAATGCAAATGACTTTTATCATGTTTTGGTTGATTTATTATTCAATGTGTACTTCACACACATAAGCATGAAATGATCAACCCTCCTTATACAATGCATGGTAGAACTTTTTCACAACTTTTCTTACCAGGTTACTTAAGTCATGAAATCTCATTTTCACTGATCCTCATTGGGATTCTTTTAATTTGATCCTTTTTCATGTTGATTCATATTGGGATTCTTTTCACTTCACTTTGGAAGGTGATCCATGATAGGATTCTTTTGTTCATTCACTTGGAATGTTTACTTTGTTGATTCATCCAATTTTGGATGTGTTCCTCATTAGGAATCTTTTGGATCATGACATCTGCACTATGTGCAAGTTTCACCAGGTCTTTGCTCAGCAAAACAAAGATGAAACATGATGTGGTGAAAGAGATTCATAAAGTATCATTACCTGGTGTGTTTAGGCTACTACACACACATGCATTCATATAAGCCAATACATACCTGTACTTTGTGATGAGTGTTTCATAATTGAATATATCTTTAATTCATCACTGCATGTATCTTTTCTTCCAAGTTGAGCCTACCAACATATCTGGTAAGTCATTTTAGTCTTTTACATTTTGAAATTAAGCACAGTGAATGATATAACGACTGTAATTATATCATTTCCCATAGAATTCTTTTCTTCATCAATCTTTATTTCTTTTTGTGGTTTTTCTAATGTTTTAAATTGTTTTTAATGTTTTTAATAGTTTTTACTCAAGGTTAATCATGCCAATTGACTGAACCAGAAATTCAAACCTACTAGGTTCAAATGCCTTGGTAAACAAATCAACTAATTGATTTTTAGTTGGCACTTAAATCAATTTGATTAAACCCTTTTCAGCACAGTCTCTCAAAAAATGATATCTAATCTCAATATGTTTTGTTTTTGAGTGCTGAACTAGATTATTAGTTATAAAGACAATAACCGTGTTGTCAATAGAAATTGGTGTGTGCAAGAAGTTAAAACCATAATCAAGCATCTGGTTTTGAATCCAGAGAACTTTAGAGCAACATGCTGATGCAGCAATATACTCAGCTTCTGCTATGGACACATACACATTTGTCTGCTTCTTGCATTGCCAGGATACTAGTCTGGGACCAAGAAATTGACTACCGCCAGAAGTGGATTTTTTGTTGAAGTTGCATCCTCCATAATCACTGTCTGTGTAGGCATAGAGATTAAATTCTCCTTCCTTTGGATACCATAACCCAAGAGCTGGCTTGCCCTTCAGCTATCTGAATATCCTCTTGACTGCATTCATATGTGATTCTTTTGGATGAGCTTGATATCTGGCACACACATAAATACCAAACATAATGTTAGGCCTACTGGCTGTTAGATACATAAGTGAACCTATCATTGATTGATAGTTAGTCTGATCTACTGATTTGCCTTTAGGGTCAGGTCCAATCTTCACTTTAGTATCCACATGAGTTTTGATAGACTGACAGTCAGCAAAGTGGAATTTCTTCAACATGGTTTCTACATATTTTGATTGGTTGATGAATATTCCATCTGCTGTTTGTTGGACTTGCACCCCTAGAAAGAAGGTGAGTTCCCCCATAGCACTCATTTAGAACTTTGAATGCATAAGGTCTTCAAATTCTTTGCAGAGTTGCTTGTTTGTCGAGCCAAATATAATGTCATCCACCTAGATCTAGACTAACAGCATGTCTTTTCCTCTTATTCTTCTGAAGAGAGTCTGATCAATCTTTCCTCTTTCATACCCATGTTCAAGAAAAAAGGATGATAGAGTCTCATACCACTTTCTTGGTGCTTGATGAAGACCATACAGAGCTTTGTCAAGCTTGTAAACTCTGTGAGGGAAATCTGGATCTTCAAAGCCAGGTGGTTCACTCACATAGACTTTTTTAGCAATCTTTCCATATAGGAAGGCACACTTTATATCCATTTGATAACAGTAAATTTCGTGGACACAGAATATGCAAGAAAGATTCTGATTGCTTCTAGTCTGGCAACAGAAGCAAACACTTCATCATAGTCGATTCCTTCTTCCTGAGTGTATTCCTGTGCCACTAGTCTTGCTTTATTTCTGAATACTATCCCTTTATCATCAGTCTTGTTCCTGTACAACCATCTGGTACCGATAGGGTATTGTCCTTTGGGAAGATCTACCAGCTGCCATACTTCTTGCTTCTTGAATCGGAGCAATTCTTCCTGCATTGCTTCAATCCAACTATTGTCTTGAAGTGCCTCTTTGATGTTTTTGGGTATTGTTTGACATAGAAAATAGGAGAGCAAACAGATGTTTGCAATACTGGACTTGCTTCTTGTCACCCTCTCATTAAGATCACCAATAGGGTTTCAACTGGATGATTCTTGTGTATTCTTGTGGTCGGAATGGTGTCACCAGCAATAATTACATCAAGATTGGAGACCTTTAGTTCATTATGATCAGAGGCACATTCATCCTGTGTTATTGTTGAATTATGAAGATTGTCAACTTCTGTTTCAGTAACTGCTACATCTTCAGCAGCATTGAGATTGCTTGCATCATTTGATGTACCTTGTGTTTCTACTGGATGAGAAGCCTGTTTTTGATTTCTGATCTCATTTGACAAGTCATCCGAGTGAGATGGTACCAGGCTGGGACCTTCTTCAGAAGAAACACTAAGGTTTTGAGATAGTTGTCTGATGGGATCAACTTGAAGAGGAACATCTTCATTCATATGTTCATCAGATGTAGTGGAATCGATGGATAACTATCTCTTCTTTCTATGGTTGATGAAGTATCAGTAGAATGTATATTTCCTACATCAAACAAGTGAAATTGGTCAAATGATTTTGTAAAAGTGTCAATATCAAACAACCAATCAGGACCATTTGTAGATTTAGGAAATGAATGTTCTTTGAATTGAACATTTGTAGATTCATCAATAATGTTCAATCTAGGAATGAACACTCTATAAGCCTTTGAGACAGAAGAATAACCTACAAAGAATCCTTCATCAGACTTGGATGAAAATTTTCCCAAATGATCACGGGTGTTTAATATTAAGACTAGACAACCAAATGATTTAAGGAATCCAATAAATGGTTTCCTATGAAAGATCAGTTCATAAGGTGTCATGTTACTTTCTTTAACAATCAGAGTTTGATTTTGCACAAAGCACGATGTGTTAACTGCTTCTGCCCAGAATGTGATTGGTAGTTTAGCATCAGCTAGCATCGTTCTTGCTGCTTCAATAAGTGTTCTATTTCGCTTTTCAGCTACCCAATTTTGTTGAGGAGTTCTAGCTGCACTGAATTGATGAGCAATGCCTTTGGTTGCACAAAAGGAACTCATATTTTCATTTTTGAACTCTGTACCATTATCACTTCTTATTATTTTGACCTTAAGATCAAGTTGATTTTCAATTTTAGTGATAAATTCTTGAATGATTTGGGATGCTTTGTTTTTATGAAGTAGGAAGAACACCCATGTGAATCGAGAAAAGTCATCAATGATCACTAAACAATACTGTTTCTTTCCCATACTCATTACATGAGTTGGTCCAAAAAGATCCATGTGAAGTAACTTCAATGGAGTATTGTTAGTGTTCACCAGCTTGGTTTTGTGAGATGATTTGTGTTGTTTTCCTTTGAGACACGCTGAACATTGATCAATAAAATTGAATTCTTTTTTAGGAAGACCAATGACATGGTTTTCTTTGACTAAATTGTTCATATTTTTAAAGTTAGTATGCCCCAAATGTCTATGTCAAAGCTGTGACTCATCAAATGATGCTTTAGACAAAAGACATGTTTCTTCCTTAGGTGATGCAGAACACAGGTTTAAGACATATGTATTATTCTTCCTCGGAATCTTTAAGACAACCCATTTTTCAGGGATTTGAAATCCAGGTTTCAGAATGTAGCAGTAAGTGTCTGTAAAGTGAGTGGAATATTTTTTGTCGCAGATCTGAGACACGCTTAGCGGATTGAAATTCAGTTGTTCACAGTAATTCACTCTGTCAAAGCTCAGCATCCCGTTTGTCACAGATCCTTCTCCTGTAATTCTACCACGTTCTGAATCTCCACCGAATGCCACAGTAGTTCCTTGTATGTACTTGAAATCATGAAGGAGGGAACGATCTCCAGTCATGTGTCGGGAGCATCCACTGTCTATGTACCATAGGCTATTAGACCTGTGTGGATGAACCTACAAGCAAAAAGAACTAGTTAGAACAAGGAACCCAAGCCATGATGGTCTTGGGTTTCCCGTTCCTATTCATGATAGTCACTTCCTGGTATTTCCCTCTGAATTGTGATTTGGATGGAGGTTTCTGGGAGATTTTTGATGATGAATTGGTCGAGTCATCTCATCAACATCTACTGAGGATTCAGATGAATAATGAAATCGTTGGTCTCTATTTCTTTGTAAAAATTTAGCCTGAGTTTCATTATCAAAAGTTGGTTTTTGCTTAGGAAGGTCAAGTTTGTGTTTCATTATGAGATGACTTCTTTGACCCTTCCTTAAATCCTTCAAGTTATTTCTGTCATTTGTTGATCTAGGTGTCCTAGATTGAGTATTACGAAGATGAGGTCTGGCAGAGTGCATCACAATAGATGTTTTTGAGATGGGCTTGTGTTGTGGAATTCTCAACCCCTTCTGATTAAAGTAACAATCAGATGTATTGTGATTGTTCATGTCACAGATTGAACAATACTTGTTGAAATAGCAATTTTTGGTGAGTGATTATTCATATCACAGATAGGACAATATTGATCGAAGAAGCATTTATCTGTCTTGTGATTGAAGATGTCACAAATATCACAATACATTTGTTTGTTTCTTGAATCAGATTTTTGCTTGTGTGACTTAACTGATACTTTCTTTTGATGAGTCACTTTCTTTTCTTTAGGTGATAAATCAGAATTAGCCCTTTTAGTAGTTGCTTCACAACACTACTTTTGTTCAGTTGTCTCGGCTGTTTCTGTTTCTTCAACCTCTTTCTCACTTTTTTCTCAAACTGGTCAACATGTTCTTTGTTATAGATATAAAACCCAACTCCTTGCCTTAACCTGATGACTGAGGGTCTGATGAAGTTTTATGTGTTGAACTCAGTTTTATAGTTTGTTTTTTTTTCAGTGAAACCTTTTCTGATTTGCTTGAATTTTGTGGAGATATAATCTCATTATCAGAACTAGTCTCAGTAGTGGGTTTCACTGTCTTGACATATTTCTTTTTACCTTGTAAAACAGATGGTATGAACTTTATAAAAGGTACAATTGCTTTTATATGGCTTGATGGTTTCATGACACTCACTGTCTTGTCTGAGCAGTCTTTGATTTTGATTGGGTGACCTAACTTGATTTTATCCTCATTGGTTTCAAAATAAACATCAGGTTTGTTTTGAGGATTTGTCACTTGTTTCACTACTAATTTAGGTTCCATAGTTTTAGGTTCAATTGATTCAGAGAGTGAGACAGAGTTAGGCATGACAGTGTAATTATCATTGTATGGTGGAGGACATGAATTATACCCAATCCCTAACATGTCCTTTGGATCCTTTTGGGAATCCAGCATCTCTTGCAGCTTGACTGAAGACATTTGAAACTTTTCAAGTTTCACTTCAGTCATAGATTGTTGAGCTTTAGCTTGAGCTAACTTTTCAGTAAGTGTATTTCTCACCATGTAGTTTTTCTATGTTAGAAATGAGAGATTTGATTTTGATTTCAAAAACTTTTAGTTCTCTCTTCATCATTTTTGACTTAACTTTTCTTCTTTGATTTTATCTGCCAGTTTATGATTGTGTTCCCTATAATCTTTTAATTCATTAATGCATTTATCACTACAAAGGTTAGTTTTTACCTGAGTAGGCATTGAAGATGGTCCATCATTGATGTGAGCCATAAAAGCATGATTTTGGAATTGAGGCTTGACTTCCTCAGCATACACACTCTAGTCACATACCCTAACTTGTTTAATCACAAGGGCACTCGCAGAAGGATGACTGCTTGCATGAGCTTGATTTGTCAGCTGTGGTTGATTCTGGTATGTTTGTTGATGATGAGAATGATGATACTGCTGTTGTTGATTGTTGGAGTGATAGCTTGAGTTGGGCTGTGATGATGATTGGCCTGGAGAGTTCCTTTGATAGTTGTTTCTTTTAGGAGCATTGCACTCTCTCGAGAAATGGCCAGTCTTGCCATAGTTGAAGCATTTCACCTTGGATTTATCATATCCATGTTTTGTGTTCTCATTCAGGCTTAGCTTTCTTCCTTTTCTGAAGAATTTCTTTGCTCTCATGGCAATCATTACCATTTTCCACTGTAGATCCATCTCCTCAACATCATCAGGATCCATTTCTTCCAAATCTTCCTGAATTAGGTGGGCAGAAGCGAGTCTTCCTCCCAGATATGCTTCAAAGCTTGCAACAAATGCATTTTAAGTTGCCTTTTGCTCTTTTGATTTGGAGTCTTCTGGAGAGGTTTGAGGAGCAGTGGTGACTTTAGGTGCTTGAGCTGAAGTTGATGGATGATTGAATGGTGGAGTTACAATGAACCTAGTATTGTTCATTTGATCTCTTGATGAGATGAAATCATCTTCCTCAGTGATGAAAGCATTTTCAACAGAATGAGATTCTGAAGGAAACTTGTAGGCCTTAATCACTCTTGGTCCACTCAGGTTTCTGCTTCGTTCATCAAGTTCCAAAGATTCAATTTTTGCTATCATAATGTCTAGAGTGGTACTCTCAAGATCAAGAGTATTTTTCAGCATTGTGACATTCTGCTTCCAGCTTTCAGGGAGACTGTGAAGCATTTTCTTGTTAAGTTCTTTAATATTGTAAGAAACACCCATAATTTCCAAGTCATTTACCAATTTACAAATCTGTGTAGTTGTTTTGATATGGATTCTCCTTTGGTGTGATGGAAGGTTTTATACTGATTGACCAGCTTGTCTTTGTTAATTTCAGCAACCTCACTGCTTCCTTCACACATAATTTTGAGTGCATCCCAAACAACTTAAGCAGTTCCATACTTTTCCAATCTTTTCAACACATCCATCTTGAGTGCTTGAGTCAAAATTGAGTATGCTTTGAGATCAATTTTGTTTTTCTTATAGTCATCTTCATCCAGAGTTAAGTCTTCAATTGGTATTCTAGCAGTCTTGTAAAGTGCAGCTTGAGCTATTGATAGAGTAACAGGAATGTGTGGACCCTTACATATTGAAATCCAAAAATTAGGATCTACACCTGTAATATAATTTCTAAACCTTATTCTGCACTGTTTAAACTCAGATTTGTGTTTAAGCATGGGAGGTTTAGGTGTATGACCAAGTTTAGAGTAACTGTTAGAATCCATGTTGTTTTGTGTGAGTATAGATTTAGTTGATTTTAATATTGATTATGTTTGATGAGTCCAACTTGTTCAAGCAGTTCTTTCGAGGTTCAGAATGAGTTCTGTAATGATTTTCTTGCTGTTTGACAGGAGTATTTTTGCTGTTTACTAAGTAGAGATGATGATATCCACTACTAGCAACTTGATTACCAGATCAATCGAATTCTATTCAGTCTGTGCGCAGATCTAAAAGAGAATCAAGAGCCATAGCTCTGATACCAATTGACTGGGGTTGAGTAAGAGTGATATTCATACTGTGAATCGAATATGATAATCAAGTCAATGATTGAGTGGCGGAAACAAACAATCAAAGAACATTCAAAGCAAGAAAAATACTTATAAATGCTGTTTGTATTGATATATGAAAGTTGACAAGTTACAGAGAATGATTACAACAACAATTCTCTATGTATTAGCCGTCACCTCAGTACGAGGTTAACTATTCTATTTATAGGCAGACAAGATGCCTTTATAAAATGACTAAACTATCCCTGACCTATTACATCAGAAACTAGTCTAAGTCTTGATCCGCATCTCTGCTTGTTCATCTGCATTGACAAATGCGGATGAGATAATCTTGATTAGCATTTCCACTTGATCATCCGCATTGGTTAATGCGGATGAACAAATACTTATATTCATTTGGTCGGTCATCCGCATTTGTTAATGGGGATGAGCAAAGTTTGTCCGCATCTTCTTTTGTTCTTCTGCATTAGTCAATATGGAAGAGTAACTTGTTCTGTATTAGTATTATGTCTTCCGCATTAGTCAATGCAGAAGAGTAAACACTTGTCCGCATCAGAGTTATGTCTTCTGCATTAACTAAAGCGGAAGATGACACTTGTTATCTTCCTTGCAGATCTTCTTCCGCATTTCTTATTGGACTTGTGGGATTCCAGCTGAGCAATCATCAATTCACCCATTGAGTTGGCATGTATGATCCTTTCAGGGTGCAACATTTGCCAATTGATTAGATTCAAAATTTAATTCAATTTTGGTGCTTGGCACAAAATGGTTTGATAAGATGTTAGTCATAGAATCTGGTAAAGGTGTATAGTTATCACTCAAAGGGGGTGCAACATCATTAAACTCAACCCAAACCTGTTCTTTGATTCAATATGAGAATTAAATAGTTTCTTATATTGCTGAGATGATAATTGAAACTTCTAAACTTTCACTCTAGTTGATGCTTGATCAGACGTGGATTTTGTTAAGGTGGTGCTAAGATGCTCAACTTGGGCTTTGAGGTTGTAATTTTCATAAACAAGTTTTTCTAAATCTTTTTGCAAACTAATATCTTTATCAGATCCTAAATTTACAATTTGTGAAGAAGATAAAGGGCGGGTATCTTTTTTAGCTGAAAAAAATTATTGAAAGGTGAATTTAGGATGTTTAAAGAAGAGTTTTATATTCCAGGTTTTTCGAGTTAGGTTCCAGTATTGCATATGGTTTATATAATGTAAGTAGTTAAGACTTTGTAAAGAAGTTTCTTTCTTTGCACCTTTAAACTTGAAGGGAGTTATGGCATTTGAGTTGAGTTACTAATAAGGTATCTCATTTCCTAAGATTAGAATGAAATAGAAGAGAAGACCTTTCTTTCTTAAAGTCAACTTTCTCCCTTCCCTTCTTGCTTTAGAAAGATTGCAGCTAGCATGCTCGACTAATACAATAGAAAGTCAAGGCTCTTCTCCTGTTCTACGAATCTACAACTCTCTTTACTGAGCGAGACTCCATCTATATCCCTAATAGTGGTTATTCTTTCCGGGCCATTTGTTTGACAGCTTAAACTAGACCCTACTTTCGATTAGATAGGTTTCGGTCTTAATTAAGATAGGTCAAGGGCATGTCGGAATGGTTGATAGCTACTTAGTCTCATCCGAGAGTCTAATCTCCTTGTACTGCTTTTTTTCTTTGAAAAATAAAAAAGGTCGATTTAGGCTCCTTCCCTTCCACCGCATAGCTGCGGTAGCAGGTACTACGAGCCCTCTGTCCCACGCATCTAACCAGTTCGCGTGGTTCACCGGTTCCACCGAAAACTCTCATTTGTTGAAGCGGAGCATAGTGCGCTTTAGGCGCCGAGCGAGAAAGGTCTCTTCTTTCGTTTCGGTTTATTCACTGATCTGAAACTTAGCACTTGTTTTCTTATTGATTCCAGGGGCGGCGGCGTTCTTGAATGAAGTCTATCCGAACCGAATTAGCACTTCTCAGATCAGGTAGGTAATTTTGATCTAAAATAATTTATGCTCTCTTACATGAGATTTATTTAAAACCATTGTTTCTTTTACTTCGTTAGCCAGTTGTTAAGCATGGACTCGATATCTCTCTACCTCCTCAACACATACAGATGAACATAATCTTTCCTTTACCTCTCTAGCCATAAGTGGGACCTTGTTCTCCATGTTGGCCATTAAAGCTTGATGTTCTTCCAACACCTCCTTCTTATACATGCTATGGTCACATGTTCCATCTTGCAGAATTATTAACCCAGTTCCCTTTGTTTTGCTCGGTCTTGCTGATGAGGTTGTGGCTGGTGGGGATGAGTTTGTAAGCTGAGGCTGTTTGAAAGTTCTTTGAATTGCTGATGGTTGATGAGATTGATGTTGTTGAGATTGATTTTGTTGATTTTTTCTCATATCAGAAGTTGATTGTTGATTACATTCCCTAATGAAATGCCCATACAAATTTAATTTGTAGCATCTTGTTGGTCCATTTGATCAATTTGCAGTACAAATGAGTTGTTGAATCATTCAATATCAAATACAAACAATAGACAAGAAAGATAATAAAGATTGAGAACAATAACAAGTCAATCAATGTAAGACAATGATGATCAATTTTCTCAATAATAACAAAGCACAATGATATTTCTGTGAAATGATTGCTTACAAAGGTTACTTGCAACAATGATAAACGATTAGGGTTTTGCAAGATTAATCAAATGAAAATGATCAAAACTATATATAGCAGTCTTAGTTTCGCAAACAGTTTCGCTGCCAGCGAAACTGTTCTGCCGAAACTATAGTTTCGCCAAGAGAACTAAACAACTGACTGTGAGCGAAACTATAGTTTCGCTCATAGTTTTGCTGGACTGCAAAACAAAATAAAGCTAACTACATACAAAAGTAAGCTAACATAAGACCTATTACAAGGAAATATAAACAATCTAATATAAGGTGAGTCCAACCTATGCATGATCTTCAATACTCCCCCTAGGTTGGAACTCACCGCCTTCAATCATCTTGATTTGTCTTGTCAGCTCTAGTCTCCCCTGCTGCCTTTGATCTGTCCTCTACAGCTCCTGCAGCAACCTCCTTAGGGGCTTCAGCAAATGATTCACTTTGGTCTCTTCCTACTTCATTAGCCCCTTTGGGATGAGCACTAGCTTGCTCAAATTGTCTAGCCAAATCTTGAACATCCATGTTTAAATCATCTTGGGCCCTCACTCTCTCTGCAAGCTTTTTCACCTCTGCCCTCACACCTCTGATTTTATTGGCCACAATCATAAATAGACTGGCTTCCTTTCTCGTCTCATCACCCGCACCTGTTTTAATATGATTCTCGCAAAGAACCAGCAGGTCTTCATCACAAAAACTGAACAACTCCATCCGATCAAATACTTTGACTTCAGTGCCATTCTTTACTTTGATTACCGCCTCCCTCGTATTGTTGTCGTAAAACCATTTCTCAAAGTTCTGCAACTGCTGGGGGAGGGGATCTGCCAATCTGACCCTATTCATGGTCTTTGGGGGTTTCACCCTTAGCATAATCTTTCCATTCCCTGTCTCCCAGTCCTTTTCCTTCTTCGATCTTCTTCTCTCCATTTTCACAAATCCGAAGGACTCAAAATCGTCATTCAAGCAATTTTTTATCTCCTTTTCCAGCGATGAGGCTCTTTCACCAAGATGGGCATTCAGTAATGACAATACTGCTAGCCTCCTTAGATCCCATTTGGGTAAGGTCTTGAAAGCCTTCCTCTTGTGCATGTAAGAGATATCACCCCCTCTCCTCTTGATCATAAACATTTTGAGGCCTATAACACCAACTGATGATTCTCTTGTCAGCCTCCTTTTTGCTCAACCCTTCTAAGTTTGGAATAGGAGAGTTAGTTCTTCAGGCTCTTTTTCTTTGATAAACAATTCCTCTTTAGCCATTTCAAACACATCTCCATCTGAGTCTCCCTTTTTGGCTACATATACTAATGGCCTCTTATCAACCTCATAAAGTTCTAGTTCTGAATCATAGTTGACCAGCGGTTCATCATCATCTTCTTCATCGATTAGCCCTTTCCCTTTTTCCGCTTCCCTTTCAACAGATTTCTCTCTCACTACCTCCTCCCCAACCAAATCTTTATCTATGTCGAATCCTATATTGACAAACCCAGCTTCCATTATTGCAGGATCGTTGAAGGGTGTAGAGTTACAACACAAAAACACAAAGAAAAGATTAACTAAACTTAATCAAACAGTAAACTCGATTAACCAAGGTAAGACACTAAGAACACAAGTAATGTAAGAGACAGAACACAAAGAAAACAAGTATATGGTTTTCAAGAATGCAGTATATTGCTTTCTCTATGTTCTATTACAAGTGTTACAAAGCATAATAAAAAGATACAAGAACATGAGATACTTATACTACATCCTACAGCCGGCTATACTTTGAAAGCCAGTTGGATACAATTGACTAGACACAAAACAAAATCAATTGTAGAGTCATAAGGCAGATTGCCTTTTGACTTGTGACTATGACATGCCATAGCTCACATCCTTATCTATTACAAAAAGGATAAAGTACATTAAGTAGAAAGTTACAGACTCAAGACCTCAATGTACAGTTACCAAAAGCATGGACCTTTTCACCAACTCATGTAAGTTGGTGACCTTACAGAGGTGCAGCAGAAAGGTGTCCAGCTTTATGAAAAAGTACATCAGATAAATAAAAGTCTTCAGAAGAAATTTGTCTTCATGAGTTGAAGCTTCTGAAGACTTTGTCTCTGAAGCTTCGGAAGACTTCATATTTGGCTTCGGTAGATATGGTCTTGGCTTCGGAAGATTTTACACTTAGAGTATTTTCTGTTGCATGTGTAAAACTTCCTAAGCATTCTTCTTCAATGCAGTTATGCAGCATGCAGGAAGGACATTGGATGTTTAGGTTGCATCAACCTCTTCATTATTTTCTACAAACTCCCCCTAGGTTGATGCTACCAAAACACTTAGTAGACTTCAGATGTCAACAGTTCTCATTAGGATGATCACCAATCCTTTCTTCATAAGGTGATCACTCATATCAAAGAGGTCATGCAGAGGCAATTGAAACATTTCTTGCCATGTGTAAATGTCTTCAGTGCCTTGATCTCTAATGACATGCCATCTTTCTAGATTTGTGGTGTATGTCCAAGACAAGATAGGTCTTCCTGATGCTAGAGGAGCTGTTTGAATTGGAGTTGATGTAGCATCCTCTGGCTGCACAACCTCAAGATGTTCTGACTCATCTTGGGGTGTAGAAGAGGGTGCAGTCTTCTTCTTCTTTGGCTTTGGTTTAGAAGCCATCCTCTTCTTTCTTTTAATAGGTTTTAACTGAGAAGACTGGCCTGTAACACCAAATTGATCTTTACTGTCTTTCTCAGTTGGGACTTCCTTTCTCTCAGGCTCAGAAGGAGAGGGAAGTTGACCCTGTTGTGGATCAGAAGATGAAGCTTGCTGAGTTTCAGCAGGAGGTCCAGGTTGTGTTGTCTCTGGTTGTTCAACCTTAACTCCACTTCAGGTGGGGCTTGACTTGGAGTGGAGTGTATGTCAATGAGCTCTCCACTTTTGATCTTCTGCTTGATCACCCTAATATGCTCATCCATAGTGAATAGAGACATGAGGCCAAGTCTCCTTCCAGAGAATCCATATAGCTTCAAGAAGCTCATCATCCTCTGCCTATCAACAGACTTTTTCATGCTCTTTTGAATGATAGCTCTTGATTTTGCAGCTTCTTCCCTTAGTTTCTTCTTAGTTGTCTTTCTGTCCTTGATTATCTCAAGTTCAAGCTGTTTTAAGTACTCAAACTCAACATAGTCATAGGACAAGGGAAGGAGTGCATCTTCCTGATAGAAGCCTGTGGCACTCAGGTAGTTGATCATCTTGATCCTTTCTTCTTCTTTGTCTACCCGAGGTTCTTGTTGAACCACATCTTCTTGTGCAGGACTTTCCTAAACTAGGGAGAGGGTTGGCATATCCTTGTACAGTCTTTTTCTTCTTCTCTCTTCTTTGACTTGTACTAGAAGCTCTGCATCTTCTGCCTCTTTCTTCTCCTTTGACCTTTCCAGATTAACCAGTTCATTCAACTCTTCTAATGGGAGAGAGATGACACTGTCTATGTCATAGTTCCTTTTCTGCAGGTAATTTATCCTGACTGCCCTTAACTCATCATCTGAGTATCTGGTCTGGGGGTAGCCCTGATAGCAGACTCGATGAGTCTTGAAGACACAGCAAAGGAACTTTCTCCCCCAGCCTCCTTTTCCTCTCTCTCTCTCTCCTCCTCCTCAATATCCTCAGATCTCATCTTTCTTTCCCTTTGTCACTCACAGACCTTTATGACTCAGGGTGGAGAGAGCTTTCGCCTTTATTGCTTGTTGTAGCATCCAAGCTCTGGCCAGAGAGAGGTTGAGAAGCATCTTCACCAGCAGGTGTCTCAATAGGAGTGTGGATCTCTGCAGCAGTTGATGATAATGAGACAGGGGTCTCAGGTTCTGCTACTGGGTCTTCAGTCAAGGTTTCCCTTGTGAAACTAATCTTAGGGCTTGCCTCAACATCCAGTTGACCGATGGCAT
Source organism: Flaveria trinervia (assembly GCA_025506515.1). Lineage (NCBI taxonomy): Eukaryota > Viridiplantae > Streptophyta > Magnoliopsida > Asterales > Asteraceae > Flaveria > Flaveria trinervia. The sequence goes on from CM046444.1 coordinate 44,338,916, forward strand.
TGCCTAACTGCCTAAGTCTCCTTCTCAAGCTGAACTCTACAGTGATCCTGTCTTGGATTCTTTGAGCCAGTCTGTCAGCTTGTCTTGATTTGCTTGGGTTGACAAGTGACATGTTGACTAAATCCAGACCTTCAGAGTTGTTCAAAGTCTGAAAATTGAAGACTTCTAGCTGTCCTTGAATTCTTATGATGATTAGGGCTTTCCTGATGTTGTCATACCTCCACCCAATGATGTGATTGGAAGATGGTGAAAATGACATAGCCCTTGGTATCCCATTCTCAAACAGACTCTGTATGAAGGAGTCTGTGTAGTCCACATCAATATGAGCTTGAGGAGGTTGCTGAGAATGCACAATTGCAAGTGAGGATGGTGAGTCCTCAATGTCCACTCTCTCTGAAGAACTCCTAGGTTCTATGGTTGTAATAACTTTCTCCCCCTTTTTGGTAGGTGAGCTGGAAGATAGGTCAATCACATCCACAGGTTCTTGTGTTCTTGGTTGAGCACTTCTTAAGGGTCTCCCAGCTAGTTTTTCCTTAAGATATGAAATCTCAAGTCGCTGATCATTGATCCTGTTGTGTAAGGTAGTCACCTGAGATTCAAGGTGACTGACCTTTGAAACTAAATAGGTGCATGTTTTAGTCAGTTTGTGCACCTTTAGTCTCAGATTCCCCTCATCTTCATCAGAAGACTCATTGGGGGATGAGATGATTGGACCAAAGTCCTCTCTCTCACCACCAGCTTCAGGTTCTTGGCTGCTGGTTTTCCTCTACTCACTGGCAATCTAAGTTGAGATGTCAGTGGGCTGAGTTGCCATGGTTAAGGTCTTAATGATGTAATCACTTTCAGAAGTGAGAGCCTCTTCCATATGGACACCCTGAACAGGTTCAGAAGTGTCCACCTCAGTTGTAGGTGACTGATGTGGGATAGATGTAGGAGACTCAGGAGCATTCATCTCTCTTTGAGTAGGGGTAAAGAAGAGAGACTCATTATACTCACTGAAACCTAGATCTTCATCAGTATAGAAGTCAAGGTGGGGATTTGGTTGGTTGAGATATATAGGCTAGGGATGGTAACTGTCCCCTGAAGGTTGATCACTTGAGTATTAAGACTCAGAGTGACGGCTTAAGGCAGTTGGACTAATGAGCTCATTAGGCTGAGCATGAGGAACCTCAGCACTGATTCTTGAAGAGATGGGAGTGGTCTGCTCCTCAGGAGAAGTGGGAGCTCCAGTGTCCACTTCTTCCTGTATGGGTGAGTATATGGGGGCCTCCACAGACTAAATAGTCTGAGCAGGGGTTCGTTTGGATTTTCTTTGGTAAGTGATGGTGATTTGAGGCTATGTGGGTGGTTGGGAGGTAGCAGGTGTGGGCTCAACACTAGCTTGTGCTGCTAGGTTGTCACCTTGAGTAATGAGCTCTTACATTTTTGGGACAAGGGCAGTTTTTACCCCAGAGAAGCCAACAGTGGGCTTTTTCAGTATTTTAAAGATGTTGGGCTTCATCTGTCCCATTTTAAGAATGTTACATGTTTCTCTCAACTGTGAGCCCAGTTCACAGTTAAAAATGTACTGGACATATCTAGGAAACATGTAATATTCTAAGGAGTCTAAATTAGCAAGTAAATTTGTATAAACAAACTAAGAATACATGAATTTGACCCCCTGAACCATTTCATGGACTATGAAGGAGAGATCTTCAGGAATCTGGTCCCATCCACCATGCTTGTTTGATAAGCTATGGATGACCACATGGAGCATGAATCTCCATTGGGATGAGACCTTCCCTTTCCTAAAGGTCTTTATAGAGAAATCTCCCTCATATCCCATCTGCTCAAAGGAATGATTGACAGCTTCCTTTGGGAAGACAAACCTCACCTTCTTCATCATCTAGCTGAAGATGCATGTTGATGATGACCGGAGTGATGAAGACTGTTCTCCCCTGCATGGTGTGGCAGACAATGCCTTCTCCCTATCCATAACAACCTCTTGGCATGTTTTCCAGAATTCTAGCAGATGATCCTCATAGAGTGAAGGATCAATGGTTAGGGAGGTGAAGTAGTTAGACAGAGCTAAGAAACGACAAACCTTGGCGAAATGAGGAACTTTCTCAGAGCTTAACAGAGCTCTAATACCAAATGCAGGATCATTGAAGGGTGTAGAGTTACAACATAACAACACAAAGAGGAGATTAACTAAACTTAATCAAATAGTAAACTAGATTAACCAAGGTAAGACACTAAGAACACAAGTAATGTAAGAGACAGAACACAAAGAACACAAGTATATGGTTTTCAAGAATGCAGTATATTGCTTTCTCTATGTTCTATTACAAGTGTTACAAAGCATAACAAAAATATACAAGAACATGAGATACTTATACTACATCCTACATCCAGCTATACTTCGAAAGCCAGCTAGATACACTTGACTAGACACAAAACATAATCAATTGTATAGTCAAAAGGCAGATTGCTTTTTGACTTGTGACTATGACATGCCATAGCTCACATCCTTATCTATTACAAAAAGGATAAAGTACATTAAGTAGAAAGTTACAGACTCAAGACTTTAATGTATAATTACCAAAAGTATGGACTTTTTCACCAACTCATGTAAGTTGGTGACCTTACAAAGGTGCAACAGAAAGGTGTCCAGCTTTATGAAAAAGTACATCAGATAAAGCATGTATTAAAAGTCTTCAGAAGAAATCTGTCTTCATGAGTTGAAGCTTCGGAAGACTTTGTCTCCGAGGCTTCGAAAGACTTCATATTTGGCTTCGGAAGATATTGGTCTTGGCTTCGGAAGATTTTACACTTGGAGTATTTTCTGTTGCATGTGTAAAACTTCCTAAGCATTCTTCTTCAATACACTTGTGCAGCATGCAGGAAGGACATTGGATGTTTTGGTTGCATCAGCCTCTTCATTAATCTCTACAATTATATCGTCCATATTCTCCATATTTTCATTCTCCTTCTCCACTCCAGAACCTTCCACTCCTTTAGTTGCTACACCAGATGTGTCCTCTCCTGCCCTGGAGGATGTACCCACATTCAAGAATGGGTATTTGGAAGTATTAGTTAAATCATTAACTCAGATTGAGTTAGTTGATTGGGCAGGCCGACAGCAACTTTAACTCATTTCTTTGCTCAAACAACTTCTTTATCAACAAGCTTTGTTCCACTAACATTTTCTTCATACCTTTAATCACCTCATCCTTTTGACTCTCTCTAATCTCTTGATTAGTAAGTTTTTTTCATCATGCTTAGTTTACTAGAAAGAGAGCAATTGAGATTTCTGATCACATCCTCATCTAATCCACCTCTCTCCTCTCTCCTTGAGGTCTCTGTAAATGATTGGTGCCTCTATTTAGTTCTTCTTTTAGACTCTCCCACATCAGCTTTCTTCTTCGACCTTCTCTCTTTCTCAACCTTTACCTCCTCAACCATTTCATTCACCTCCTCTTCAAAGTCATAATCTTTTTCCTTTGCATATCTTTTTATTCATTTAGTAGCATCTTTATATTGTGCCCTGGTCTCTTCAGCCCTTTTATTTTCAGACTCGTCCACCCTCTAGATATAACTCCATCTTTCAGGTGGATACATGTTTTCCCACAGATGAGTAACTCTTCCACTAAAATCGTGACGGATGGCACAACAGTCTACGAAGATACGAGTGTTCATCTGCACCAACCTTTTAACCTCCCCGTGTCTTCGCAAATTGGGAATTAGATCATCAAAGATCATCTACAGAAATCTAGGATAAAGCAACCATTTATCCTTCTTTAGCGCCATCACATTCTCTTCCATACATGCAAAAACCAGCTTAGCAATGTTTGCCTTCTCTCCTCTGTAGCATAACACTATGGCTTTTGCCCAGTCAAGATTTAGCCCATCTGATCCACCTTTAGGGTGATCTAAACACATAATAAAGACGTGAGCTATGTATCCCCATTCCTTGGAAAGGAAGGACTTCTTGATCTCTTTTCTTATGCCAAAGGCTGGTCTCATATCCCATCTGCCTAAACGCCTCAAACACCTCCGCATGAGTCATAGAAACTTCCTCTCCTGTATCTTCGTCTAGTCTTAGTATCCTCGAGACTGTCTCAGCTGTAATGATCACCTCATTCTCCAAGAGTTTAGCAATAATCCTCTATGTGTTTCCTCTCGTATCATACTCAGCTAATCTCTAGAAATCTTTGATGTGAAGATCATAGATGGTAGTAGAACGAGATATAGCATAAGCAATAGGAGATCTTTGCAGCCAGCGAATGTAGTCTCTAAAGCCAGCTGCTTTAGGATGTGTATCGTCTAAGATGGCAGTGATGTTGTTTCTCTCATCAAAATTTAGATTCGCCATTAAATCTGAAAGACAAATGAAATGTATTAAAATAAAGTATTAATGCTAATATGAAACAACGGTAAGAAAAGAATAATGATTACATAAAAATTAAATTAATTTTGCTGGCCGAAACTATAGATTCGTAGAATGAATTTTAGTTTCGGTAGGCGAAAGTAGAGTTTCGCCAGCAAAGGAACATTAGTTTCGGCAAGATAGTGAAGTAGATTCGATAGGCCGAAAGTATAGTTTCAGCACAACGAAATAGAAGTTAATCAGTGAAATTTTTAAGTTCGCTCGGACAACATAACCTCAAAGTTTTGCTAAAAATTATGAACTTTCGTTCAGTTTCGCTAGACTATAGGTACTTTCGCAGTAAGAACTGTGAAGGTACCGAAGAGTCTCGATCGAATAGACCCACAATGTTGCGGTTTAACTTCGAATAAGTTATGGTTCTGAGTTTGAAACTCACTTACAAGCAAGATACAACGGTCAATCAATAACAAAATCACAGTAAGTCAAATACGCACATGGAGGTCATTGAAAAACCCAAAGAAGCCTAAGCACTCGATTGTGCGCAAATGAGAAAGTAATTTCACAAAATGAGTTAAATAGCAAATAGTTTCGCATAGAGCGAAATTGGAGTTTCGCCGGGGGAAGCTACAGTTTTGCCAGGCGAATCTACAATTTCGCCGGACGAAACTCTTGTCGAAATTAACTTCGCATAGAGCGAAAGTAACGAACAAAACTGCAATTTCACCCTGCAAAACTGTCTACGAAAGTGTAATTTCACTGAACTTAAAAAGATTTTAAGAAAATTTTTATTATAATTTATTATTATATACATTTATTATAACATTTTTTATCTATTAATTATTTATAACTGAGACCCAAATCGATCTTGAGATCACATCCTCAAGATATACTTTAGCACAAAGATGAAATTAATCATCGACAAGCAATAAGATCACACTGATAACTGAATCTAATCATAGTCTTTGAATGATTTTGAAATTCTCAAACAGATCAATAATGATTGCTGATATGTTTGTCTACTTAAACCCAGCCCTATCTTTTTCAACAAGCAACAGATGATTCATTAAGGTTTGATTAAATACTTTAGAATCCTAGGACCCCATAATCATTTGGCAAAAACCCTCACCCAACCTCAGGATTTCTTGAATTTTGTTACGATCTTTATAGAACAAGTCTTGTGCATTAGTGTGTAAGTGATTGTCAACAAAATATTGCATTTTGTGGTGAATTCATCGTTAGATGATTTGACACAACTTAGTCCAAAATGGTGAGAGCTCCAGGTCTATACTCACGTATAACAAAGAAGATGACCATTTGATCATGTGCCGATGAGAGCTTCAGATTAGTACTATCATACAGCAAAGGAGATCATCACTCCAGGTCAGTACTTCCGTACAACAGAGGAGATTAGCACAAACACAAGACACATAGATACACCAAACATGGCTCAAGGATATGGCTTATATGATTTGTGTCATGGTGGTTGAAAGATCAATTCTCAATCCATTTTTTTTCGTGACTCAGTTTTCATGCAGGGCAAAATGATTGCGTAAAACCATACATCCTTAAGCATATATTTTAATTTAAATCATTATGTTGCTGTCTAGTTTATTCTTCCAGCTGAGTCTACCAAGCATGTCATTAAAGAATCTATTTGTTTTTCTATTATTTGCACATTAAAATTAGATGTGAATCAAATAATAGCATCAGTTACTATCATTTCTTATTTTAAACGCAAGTCATGCACAAACAAGCATATCCAGAAGATATACAATCATTTCCCGTCATCTCGACTCAAGTTCCCAGTTCTCTTTTCATTTTTATTTACTTACTCTCCTCCTAAATTTCTACACCTAAGAAAGATGTGGAAATTTCTAATTATTTTTTTTATTAGTAACAAAACAGCAACATGTTTAAAGAAATAGAGTTTTAAAATGATATTAGACCTAGCATAGAGATCAATTCATAAAAGCAAGGTTTATCAAATGTTTTTGTGAAAAGATCTGCTTTTTGATTTTTTGTGTTAATGGGAATAATATCAATAAAACCCTTTTCCTGAGCATCACGGATTACATGAATCCATGTCTCAATATGCTTGGTTCGGGAATGATGAATATGATTCTTGGCGATCCCAATGGCTGCTTCGTTGTCACAAAACAACGATGTATGGAGAAAGTTTATCCCATAGTCATTTATTTGATGTTGTATCCACAGTACTTGTGAACAACAATTAGAGGTAGCAATGTATTCTGCTTCTCCTGTAGAGAGAGAAACAATGGTCTGTTTCTTGCTTTGCCATGAAACTAGAAAATTGCCCAAGTATTGACATCCTACAGTGACCGATTTCTTGTTTAACCTACAACCATTAGAATCATTATCAGAACATGCATGTTAATCAAAATTCCCACCATAAGGATACCAAAGACCTAAACGAGAAAAGCCTTTAAGGTAACGAAAAATTTGTTTTAAAGCCTTTTCATGAGACTTTTTCGGGGAAGATTGGTATCGAGCATAATATCCTACAGCAAAAGTGATGTTAGGATGACTTGCTGTAAGGTACATAAGGGAACCCATCATAGATCTGTAGAGATGAGGATCAACAGGTTTCCCGTTTTTGGCAGGAGTGAGGGATGTTTGAGCAGTAAAAGGAGTCATTTCAGGAGTCTTGAATTTCTTCAAAATTTCTTTAACATACTTCTCCTGATGAATGAGAATACCCTATGGCTTTTGTTCCACCTATAGCCCAAGGAAAAAGCACATCTCCCCCATCATGCTCATTTCAAAGTGACTACGCATCACCTCCTCGAACTCCCGACACAATTGTGAATTGGTGAAGCCGAAAATAATATAATCAACATAAACTTGGACAATTAGCATTTCACCATCCACTTCCCTCTTGAATAGAGTCATATCAATAAGGCCACAAGAGAATCAATTGCTTAAGAGATACTGTGTTAGGGTCTCATAGCCAATTCGAGGTGCCTGATGAAGACCATAAAGAGACTTGTCAAGCTTATAAACTTTGTTAGGGAATTAGGGATCCTTAAAATCTAGTAGTTGACACACATATATCTCCTTGTCAATGTCTCCATAAAGGAAGGCACATTTGACATCCATCTAATAGACCTTGAACTATTCATGAGCGGCATGAGCTAGAAAAACTCTTATTGCTTCAAGACGGGTGACAGGAGCAAAAACTTCGGTATAGTCAATCCCTTCTTCTTGAGCAAATCCTTGCACCACCAATTTTGATTTGTTCCACACCATAATGCCACGGTCATCAGGTTTGTTCTTAAAATCCCATTTCATGCCAATTGGGCATTTGTTTTACCAGAGTCCACACTTTGAGTTTTTTGAATTGTTGGAGCTCCAATTGCATCGGTTCGACCAGCAAGTGTCCTGGAGAGCTTCATGAACATTTCTCAGAATGATTTGGGAAATAAAACAAGAGAAGAGACAAATGTTAATCAAACCAGATTGAGTTCGCGTCCATACTCCATCGGTGATAGATCCAATGATGTTATCATGAGGATGATCTTTCAATGTTTTGAAATCAGTGGGTATAGGCAGGATGATTGGAGATGGTTAGCTGATAGATTTTGGATGGATAGATGAAGGTGAGAGGGATGGTACAGACTGTGATGAGGTAGATGTTGGTGATGAAGGAAGGGATGTAGAAACAGTGGAGGTGGAAGATCAAATGATGATGAAGATGATGCAATATCAACTAATGTGGCATCATTTGCTGAGGAGGTGGAATGGGCTTGATGAATGATAGGTAATGGAGTTGAAGGAATGATATTTTTTTGAACATTGGAGATGGACGCATCATCATCAAAGATAGGAAGATTAAAGGAGTTAAACACCGTATCAGAGTCAAGGAACCAGTTGGACGAATTAGATTCCTGCCAATCAACATAGAACGGCTCTTGAACAATATGTGTTCTCTTGTTATATGCCCGATAAGCCTTTTGAGAAGAAGAATAGCCGACGAAGTAACATTCATCAGACACGGCACCAAATTTCGTATTTTGTAATTGAGTATTCAATAGAGTGCAGGAGCAGCCAAATTTGTTTCGGTTTAATTAATTGGATTTGAATGAATTAATTTGGAAATCATTTTCTGTTTAAGACTGGAAGGAAACGAAATTTGGTTTGAACCTTTGGTCATTTTCAACTTTGAATCATGTGAAACCGACTTCACATGAAAAGGTTTGGATGGAGGGTTTTTCATCCAACCATTCAAAGATGTGTGCCTTTTACCTCTTTATCCAAAGAAGCAACCCGTGTTGCCTTTACTGTCTGGAACATTCGTTGTAGACTTACATTCGAAGAAGCAATTCGTTTTGCCTTTACCATTCGAAGCAAGTCTTTGAGGACACTTCTTTACCACATGACCTTCTTTACCACACTCAAAACAAGCCTTAAAGGGCTTTTGATGCTTGACTAGCCCGTGTGAAGCATTTGGAATTGGAGATTGCTTTGAGGTTGTTGCAGATTCTTGCTTGTTTTGGTGTTTGCTATGCTGAACAAGGAATGAGATATTCAATGATTGACTGGTTTGATTTGCAGTTAGAGAAGAGACTCGTATTGGTCTTGATTAAGCTTTTGGAAGCTTTTAAAACTTAACAATGTCAGGAGATATCTTGATCTATGAGGAACCAACACACTCTTCTGTGATTGATTCATCATTTGAGCTTATCCAATCTCGTATACACATATCTTTTTCCAACGAATCTTGATTGACATCTCCTATTGTGTCGGCTTTGATTATAGGATTCTAATTGCTTTATGATTCGACAACTGTTCCTTCTTTAACAAACCTGACATGAACAAACAAAGGAATATTACCTATTTTGAATTTGTTGAAGAAGGTTGGAGAAGCAACTGATATTGGTTTTGGAGCATCAGAGGTGGAATCATCATTAGTCTTCTTATCAGACTCCTGCCTAAAGAATCCCAAACCTACAGGAGAATCCTACACATCTCTAACCTCTTTAAGATTAACATTGCTTAAACATGCATTTAAACTATTCGTTTCAACAGCTTCAATCAAATCATTAGATGGATGAGGTTAAGGCATAGGATAGTAACAACTGTTAGGACCATTTTCGTACGTAGTACTAATGGATTCTACGTGAGACCAGATCAAATAGCGTGGAATCCTATTTGATTGGCGATCCAATCAGTGAGAACAACACCCTAATCGATCTAACAATGAAACAAACATTAAGAATTGATTAAAAATCTATCAGGAACGAACTTTGGAGTGGGATTAGTTGTTTTGGATGTTCTGGACGGCTAGGGTTTGTAATATTCGAAGTCTCTGCAGAAAGTCTAATTTTCCACGAATTATGTGGTATTTATAGGTTTGTAGTTTTCATTCGTACGACTGAGCCATTATCATGGTTCATTCGTGCGACTGACTCATGCGGTTGATTCATACACACCACTGAAGGTTCAGTCGTGCGACTGAATCAATCTTATGTCTTAGTCATATGACTGATCCAGTCTCCTGGTTCAGTCATGCAACTAGTCCATAAGTATGATTCATTCATGCGTATGGTCCATAACATAGAGCTGCCTCCTGGTTCAGTTTGTACTTTTTCAGTTCGAACCATCTCATTCTCCTAATGGCCCTGCTGCCTTCAGCTTGGACAATATTGTCCCACCAAGATATAGCTGAGTCCACAAAAGAGTGGGTAGCGAACTTCACCTTCTGGTCCTCTCGGCACTCGCTGATATCAAGTACAACCTCCATTTCCCTCACCCACTAGTGAGCAGCAACCCCCGATGAACACTCGTGCGAATGAACTAATGCGGATGGACCTCATGTGAATGGAACTAATGCGGATGAGCACTTATGTGACTGGACCCTCAGTCGCATGACCTCCATGTGACTGGCACTTCAATCGTGCGAATGGACCCTCAATTGTGTGAATGAACTAATGCGGATGGACCTCATGTGAATGGAACTAATGCAGATGAGCACTTTTGCGACTGGACCCTCAATCGCATGACCTCAATGCGACTGGCACTTCAATCGTGTGAATGGACCCTCAATCTTGCGAATGGGCCCCAATCATGCAAATGGACCCCAAACACACCTCATTCGGTCGTATGGCCCCCCAATCGCACTCCAGTCGGTCGCCTAGCCCTAGCTGATGCAGAATGCAGTTCCAGCCGAATGAAAACTACGCTTTTCGACCTTCAAGCTCATCTAAACCCATTCTAAGCCCAAATCAACCATCCTAAACCTTAGGGATGCATACCACAACACAATTCAAGCACACACAAGCTCACAAACAAGGCTCAAATGCATCATACACACACACGCATACGCAAACGGGTCAAATATGCACACACTCAAAAACCTGATTTTCAGATGTTTTCTAGCCCCAAATCATTCTAAAACGTTTAAAGGAGGGGTCCTAGAACTCACACAAATGACCACAACGAGAAGAGCTTCGATTTGACTCGCTTCTCAATGATTTTTCTCACTCGAACCAACCCGAACTAACTTTTTCTCCTTTTTCTCTTCTTTCTCTCTTCTCCTCTTTCTTTTGGCCGAAATGTGAGTGTGGGGAGAGGGTAAGGGCTGCCCTCTTCCTTTATATACTCCCACACACCCGACTTTCTTTCGTTGGCGAGTTTGGTCCCTTGACTTAGGACTTTATTTCTTTTTCTCCTTTTGTCAGCTTCAAAAGAGATAAATAACTGTGTTACAAATAAACATCAAAAGCATATCATACTTCATTAAGTTATTACATTACACATGTGTAAGAAATGAAAGACTTTTACATATAGGAACATAATGTATCAACAAACTCCCCCTTGGACCTAGTTTATCCTATTGTCTAACATGATTTTCTCCAAATTCTTCTATCTTTCTTTTGCTGTTGCTCTCGTTGCATGTAATTGCTCCAATATTGAAACCAAATCAAGTTGAATGTATCAAATTGCAGATGCATCAGGAGCTTAGTTTCAACTTCACGGTCATCACCTTCAACTAGAATCTTTAGTACTTTTTCAGCAAGCTTTTGGCTCTGTTATGGATCAATATGTTGTTCATAAGCTTGGGAGATCTTCCTCTGAAACCAATAAGTTTAGCCTATTTTCTAACATTCTTCACATGCGCTTGAAATTTCTTCTACTTCTCTTCTCTAGTGACTCCTGCGTGTATCTCGAATGCAAAGCGAAGTTTTATAACATGTTGGAAATATAGAGCTTGTACAATATCTTTCGTGTCATAGAACAATGGCCACTTGTATAAAGTGTAGACATCTTCAGCAGACAAGTTAGTAAGCCATATTGGGTCAAATACCCTAATAGTCTCAATCTTTCCTTCTCTGTTCAAAACTATGACCGCTTCACCCGTCCTCCAATCATAATACCACCATTTGAAATGTGGAGTGAAGTCCTGAGGCATCTCCCATAACGAAATCTTAGACATTGTGCATGGGGGACTCCACTTCAACACTATTTTAAGCCTTCCAGTAGGATCAACTTCAGCTTTATGAATGAACCACATCGGTTATTGAGGCCTGAAGTTGACCCATCTGGTGTGGTATTCTTTCTTCAGCGTTGTCTCAAGCCATCCTAACATGTTCCTCGGGTTGGCATACAGAAGATCTAAACATGCTAATCTATTTAGCTCAAAACCACGAAGAGTCTTCAAATCATGTGGATATCTGAACTACTCAATCCCCTTCTCTCTCTTCACAGCATAGACATCCAAGTCTTTAAAATAGGCCCACGCGATGGCCTTGCCTGACACTTTCTGATGTCTCTTGACTCTGTAAAGTTTGGTGTAGGCATTTTGCTTTGGAGGTACGCGTTGGGCTTTCATTTCAGCAAAACAAGCTGCCCATTCAGCCTTCTTAATATCAACTTTAGCATCCGAAGCTTGGGCTTTACTTTCATCCTTTTCTTTTTCTTTCCCCATCTCCTCCAACTTCTCAAAAGTATCACTGCAAAAAGTTTCACCCAAGTTGGGGATAACGTTGCCCTTAGGGTCAGTGTACTATGGATAGTAATCAGCCGTGACATCTTCAATCTCAATCTCATCCATATATTTTAGCTCCTCATCACTCAAAACATCAACTTCTAGAGCATCTTTAACAAGCTCATCAGGATTCAGTCTAAACATTTCAGCGAGCTGCTCGTCAGTCAGGTCATGAATGATTTCTCCTTCTTCAGAAGTGTAGCTCACTGACCTTCTAACAATCCCTTGCAAGTCAAGAATCATAGTTAGCTGAGTATTGACTTGCCAAATAGGAATAACATCATATTCTTCAGGCTGTGGGGCTTCACTTCTGCCCTAATCATGGGTCTCCTCAGCTGGAGCTGCAGAGGAAGCGACTCTTTTGGTGTGCCTCTCCTGAGCTGCTTGAGTTGAGGTAGATGCAGATGCACCACTTTCTTGATCATCATCATCTGATCATCTGATCATCTTATTTTCCTTTTCCACATGGTCCCACTTCCTCATCATCATCATCTTCTTCTAATTCATCCTTAGTAAGCTTATCATCATCATCATCTCCACTATCATCACCATCATCTTTAATCTTTAGGGGCTTACCCTTAGATCTCTTCAATCTCAACAACAACTTCTTGTTCTTTTTCTCCAACCCCTCTATCCTTTTAACAAATGCCATCACCAGCTCATTTTGGGCTTTTAGTGCATGGTGAGCTCAACCTAACGCTCTCTCGTGAGCTGTGTTCTTCCCTGTCAGCTGTGCAATCTGTTTGCCTCAGGTGGTATTGATTGCCATCAACTATTTCATCTGGTTGACTCTAAGATCATCAATAGCTAACAACTTTAGCACCAGTCTATTGAGGCTAGCTAGCTATTCCTCTAACCCGACAGTGGGTAGAGTGGAGCCCGGTATAGGTGGGAAGTGGGTGGATATGCCGGCTTGGTGAGTAGTGGGTGTAGTGGTGGATGTGGTGCAGATGGGTGTAGGAATAGAAGTGGGTTGTGGTGGAGCTGTGTTGGTATTGTGGGTAAGGTGGTTGTGACTGTATGAGTGGTGGTGGGAGTATTAGTGGTTGTGGTAGTGGTGGTGGCTATGGTAGTAGTGATCAGGGTAATCCTTTTTCTCTTACCCTTTTTGCCATAGGGATGGGCCATCCTCTTCTTCCCAGAGCACTTAGCTGTAGTGGCTCCCCCTGAGCTAATAGGCTGGTAGGGTGTGTATGTTGGATCTGTGACTTTAGTATCACCACCCTCAGACCCCGCTTGGTATCCACCAACCACCTCTATCCCCTTCTTGGTAGCCACAACCCGGCTACCGAACCTCCGGGTGAGAGGCTCAACATCTGACTCATCCTCTTCTTCTACCAAGAAATCCTGGTGAAAAGTAGCCTGCTTAGATTCACCAAATGCTACTGAAGTACTGTGTGGAGGTGGTGGAGATATAGTAGATGTGTCGGTGGCCCTTGATTGATTGGGACCAGCATCTCCACCACCTTGACCGTCATTATGGTCATCATCATCATTGTCTTCTACATCAGTAGGAACCACAATGGCTCAACATTAGAATCACTGTCATCATGACACCACTTCTTACGAGAGGGCACCACATAATCCTTATTTTCCAGATGGCCAAACAGTCTCCTGACTGGGGGCTTCACCTGCTTTCCTTGATACACCTTCATCCTGCCTAGTGTGGTGTCATCCATCACCTCTAATACAACAACATCATCTTTCTCCTTCGGCAGCAAATGAAGCTTCTCATCTATAATCATCTTCAAGAAACGTGGATACATGTAGAACCCTTCCTTGCCTTTGGTCTCAATGTTCTCTATCATGTAGGAGAACAACATGTGGGAGAAACTGAACGGGTGGTTCAGTACGAGTGCAATGTATGCATTTTAGATTTGGTTAGACATCTCAACAAATCCTCCACGCCTGGAGGCTATGCACTTGAGGATCACACGTGCCAAGTACTTGAACTAGGGGCACATGTTGTTCTTGTTCAGCACGCTGACATTGATGTCCCCAACGTACTTGATCCTCATAAAACATCCCCGAACAGTTAGGGGATGCAGCTTGGTTGGGTAGGCACCGTCCTCACCTAGATCCAAGACCCCCCTTAGCTCATCTTCAGTGATCTCAATCTCCTGTCCGAATATAGAGCTCCAGATACAGTGGGGCTCAACAGACCGATCAACTACAACGTTATCCCAGGAAGTCTGCTGTATAGACCTATATGGTGTGCATGGTTTAGAAATAGCCATGTAGATCCTCAATCTACGCAGGAAGGATATAATCCCCATGACCTCCGAAGCGTTCCGGGATGTAGCATCCAGATGAGCACAGACGTTGTGCTTAGTACTCATGGTCTTTCTCTCAGCCATATTGCCACAACACAAGAAACATGTACATTAGATTTGTGCATAAGAGATAACAGGTGAATATTAGTTGTTTTTGATCAACTGGTTCAATCGTGGGATTGAACTATACGACTGAGTGCAGTCGTAAAATTGAGCCTGCGACTGAGTTCAGTCAAGCGATTGAGCCTGCGACTGAACTTAGTCGTATGCTAAGCCATGCGGTTGAGTCAGTTGTGCAACTGAGTCACGATTGATTCATTCATGCGATTGAATCATGCGCTTGGCTTAATCGTGTGACTGAAGTTCATATGGAGTTTCTATTCACATCTTGCTCTGTTTGACACTCTAACTTAGAATCTTTGTCAAAACATTGGATTACACATTGTGTTTAGACTCATTAGGTTCGTAGGGACTCGAAATAACACTTATTATCATATAAATCAACATTTTGTCCATTTAAGTGGTCTATTTTAAGAGTATAGTCCAGGTTATTGATCTTAACACTTTTGATCATTTAGAGTTCGATTTATCCATTCATTAGAACTGATTTCAGTTGCAAAGTACCTACAGATGAGTAGGAAATCAGTTAGTATCACTATCAAAGGGTAATCACAATAATCGAAAATTTTGGCAGAGTGTCTGTGTATGGGTGGCTTTTGAGAGTTTCGAAGGGTGGTAAAGAATACAACCAACTAACCCCCTTATTTATACTGTTTTGAGTTTCAGTCGTGCGACTGGACCCATACGCATGATTCATTTGTGTGACTGGGGTTCAGTCATGTGACTGACTCAGACTTCTTCATCCAGTCGTACGATTGGTTCATTCTTCTGATCCAATCGCATGGTTGCCCCATGCTCATGGTCCAATCATGTGCTTGGCTCATAATTATGGTTCAATCATGCCATTTATGATTCAATCGTGCGATTGTCTCATACTTATGAGTTTGACTTCATACACTTCTATACACTCAAAATTTACCTTTTGATATATAACATTTGACTAATGATCATCTCAGACATGACCCTTTTAGCATAAAATCATTTGATCACCTCAGATGTGATCCTTTTAATTTAGAGCCGATTGGTCACCTCAGACGTGACCTTTTTAATTTTTGATTCACAGAGTTCATCTAGTATATAAGCCAACATTTTCGTAAAGCAGAAAACAAAATAGAAAACAACTTTAATAAAAGCAAAAGAAGACATAATTTTGTTTTTGATTTGAGGTGGATTGAAACCTTTTAGACATCATCTAGCTGATTTTTCCTTGAAAGTAGAACAACTTCAATTAATTTTATCATTTCTGGAAAGATTCATATGGAATCATACAGGTATATCATAATCATTTAGGACCCTTTTATAAGTACTTGGTACTAGATTCTCATTTATCTGAGAGTCAATAGAACTTTCAGGAAATCATACTAGAGCTATAAGATTCACACAATGATTTTGACCGTCAAGAGTTCCAGCCATGATGATTGTCAGTATATTTGTCCATTTAAATCCATACATAGATTCTTGACTCACATTGGTGATGAGTTAGGTTACATTATTTCAACAAGCATTTGTGGATCTCACACTTATATGGTAATCCACATTCCTCAGGAGATTTTTGAGTGGTCTACAGGTATTTGATAAGAAGAAACTATTCTAAGAGCTTTCAAAGAGATGCCAAGCCTCAGGTCAGTGCCATCGCATAGTAGAGAGGTGCAAACAAAAATGAATTCTGGAATATTTAGGTTATGCTTATCCTTAGGTCAGTGCCATCGCACAACAGAGAGGCACACAACCTATCTTCTTGTTAGAGAATTTTTTCTTTTGCATATAACGCACCAACAACATTAGTCATTAGCTTGATTGCGCTTAACCATTTTTTCATGTGCTTTGCTCATTTTTATGGTCATCCGCACACATCTGTGGCGTTTATTTTGCTCGTTACCCGTTATTGGAAATGCGTTGATTGAGTTAACCAGGGATAAGATGAGAGCCCATAGTAAGTTGAACAAATTAGTTTAAATTTGATTCACCAATGAGGTCTACTCGTCTATTGTCTTGAATCTACCGACACATCATATAATGAACTAGCAACCTCTAGGCCAACTTTCTCTATGTTACCTCAGTAGCAAGCTAGTTTACTATCATTATTCCTTTATTTTGCTTCAACTTCTTCAAACTTGTAATTTGAATATAGCAATTCGATCATTTAAATCCTTTTTGAAGTCCCAAACAATTAGTTCCCTATGTACTATCATTTTCCATAATTGTTGAATCAATCTCACAGAAATGATTTCTTTGCTTTCAGCTTATCTGCCCACCCTCGTTTTTTATTTAATTTTTATTTATTTATTTATTTATTTTTTTAAGTAATTAAATACCGAAACTAATTTTAATACTGAAACTAAACTATTCTCCCCCTAAAATTCTAAAACAGAAAATAATTTTGTGTTTTTGGATTTTTAAAGACAGGAAAATAAAATTAAAGAATAAAAGAAAAAAAATGTGGTGGACTAAGAACTCGACTCTTCTAGAATCACAATGCTTTTGTTTTTCACGTCATTGACCTCTAAAAGATATAAAAACCGAAGTTTGTCAAAAGCTTTTGTGTAGAGGTCGGCGCGTTGAAAATCCGTATTAATTTTAACAACATCGATTAATTGCTTTTCAAACAGTCACGTATAAAGTGATATTTAATACCAATGTGTTTAGTTTTTGGGTGTTGGACCAGATTTTTAGTGATAGCAATTGCAACAGAATTATCAACAAAGATAAGAGTGTTAGAAAATTGCAAACCGTAGTCCCGCATATGCTATTGAATCCAAATGATTTGTGAACAACAACTTGCAATAGCAACATATTCAGCTTCACATGTTGACAGAGCAACAGATGTCTACTTCTTACACTGCCAGGTGACTAAGCGTCTTCCAAAGAACTGACATCCCGCTAAGGTTGACTTGTAATTCATCTTGCAACCACCATAGTCGGAGTCACTATACGCTGTGTTGCACCCTAAAAGGATCATACATGCCAACTCAATGGGTGATTTGATGATTGCTCTGCTGGAATCCCTTAAGTCCAAGAAGAAATGCAGATGAAAATTCTACTAAGAAAAAGAACAAGTGTTGTCTTCTGCATTTGTCAATACGGAAGACATAATGCAAATACGGACAAGTATTTGCTCTTTCGCATTGACAAATGCGGAAGACTAAAAGTTAATGCGGACAAGACTTTGCTCATCCGCATTTGACAAATGCGGATGACCGAACAAATGCGCATAAGTATTTGTTCATCCGCATTAACCAATGCGGATGACCAACATACTAATGCGGATGATCAAGTGAAGAAATGCGGATCAAGATAACTCATTCGTATTTGTCAATGCGGATGAATAAACAAAGATGCGGATGAAGACTAGTTCTGATGTAATAGTTCAGGGGTAGTTTAGTCATTTTGTAAAAGGCATCTTGTCTACCTATAAATAGAATAGATAACCTCGTACTTGAGATGACAGTTGATAGATAGAGAATTTTTGTGGTGATCATTCTCTATAATCAATCAACTTTCATATATACAATACAAAAGCATTTATGAGTAATTTTCTTGCATTGAATGTTCTTTGATTGTTTGTTTCTGCCATTCAATCACTGACTTGATTACCATATTCGATTCATAGTAAGAATCTAAATCTTACTCAACCCCAGTCAATTGGTATCAGAGCTTTGGCTCTCGATTCTCTTTCAGATTTGCGTAAGAACTGAATAGAATTCGATTGATCTGGTAATCGAATTGCTAGTAGTGAATATCATCTTCTCTACTTAGTAAACAACAGAAAATACTCTTGTCAACACTCTCTCACCAAAATATTCACAACAGCAAGAAACTAAATACAATCATAGATCTGGTTCTGAAATCTGTTTGGACAAGTTGGACTAATCAATCCTAAAAATCATCTAAATCTATATTATACCAGTTAAACACTTAGCTAAAATGGATTCTGATAGCTACTCAGAACTTGGTCATACACCTAAACCTTGTACGCATAAACATAAATCTGAGTTTAAATAGTGGAAAATCAGGTTTAGGAATTACATCACAGGTGTAGATCTTGATTTCTGGATTTCAATATGCAAGGGGCCACACATCCCTGTCACTCAGTCTACAGGTCAAGCTGCAATTTACAGAATTGCTAGAATACCCATTGAAGATCTAACTCTAGATGATGAAGACTACAAGAAAATCATGATTGACCTCAAAGCCTACTCAATTCTAACTCAAGCACTCAAAATGGATGTGCTAAAAAGATTGGAGAAGTATGGAACTGCAAAAGCTATGTGGGATGCACTCAAAATCATGTGTGAAGGAAGCACTAAGGTGGCTGAAATCAATAAGGATAAGCTTGTTAATCAGTATGAAACATTCCACCACACCAAGGGAGAGTCCATATCCAAACAACTGCACAGATTTGTATAGTTGGTAAATAATTTGGAAATCATGGGAGTCACCTACAAGATCAAAGAATTAAACAAAAGATGCTTCACAGCCTTCCTGAAAGCTAGAAACAGAATGTAACCATGCTGAAAAATACTCTTGATCTTGAGAGTTCTACTTTAGACATCATGATAGCCAAAATCGAAGCTTTAGAACTTGATAAAAGAAGTAGAAATCTTGGTGGACCAAGAGTGATTGAGGCTTACAAATTTCCATCAGAATCTCGTTCGGTGGAAAATGCCTTCATCACTGAGGAAGATGATTTTATCTCATCAAGAGATCAAATGAACGACACTGGGTTCATTGCAACTCCAACAATCAATCATCCATCAACCTCATCTCAAACACCTAGAGTCATTGCTGCTCCTCAAACTTCCAGAGTCACTGTTGCTCCTCAAACCACTCCTGAAGACTCAAGATCAAAAAACAAAAGGCAACTTACAATGCCTTTGTTGTAAGCTTTGAAGCCTACTTGGGATGAAGACTCACTTCTGCTCATCTAATTCAGGAGGATTTGGAGGAAATGGATCCTGATGATATGGAGGAAATGGATCTACAATGGCAAATGGCCATGATTGCCATGAGAGCCATGAAATTCTTTTGAAAAGGTAGAAAGCTGAGCCTGAATGAAAATACAAAACTTGGATATGATAAACCCAAAGTGAAATGCTCTAACTGTGGCATGGCTGGTCACTTCTCCATAGAGTGCAATGCCCCCAAGAGAAACAACTATCAAAGGAACTCTTAAGGCCAGTCATCCTCACAGCCTAACTCAAGCTTTCACTCCAACAACCAACAGCAGCAGTATCATCAACACCAATCATATCAGAATCCACCCCAACTGACAAATCAAGTTCATGGAAGCAGTCAGTCTTTTACTAGTGCCCTAGTGATAAAGCAAGATGGGATATGTGACTGGAGTGTGTATGCAGAGGAAGTCAAGCCTCAATTTCAAAATCATGCTCTTATGGCTCACATCAACGATGGACTATCTCCAATGCCTACTAAGGTAAAATCTAACCTTTGTAGTGAAAAATGCATTAATGAATTGCAAGGTCATAGGGAGCATAACCATAAACTGGCTGATAAAATCAAAGAAGAAAAGGTAAAGTCAGAGATGATGAAGAGAGAAATAAAAAACTTTAAAATTATAACTAAATCTCTCATCTCTGACATAGAAAAACTGCATGGTGAGAAGTACACTCTTACAGTTAAGAATGACCTACTTACTGAAAAGTTAGCTCAATCTAAGGCTCAACAATCTATGACTAAAGTGAAACTTGAAAAGTTTCAAATGTCTTTAGTCAAGCTGCAACAGATGCTCGATTCTCAAAAGGATCCAAAGGACATATCAGGGATTGGGTATAATTCATGTCCTCCACCATACAATGACAACTACACTGTCATGCCTGAATCTGTCTCACTCACTAAAGCAATTGAAACTAAAACTATGGAACCTAAATCTGTAGTAAAACATGTGACCAATCCTCAAAACAAACCTGATGTTTATATTGAAACAAATGAGGATAAAATCAAGTTAGGTCACCCAATCAAAATCAAAGAGTGTTCGGACAAGACAGTGAGTGTCATGAAACCATCAAGCCCTGTAAAAGCAACTGTCCCATTTATAAAATTCATACCATCTGGTTTACAAGGTAGAAAGAAATACGTGAAGACAGTGAAACCAACTACTGAGAGCATTTCTGATAATGAGTTTATATCTCCAAAAAATTCAAGCAAATAAGAAAAGGTTTCACTGCAAAAGAAACAAACAGTAACACTGAATTCAACACATAAAACATCATCTGACCCTCAATCTTCAAGATTAAGGTAGGGAGTTGGGTTTGATATCTGCAACAAGGAACATATTGACTAGCTTGAGAAAGAAGTAAGAAATAGGTTGAAGAAACAAAAACAACCCAGACAATTAAACAAAGGTAGTGTTGTGAAGCAAACTACTAAAAGGGCTGATTCTGATTCATCATCTAAAGAAAAGAAAGTGAATCATCAAAAGAAAATATCAATTGAGTCACACAAGGAAAAATCTGATTTAAGAAACAAACAAATGTATTGTGACATTTGTGAAATGTTCAATCACAAGACAGATAAATGCTTCTTTAATCAATATTGTTCTATCTATGACATGAACAATCACTCCACCAAAAACTGCTATTTCAACAAGTATTGTTCAATCTGTGACATGAACAATCACAATACATCTAATTGTTACTTCAATCAGAAGGGTTTGAGAATTCCCCAACACAAGCCCATCTAAAAAACATCCACTGTGATGCATTCTGTCAGACCTCAATTTCACAATACTCAATCTAGGACACCTAGATCAACAAATAATAGGAATAATTTGAAGGAACTGAGGAAGGGTCAAAGAAATCATCTCACAATGAAACACCAACTTGACCTTCCAAAACAAAAACCTACTTTTGATAATGAAAAATGGGCTAAATTTCTACAAAGAAACAAAGACCAAAAACATGAAAGAGGCACTTCAAGACAATAGCTGGATTGAAGCAATGCAGGAAGAATTGCTCCATTTCAAGAAGCAAGAAGTATGGCAACTGGTAGATCTTCCCGAAGGACAATACCCTATCAATACCAGATGGCTGTACAGGAACAAGACTGATGATAGAGGGATCGTCATCAGAAACAAAGCAAGACTAGTGGCACAGGGATACACCCAAGAAGAAGGAATCGACTACGACGAAGTGTTTGCAACTGTAGCTAGACTGGAAGCAATCAGAATCTTTCTAGCATATTCTACATCCATGAAATTTACTGTTTATCAAATGGATGTAAAGTGTGCCTTCCTGTATGGAAAGATTGCTAAGGAGGTCTATGTGAGTCAACCACCTGGCTTTGAAGATCCAGATTTCCCTCATAGAGTTTACAAGCTTGACAAAGCTCTGTATGGTCTTCATCAAGCTCCAAGAAAGTGGTATGAGACTCTATCATCCTTTCTTCTTGAACATGGGTATGAAAGAGGAAAGATTGATCAGACTCTCTTCAGAAGAAAAAGAGGAAAATATATGTTGTTTGTCCAGATCTATGTGGATGACATTATATTTGGCTCTACAAACAAGCAACTCTGCAAAGAATTTGAAGACCTTATGCACTCAAAGTTCCAAATGAGTGCTATGGGGGAACTTACCTTCTTTCTTGGGTGCAAGTCTAACAGACAGCAGATGGAATCTTCATCAATCAATCAAATGTAGAAACCATGTTGAAGAAATTTCATTTTGCTGATTGTCAGTCTATCAGAACTCCTGTGGATACTAAAGTGAAGATTGGACCTAATCCTGAAGACAAATCAGTGGATCAGACTCACTATCAATCAATGATCAGTTCGCTTATGTATCTGTTGGACCAAAAGAACCAATGAGCCGGATCAGAAAAACCTTTAAGTCCCACAGACGTCACAACAACTGCTGAAGACACAAGTGCTGAAGACAAAGTCTGAAGACACAAGTGCTGAAGACAAAGTCTGAAGACACAAGTGCTGAAGACAGTCTGAAGACACAAGTGCTGAAGACAAAGTCTGAACACAAGTGTTGAAGACAAAGTCTGAAGACAAGTACTGAAGACAGTCTGAAGACAAGTGCTGATGACAAGTACTGCAGACAAGTACTGAAGACCAAGTATCAGACGTTGTCACAACAGCTGAAGAGGTCTTCTTCAGTAGTTGTGACGGTTTTCTTTCAGTAGTTTTATATTTTCCTTTTAAGTAGTTTTGTAATAAGTAGTTTAGTTTCAGTAGTTTAGCATCAGTAGTTTTATATTTTGTGCTTAGCACTCTCTGATATGTTCTCAATAGTTGTGAACATTTAGTAGTTTGTTAAGTGTAGTTATTTTTGTAATAAATCTGCCAGATGTCACTATCCCGTGATATCGGCAGTGATTGCACTCTATATAAGGAGTGTCAACCTAATTGTAATCTGTGAATGATTGAGCAGAAACATTTGATATAATTGAAACATTCCTTTTCACAGAAATATATTCTCTCGTTACAACTGTATTTGTTTAATGCATACGAATATCAAATTCTTGCTATAATTTGTCTAATTCTTGATCTTATTCCGCTGCGTTACACTCTAATCCATCAAACTTGAGATCACTGATCCTGTCAAATGGTATCAGAGCTAGTTAATCATTGATCAATCTAATAATTGATCATTGAACTGCTATCCAAGATCCAAGTTTGATTGAATTAGAATTTTTGCAAGAAACGGTTATAGAGATTGAATTTTCTATGTTTTTGGCCATTCATCTTGAGATTTATTCTTGGTTTTCATTGAGTCTGTTGTGGTCTGTGTAAAATCTTTTAAAAGCTTGAATTAAATTGTATTTGGACCTAAAATGACTACTCCTTCCAATGATCCTCACAATACTGGTTCCTCAACCAAGCCTCCAATGCTGGTTAGGAGTGAGTATAACATATGGCAATGACGAATGCCCATCACCTGTCTGTTAACAACTCAGGTTGTTGGACATCAGTGGTACATGGTCCACACAAGCCTATGGTGAATAACCCGAAAACCAATCAAATGTTTCCGAAGAGGAGGGAGCAATACTCAGATGAGGATAAGAAATTGTTTGAGATTGATGCAAAAGCCCATGGAATTCTGGCCATGGCACTACCCAATGAAATCTATTCTGGGCTAATGCTTATGAAACTGCCCATGACCTCTGGAATGCCTTGAAAGAACAATTTGGAGGAACAGATGAGGTCTTGGCAAATAATAGAGAAATCCTTGCCCAACAATATGAGACATTCTCTCATAGGAAGGGTGAGACACTGACTCAACGGTTTGAGCGTTTCTTTGTTTGATCTCTAAATTAAAAATGGTCAAACATGAGTACACAATAGCCAGATGATAACAGATTTCTCAGATCACAGCCTGAGAGATGGGACACATATACTATTGTCCTACGCTCCAGTGCAAATTTGGACAAACTATCTCTCACCCAACTCCATGGGAAATTGCTCACATTTGAGAGAGAGATAGAACAGAAACGAAAACTGTCATCATCTGGAAAGCTCACTGATGACTTTGTACCAGGAAACACTGCCTTGGTAAGTCATGAGTCAGAGTATGCAGGATCAGAATGCCACTATGATGAGCATATGATTTCACCTCAAACAATTCTAATCATGCCTTTGTGAGTGTTGATTGTCATTCTGGTAATAATAGTGACAATCTATGCTTTATCATGTATGATTTGAAGGGCATTGCTGATGATGATTTAGAAGAGATGGATATTTTGAGCCAATGACCTTATCAATATCAGATCTCAGAAATTCTACAAGAGAACTGGCAGGAAATTTCCTGGACTCTCTGACAAAACCAAAGTCGGTTTTGACAAGAGCAAGTTGAAGTGTCACAAATGCCACAGGCTTGGACACTTTGCAAGAGAGTGTAGATCAACTGGATCTAACACCTCTGCACCCTTTTTGACTTTTCCAAATAACTATTCACAATCCAAAGGGCAACATTCTGCTGGTTCTAGTCATTCATCACACCCTCAATCTCCTGCATATTTTGTTCCTCAGGGTCAAATGCCATATCCTTATCCCCGCTATTATTGCCACAGTCAAATCAAGTTCAAGCTCCTATAGTACCATAACCTCATGCACTACCAGAACCTCAACCATCTCCATCTCAATCACAACCTTATCACAGCTTCTTCACACCTGGAGTCGTTGACTGGAGTAGCTTACCTGATAACTTATCTGGTCACACTGAGCAATACTATGCTGGTGCTAGTCAACATGGTGGTGAACACCCTTTTGGAAATCTTGCTCTCATTGCCTTGCAGTCTACTGAGGGTTCCTGCTCAAATGCATCATCTTCACAGGTAACTCAGGTATCTTCAGAGGCTAAAGCCAAGTTATGTTCTGAATCATGCATAGCTGCTTTGTCTCTATTAGAGAGGCAAATATAGCATTAATAAATCAAAAACTTGAGTTTGAGAAAACCATTTCCAAAAGAAAAGCTGAGTATGAGTCTGCTCTTAACAGTAAAAGTGATAGATTTATAGCTTAAATGCCAATTAAATGATGAAAAGGCCAAGCTAGAGGTTATTCTGGAAGACCACAGGAGTCTCAAAGAAAAACTTGCAGTGACCCAAGTTGAGTGTGACCGTTGGGTCTCATCATGCAAGGGATTTGAAATGCTTCTTAGCAAGCAAACTGCTTCAAATGTGAAGTTTGGTATTGGTTACAACCATACTGCTCCACCAACAAAATTTACTCCTAACTCCATATTAAGTCTGAAAGTGAAAGCAATCTCCAAACCACATTATGGTGTGAATCATTCTCCAATGATAATCTAAGATCAGAGAATGAAACCAGTGTTAAGATCTCACAAATAAATTGACTGATGGTCTAACTACTGAGACTCATATGAAGCTGAGTACTTCAGATGTTGTTCCTTAATGTACCCCAAGTACTGAAAGAGACCCAACATCTGAAAAGCATTTCAAATCAGTTGAAATACAAGGACTAAAACTGCTGAGGAATTCATCAAACGGTCTATTAGGACGGATGGAAAACAGTTGAATTACCAGTCTTCAGCTGTTACAAATCCTTTAGTACCTAGTACTGATAGGAGGAAAGTACTGAAGATCACACCTTAGTAGTTTCCACTTCAGCAGTAGAGATGTCCAAGATGAATAATAAACCATGTGAAATTTGTGGTAAATTCAATCATCTATCTGATGATGTTGGTACAAAAAGGGTTTAAAACTCCAAAGGGATGAGCTCATTAAACTAGAAATAAACAAAATGAAAACTGAGTTTGAGACCAAGTTTGTACCACAATCATCTCAACCTGATAAACCCAAGGCCTTACCCAAATCCACTAAGAAGGATGCGGTTTATCAGAAGACAGCTGATATTGTTCCTCATGATAAACATAAGACTAAGTCTGTGAAATCTAAGAAGGAGGAATGGTGGGTCACAAGAACTCATCAAAAACAAGCTCTGGAGTGTCAAATGAACGAAAGCTCGAGCTTCAAATCAGACACTTGTTATGATGGTTCAGCATCTGTTGGGGAGAGTTAACCAACTTGAAGCCCCTATGATCAAACCACTGAAAAGGAATTCCAGGTCCAAATCTATTTCAGCACCATCTCATCTTCATCAGCTGTTAATCATGAGAAACCAGCTATGGTTAAATCTGTTGATAAGTCAGTCCCAAAACCAAAAAGGTTTGGGTCTCCAAAGCTAACTAGTTTCTTATGATTTTGCAGGGTTCTTCAGCATGCCAAAGAAGCATCTGGTATGTGGACAGTGGAGGATCCATGCACATGACTGGAGCAGCTCTCATCTTCATGATTACTCTCAAGGAAAGAAGGGATTTGTCTCATTTGGAAATGATGCTAAAGGTTACATCATGGAAAGGGATTTGTGTCTAATGGAGATATTAGATTTGATGATGTCAACCATGTGGAGAATCTCAAATACAATCTGTTGAGTGTCAGTTAGATGTGTGACAAAGGACATGTTGCTCTTTTCACAAGCCAGAACTGTAGGATTCTGTCTTCCAAGGTTCTAAGCCTGATTGACAAAGTACTGGATGATAATACTCTCCTGAAGGCCAACAGGATAGGAAGAGTATATGCCTTGGATTTGTCAAAGAACTGAGTTAAAAGGCCATCCATGCTTGTTCTCCAAGGCCTCTCTCCAAGAATCTAAACTGTGGCATAGAAGGCTGGGTCATGTTAATCTCAAAAACATGAATCAGCTGATCCACAAGAGTTTAGTGAGAGGTCTTCCAATAAAGGAGTTCATTGTGATGAAATCTGCACTGCATGCTTAAAAGGGAAACAACATAAAGTTTCATTCCCACCCATAGAAGAATCCAAGTCTAATGCCTGCTACAACTACTGCACATGGATCTTTTTGGTCCTGTGAAGGTAATGAGTATGGCAAAGAAGAAATACTGTCTGGTAATTATGGATGATTACTCTAGATTTGTATGGACTTTCTTCTTGCATTCAAAGGATGAGGCTGCTCAGTCCATTATGAACCTTGTGTTACACGTTGAGAAGCAGTATTCCCTACCAGTTAAGTGTGTGAGAAGTGACAATGGTACTGAATTCAGAAACCACACTCTTGATGAGTTTTACTTGTCAAAGGGAATCAAGAGGCAGTATAGCATCCCAAGGACTCCAGAGCAAAATGGAGTGTGGAGAGAAAGAACAGGACCCTCATTGAAGCTGCAAGGTCCATGTTGGCTGATTCTGTCTGCCCTGACGTTTTGGGCTGAAGCTGTCAATACAGCCTGCTATGTACAGAATAGAGCCTTAGTAAATCAGAGGTTGATGAAAGCTCCTTATGAAGTTTTACATCATTTAGCCCCTTTGATTTCATTCTTAGAGCATTTGGGTGTCCCTGTTACATTCTCAACACAAGGATCAACTCCAAAAGTTTGAGTCTAAGGTGGATGCAGGGTATTTTGTTGGGTATTCATCCATTGCAAGGCTTACAGAGTATTCAAACTGGGGACATTCTGCAATATGTTCCTTATCAACCGCCTGCTGTTGCAGATCATATGAATCCATCATCTTCTGTAGCTAGTCATCCATCTGGTGTTACTGATGCTGATGATGATATCAGTAATCACTTTTCAAGTTTAGTGATCAACTGCCTGATTCAGCTAGACCTGATGTTCCTGTAGCTCCAGTAGCACAATCCACAACAAATGCTGATGAGATTTCTACAACTTCAACTTCCTTTGAATTACCATCTACTGATTGGTTTCAAGAAATGCTTCACCATCACTACCTGTTGCTGCAGAGCCTGCTACAAACACTTGCACAGATCTTATTGTGTACCAAGATCTGAAGAATCACCCTATGTCTCAAATCATTGGTGATATCAATGTTGGCGTGTCAACAAGAAGTCAATTGTCAAATTTCTGCTTCTATGCTCTCTTCATTAGTCAGCAAGAGCCAAGAACTATCACATTGCTTTAAGGGAAATGGAGGGTTGAAGCCATGCAGCTTGAGCTTCTTCAGTTCAAAAACAGCAAGTGTGGACTGGTTCCTCTACCTCCAGGTAAGTGTGCAATAGGCACTAAATGGGTGTTTAGGAACAAAACTGTGATGAAAATGGGCTTATTGTTAAGAACAGGCCAGACTGGTTGTACAAGGGTTTTCACAAGAGGAAGGTATTGATTATAATGAAACCTTTGCCCTTGTAGCCAGACTGGAAGCAATTCGATTGTTTTTAGCTTATGCTGCTTATCACAACCTTAAAGTTTTCAAATGGATGTCAAAAGTGCATTTTTGTATGGGAAAATTAAAGAAGAGGTTTATGTATGTCAACCACCAGGTTTTGAGGACAATAAACATCCTAATTGGGTGTATAAGCTTGATAAGGCTCTCTATGGGTTGAAACAAGCTCCTAGAGCCTGGTATGAGACATTATCAAACATTCTTCTGGAAAATAATTTCACTAGAGGCTCCATAGATAAGACTTTATTCATTAAGAAAGCTGGCAGCATAATCTACTTGTTCAAATTTATGTAGATGATATTATTTTTGCATCCTCTGATCCACAGTTGTGTGATGCCTTTACAATTGATGCAAAAGAAGTTTGAAATGAGTGCCATGGGAGAATTACAGTTCTTTTTGGGTTTGCAAATCAAACAAAGGCTGATGGAATTTTCATTCATCAGTCCAAATACACAAAAGATCTTTTGGAAAAGTTTGATTTACAAAACTGTAAGCCCGTTCTACTCCCATGTGCAACACCACACAACTGATACAGATCAGAAGGTAAAGTGGTTGATGAAACACTTTACAGATGTATGATTGGGTCCTTGATGTACTTAACACTTCTAGACCAGATATTATGTTTGCTACATGTGTTTGTGCTAGATTTCAGGCTGCACCTAAGGAGTCTCATTTGATTGCAGTCAAGAGGATCTTTAGATATCTGCAAGGCACTCCATCTCTAGTTTATGGTATTCTACTAGACATTCTGGTAAATTAGTTGCTTTTTTCTGACAGTGACTATGCAGGGTGTAAGTTGACAAGAAAGTCCACTTCTGGAGGATGCCAATTCTTAGGCAACTGCTTGATTTCTTGGCAGAGTAAGAAGCAGACCTCAGTTGCTACATCAACTGCTGAAGCAGAGTACATTGCTGCTGCAAGCTGTACATCTTAGGTACTCTGGCTTCAAACCAATTATTGGATTATGGCATAACAGAGACTAAGACCCCATGTTAATGGACACTCTTCAGCTCTTTGTATTGTCAAGAATCCTGTCCAGCACTCTAGGACTAAACATATTGAAACAGACACCATTTTATTAGAGATTGTTTTGAAAAGGTCTGATTGATCCAAAATTTGTTCCTAGTGCTGATGAGCTTGCAGACATTTTCACTAAGCCCTTGGATAGCACAACTTTCCAAAACCTAGTGCTAAGGCTTGGTATGCTGCAGCTAGAATAAGTGACAACTACTGATGATCTCAGCTCACAAGTACTGATGATCATTAGTTTATTATTGTCATATATAAGTACTGAAGTTATCCTCCCTTCAGAAGTTTTTAAAACTACTGGAGCTTAAGTAACTTCTCAGTACTCAAGTACTTTATTTGTTAAAACAGCTGATGTAGTTACAACAGCTGATGTAGTCACAACAGCTGATGTAGCTACAACTACTGATGTCAGAAATGCAGATAAGTACTGATGACCAATGAAACGTCTGAAACTCAGATCTAAGTCTGATGAGTAAGTGTGGAGGTCAGACTGAAACAGCTGAAAGCTATGAATTGACGAAAACAGCTGATGAGAAATTTCTCTTCAGTCGTTTATACAACTACTGTTTCATTAAAACAACTGAAGCCAAAACTATGTCTTCAGTAGTTTACAACTACTGAAGACTAACACCAAGTCTTCAGCTGTTTACAACACTGATGACAAAACCACTGTCTTCAGTAGTTTCACAACTACTGATGACAAACACCAAGTCCTCAGTTTACATCATTTGAAGTCATAACCAGACCTTCAGTAGTTTCACAACTACTGATGTTAACACCAAGACTTCAGCTGTTTCAACGTCTGATGGTCAAAACCAAGTCTTCAGTTGTTTTATAACAACTGATGACAACACCACCACTGTCAGTCGTTTTAAACCTCTGAAGGTTAATACCACGTCATCAGTAGTTTCAAACAGCTGATGACCACACCAAAACCTTTAGTAGTTTTCTTTCAGCCTTTTCCTATCCCAACCTTATAAATACCTGTCTTCTTCTCAAACGTTCCATTAGCCGTTCTTCTGACCTTCATACTTTCAAAAATGGCAACCCATGAGCCTAAAACCACGACACAACTGCGTTGCATACCTTACCAAGTCGGCTTTCTGGAACAAATTTGATAATGCCATTGACCTAATGGTGGATTCCCCATATCGCACAGCCTTTCTCTTGAATCCGACATCTACCCTGAATCTCTCAGTCAATTCTGGTCAAATGTTTTTGTTCATACTGATGAGTCTACTGGCCAAATCTGTGTTCGGTCCCTCGTCAACCAGAACCAGTGGTTGTTACAGCCGACATCATTCGTCAGGCATTACACTTACATGACTCCACCACTGTGACTGAATACCCAAAGGGCACAATGGATATGTCCTTTATCATTATGGGTATGAAGGTGATCTTCGGGCTACAACTATTCTGAAGAAACTTTCCATGATGCTGTGAAACTTATCCTTCACATGGTAAATGTATGCTTAGCTTCAAAGACATCCTCTGGGATCAAATGTCATCCCAATGGAACAGGTATTGTATTCTATTCTAGAACACCAACCGCTAAATTTCTCTGAAATCATGTTTCTAGAAATAAAGAACTTGGCTCAGAAACCTGCGGCAAACCGCTGGCTATTATATCCCAGGTTTCTGATGGCCATTATTTTAAATGAATTAAAATCTGATGGCCTTGTTGGCCTTGGAGTCCTGCACCAGCTGTTTTGGCTGAGGTATACTCCAGGCACAACTCAGACCTCACTCTCAAAGAAGCTGCCCAAATGCTAAAACCCAAGCAGAGGGAACCCACAGCTTCCACCACCAGATCCAGAGTCCCCACCAAACCAAAAACCAAATGCCCCAAACTATTCAGGGAGATGAGTCCCCTGAAGATGCTCCTGTACCACCAAGGCAGGATATACTTGCTGGTTTAAACCCCCCAGCAGTATCAGAGACTCTACCAGCTAACACCGCACAGGCATCCTCTCAAAAGGATCCTGATGCAACCTTATCAGGGGCAACCACATCGCTGAGACCTCTCTCACTTGAGGAGGTTATCATTAAGAGCATTCCTCTCCCCGAATGCAATCTGTTTCTATCTCCTCTCCCCAAGCAAATGCCCCCCAAAGTCCAACCATTATAATTGCAAACGTGCTGACTCATTTGCATGCCTCTCCTCCTCCCCAACAAACACCAACAAAGGGGAGAACCCCAACAATTGAGGAAGAGGATCAACATGCTTCTGACAACCCACAGCACCAGGTTTAACTGTTCTATCTCCTGGTGTGGATATGCAGATACGAACATCTGGTGAGGCTGCCACCTCTTCTGAATCAGCACTGATCAGAATGAGGCTGGTAACATAGCTAAGACCTCACCAGAGGCAACAGCTGATGAGGACATCGTCCGAGGCTGGAAGTCCCAGTTCCAAGAAAAAGGGGCACATGCTAAAACTGGTCTACACCCGGTGCATGTACATCCTACTACAAGCAGGAGGTCAGGTGATTCAACACTCTGCTGGTGATGACCTAGGCTTTTTCTATGATGTTCTAGCCCACAACACCATCCTGGAGGCTGAGGTAAGCAGACTACAAGAACTGCTTGCCAAGAAGTCTCAGGATGTAAGTCCATCTGCCCCCACTAACCCACAGATGCACCTTCATTCGAAGGTCCCCCAAACACTTCACCCTCTCACTTCACTGAGCCTCCGCCTCTGCCTTTGGCACTATGTCTCAGGGACAGAACCCCCTGAGCAGATGGTTGCTGCATTCCAACAATCCTTACCTCTCATCACTCCCCATCATGACATTGTTCATAAAGCCATTGAGGAGGGATCTCCTCAAGTCTACAACCACATTGATGATGCTGTGCACAAGAAACTTTCTGCGGTACAAACCCCTGCAACCAATGCATCCAAAAAGGGGAGAGTACAGCAGTGAAAGAAAGAAAAGAAAAAGAACTGAGGATGAGAAGGCACAAGAGAAAACCAAGGAGTTGGAGAAGGAAAAGGAACAACAACTGATCACTTACAAAAGAAAGAAAAGTGCTGGTGCAAAAGAATGCTGAAGAAAAATCCTTGGAGGAGCTGATAAAAGATGCAGATGAAGCACACAGCCGATCCATGGACAAAATCATTGAGCAACTCTTCAAGCAAGACTTTGATACAGCCAAACAGACAGTGAGATCAGGAGGTTGGAAGTAAATGAAATCCAAAACAGATGGGCTGGGTACAGTGTGCTGGAGAAGAGAGATTGGAGATCATGATTTGATTCATAGCCAAATATTTAGGAAGATCACTGATGGAGATTCGTTCATGGACCAGAGGCAGCATTCTGGCTATAGCCACCAAATCTGTTTGTCTGAGCAATTTCATAAGGGATAATTATTGAAGCACTTGATGAGCTAAGCTGGGAAAGGATTGAAATGGCAAAACTCAAAAAGCCAAACTTACAACCAAAATGCTTGAACAACCTTCCCAATCACCCACTCAAAAACAGCTTACCCCTCAAATCTCCAAACCAATCTCAAAACTCAAATCCAAACATCCTCAACCCTCAAAACCAATTCCTTTACCATAAAACCACCCAACCATCATCCAGTGATGCACCTAGAAGGAGGAGAAGGGTGCTGAGGATAGAAGAAGATAAGAAGAAGATGATGAAGATGATAGTCTGCCACTCTCTGCTGTTCTAAAGGGTACCAGAACCTAGGAGTCAACTCATGATCACACCTGACTCACAAAGGGAAATGGTTAGAGTCAAAATAGAAGATGAAGATAGCAGAAGCAGCACGATGAGCAACTACTGAAGATGGTTGACAAGGAATTTCCCCAGTCATCATCTATACAAGCCATGAAAGGGCATGCTCAGAGGCTGTACACTCTCAGACACACATTTAGTATCAAAAAAAGAGAGTGAGAGTATGGCCAGACCCCAAGGTGAGCTCTAGAATACACAAAAGATCCATTCCACATAGATACAATGGCCAGGTTAGAAAAACAATAGACTCTACAATCATGTTGGCCATTGTAGTCTCACCTTGGGAAATACTAGATGAATCAAGAAGGCTCATCAATCAAAAATGACCCCTCAAGCCTTACTGAAAACAAGATGATCAAAAAGGGGTATTATATAGAAGCTTGAAGACATTAAG
The DNA here is from genome assembly GCA_025506515.1 of Flaveria trinervia. Lineage (NCBI taxonomy): Eukaryota > Viridiplantae > Streptophyta > Magnoliopsida > Asterales > Asteraceae > Flaveria > Flaveria trinervia. The sequence goes on from CM046444.1 coordinate 44,372,529, forward strand.
AAGAATGAGCTCCAGTTACTCCTTGAGGCACCCATCCTGATGATTTGTCTATAGGGAGATAACTACCGTGGAGTTGAAGAATGGCAGGACTGTAAAATACCTATCTGAGTACTATGGTCCAGAGTTCTTCTTTGAAGGAGTAGAAGAACTCTCCAAGGAGGAACAGGTTGTTCTCCTTGAGGCCTATGTTCGTGAGTCTTACAGACTCGTAAATAGGAAGTAGGTTTCATGGTCGGGATCACAACTCTATGTCCAGATTCCCCAAAACAGAGTTCCCCTCCATACTTAGCCAAACACATGATTAGAAATCTCTTCCTGGCTTAGCCAAAACATGATTAGAAACCTCTTCCTGGCCTGTGCTTAATCCGATTCTCTGAAGCTGATCAAGAGAAGTCTTTGCAACAATAAGTGGGACCTCAATAAAGTTAAAGGTTTTGGCTGCATTGGTTCAGGGGAGTTTGTTGGACAAAAGAACCAATGAGCCAGATCAGAAAAACCTTTAAGCCACAGACGTCGTCACAAAACTGCTGAAGACACAAGTGCTGAAGACAAAGTCTGAAGACACAGTGCTGAAGACAAAGTCTGAAGACACAAGTGCTGAAGACAGTCTGAAGACAAAGTGCTAAAGACAAAGTCTGAACACAAGTGCTGAAGACAAAGTCTGAAGACAAGTACTGAAGACAGTCTGAAGACAAGTGCTGAAGACAAGTACTAAAGACAAGTATCAGACGTTGTCACAACAGCTAAAGAGGTCTTCTTCAGTAGTTGTGACAGTTTTCTTTCAGTAGTTTTATATTTTCCCTTTTCAGTAGTTTTGTAATTAGTAGTTTAGTTTCAGTAGTTTAGCATCAGTAGTTTTATATTTTGTGCTTAGCACTCTCTGATATGTTCTCAGTAGTTGTGAACATTTCAGTAGTTTGTTAAGTGTTAGTTTTTTTGTAATAAATCTGCCAGATGTCACTATCCCGTGATATCAGCAGTGATTGCACTCTATATAGGAGTGTCAACCTAATTGTAATCTGTGAATGATTGAGCAGAAACATTGATATAATTGAAACATTCCTTTTCACAGAATATATTCTCTCGTTACAACCGTATTTTTTCTTAATGCATACGAATATCAATTCTTGCTATAATTTGTCTAATTCTTGATCTTATTCCGCTGTGTTACACTCTAATCCATCAAACTTGAGATCACTGATCCTGTCAGTATCTAACAGGCAGTAGGCCTGACATTATATTTGGTGTTTGTGTGTGTGCCAGATATCAAGCTGATCCAAAAAAATCACATGTGAATGCAGTGAAGAGGATATTCAAATATCTGAAGGGCAAACCAGCTCTTGGGTTATGGTATCCAAAGGAACGAGAATTTAATCTTTATGCCTTCACAAACAGTGATTATGGAGGATGCAACTTCAACAGAAAATCCACCTCTGGCGGTTGTCAATTTCTTAGTCCCAGACTAGTATCTTGGCAATGCAAGAAGCAGACAAATGCATCAGTGTCCACAGCAGAAGCTGAGTATATTGTAGCATCAGCTTGTTGCTCTCAAGTTCTCTGGATTCAAAACCAGATGCTTAATTATGGTTTTAACTTCTTGCACACGCCAATTTCTATTGACAACACAGCAGCTGTTTTTATAACTAATAATCCAGTCTAGCACTCAAAAACAAAACATATTGAAATTAGATATCACTTTTTGAGAGACTGTGCTGAAAAGGGTTTAATCAAATTGGTTCAAGTACCAACTGAAAATCAGTTAGCTGATTTATTTACAAAGGCATTTGAACCTAGTAGGTTTAAATTCCTGGTTCAGTCAATTGGCATGATTAACCTTGAGTAAAAACCATGAAAACATCAAAACAATTAAAAACATCAGAAAATCACAAAAAGAAATCAAGTTTGATGACGAAAAGAATTCTTTGGGAAGTGATATAATTACAGTGGTTATATCATTCACTGTGCTTAATTTCAAAATGTGAAAGACTGAAATGAGTTACTAGATATGTTGGTAGGCTCAACTTGGAAGAAAAGATACATACAGTGATGAATTAAAGACTTATTCAATTATGAAACACTCATCACAAAGTATAGGTATGTATTGGCTTATCTGAATGCATGTGTGTGTGGTAACCTAAACACACTAGGTAATGATACTTTATGAATCTCTTTCACCACATCATGTTCCATCTTTGTTTTGCTGAGCAAAGACCTGATGAAACTTGCACATAGTGCAGATGTTTGATCCAAAAGATTCCCATATGGAACACATCCAAAATTTGATGAATCAACAAAAGTAATACATTCCAAGTGAATGAACAAAACAATCCTATCATGGATCACCTTCCAAAGTGAAGTGAAAAATCCGAATATGTATCATCATGAAAAAGGATCAAAGTAAAAGAATCCCAATAAGGATGAGTGAAAATGAGATTTCATAACTTAAGTGCCTGGTAAGAAAAGCTATGAAAAAGTTCTACCATACATTGTACAAGGATGGTTGATCATTCTATGCTTGTGTGTGAGGTACATATTGAATAATTAAATCAACCAAAAACATGATAAATATCTTTTGCATTAAAATATCAACCTTGTATGAGTTTAAGAGGACAAACATACCTTCAATCTTCAAGTTCATAAACATGTCCACAATTTATCATAAAGGATGCCATGTGTCATGTAAGATTGATATGATCCCACAAAAGATATTCTTATCTTCATTATTAAAAATCAAAATAATATTCAAAAGGTTTTAAATCTTTAAAGTTTCTATCCACATGTGGATACAACTTTAGGGGGAGTAATTTAAAATTTTTGAGTAGTCTGTACAGATTTTCTTTTCTTGCTTAAAGTATTATCTTAATATATTCAAAACAAAAAGAAAATAATGGTTTTGTTTCAAAAGTTATACCATAGTATCTCAGTCTATGCAGACTCTTGGAAGAATTAAAAGTCCAAGATCAATCAAAATTGGGAACTTGTATCACTTATGACATACAAGTCATCCAAGCAAGATTGACAATCTCAACAGTCAACAACTTCATAAGAAAACTCACTCAAAGAATTTTCTTCATAACAAGAAACATCAAGTCAGACACATTAACTTTTGATTAAGTTCAAAGTTAATGCAGGTAAGTGCATTGGTTAATGCGGGTGAAGGTAACCCATGCATATAACCAATGCAGGTAACAGTATATTTTCAAGAGAAACTAATGCGGACAAAGATTGTACTCTACCGCATTAGTGTGTTAAGTAAATGTGGATTTTACTCTACCACATTTGCTACAGTAGACAAATGTTGATGAACCTCTCTCACTTGCATTGCTACAGTGCAATGCTGACCAAGTGTTGTCAACCGCATTTGGTGCAGTCGCACAATGCTGATTGACTTTGTTCTATCGCATTTAGCGTACAAATACGGATAGGATGAAACAAGTAACAACACTACCGCATTTGCTAAAGTGTGTTAATGCTGATGAACAAAATCACAAGTTATTCTTCCACATTTACTGCAACACAATGCGGATAGTCAATGATTATCGAAGTTTAACTTCTGCATTTGCAATAGTACACAAATGCGGATTGAATAAATCAAAAGTAACAAAACTTCCGCATTTACAACAGTGACCATGCGCGATAGTCAAAATCCAAAGTTTGTCTTCCGTATTTGCTACAGTTAACAAATGCGGATGACCAAAAGTCAAGAAATTTACCCTTCTGCATTTGATACAGTGGTGACCGAACTTGCTCTTAAACTTGTAAAATCTTTCAAAATGCATTTTTTTGACTATTTAAAGGAATTTAAACGGGTCATTTAATACCTTTCAAATTTGAGAGACTTTATAGTGAGACGAGCGCAAACACACAGTACACCCACTTCGATCATATTCATCATAAACAATCAAAGATTTTCGTGTGATTCTACTCTTGTTATCAATTCTGAAACCACATTTGTATCGGAAACAAGTGAAATTTCCATAAAAATTTTAATCAAGACCTAAGTTTCAGACTGTTAAACCTAAATCAAACAATGAACCACTGATAATGAAAAACACAAAAACATGTCTTATTGATGTAACATAATACACCTTTTCGACTTCAATGAGCATGCAAACCAACAGAAATTCTTCTCATCATGAAAACCTTTATATTCATGTTTGTTGTAAGAACAGAGCATGATGAAAATTGAAAAATGTGTAACAAATCATTGAAACAACATCTCATTAATGGTTCAAACATAAAAACTGTGATTATTGATAACAAACTCACCATTTGCTATGACAACAATGAAACATAAATATAAACGTTCATCCTTGACCATTTAAACTCAAATGATAACTGACACACATGTCTCTTGTGCTGATTACATGGCAAATCTTTCATGGAGCAAGCTCCATAATTTCAGTGGTTATTTAAACCTGATGTGCCTGAAGCTGAAGGACTTAGAGATATGATCAATTCTTATCTACCACAAGGGTAGCCTATGCTATCACTGTGAGACCCACCATCTATGAGAATCTCGTCAGGTCCTTCTGGAACTCAGCTGAGGTAATTGAAGCTGATGGTATTAGAACATAACTAGGAGAATTGACAATGATCACACTCTGAGCATCACTAAGATTCTGTTAGAAGATGCTTACAATTTGGTGATGATGCTAATGCACCTCTGGAGCTGGATGATGAAGAAATAACCACATTTTTTGCTGAAATTGGTTATGGAGGAGGATATGACAAAACAAATTGTTAAAGGATTGGTTGATCTACCTTGGAGATTCCTAATTCATATGTTTCAGCACTGTCTATCCAAGAGAAAGACAGGATGGAATGACATTCCAGTCATCATGTCCTCAACAATCCGTGCTCTCTGCTCAAATAGGCCATTCAACATGTCTGCCTATGTCTTCAATGTCTGATTTCAAACATTCAAGAAGGGTGAAGGTACAAGTTCTTGATGTATCCAAGATTCATTCAGTGCCTGATCATGAATCATCCTTTATTGCTAATGAAGGACTAGTGCTTGATATTCCTTACTATGATGCAAGATCTAATAAATACATTAAGAAGATAGATCAAGAAACTTTTACAGTGGGACTCAACACCTTTTTTCTCCATGGATGATTCAACAGATAAATCAGAAGATCAAGCACAAGAACAAGCTGCTCCACAACCATCACCACAACTAACACCACAACCATCACCATAACCAACACCACAACTAACACCACAACCAACACCACAACCAACACCACAAACACACCACAACCAACACCACAACAACCCCCCACCATCACCAATATCACCACATCATAACTCTCTAATATCACCACATCATCACTCACCAATATCACCACCTCATCAATCTCCAATATCACCACCTCATCAATCACCATACTACCATCTCATCACTCACCATATCACCATACCAACCTTTGCCAACCCATGATTACACTGCTAAATTTGGAGGATCAACTAGTGCTTCTAAAGCATCCAAATCATCTTCAGATGAGGAGGATCATCATACTCAAATGCCTGCAAAGAGAACAACTTCTGAGATTGCTCTCTCAGAAAGCTTTGCTGAATCCGATGAAAACAGTCCTGATGAAAAAGATGAACTTATATCTGAGCTCCTACAAAAGGTGGAAAGGATGGAATGGATTTTAAACAGGAGAGCTGGGATCATTGATGACAGGATTCTAGAGCTTAATGAAAAGGAGAAAGAGTTGAAAGAGCTTAAAGAAAAACATGAAGCTGAAAAGGAGAAAGAGAAAGAAATTGAAAACTTAAAAGCTACACTCAATCATTCAAGAGAAGATGTAAGTGGCCATGTTGATACTCTTGCCATTCAAACCATAGCAATGGAAGAACAAGAGAACATTATTGAAGAACAAGCTGAAATCATCTCTAATCTTGAAAATGAAATTCATAGCCAAAATAAAAGGATCTCTGAACTTGAGCTGATAATTGAGATTCAAAGAAGTGACGTGTCTGATGAAAGGAAAGATACATAAGAAAAGGTTGATAATGAAGAACAAGAAAAGGTTGATAATGATGAAACCAGTCTGTCTCTGACAATGAAGAACAAGAAGAAGATACAAGTCAATCAAAGCATGAGGAACAAAGTCTCGAAATGGTGCTTTATTTTGGACAATCAGAGGCCATTCAGACTGAGAAAAATGAAATTGAAGAATTGATTAATGCTATGGATAGTTTTTCTTCTAAAGAATTCACAATAGATGAAGATTTTTGGGACTTTGTTATAGACCAAAAGACCACTTCTGAACCTATTGTAGTCATTCCCAAATCTCCTGTTCCTTAGGAAAGAGTTAAGCATGCAGATTGTCCCTGCTATGTCACTGACTGAAGAATAGAAAGAATTATAAGAGAAATGTGTGAAAGGAAAAAGAAAAGAAACAGAAAAAGAAAAGAAAAAGGAAGGAGGAATTGAAGTTAATGTTCAAGAACAAACCACACCTAAAAATGTCTGAAGGGATTGAAAGGCTGAAACTTCAGTCCACAACTTCAACATACTCAAGAAGAGAAAATATCTAGCTGAAAAGGCTAAGGGTAAAAGACTAATGGTTGAAGAAGAAGTGTTAAGAAACAAAAAGAGATCCAAGAAGCCTGGCAGCAATAGGTGAATTTCTTGAAGAACATGAGCAGGCTGAAGCTCAATTATAGAAACAAGCTGTTACCATTGATCTAGAAGAAGGAGAGATAGCTAAAGGAATGATGCTGAAGAGGATGTTCATACGGACAGTCCTATGAAAACAAAACAACCAGTGGAAGAAATGGTGTTAAAAGCCAAACTGATGACTTAATGATAAAAGCAATGTTTTTGATCAATCAAGGGTATGATCCAGATGAAGTATTTGGGATGACCTATGAAGGAATGAAGGAAGAGGAAGAAAATATGAAAAAGCTACTAGATCCAAATGTAGAAATAGAGTTTGAAAAATCAAGCACCAAAGATGTTCCTGTGCATAAAGAGTCGTCTATGAAGAAATCAACCACAATGTGTATGAAAGACCATTGTCAAGAAAGGTTCCCTTACCTAAATTCTCATCTATGAAGAAATCATGCCCAACTCCTGAACCACTATTTCCTGATCCTTATAGTATGTCAGATAAGGAAATGAAGGATTACCTCACTAGTCAAGGCTTCACCAAAAGAAAATTGGCAAACATGAAGACTAATCGCACTAAAAGCTGCAACATTTAGGTTAATAAATGAAAAGAAAGAAAAGTTAAAGAAGTTGAAGATGAAGTGCTCAATCAAAAGCGAAGATCAAGAGTCTCTGCACACAAGACACGAATCTTACTCATAAAGATCAAGACTATTTGGCACCTGTTATTCATAAATATCCAGAGTGGTTTATTGAACCCTCCCAACTGAAACTTCAAAAGGGTTGACCACTGCTGAGATGATCAGAGGTGTATCTACTCCAAAAGGCAAAATAGACCAGAAAATTATTTCTTGGAAGTATGATAGTTCATGGAATATGTTTATGGTTAAAAGGATCTCTGGTTTAGTTCAATTTTTTACAGAGTACTCTGCTCTGGTAATGCACTTGAGATTCATGACCTAAAAGAATTGGCTAATCTGGAGCTGATCAACCATAATGCCATGTTTAGAGGATATGAATTTGAAGGTATACTTAAAATGTTCAAGAGAACCAACAACTTCAATTCATTAAAAGCAACATGTATGATAAAAGATAAAACTTTCAAGAACCCTCTGGAGATGAAACAGACCAAACCACTGAAGAAGTAGTGTTTCCAGAACTTAGAGTGAAACCTACTGAATCATTGAAAGAAAAATGGTAGAAAAATGGTGGCTGGTACACATTCCTCACACCAATCTCAAATGTTTATTATGACGAGAAGACCTACGAATTGGTGATTGAGAGGAAGTGGGGAGGCAAAGAAGGTGCTGAAATCAGATTGTTCAGTGGCTATGAAGTGAGACTACTGGATCAATCATATATCCAATACATATACACAAGGCACTTCAGAGAGATATCAAACAAATTGGGTCAAGAAGATCTACATTTCTTTCTAAAGTGTATCAAAATATTGATGATGGCTTATGATCAGATTAGTGTAAGGAAGGAGAAAAGGAAGAAGAAGAAGACACCTTTATAGTTGGGCAACATTGTCAAACTTGAAGTTGATGTAGATGGTTCTCTTTGATTCATAGGGATAGGCTATCTACAATGTCTATTTGGGAACCAATCTATCTAAAGAACTACCACTTAAAGCCATTCATAATATGAGTAGAATGAAGATTCATGTAGTAAGCAAGGAAAAATGACAGATGCTCAATTTTGTTAACATGATCAAGCAATTTTGGATCCAAGCAAGCAGCACCTTTTACACCACAGAAGACCCAACACATCATCACAACATCAATCACCTCCCAAACATTGAAGAAAACTAGGCTGTATAATCCTTAGGAGAGTATTGTTGTACCATGAAAGGATCATACATGCTGCAGGATCGGTGTTTGTCACTTAAACACAAGGTTTTCTCTCAAACTCACCTAGAATCACACTCGGGTAAGAATCAATAAGAGTTGATCACAATATGAAAAGTACAAAGAACACAGAAAGAATTTCAAGATACTTTTATATATTGATTCTCAACTCAAGATACAAAGACTCTTACAAGCAGATGATTATCTCTCTCACTTGGTTACCATGAGTTTCAAGGAGAACCTATATATAATACTATCTACAGCCGGATATACTTTGATACCAGCTGGGATCCTTTAGCTAAAGCCTATACTACAAGACTATAGTTAAGGTATCTTGGATAAAGTCTTATCTGAGATTTGATAGTCAGGACATGTCCCTAACTTACCTTTTGTCACCAACTAAAGATGGCAACTGTACTATCATGAAAAGATAAATAGTGGAATAAAGTATGGTCAACAACATGGTTCTTTAGGAAGAAGCCATGCTGTATCAGAAGTCTGCAGCGGAGTGTCAGAGACCATACTTATGTCCACTGGTTATAGCAGTGTCTTCCAAAGGTTAAATGGCTTCGGAAGAGTAAGTACTTTCGAAGCCACTTTATACTTTGGAAGGGGCAGCTTCTTCCAAGACTTGGAGACTTCTTATGTTCATCATACTTCAGAAGTGGTCTTTACTTTATTCTTCTAAGTCTTGAACTCTGGAAGATGCATTTGTCTTCAGAAGTAGAGTTTTGTCTTTGGAAGTTGGACTTTTCCTTTGTCTTTGGAAGAGCTCTACAACCTTCAGAAGTTCCATGAAAAGCTTCGGAAGCCTTTGCATGAAGCACCCAAATAACTTAAGTGATCTAGTTTTGGTTGCATTAGCCTTCTTCTTGATCCAACAAACTCCCCCTAGGCTGATGCTACCAAAACTTGACTTACCTCGACTTCTCAAAACTTTCAACACAAGGAGAGCAAATATTTGTTGTCTCATTGTTCTTCCCTGATGTGTTCTGAGAAGCTTGTACAGATCCTTGGTAGATAGGAAATCCAGTCTGTCACCTTGGATAACATGTACCTTTTGTTGTTGCCCTCTGAAAAGAGTTAGTTGATGGAATTGTAATCATATTCCCATCAAATTATAGTTCCAATTCAGGACCTTTCACCATTTGTAGAAAGGCAGCACCTTTGGTGGGAGATCTTCCTTGTCTTCCTGTCTTCTCAACTTCAACTCTTCTTCAATCTTTGCTTTTGCAGTTAGCTCAGCCAATGAAGACTACTGAGATATTTCTGACGAGTGCAGCAGTTTCAGAGTTGGAGGGGTTGGAGATGGTTTCTCTGCTAACTTAGCAATGTCAAATCTGCTGGAGTGTAACAGAGAGGTTGCATTGAGTCTATTGACTTCACCATTTCTCTTCTTTCCACAACAAAGTTGTGAGAAGGTTCATCGAACCTCCACTGGATTATCTTCCTTCTAGACAAGAGGCTGACTAGGATCTTGTCCTCTTTTCTTGTATCCAGCATAGTCACCAGTTTCCTTCTGAGCTTCTTTTCTTCCTCATTTAAAGAGTCTGAATTGAGGCCCAAAAGTCTTGCAGCCTGGTCCAAAGTTCCTCTAGGAAAATCAAGAATCTGTCTCTTGTAAGGGAACTTGAAGATCCGTCTACATAGGTAATGTAACAGAGTCTTCTACACAGAGACTTCTCTCAAAGTGTGCAATTAGTGAGCTTCATTTTGAATGCCTTAAACTCCTCAAGGGAGAGATGTTGAAAGCTGAAGGATGGTTTGGAGGGTGATTGGGTAGGTTTAGATTCAAAGGTTCTAGCTAGTGTTTTGGGTTGGTTAGGGAAGTTTAGGAGGTTTAGGTGAGGAGTAGTAGTGGGTAGTGATGTGGGTTCAGGGGTGAAGGGTTCAGGTTTAATGGTGAATGGTGAGGGTGAGGGTTCAAGTGTGGTTGGGTAGAAGCAGTGAAGGTCATCCTTTTACCCTTCTATACATCTCTTTCCTTTTCCCCAACCGATGTCAGCCTTAATTTCACTGACAATCCGTTGGATTGTCCTTTCAGACATAGGACCCACCTGCCTACCAGAGAAGCCATGAGCCTGAAGATAGTCCTTCATCCAGGCTTTCTCAGTAAGCTTCTTAGAGGCAGTGACCCTAGCCTCTTCTTCTTTCTTCTTCTTCTCTCTGGCCTTTTCTTTTGCAGCCTTCTTCCTTTCTTTCTCCATTTGATCCTGCTCTTTGTTGTAGAGCCAGAGGATCGTATCATCATTGTGTGGAGAGAGTTCTTGAAGATCAAAGCCTCTGGAGAGTAGGAAGTTTATTCTGTCTCTCCTGAGCTGCAATTCATCCTCCTTCTGTTTCTTTTCCTTTTCCTTTAGGCCAACTTGGCTCTTCTTCAAGTCTCAGCCTAGTTGCCTTCTCCAGATCCACTAACTCCTCTAATGGTAGCAGGAGTGTTTCTTCATTGGCAGCTCTCATTTCAATAAGCTGGTCAATGATCTGCTCTCTTCTTTTATTGATGATAGCCTCCTGATTGGAAGCAGCTGCTTTTGTGCTGGTAGCTAGCAACTTCTCAGTCTGAAGTCTTCCTTCTTCTTAAGTTTCTCAATCTTCTCCTCTTCCTGAATCTCTTCTGCAGTCATCTTCCTTTTACCTTTATCCTTTGAAGATCCTGACTATGGTGGTTCTTGGAGAGAGGTTTCTGATTGTGAGAGAGTCAGAGATGGTGTCTGAGATGCATTTGTGATAGTCAGTTCCTCGGACATTTAAAACAGTCCTTCCGCAGCTTCCATTTCAGCTTCGGAAGATTCAGCTTGTTCTTTCGAGGCCTTAACTTCTGCTTCGGAAGTTAAAGGAGATGCAGATTCTGTCCCAATTGTTTCAGTTGCTGGACCATCAGTTCCTATTTCCCCTTCGAATTGAATCTTAGGTTCCATGAGGACCTTAGGTTGACCAACTTCTTCCACAATGGTAGAAGGTGCAGTCGCCTTTGAAGTTCTTCTGCTCCAAAGTAGATCATTGCAGCATCATGACTTGGCTGCTCAAAGGAAGATCTTAACAAAAACTTGGTGAAGAGTCTGTAGGGATCATTGAGCATCCTTGGATCAATCTGAAGAGTGACTTGAGATGTTTCAGGCGCAGAGATGATGGAGAGGAAGATGTTGAAGTGGAAGGTCAGCTCTGTGGTTCCTTGTGTGTTTGTCTTTGAACATTCTCCCCCTTTTTGGTAGCATCATCTTGAGAGCTACATGAGCTGGATGAGGAAGTCAGGAAGACCAGAATAGGTACATGCCTACAGACCTCTCTGTCTGTTTCTCAGCTTGTTGAGCCTTGAGATTGTCAATCTCAAGTTGCTGAGTGGCAGATCTTGCTCTAAAGTCCTAACCTGAGATTCCAGGTTGAGACTTTAGAAAGAAGATCTTGAATGAGGAGTGCATGCTTCCGTCATCTTCTTTTGAAGAATCACGGGGAGATGAGGTAACATACCTAGTATGTTCAGCCTCACCACCAGATGTGGTTTCTTGGCACCCTGGTTTCCCATGCTCAATGATGTCTCTTTCAGAGTCATCAAAGGGCTCGATTGCCATAGATTCAGTCTGAGAAATGTTACCACTGTCCACCAGGTCCATTGAGGCACCTTATGTACTGGCAGCTGAATCTACATGAGTCACCTCCACATCAGTGGGACTCACCTCAGTTGGTTGCTGATGGGGGCTAGAGATAAGGGATTTCTCCAGGCTTTATTGATCTTGAAGAGGGTGTTGTAGATCAACTTCATTGCCATGGAGAGATGTTATCTCTTTATCAGTTTTATATAAAAGGTCAGTGAAAGATAGGATGGTTAAACACTGACCCGGGACTTTGATCAATGTCTACAGGCATTGAGCCTCTAGTGGGGCTGTCCCTTGTTGGCTGCTCAGGAGAGTATAAGGACTCATCCTGAGGGCTTTCAGCTTGGGTTGTGGGCTCATGGTTCTGAGACTGAGGAGACTCAAGACCCAATTGAGGTCAAAAGGAAGGATGGAGAAACCTCTGACTGAGTGGAGCCCATGTTCCACTCGAGTCTTTTTGGATTGAACAGGAGGGGCTTGTTCAATCAGAGTAGATTGAACAAGGGTTCGTTTGGGGCATTTATGGTAAGTGATGGTGATGGGTTGAGAAGGTAGTGTTGGCATAGTAGGGGTAGTTGCTGGTGTGGGTTCATCACCTGTGGGGTTAATAGGGATGTCACCAGAAGCCGTTGGCTCAGTCATACCTGGAAGAAGTGCCGTATCTCTTCCTGTGAAGTTAGTGGACACTCTCTTCAAGTCTTAAAGATGGTCGGCCTCATCTGAGGAGCAGTCAGAGGCAGATGCATAGACAAGCGTGCTTTGGTCTAGCTCACAGTTGATTATATGCTGGAGAAACCTGGGATACATGAAGAATGTGTCCTTCTGAAGATTTTTCCATGAGGTTGATCAGCACAAATCTTGAATAGTTGAAGCGGAGGCGTTTTACCAACCCATGAACAAGGCACCCAAGTTCATATGGGATTTGAACCCATCCCCTAGATTTATTCGACAAGCAGTGAAGGACCACATGTAGCAGGAACTCCTATTTGTACGAGAAGTTAAATTTGTAGACAGTTGACCTGCTAATGTCCTTCATATCCCATTTGGAAATAAGAATCGTCCAATTTTACTTTGGGGAATTCCGTTGGAGCACCCTCATCATGAAGCTCTAAATGCTCCCTGATGAGCTGTTCAGAAATGACCAACTCCTGGCCACAGATGTTCGATCGAATGACACGAACCCGTTTAGGGTTTCAATCTGACCATTTGCCCAAAATTCGGACATATGGTTTGAGTAAATTGTGGGGTTAATAGTCAGAGCAGTGTAGTAGAAAGGAGATGATATCTGAGAAGTCCGCATCTCTTGATGAATCAAGAAGTGCGACTTGGTTGTGTGCGGGGTTGAAAGCCATTTGAAAGTTGAATGGGGATGATTTGAGCTGGGTATAGTTGAGTAGGAGAAATTTCTAGGGCTGTAAAATTTGCAAGTAAGAGAGTGAAAGTGAATAGTCAAGATAATTTAAAAGATTGTGGAGAGGCGGTAATGGGGGTTAGGATAACGTGATGTGATGGTTTAGTGTATGAAATGACAGTGGCGGTAAGGTTAAAAATCAGTTAAATAATCCGACATCATTTCCGAAGGTAACTTGTCTTCCGAAGGCAATTCTTACTTCCGAAGCCAATTATTTGCTTTCGAAGGTTAGGGTTCCTTCCGAATAGAGAATTTGTAAGTTTTGGAAGTAGATCTGATATGCAATCAATCGCTTCTTCTGAGAAGAAAGTTATCCTTTGAGAAATTATGCTTCAGAAGATATGAGAGTGTCTTCCGAAGGTTAATTTCTCTTCGGAAGGAATTTACACTTAGAAAATTTCAGAGAGAATTTCTTGTAACAGGGCTTAAATTGTATTGACACAAGACTTACATATTAAAAACAGTTTTGAAAAGAGATCATATTAATCAATGTTTATCATCCCAATAGCTGTTATGAGATACTTAAACCTTCGTTCATCAAAAGCTTTGGTAAACAGATCAGCGTATTGTTCATTTGAATCAACTTTGATTAACTTGATTAGATTTTTCTCATGAATGTCTCTAATGAAATTGCAGGATAGTTGAAGGGTGTAGAGTTACAACACAACAACACAAAGAGGAGATAAAGTAAACTTAGATCAAACAGTAAACTGGATTAACCAAGTGTGACACTAAGACACAAGTAATATATGAGACAAAACACAAAGAACACAAGTGTTTTGTTTTCAAGAATGCAGTATATTGCCTTCTCTATGTTTTCTTACAAGTGTTACAAAAGCATATTCGAAAGATACAAGAACATGAGATACTTATACAATATCCTACAGCCGGCTATACTTTGAAAGCCAGCTGGATACAATTGACTAGACACACACAAAATCAATTGTAGAGTCAAAAGGCAGATTGCCTTTTGACTAGTGACTATGACATGCCATAGCTCACATCCTTATCTATTAGAAAAAGGATAAAGTACATAAAGTAGAAAGTTACAGACTCAAGACCTCAATGTACAGTTACCAAAAGCATGGACCTTTTCACCAAACCATGTTAGTTGGTGACTTGCAGAGTTGCAGCAGAAAGGTGTCCAGCTTTATGGAACACTACATCAGATAAAGCATGTTACTAAAAGTCTTTGGAAGAAATCTGTCTTCATGAATTTGAAGCTTCGGAAGACTTTGTCTCTGAGGCTTCGGAAGACTTCATCTTTGGCTTCGGAAGATGTTGGTCTTGGCTTCGGAAGATTTCACACTTAGAGTATTTATGTTTCACATGTGAAACTTTCAAAGCATTCCACTTCAATGCACTTGTGCAGCATGCAGGAAAGACTAAAGATGTTTAGGTTGTATCAGCCTCTTCATTAATCTCTACAAACTCCCCCTAGGCTGATGCTACCAAAACATTTAGAAAACTTCAGATATTAATAGTCCTTATTACGATGATCACCATTCCTTCTTCATAAGATGATCAGGATCCTTCAGGCTGTCAAAGTGTCTTCTCATGTTAAGAGATCATGTAGAGGAAACTAAAACATATCTTGCCATGTATAGATGTCTTCAATGTTTTGATCTCTAATAACATGCCACCTTTCTGGATTTATGGAGTATGTCGAAGACAAGATGGGTCTTCCTGATGCTAGAGGAGCTACTGAAGTTGGAGTTGATTGAGCTTCCTCTGGCTGCACATCCTCAGGCTGTTCTGATTCATCCTGAGGTTCAGAAGGGGATGCAGGCTTCTTCTTCTTCTTAGACTTTGGTTTAGAAGCCATCTTTTTCCTTCTATTTCGAAATTTTAACTGAGAAGACTGGCCTGCAGCACCAGATTGATCTTTACTATCTTTCTCAGTTGGGACTTCCTCTCTCTTAGGTTCAGATGGAGAAAGAGGTTGACCCTGCTGTGGATGAGAAGATGAAGCTTGCTGAGAATTAGCAGGAGGTCCAGGTTGTGTTGTGTTTGTTTGTTCAACCTTAACCTCCACTTCAGGTGGGGCCTGACTTGGAGTGGAGTGTAAGTCAGTGAGCTCTCCACTCTTAATATTCTGCTTGATTACCTGATATGCTCATCCATAGTGGATAGAGACATGGGTCCAAGTCTCCTTCTGGAGAATCCATACAGCTTCAAAAAGCTCATCATCCTCTGCCTATGAGCAGACTTCTTCATGCGCTTTTGGATGATGGCTCTTGACTTTGCAGCTTCTTCCTTTATCTTCTTCTTTGTTATCTTTCTTTCCTGACTAATTCAAGCTCGAGTTGTTTTAAGTACTCAACTCAATATAGTCAGAAGGTAAGGGAAGGAGTGCATCTGCCTGATAAAGGCCGGTGGCATGAAGGTAGTTAATCATCTTGATTCTGTCTTCTTCCTTATCTACCTGAGGTTCTTGTTGAACCACATCCTCTTGTTCAGGACTTTCTTGAACTAGTGAGAGGGTAGGCATACCTTTGTATAGTCTATTTCTTCTTCTCTCTTCTTTGACTTGTACTAGGAGTTCTGCATCTTCTACCTCCTTCTTCTCTCTTGACCTTTCCACATCAACCAGCTCATTTAATTCATCCAAGGGGAGAGAAATGATATTATCTATGTCATAGTTCCTAGTCTGCAGATAGTTGATCCTGACTGCCCTTAACTCATCATTCTGAGTATCTGGTCTAGGGGCAGCACTGATTGCGACTCCATGAGTCTTGAAGACTCAGTAGAGGAACTTTCTCCCCTTAGCCTCCTTTTCCTCCCTCTCTCCTCCTCCTCAATCTCCTCAGATGTCATCTTCTTTTCCCTTTGTCACTCTCAGACCTTCGTGACTCAGGATGGAGAGAGCTTTGGCCTTCATTGCTCGTTGCAGCATCTGAGCTCAGGCCAGAGAGAGGTTGAGAAGCACCTTCACCAGCAGGTGTCTCAGAAGGAATATGGATCTCTGCAGCAGTTGGAGATGATGAGACAGGGCTCTCAGGTTCTGTCACTGGGCCTTCAGTCAAGGTTTCCCCTATGAAGCTATTCTTAGGGTCTGCCTCAACATCCAGTGGACTGATGACATTGCCTGATTGCCTTAGTCTCCTTCTTAGACTGAACTCTACAATGATCCTGTCCTGGATTCTTTTAGCCAGTCTGTCAGCTTGTCTTGATTGGCTGGGTTGACAAGTGGCATGTTGACTAGATCCAGACCTTCATAGTAGTCCAAGTTCTGAAAATTAAAGACTTCTTCCTGTCCTTGAAATCTTATGATAATGAGGGCCGTCCTGTTGTTGTCATACCTCCACCCAATAATGTGATTGAAGGATGATGAAGGTGACATATCCCTTGGTATCCCATCCTCAAATAGACTCTGTATGAAGGAGTCTGTGTAGTCCACATCAATGTGAACCAGAGGAGGTTGCTGAGAATGCACAGTTGCAAGTGAGGATGGTGAGTCCTCAATGTCATTCTCTCGGAGGAACTCCCAGGTTCTGTGGCTGGAATGACTTTCTCCCCCTTTTGGTAGCATCACCCACTTGCATAGGTGAGCTGGAGGATAGAACTCACATCCATAGGTTCTTGTGTTCCTGGTTGAGCTCTCCTTAGGGTCTCCTAGCTAGTTTTTCCTTAAGATATGAAATCTCAAGTTGCTGATCATTGATCCTGTTTTGTAAGGTAGTCACCTGAGATTCAAGGTGACTGACCTTTGAGACTAGGTAAGTGATGT
This sequence comes from Flaveria trinervia, assembly GCA_025506515.1. Taxonomy (NCBI): domain Eukaryota; kingdom Viridiplantae; phylum Streptophyta; class Magnoliopsida; order Asterales; family Asteraceae; genus Flaveria; species Flaveria trinervia. The sequence continues at coordinate 44,389,735 of CM046444.1, forward strand.
TTTAGATAGTTTTTGCACTTTTAGTCTTAGATCCCCCTCATCTTCATCAGAAGAATCATAGGGGTGGAGAAGATTGGACCGAGTCCTTTCTCTCATGACCAGTTCAAGTTCTTGGCTACTGTGTTGGACCAAAAGAACCAATGAGCCGGATCAGAAAAACCTTAAGTCCCACAGACGTCATAACAACTGCTGAAGTCCACAACTGCTGAAGACAAAGTCTGAAGACACAAGTGCTGAAGACAAAGTCTGAAGACACAAGTGCTGAAGACAAAGTCTGAAGACAAGTGCTGAAGACAAAGTCTGAAGACACAAGTGCTGAAGACAAAGTCTGAAGACACAAATGCTGAAGACAAAGTCTGAAGACACAAGTGCTAAAGACAAAGTCTGAAGACACAAGTGCTGAAGACAAAGTCTGAAGACAAGTGCTGAAGACAAAGTCTGAAGACAAGTGCTGAAGACCAAGTATCAGTCGTTGTCACAACAGCTGAAGAGGTCTTCTTCAGTAGTTGTGACGGTTTTCTTTTAGTAGTTTTATGTTTTTCTTTCAGTAGTTTCGTATTAGTAGTTTTATGTTTTATACTTAGCACTCTGATATGTTCTCAGTAGTTGTGAACATTTCAGTAGTTTGTTAAGTTTTAGTTATTTTTGTAACAAATCTGCCAGATGTCACTATCCCGTGATATCAGCAGTGATTGCACTCTATATAAGGAGTGTCAACCTATTTGTAATCTGTGAATGATTGAGCAGAAACATTTGATATATTGAAACATTCCTTTTCACAGAAATATATTCTCTCGTTACAACCGTATTGTTCTAATGCATACGAATATCAAATTCTTGCTATAATTTGTCTAATTCTTGTTCTTATTCCGCTGCGTTACACTCTAATCCATCAAACTTGAGATCACTGATACTGTCAAATGGTATCAGAGCTGGTTCATCATTGATCGATCTAATAATTGATCATTGAAACTGCTATCCAAGATCCAAGTTTGATTGAATTAGCATTTTTGCAAGAAACGATTATAGAGATTGAATTTTCTGTGTTTTTGGTCATTCATCCTGAGATTTATTCTTGGTTTTCATTGAGTCTGTTGTGGTCTGTGTAAAATCTTTTAAAGCTTGAATTAAATTGTATTTGGACCTAAAATGACTACTCCTTCCAATGATCCTCACAATACTGGTTCCTCAACCAAGCCTCCGATGCTGGTTAGGAATGAGTACACATATGGCAACGACGAATGCTCCATCACCTGTTTGTTAACAGCTCAGGTTGTTGGACATCAATGGTATATGGTCCACACAAGCCTATGGTGAATAACCTGGAAACCAATCAAATGGTTCCGAAGAGGAGGAGCAATACTCAGATGAGGATAAGAAATTGTTTGAGATTGATGCAAAAGCCCATGGAATTCTGGCCATGGCACTGCCCAATGAAATCTATTCTGGGCTAATGCATTATGAAACTGCCCATGACCTCTGGAATGCCTTGAAAGAACAATTTGGAGGAACAGATGAGGTCTTGGAAAATAATAGAGAAATCCTTGCCAACAATATGAGACATTCCTCATAGGAAGGGTGAGACACTGACTCAACAGTTTGAGCGGTTCTCTTGTTTGATCTCTGAATTAAAAATGGTCAAACATGAGTACACAAATAGCCAGATGAATAACAGATTTCTCAGATCACTACCTGAGAGATGGGACATATACTATTGTCCTACGCTCCAGTGCAAATTTGGACAAATATCTCTCACCCAACTCCATGGGAAATTGCTCACATTTGAGAGAGAGATAGAACAGAAACGAAAACTGTCATCATCTGGAAAGCTCACTGATGATTTTGTACCAGGAAACACTGCCTTGGTAAGTCGAGTCAGAGTATGCAGGATCAGAATGCCACTATGATGAGCATATTGATTTCACCCAAACAATCTAATCATGCCTTTGTGAGTGTTGATTGTCATTCTGGTAATAATAGTGACAATCTATGCTTTATCATGGATGATTTGAAGGGCATTGCTGATGATGATTTAGAAGAGATGGATATTTTGAGCCAAATGGCCTTGATCAATATCAGATCTCAGAAATTCTACAAGAGAACTGGCAGGAAATTTCCTGGACTCTCTGACAAAACCAAGTCGGTTTTGACAAGAGCAAGTTGAAGTGTCACAAATGCCACAGGCTTGGACACTTTGCAAGAGAGTGTAGATCAACTGGATCTAACACTTCTGCACCCTTTTTGACTTTTCCAATACAATTCACAATCCAAAGGGCAACATTCTACTGGTTCTAGTCATTCATCACACCCTCAATCTCCTGCATATTTTGTTCCTCAGGGTCAAATGCCATATCCTTATCCTGCTATTATATGCCACAGTCAAATCAAGTTCAAGCTCCTATAGTACCACAATCTCAGGCACTACCAGAACCTCAACCATCTCCATCTCAATCACAACCTCATCACAGCTTCTTCACACCTGGAGTCGTTGACTGGAGTAGCTTACCTAATAACTTGTCTGGTCACACTGAGCAATACTATGTTGGTGCTAGTCAACATGGTGGTGAGCACCCTTTTGGAAATCTTGCTCTCATGGCCCTGGAGTCTACTGAGGGTTTCTGTTCAAATGCATCATCTTCACAGGTAACTCAGGTATCTTCAGAGGCTAAAGCCAAGTAATGTTCTGAGTCATGCATAAGCTGCCTTTGTCTCTATTAGAGAGGCAAATGTAGCATTAATAAATCAAAAACTTGAGTTTGAGAAACCATTTTCAAAGAAAAGCTGAGTATGAGTCTGCTCTTAACAGTAAAAGTGATGAGATTTATAAGCTTAAATGTCAATTAAATGATGAAAAGGCCAAGCTAGAGGTTATTCTGGAAGACCACAGGAGTCTCAAAGAAAAACTTGCAGTGACCCAAGTTGAGTGTGAACGCTGGGTCTCATCATGCAAGGGATTTGAAATGCTTCTTAGCAAGCAAACTGCTTCAAATGTGAAGTTTGGCATGGTTACAACCATACTGCTCCACCAACAGACTTTACTCCTAACTCCATAGTTAAGTCTCAAAGTGAAAGCAATCTCCAAACCACATTATTGTGTGAGTCATTCTCCAATGATAATCTAAGATCGGAGAATGAAACCAGTGTTAAGATCTAAACAAATAAATTGACTGATGGTCTAACTACTGAGACTCATATGAAGCTGAGTACTTCAGATGTTGTTCCTCAATGTACCCCAAGTACTGAAAGAGACCCAACATCTGAAAAGCATTTCAAATCAGTTGAAATACAAGGACTAAAAACTGCTGAGGAATCCATCAAACAGTCTATTAGGACGGATGGAAAACAGTTGAATTACCAGTCTTTAGCTGTTACAAATCCTTTAGTACCTAGTACTGATAAGAGGAAAGTACTGAAGATCACACCTTCAGTAGTTTCCACTTCAGCAGTAAAGATGTCCAAGATGAAGAATAAACCATGTGAAATTTGTGGTAAATTCAATCATCTATCTGATGATGTTGGTACAAAAAGGGTTTAAAGATCCAAAGGGATGAACTCATTAAACTAGAAATAATAAAATGAAAACTGAGTTTGAGACCAAGTTTGTACCACAATCATCTCAACCTGATAAACCCAAGGCCTTACCCAAATCCACTAAGAAGGATACGGTTTATCAGAAGACAGCTAATATTGTTCCTCATGATAAACATAAGACTAAGTCTGTGAAATCTAAGAAGGAGGAAATGGTGGGTCACAGGAACTCATCAAAAACAAGCTCTGGAGTGTCAAATGAACTGAAAGCTCAAGCTTCAAATCAGACACAACTTGTTATGATGGTTCAGCATCTGTTGGGGAAGTTAACCAACTTGAAGCCACTGTGCCAAACCACTAGAGAGGAATTCCAGGTCCAAATCTATTTCAGCACCATCTCCATTCATCAGCTGTTAATCATGAGAAACCAGCTATAGTTAAATCTGTTGATAAAGTCAGTCCCAAAACCAAAAAGGTTGGGTCTCCAAAGCTAACTAGTTTCTTATGATTGTGCAGGGTTCTTCAGCATGCCAAAGAAGCATCTGGTATGTGGACAGTGGAGGATCCATGCACATGACTGGGAGCAGCTCTCTTCTTCATGATTACTCTCAGGGAAAGAAGGGATTTTTCTCATTTGGAAATGATGCTAAAGGTTACATCATTGGAAAGGTATTTGTGTCTAATGGAGATATTAGATTTGATGATGTCAACCATGTGGAGAATCTCAAATACAATCTGTTGAGTGTTAGTTAGATGTGTGACAAAGGACATGTTGCTCTTTTCACAAGCCAAAACTGTAGGATTCTGTCTTCCAAGGTTCTGAGCCTGATTGACAAAGTACTGGATGATAATACTCTCCTGAAGGCCAACAGGATAGGAAGAGCATATGCCTTGGATCTGTCAAAGAAAATAGAGTTAAGAGGCCATCCATGCTTGTTCTCCAAGGCCTCTCTCCAAGAATCTAAACTGTGGCATAGAAGGCTGGGTCATGTTAATCTCAAAAACATGAATCAGCTTATCCACAAGAGTTTAGTGAGAGGTCTTCCAATAAAGGATTTCAATTGTGAAGAAATCTGCACTGCATGCTTAAAAGGGAAACAACATAAAATTTCATTCCCAACCATAGAAGAATCCAAGTCTAATGCCTGCTTACAACTACTGCACATGGATCTTTTTGGTCCTGTGAAGGTAATGAGTATGGCAAAGAAGATATTCTGTCTGGTAATTGTGGATGATTACTCTAGATATGTATGGACCTTCTTCTTGCATTCAAAGGATGAGGCTGCTCAGTCCATTATGAACTTTGTGTTACACGTTGAGAAGCAGTATCCCTACCAGTTAAGTGTGTGAGGAGTGACAATGGTACCGAATTCAGAAACCACACTCTTGATGAGTTTTACTTGTCCAAGGGAATCAAGTGGCAGTATAGCATCCCAAGGACTCCAGAGCAAAATGGAGTAGTGGAGAGAAAGAACAGGACCCTCATTGAAGCTGCAAGGTCCATGTTGGCTGATTCTGGTCTGCCCCTGACCTTTTGGGCTGAAGCTGTCAATACAGCCTGCTATGTACAGAATAGAGCATTAGTAAATCAGAGGTTGATGAAAACTCCTTATGAAGTTTTACATCATTTAGCCCCTTTGATTTCATTCTTTAGAGCACTTGGGTGTCCCTGTTACATTCTTAACACAAAGGATCAACTCCAAAAGTTTGATTCTAAGGTGGATGCAGGGTATTTTGTTGGGTATTCATCCACTTGCAAGGCTTATAGAGTATTCAACTGTCGGACAAAGATAGTTGAAGAAACCTTGCATGTGAAGTTCAATGAATCCCCTAAGGATACAATTCCACAAAACCTGTGGAGTTGTTTGATCTGGACATTGTGCAATATGTTCCTTATCAACCGCCTGCTGTTGCAGATCATATGAATCCATCATCTTCTGTAGCTAGTCATCCATCTGGTGTTACTGATGATGATGATGATATCTGTAATCACCTTTTCAAGTTTAGTGATCAACTGCCTGATTCAGCTAGACTTGATGTTCCTGTAGCTTCAGTAGCACAATCCACAACAAATGCTGATGAGATTTCTACAACTTCAACTTCCTTTGAATTACTATCTACTGATTGGTTTCAAGGAAATGCTTCAGCATCACCATCTGTTGCTGCTGAGCCTGCTACAAACACTTGCACAGATCTTATTGTGTACCAAGATCTAAAGAATCACCCTATGTCTCAAATCATTGGTGATATCAATGCTGGCGTTTCAACAAGAAGTCAATTGTCTAATTTCTGCTTCTATGCTCTCTTCATTAGTCAGCAAGAGCCAAAGAACTATCACATTGCTTTAAGGGACAATGGATGGGTTGAAGCCATGCAGCTTGAGCTTCTTCAGTTCAAGAAACAGCAAGTGTGGGAACTGGTTCCTCTACCTCCAGGTAAGTGTGCAATAGGCACTAAATGGGTGTTTAGGAACAAAACTGATGAAAATGGGCTTATTGTTAAGAACAAGGCCAGACTGGTTGTACAGGGGTTTTCACAAGAGGAAGGTATTGATTATAATGTAACCTTTGCCCCTGTAGCCAGACTGGAAGCAATTCGATTGTTTTTAGCTTATGCTACTGATCACAACCTTAAAGTTTTTCAAATGGATGTCAAAAGTGCATTTTTGTATGGGAAAATTAAAGAAGAGATTTATGTACGTCAACCACCAGGTTTTGAGGACAATAAACATCCTAATTGGGTTTGCAAATCAAACAAAAGGCTGATGGAATTTTCATTCATCAGTCCAAATAAACAAAAGATCTTTTGGAAAAGTTTGATTTATAAAAGTGTAAGCCCTGTTCTACTCCCATGTGCAACACCACAAAACTGGATACAGATCAGAAAGGTAAAGTGGTTGATGAAACACTTTACAGATGTATGATTGGGTCCTTGATGTACTTAACAGCTTCTAGACCAGATATTATGTTTGCTACATGTGTTTGTGCTAGATTTCAGGCTGCACCTAAGGAGTCTCATTTGATTGCAGTCAAGAGGATCTTTAGATATCTGCAAGGCACTCCATCTCTAGGTTTATGGTATTCTACTAGACATTCTGGTAAATTAGTTGCTTTTTCTGACAGTGACTTTGCAGGGTGTAAGTTGACAAGAAAGTCCACTTCTGGAGGATGCCAATTCTTAGGCAACTGCTTGATTTCTTGCAGAGTAAGAAGCAGACCTCAGTTGCTACATCAACTGCTGAAGCAGAGTATATTGCTGCTGCAAGCTGTACATCTCAGGTACTCTGGCTTCAAAACCAATTATTGGATTATGGCATAACAGAGACTAAGACCCCATTGTTAATGGACAGCTCTTCAGCTCTTTGTATTGTCAAGAATCCTGTCCAGCACTCTAGGACTAAACATATTGAAATCAGACACCATTTTATTAGAGATTGTTTTGAAAAAGGTCTGATTGATCCAAAATTTGTTCCTAGTGCTGATGAGCTTGCGGAAATTTTCACTAAGCCTTGGATAGCACAACTTTTCAAAACCTAGTGTAAGGCTTGGTATGTTGCGCTAGAATAAGTGACAACTACTGATGATCTCAGCTCACAAGTACTGATGATCATTAGTTTATTATTGTCATATATATAAGTACTGAAGTTATTTTCCCTCCGGAAGTTTTCTTTAAAGTACTAGAGCTTAACTTCTCAGTACTCAAGTACTTTATTTGATAAAACAATTGATGTAGTTACAACAGCTGATGTAGCTACAACTATTGTTGTCAGAAATACAAATACGTACTGATGTCCTATGAAACATCTGAAAACAGATGAAAACGTCTGATGAGTATGTTTTGAGGACAGTATGAAACAACTGAAAAGCAATGAATTGACGACAACTACTGATGAGCCTTTTTGTCTTCAGTAGTTTCCCAACTGCTGTTTCTTTCTAAACAACTGAAGCAAAACCATGTCTTCAGTACTTTCACAACTACTGATGACTAACACCAAGTCTTCAGTTGTTTACAACAACTGATGGTAAAACCAAAGTCTTCAGTAGTTTCCCAACTACTAACGAATAATACCAAGTCCTCAGTTGTTTCATCACCTGAAGTCAAAACTGTCTTCAGTAGTTTTATAACTACTGATGACTAAATCAGAGACTTCAGCTGTTTCAACGTCTGACGGTTAAAACCAAGTCTTCAGTTGTTTTATAACAACTGCTGATCACACCAATACAGTCAGTCATTCCAAACCTCTGAAAGTTAATACCACGTCATCAGTAGTTTCAACAACTGATGACTAACACCAAAACCTTTAGTCGTTTTCTAACCCTACCCTTTAAATACCTTATCCCACCTTCAGAGTTTTACTTTCTTCTCTTCTCAAACCTAACGTTCAAAAACTCTGTAACCTCTCTTCACCAATGGCGACCATGCAACTAAAACCACGACACAACTGTGTCGCACATCTCATAAAATCGCCATACTGGACCAAGTTTCACAACGCCATTGATTTAATGGTTCAGTCACCTTACAAAACGGCTTTTCTGTTAAATCCCACCATATATGCCGAATCTCTTAACCAATTATGGACAAACGTCACTCTTGTCTCTGAGGAGAATGACACAGAGTCTCTTCAATCGTTTGTCCATCGTCAAAAAGTTTTCATTACTCCAGACACTCTTCGCCAAACCCTCAATCTGGATGATGCCACTTTCCCAACTGGTTATCCAAAGGGCACAATAGATCAATCATTTACCCACCATGGATACCAGGGTAACCTGAGTGCATCTACCATATTGAAGAAACATTTCCAGGATGCCGAACGTCTCATCTTTCACATGGTAAATGTCTGCCTTGCCCCCAAGACTTCCTCATGGGATCAAATGTCCACAAGGTGGCACCAGGTAATGTACTCCATCCTTGAGCAACAACCTTTAAATTTTTCTGAAATACTATTTTTAGAGCTCAAGGATATGGCCCAAAAACAACTTGCTAACCGTTGGATATTATATCCTCGGTTCATAATGGCCATAATTGAAAACCAGCTTCACCTGAAGGTCTCCCACACACTCAGCCACTCAAAACTTCCGAGCCACCAGCTTCTATTTCTGGCACTGCTTCTCAGGGACAGAACCCCTCTGAGCAAACAGCTGCTATCTTTCAGCAATCCCTACCTCTCATCACCCCAATGATCACAGACATTGTGATCAAAACCATGGATGAGAGGCTTCCCTCAATCATACAACCCCTGGTGGAGGATATTGTGAGCACAAGGCTTTCTGCTACTCAAACCCTTGCAACCAATGCACCAAAAAGGGGGAGAGTCAGTCAGTGAAAGCAAAGAGGAAGAGCATAGAGGGGAAGAAAGAAAAGGAGACTGAGAAGGAATAGGAGTTTGTGAAGGGAGCTGACATTAATCAAGTGGGTGAAAGTCACAAAGACTTTCATGTCACATATAAGAAGAGGAAGGTTGAAGGAAAAGAAAAAGAACTCGAACTCGATGAGATGATCAAAATGGCGGATGCTACACACAGTAAATCAATGGACTCCATTATTGATCAACTGTATATACAGGGGTTCGATACTGCACAGCTTGACACAGAGATTAGGAGACTAGAAGTTGAAGAAATTAACTCAAGCTGGGCAAGTTATGATGCATTAGAAAGAGAAAGACTAGAAATCATGATCAGATTCATTGCAAAGTACCTTGGAGATCATTGATCGAGATTAAGTCATGGACCAGGGACAGTATCTTGGCAATAACCACCAAGATCTGTTCGTCTGAATCATACACTAAGGGATTGGTGATTGAAGCACTAAATGAGGCAGGTGCTGGGAACAGAAAGGAACTAGCAAAACACTCAAAAGCCTCAATCACTACAAGAATGCTAGAACAACCTGCAAAACCTCCCACTTCAAATCACCACTACCACAACCCACTAAACCAATTCCTTTACCCTCAAAACCAACAGCCGATGATGCACCCAAGAAGAAGAAGAGAAGGGTGTTGAGGCTAGAAGAAGAAGAAGAAGAAGAGGATGATGAGGAAGAAGATAGGCTGCCTCTTTCCGCAGTCCTAACTTTGCCTAAAGCCAAACCTATGCCCATCACTCCCACCTCACAGATGGAAGCTGTGAGAGTAAAGATAGAAGAAGAACAGCAGCAAAAGCTTCATGATGATGAGATGCTGAAAAGCATAGACAAAACTTATGCTGCTTCTTCATCAATAATCAGTATGAAGAAAGAAGCTCTGAGATTGTACACCCTTGCTAACACATTTCAATATCAAAAGGAAAAGGTGAGAATATGGCCTGATCCTTGGGTGGCTCACAGAATTATGAAGAAAGACATTCCTTCGAGATACAAGGGCCAAGTAAAAAGGATCGTAGATGAAGAGATCACAGTGGTCCTTGTAGTATCACCCTGGGAAATTGTAGAAGATTTCAAGAAGGCCTACAAAACTAAACAGCCACCCCAAAAGATTTTAGAGAACAGAGTAATTAAAAATGAGCTCAAAAATGGCAAACAGGCTAAGTACATTTCAGAGCTGTAAGGGTGTGAAGGACTGTTTGATGGTGGAGCTGAAAATCTTACCATGGAAGAACAAATTATGTTTCTCAGAGCATACACCAGAGAATCCTACAGGCTTATACATGGGAAGTAGATTTCATGGATAGGACCACAGCCCTGTGTCCAGTTCCCCAAAGTCAGGCCTCTTATCCATACTATGCCAACCAAATTTCAGAAATCTATTCCCAGGCCAGTGCTTAATGGGTCATCTTCTTAGCTGATCAAGAAGGAAAAAGACCAATCTTATCGCCAACAATAAGTGGGACCTCAATAAAGTTAAGGTTTTGGCTGCATTGGTTCAGGGGGAGTTTGTTGGACCAAAAGAACCAATGAGCCAGATCAGAAAAACCTTAAGTCCTATAGACGTCACAACAACTACTGAAGTCCACAACAGCTGAAGACAAAGTCTGAAGACACAAGTGCTGAAGACAAAGTCTGAAGACACAAGTGCTGAAGAAAAAGTCTGAAGACACAAGTGCTAAAGACAAAGTCTGAAGACACAAGTGCTGAAGACAAAGTCTGAAGACACAAGTGCTGAAGACAAAGTCTGAAGACACAAGTGCTGAAGACAAAGTCTGAAGACACAAGTGCTGAAGACAAAGTCTGAAGACACAAGTGCTGAAGACAAAGTCTGAAGACACAAGTGCTGAAGACCAAGTATCAGACGTTGTCACAACAGCTGAAGAGGTCTTCTTCAGTAGTAGTGACGGTTTTCTTTCAGTAGTTTTATGTTTTTCTTTTCAGTAGTTTTGTAAAATGACTGAAGAGCTTGTTCTTCAGTCGTTGTAGTTTCAGTAGTTTCGTATCAGTATTTTTATGTTTTGTACTTAGCACTCTGATATGTTCTCAGTAGTTGTGAACATTTCAGTAGTTTGTTAAGTTTTAGTTATTTTTGTAATAAATCTGCCAGATGTCACTATCCCGTGATATCAGCAGTGATTGCACTCTATATAAGGAGTGTCAACCTAATTGTAATTGTGAATGATTGAGCAGAAACATTTGATATTATTGAAACATTCATTTTCACAGAAATATATTCTCTCATTACAACCGTATTTGTTCTTAATGCATACGAATATCAAATTCTTGCTATAATTTGTCTAATTCTTGTTCTTATTCCGCTGCGTTACACTCTAATCCATCAAACTTGAGATCACTGATCCTGTCAATATTGGTTGTCTGTTATTTATAATGTTTAATATTTCATTAATGAGTCGATGTTGAATTGGCTAATTAGGTTTGTGATTGTTTGAAGTGTTATGCATAATGTTATAATATTGAATACACTCAAACTTGGTGAAGTGAAGTTCTCATGCGTTCGACTGGCCATGCGACTGAGTGTCCATCCGCCTAAATAGTTCATACGCCTGAACAACTTCATGCGACTGACTCAGGCGCATGACTGAACACTCAGCCGTGCGGATGAATCAACCGCATGGTTCAATCGCACGACTGAACCATACTAATGGTTCAGTCGCACGAATGAACAATACTAACCTGTAAATACAACCCAATTCGTGGAAAAACGTAAGCATTCATTCTATTACGACTCCAGACATACCCTAGCCGTCCAGAAGCCTCCAAGTTGATACTCCAAGTTCATAGAACGCTGTAGATCGATTCCTAATCGATTCTTCATGTTTGATTCAATACTTTATTGATTCTACGTGCGTTCTCACTGATTGGATCGCCAATCAAATAGGATTCTGCACTATTTGGTTTGGTTTACATGTTAATCATTTGGTATTTCATTCAAATACTAGGTCCTAACACCCCTTATGAGCTATGGAACAAGAGGCCACCATTCATTGGCTTTCTAAGGTCCTTTGGAAATATGTGTACTATAATTAACACAAAAGAAAATTGGCAAAGTTTGCTCAAAGGTCGAATGATGTTATCTTTGTTGGATATTCCTCCAACTCTATTGCTTATAGGGTTATAACATCAAAAATCAACAATTTGAGGAATCATCCAGCATTGTTCTCAATGAGAACACTCCTTACGTTAGGAGGAATGGCCCTGATTACATTTTTAACTTAGAATTGTTTCCCAACTATTCTAATCCAACTTGTGAGAATGTTTCAGCTAGAATAGGTCCTCAAAATGATCATGATCAATTGTTTGAGTTGCCAAGACCCTGTTCAACTTCTCTAAGAGTGACTGAAGATCCAGCCCCAATTATCTTAAGATCAAGTAGCATAACTCATTCAAGAGATAGTGAAGCTTCAACTAGTGTTCCTTCAAGTGATACTGAACAACACCTGATTGATAGAAGTAATATTTTGAAGGAATAGGCAACTGTTAATGCTCCTTCTTAGCCCATCATTGATAATGATATTTCTTTCTCATTCAGTCAGTCCTCATTGAATGACATTGAAACAATAGTTGGCCCAAGTGTTCATGCTCCTGAGCAAATTATGTCCAACTTGGAGTTATCTTTGCAACTTGAAGTGATTCCTAGACTAAGGATTCACAACACTCATCTAGTTGAGAACATCATAGGAGAAGTCTCTAAAGGTGCAAGAAAAAGGAGAAAAACTCATCATGGGAATGTCTATTTGTACTCATGCTTCTTGTCTCAAATGGAACCCAAGAAAGTAGAATAAGCCTTAAAGGATAGTAGTTGGGTTGATCCATGCAAGAGGAGTTACTTCAATTCTAGAGACAAAAGGTTTGGAACCTTTACCCGCTACCATCTGATCAAGTACCTATAGGCACCAAATGGGTTTTCAGAAACAAGATAGATGATAGAGTCTTGATCATCAAGAACAAAGCTAGATGGTTGTACAAGGATATACCTCAGAGGAAGGAATTGATTATACTTATGTTTTTGCACCTGTTGTAAGACTTGAGGCAGTTAGAATCTTCCTTCCTTATGTTGCATCCAAGAATTTTATTATCTATCAGCTTGATGTCAAGTATGCCTTCTATATGGAAATATAGATAGGGAGGTCCATGTGTGCCAACCTCTAGGATTTGAAGACCCACATCACCCTAACTATGTGTGCAAGCTGGATAAAGCTCTTTATGGGCTGCACCAAGCACCTAGGCTATGCTATGAGACTTTGTCTCAATTTTTCCTAAAGAATGGTTACACTCAAGGAACCATTGATAAAACTCTTTTCATAAAGAAGTTTGGGAAAGACATATTGCTCATTTAGGTCTATGTTGATGATATCATATTTGGTTCTTCGAATGACCAAATGTGTAAAGAGTTTGAGAGCATTACGAAGAAGTTTGAGATGAGTTCCATGGGAAAATGGACTTTTTCCTTGGAATTAGGTAAAGTAGATGAAGGAAGGGTTCTTTAACAATCAATCTAAGTATGTCTCTGATATCTTAGAGAGATTTAATAAAGGATTGTAAGCCAGCCAAGACACCTTTACCCAAAAAACTGACTCTAAGGGGGATAACCCTGATCAACATTAGTATAGGGAAATCATTAGGTCTCTGATGTATCTCACAGTAAGTAGACCTGATATCATGTTTCCTACATGCATATGTGCAAGATATCAGGCTGCTCCAAAGGTGTCTCACCTAGTTGTTTCTAAGAGAATTCTTAGATACCTCAAAGGAACACCTAAATTAGGTCTTTGGTATCCTATGAATAGCAACTTCAATCTCTATGGCTAGTCAGATAGTGACTATGGTGGCTGCAACATCATCAAGAAATCTACATTAGGAGGATGTCAATTTATTGGTGGAAGGATCATCCATGGCAATGCAAGAAGTAATTATGTGTCTCTATATCTACTACTAAAGTTGAATACATTGCTGTTGCAAGTTGTTGTGCTCAGCTACTCTAGATTCAAAACAGATACTAGACTATGGATTCAACTTCATGAGCACTCCTATCCATATTGACAACAATAGTGCTATTTCCATTACTGAAAATCTTGTGAAGCACTTAAAGACAAACCACATTGATATCACATACCACTTTAGAGATATTCATGAGAAAAACCTAGTCAAACTAATCAAAGTTTATTCAAATGAATAATATGCTAATTTGTTCACTAAAGATATTGATGAAAAAAGATTTAAATATCCTATTACAGCTATTGGGATGATAAACATTGATTAGTATTGGGATGATAAACATTGATTAGTCTATCTCACTTGAAAAACTTTTTGAAATGTGTAATGTCTTTTGTCATAACAATCTAGGCCTTGTTATATTAGGTTAAATTTTTCTATGTATGGGTGTTTTTGAAGAGAAATTAACCTTTAGAAGATTCTTTTCATATCTTCTGAAGGAAAATTTCTCCTAGGGAAATCTTTTTCTGAGGAGAGTTTTTAGTCTCGGAAGAAGCGATTGATTGCTTATCGGATCTACTTCCGAAACATATAAAACTCTTCATTCGGAAGGCACATTTTACACTCTAAAGTAAGAAATTTACATTCGGAACTAAAATTGGCTTCGGAAGAAGTGTACCTTTGGAAGAAGATTACCCTCGGAAATCCTTTATGCTCAAAAGAAAACCTTAAACTATAAACATTAGGCCCCACATACTAAAAAGTAAAGATTTTATTAGTGATGTTAGAATCTTTTAAATGGTTTTTAACCTTACCACCACTGTCACATCTTACCCCAAACCATCCTTTCACCTTATCCAAAACCCCAAAACCATCATTCCACCCATTTAATTAATCCTAACTCTTCACTTTAATATTTTTACCAAATTTACTATCCAAAGATTCCTTCACCTCAAATTCACCCTACTAAAACTTGTTTCATCATCTTCTTTCTTACAATGGCACTCAACCCCCAACACAACCAAGTCACACTCCTTGACACTACCAAGGATGCTAACTTCTCATACACCATCTCCTTTCTTACCCAATCTCCCTACATTACCACTCTAACTGTGAACCCCACCATTTACTTGAATCACATGGATGAATTTTGGGGTAATGGTCGGATACTACTCCTAAATGGAGTTAGGGTTATTCGGACGAGCAGTTTTGGCGAGGCGTTGGTCATTACTGGACAAGTCATCTGAGAGATTCTAGAGCTCCATGATGAAGGCACTTCAACTGAGTTCACCAAATCAGACCTTGATGATGCATATCTCTAAACGGGATATGGTGGAGATGTGAGTAGGTCTATAGTGTATAAGTTCAATTTCTCATACAATTGAAAATTCTGACTTTATGTTGTTCCCCATTGTCTGTCTACCAAGTCTGAGGGATAGGATCAAATCCTATATGAATTGGGCTGCCTAGTTCATGGATTGGTGAATAGCCTCTACTTCAACTGCTTAAGGTTTGTGTTGACTAACCTTATGGGGAACCTTTAAAATGTCATATTCTTTATGTATCCTAGATTCATCTAGCACATAGTCAACTGTGAGTTGGACTAGAATAAGCTTGTTTGTGCAGCTACTCTACATGTTCCTCAAATGAGGCCCACCATCTTCAAAATCTTGAAGAGAGATGACTAGGTAGTGAGTTTGAGGTTCTCACTAAGATCGAATATGATGATGGAGTTAATGATTGTATGGCGGAACCAAACAATCAAAAAATATTTAATCCAAGAGATACTCATAAATGCTTGTTTGTATTGATGAAGGTGATTGATTACAATAAATGCTAGGGTTTGAGTATTAAACAGTATAATACACCTTGAGAATATAAGAAACAAAATATTCTAATTGTCTATCAACAGTCACTTCATGTATGAGGTTTTCTATTCTATTTATAGGCTTCTAGATGCCTTTTTACAAAATAACCAAACTACCCCTGACCTACATCAGAACTAGTCTAAGTCTTCATCAGCATTTCTTTTGTTCATCCGCATTGACAAATGCGGATGACTTGGACCTGATTAGCATTTCTTCATTTTGTCATCCGCATTAGTAGTTGTTCATCCACATTGAGTAATGCAAATGAACAAATACTTGTGCGTAATTGTTGTTCGGCTGTCCACATTTGCAAATGCGGATGAGCAAAACTTGTCTGCATATCTTTTAGGCTATCCACATTTGTTAAGGCAGAAGAACAAACACTTGTCAGCATTTGTTCTATGTCATCCGCATGTACAAATACCAGTAGCCAGCACTTATTCTTCTGAGCAGATTCTTTATCCGAATTGGTTCTTGGACTTGTGGGATTTCTAGCAGAACGACAATCAACTCACCAATTAAATTAGCATGTATGATGCTTTTAGGGCTATCCCCTAAGGATTATACAGCCTATGTTCTTCAATGGTCTGGTGGTTATTGAGGTTGTGAGGACTCTGCTGGGTCTTGTGGAGGTACTTGTGGTTCTGCTTGAGATGGATCTAAAATGGCCTTTATCATGTTGAAAAAGTCATTTGCATCTATCATCTCTCTCTGTTTAGCAGTGTATCTTCATCTGACTCATGGTGTAGATGGCTTCTAAGGGTAGTTTCTTAAGGGAGAAATTGGTTCCCATATGGATACAGTAGACAGCCCATCCATATATCAGCAAAGCTCCATCCACATCTACCTCTAGCTTCACAATGTTTCCCAGTTGCAAAGGAGTCTCTTTCTTCTCTCTTTTCTCTTTTGGAAATGATTTGATCATATGCCATTTTCAATATTTTAATACACTTTAAGAAGAAGTGCATCTCTTTTTCTCCAAACTTGTTTGTTATTTCATTGAAGTGTCTAGTATATAGTGGATGTATGATTCATCAAGTAGTCTCACCTCATATCCACTGAACAGTCTAATCTCTGCACCTTCGTTTCCTCCCTATTTTCTCACAATTACTAGCTCATAAGTCTTTTCATCATAATAAACATTAGAAAGTGGAGTGGAGGAATGAGTGTCAGACACCATCTTTCTCTTTAAAGACTTGGTTGGTTTCACTTTTAACTCTTGAAACACAAATTCTTCTGCTTGTTTAGTCCTTTTCTTTTCAAGTGGGTTGATGAAGGATCTATCTCTCCTCATACAGATAGCCTTCAAGATTTGAAGTGTTTCAGTTCGTTTGAATATTTTAAGTATCTCTTCAAACTCATACCCTGAACATAGACTTATGATTTATCAGTTCTAAATTGGTTAGTTCTTCAAGTCATGAATCTCCATGGCATTTACAAAAGCAGAGTACTCTATAAAGAATTGCACCACCCTTGAGATCCTTTTGACCATAAACATATTCCAGTCACTGTCGACTTCCACGCAATAATCTTTTGATCAATCTTGCCTTTGGGAGTAGACACACCTTTAATAATTTCTGTAGTGGTCAGACCTTCTTGAAGTTTCAATTGTGAAGGCTCTGCAAAGCACTCAAGATATCTATGTAATACAGGTGCCAAAAAGTCATGATCTCTATGGGTGAGCTGTATATCTTGAGCTGACAATCTGGTTCTAGGCTTCTTACTCATAATCTCTTCTTCCAGTTTCTTTAGCCTTTCTTTCTTCTCATTATTCAACCTAAGGATGGCAGCCCTTAGGGAATTGGTCTTCACGTTCTAAGCTTTCTCTTTGTGAACCCTTGACTAGAGAGATAATTCTTCATTTCTCTATCAGACATGTTTAGGGATCAGGGTATATAAGTGAGGAGTAGATGTCTACTCTTTCATGGGGATAATTTGGGCATTGATGTTTGGGGAGAAAGAGTCTTCTCATACTTAGTCTCATACGTGGGGTCCAACAGCTTGTTTAGTTTCTCTTCTTCTGCCTTCATTCCCTCATAGGTCATACCAAACACTTCATCTGGGTCATATCCATGATTGATTTGGGACATGGCTTTCACCATTAGATCATCAGTTTGTGCCTTTTCAACCATTTCTTAAACTGATTTTTCCTCTTGCATAGGGCTATCAACTGCTATTGGTTCATCAACCACAAAGCCACCCTCAACTTATCCTTCTTCAAGGTCTATAAAGTCAGCCTTCTTTTTCAATTGAGCTTCAACCTATTCATCTTCTTCTAAAAATTTAGCAATAGCTGCAAGCTTCTATGATCATCTTTTTGCTTTTCTTACTTGGTTCTTCTTCTACTATTGGCCTTTTTCCCTTTAGCCTTCTGTGTTAAGTACTTCCTCCTCTTGAAAGAGGAACTATGAAGTGCCAAAAAGTCATCATCAATGATAAATTATTTAGCAGTGAAGCTATCCAAAGCTTTAATCATATAACTAAATTCTGCATCTTTTGTCGGGACCGTGTATGTATGGAATACAAATAGATTCTACGTTTATACCGAATCAAATAGTGCGGAATCCTATTTGATTGGTGATCCAATTAGTGAGAACAATTACCTGATCGATATACGATTGAAACTAAACGTTATGAACGAATAGAGATTGATCAGGAATGATCTATGAACTTTGACAGGCTTTCTTAGACGTTTTGGACGGCTAGGGTTCGTAAGAGTATCAAGTGTTTGGAATTCTTATGTTTTTCCACGAATTAAGTGGTATTTATAGGTTAGGGTCTTTCATTCCTACGACTGAACCATTAACATGGTTTAGTCATGCGACGGAATCATGCGACTAAGTCATACGCACGACTGAAGGTTCAGTTGTGCGAATGAGTCAGTCTTATGCCTCAAACACGCGACTGATCCAGTCTTGTGGTGCAGTCGTGTGCCTGGCCCATAAGCATCATGTGTTCATGCGTATGGTCCATAAGTATGGGCCATTCGCATGATTACTTATCCGACCATGTTGAACACATTTCTTAATCATTATTGAGTAAAAATCATGCACAAGACCCTCAAACCTATATAATAAGGTCACACATATACATTATACTTTTATACAATAATAATATGAAATAAATAAACATTATTAAACATCAATGCAAATTATATTTCCTTGAACCCATTCATTACATATGTGTAAGACATGAAAGACTTTTACATTAAGCTCATAAACTAGGTACACATGCATCTACAAACTCCCCCTTGGACCTAGTTTACTCTATTGTCTAACACTCTTCACATGTTCTTCAAACTTCTTGTACTTCTCCACTTTTGTAACTCTTGCATGTATTTCAAATGCAAAGCAGAGTCTTATCATGTTGTTGAAACCAGAGAGCTTGTACAATGTCCTACGTGTGTCGTAGAACAGTGGCCACTTGTATATAGTGTAAACATCTTCAGCCGACATGTTTGTAACCACATCGGGTCGAATACCCGGATAGTCTCTATCTTTCCATGTTTCTTCAGAACTATGACCGCTTCACTTGTCGTCCAATCACAATACCACCACTTAAAGTGTGGAGTGAAGTCCTGAGGCATTTCCCATAAGGGAATCTTTGACATTGTGCACGGAGGACTCCACTTCAGCACTATTTTCGGCTTCCTAGATATATGGTCCACATCAGACCTACTAATGTACCTCTTCGGTTGTTAAGGTCTGTAGTGTACCCACCTAGTGTGGTATTCTTTCTTCAACATAGCCTCAAACTAGCCTTACATTTTCCTCGGATTAGCAAACAGTAGATCTAAGCATGCCAGTCGGTTGAGCTCAAAACCAGGAAGAGTCTTTAGATCATGAGGGTATTTGAAGTACTCGATCCCTTTTTCTCTCTTTATAGCATAGACATTTAGGTCTTCAAAATAAGCCCACGCACTGATTTTGCGTGACACTTTCTGATGATGTTTGACTTTGTAGATCATTGTGTAGCCATTCTGCTTTGTAGGTGCACCCTGGGCTTTCATTTCAGCAGAACAAGCCGCCCATTTAGCTTTCTTCAATTCAACATTGGCATCCGAAGCTTAGGCTTGAATTTATTCTTTCTCTTTTTCTTGTTCTACCTCTTCCAGCTTCTCAAAAGTACCACTATCAAATGTTTCACCCAAGTTAGGGATAACATGTCCTTCTTGATCAATGTACTATGGATAATAGTCAGTAGTGACATCCTCTATCTTGATTTCGTCTACATCGTTAAGTTCATTGTCACTTGCCACATCAACTGTAGGAGCATCTTTGACCAGTTCATTTGAATTCAGCCTAAATATTTTAGCCAGCCGTTCATCCGTCAGGTCGTGTATGATCTCTCCCTCCTTTGGTGTGTAACTCACAGACCTTCTAACTATCCCTTGCAAGTCAAGAATCATAGTTAATTGAGTATTGAACTGCTAAAGGGGTTGCACATTAAATTCGTTGGTCTGTTGAGCTTCATCTGTTTGATTACACATTAAGAATATCACACATAAGTCATTTTATAGAACATTAAGACATAAGCTGACATAAATTATCAATAATTACATTAATGTAATATATAATTCAAGTACAAAAGTTTTAAATACAAAACATCTAATCATTCTTTAATCTTGATCCTTTTGTTCCTCAGCATGTGGAGCAGAGGATGAGGCTCCTTGATCTTGGTTCCGTTTAGTTCGCCTCTCTTGAGCTTGAGGAGAGGTTGATGTAGTAGCATCACCTTCCTTGTCATCATCATCCACTTGATCTTTCCTGCTCGTTCCACCTTCTCCAACATCCTCCTTACTGTCATCTTCATCCTCCTCCTCCTCCTCATCATCATCGTCATCATCACCATCACCATCTTTCATCTTTACATGCTCATCTTTGACCCTTTTAGCTTTAATATAATCTTCTTATTATTTTTCTCCTGCTCCACTATTCTTTTAACAGACGCCACCACCAGCTCATTTGACTCACCAGCTCATTTTGACTTGTAAGTGCATGGTGGGATCGATTTAGAGCTCTCTCATACAACTCACTCTTCTCACTAAGCTCCTTGATTTTCTTGCCTTGAGCAGCATTAACTTCCATCATCTTGTGTAACTGAGAGGCCCTATGCTCATCAGTTGCTAGCAGTCTAACCATAGTGTTGCTTAGGTTAGCCAGCTGTTCCTCTAACCCGATGTAGGGTAGAGTGGGTCTAGCTGGGATTGGATAATGTGTGAATGGACCTTCTTGATGAGAGGTGGTGGTAGTAGTGGATGTGGTGAATATGGGAGGTGGAATGTGTATGGGTTGTGGTGGAGTGGCTATGGTAGTGGTTGTGGAATGTGAGATAGTACTGGGAGGAGTGGTGATGGGAGGTGTGGTAGTGGTGGTAGCTGTGGTGGTGGTGGTGGAAGTCGTAGTGGTGGTGGCTGTAGCTGTGGTAGGAGATGTGATCACAGTAATTCTCGGCCTCTTGCCCCTCTTGCCGAGGGGATGAGCCATCCTCTTCTTCCTAGAGCCCTGGCAATAGGTGCTCTACCTTGGCTGCTAGACTGGTCAGGGGTGTATGAAGGATTTGTGCCATCAGTAGCATCACCCCTTGACTCAGCCTAGCGTCCACCAACCACCCTGATCCCTCTCTCAGTGGCCACGACCCGGCTCCCGACCGTCCATACCAAAGGCTCATCATTTGTCTCCTCTTCTTCCTCTATTAGAATGTCCTAGTGGATAGCAGCCTGCTCAGATCCACCTAGGGCAGAAGAAGTACCGGGTCCTGCATCTCCCCCACCTTGACCGTCATCTTGGTCATCATCATCGTCATCGTCATTAGATGTGGTAGTCATGAAGGACTCAGTATCTTAATCACTATCATCGTGATGCCATTTCTTGCGAGCAGGCGCCACATAATCATCCCTGGCCATATGCCCAAACAATCTCCTGATAGGAGGCTTCACCTGCTTCCCCCTATAAACTTTCATCCACCCCAATGTTGGCTCATCCATAACTTCCAGCACCACAGCATCATCCCTTTCCGTTGGTAGCGAAGGAAGCTTCTCGTCTATAATAAGCTATAAGAAACATGTGTACATACATAAGCCTTCCTTGCCTTTAGCCTCAAGGTTCTCGATCAAGGGAGAAGATCATGCGAGAGAAACTGAATGACTGGTTCAGTACTAGTGCAACGTATGCATTTTGGATTTGGTCGGACAGGTCGTCAAATCCTCCTAGCATGGAGGCTATGCACTTCAAAATCACATGTGCCAAATACTTGAACTGAGGGCACATATTGCTCTTGTTCAGTACGCTGACATTTATCTCACCGGCGTACTTGATCCTCATGAAGCATCCCCGGACAGTAGGGGATGTAGCTTAGTTGGGTAGGTTCCGTCCTCACCCAGATCTAAGACCCGCCACAAATCAGCCTCACTGATCTTGATTTCTTAACCAAAAATGGAGCTCTGTATACGATGTGGCTCAACAGACCTATCTACCCTGGCGCTTTCCCAAAAGGCCTGTTGAGTAGATCTATAAGGTGTCCAGGGGACAGATATCGCCTTGAAGATCCTTGATGTGTGTAGAAAGGAAATTATCCGTGTGAAGTAAGAAGCATTCCTGGATGAAGGATCTAGGTGAGCACATATGTTGTGCTTAGTGCTCATAGTCCACCTATTAGCGATGTTGCTACAACACAAGAGACATATATGTTAGATTTATGCATTAAGAAGACAGTTGAAACTTAAGCTGGTTTAGATCAGTCTGGTTCAATCATGCGATTTAACCATATGACTGAGTTCAGTCGTGCGATTGAGCCTGCGGTTGAGTTCAATCGTGCAATTGAGCTAGCGACTGAACTAATTCGTGTGTTAAGCCATGCGGTTGGATCAGTCGTGCGACTGAGTTACGGAATGAATCATTCGTGTGATTGAATCACACGTCTGGCTCAATCGTGTGACTGAAGTTCATTCGGAGTGTCTATTCGCATAAGACTCTGTTCGGCACTCCGACTACGAATCTTGGTCAAAACTTTATTTTAGACGTCGTGTTTAGACTCATTTGACTCGCAAACACTCTAAATAGCACCTAATGTCCTTTAAATCAACTATTTTTTTCATTTAAGTGGTCTATTTGAGTGGTTTTACTAATTTCTTGATTTTAACCAATTAGGTCAGTTAGGGTTTGATTGCACCGTGCATTTTGTTTGATTTCAGTCACAAAGTACCTATAGATGACTAGCACAACCATTAGAAACAATATCAATGAGTAATCAAGGCAAATAAAATTTCGGCAGGGTGTCTACGTATGATTAGTTTTTTGAACGATTTGAGGGTTGGTGAGAAATGCAACCGACTCACCCCTCTTTCATACTGTCTTAAGGTTCAGTCGTACAACTAGACTCATACGCATGCTCCAGCGGTGCAACTAAGCCCATACTCATGCTTCAGTCGTGCGACTGGCTCATACTCCTTGATCCATTTTGTGCGATTGGTTCAGTCTTGTAGTCCAGTCGCATGGTTGTTCCATACTCATGGTTCAGTCGTATGACTGGCTCATACTTATGGTTCAATCGTGCGATTGGCTCATACTCATGATCCAATCGTGTGACCGGCTCATCCTTATGAGCTTAAACCCTTTTGATGTGGGCCCAAGTGTCGATGAGCAAGCTTTAGCCTTTTTGGAGGCCCCAGATCGCTTATGAAGAGGGGATTCACAGAAGCGATCATAACTTGGGCTAGAAGTATCCATTTGGGCTTGTGACCGACTTATTTTATGAGTTATTTATGTTTTTGTCTTATTTTTACATTTTGTGGAATTTTACATTTGGCCTAGTTTCGGCCCGTTTATGTTTTGTGGCCCATACGAATTTTAATTTGTTTCTTTATATGTTTATAAGAGATGGGTGAAATAATTATTAAAGTTTATGTTGTACCCTAAAAGGATCATACATGCCAACTCAATGGGTGAATTGATGATTGTTCAGCTGGAATCCCACAAGTCCAAGATGCAATGCGGATGAAGATCTGCAAGAAAAATAACAAGTGTTATCTACCGCATTAGTCAATGTGGAAGACAAAAATCTGATGCGGACAAGTGTTTACTCTTCCGCATTAACTAATGCGGAAGACATAATTCTTATGCTGAACAAGTTACTCTTCCACATTGACTAATGCGGAAGAACAAAAGAAAATGCGGACAAGACTTTGATCATCCGCATTGACAAATGCGGATGACCAACCAAATGCGCACAAGTATTTGCTCATCCGCATTAACCAATGCAGATGACCAATTACTGATGCTGATCAGGATTATCTCATCCGCATTTGTCAATGCGGATGAACAAGCAGAGATGCGGATCAAGACTTAGACTAGTTTATGATATAATAGGTCAGGGGTAGTTTAGTCATTTTGTAAAGGCATCTTGTCTTGTCTATAAATAGAATAGTTAACCTCGTACCGAGGTGACGGTTAATAGACAGAGGATTTTTGTTATAATTATTCTCTGTAATTTGTCAACATTCATATATCAATACAAACAGCATTTATGAGTAATTTTCTTCTTGATTGTTCTTCGATTGTTTGTTTCCGCCACTCAATCGTTGACTTGATTATCATATTTGATTCTGAGTAAGAATATCACTCTTACTAAAACCCAGTCAAATGGTATTAGAGCTTTGGCTCTCGATTCTCTTTCAGATCTGCGCACAGACTGAATAGAACTCGATTGATCTGAAAATCAAGTTGCTAGTAGTGGATATCACCATCTCCACTTAGCAAACAACAAGAATACTCCTGTCAAACAGCAAGACCACTCATTCTGAACCTCAACAGAACTGCTTGAACAAGTCGGACTCATCAAACTTAATCAATCTTAAAATTAACTAAATCTATATACACAAATCAACATGGATTCTAACAGTTACTCTGAATTAGGTCATACACCTAAACCTCCCATGCTTAAACACAAATCTGAGTTTAAACAATGGAGAATACGGTTTAGAAATTATATCACAGGTGTAGATCCTGACTTTTGGATCTCAATATAGGGTCCACATATTCCTGTTACTTTATCAACAGCTCAATTTGCACTGTACAAGACTGCTAGAATACCAATTAAAGACTTAACTTTGGATGAAGATGACTATAAGAAAATCAAAATTGATCTTAAAGCATACTCTATTTTGACTCAAGCACTCAAAATGGATGTGCTGAAAGGATTCAAAAAATATGGAATTGCTAAAGCTGTTTGGGATGCTCTCAAAATTATGTGTGAACGTAGCAGTGAAGTTGCTGAAATTAACAAAGACAAGCTGGTCAATCAGTATGAAACCTTCCATCACACCAAAGGAGAATCCATATCAAAACAACTGCACAGATTTGTATAGTTGGTCAATGACTTGGAAATTATGGGTGTTTCATACAACATTATAGAACTCAACAAGAAAATGCTTCACAGTCTGCCTGAAAGCTAGAAGCAAAATGTCACAATGTTGAAAAATACTCTTGATCTTGAGAGTACCACTCTAGATATTATGATAGCCAAGATTGAAGCTTTGGAACTTGATAAACGAAGCAGAAATCTGAGTGGGCCAAGAGTGATTGAAGCCTACAAATTCCCTTCAGAATCACATTCTGTTGAAAATGCTTTCATCACAGAGGAAGATGACTTCATCTCATCAAGAGATCAAATGAATAATATTGGGTTCATTGCATCTCCATCATTCAATCACCACTCAACTTCAGCACAAGCACCAGAAGTCTCCACTGCACCTACAATCTCTCCGGAAGACTTGATATCAAAAGAGCAAAAGGCAACCTACAATGCCTTTGTTGCAAGTTTTGAAGCATATCTTGGGGGAAGACTCACTTCTGCACATTTAATATAGGAAGATTTAGAAGAATTAGATCCTGATGTTGTTGAGGAGATGGATCTACAGTGGCAAATGGCAATGATTGCCATGAGAGCAAAGAAATTCTTCAGAAAAGGAAGAAAATTGAGCCTGAATGAGAACACGAAGCTTGGATATGACAAATGCGAGGTAAAATGCTTCAATTGTGGCATGACTGGCCATTTCTCAATAGAGTGCAATGCTCCTAAAAGAACTAACCATTCAAGGAACTCTCATGGTCAGTTATCCTCACAGCCCAATTGAAGCTATCACTCAAACAGACAACAACAGCAGTACCATCATTCTCATCATCAACAAACATATCAGAATCAACCACAGCTAATGAATCAAGCCCATGCAAGCAGTCAGCCTTCTGCTAGTGCCATTGTGATCAAACAAGATGGGATATGTGACTGGAGTGTGTATGCTGAGGAAGTCAAGCCTCAATTCCAGAATCATGCTCTCATGGCTCATATCAATGATGGACCATCTGCAATGCCTACTGAGGTAAAAACTAACCTTTGTAGTGAGAAATGCATAAATGAATTACAAGAGTATAGAGAACATAATCATAAACTGGTAGATAAAATTAAAGAAGAAAAGGTGAAGTCAGAAATGATGAAGAGAGAACTAAAAAGTTTTGAAATCAAAATCAAATCTCTCATTTCTGACATAGAAAAATTGCATGGTGAGAAATACACTTGCAGCTGAAAATGAGCTACTTACTGAAAAGTTAGCTCAAGCTAAAGCTCAACAATCTATGACTGAAGTGAAACTTGAAAGTTTCAAATGTCTTCAGTCAAGCTGCAAGAAATGCTGGATTCACAAAACGGATCCAAAGGACATGTCAGGGATTGGGTACAATTCATGTACTCCACATACAATGACAATTACACTGTCATGCCTGACTCTGTATCACTCTCTGAATCAATTGAACCTAAAATTGTAGAACCTAAATCAGAAGTGAAACAAGTGACAAATCCTTAAAACAAACCTGATGTTTATTTTGAAATCAATGAGGACAAAATCAAGTTAGGACACCCAATCAAAATCAAAGAGTGTTCTGACAAGACAGTGATTGTCAAAAAACCATCAAGCCCTGTAAAAGAAATTGTACCTTTTATAAAATTCATACCATCTATTTTACAAGGGAAAAAGAAGTATGTCAGAACAGTGAAACCCACTACTGAGAGTAGTTCTGATAATGAGATTGTATCTCCACAAAATTCAAGCAAATCAGAAAAGGTTTCACTGAAAAAGAAACCAACTGTAAAACTGAGTTCAACACATAAAACTTCATAGACCCTCAGTCATCAAATTAAGGCAGGGAGTTGGGTTTGATATCTGTAACAAAGAACATGTTGACCAGTTTGAGAAAGAGGTGAGAAGTAGGTTGAAGAAACAGAAACAGCCCAGACAACTGAACAAGAGTAGTATTGTGAAACAATCTACAAAAAGGGCTGATTCTGATTCATCACCTAAAGAAAAGAAAGTGACTCATCAAAAGAAAGTATCAGTTGAGTCACTCAAAGAAAAATCTGATTCAAGAAACAAACAAATGTATTGTGATATTTGTGACATGTTCAATCACAAGACAGATAAATGCTTCTTCAACCAATATTGTTCTATCTGTGATATAAACAATCACTCCACCAAAAATTGCTATTTCAATTGTTCAATCTGTGACATGAACAATCACAATACATCTGATTGTTACTTCAATCAGAAGGGGTTGAGAATTCCACAACACAAGCCAATCTCAAAAACATCTACTGTGATGCATTCTGTCAAACCTCATCTTCATAATACTCAATCTAGGACTCCTAGATCAACAAATGACAAAAATAACTCGAAGGATTTAAGGAAGGGTCAAAGAAATCATCTCACAATGAAACACAAACTTGACCTTCTAAGCAAAAACCAACTTTTGATAATGAAACTCGGGCTAAATTTTTACAAAGAAATAGAGACCAACGATTTCATTATTCATCTGAATCCTCAGTAGATGTAGATGAGATGACTCAACCAATTCATTACCAAAAATCTCCCAAATCACCTTCATCTAAATCACCATTCAGAGGAAATACCAGGAGGTGACTATCATGAATAGGAACGGAAAACCCAAGACCATCATGGCTTGGGTTCCTTATTCTAATTAGTTCTTTTTGTTTGTAGGTTCATCCACACAGGTCTAATAGCCTATGGTATGTAGACAGTGGATGCTCCGACACATGACTGGAGATCGTTCCCTCCTTCATGATTTCAAGTACATACAAGGGACTACTGTGGCATTCGGTGGAGATTCAGAAGGTGGCAGGATTACAGGAGAAGGATCTGTGACAAATGGGATGCTGAGCTTTGACAGAGTGAATTACTGTGAACAACTGAATTTCAATCTCTAAGCGTGTCTCAGATCTGTGACAAAAAATATTCCACTCACTTTACAGACACTCACAGCTACATACTGAAACCTGGTTTTCAGATTCCTGAAGAATGGGTTGTCTTAAAGACTCGAGGAAGAATAATACATATGTCTTAAACCTGTGTCTGCTGCGTCACCTAAGGAAGAAACATGTCTTTTGTCTAAAGCATCATTTGATGAGTCACAGCTTTGGCATAGACGTTTGGGGCACACTAACTTTAAAAATATGAACAAGTTAGTCAAAGGAAACCATGTAATTGGTCTTCCTCAAAAAGAATTCAATTTTATTGATCAATGCTCAGCGTGCCTCAAAGGAAAACAACACAAATCGTCACAAAACCAAGCTGGTGAACACTAACAATACTCCATTGAAGTTACTTCACATGGATCTCTTTGGACCAACTCATGTAATGAGTATGGGAAAGAAACAATATTGTTTAGTGATCATTGATGACTTTTCTCGATTCACATGGGTGTTCTTCCTACTTTAAAAATGAAGCATCCCAATCATTCAAGAATTTATCACTAAAATTGAAAATCAACTTGATCTCAAAGTCAATAATAAGAAGTGATAATGGTACAGAGTTCAAAAATGAAATATGAGTTCCTTTTGTGCAACCAAAGGCATTGCTCATCAATTCAGTGCAGCTAGAACTCCTCAACAAAATGGGGTAGCTGAAAGGCGAAATAGAACACTGATTGAAGCAGCAAGAACTATGCTAGCCGATGCTAAACTGCCAATCACTTCTGGGCAGAAGCAGTTAACACATCGTGCTTTGTGCAAAATCGAACTTTGATTGTTAAAGAAAGTAACATGACACCTTATGAACTGATATTTCAAGGAAACCATTCATTGGATTCCTCAAATCATTTGGTTGTCCAGTCTCAATATTAAACACCCGTGATCATTTGGGAAAATTTTCATCTAAGTCTGATGAAGGATTTTTGTAGGTTATTCTTCCATCTCAAAGGCTTATAGAGTGTTTATCCTAGACTGAACATTATTGATGAATCCACAAATGTTCAATTCAAGGAACATTCGTTTCAAATCTACAAATGGTCCTGATTGGTTGTTTGATATTGACACTTTTACTAAATCATTTGACCAATTTCACTTGTCTGATGCAGGAAATATACATTCAGGTGATACTTCATCAACTGTAGAAAGAAGAGAAAATTATCCATTGATCCCACCTACATCTGATGAACATATGAATGAAGATGTTCCTCTTCAAGCTGATCCCATCAGACACTTGTCACAAAACCTTAGTGTTTCCTCTGAAGAAGGTCCTAGCCTGGTACCATCTCACTCAGATGACTTGTCACATGAGATCAGAAATCAAAAACAGGTTCTCATCCAGAAGAAACTCAAGGTACTTCAAATGATGCAAGCAACCTCAGTGCTGCTGAAGATGTAGCAGTTACTGAAACAGAAATTGACAATCTTCATAATTCAACAACAATACAAGATGATTGTGCCTCTGACCATAATGAACTGAATGTCTCCAATCTTGATGTAACTATTGGGTGACATCATTCCCACCACAAGAACACAAGAATCATCCAGTTGAAACCATTATTGGTGATCTTAATGAAGGGTGACAAGAAGCAAGTCAAGTATTGCAAACATCTGTTTGTTCTCATGCTTTCTATGTCAAACAATAACCAATCAAAGAGGCGCTTCAAGACAATAGTTGGATTGAAGCAATGCAGGAAGAATTGCTCCAATTCAAGAAACAAGAAGTATGGAGCTGGTAGATCTTCCCGAAGGACAATACCCTATCGGTACAGATGGCTGTACAGGAACAAGACTGATGATAGAGGGATAGTCATCAGAAATAAAGCAAGACTAGTGGCACAGGGATACACTCAGGAAGAAGGAATTGACTACGACGAGGTGTTTGCTCCTGTTGCCAGACTAGAAGCAATCAGAATCTTTCTCGCATATTCTGCGTCCATGAAATTTACTGTTTATCAATGGATGTAAAGTGTGCCTTCTTGTATGGAAAGATTGCTGAAGAAGTCTATGTAAGTCAACCACCTGGCTTTGAAGATCCAGATTTCCCTCACAGAGTGTACAAGCTCGACAAAGCTCTGTATGGTCTTCATCAAGCTCCAAGAAAGTGGTATGAGACTCTATCATCCTTTCTTCTTGAACATGGGTATGAAAGAGGAAAGATTGATCAGACTCTCTTCAGAAGAATAAGAGGAAAAGACATGTTGTTAGTCCAGATCTACGTGGATGACATTATATTTGGCTCGACAAACAAACAACTCTGCAAAGAATTTGAAGATCTTATGCATTCAAAGTTTCAAATGAGTGCTATGGGGGAACTCACATTCTTTCTTGGAGTGCAAGTCCAGCAAACAGCAGATGGAATCTTCATCAATCAATCAAAATATGTAGAAACCATGCTGAAGAAATTCCACTTTGCTGACTGTCAGTCTATCAGAACTCCTGTAGATACTAAAGTGAAGATTGGACCTGACCCTGAAGGCAAATCAGTGGATCAAACTCACTATCGATCAATGATAGGTTCACTTATGTATCTAACAGCCAGTAGGCCTGACATTATGTTTGGTGTTTGTGTGTGTGCTAGATATCAAGCTGATCCAAAAGAATCACATGTGAACGCAGTCAAGAGGATATTCAGATATCTGAAGGGCAAACCAGCTCTCGGATTATGGTATCCAAGGAAGGAGAATTTAATCTCTATGCTACACAGACAGTGATTATGGAGGATGCAACTTCAACAGAATCCACTTCTGGCGGTTGTCATTTCTTGGTCCCAGACTAGTATCCTGGCAATGCAAGAAGCAGACAAATGTCTGTGTCCACAGCCGAAGCTGAGTATATTGCTGCTTCAGCATGTTCTCTCAAGTTCTCTGGATTCAAAACCAGATGCTTGATTATGGTTTTAACTTTTTGCATACACCAATTTCTATTGACAACACAGTGCTGTCTTTATAACTAATAATCCAGTTCAGCACTCAAAAACAAAACATATTGAAATTAGATATCATTTTTGAGAGACTGTGCTGAAAAGGTTTAATCAAATTGATTCAAGTACCAACAAAAAATCAATTAGCTGATTTGTTTACCAAGGCATTTGAACCTAGTAGGTTTGAATTTCTGGTTCAGTCAATTGGCATGATTAACCTTGAGTAAAAAATTGAAAAACATCAAAAATATTTAAAACATCAGAAAAACCACAAAAAGAAATCAAGTTTTATGAAGAAAAGAATCAAGGGAAATGATATAATTACAGTTTATATCATTCACTGTGCTTAATTTCAAAATGTAAAAGACTGAAATGACTTACCAGATATGTTGGTAGGCTCAACTTGGAAGAAAAGATACATGCAGTGATGAATTAAAGACATTTCAATTGTGAAACACTCATCACAAAGTACAGGTATGTATTGGCTTATCTGAATGCATGTGTGTGTAGTAACCTAAAACACCAGGTAATGATACTTTATGAATCTCTTTCACCACATCATGTTTCATCTTTGTTTTGCTGAGCAAAGACCTGATGAAACTTGCACATAGTGCAGATGTCATGATCCAAAAGATTCCCAATGTGGAACACATCCAAAATTGGATGAATCAACAAAGTAATACATTCCAAGTGAATGAACAAAAGAATCCTATCATGGATCACCTTCCAAAGTGAAGTGAAAAGAATCCCAATGAGGATCAACATGAAAAAGGATCAAATTAAAAGAATCCCAATGAGGATCAGTGAATATGAGATTCATGACTTAAGTAACCTGGTAAGAAAAGTTGTGACAAAGTTCTACCATGCATTGTATAAGGAGGGTTGATCATTCCATGCTTATGTGTGTGAGGTACACATTGAATAATAAATCAACCAAAACATGATAAAAGTCATTTGCATCAAAATATCAACCAGGTATGAGTTTAAGAGGACAAACATACCTTCAATCTTCAAGTTCATAATCATGTCCATTTAATCATAAAGGATGCACATGTGTAATGTAAGATTGATATGATCCCTACAAAGAGATTTCTCTCTTCATTATTAATATTATCAAAATAGT
This sequence comes from Flaveria trinervia, assembly GCA_025506515.1. Taxonomy (NCBI): domain Eukaryota; kingdom Viridiplantae; phylum Streptophyta; class Magnoliopsida; order Asterales; family Asteraceae; genus Flaveria; species Flaveria trinervia. The sequence continues at coordinate 44,421,800 of CM046444.1, forward strand.
ATTCAAAACTTTTAAAATCTTTAAAGTTTCTCTCCAAATGTGGACATAAACTTTAGGGGGAGTAATTTAAAATTTTTGAGTAAGTTCAAATTTTTGTTTATTAACTCAATTTTGAAAAACAAAACAAAAGGAATTTTAGTGGTGTTGTTGCAATAAGTCATACCATTATATCTCAGCTTATGCAGATCTTAGAAGCATGATAAGCCCAAGATCTGTCAAAATTGGGAAACTTGTATTAGTTGTAACATACAAGTCAATCCAAGCAAAAATTGACAACTTCAACAGCCAACTTCATAAGAAAAATCAATCAAGGACACCTCTTCATAAGATGAATAATCAATTCAATCACATTAACTTTTGAGTAATATGCAGGTAAGTGCATTAGTTAATGCGGGTGAAGGTAAACCATGCATATAACTAATGCGGGTAACAATAATTTTGAAGTGCAACTAATGCGGACAATGATTTTACTCTACCGCATTAGTGGTGAAGTGAATGTGAAGTTTACTCTACCGCATTTGATACAGTTAACAAATGCATATGAACAAGTCTCTATCGCATTTGATACAGTGATGTGTTGACTTGTCAACCGCATTTGTAGGTTACACATAAAATTGTTCTATCGCATTTGTTACTGTACATATATGGATATGGTAAAACAAGCAATCATCCGCATTTGTACAATGTTATCCACATTGACTACAACCCAAATGGGACAACCAAAATTTCAAGTAACTTCCATTTGCAACAGTTACAATAACATAGCCAAAATTTTAAGTTTAAGCTTCCGCATTGCAACAGTAACAATGCGGATAGCCAAAATTTCAAGTTTAACTTCCGTATCTGCAACAGTGCAACAAATGCAGATAGAATAAAATCAAAAAATTAAAAATTCCGCATTTGTAACAGTAGAGTAATGCGGACAGTCTATCAAAAATTAAGCCTCACATTAGCTACAGCCACAAATGCGGGTGAACAAAAGAGTAGTCAAATGCGGACTGTCAAGGTCAAAGTCCGTCTTCGCATATGCTACAGTTAACAAATGCGGATCACAAAATCAAAGAAATTAACCTTCAGCATTTGCTACAGTGTTGAACTGTATCTGCTTCAAATTGTATATTTGACTATTTAAAGGAATTCGAAACGGTCATTTAATACTTTTCAAATTTGAGAGAACTTATAGTGAGACAAGCGCAAAACTACAGTACACCACCATCAATCATCATCATCATCACAAACATTCAAGGATTTTGTTGTGTTTCATCTTTAAACATTCTTGTCATTGATTTAGAACAGGTTGTTTCAAAGATAAGATACATGGCAAACCTTACATGGAGCAAGCTCCATAACGTCTGCGGTTATCTAAACCCTTATGTGCCTGAAGCTGAAGGTCTCAGAGATATAATAAGATTCCTATCTACCACAAGGGTAGCATATGCCATAACATTAAGACCAACAATCTATGAGAATCCCATCAGGTCTTTCTGGGAATCAGCTGAAGTGGTTGAAGAAAATGGTGTGAAAACTCTAACTGGCAAGATCAACACTGAACTCACTCTGAGGATCACAGAAGAATCAGTTAGAAGATGTCTGCAATTCAATGATAATGTAGATGATCCTCTTGAATTGGATGATGAGGAGATAACCACATTTTTTTCTGAAATTGGTTATGAAGGGAGTTATGAAGCCAAACAGATAGTCAAAGGATTAGTGGATATGCCCTGGAGATTTCTAATTCATATGTTCCAACATTTTCTGTCCAAAAGGAAAACAGGATGGAATGACATTCCAGTCCTCACATCTTCTGCAATATGTGCTCTCTGCACCAACAGAAGATTTAACATGTCTGCATATGTATTCAATGGCCTAATCTCCAACATTCAAGAAGGGTTGAGATACAAGTTTCTAATGTACCCCAGATTTATTCAATGTCTAATCATAAATCATTTCATGACATTGTTAATGAAGGACCAATACTTAACATCCTCATTATGATGCAAGATCCTATAAGTACATCAAGAAGAAGGACCCAAGGAACTTCTACAGTGGTGCTTCTTCACCCCTTCTTCCTTGGATGTTTGAACAAATACACAAGCAGGTCAAGCACAACCACCTCCACAACCAATACCATCCCTATACCACACCATAGCTCAACCAACTCCACAACCTTCACCAATACCATCACCTTTACCACCAACAATCCATCACCTTTACCTTCACCATACCATCACCTTTACCACCACCAATACCATCACCTTTACCTTCACCAATACCATCACTTCTATCACCATAACAAACATCACCACTACCACTCAAACCCTATATCACCATATCATCAATCTCTATATCACCACACCAAATCCTATTCCTCCTTACCAACCATTACCATCATCATTGATCACCCTGCTGAACCAAAGGATCGACAAGTGCATCCAAATCATCCAAATCATCTTCTGATGAGGAGGATCATCATGATCAAACCAAAGTTATGAATGAACCTTTTGATGCTGCTCCTTCTGAGAGCTATGCTGAATCAAACATCAATAGACCTAATGAAAAAGATGAATTAATAACTGAGTTGTTACTCAAAGTAGAAAGGATGGAAAGAAATTAAACAGGAGAGCAGAATTAGAAATGACAGAATCCTGGAACATGATGAGAAAGAAGGTGAATTGAAAGATCTTAAGAAAAATATGTAGTTGAAAGAATGGAACAAGCCAAAGAGATTGAAAATCTAAAAGCTGCACTGAACACTCAAGAGAAGAAGTGAGTGGGCATATAGATACTCCTCGAAATACAAACTATTGCCATGGAGGAACAAGAAAACATCATAGAGGAACAAGCTGATATCATCTCAAAACTGGAAAAGGAAACTGAGAGCAAGAACAAAAGAATATTTGAGCTTGAAATGATGATTAAAAGAACTGATGTGAAGGATGTATGAGAAATAAGAACAAAAGGTTGATGATGAGGACAACAATTTATAGATGAGAATGAAGAACAAGTGGATGATGAAGGTGAAACTAGATCAAAGACCAAAGCCTAGATATGGTAGTGTATTCTCGAACACTAGTCATTCAGACTCAAAAAGGGTGAATTTGAAGAACTCTTCAGTGCTTGGATAGTTTTGCTTCTGAACAATTCAGCTTTGATGATGATTTTTGGGAGTTCATAACAATCAAAGAACTGAGGCAGAGCCTATTGTATTTATTCCTAAATCACCAGTTCCATTGGAAAAGGAATTGTCTTTGAAAATTGTCTCTGCCATATCATTAACTGAAGAACAAAAAGAGGAACTAAAAGAAGATTTGAACAGAAGGAAAGAAGAAACTGTACCTGAACAAAGTGAAATGAAGGATCAAGAGCCAATTACACCTGAAAAGGTCCCTGAACCAGAAGATCAAACTGAAACCTCTAGCCCTCAACTTCAACTTACTCACAAAAGAGGAAGTATCTGGCTGAAAAGCTAAAGGCAAGAGACGAATAACTAAAAAAGAACCATCAAAGAAACAAAAGATGACCTAAGAAGTTTAGCAGGAGTTGCTGAATTTTTGGAAGAACATGACCAGGCAGAATCTCAGTTGAAATAGTTAGCCAGAGCAATTGATTTAGAAGAAGGAGAAATTGCTGATGAAGATGAAGTTAAAAGATGTTCTTATGGCCAGTCCTATCAAAGAAGAAGCCAGGAGATGATATGGTAACCAAAGCTCAAACTGATGACTTGATGATTAAAGCCATGTTCTTGATCAATCAAGGCTATGTTCCTGATGAAGTGTTTGCAATGACTTATGAGAAAATGAAAAAGGAGGAAGAGAATGTGAATTTTCTGCTTGATCCAACAATAGACACTGAATATGAGAAGACAATGACAAAGGACACTGCAAAGCACAAAGACTCATCCTTGAAGAAACCCACAAGGTATGAAGTTCCACTACCAAGAAGGGGTCCTCTACAAAAGCTTTCACAACTGAAGAAATCAACCTCATCCCATGAATCATTATTTCCTGATCCTTATACCATGTCTAATAAGGAAATGAAGGAATATCTCTCTAGTCGGGGATTCACAAAAAGAAAGATTGCCAACATGAAGACAAATTCATTAAGGGCTGCAACACTTCAATTAATAAATGAAAAGAAAGATAAACTCAAGAAATTGGAAGAAGAATTGACAAAGACCAAACCCATAAAATAGAATGTCAGCTGAAGACATGCTGTTGAACATAAAAGACCAGAAGTGCTTGCCCCGGTACTCCACAAATCTCCTGAATGGTTTGCAGAACATCTCAGTTGAAGCTGCAAGAAGGACTGACCACTGCTGAACTGATCAGAGGGGTGTCTACTCCCAAGGGAAGATAGATCAGAAGATAATAGCATGGAAGTATGATAGCACCTCGAACATGTTCATGGTGAAGAGAATCTCAGGGCTAGTACAATTCTTTACTGAGTACTCAGCTCTAGTAAATGCCCTTGAGATTCATGATTTGAAGGAGCTAGCTCAACTTGAACTGATCAATCATGCAGCTATGTTCAGGGGATATGAATTTGAGAATATACTTAAGATGTTCAGAAGGACAAACAACTTCAATTCATTAAAGACAATTTGCTTAAGAAAAGATAAAACATTTGTCAATCCCCTGGATAAGAAGAAAAAGTTGGAAGCTGATGAAATAGTATTCCCTGAGTTGAAGGTAAAGCCAACTGAGTCTTTAAAGAGGAAAGTAGTGTCTGGTACTCATTCTTCCACTCCTATCTCAAATGTGTACTATGATGAGAAAACCTATGAGCTGGTGATAGAAAGGAAGTGGGGAGGAAAGGAAGGAACGACATTAGACTTTTCAGTGGATATGAAATAAGACTACTTGATGAATCATACATCCACTACATTTATACCAGACACTTCAGGGAGTTAAACAACAAATTGGGTGAACAAGACATGCACTTTTTCTTAAATGCATCAAATGTTGAAACTGGCCTATGATAGAATAAGTTTAAAAGGGACAAGAAGAAGAAGAAAACACCACTGCAACCTGGAAACATTGTTAAGCTTGAAGTGGATGTGGGAGGGAGTTTAATTGATTCATAGAGATGGTCTTTCCACAACTCCATATGGAACCTATCTCTCTGAAAAAGTTACCTATGGAAGCCATCCATACATGAGCAGAATGAAAATACATGTGCTGAGTAAGACAGGATGTCAGAAGCAACTAATTTTGTAAATATGATCAAGGCCATTCTAGATCCCACCAAAGAAGCTTTCATACTACCTCTTGAAGACCCAGCTGAATCTTCACAACATCAATCACCTCCTAAACATTGAGGAAAACTAGGCTGTATAATCCTTAGGGGGAGTATTGTTGCACCCTGAAAGGATCATACATGCCAACTCATGGCTGAATTGATGATTGTTCAGCTGGAATCCCACAAGTCCAAGATGCAATGCGGATGAGATCTGCAAGAAAATAACAAGTGTTATCTTCCGCATTAGTCAATGCGGAAGACAAAAATCTGATACGGACAAGTGTTTACTCTTCCGCATTAACTAATGCGGAAGACATATACTTATGCTGAACAAATTACTCTTCCGCATTGACTAATGCGGAAGAACAAAAGAAAATGCGGACAAGACTTTGATCATCGGCATTGACAAACGCGGGTGACCAGCCAAATGCGCACAAGTATTTGCTCATCCGCATTAACCAATGCGGATGAGCAACTTACTAATGCTGATCAGGATTATCTCATCCGCATTTGTCAATACGGTGAACAAGCAGAGATGCGGATCAAGACTTAGACTAGTTTCTGATGTAATAGATCAGGGGTAGTTTAATCATTTTGTAAAGGCATCTTGTCTTGTGGTGTAAGGCCTGTTTGTGGTAAACAGACGATAGACTTATGGTTTGAACTTTGATTCACTAACACTCTTGATGCGTTAGAGTCTTAGATCTTATTTTAGAAGAGCTTGGTTGTGTATCATAAAGTTCAATTTTCTTTTTAGGTGTCTGATAGTAAGACAATTTGTAGAAATATGTCCTCGTTTTCCATAACTGTAGCAAGATCTTGCTTCTACAGGCTGAGTAAATCTTTTGTGTGTTGTTGAGTTTAGTGAAGGTGTGTGGTGTGTCTGGTTTGGTTAGTCACTAGTCTTTTAGATGTTTCACCCTTGTTACAAAATTAATTTTTTTGACGTTTTGAACATCTTTTACGTGCCCTTTGGTTGGACTTTGATGATTAACGCGTTTGTGCTTAACTGGTTTACTCAGTTTAGATTTTGAAGTGGACTTTGGTGAACCTGACCTTACATTAACCTTTTTAAATGCATCATCTAAGTTCTCAATCGGCATCTTGCCTTTTGATTTCAAAGTAGCCTCCTTCTGTTTAGTGTCAGATTTCACTAGTTTACTCGTGAAATCAGGATCACTAACTAGAGGAGTAGACACCACATGATCCTTATTTGGTGGTTATTTATATGTCTACATTTTGCATTCAAGAGGATCTTATGTGGGGTGGAACTACTTTGAATCCCAAACCTTCCCCATTGTTTCTTTCTTTCCACTAAATTCTTTACTATGTGAGAAGAACTAGCCCAACTATGCAGTTTTTGTTTTAGTGAATTAACTTCGACTTCCAGAACTGCTTTCTCATTTTTGGTTTCATCTAATGAACTTAAATAAAACTTTATATGATTAGATTGATTTAAGGCAACAACCCCAGTTTCCCTTAGTTGTTTACTCAAAAGTTTTATCTTTTCCTTAGAACTGCACTCATTTTGTTTTAGTATACCATTAGCTTTGGTGCAGAGTTGTAAGTCATTTACTAAGTTATCATTGTGTTCTTACCTAGCAAATTTTAGATCAATGTTTTCCCTAAATTTTTCATATTCCAAACAAGCATGTTTATTAAATTATTGATCTAAGGTACTTACCTATGAGGATTCAGTTGAATCAGCCATCAATGCAAAGGTTGACTCTTCTATTGTTGGAGATTTTGAACTTGTTGCTCTGAGTTCTTCCTTAACCAAGTGGTTTACCACGTTCACAGCTTCTTCTATATCTGACATTGCTTGCTCAGTTGCAACCTCACCTTCGCTGGTAGACCTATCATCCAATGCTTCGACAAAAGCAATGTTTGATTCTCCAGGAGAAACAAAGAGGAATGACCAGTCTTGTCCTTCATCACCTTGGCAGTTAGTCCTTTGGTGTCTTTATTTGAAGAACTAGTTCCAACCATGTCTTTGCCTTGACGGTTGAAGGTAGGAAATGGGTTACCATTTCCTGTTTTCTTGGGATTCAAACACTCACGTTTAAAGTGCCCATTCTCACCACAATTGAAGCAGGTGACCTTGTTTTTGTCGAAACCAAAGGTCATATCTTTTGTGGCTGCTAGATTCTATCACGTCTTCTTAATGAACTTTTTGTCTCATCTAACTACACTTGCTAGAGCCACATAATATCCATCCTTTCTAGCTTGTTCTCGTCAACCTACACATAGTCTTCATCTGCAAGATGACAATTCCTAATCTTCCCCACAACTAGACCATCTTATGATTGAACCACTACTGCAGAAGGTCCATGTGCTCTTTTGCAACCTCCACGGTGCTATACTGAGATTCTCGGTCTTCGACTTCATAGCATTGGCTTCGGGCACTATGTATTGAGTCGATTATGACCCAGACGTTTCTTGTCCTAAAGTAGTGGATTGGGAAGGAGCTACGAAACTGGACACAAAAGGTATTTGAAGTGATGCTCGTGAACCAATTGGATTGGAACCGAGTTGTAGAGTGAAGGATTTTGCACGTAAGATCCTTTCTTTGACTTGTACTTTATCCTCAGTTCCTCCTCCATTAATTTCAAGATGAAGTCATTTATGTCCAATGTAGCAAGTATGTAATTTTGTCTCGGTTGGATACAAATGAATCCCATTTCTCAGGCAACCCATCTGCAAAGCTTGAAACTTTATCTTCCATAGACGTCGTTACACCATGAGTGTAGAGCTCACTCATCAGATGGTAGAACCTATCGATAATGTCATCCAAGCTCTCATTCCCAATTGAGGAGAAATTTATCAAACTCCTTCTTGAGAGCTTTAGCCTTTAGTGCCTTTAACGTTGTGTTTCCATCATACCTCTTCTCTAATGCCTCCTATAACTTTTTGGCCTACTTATTCATAGAAAATTGGTGAAAACTGTCTTTTGGGAATGACTAAGTCAGCAGAGCAAGAGACTTTCTTCTCAGCATTGAAGAGTATCTTCTGAGCCTCGCTCATTCCACCAATGTCAACTTTACCCATTTGCGCTGACTGGTACCGTGTAACCAGTCTCTATAGAAGTCCAGAGATTGGGACCCACTCTATTTTGGTAAATATCGAACCGCTATTTCCATGGTGGATAGTCATCCAATGTTATAAGCTTCAGCGGTTTTTTGTGGATTTCCTATCTCATTCTCCAGAAGCAGAAGGTTCTGGATGCGTGAGTCCTTTCCGGCAGTAAATGCTGAAAACTGATCTTCCATTGGATGACTTTATACTTTGAGAACTGAACAACTTCAATCGTGTGAATGAACAATGTGTATGGATCACTCGTGTGAATGAAGAGTGCGAATGAACTCAAGCATGCGATTAGATTCAGTCATGCGTATGAACAAGGCGAATGTACTCAACCGAGTAAAGGTGTTTAGTCGTGCGAATGAGTTCAATAGTACGAATGAGCTATTCGTGTGACTGAAGGCTGCTATGTTTGGAAAAATAGAATTTTTGGCACTTAGACACGAATTACGATTTCCCAGAAACCCAAATCTGCCATACGACAAAAAACATCAACTTTAATGCGTGTAAACATTACAAAACACTTGTGGACTCAAAAAGATGACTCTTTTGATTTAAAACATGAGTTTTGACACAATTCTAATTGAATCAGACGTAAAATCAAGACCCAAAGCTCTGATACCACTTGTCAGGACCGTGTATACGGAATACTAACAGATTCTGTCTTTATACCGAATCAAATTTGCGGAATCCTATTTGATTGGCGATCCAATCAGTGAGAACAATGACACGATCGATATACGTTTGAAACCAAATGTTATGAATAAATAGAGATCGATCATGAATGATCTATGAACTTGGACAGGCTTTCTTAGACGTTCTGGACGGCTAGGGTTCATAAGAGCATCAAGTGTTTTGAATTCTTATGTTTTTCCATGAATTAAGTGGTATTTATAGGTTATGGGCTTTTCATTCGTATGACTGAACCATTAGCATGGTCAGTCGTGCGACTGAATCATGCGACTAAGTCATACTCACGACTGAAGGTTCAGTCGTGCGAATGAGTCAGTCTTATGTCTCAAACGTGCGACTGATCCAGTCTCCTAGTTCAGTCGTGTGACTTGTCCATAAGCATGATGTATTCATGCGTATGGTCCATAAGTATGGGCCATTCGCATGATTACTCATCCGACCATGTTGAACACATTTCTTAATCATTATGGACTACGAATCATGCACAACACCCTCAAACCTATATAATAAGGTCACACATACATTATACTTTAACACAATAATAAAATGAAATAACTAAACATTAATACACATCAATCACAAATTATATTTCATTGAACCCATTCATTACATATCTGTAAGACATGAAAGACTTTTACACTAAGCTCATAAACTAGGTACACATGTATCTACATCTTTAGTATGCATATCAGCTTTAATCATATCACTGAATTCTGCATCTTAAATATACATCAAAACTAGTCGAAGTCTTCATCAGCATTTCTTCTATTCATCTACATTGACAAATGCGGATGACTTGGACTTGATCAGCATTTCTTCTTTTGGTCATCCGCATTAGTAGTTTGGTCATCCGCATTTGCAAATACGGATGAAAAAACTTGTCCGCATATATTTTAGGCTATCCGTATTTGTTAATGCGGAAGGACAAAACTTGTCAACATTTATTCTATATATGTCTTCTGCATGTACAAATGCGGTTAGCAACACTTATTCTTCTCAGCATATTCTTCATCCGCATTGATTCTTGGACTTATGGGATTTCCAACAGAACAACCATCAACTCACCAATTGATTGGCATGTATGATCCTTTCAGGGTCCAACAGAGTGTCCACCAATTTCACTAGAAGACACACTGCAGTTCTTCCAGGTATGATTGAGCCAATGGCTCCTAGTGACATCCATGTTCACCCCACAGCTAATGAACCCACACTAGCAACTACCCTTACTTTGCCAGATCTTCCTGCTCACCCCATCAAACACACATATTAGAGATGTAAATGAATCCTTGCTCAGTCTACTTTGATTGAGCAAGCCCCTCCTGTTGAAACCAAAAAGACTAGATTGGAAACATGGGCTCCCACTCAGTCAGAGGTCTCACTATCCTTCTCATTTGAATTCAATATGGAATTTGAGTCTCCTCAGTCTCAATTCCCTAAGCCCCAAACCAAGGCCACAAGCCCTCAGGATGAGTCCCAACACTCTCCTAAGAAACCAAAAAAGGACAGCCCCACGAAAGGCTTAATGCCAATAGACATTGACCAACATCTCGGGTCAATAGGCTTCACTTCCCTATCCTTTACTGACCTTTTAATCAGAACTGATGAGGAGATTACATCACTTCATGGCAATGAAGTTGATCCAAACACCCTCTATCAGATCAACAGAGCTTAAAGGGACCTCTTGCCTCTAGCACACATCAGTTAAAACAAACTAAGGTTAGTCCCGCGGATGTGGAGGGGACTCATGTAGATTCAACTACCACTACTAAGGAAACTCATTGGATCCTCAGGCCAGTGGTACCATCTCTAAGATTGAATCTATGGCAACCGTGCCTTTTGATGACTCTAAAAGAGATATTCTTAGGCAAGGGAAACTAGGGTGCCAAGAAACCACATCTGGTGGTAAGGGTGAACATACAAGATATGTTACCTCATCTCCCCATGATTCTTCAAAAGAAGATGAGGGTAGTATGCAACTCACCATTCAATACCTACTTTCTAAAGTCTCAAACCTTGAATCAAATGTTAAAACTTTAGAGGATAGGTCTACCACTTAGCAACTTGAGATTGAAAATCTCAAGGCTCAAGTAGGTGAGAAACAGATGAGAGATCTGTCAAGCACGTACATATTGGTCTCATTGACCTCTTCCACTAGCTTATCTTGCTCCCAAGATGATGCTACCAAAAAGAGAGAGAATGTTCAGAGACAAACAACAGAGGAACCACAGAGCCAAGCTTTAACTTCTCTATCTGTTAGATACCCGGCTCGTATAACAACAGTCTTTTTTAAGCCTCCTCAAGTTATCCTGCAAATGGACCCAAGGATGCTCAGAGATCTCAAAAGGATCTTTTACAACAATAGTCTTTTTTGAGCCTATCCCTGACGCGGTTATGATATACTTTGGAGCTAAAGAGCTTCAGAGGCTATGTGCACCTTCTACCACTATAGAAGAAGTTGGTCAACCTAAGGCCCAAATGGAACCTAAGATTCATTTTGAAGTGGAAAAGAGGAATGATTTTGTAGCAACTAAAATAGTTGGGACAGATAGTGCATTCCCTCAGACTTCCGAAGCTGAAGTCAAAGCCTCGGAAGAACAATTTCAATCTTTCGAAGCTGAGATGGAAGCTACGGAAAGCCTGTTCTCCTTGTCCAAAGATCTAGTCATCACCGATGAAATTCTAGAGCTGGCATCTGAGGTGAATAGTGAGGACTTTCTTAACTTATCCCTAGCTCAAACAACTTCATTATCTCCATCCACCATGTCCCACCTGAACCCTCCATCCAAGAACCACCAAAGTCTAGCACTTCTGAAGATGTTAAAGGCAAGAAGAAGATGAATGCAAAAAAGCTTCAGGAGGAGGAAAATATTGAGAAACTTAAAAGATACAAAAAGGTAGACTCCGAACTTGGAAGTTGCTAGCTGCCAACTCCAAAGCAGCTGCAGCCAACCAAGAGGCAGTTAACTATAAGAAAAGGGTAGAGATCATTGACAAGCTTGGAGCTGTCACTGAAGATATACTCCTACTACCACTAGAGAAGTTAGTAGAGCTAGAAATGGCAACCATGTTGTAGATTGAGTGAAAGGAGGAAGCAGCAAGGTTGGCTTTAGAGGAGGAAAGAGAAAGGAAGAAAAAGGAAGTTGATCTGTAGCTTAGGAGGGAAAGGATAAATTTCCTAACCTCGAAGGGTTTCTCTCTTCAAGAACTATCTCCCATATAACAATGACACGATCCTATGGCTCTTCAACATAGAGCAGGATCATCTGAAGAAAAAAAGGAAGAAAGCTGCAAAAGAGATGATAAGGGAGAAGAAGAGAAATGAAGAAAAAGCTAGGGTCATTGCTACCAACAAGAAAGGTGAGAAGGCCTGGATGAAGGATTATCTTTAGGCTCATGGCTTCTCTCGTAGGCAAGTGGGACCCATGTCTGCAATGACACTCCAACGACATGCCAATGACATCAAGGCTAACATTCGCTTGGGAAAAAGGAAAGAGATGTATAGAAGGGGACAGGGGATGATCTTCAAACCAACAACTAAACCCCAACGTTAACCTGACCCTTTCCCATTTCCCTTCCTTATCAAAACTGAACCCACTTCAGAACCCAACACCCCTTAACCCACACAAACCATCATACCTACCTCATCACCACAACCACCTCAACTAATTACCCTTCAACCTAAAACACTACCCAAAACCCAAACACCACTACTTGCCCAACAACCATCTAGAACATCCCCTCAACCTTATAAACGTCTCTTTTAAAGGAGTTTAAGGAGATCAAGATGAAGTTCATCAAATGCATAACCTTGAGCGACATCTCTTGTGAGGAGGATTCTGTCAAGCTAACTTTTGTTAATGGATCCCCATGTTCCCTCACAAGAGATCGATTCCTTGATCTGCTAAGAGGAACATTGGACCAAGCTATTAAACTTCTTAGGCTCAACTCAGATTCACTCAATAATGAAGAGAAGAAGCTAAGAAGGAATCTGGTGTCTCTACTGGATACCAAGAAGGGGACAAAGTACGTAGCAAACTCCATGTCCCGAGAAAGAAGATTGTCTAGTAGAGGTTTGAAGACTCTTCTCACAACTTGTTGTTGAGACAGAGAATGGCGAGCTATACAGGATTAATGCCTCACCTCTGTTACACTTGAGCATATTTGATATTGTTGACTTAGCAGAGAAGCCATTCTCCAACCCCTTAAACTCTAAGGCAGCTGGCCAGCCTTCATCTTGCTGAGCTAACCGCTAGGACAAGGATTGAAGAGGAATTAAAACGGAAAAAGGAGGAGGAGAGGAAAGGATCAACAAAAAAAGGCAAAGCCTTTCTCCAAATGGTTTTAGATCCTAAACTTGAATCCATTATTAGATAGGAGTATGACTATAACTCTCGTCAACTAACTCTCTTAAGGGGGGCACAACAAAGGGTGCATGTCATTAGGAGTGATAGACCAGATCTCCTATCCACTGTTGACTTGCATAGAATTCTTAGCACAACTTCCGGACTATTACAAAGAAACAGAAAAATATCTCCTATTTCTTGTGTAGAAAGTTTTGAGAAGCATAAGTAAGTAAGGTTTTGGTAGCATCAGCCTTGGGGAGTTTGTTGGATCTTAAAAGTCTTGTGCAACCAAAACCAAACACTTAGACTATTTTTGGTGCCACTTATAAAGGACTTCCGAAGCTAAGTGTAGACTTCCGAAGGAAATGGAGTTCTTCCAAAGACAAAGTGCAAGATCATCTTCCGAAGGAAAAGCTCCAACTTCCAAAGGCAAAGTCCTCTCTTCCGAAGTGAAAGACTTAGAAGAATTCAAAGACAATGACATTCAAAGAAGAAATCCTCAAGCCACGGAAGAAACAGCCTCTTCGGAAGTATAAAAGTCTTCAGAAGAACTTGTTCTTCCGAGGCCAATTAACCTTCGAAACTATGTATACATATGTGTATATATATTGCCAAATTTCAAATGCCTATCCGAGACTAGATTCACGATTCAGTATAAAAACCAATTTGGGACTCACTTAAAGAATCCTTAGTTTGGAAACTTGTTAAAAAGTTCTATTTCCATTGTTCGACAATGGCTATATAGTGATTCTTTGATGTTTTCTCGATTTGTCTAGAGTATTTTGCCTTCCCCTTTCCAATATGTTAGCACAAATAGTTACTCAATGTATTGGTTTGACTACAACACTCAAAACAACAAAAAGATAATAAAAAAGTCAAATACTATCATATATAAATTAAAAACGCTCTTAACAAACATTGGGGCCTCCAATAGTGGTTATTCAAAAATCATATGTTAATGGTGGTGCATCCTCAATTGGCATATTTGTTGTGAGTATTTTACCAACAATGAGCAACTAGAAAGTTTAGTCAAACTTTGACTATGTGAAAGACCAAATGATAGTACAAAGGCCTGTTGAAAGGAAATATGTCTCACAATTAAGCAAAAAATAAAACATGATAGGGTAATTTTTATTTTTGATGCATAAATATTGATTGAGATGGAATGACAGAGTTCCTTATTTTAAAAAGCTTATCATTCAACCACTTCGACAACCGGTCATAGTTGATTCGAGAAACTATCCAACCTCCTTATGCTTACATAAGTTGTACTTAAATTAGACATAATGTTTAAAAATATATGAAAAAGATAAATAAGAATTATTTTGTCTTTTGAAAGTTACAAATGGATGTTAACCTAACTACTAATGTTTGGTCAATTCTACATGTATTACCATAATTGTACTTTTGTGTTAACATCCATTGGGTAAATCTCCAGACTTCAAAATGATTGCACGCATGATTGTGTTTGCTTTTATATCTAGATACCAGGAAAGTTAACTTTTAAATATTAAAATATGTAATAAAAAAATTTAATTGACAAAAAATATATATTCATTTCGTGCAATAAGTTCTCAAATAATATAAATATGGTTGTGTAACACTCGGCCCCTCATTCCATCAATATTGTCCGCTTTGCTCACGAGGAGCTCACGAATTTGATTTTGGTTGTCTAGATGAAAACTTCACAAGGAGGTCACCATCTCTAGATTGCTAACCTGAGCACGCTTAACTATGGCGTTCTCCTCTCATCTTCAGCCAATACGCTTAAAACGCATTATTGATATTAGAGACCAGACATTTTTATTAACAAAGAATCCCATCTGTTCACGACCATTGTGGGATTTATATATGGTGTCACAATCACCCCTCCCCCTTTGGACTCATCATCCTCAATGAGCCCGGGAACTTACCATCCCAGGTGAGGTTTGTCCCATTATCCCAAATGACATAAGAGTGACTCTCATACCATTTTATAACATTTTCCCACTCATACCATCAATATTAACAACTTTTCCCATGTGCAGCTCATAGATTTTCTTTCAGTTACCCAAGTGGAAACTTCCCAAGTAGGTCACCCATCCTTGGATTTCTCACCTAAGCACACTTAAGTTCTCCTCTCGTCCATAGCCGATACGCCCAAAATATGTTTATGATATTAGAATCAGACATTACTTATGAACTAGAACTCTCTCATGTCCATGGCCAATGTGGAATTTATGTAGGGTGTCATAGGTTGAAAAATTAAAAAATAAAGTATAAACTGATTACAACAATAATTTTTCCAAAATCAATGTGTTACATTTATAATTAATTTGATTATGAAGATGTAAGGTTTTATATAAGGCTGATGCAACCCAATACATCCAAGGTCTCTCGTGCATGCATGCACAAGTGTATTGAATTAGAATGCTTCAGAAGTTTTACATTCTTCCCTAGAAAACATTCTAAGTGTGAAATCTTTCGAAGCCAAGACCAATATCTTCCGAAGCCAAACATGAAGTCTTTCGAAGCTTAAAAGAGAAAGTATTCCAAATCCAACACTTGAATACAGATTTCTTCCAAAGACTTTTGAACACATGCTATTATCTTATGTAACTTTATCATAAAGTTGGACCACCTTTCAGTTGCAACTGTAATTAGACACCAACTTTACATTACTTAGTGAAAGGTCCATGCTTTTGGTAATTGTACATTGAGGTCCTGAGTCTGTACTTTCTACTTTATGTACTTTTATCCTTTTTGTAATATATTAGGTTGTGAGCTATGGCATGTCATAGTCAGTAGTCAAAAGGCAATCTACCTTTTGACTCTACATTGATTTTATTGTTGTCTAGATCATGTATCTAGCTAGCCTTCAAACAATGGCCGGCTATAGGATGTAGTATAAGTATCTCTGGTCCTTGTATCTTATTGTGATTGCTTTCTAAACACTTGTAAGGAACTAGAGAGAAATATACGTCATCCTTGAAAACCCAAATACTTGTGTTGTTTTGTTCTTGTTCTATCTCTTTATTACTTGTGTTTTTAGTTCTCATATAAACTGGTTTTCTAGTTCCTCATTTGATCTGTTAAGTGTTATTAAATACTCTCCACTTTTTGTTGTTGTGTTGTAAAAGTGCATTACACCTTTTTCACGGTCCTGCATTTGATATGAGAGCATTCTAGGCCCTTGATATAAGATCTCACCATCTTAAGATCCCTCACACACACACAAAATACTTAACATCTTAAATGGCAACTATCTCTAAAGCTAACACGGAAACTAGAACCAAGACAAAG
This sequence comes from Flaveria trinervia, assembly GCA_025506515.1. NCBI lineage: Eukaryota > Viridiplantae > Streptophyta > Magnoliopsida > Asterales > Asteraceae > Flaveria > Flaveria trinervia. The sequence continues at coordinate 44,438,437 of CM046444.1, forward strand.
TCTCTACTAATCACTACTGAAGACTTTGGTACTTGATGTCAAAGAATGTAAGGCTTTATCAAGTCTCAAGACTCTAGGATGTGGGACTCTATTATTGAATGACCTTATATACCAAAGAACCTCATGTGCTACTGGTGGTGGTATGATTCCAAAGGCTATGGCTGATTTCTCTGATGAAGACGAGAAGAGAATAGAGATTGATCAAAAAGTCATGAGCCCTTCAAACTGCTCTTCTAAACTCCATCTATAGAGGCTTCAAGAAGTGCAAGACTACAAAGAAATTATGGAAGCACTGAAGCTTATGTATGAGGGCTTAACTAAAGCCAAGGAGGATAAGAAAGATCTCCTCAGGCAATAGTTTGAAAACTTTACCTTTAAAGTATGTGAGACCATGACTCAACAATACTTAGGTATGTTGAAATTGTGGATACTCTAATGGATGTTGGAGTAACTCTTGAGAACAGGACACTGTAAAGAAGTTTATGTCCTCTCTTCCTAGACAATGGACACATTATTGTGTTGTTATCAAGAGGACTGGGAACCTTAAGACTCTTACTCTGACAGAGCTGTATGGTATTCTTAGTGGATACCAGATGGAGGTGAACATGCAAAATTCATGTGGTAACTCTAGTAATCAAATGGATTCAACCCTTCATGTGACTGAAAAGGATAGCACAAAACCTCAACATCATCTCATAGGCTACCCAGTCAACTCACAAAAGGGTCCTTTCATCACCTTCCCAGAGACTCCAAGAGAAAACTACACTCAAGGAAGTCCCTTCTAAGAGACAAGTTCTTCTCATGCTTTTGTCTCTGCTGATGATTTCTCATGCAACTTTCTCTTCGCCTTTGAATACTTGGACTGTATCCATCTAGATGATCTGGAGTTTATGGAGATAGTTTAGCGTATGGCTCTTGTCACTCACAGAGCCAAAATGTTCTACAAGAGGACAGGGAGGAAGTTTCCTAGCATTGTAGCCAACGAAAAGTTTGGGCTAGATAAGAGTAAGGTAAAGTGTTACAACTTTAACTAGATAGGACACTTTGCTAGAGAGTGCAAGGCACAAAAAGAAAATAGTGGCCAGACTCAATCCAAACCAAAGTACACTAAGAGAGCTCCCCAGAATAAGAAGCCAAAGCAGCAAGATGTAGTTGCATTTGAAGAAGGAGGCTTTGACTGGAGCTTTCAAGTGGAAGATGCATCTCCAAATCAAGCACTCATGGCTGACCATGATGAAGCCAAGTTATTGGAGCATCTATGCACTCCTGAATGTATTACTAAATTTAATAGATACAGGTCCTACATCTTAGATATGAGATCTGATTTTGAGTCCTTGAATATCTAAAAATCTGATTTCAAGAAGGCTAAAAATGATTATAAGTAAAGAAAGAGTACTTAGAGAAAATTATTTCAATTCTTAAACATGAGCACACCAATTATAGGACTCAGATCAAAGATCTCATAACCAAGTTGCTCTGAATGCCAGGTTGAGCTTGTGATCAGCAAAGTCATGGCAGAAATATCTGTTCTTGAAGAAGAGACCTTCAAGAACATGATATCCTCATCCTTGCATGCAAAAGTGTATTATGAGAATAAGCAGGGACTGGGATCTTATAAGATAGCTCCTCCACACACAATCTTATCTGTAAGATCACCTAGGTGTGAAACTTCTGTAGATGAGCTTCCCCTTATAGATCCCCTGACTGAAGAGGATGAAGAGGAAATAATGAAGAATGGCTTTGAGAGGAGTGAAGAAGAGCATTCTAAGAAGGGTCATCATCCCTCTAAGGAGAGTAAAGCTTTTGGGATGAACAAGTGCAAAAGGAAGAACTTGATCAGAAGGAGCGAGAGAAAGGAAAAGAAGGCTCAAGAGATCAGGTCACTTTTAGCTATGCACAGAAACAAGTCTTTGCCTCTGCAGGATTTTAAGTGGTTAAAACTAAGGACACTAACTTGAACTCCAACAACAAGAGTTCTAGTTCATGTCCAAGTTATCCCATTATCATGAAGAAGACTAATAAGTTGTGCACCACTACTGTACAACATGAACCATCAAGCTCCAAACATAGTTCTAACCCCATAAGAATTGCTACATCATTTGAGAAGATGAATAAGAAGAATAAAAATGATCAAGTTCAGCCTTGTTCTCAGAAGAAGACTCCTAGAAGGAAGAAAATGGACTATGTTATATGTGGGAGTACCTTTCATCTTGCTAAAGATTGTATCTACAATCCAAAGAGTACTCTCCACATCACAAAGAAAGAAACTTCTAAGAGTCTGGAGAAGAAGAAGAAGGCTTCAGAAGGAAAATATGTTCCTTTGGAAGCTCCAAAATGAAGAAAAAGGCAAGTGGAAAACTGCCTTCAGAAGAAAATTTGGTCTCGAAAGAAAGGAATACTTCTGATGCACTAAAGTCTGCTGCAATGCTTTCAAGATCTTCCAAAAGTCCAGTCATAAAAACTTCTGAAGCCACAAAAGCTTCCAAAGTTTTGAAGGTCAAGTCCAAACTTCCAAAGGTGTTGTGGGAGAGATCCTCAAAGCACAACTATAGGATCTATTACTGTTTCATTACCTTTTACTTCTTTTGATGAGCCCAAGACCAATAAGGCTTGGGTTTCCAAATGTAACTAATTATTTTCTTTATGCAGGAACAGGTCAAGGCAAACAAAAATGTCTGGATCATTGATAGTGGTTGTTCTTGACACGTGACAGGCAATATGTCACTACTCCGAAATTTTGAAAGGATTGATGGAGGACCAGTTAGTTTTGGAGGAGATGAAGGTGCTTACATTTCTGGATGGGGCAAGGTCACAAATGGTAAGCTCAAACATTGAAAAGGTAAACATTATCAAGGAGCATGGATACCATCTTCTGAGTGTATCACAATTTTGTGATCAGAGCCATAACATGCTCTTTATTGAGCATAAGCATATTGTTCTCAAGCCCGGAGTGGTCATTCCTCTTGAGCATATCTTGCTCAGAGCCCCCAAGAGAGGGAACATGTACAAGATGGATTTGCAAGAAACGTCTCCCTCAAGAGAAGTTTCATGCTTTCTATCTAAAGCAAATAGTGATGAGTCTTTCCTTTGGCATAAAAAATGTTCCATGTAAACTTTAAAAACATTAATAAACTAATTAAGTATAATTTGGTAACTGGAATCCCAAAGAAAGAGTTTGCAAGTGATGACCATTGTGTGGCATGCCTAAAAGGGAAGCAACACAAGGTATCTCACAAGCTTAAGGAAAGAAACTCCATCACTACTCCCCTACACTTGTTACATTTGGATCTCTTTGGCCCAACCAGTGTAATGAGTCTAGGAAGGACCTCTTACTGTTTAGTGATCAACATTCATATGGGTCTTTTTCCTTAGAACTAAGGATGAGACTCCTGAGATTATAAAGAATTTTATCTTAAAGATTGAGAATCAATGTGATCACAAGGTCAAAACCATAAGATATGATCAAGGAACTGAATTGAAGAACCAAATCCTTCATACATTTTGTGATGAAAAGGGTATTACAAGACAATATAGTGCTCCCAGGACTTCTCAGCAAAATGTTGTTGCTGAGACGAGAAACGGGACACTTATTGAAGCTGCAAGAGCTATGTTTTTCAACTCTAAGCTACCCATCACCTTCTGGGCTGAGGCAGTTGTTAGGATCTGGTATTTAAATGAAACACCAACTGATTAACGGGTTAAACCAAACCAAATAGTGCGGAATCCTATTTTATTAGCGATCCAATCAGTGAGAACGCACGTAGACACAATAATGAATTGAATCTAACGTCAAGAATCTATTAGAAATCGATCTATAGCGTTCTATGAACTTGGAATATGAACTTAGAGGCTTCTGTATGGCTAGGGTACGTCTGGAGTCGAAGTGGATCGAATGCTTCTAAATCATTACGTTTTTCCACGAATTAAGTGGTATTTATAGGTTAGGGTTGCTCATTCGGGCAACTGAACCAATACCATGGTTCATTCGTGCGATTGAGCCATACGGTTGATCCATTCGCACGACTGAATGTTTAGTCGTGCGACTGAGTCAGTCGCATGAAGTTGTTCAGGCGTATGAACTATTTAGGCAGATGGACACTCAGTCGCATGGCCATTCGGATGCATGGCCACTGTTTGGGCGCATGGTCGAGTCGGGTGCATGGTCATGTCGAACGCATGTGAAATGTGGAGTGAAGTCCTGAGGCATCTCACGTAGTGGGATCTTTGACATTGTACATGGTGGACTCCACTTCAACACTACTTTTGGTTTGCCAGTTATGGCGTCAACCTTAGATCTTCTAATGTACCTCGTTGGTTGTTGACGTTTGAAGTTGACCCATCTGGTGTGGTACTCCCTCTTTAGAGCTGCTTCAAACCAGCCTAACATCTTACGAGGGTCAGCGTATAGCAATTTTAACTTCGCTAACTAGTTAAGCTCAAAACCTGAAGAGTCTTCAGGTCATGTGGAAACCTAAAATACTTAATTCCCTTCTCATGTTTTGTTGTGTAAATGTTGAGGTCTTCAAAATGTGCCCATGCTATGATTTTGCCTGCCACCTTTTGATGTTTCTTGACCTTATATAGTTTGGTGTAGGCAGTTGACGTTGAAGCGCTATCTCCTCAAAACATGCTGCCCATTCTACCTTTTTGATGTTCACTTCAGCATCTGTGGCTTGGGCCTTATCTTTATCCTTTCCGGACTCTTGTTCAATCCTGTCCAGAGTCTCAAAAGTATCACTGACAAGAGTGTCTCCCAGATTGGAATGGCGGTTCCCTCCTTGTCAGTGTACTGTGGATAGTGTTGAGCAGTGACATCATCTATCTCAATCTCATCGACATCCTGAAGCTCATCGTCACTCTCTATATTCGCAGTAGGAGCATCTTTCACAATCTCTTCAGCATTCAGCTTGAACATTTGGGCTAGTTGCTCATCAGTGAGATTGTGAATGATTTCTCCTTCTTCAGGAGTATACATCACAGATCTCCTTACAATACCTTGCAGATCAAGAATCAACGTCAGTTGAGTCTTGATCTTTTGGAGTGGAGCAATATCATATTCATCTCGTTGAAAGTCTAGATTCTCGTCTTGGATCATGTGTTCTATTGCTGTCGGGGCTGATGTCGAGGCACATGGATCTTGAGTCTTTTTGATCCGCCTCTCACTAGCTTCCTGTGCACCCGAAGCAGATGACTCTCCTCCTCCTTAAATGTCTCCACCATCCTCATCATCAGCTTCATCATCACCATCATCATCATCACTATCATCATCATCACTATCATCACCATCATCACCGTCTCCCTCTCTGATCTTCAGAGGCTCATCCTTTGTGCCCTTATGTTTGAGCAGGATGGTCCCCTTAGCATCCTCCAACTCCTCAATCTTCTTAGTAGATAATACATTTTGCTCCTTGAGTTAGGAAATCTCTTGATTCTGAGCAGCCATTTGCTGAGCCTGCTCCTTAATCTGTTGTGCCTGTTCAGAGATCTGTTGTGATTGTGCAGCTGTAAGCTTCACTAACTATCAGAGCGGAGCAGTATTCTCTTCATTGGCTGCTAACAGCTTCAGCACCATACAATTTAGTGCTAAAAGCTGTTCCTCTACCCCACTGGGAGGTAGAGATGATCCTAAGGGAAGGATGGGTGATATGATGGTCTTGCCTGGTGGCTAGAGGTGGTGGTGGTGGTAATGGTGAATGTGGGAGGTGGTATGTGTGTGGGTGGTGATGGGTAAGATGAAGTGGTGGTGGATGTGATGTGGATTGGTGGTGGAATAACTGGTGGTGGATGTGATGTGGATTGGTGGTGGAATAACTGGTGGTGGTGTGGCTGTAGTAGTGGATGGTGGAGGTGTAGTGGTGATAGTGGGTGGTATGGTAGTGATGGTAGCTGTGGTGGTGGTAGTGGGCGGAGTAGTGGTGGCACAAGTAGTGGTGGAAGTAGTAATGAAGGTGAGTCGTCTCTTCTTCTTCTTCATGCCATGGGGCTGAGCCATCCTCTTCTTACTCGAACCTGTCGAGGAGGATGCTCCCCCTAGGGCACGGCTCGGCTAATCAGGAGCATACATCGGATTAGTGTCATCCTCTCCCGACCCGCCAGGGCGTTCACCAACCGCCCTGAGCCCCCGTTCTGTGGCAACGAATTTGCTACCCACAGTCCAGGTCAGAGGCTCCTCATCTGACTCCTCCTCCTCACCAGGTATGAATTCCTGGTGGAATCCAGCAGTCTCTGCTACATCTCTAGTGGGGGCAGATGCTGGAGACGCAATAGCAGCAATGGGGCCCCTTCATTGAGTGGGCCCTTCATCTCCAGCATCCCCGTTGTCATCATCATCGAAGTCGTGCTCCGGGAGCTGTAGCTGCTCATCATCTGAGTCGCTCTCTACATGATGCTACTTACGCCTGCCTGGCGCCATGTAGTTCTTCTTGGCAAGATGGCTTGTAAGTCTCTTTACCTGGGGCTTGACCTGCTTACCCCAGTAAACTCTCATACAACCCAGAGTCGTATCATCCATGATCTCCAAAGCCACAGCATTGTGACGTTCCTTTGGAAGCGAGGGCAGCTTCTCATCAAAAATCAGCTGCAAAAACCTGGGGTACATACAGAAACCCTCTTTTCCCTTTGCCTCCAGATTCTTATGAGGTAAGAGAGGATCATGCTAGAGAAGCTCAAGGTGTAGTTCAGCACCAGTGCCATGTAGGCATTTTGTATCTGGTCTGATAGGTCGTCGAACCCACCCCTTCTGGAAGCTATGCACTTCAGAATAACATGTGCCAAGTACTTGTACTGGGGGCACAGGTTGCTCTTGTTGAGCACACCTGAGTTGATGTCCCTAGCGTACTTAATCCTCAGAAAACAGTCTCTTGCCGTCAGTGGGTGAAGCTTGGTGGGGTATCCAGCATCATCTCCCAATCCAAGTACTTGCTGAATGTCTTTAGTTGTAATCTCTATGTCCATACCAAAGATGGAGCTCCGAATGCTATATGGCTCTCGTGATCTATCAACAGATGCATTCTCCCAGATGGCCTATTGTATAGACCTGTAGGGAGTGCATGGTTATAGATAGCCTTGTGTATCCTTGATCGCTTGGGAAAGGCGATGATCTCTGCAAACTCGGCACCATTCCGAGTTGTGTGGTCTAAATGAGCACAGATGTTATGCTTGGGATTGATAGACCATCTATAAGCCATCGATCTGTAACACAAGATACATAAACATTAGATACCACATAACACAAATTAGTTCTAAGTAACTTGATAGAATTCATTCTGATTCATTCAGGAGAATGAATCATGCGACTGTGTTCACTTGGTTGTCCTATCATGCGAGTGGACTCATTCGGGTGAATGAACAGGCGACTGAGTTCAATCGGTGGACTGATCTTGCGATTGGTTCAGTCGGACAACTGAGCTCTTTCATATGATACATTCGGCCGATTGAGCTATTCGGCCAGCTCAATCGTGCAATTGGCGTTCATCCAGAAGACCAGTCGCATGACCCACTGATCGGTCGGTTGAGGTTCGAATCTTGACCAATTCATGAAATTAAACATTGTGTATAGGTCCTTTAGACTCGCAATCACTTAACTAATAACCTAATAACTTTAGTTTTAACATTTTACGTGGTTTCAGTAGGTCACTAATCCATTTAGTTGTTCGGTTCTTGTTTCAATCGAGAATCACAAATTAGGGCACCAGTTCTCCTGATTTCTGTGATGTTTCATCTCATTAGACCTGTATAAATGCACACACACGTCAGAAGAGCAATAGGAATGTATAATCGTGGTCTAATGAAATTTGGACAGCGTAACGGTAGGATGTGCGATATAAGGGCGATTGGAAATGATGAGTTGAATGCGATTGACTATGGCCCTATTTATACTGAATCTGAGTTCAATCAGCCGACTGGACTCATTCGCTTGGTTCATTCGGGCGAATGGAACTCAGTCGGGCGATTGGCTCAGTCGTTCACTTTCAGTCGGCCGACTGGAGCTCAGTCAGTCGACTGACTCATTCGCACACTCCCATTCGGTCGAATGGGTCATTCTGATAAGCCATTAGGTGAATGGTTCATTCTTATGTCCCTTCGGTTGTTTAATGCATGAGTATGGTCCATTCGTATGATTGTTCATACTCTTGGTCCATTCGTCCGAATGGGTTAGACTCATGAATTTGACTTTATGACCATATTATATTTTACACCCTTTTAACTTTTGAATAAATGTTATGAGCATTTGATCATCTCAGACATGATCATTTTATCTTGAAAAGCCTTTAATCACCTCAGACGTGATCCTTTTAAAACATTTTGTCACCTCAAATGTGACCCATTTTATTTGAAAGCACGTGTGGTCACCTCAGACGTAACCTTTTGGATGATGAGGTCCCTTATCAACTTCCATGACATAGTCCGATACTGAACGAATTGAAGTAGACTAACTTTGTACAAAAAATACTGCTGAAACTTAAAACTAAGACATGTTTTTGTGAGGGTTAATTCCTAAGAAGTAATTCTACGGAATAATTTTTCTGAGAGAGCAGCCTCAATCATTTAAACCATACATGGACCAATTCAAGTTGGAATCATACAGGAGATTCAACATTCACGACATGTTATTTAAAATACTTTGATGCTCTATTCTTGTTTTTCATCTGGAGTCAGTTAGCAAAGCTACGAAATCATGCTAGTACTCTCAGGTTCCCACACTGATTTGAACTTTCAAGATTTGTAGCCACAATGATTGTCAGTATACTTGTCCTCTTAAATCCATACACAGACTTTCAACAAAGTTTGGTGACAGTTTAAGGTTTGTTTATTTCAACAAGCATTTGTGGATCCCACACTTGTATGGTAATCAACATTCCTCAAGAGATTTTGAGCGGTCTCAGGGTAGTGTTCAAGAAGAGACTATTCTTAGAACTTTCAAAGAGAAGCCAATCCTCAGGTTAGTGCCACCGCACAGCAGAGAGGCGGCAAACAACAATGAGTTCTAGAATATATAGATTATGATTATCCTCAGGTTAGTGCCACCGCACAACAGAGAGGCACATAATCTATCTTCTTGTTTGAGCATTTTCATCCTTTTTGCACAGATCTCACCAACAACATATGTTATCAGTTTGATTGCATTTGCATTGTTTTATGTGCTTTTGCTCATGCTTTGGTCTTACACACACATTTGTGGCGTTTATTTTGCTCGTCACCCCTTATTGGAATCTTGTTGATTGTGTTAACCAGGGATAAGGTGTTACCCACATCTAGTCAAACATTTTAGTTTAATCTTGAGATCACAAAAAAGGTCTAGTCATCTATTGTGTTGAATCTACCGACATATCATATGTGGTCTAGCAACCTTTAGGTCTACTTTCTTTGTGTTACCTTAGTGGTAGCTAGCTTATCTAATATATTTCCTTTTATATTGCTCAGACTACACAGACTTATACTTGAGCTTTGCATCTTTTTCAATTTTTATTTTTTAAAGTCCTAAATGGTTTGTACCTGTGTACTATCATATTCCAAAAATTGAATCGGTATCACACATACGATCTTAGTATTATCAGCTTGCCTCTCCTTTTCCCTCGTCTTTTATTTTATTTTTTTTATTTTATTATTTTTTTTATATTGCCTAAACCTATTCTCCACCTAAAATTATAAAACCACCATGGATTAGCATTTTAGGATTTAGTTAGACAAGGAAATAAACCAATTGTAATTAAACTAACAAAAATTAAACAAAGACAAGAGAATAAAATAAAATTAAATTAAAAATTGAAAAAATAAAAGAAACTAGACACGACGCATCGGACTATACATGGTCATCTTCAGGAATGACCTCATTTTTCTTTTTAACTCCGTTGACCTTTAACAAATATAAAAGACATGGTTTGTCAAATGCCTTTGTATAGAGGTCAGCGTGTTGAAAATCTGTATTTACTTTTACCACATCGATTAAGTTCTTTTCAAAGCTATCACATATAAGTAATATTTAATACCGATGTGTTTGGTCTTGGATGTTGGACCGGGTTCTTAGTGACTGCGATAGCAGCAGAGTTATCAACAAAGATAGGAGTAGAAGGGAATGCAAACCGTAATCCCGTATTTGCTATTGAATCCATATGATTTGAGAACAGCAGCTTGCAGCAACAACATATTCAGCTTAACAGGTTGACAATGCAAGCAAGGTCTGCTTCTTACACTGCCAGGTTACTAATCTTCTTCCAAAGAACTGACACCCTGCTGATGCTGATGTAGACTTCTAGTTCATCTTGCAGCCACCATAATCCGAGTTGCTATACGCTGTAAGCTCAAAGTCATCATCATGAGGATACCACAACCCAAGTGTGGGTGTGCCCTTCAGATAACGAAAAATCCTTTTGACCCCAATTAGATGGTTCACTTAGGCTTTGCCTGATATCATGAACATAAACATGTAGTATAGATGATATCAAGTCATGAGGTAGTGAGATACATGAGAGATCCAATCATCCCTCAGTACATAGTGGCATCTACCAGATCACCATTCTCATCGGGTGCTACATCATGGTTTGTAGCAAGTGGAGTGCTAGCTGTAGAAGCATTATCCATGTCAAACCGACTAGGAATATCCCCTACATACTTGGTCTGATGTAGGAAGATCCCATTTGGTGTCTGATCCACCTGTAACCCGAGAAAGAACTTCATCTCCCCCATTGCACTCATCTCAAATTCCACCTTCATCACTACTTCAAACTCTTTGCATAATTCTTCGTTCTTTGAACCGAAGATTATGTCATCGACATAGATTTGTACCAGCAGTAAGTCTCCATCCTTTTCTTTGATAAACAATGTACAATCAATGAATCCCTTGCAAAAATTGTGTTTCACAAGATGAGTCAAGAGTTTCTCATACCAGGCCCTCAGAGCTTGATGAAGCCCATATAGTGCCTTGTCGAGTTTGTAAACTCTATCCTGATGATATGGATCCTCAAATCCCTCGGGTTGACTGACAGTCAGTCTCTCAAATCTCATCATGAAGAAACGCACTCTTCACATCTAGTTGATAAACATTGATTTTCATATAAGATGCATAGGCAAGGAAGATGTGGATTGCTTCCATCCGTCCCAATGGTGCAAACACTTCATTGTAGTTGATACCCTCAACTTGTTAAAAACCCTAAACAACAAGCCGAGCTTTGTTTCTGATGATCACTCCCTGATCATCTTTCTTGCATTTCAAGACCCATTTGGTGCCAATGACTTTAGCACCTTTAGGTCTATCTACTAGAGTCCATACACCTAACTTCTTAAACTGAAGAAGTTCTTCCTGCATGGCACTCACCCAAGCCTCATCATTCAGTGCTTCACTAATATACTTTGGCTCAAACTGAGACACAAAGCAGCAGTAGGCACCATCGTGAATGTATCCTTTTGCCATCACAGAGGCATAATCAGCTGAGTACAGCTGATTTCTAGTCTGAACCCCTGATCTCACATCTCCTATAACATTATCCAAAGGATGATAGAGGTTTAGACGTGAGCCGGGATTTGTTGGAACTACTACCTCAGAATCAAGATTGTGCACATTTGGTTCTGAATCTAAGGCAATAGGAGTCTGAGGTTCCGACATCTTAGACACATCAATATGAGATGCTTGTGGACTTGTGGTAGCGGAACCTGTACATCCTGGTTGTTTTGATCATTTTCCACATGTTCTTCATTAGAGGAAGAGTCACTCACATCAAGTGCTCCCCCTGAGTTGGTAGATGATTGACTTTGTGAACTAGATGGTGTTGAGTCTTGAGATGGTGTGTTCAAGACATCATACATCATCTTGTTTGCCAACTCGTCTTCTCAAGCAGAAAGAGGAATATTGAAGGATTTCAAGAACCCATCGTAGTCGAAGAAGTAAGCAGGTCCTTTTCCAGCAGGCGGTGTGATGTATCTCTGAACATCAACATTACAGCACACCTCTACTTGACCCGTTGAGTTGTTGTAAACTCTCTTGTTTGGTATGTTGTATCCTAGAAAAATCCCTTCATCAACCTTCTCACTAAATTTTCCCTTCTGAGTCTTCTTCAGCATGGTGCATGGAGCACCAAACGGCTTGAGATACTCTAGGTTAGGTTTACGTCGTTGTAGTAACTCGTAGCACGTTTTTCCATGGAGTTTCACAACCAGAACTCGATTAAGCGTGTAACATGCATTTGCCACAGCTTCATTCCAGAATTGAATAGGCAGTTTCAAGTTTGCCAGCATAGTACATGCCATCTCTATCAAGCTGCGATTCTTCCGTTCAGCAACCCCGTTCATCTGAGGAGTGTAGGTAGAGGTGAATTGATGCACAATTCCCTTTTCCTTGCAATAGGCCTCCATCCATTGATTCTTGAACTCGGTTCTGTTGTCTGAGCGCACCTTTCGTATGTTTAGCTTGTATAGGGATTCCAGTGTAGTTACCAATTCCTTGAAGGAGTCAAATGTTTCTAATTTGGATTTCAGAAACATTACCCAATAAAATCTTGAGTAGTCATGAGTAACTACATAGCAATACAAGTCGTATGTGATGCTTCGTATACTGACTGGACCAAACAGATCCATGTGAAGGAGCTCAAGAGGAAGTTATATAGAATGAACTTTCTTTTCCTTATGAGACTTCTTCGTCTGTTTGCCTTTTTTGCACGCAACACAGAAATCTGGGAGTTGGAAGTTTTTGACACTTACTCCCCTCACTAGATCTTTCTGGACCAAGTGATTCATCTTCCTCGGATTTATGTGTCCCATTCTCCTATGCCAGGAGATGGAGTCCTTCTCAGTAGCTTTGGACAAGAAGCACTGAACTTCATGATCCGTTGTGGAGGCCTTTGAGAGATCCAAAACATAAAAATCATTATATCTTAAGCTGACATTAGGATTTGGTCCTCCAGGATCACGTAGTCCTTCTTGAGAACGTAGCACTTTTTATTGTCAAAGACTACTTTGAATCCTTTATCACAAATTTGAGAAACTGAAAGCAAGTTATTTTGTAGTTGTTGGACGTAGTTTACCTTATCAAACTTAACTTTCTCATTTCCCACTTCTCCTTGGGATGTGATGTACCCGCCTTTGTTTCCAGCAACTGAAACATGCCCTCCTTTGATTTGTCTGACGTTTGATAAGAGAGCTTTGTTCCCTGTCATGTGCCTAGATGCTCCGCTATCTACAATCCACGTGTTAGTCTCAGCACTATAGCGAACACCCTACACATTCAATGAAAACATTAGTTCATGTTAGGAAACCAAACCTTCACTGGCTTGGGTTTCCCTAAGGCATCACACATCATAAACTCAACCCATTGACCATCTGAGGTTAAGGAAAGCCCAACTTGCTATTTGTTCTCATTTTCAGACATTGAGGTAGACTTTTCTTTCCATAGACCAGCTTTGTGTAGGGCTGTTCGTGATAAACAGACGACTGGCTGATGGATTGAACTTTGGGTTCACTAGCCCTTTTTGGAGGCATCATTGATTTCCTCTTAAAAGATCTTGGTGTAGATATTGAAAGGTCTACTTTCCTCCTCGGTGTCTGATAATAAGGACAATGAAACGCTGTGTGAGCATAATCTCCACAATTATAGAAGGACCTGCTTTCAACTTTACGGTTTATATGTTTTGGTGGAGATGTAGAAGTCACGCAGTTGACCTTATTATGTTTGGATTGAGACACTTCTTTATTAGATGTATGATTTGGTTTTACAACCTTAATTGATTTACCTGGTTTTACATCTTTTGTCTCTTGTTTACCTGGACTTTAACATGACGCTCGTGATTGATTAGGTTTTAGTCTTTTTGGGTTCTGGTTTGACATTGTTTGACCCAGACTTTAAATTAACCTTTTCAAACTCAGTTTCTAGGTTAACACAAGGCATCTTTCCTTTTGCATTTGAAGTGGCCTCCTTTTGTTTAGAGTCAGATTCATTTGATTTACTTACGGAATCTGGATCACTAACAAGAGGAGTGGACACCACATGATCCTTGATGGGGTTATTGTTAATCGGTTTACTTTTGGTGTTCATTAAGGTCTCAGGTGGTGGTGGTACCACTTTGTATCCTAGCCCCTCCCCATTATTTCTTTCTCTCACTAAGTGTTGGACAATATGTGATGAGCTTGTCCAACTATGCAGTTTCTATTTTAAAGAGTTGACTTCTACTTCTAAAACTACTTTATGCTTCTTAGTGTCCTCTAGGGAGTTCAGATAGTACCTAATGTCATTTGCTTGGTTAAAGGAAACTACCAGTATTTCCCTAAGCTGTTTATTCAATAGGTCTATCTTTTCCTTATAACTATGCTCATTTTGTTTTAACACTCTATTTGCCTCAGTGCACAGTTCTAGGTCCTTTACTAAGCTATCATTATGATCTAATAACCTAGCAAATTTTAAATCTATGCTTTCTCTAAATTTATTACAATTCGAACAAGCATGATTATTTAACAACTGGTCAGTAGTACTTACCTGAGATGTTGAAGATGAATCAGCCATGAGTATAGAATCTGTTGATTCTTGTTCTGGTGATTTTGACGTTGATGCAGATTTTTCTTCTTCAGGCAGATGGTTGACCACGGGTGTAGTGTCTTCAGAATTTGACATCGTGAGCTCTACTGCTATGTCTCCCTCACTAGCAGAATCATCATCAATGTCCTCCACATTAGCTATGTTTGACTCTCCTGGTGAGACGAACCGAAAGCTCCAGTCCTATCCTTCATCCTCATTGGCAGTCAAGGCTTTGGGGTCCTTGCTTGATGAGGTAGAACTTCTAGATGTGGCTTTGTCCTGACGATTAAATGACGAGAAGGGATTGCCATTCCCAGTCTACTTTGGCTTTACACACTCCCGCTTGAAAGGTCCCTTCTCAGCACAGTTGAAACAAGTAGCCTTTGACTTGTCGAAGCCAAAGGTTGTGTCCTTGGTAGCAACCAAGTTCTGTCCAGTCTTTTTGACAAATTTTTTAGCTCGTCGGACAACACTTGCCAAAGCTCACATTATGTCCATACGTTCCAACTCCATCTCGTCCACTTGTTCATAATCTTCATCTGCCAAGTGATAATTTCCTATCTTTCCAGCAACTAGTCCATCATAGGAGTGAACTACAGCAGCTAAGAGTTCCATGTGTTCTTTGGCCACCTCAACAGTCACATTCCCGAAGTTGTCGGTTTTCAGTTTTGCTGCATTAGCTTTAGGTATCATATACTAGGTGCTAGACGACCTCAAGTTGACGGTTGTGCTGGAATTGCTGCGCTTGAGATGAAGGCAGTTTGCAGTGGTGCTCCAGATGTCTTGACCGGAGGAGTTTCATTGTAGAGTGCAGGATTCTAATCGTAGTTTGCCTTTTGGGCTCTGTACTTCATCCTAACTTCGAGAGCATCCCATTCTGTCTGAGATTTGAAACGAAGGAAGCCCATTTCTCTGGTAGACCATCTACAAAATTGGATACCTTATCCTCCATTGACGTAGTTACACCATGAGTGTGCATCTCATTCCTCAAGTGGTAGAATCTGTCGATCACATCATCCAGACCTTCCTTTCCTATTGAAGAGAAGTTTTCGAACTCCTTCTTCAAAGCTTTGGCCTTAATGGCCTTGAGTGAGGCATTTTCGTCATACCTCTTCTCCAACGCATCCCATAGTTTCTTTACATGAATATACTCCGAATACTAATGCAAGATATCCTTCCGAATAGACTGAGTGACCAAAGCGTATACTTTCTTCTCAACGTTGTGTTTTACCTTTTGAGCATCCGACATCCCACTTAGAGTAAGTTTAACTCCATCTGCTCCTACGGGCATGCTGTACCCCGACTCTATTGCCTCCCATAGATTTGTATCTACTCCATTTAAGTAGATTTCAAAACGTTGCTTCCATTGTGGGTAGTCGTCTAACGTTATAAGCTTCGGGGGTTTATTGTGAATTCCCACTTTGTTCTCCAATAGATTCTGGATACGATTATCTCTACTTGCTGTGTATGCTGAAAACTAGTCCTCCATTTCACTTAACTTTACTATTTAACAAATTGCTGATGTATGTGAATGAAGGTATGCGATTGGGCTTATTCGAGCGATTGAACAAATGCGGATGGTTCAATCGTGCGACTGAACAAATGCGGATGAGTCAGTCAGCCGAATGGACTAATGTGGTTGAACAGTCCGAATTAGGTTCTCAATCGTACGAATGAGAGTACGAATGAGTCCAATCATGCGGTTGGAGAATGTGAATGAACTCAGTCGTGCGAATGAAATCAGTCGTGCGATTGAGCCAATCGTCTGAATGAACTTGCTGCAGTTTGATAATTCGTAGGTTAAACGTGTTTTGGCTGTAAAAACTCGAATTTTACCAAACCCTAATCGTCGTATGCCAGAAAAACTTAACTTTTAGGTCAGGAAATGTCTAAGACTCCGTTAGACACAAAAAGATTGCGTTTTTGATGAAGAAACACAACTTTTGTATCAAAACTAATGAATCAACACGTAATCAAGAGCCAAAGCTCTGATACCACTTGTTAGGATTTGATCTTTGAATGAAGCAACAACTGATTAACGTGTTAAACCAAACCAAATAGTGTGGAATCCTATTTGATTGGCAATTCAATCTGTGAGAACGCACGTAGACACAATATGAATTGAATCTAACGTCAAGAATCGATTAGAAATTGATCTACAGCGTTCTATGAACTTGGAGTACGAACTTAGAGGCTTCTGGATGGCTAGGGTACGTCTGGAGTCGAAGTGGATCAAATGCTTCCAAATCATTACGTTTTTTCACGAATGAAGTGGTATTTATAGGTTAGGGTTGCTCATTCGGGCGACTGAACCAATACCATGGTTCATTCGTGCGATTGAGCCAAGCGGTTGATCCATTCGCACGACTGAATGTTCAGTCGTGCGACTGAGTCAGTCGCATGAAGTTGTTCAGGTGTGTGGACTATTTAGGCGCATGGACACTCAATCGCATGGCCATTCGGACACATGACCACTGTTTGGGCGCATGGTCCAGTCGGACGCATGTGAACTTCACTTAACCAAAGTTTGAATGTATTCATTATTATAACATTATGTATATCAATTCAAACAATCACAAACCTATATAATCTAGTCAATAAGCGTTACCCAACTCATTAATGAAATATTAAACATTTTAAATCACAACCAAACATTATCATTTCATTAAGTACCCAATATTACATAAGTGCAAGACATTCAAGACATATTACATTGAGCTCAGGATCTAGGTACATAAGTGTATCAACAGCAGTTGATGCATCATCTTGAATACCAAAGATCAAATTGCCAAGTTTGCTAAGAAATCAGATGATGGACACTTCATTGGATACTCTTCAAAGTTAAGGCTTATAGAGTATACAATCTCACAACTAGAGTAGTTGAAGAGTCAGCCAATGTGAATTTCAGTGAGCACACTCCAAGTGTGAAAGGTTCTGGTCCTCATTGGCTATTTGATCTTGATTTAGTTACCAAACTGTTTTAACAAATCTTGTAAGCATGTTTCAGGATCTATAGATATACTACCTACAGGTGATCGTGATCCAAGATTTGAGTTGAGAAGACCTTCAAGCTATACATCTTCAACTCTAGTTGTAACTAACTCTGCAAATGTAGCTTCTATCAATACAACAATGACAAATTCAATTGATACATCTGAGATGCCTTCAAATTCCAGCTCAGAGGCTCCAAAACCAAATAAAGAAGCTTCAAACGTAGAAGAAAATGGTAGTGGTGATAGTGATCAAGAATTTCTTGATGCTGACAATCATTCCATATAAGACAACATGAATGATGTCACACACTCTTTGGATCAAGTCTCTCTTGATTAGTGTGATGATGTGGTGGGAGAAACATCAATGCTAGATCTAAATTTCTCTAATTTAGATCTCTCTTAGGAACTTCCTGTGATCCCTCGGCTAAGGATCCATAAGTCTCACCCCACCTTAAACATCATTAGAGATGTTGACACAAGGATAAGAACAAGAGGACAAACCCATGAAGCAATTGTTTGTCTTCACTCTTGTTTCTTATCTCAGATAGAGCCCAAGAAGATTAATGAGGCTGTGAAGGATGGAAGTTGGGTTGAAGCTATGCAAGAGGAGCTGCTTCAATTCAAAAGGCAAAAGGTTTGGAACCTATGTCCTCTTCCTCATGGGTGTTTAGGAATAAGAAAGATGATAGATGAATTATAATAAAAAATAAAGCTAGACTAGTTGTTCAAGGGTACACACAAGATGAAGGAATTGACTACACTGATGTCTTTTCTCCTATAGCAAAACTGGAAACTATTAGGATATTCTTGGTTTTTATTGCATCCAAAAACTTCAAGGTCTATCAACTTGATATCAAGTGTGCTTTTCTTTATGGGGTAATTGATGAAGAGGTGTATGTCAAACAACCATCTGGTTTTGTAGATCTTGATCATCCTAATTATGTCCGCTCTTTATGGGTTGCGCCAAGCACCAAGGAAGTGGTATTAGACTCTATCTCAGTATCTGTGCAAGCATGGATACATAAGGGGTACTATAGATGGAACTCTCTTGATCAAAGGATAAGGAAATGACTTGATGCTAATTCAAGTGTATATAGATAACATCATCTTTGGTTCAACTAATCCAAGGCTCTACAAAGACTTTGAGAAGCTGATGAAAGACAGATTTGAAATGAGTGCCATTGGGGAACTCAATTTCTTTCTAGGAATTCAAGTGAACCAAGTTGAAGATGGCATCTTTATAAGTCAGTCAAAGTATGTTCAGGACATACTCAAAAGGTTCAACATGACTCATTGTAAGATTTCTAAGAAACGCCACTCCCTTGGGCCTGATCTTGAGGAGGAATATGTGGATGAACACCTTTACAGGGCTATGATTGGGTCTTTTATGTATCTTACAGCTAGCAGGCCTAATATCATGTTTTTCGTATGTATTTGTGCAAGATATCAAGCCAAACCCAAGATGTCACATTATATCACTGCCAAGAGAATTCTAAGATACCTCAAGAGCCTCAACACTTGGCCTCTGGTATCCTAAGAACTCTGACTTCAATCTGTATGCATATACAAATAGTGATTATGGTGGCTGCAATATGACTGCAAAGTCTATATCTAAGGGATGTTAGTTTCTTCGTGGAAAGGTTGTCTCATGTCAATGCAAAAAATAATCCTGTGTCTCTGCATCAACTGCTGAAGCTGAATACATTGCTGCTACAAGCTATTGTGCTTAAGTTCCTTGGATTCAAAATTAGATGCTTGAAAACGGATTAATTAAACTAGTCAAAGTTATCACAAATGAACAATATGTTGATCTGTTCACCAAAGCCTTTGATGAACAGAGATTTAAGTATCTTATATCAGCTATTGGGATGATTAACATTGAGTAGCTTTTTCTTAAAACTAATTCATATCTTTTTCTTAAAATCTTGTGTCCTAAGTTGTCTATTTCATCACCTTCATAAAGCTCTTGTTTTCTATGGATGAAAATCTTTTTAGAAGAACTTAATTTCCTTAGATTTTTTTGAAAATCTTGATGTTTTAAATCCTTCAGAGGATATAAATTTTATCTTTGGAAGAAACTAAAACAAATAACTGCGTAAGTAAATTGCCTTCGGAAAAAATGTCTCAAATCTCTTCCGAAGCTTAAAATTCTCTATTAGGCACTTACATGTTTTCAAGGACAATTTTTCTTCTTGTTAGTGCTCTAAGAAAGATTAACATGTTGTCTTTAGTTGTCTTTTAACATTTTGTAATAGTATAAGGACTATTTTTGTAATTGTTAGTTCCTTTGTGTTTTATTATAAATAGCTTAGATTGTTAGTTAGTAGTAGAGTTTTGAAAAGATAGTGAACGAACTAATGCTCATTACTTGTAATTGTCTTTGCATGATATTATTAAACTGTGAATTTGTTAATATCTTGTTTGAATTCGATTACTTGTATGTGTTTTCTTTGAATTGTGTTCAGATATCATCACAGATTAGCTCAATTGATCCTAATCAATTGGTATCAGAGCTGTTGGTTGCTGTTAATTGAGTAATTTTGAAGTTTATCGAACTTTGAAACTCAAAAAGCTTATTGAATCTGTGATTGATAGACAATTCAAATGAAAACTTGTTGATTTCAGATGTGTTTCATCATGAGAAATATGATTTGAACCACAATTAGCAGTTGAATTCATCAAATTTGAGTTAATTTGGTGAATTTGTGTTCGTAAAGTTCTTTGTTTTTTCGAACTGAAAATTGCAAATTATTTGATTTGTTGTTGATATCAATAGAAATTGATTTTAGAAGAATGATTATCGGCATAAAACTCATCTAATTGAAAAGTTTCAATCAATTTTTGAAGATTTTCAGAAGATTCGAGTCTGTTATATTCATATGAACATGATGAATGTGACGCATTAGGGTTGAAGTTTGCTGAAAAATTGTCCAAGTGATAGGCGTTTGACAACTATTTAGTCACACCAACACTGTGTAGACGTTTTCAGTTCAGACGTTTGACCACTGTTCGAGAGAGTCCAGACGTATCATTGTTGAGAAGTATTTGAACTGTTTAGATGTTTGACAACTGTGTAGGCGCATCAACACTGTGTAGACGCATCACAACTGTTCAGACGTTTTACAATTGTTCAAAGGTATCAAATTTTAGGCATTTTGGAAAAAATTTCTAAGGCATTCCCTTAGACAACTCTCAACTTAGACGCATCAACTGTTGAGGCGTTCGAATACTATTCAGGCGTTTCAACCTCGATACTTAGAATTTTTTTAAAGAAAATTCTTTGAAAACTTTTTCAATTTTTTTTAAATTCAAAATATAAGAAAACAACAAAAATATAAAAAAATGGTGAAATCAGAAGATTCTAAAAATAGAGTTCCAAAACTTAAAACAAAGCTGCTTTTAAAAATTGGTCACTTAGGTTGAAACATCACTTAAATTCCGTTGATACTGATCTTTGGAAATCCATAGAAAAAGGACCAATCATTCCAATAATCACTGATGGACCTAACAGAGGATTGGTATACACTAAAGACTCTCAGGAACCCTATCCTGAAGATGGTCTTCAGAGAGATGACTTGAGAAGAGTAAAAAATGATGTCAGAGCATACTCCTTGATGTGTAAAGGACTACCTCTGGAAGTTCTTGCAAGGATTGATGGATATCAAACTGGATATACCATGTATAAAGCCTTAAAAACTATATGTGAAGGAGGAAAGGAGATTCAAAATCTCAAGAAACAAAAGTGAAAAAGGCAATTGGAACTGTTTCAACATTTATCTAGAGAAACTATAAACCAGATGATGAACACATTTGTCCAACTTACTACTGAGATGTCAACGGCTGGTATTAAGCCTGATCTTGAATATCTAAATCTTAGACTACTCAATGCTTTACCATCATCATGGAAACAAACAGTAACCTTACTAAAGCATGCTGAGAAGTTCCCTATGGATTTAGATCTACTTATTGCCAAGATTGAGTCTGTAGAAATTGATGAAAGCTCAAGGAACAATGATAGAGCAACATCAATGTCTTAGTATCAGTTTGTTGCTTCTCCAGCAAACACAATTGAAAATGCTTTCATGGCAAAAAGTGAGAAAGTTAAAGAAGAAGAAGGAGATTTATTTGTTGGAGCAGGATTTTTCATTGACTCGTCATTTACTAGTGCCCCTGCTTACACAACACAATCTCATTCTCAATCTCCTCCTAAATCTCAGTCTCAAACATCAAATGTTCAATCAGAGATTTCATCATCTAACTCTGCTAAATCTTACAAAGTTAAAGATGTGACAAACATCCTATTAGAGGATGAAGAATCAAAAACTGCATTTACTGCATTTATGGCTAGTTTTCAAGCATATCAAGGTAGCCATTTAACTTAATTAGATCTTGTTTTGTAGGATTTATTTGAAATGGATCCTGAAGATGTGGAAGAAATTGACTTAAATTGGTAAATTGTAATGATTGCTTACATGACACAAAAACACTCATATGTCAACAGGAAGTACAAGCCAAGTGTTAACAAGACTTTGGATTTGTCAAATCAAAATCTAGGTGTTTTAACTGTAATAGCAATGGTCATTTCTCAAGAGAATGCAAAGCTCCAAGAAATAATGGAGGAAGTGCTCAATCAAGCAATCAAAGGTTTCAACAAGCTCAGAAGACTTATCAAAATCCTTATCAAAGTCTTCATATGCCTGAGCTTAAAGATGAAGCAAAATCATCTGATGAAACCAAGAAAGCTCTTGTAGTCAACATTAAGATGGTTATGATTGGAGTGCATATGCTGAACAATTTACAAATGATTTAACATCTAGTTTATCCCTTATTACAGAAATTCAGGAAGAAGATTGGTCAGAAAACAATGATCCAAAGGTGGAAGGTGAAAATGATGAACATGACTATGATTGGAGTGACAAATCAGATCCTAAGGAGGATAATGATGATGTAGCTCTAATGGCACAGTCTGATCAACCAAAGGTTGACACTTCATCTTTAAAATCTAAAATCTCATCTCCAAAATTTCCTGAAATACCATCTGAAGTTAGAGAAAAGCTATGCACGAAATCATGCTTTGAACATGTTGAATACTACAGAACATACTCATATAAAATTTGTGAGAAACTCAAACAAGAAGAATCAATGTATAACAAATTGAAAGCTGATCATAAAACAGCAGACCAAAAGATTATCTCTCTTCAAACTTCATGGAACAAAACTCTAAAAGAATTAGAAAACGTTTCTAACCAATTGGAAGAGATGACTAAAAATATTGAACAGGAGAAGATAGCACATGCTGCTACTCAAATAGATCTTGATAAAGTTAAGAGTTCAAAAATGATTGTAGAAAAACTGGTAAGTGAGAGGAAAGATAAACAGAAAGCGGGATTAGGCTTTACTCATGAACCTATGCCTGAATCTATCACAAACACTTTACCAGAGAACTTCAATACACATGATCATTCTCCTGAAAACAAAGCTAAACTTAAAGCTTTTCAGGTCAAAAACAAGAATTATAAAGAAGAAAAGGAAAATATAAAAATGTTTGTTGAAAATGATGAAGAAAAGATTAAAAATGGTCATCCTATCAAAATAAAATCATATGAACCTAAACAAACAAAACAAAACACTTATGATCAAATTAATTCTATTAAGTGAAAGTTCAAAGCAAAGACAAACAACAGGTAGGAACATCAGAAGATTAAAACACAATTAATCTTAAACAATTTCAATCTGAAAAGGAATCTTCTTCTGATGATGTTCAATCTGAAAGTAAACCAAGTTCTTTTAAATCAAAGAACCAAAGGAGAAGAAAGAAAGCTTTATCAATCAAATCTGAACAAAACAAGAGTTAGAAAAGTTGATCAAAGCAACAAATCAAACAACAAAACTCAAACCGATAAAATTTATGTCAGCAGGTTTGTTAAATATGAATTCTTCTCAAAACAACAAAGTGAATTCTATGAACAAATATCACTCTGATCTGAAATCAAGTTTAGATTCTAAGACTTCCGCTGTACCAAAAAGATTTGTTCATAAGAAATTCGAGAAGGAAGATCATGTTAAACAGATGAAAAACAATATGACACAACATCAAAATGTGAAACATGAAAAACAACAGTTTAACTTTTTGATACCAAAATATAAAATTGAATCAAACAAAGTGTCATTGTCAAAAATTAACAAACAGTTGTTTAAAACTCCACAAAAATACTGTGAAATATGTGATATGAAAAATCACAATACCGCTGAGTGCTATTTCAACAAGTACTGTCACATATGTGACATGAGAAATCATTCTACAGCAGATTGTTATTTTAACAAATACTGTACTTATTGTGATGAGAAGACTCACAATAGTGCAAATTGTTACTTTAGAATGAGATCACCTAAAAGAGAATTTGCAAACTCAAACTTGAGCAAAGGTTATGTTAATCCTTAATTTATGAGAAATCAAACTGATAAATTTCAAAGATAACTAATCAACCTTCTTTAGGTTTGAGATCTTTCCAAAAGAAAAATTATGTGAGATCTAATAATGTACAAGAACAATTCATACCAAGATCGGTAAAATGACTAATAAAAATGCTAGTCATCAATTTGTATCAAAAATTGATAAATCAAAGGTATGAATGCTTTCAAAAATAACTCAAACAATTTCCAAAACAAGATTGGTAAATTCATCAAGAATAAACCTGATTTGAACAATCTTCATTACAAACAATTTACCATTGTTGATAAATTTGGAAACCCCAAGACCATCTCGGCTTTGGTGGATATATCATCTTAATTTTCTTGTTGTGAAGGTACGCCCAAGAAGACCACTCAATACATGGCATGTGGATAGTGGGTGTAGCCGGCATATGACAGGCAATCATGCCTTGTTACAAGATTTTAAGTTAAAACATGGAACACATGTCGCCTTTGGTGGTGATGCTGGTGGAAAAATAACTGGAGAAGGAACAGTATCAAATGGGTTAATAAGCTTTGACAAAGTCAACTTTTGCTCACAGTTGAACTTTAATCTTTTAAGTGTATCCTAAATTGGTGATAAATCATATTCTGTTCTTTTTGATGATTCAATCTATTATGTTTTGAAGCCAGGTTTTCAGATAAGCAAAGAGTGGGTAATTGTTACAGCTGAAAGGGATAGAGATGTATACAAAATAGATATGTCTCAGGTTGATCCTTCAACCGAAACAACTTGCCTGATTGCTAAAGCATCAAATGATGAAAGCCATCTTAGGCATAGACGTCTCGGACATTCAAATTTCAAGAATATGAACAAGCTTGTAACAAGAAATCATGTTATTGGACTTCCATCTAAGAAGTTTGCAACAACTGGTCACTGCTCAGCATGTTTAAAGGGAAAATAACACACAACGTCTTATAAGAACAAACTCATAAACTCAACTTCCAAACCTCTTCAATTGTTACATATGGATCTTTTTGGACCAATAAATGTCAAGAGTATTAGACGAAAATCATATTGTTTAGTTATAATTGATGACTATACAAGATTTTCATGGGTTTTCTTTTTGTATGCTAAATCTGAAACGGCTGAATTACTAAAAGAATTTATCATTAAAGTTGAAAATCAATTAGAA
Organism: Flaveria trinervia; assembly: GCA_025506515.1. Taxonomy (NCBI): domain Eukaryota; kingdom Viridiplantae; phylum Streptophyta; class Magnoliopsida; order Asterales; family Asteraceae; genus Flaveria; species Flaveria trinervia. Next base: position 44,463,537 of record CM046444.1, read on the forward strand.
AATAAAGTGAAAATAATAAGAAGTGATAATGGAACGGAATTCAAAAATGCTAACATTGAAATGTTTTGTGCTCAGAAAGGGATAGCTCATCAGTTCAGTGCTCCCAGAACTCCTCAACAAAATGGAGTTGCTGAAAGAAAGAACAGAACATTGATTGAAGCTGCTTGTTCTATGTTAGCTGATGCAAATATTCCTATAACCTTTTGGGATGAAGCTATATCAACTGCGTGTTTTGTTCAGAACAGAACCTTAATCGTGAAAGATAAAATGAAAACTTCTTATGAGTTAATGTTTGGCAGGAAACTGAACATAAATTTTCTAAAATCATTTGGTTGTCTTGTTATGATTCTTAATTCAAATGATCAGTTAGGAAAATTTGATGCAAAATCTGATAATGGATTTTTCGTTGGATATTCATCTGTTTCAAAAGCCTATCGAGTGTACAACTCTAGGACAAATATAATTCTTGAAACATTCAACGTTAAATTTTTGGTAAATTCTTTTCCATCTGTTGCAAATGGACCTGCAAGGTTATTTGATTTAGATTCATTATCAAACTCTTTTCAATCTAACTTGTTTAATCAATCAAATTGTTTTGATTCTACAGGTAAGAAGAACTCTAGAAGAGATCTTGGATCTTTCAGTGAGGACTCAGATTCTGATGACCCAGATGATTCTAGCTCAAACTACCTATTTTTATCATTTTTCAAGGATTCATCAATTCGATTAAATGACAATGATCATGCTAATTCAGCTTCAAATCATTCAGTCTCAATTAATCAGGAAGGATCACAACCTTTTCCTAATAAAGTAAGTTTGACTACTTTATTAACTCACCAACTCAAGTTCAAAATTTTAATCCACATTCTTCTAACTTGTTAGATAAGCTCTCCAACTTAAACCAAACAAATCTAGATGTTAATATTCAATGTGATGAGATTCCAACATCTCGTATTCACAAGAATCATCCAATTTCTCAGATTATTGGTCCATCAAATGAGAGAACAACAAGGAGTAAATCAGAACAAGCAAACTTGTGCTTATACTCTTGTTTTCTGTCTCAAATTGTTCCTAAAAATGTTACCAAAGCATTAAAGGACAATGGTTGGATAGAAGCTATGCAAGAAGAATTACTTCAATTTCGCAAACAAGAAGTGTGGAATTTAGTGGATTTACCTGAAAGAGAAAATGCTATAGGCACGAAATGGTTGTTTAGAAATAAGACTAATGATCGTGGTATAGTAATAAGGAACAAAGCAAGACTTGTTGCACAAGGATACACACAGGAAGAAGGGATAGATTATGATGAGGTGTTTGCACCAGTTGCAAGACTTGAATCCATTCGAGTTTTCCTGACTTATGCTTCATTCATGAAATTTAAGGTGTATCAAATGGATGTAAAGGGTGCATTTTTATATGGTCCTATCACTAACAATGTGTTTGTGAAGCAAACTCCGGGCTTTGAGGATGCAGAATTTCCACATCGAGTGTATAAGTTGAGTAAAGCTTTGTATGGACTTCATCAAGCCCCTAGGATTTGGTATGAGACATTATCACAACACTTAATCCAACATGGATACACAAGAGGGAAAATTGATCCAACTTTATTCATAAAGAAGGATAATGATGATCACTTATGTGTACAAGTGTATGTTCATGATATCATATTTGGTTCTACAAGCTCAAAGTTGTGCAATGAATTTGAAGAAATCATGAAATCTTGATTCCAAATGAGTTCTATGGGAGAGATTAATTTCTTTCTTGGACTTCCAGTCAAGCAACTGACGATGGAATTTTCATCAATCAAGAGAAGTTTGTTGACAAACTCTTGAAGAAATTTAAGTTGCAAGACTGTCAGTCCATACGAACTCCAGCAGATGTTAACACCAAGATTGAACCTGATCCAAAAGGAAAATCTATTGACCAAACGTTATACAAATCAATGATTGGCTCTTTGATGTATCTTACTGCATCTAGACCGGACATTATCTATATTGTTTGTGTATGTGCCAGGTATCAATCAGACCCGAAAGAATCTCACTTACTTGCTGTCAAAAGGATATTCAGGTATCTCAAAGGTAAACCATCCTTAGGGCTTTGGTATTCTTACGAGGGTAACTTTGAACTATATGGATATACAGATAGTGATTATGGTGGATGTTGTCAAGATAGAAAATCTACTTCGGGTGGGTGTCAATTCTTGCTCCCCGATTAGTCTCATGGCAATGTAAGAAACAAACAAATGTATCTGTTTCAACTACTGAAGCTGAGTACATTGCTGCATTAGCAGGATGTTCTTAAATCCTTTGGTTGCAAAATCAATTACTGGATTATGGGTTCAATTTTCTTAAAACACCAATTTACATTGATAACACAGCTGCTATGTTCATAACAGCTAATCCTGTTCAACACTCAAAAACAAAACATATTGAAATTCGATATCATTTTCTTAGAGATAACTCTGAAAAAGGATTAATCATATTGATTCAAATTGCAACAGAAAAACAATTGGCAAATCTATTTACTGTGACACCCCGTAATTTCCAGGTTAACATCGATACCACTCGCTAACATTTTGAAAAGAAGCTATCTATTTAATTATTCTTTTTAGATAATAATAGTTATTATTATTATCATTATTATTATTATTATATTATTATTATAACTGGTAATAGTATGGACATTAAACTTAACAAGACTAGTTAACATTAAACTTAACTAAACATAGATAAACCGAAAGTGCAACTTAAGCAAACTCAGAGGACTAAAGCGTAAATTAATAAAATACCCTATTAATCAAAAAAAAAAAAAAAAAAAAAACCACTCCATAATCTCCTCTATTCATTCGAAACCCTGCAACCACCTCCTCCCGTAACCCTAATCCTAAACCAACTTCTTCGAACGGCAGATCCTATTCTTCCATCGTTCGACCTCTCGGCAGCCTTTTGCTTCCGGTCAAGCTTCTACGACGCCTCTCTCAACCGCGATCCTCACTGTCACAGTCCTGTTATCGCAACCCACACCGTAGCTAACTTGTCCGGCAACCTCCTCCGCAAGTTAGTGGCACCACAGTCAAACGCGAAGTACTCGGCGGTTGTGAACGGTGATCGGAACAGCCCTGCATATCGTTCGGTATGGTTCTTTCTCTCGTTAATTCTTGATTCGGTACATTACGCTTTCGGTTACGGTTCCAATTTGGGTTTATTGGGCTTGATGCGGCTGCGTTAACCGGTTATATACGTGTTTTACAGTGTGTGCGGGTGCGTCTTTAGATATATAGATGTTCTGCGATGTATATCTATATGTTTATGCTATATATATATATATATAAGTGTGTGTGTACGTAATGCGCCTATGCATGTGTGTATGTACTATGTGTATATATATATATGGGTGCAATCTGTGATGTATAAAAATTGTATGTTTCTGCTGTATACGCATATATAAATATAATTGTGTATGTGTGCTTGGGTGCAGAAATGTGAGGGGGTGGGGTATTCATTATATATGCATTGTGTGTATGTGTGTTTTGTGTGTGTTTTCTTTTAGGCGTGAGTTGAATGTGTGTGTTGGGGTGTGTAATTAGGAAATTTAAATGTGTGTTAATATATATATTATGTTTGGGTTATGTAGATATATTGTAAGTGCATGCTTCGTTGGGGTCAGGTATGGTTGTGGATTTTATATGCATTGTGTAAATATATATTTATTTAAATGTGTGTGAGGTCCATCGATAACCGACACCGTAGCTGAACCGTGATCGTGAACTGTACCATTCCATTTCTAATAATTAATTCCCTTACTAATATATATTATTAATTATATACTATATGAAATTCAGGTTAATCGGGACCATAATCGTTTGTGATTGTGTTTACTTGTTGCTGTGCATTTAAGGTGAGTTCTCAGCCCCACTTTACTTACTTTCTTTGGGGTGAAAGAAATGTGTGTTCTAAACGTATTTTCACCTGATCGGTATTACTTTAATATCACTTGTTTACTAGTGTGACACCATACTTAAGTCCTCACTTTCGAACCGTTAATATATGTACTCTAGCGAGGTAATTCTGAGTAGATCTACTGGGTTTGACAAACCCCACCCGGGCTAGTCGCGCTAGCACAACGTTCGTCAAACGGGTGTTTAATTGACCTATTTCTGTTGTTGTGACCGGTGTTCATAGCCGAGGCATTCTTGATGTTGTCAGCGTCGGTTGCGAACTTCATACACTTAGTAACTTGTTGAGTAGACTAGCTATCTACTGATATTATTCTGATTACTGCATCAGTTTACTGTTATGTTCAATTTATCAAAACCTGTGGACTCACCAACCTTGTGTTGACACTGTAGCATGTTTCTTTCAGGTTCACAAGACGCGCACGCTTAGGAGCATTCCATTCATGCATTATTATCCACGTGATTTGTTTATCGTTTTTCAGTGAATTTTATTTATTCGGTTTGCGCATGTTGCGCCATTTAAACAACTAATATTTACTATGCTTCCGCGACTTCTATTATGTCCACGTTTAAAACTAGTCTTTGATGAATTCAAGTTTTATAAGTAAATTATGTTTTATAACCAACGTGTCGTTTGGTGTAACTAGTGGCTGAGATCCTGGAAGTCACACGCCTAACGGTAATACCCCGTTTGTGGAATTTGAGGGTGTGACAGATTGGTATCAGAGCCGCTGGTTATAGCGAACTAAATTAAAAATTGCATCACATCTGCATTGCATTTAGACTTTAGCCTGATGCCTTAGTTACACACATATAGACATGATTAGTTTACTCGTAGACTTTGCTTGTTTGTTCGTTGGCTTTGTTTGTTTGCGTTATTTGCGGGATTCATTGGCATTGCTTATTCTTGTGAACAGTTTCTTGCAGAATGGCATCATCTTCTTCTGTACCATCATCATCTTCTCGAGGCAAGAGGCCTATCTATTACGATCACATTCCTTCCTCTGAGAACTCCTGCGTCTGGCCCTTACGTTATAATAATAATGAGAGACTCGATTTCGATCAACCTTTTGCTTTACCTGAGTACCCACCGGTACATAGGTGGGAGTGCTATCCACAGTACATTACTGATCTCATTCTAGAGAAGAATGTACCCCCACCTCTCGAAAACCGCCCACGCACTAGATCCACTGCTGGTAGGGACCCTAATGCCCCTACGTTACCACCTCTTCTTTGCCCTCCAGAGCAGGCTATAGCTGCTTTGGCAGCCACGGTGCATTTGCAGCGTAAGCGTGTGGCCGCACTTGCAAAGGAAAATGCAGAACTAAAGAAAACATCGACTAGGACTACGGAGAAACTCGAACGACTCGAGACTCGATTCGATAACTTCTTGGAATACCACAATAACCTAATAGATCGTTATAATGGACTGGTCGGGCGGGCCGAGAACACAGACCAGCGACTAGGAATTATGGAATCTCAAGTCCTCACTCAGAACGCAGTGCCTGAACCAGAAGCAGCACCGGAGGAGGAAGAACCCGAGGAAGCACCGGAGGAAGAAGAACCCGAGGAAGCACCGGAGGAAGAACTCGAGGAAGCACCGGAGGAAGAAGACCCTGAGGAAGAGCCAGAAGAAGAACCCGAGGAACAGCCTGATGACGAGGCGGAAAACAGCGACGGATCTGTTGACTCTCACTGACTTCCTCATTTATTCTTTTCTTTCATTAATTCTGTTATCCCATTGGACTTATTTCATTTCACACCTAGATGGGAAGGGTTGTTTCCCATCTGACTGATACTTTTGGATTTTAGTATTTGATTTGATTAATTGTATGCGTACCTACAATTTATTTAATCAGAAATTATTATTTGAGCTTATTAGTTATGTGTGCTAAATTCTTTTAATTACTTGTACTCAAATGAAGTAGATATGTTTCATATTACTTATTTTTGTATGTTGTGATCGTAAGAATGTCTGGAATTGGCCGAGGACGCGGACGTGGTCGTGGCACAACAACATGACCCCAGCTGAACTGGCAGCCCTAATTAATCAGCATGTGGCTGATGCTCTCGCAAATCCTAATCTCAATCCGCACGCAACTCCAATCGGTAAGCAATACAAAATTCCCCCTGACGTTAACGTTCCGTCACCCTGGTTAAGTTGTAACATCTATTCAAAATTCTAAACGCCTGATCAAAACTTGTTGCAGGACAAGGGGTATGCACGTTTAAGACCTTCATGGATTGTAAACCCAATCCATTCACTGGAGCAGAAGGAGCTGTGGGACTCCTACGCTGGTTCGAAAAGCTTGAGTCAGTGTTCGAGATGTGCAACTGCCCCGTGGCAAATCGGGTTAAGTACGCCACTGGCACCCTGGACGGTGTTGCGTTATCTTGGTGGAACGCTCAAGTCCAAATGTTGGGCGTTGAAATTGCAAACCAGACAACCTGGAATGACTTCAAGACCCTGATGAAAGAGGAGTACTGCCCTCGGAGTGAGGTGCAAAAATTAGAAATTGAGTTCTGGAACCTAAAGATGACAGGCTCCGAAATCGAGGCGTACACCACTCGATCTCACGAGCTTGCTACCCTATGCCCTAACATGGTCGACCCTCCTTCACTAAGGATTGAGAGGTATTTGCACGGTCTGTCACCCGAGATTCAGGGTATGGTCACTGCTTCCAAACCAGACACCATACAGGAAGCAATCAGGTTGGCCCATAGGCTGACTGACCAGGCCATCATCCAAGGTAAACTGCCTCCACGAGGTTCGACCTCGACTCCTTCAGACAGTAACAACAAGAGGAAATGGGAATCTGGTTCCACCAACAAGCAGAACAACTCTCAATCGCAACCTCAACAGTCACGGAAGTTTGACAACTATCATTCATCTCATCAATCATCCTCTTCATCTCAACATGGTGGTGGTTACGCGGGCACGCTACCTAAGTGTAACAAATGCAACTACCACCATAATGGGACTTGCAAGAAAAACACGTGCGAAAGGTGTGGTACATTTGGTCATGCTGCTAGAGACTGCCGAATGAACATGACATCTAAACAGCCAGCTCAGAGGAACGAACAAAGAGGCTGTTATGAATGTGGTCGGACCGGGCACATCAAGAGGTATTGCCCAAAACTGAGGAAGAACAATGGTGGCGGTAATGGTGCTGATGACCGCAATGGCAATGGCAGTGGAAACAACGATAAGAACGGTAATGGTGGAGCCAAGGGAAGAGCTTTCATCATTGGTTCAGGTGAGGCTCGTAATGATCCTTCTACTGTAACTGGTAAATTTCCTATCAATGGTTGCTTTGCTTCTGTGCTATTTGATTCTGGTGCTGATAGGAGTTTCATTTCGCATAAGTTCAGTAAATTGCTAGATGATAATTCTGTAGCCCTAGACACCAATTATACAGTAGAAATAGCAGACGGTAAGATCATTGAGTCTTCACGTATATACAGAGGTTGTAAGATTAGTCTATCTGGGCATGATTTCGATATTGACCTACTGTCTATTACACTCGGTAGTTTTGATGTCGTTGTCGGTATGGATTGGTTGTCTAAGAACCAAGCCGAAATCATTTGTCGTGAGAAACTCGTTCGACTACCTTTGCCTGATGGAAAGATACTCACTGTGGAAGGCGACAAGAGTGGTGCAGTAGTTGGCATTATTTCATACATAAAAGCTCAGAAGATTTTGAAGAAAGGACATGCGGCGATTTTAGCCCTAGTCACCGAAAAGACTTCTGAGGAGAAACGACTGGAAGACATCCCTATAGTTAGAGACTTTCCAGAGGTATTTCCCGAGGACCTACCTGGACTACCCCCACACAGGCAAGTAGAGTTTCAGATTGAAATAGCACCTGGAGCAGCTCCGATCGCTCGGGCGCCGTACCGTTTGGCACCGAATGAACTACAAGAGCTGTCTAAGCAATTGCAAGAATTGCTGGACAAGGGATTCATACGTCCCAACTCTTCACCCTGGGGAGCTCCAGTGCTTTTCGTGAAGAAGAAAGATGGAACCTTCAGAATGTGTATTGACTACCGAGAGCTAAACAAAGTGACAATCAAGAACAGATATCCTCTCCCGCGCATTGATGATCTATTCGACCAGTTGCAAGGATCAAGTTGCTATTCCAAGATTGACCTGAGATCAGGTTATCATCAGCTTCGAGTCCGGGAGGAAGACATCTCGAAGACGGCATTCCGGACACGTTATGGGAACTATGAGTTCACAGTAATGCCTTTTGGATTAACTAATGCCCCAGCAGTTTTCATGGACCTCATGAACCGTGTCTGCAAACCTTATTTGGATAAGTTTGTCATCGTCTTTATTGATGACATACTAATTTACTCTCAGAATGAGGAAGATCATGAGGAACATCTGAGAATCATTCTGGAATTGCTGAAGAATGAACAATTATATGCAAAATTCTCGAAATGTGACTTCTGGATGCGAGAAGTGCAGTTCCTTGGTCATGTAGTGAACGAAAAGGGTATACACGTAGATCCTTCAAAGATTGAAGCAATCAAGGATTGGCCGGCACCAAAAACGCCTACTGAGGTGCGACAATTCCTTGGTTTGGCAGGTTATTACAGACGATTTATCGAGGGATTCTCAAAGTTAGCCCAACCTCTAACTGCCCTAACCCACAAGGGAACCATCTACAAATGGGGCAGCCAAGAGGAATCAACATTTCAGACACTTAAGGACAAGCTCTGCAGTGCACCGATCCTAGCCTTGCCAGAAGGAACAGATGACTTTGTTGTTTATTGTGACGCATCCATCCAGGGTTTGGGATGTGTGTTGATGCAACGCAACAATGTCATTGCTTATGCGTCTAGACAACTTAAAGTACACGAGAAGAACTATACAACGCATGATCTGGAACTAGGAGCTGTAGTGTTTGCTTTGAAGATTTGGAGGCACTACCTCTATGGAACTAAGTGCACGATCTATACAGACCACAAGAGTCTCCAGCACATATATGACCAAAAAGAGCTGAATATGCGACAACGACGATGGCTAGAGCTACTCAATGATTACGACTGTGCCATCAAGTATCACCCGGGTAAGGCCAATGTGGTAGCCGACGCCCTCAGTCGCAAAGACACCCCTAAACCTCGTCGAGTACGTGCATTACAATTGACCATTCACTCCGACCTACCAGAACAAATCAAGGCTGCCCAATCTGAGGCTTTGAAGGTTGAGAACCTAAAAGCAGAATACATGCGAGGTATGGAGAGACAATTAGAGACCAAGACGGATGGAATCCGTTATTTCATGGAACGGATCTGGATACCACAATACGGTAATTTACGAGAACTGGTAATGGATGAAGCTCATAAGTCACGCTATTCAGTTCATCCGGGTTCAGATAAAATGTACCATGATCTGAAAGAGTGTTATTGGTGGCCTAACATGAAAGCTGAGGTTGCCACCTATGTAAGCAAATGTTTAACTTGCTCCAAGGTTAAGGTGGAATATCAGAGGCCATCTGGTTTACTTCAGCAACCGGAACTTCCAGTTTGGAAATGGGAGCAGATATCGATGGACTTCGTTACGAAGTTACCAAGAACTCCCAGCGGATGCGATACCATATGGGTCATAGTAGATCGCTTAACAAAATCCGCTCACTTCCTAGCAATCCGAGAGACTGATCGGATGGATAAGTTAACACGGATTTATCTAAGAGAAATAGTTTCCCGGCATGGCGTACCAGTGTCTATCATATCCGATCGTGACGCTCGATTCACTTCTCACTTCTGGCAATCATTACAACGATCATTGGGAACGCGGCTAGATATGAGTACTGCGTATCATCCGCAAACCGATGGTCAAAGTGAGCGTACGATCCAGACATTAGAAGACATGTTACGTGCCTGCGTGATCGATTTTGGCAGTAATTGGGAAACTCACTTACCATTGGTTGAGTTCTCCTATAATAACAGCTATCACACCTCAATCAAGGCAGCACCATTTGAAGCACTGTATGGACGTAAGTGCCGATCACCTATTTGTTGGGCAGAAGTTGGAGAAAGCCAACTTACAGGTCCTGAGCTTGTGCACGAGACAACTGAGAAGATCGTGCAGATACGTAACCGTATGGCGGCAGCACGTGATCGACAAAAGAGTTACGCCGACAAGCGTCGTAAACCATTAGAATTTCAGATTGGTGATAAAGTACTCTTAAAAGTCTCACCCTGGAAGGGAGTAATACGCTTTGGAAAGCGTGGCAAACTAAACCCCAGATACGTTGGACCATTTGAGATTGTCAAACGGGTTGGTCCAGTAGCCTACCAGCTGAAATTACCAGAACAGCTAAGTGGAATACATAACGTGTTTCACGTATCTAATTTGAGGAAGTGTCTATCTGATGACTCACTCGTCGTTCCATTAGAGGAACTGGAGATTGATGAACAACTTCGTTTCATTGAAGAACCACTTGAGATTATGGAGCGAGAAATCAAAACCCTAAGGCGTAGCAAGATTCCAATTGTGCGCGTTAGGTGGAACTCAAAGCGTGGCCCGGAGTTTACCTGGGAACGAGAGGATCAAATGAAGAATAAATATCCGCAACTGTTCAAAGACCAGGCAGCAACTTCCTAAGGTATTATTTTAGGATATTTTTTTTTTCAATTTCGAGACGAAATTCACTTCAACAAGGGGATGATGTCACAACTCTCACGAAACCTTACATTTCTTTGTTTTGAAATTGTTTCAGAAATCTAGAAGCCCTATCTAAAACGAGCTTCCGAACACCCTTCTATCGTTGTTGTTAAACTTGGCGGTTTATACTAAACCAGATGTCCTAATTTTCGGGACGAAAATTCCTTCAACAAGGGGATGATGTGACACCCCGTAATTTCCAGGTTAACATCGATACCACTCGCTAACATTTTGAAAAGAAGCTATCTATTTAATTATTCTTTTTAGATAATAATAGTTATTATTATTATCATTATTATTATTATTATTATTATAACTGGTAATAGTATGGACATTAAACTTAACAAGACTAGTTAACATTAAACTTAACTAAACATAGATAAACCGAAAGTGCAACTTAAGCAAACTCAGAGGACTAAAGCGTAAATTAATAAAATACCCTATTAATCAAAAAAAAAAAAAAAAAAAAAACCACTCCATAATCTCCTCTATTCATTCGAAACCCTGCAACCACCTCCTCCCGTAACCCTAATCCTAAACCAACTTCTTCGAACGGCAGATCCTATTCTTCCATCGTTCGACCTCTCGGCAGCCTTTTGCTTCCGGTCAAGCTTCTACGACGCCTCTCTCAACCGCGATCCTCACTGTCACAGTCCTGTTATCGCAACCCACACCGTAGCTAACTTGTCCGGCAACCTCCTCCGCAAGTTAGTGGCACCACAGTCAAACGCGAAGTACTCGGCGGTTGTGAACGGTGATCGGAACAGCCCTGCATATCGTTCGGTATGGTTCTTTCTCTCGTTAATTCTTGATTCGGTACATTACGCTTTCGGTTACGGTTCCAATTTGGGTTTATTGGGCTTGATGCGGCTGCGTTAACCGGTTATATACGTGTTTTACAGTGTGTGCGGGTGCGTCTTTAGATATATAGATGTTCTGCGATGTATATCTATATGTTTATGCTATATATATATATATATATATATATAAGTGTGTGTGTACGTAATGCGCCTATGCATGTGTGTATGTACTATGTGTGTATATATATATGGGTGCAATCTGTGATGTATAAAAATTGTATGTTTCTGCTGTATACGCATATAAATATAATTGTGTATGTGTGCTTGGGTGCAGAAATGTGAGGGGGTGGGGTATTCATTATATATGCATTGTGTGTATGTGTGTTTTGTGTGTGTTTTCTTTTAGGCGTGAGTTGAATGTGTGTGTTGGGGTGTGTAATTAGGAAATTAAATGTGTGTTATATATATATTATGTTTGGGTTATGTAGATATATTGTAAGTGCATGCTTCGTTTGGGGTCAGGTATGGTTGTGGATTTTATATGCATTGTGTAAATATATATTTATTTAAATGTGTGTGAGGTCCATCGATAACCGACACCGTAGCTGAACCGTGATCGTGAACTGTACCATTCCATTTCTAATAATAATTCCCTTACTAATATATATTATGAATTATATACTATATGAAATTCAGGTTAATCGGGACCATAATCGTTTGTGATTGTGTTTACTCGTTGCTGTGCATTTAAGGTGAGTTCTCAGCCCCACTTTACTTACTTTCTTTGGGGTGAAAGAAATGTGTGTTCTAAACGTATTTTCACCTGATCGGTATTACTTTAATATCACTTGTTTACTAGTGTGACACCATACTTAAGTCCTCACTTTCGAACCGTTAATATATGTACTCTAGCGAGGTAATTCTGAGTAGATCTACTGGGTTTGACAAACCCCACCGGGGCTAGTCGCGCTAGCACAACGTTCGTCAAACGGGTGTTTAATTGACCTAATTCTGTTGTTGTGACCGGTGTTCATAGCCGAGGCATTCTTGATGTTGTCAGCGTCGGTTGCGAACTTCATACACTTAGTAACTTGTTGAGTAGACTAGCTATCTACTGATATTATTCTGATTACTGCATCAGTTTACTGTTATGTTCAATTATCAAAACCTGTGGACTCACCAACCTTGTGTTGACACTATAGCATGTTTCTTTCAGGTTCACAAGACGCGCACGCTTAGGAGCATTCCATTCATGCATTATTATCCACGTGATTTGTTTATCGTTTTTCAGTGAATTTTATTTATTCGGTTTGCGCATGTTGCGCCATTTAAACAACTAATATTTACTATGCTTCCGCGACTTCTATTATGTCCACGTTTAAAACTAGTCTTTGATGAATTCAAGTTTTATAAGTAAATTATGTTTTATAACCAACGTGTCGTTTGGTGTAACTAGTGGCTGAGATCCTGGAAGTCACACGCCTAACGGTAATACCCCGTTTGTGGAATTTGAGGGTGTGACATTTACTAAAGCGTTCCTACCAGGACGTTTGAGTATTTAGTAGAATCAATTGGTCTTATAAATCATATGTGAACTCCCTAAATCAAAAGATCATAATAAGTGATACTCTCATTGTTAATAGCCTGTTTATATTTTGTGTGTGTGTGATTCTTGTTTTCCATAGAAAAATCAAATACAAAAATATATATCAAATCTACAAAAATAGAGTCTTTAGAAAGGATTATGCTTTGCAACATGTGAGAAATGATAGTACATTAGTGAGATCAGTTGCGTACTTCACTCATTAATAAAGTCTAGACATGATCAGATATGATGTGTAGACAATATCTGACTATTATGCTGAATAAGTAAATTCTTGTGATCAAACTAAATATCAATGCTTGTGTGTATTCATCTAGTACTTTTGAGTTGTTTTAGCTTATCAGATTGAATGTTTTTTAAGTTACACCTCTCACACCTGTTGATACTGTGTGTAATCATGAGATCTGTTACAAAGCATCATTTCACTTCTCTGTTATGAGTCATCATAGATCTGAAGTGTTGAGATATCCTTTGTTGTAAGTGATTACAGACCTGGATTCTCTTTTGATGCAAAAGATTCCAATGTGCACAAACTATTCAAATGAATAGTCTGAGCTGATCAAATGGTTACCCATGATCACTCTCTATTAATTTAAGTAACATGAACTCTGGTGATATATATGTTTCAGGTAATAAGTTGAGTATGTGTTCTTTCTTGCATATCATGATGATGGTTGAGCTCTCTTAGTCTCTGTATGCTTTACATCATGTCATATCTAAATCTACCCTAATCAAACCAAGAATTGAAAAAGTAAGTGACTTGATAAATTTGTCAAAAACACTCATTGTCTGTCCTTAGATCTTGTGTCTCCTTTGTTATGATATCACTGACCTGGAACACACTTGATCAGGATTTATTCATTGTCAATTATTCCAACATTTATTTTATTTTAATATGCTGATCTTCATTAATATGATCTCACTGCAGACATTAATTCTTTTGTTTATATTAGTTTTTGATTCTGCTTTTATTTTGCTTTTATGCATGTTTTTGTGTGTGAAGGCAATGTCATAATGTGATGTGTGATCTTATTCTCTTTTCTAAGAAACTTATAAGTTTTTCAAACTTAAAAGTTTAGGGGGAGTAATAAATAAAATAGTTGTTCTCAGAAAATAATCATAATCAAAATCAAAATTAAAATGTTGAATTGAAAGGATGAAGCTATATGTTCAAAGTATTTGTATAATTGAAAATGTATTTTTTTGAAAAATATTATACGAACCTACATAAAATTTGCAAAAAAAATGCTTCGGTCATAAGTTGAAAATTAGATGATAATTGGTTTTATGTTGAGACTAAAATGAAGCAACAAAATAAAATTACAAGTGTTAGGCGTTTGTGATAATCCCATGTGCCTAAACAATGAATGAGTTTTATTTTGACGAAGTGTTAGAGGTTTGACATGTCTCATGCGTCTACACACTTAAAAAGTTTCAAAATTAGACGTTTCAAAAAGTCCATGCGATTGAACAGTGCAAAAGCGCCTAAACAGTGCTTATGCGTCTGAACAGTTCTCATGCGTCTGAGTCAAAACGCTCAAACAATGCTCATGCGTCTAACAAGTAAGTGAATTTTAGGGTTTCATACGCTCAAACAGGGCTCATACGCCTAAAATTTCACTTGATATAAATTGAACACTTACGCTTATTTCCTCATTCACACTCAAAATTTCATAGACAAAACCCCTGAACTTGCGACTCACCTATCATTATACTCTCATTTCCTCTGCAATTGCGTCAAATCCTATTGATTATAGATAGTATTTGGATTTATAAACGTAAGTTTGTGATTCAAATGTGTAAATTTTTGGTTAAATCAGAGTATTGATATAGGCGTTTGAATGCTATTTGTGCATTCGAATCCTATATAATTCAAGTTTAACTAATCAAATGTGAATCATATCTAAAATTGACACTGGATTATTGATATGAATCTGTTTGCGAGTATGTTGATGTAATGTTTTTAATCTGAAAGTGAAAATGATTTGATGATTGTTAAATCAGTAGGTTCTTCAATAGAAGAAGATGATGATGATGATGATGAACAGACAGACTAAAGTTTGAATAAAAATAAAAATAATAATAATAATAATAAAATTATTTTTTTAAAAAGAAGTAAATCAAAATTGAAATGTTAGATAATGAATTCAAAATGAATAAAGATTAATGTTTTACAACTTGAAATCTCAATTCAAAAGTAAAAATAAAAAGGTCAAATTCAAAAGTCAAAATCAAAAGTAATATGTAGGGGATTTCTCTGTAAAAACCTGTTAAAAGGTTATTCTAGATGGGGAGAAGGCATTGTCTACTACAGTGCAGCGGATGACAATCTTCATCACTCCAGCCATCATAAACACTCATCTTCACCTGGATAGTGAGAAAGGTGAATTGTCCTTTCCTAAAGATGTTGTTAACCAATCCTTCCAGCTGATCAGCTATGAAGGGGATTTCTCTGTAAAAACCTTGAGGAAAGGGAAGGTCTCATCCCAGTGGAAGTACTTACTACATGTGGTCATCCACAACTTATCCAACAAGCATGCGGTTGGGACCAGAATCCTAAAGATCTCTCCTTGATAGTGCATGGGATGGTTCAGGGGGTCAAGTTTAGGTATTCTCAATTTGTCCATACAAATCTACATGCTAACCTAGACTCCTTAGAATATTATATGTTTCCAAGATATGTTCAACATATTCTCAACTATGAACTGGGCTCACAGTTGAGGGAAATAGATAATATTTTTTGTTGGACCAAAAGAACTAATGAGCCGGATCAGAAAAACCTTTAAGTCCCACACACGTCACAACAACTACTGAAGACCACAACAGCTGAAGACAACAGCTGATTACAAAGTCTGAACACAAGTGCTGAAGACAAAGTCTGAAGATAAGTGCTGAAGACAAAGTCTGAAGACAAGTACTGAAGACAAAGTCTGAAGACAAGTGCTGAAGACAAAGTCTGAAGACAAGTGCTGAAGACAAAGTCTGAAGACAAGTGCTGAAGACAAAGTCTGAAGACAAGTGCTGAAGACAAAGTCTGAAGACAAGTACTAAAGACAAAGTCTAAAGACAAGTGCTAAAGACAAAGTCTGAAGACACAAGTGCTGAAGACAAAGTCTGAAGACACAAGTGCTGAAGACCAAAGTATCAGACGTTGTCACAATAGCTGAAGAGGTCTTCTTCAGTAGTTGTGACGGTTTACCTTTCAGTAGTTTTATGTTTTATCTGTTCAGTAGTTTGACACAACAGCTGAAGAATACTTCTTCAGCTGTTGTGCTCATCAGTAGTTTTATGTTTTTCAGTAGTTTTGTAAAACGACTGAAGAGCTTGTTCTTCAGTCGTTGTAGTTTCAATAGTTTCTTATCAGTAGTTTCATATTTTGTACTTAACACTCTGATATGTTCTCAGTAGTTGTGAACATATCAGTAGTTTGTTAAGAGTTAGTTATTTTTGTAATAGATCTGCCAGTTGTCACTTTCCCGTGATAACAGCAGCGATTGCACTCTATATAAGGAGTGTCAACCTATTGTAATATGTGAATGATTCGATCAGAAATATTCAATATTATAGAAACATTCCTTGTTACAGAAATATATTCTCTCGTTATAACCGTATTTGTTCTTAATGCATACGAGTATCAAATTCTTGTTACAATTTGTCTAATTCTTGTTCTTATTCCACTGCGTTACGCTCTATTACATCAAACTTGTGATCACTGATCCTGACAAATGGTATCAGAGCTTGGTTAATCATTGATCGATCTAATAATTGATCATTGAAACTGCTATTCAAGATCCAAGTTTGATTGAATTAGCATTTTTGTGTTTTGCAAGAAACGGTTATAGAGATTGAATTTTCTGTGTTTCTGGTCATTCATCCTGAGATTTTCTCTTAGTTTTCATTGAGTCTGTTGTGGTCTGTGTAAAAACTTTTAAAAGCTTGAATTAAATTGTATTTGGACTGAAAATGACTACTCCTTCCAATGATCCTCACAATACTGGTTCCTCAACCAAGCCTCCAATGCTGGTTAGGAATGAGTATAACATATGGCAACGACGAATGCTCCATCACCTGTCTATTAACAGCACAGGTTGTTGGACATCAGTGGTACATGGTCCACACAAGCCTATGGTGAATAACCCGGAAACCAATCAAATGGTTCCGAAGAGGAGGGAGCAATACTCAGATGAGGATAAGAAATTGTTTGAGATTGATGCAAAAGCCCATGGAATTCTGGCCATGGCACTGCCCAATGAAATCTATTCTGGGCTAATGCATCATGAAACTGCCCATGACCTCTGGAATGCCTTGAAAGAACAATTTGGAGGAACAGATGAGGTCTTGGCAAATAATAGAGAAATTCTTGCCCAACAATATGAGACATTCTCTCATAGAAAGGGTGAGACACTGACTCAACAGTTTGAGTGGTTCTCTTGTTTGATCTCTGAGTTAAAAATGGTCAAACATGAGTACACCAATATCCAGATGAATAACAGATTTCTCAGATCACTGCCTGAGAGATGGGACACATATACTATTGTCCTACGCTCCAGTGCAAATTTGGACAAACTATCTCTCACCCAACTCCATGGGAAATTGCTCACATTTGAGAGAGAGATAGAACAGAAACGAAAACTGTCTTCATCTGGAAAGCTCACTGAAGACTTGTACCAGGCAACACTGCCTTGGTTGGTCATGAGTCAGAATATGCTTCATCTGAATGCCAGTATGATGAGCATATTGATTTCTCCTCAAACACTTCTGATTCTATGTTGTGAGTGTTGATAGTCAGTTTACTGGGTGTAATAATGACAATCTATGCTTCATCATGGATGATCTCAAGGGGATTGTTGATGATGACTTAGAAGAGATGGATATTTTGAGCCAAATGGCCTTGATAAATATCAGATCTCAGAAGTTCTACAAAAGAACTGGAAGAAAGTTCCCAGGACTCTGGCAAAACCAAAGTTGGTTTTGACAAGAGTAAGTTAAAGTGTCACAAATGCCACAGGCTTGGACACTTTGCTAGAGAATGCAGATCATCTGGATCTAATTCCTCTGCACCTTGTGTGACTTTCCCTGGCAATAGTCAACAACACAGAGGGCAACATCCTGTCAATTCTATTCATCATTCTCAACCACAATCTCCTGCATATTTTGTTCCTCAGGGTCAAATGCCATATCCTTACCCTTGTTATTACATGCCACAGTTAAATCAAGTTCAAGTTCCTATAGTACCACAACCTCATGCACTACCAGAACCTCAACCATCTCAATCTCATCAACCTCCTCAACCTCAACAACAAGCTTCTTCACCCCTGGAGTTGTTGACTGGAGCAGTTTACCGGATGACATGTCTGGTCATGAACAACTGTTCATAGGTGCTGGTCAACATGGTGGTGACAGTTCTTTTGGGAATCTGGCTCTCATGGCCCTGGAGTCTACTGAGGGTTCATGCTCAAATGCATCATCTTCACAGGTAACTCAGGTATCTTCAGAGGCTAAAGCCAAGTTATGTTCTGAATCATGCATTTCTGCCTTTGTCTCCATTAGAGAGGCAAATGTAGCATTAATAAATCAAAAACTTGAGTTTGAGAAAACCATTTCCAAAAGAAAAGCTGAGTTTGAGTCTGCTCTTAATAGTAAAAATGATGAGATTTATAAGCTTAAATGCCAATTAAATGATGAAAAGGCTAAGCTAGAGGTTATTCTGGAAGACCAGAGAAGTCTCAAAGAAACCCTTGCAGTCACCCAGGTAGAGTGTGATCGATGGGTACAATCATGCAAAGGTTTTGAAATGCTTCTTAGTAAGCAATCTGCTTCCAATGTGAAGTTTGGTATTGGTTATAATCACACTGCTCCTCCTACAAATTTTGCTTCAAGAGCAGAAGTGAAATCTGATGGAGAAAGCAATAACCAATCCACCTCATCATGTGATTCACTTTTGATAGAGCATCATCAAAAGTTGAAGTCAGCACTAAGCCCTCTTGAACCCATCAGCTGATGTTGATGGTTCCACTGCTGACACTCACATGATCAAAGAGATGATTAACTCAGGAGCTATTTCTGGAAGTCCTGAAAGGACTGGAAAGCAAGATTTAGCACCTGAAGTTCAAACTCCAACTACTGTCAGCACTGAAGAGAGAAAAAACTGTCAGTAGAAAGAGTTTGAAGACTACTAAAGAGGAAGTCAAGAAAGCAAATATGCTTCCAAAGTACTGAAGAGCAAGTCTTAGTAGTTTCATTCTCTTTAGTTGATGATCATCATAAGATGAAGAAGAAACCATGTGAAGTGTGTGGTTTGTTCAATCATCTTACAGATGATTGTTGGTACAAAAGGGGATCCAAACTCAAACATAAAGAGGAAAGTAAAGAGAAAATGGTTAAAATGAAAACTGAGTTTGAAGCCACATTTGTACCAGCAACATCAAATCCTGTAACCCTTAAGTCCAAAAAGAAGTCCAAAAAGGAAGGGGTTAAACAAGTAACAGCTGAGATTGCTCAAAAGAAGAAGGTGCAACATAGGAACTTATCAAACTCCAATGCCAATGTGTCTGAAGAGCTGAAAGCCTTATCACAAAATCAGACACAGCTGGTTATGATGGTTCAACATCTATTGGGAAGAGTTAACCAATTAGATGTTCCTATGTTGAAACCATAGAAAAGGAGGTCCAAGCCAAAGGATTCCTTTTCTTCACCAGCTTCTTCCTCTTAGGCTGTTGTTTCCAACAAACATGTTAGTTTACCATCTGTTGATGAGAACAGGCCCAAGACCAAAAAGGTTTGGGTCTCAAAATCTAACTAATTTTTGTGTATTTTGCAGGGTTCTTCAACATACCTCAGAGGCATCTGGTATGTAGACAGTGGAGGATCCATGCATATGACAGGAAACAGATCACTTCTTAATGACTACTCTCAAGGAAAGAAGGGGTTTGTGTCATTTGGCAATGATGCAAAGGGTTACATCATCGGCAAAGGCTTTGTTTCCAATGGGGAAATAAAGTTTGATGATGTTAACCATGTGGAAAATCTCAAGTACAACCTCTTGAGTGTCAGTCAAATGTGTGACAAAGGCCATGTTGCTCTTTTCACCAGTCAGAACTATCGGATTCTGTCATCCAAAGTTCTAAGTTTGATTGATAAGGTGTTGGATGAACACACTCTCCTAAAGGCCAACAGGACAGGAAGAGTGTATGCCTTAGATCTTTCTAGAAAATAGATCTCAAAGGCCATCCTTGCCTATTTTCCAAGGCTTCCCCTCAAGAATCTATTCTATGGCATAGAAGGCTGGGTCATGTTAATCTCAAAAACATAAATCAGCTGATAATCCATGGTTTAGTAAGGGGACTGCCTATGAAGGAGTTCAAGTGTGAAGATAACTGCACTGCTTGTTTAAAAGGAAAACAGCACAAAGCTTCATTTTCCTCCATAGAAGAACCTAAGTCCACTGCCTGCTTACAGCTTCTTCACATGGATCTCTTTGGTCCTGTGAGAGTGATGAGTATGGCTAAGAAGAATACTGTCTGGTAATTATGGATGATTACTCCAGATTTGTATGGACTTTGTTCTTGCATTCAAAGGATGAGGCTGCGCAGTCCATTATGAACTTTGTGTTACATGTTGAGAAGCAGTATTCCCTACCAGTTAAGTGTGTGAGGAGTGACAATGGTACTAAATTCAGAAACCACACTTGATGAGTTTTACTTATCAAAGGGAATCAAGAGGCAGTATAGCATCCCAAGAACTCCTGAGCAAAATGGAGTAGTGGAGAGAAAGAACAGGACCCTTATTGAAGCTGCAAGGTCCATGTTGGCTGATTCTGGACTGCCAATGACTTTTTGGGCTGAAGCTGTCAATACAGCTTGCTATGTACAGAATAGAGTTCTAGTAAATCAGAGGTTGATGAAGACTCCATATGAAGTTCTTCATCATTTGGCCCCTCTAATTTCATTCTTCAGAGCATTTGGGTGTCCTTGTTCATTCTCAACACACGGGATCAACTCCAAAAATTTGATCCTAAGGTGGATGCAGGGTACTTTGTTGGTTATTCATCAACTTGCAAAGCATACAGAGTCTTCAACTGTAGAACAAATATGGTTGAAGAGACTCTACATGTTAAGTTTAATGAATCTCCAAAGGACAAGATTCCACAAACCCCTGTGGAGATATTTGATTTGGACATACTGCAATATGTTCCTTATCAAACTCCTGCTGTTGCTCCTGTCAACAGTTCACCACCTGGTGGTTCTGCTGGTGCTGATGATGATGATGATAGCAGTACTCACCTCCTCAGGTTTAGTGATCAACTGCCTGATTCAGCTAGACCTGATGTTCCTGTAGCTCCAGTAGCACCATCCACAACAAATGCTGATGAGATTTCTTCAAATTCAACTTCCTTTGAATTACCATCCACTGATTGGTTTCAAGGAAATGATTCACCATCACCATCTGTTGCTGCTGAGCCTGCTACAAACACTTGCACAGATCTCATTGTGTATCAAGATCTGAAGAATCACCCTATGTCTCAAATCATTGGTGATATCACTGCTGGCGTATCAACAAGAAGTCAATTGTCAAATTTCTGCTTCTATGCTATCTTCATCAGTCAGCAAGAGCCAAAGAATTATCACATTGCTTTAAAGGACAATGGATGGGTTGATGCCATGCAGCTTGAGCTTCTTTAGTTCAAGAAACAGCAAGTGTGGGAACTGGTTCCTTACCTCCAGGTAAGTGTGCAATAGGCACTAAATGGGTGTTTAGGAACAAAACTGATGAAAATGGGCTTATTGTTAAGAACAAGGCCAAACTGGTTGTTCAGGGGTTTGCACAAGAAGAAGGTATTGATTATGATGAAACCTTTGCCCCTGTAGCCAGACTGGAAGCAATTTGATTGTTTTTAGCTTATGCTGCTTATCAAACCTTAAAGTTTTTCAAATGGATGTCAAAAGTGCATTTTTGTATGGGAAAATTAAAGAAGAGGTTTATGTATGTCAACCACCAGGCTTTGAGGACAATAAACATCCTAATTGGGTGTATAAGCTTGATAAGGCTCTTTATGGGTTGAAACAAGCTCCTAGAGCCTGGTATGAGACATTATCAAACTTTCTTCTGGAAAATAATTTCAGTAGAGGCTCCATAGATAAGACTATTATTAAGAAAGCTGGGCAGCATAATCTACTTGTTCAAATTTATGTAGATGATATTATTTTTGCATCCTCTGATCCAAAGTTGTGTGATGCCTTTACAAAGTTGATGCAACAGAAGTTTGAAATGAGTGCCATGGGAGAATTACAGTTCTTTCTGGGTTTGCAAAAAGCAGCAAAAGGCTGATGGAATTTTCATTCATCAGTCCAAATATACAAAAGATCTTTTGGAAAAGTTTGATTTACAAAACTGTAAGCCCTGTTCTACCCCCATGTGCAGCACCCACACAACTGGATACAGATCAGAAAGGTAAAGGGGTTGATGAAACACTTTACAGATGTATGATTAGGTCTTGATGTATTTAACAGCTTCTAGTATTATGTTTGCTACATGTGTTTGTGCTAGATTTCAGGGCACCTAAGGAGTCTCATTTGATGCAGTCAAGAGAATCTTTAGATATCTGCAAGGCACTCCATCTCTAGGTTTATGGTATTCTACTAGACATTCTGGTAAATTAGTTGCTTTTTCTGACAGTGACTATGCAGGGTGTAAGTGACCAGGAAATCAACTTCTGGTGGATGTCAATTCCTAGGCAACTGCTTGATTTCTTGGCAGAGCAAGAAACAGACCTCAATTGCTACATCAACTGCTGAAGCAGAGTACATTGCCGCTGCAAGCTGTACATCTCAGGTACTCTGGCTTCAAAACCAACTATTGGATTATGGCATAACAGAGACTAAGACCCTTGTTAATGGACAGCTCTTCAGCTCTTTGTATTGTCAAAAATCCTGTCTAGCACTCTAGGACTAAACATATTGAAATTAGACACCATTTTATAGAGATGTTTTGAAAAAGGTCTGATTGATCCAAAATTTGTTCCTAGTGCTGATGAGCTTGCAGACATTTTTACTAAGCCTTTGGATAGTTCAACTTTCCACAACCTGGTGTTAAGGCTTGGTATGCTGCAGCTAGAATAAGTGACAACTACTGATGATCTTAGCTCACAAGTACTGATGATCATTAGTTCATTATTGTCACATATAAGTACTGATGAGTTATTTTTTTCCTTAGTAGTTTTATAACTACTGAAGGCTACATACCTCACAGTACTGAAGTACTTTATCTGTTAAAAAGCTGATGTAGCTACAACAGCTGATGTAGTCACAACAGCTATGTAGCCACAACTATGATGTCAGAAATGCAGATAAGTATTGATGTCCTATGAAACACTGAAAAGCAGATGAAAAGTCTGATGAGTAAGTGTTGAGGACAGTGTGAAACAGATGAAAAGCTATGAATTGATGAAAACAGCTTATGAGTAATTCTCTTCAGTTGTTCTACAATGCTGTTTCCTTCTAAACAACTGAAGCAATACCATGTCTTCAGTAGTTTCACAACTACTGATGACTAACATCAAATCTTCAGTTGTTTACAACAACTGATGGTAAAACCAAAGTCTTCAGTAGTTTCACAACTACTGATGACTAATACCAAGTCTTCAGTTGTTTCATCACCTGAAGTCAAAACTGTCTTCAGTAGTTTTAAATACTGATGACTAAATCAGAGACTTCAGCTGTTTCAACGTCTGAAAGTTAATACCACGTCATCAGTAGTTTCAACAACTGATGACTAACACCAAAACCTTCAGTCGTTTTCTAACCCGACCCTTTAAATACTTTCCCACCTTCAGAGTTTTTATCTTCTCTTCTCAAACCTAACGTTCAAAAAACTCTCTGCCCTCTCTTCCGAGCAAGAGATAGAGGAATCATCGCTCATAGATGTGAATTGAGAAAGCAAGCCCTAATTATTTTTCATCTCCTCGGGCAAGACCAATTATAAGTCGACGTCTTAACCTGACTTCCTAAGCTCAATGGCGATCATGCAACTAAAACCTCGACACAACTGTGTCGCACATTCACCAAATTGCCATACTGGACAAGTTTCACAACGCCATTGATTTAATGGTTCAGTCACACTACAAAACGGCTTTTCTGGTAAATCCCACCATATATGCCGAATCCCTTACCCAATTCTGGACAAACATCACTCTGGTCTCTGAGGAGAATGACACAGAGTCTCTTCAATCGTTTGTCCATGGCCAAAAAGTGGTCATTACTCCAGACACTCTTCGCCAAACCCTTAATCTGGATGATGCCACTTTCCCAACTGGTTATCCAAAGGGCACAACAGATCAATCATTTGCCCACCATGGATACCAGGGTAACTGAGTACATCTACCATACTGAAGAAACATTTCCCGGATGCCGAACGTTCATATTTCATATGGTAAATGTATGCCTTGCCTCCAAGACTTCATCATGGGATCAAATGTCCACAAGGTGGCAACAAGTAATGTACTCATCTTGAGCAACAACCTTTAAATTTTTCTGAAATACTATTTTTAGAGCTCAAGGATATGGCCCAAAAACAAACTGCTAACCGTTGGATATTATATCCTCGGTTCATAATGGCCATAATTGAAAACCAGCTTCAAGCTGAGGGACTTGTTGGCCTGGGAGTCCCTCCTATGGCTGTACTACCGGAAGTATACTCCCGGCACAACTCTGACCAATCACTGAAAATGGCTGCCAAGCTGCGAAAACCCACGCAGCTAGAACCCACAGCCACCACCTCCAAATCAAAGTCCCCACCAAACCCACTAAAAAGAAGACAAAAAAGGCTACTCAGGGAAATGAGTCCCCTGAGGATGCCCCTGCTACACAAACGCAGGCTATATCCACTGGTTATAACCCCCTAGTGGATATAAGGACTTCACCAGCCACAACCGCTCAGGATTCCTCTCAAAAGGAGCCTGCAGCAACCACAGAAGGGGTACCCACAACTCTGGGATCTTCCTCATTTGAGGAGATTGCCATTGAAGAGCACCATTCTCCCTAGGTGCACACTGCTTTTACCCATCTCCCCATGCAAACGCCCCCCAAAGTCCAACCATTATCATTGCAAACGTGCTGACTTAGCTGCATGCCTCTCCTCCTCCCCAACAACCACCAACAAAGGGAGAACCACAGCTATTGAGGACGAGGATCACCATGCTTCGGACAACCCACAGCACCGGGGTTTACACGTTCTATCTCCTGGTGTGGATATGGAGATTAGAACATCTAGTGAGGCTGCCACCTCTTCTGAATAAGCACATGATCAGAATGAGGCTGGTAACATAGCTAAGACCTCACTAGAGGCAACAGCTGATGAAGGACATAGTCCTGAGGCTGGAAGTCCCCAGTTCCAAGAAAAAGGGGCACATGCTAAAACTGGTCTACACCCAGTGCATGTACATCCTGCTACAAGCAGGAGGTCAGGTGATTCAGGATCTGCTGATGATGACCTGGGCTTCTTTTATGATGTTCTGGCCCAGAACACAATTCTTGAGGAAGAAGTCAGTAGACTACAAAGACTACTTGACCAATTCTCTCAAGAAGCAAGTCCATCTGCCACCAACATAAACCCACAGACGGCACCTTCACCTGAAGGTCTCCCACACACTCAGCCACTCAAAATTCCAAGCCACCAGCTTCTGTTTCTGGCACTATCTCAGGGACAGAACACCTCTGAGCAAACAGTTGCTATCTTTCAGCAAACCCTACCTCTCACCCCCCTGATCACAGACATTGTGATCAAAACCATGGATGAGAGGCTTCCTCAATCATACAACCCCTGGTGGAGGAGATTGTGAGCACAAGGCTTTCTGCTACTCAAACCCTTGCAACCAATGCAACCAAAAAGGGGAGAGTCAGTCAGTGAAAGCAAAGAGGAAGAGCAAACTGAAAGAAAAGGAAACTGAGAAGGAAGAGGAGTCTGTGAAGGGAACCGAAAATGATCAAGTGGGTGAAAGTCACAAAGACTTTCATGTCACATATAAGAAGAGGAAGGGTGAAGGAAAAGAGAAAGAACTCCAACTCGATGAGATGATCAAAATGGCAGATGCTACACATAGCAAATCAATGGATGCCATTATTGATCAACTGTATAGACAAGGGTTCGATATGCACAGCTTGACTCAGAGATCAGGAGACTTGAAGTTGAAGAAATTAACTCAAGATAGGCAAGTTATGATATTAGAAAGAGAGAGACTAGAGATCATGATCAGATTCATTGCAAAATATCTTGGGAGATCATTGATCGAGATTAAATCATGGACCAGGGACAGTATCTTGGCCATAACCTCCAAGATCTGTTCGTCTGAAGCATACACTAAGGGTTTAGTAGTCGAAGCTTTGAATGAAGCAGGAGCAGGGAGCAGGACTGAGCTAGCCAAACACTCAAAAGCCACACTCACTTCTAAAATGCTAACTCAGCCTGTCAACATTCCCTCTCCAAAACAACCACAACCACAACCCACAAAACCAACTCCTTACCCTCTAAACCAACAGCCGATGATGCACCCAAGAAGAAGAAGAGAAGGGTGTTAAGGCTAGAAGAAGAGGATGATGTGGAAGAAGATAGGCTGCCTCTGTCTGCAGTCCTAACATTGCCTAAACCCAAACCCATGCCCATCACTCCCACCTCACAGATGGAAACTGTGAGAGTAAAGATTGAAGAAGAGCAGCAGCAAAGGCTTCATGACAATGAGATGTTGAAAAGCAACAAAACTTATGCTGCTTCTTCATCAATAATTAGTATGAAGAAAGAAGCTCTGAGCTTGTACACCCTTGCCAACACATTTCAATATCAGAAGGAAAAGGTGAGAGTATGGCCTGATCCTAGGGTGGCTCACAGGATTGTAAAGAAAGACATTCCTTCGAGATACAAGGGCCAAGTAAAAAGGATCGTAGATGAAGAGATCACAATGGTTCTTGTAGTATCACCCTGGGAGATTGTAGAAGATTTCAAGAAGGCCTATGAGACTAAACAGCCACCCCAAAAGATGTTAGAGAATAGAGTTATTAAAAGGGGTCAGTCTACAAGAGGCTTGAGAACTTCAAACAAAATGAGCTCAGTCTGTTACTTGAAGGGACTCATCCTGATGAGTTTGCATACAGACAGATTACAACAGTTGAGCTCAAAAATGGCAAATAGGCCAAGTACATCTCAGAGCTGTATGGGCGTGAAGGATTGTTTGATGGTGAAGCTGAGAACTGACTATGGAAGAAAAAATTATGTTTCTCAGAGCATACACCAGAGAATCCTACAGGCTTATACATGGGAAGTGAGTCTCATGGATGGGGGAACAGCTCAGTGTCCAATTCCCCAATACAGAGCTCCCATCCATACATTGCCAACCAAATCATCAGAGACTCATTCCAGGCTAGTGCTTATATGGGTCATCTTCTCAACTGATCAAGAAGGAAGAAGACCAACCATTCTGCCAACAATAAGTGGGACCTCAATAAAGTTAAAGGTTTTGGCTGCATTGGTTCAGGGGGAGTTTGTTGGACCAAAAGAACCAATGAGCCGGATCAGAAAACCCTTTAAGTCCCACAGACGTCACAACAACTACTGAAGACCACAACAGCTGAAGACAACAGCTGATTACAAAGTCTGAACACAAGTGCTGAAGACAAAGTCTGAAGACAAGTGCTGAAGACAAAGTCTGAAGACAAGTACTGAAGACAAAGTCTGAAGACAAGTGCTGAAGACAAAGTCTGAAGACAAGTGCTGAAGACAAAGTCTGAAGACAAGTACTGAAGACAAAGTCTGAAGACAAGTGCTGAAGACAAAGTCTGAAGACACAAGTGCTGAAGACAAAGTCTGAAGACACAAGTGCTGAAGACCAAAGTATCAGATGTTGTCACAACAGCTGAAGAGGTCTTCTTCAGTAGTTGTGACGGTTTACCTTTCAGTAGTTTTATGTTTTATCTGTTCAGTAGTTTGACAAAACAGCTGAAGAATACTTCTTCAGTTGTTGTGCTCATCAGTAGTTTTATGTTTTTCAGTAGTTTTGTAAAACGACTGAAGAGCTTGTTCTTTAGTCGTTGTAGTTTCAGTAGTTTCTTATCAGTAGTTTCATATTTTGTACTTAACACTCTATATGTTCTCAGTAGTTGTGAACATATCAGTAGTTTGTTAAGAGTTAGTTATTTTTGTAATAGATCTACCAGTTGTCACTTTCCCATGATAACAACAGCGATTGCACTCTATATAAGGAGTGTCAACCTATTGTAATATGTGAATGATTCGATCAGAAATATTCAATATTATAGAAACATTCCTTGTTACAGAAATATATTCTCTCGTTATAACCGTATTTGTTCTTATTGCATACGAGTATCAAATTCTTGCTACAATTTGTTTAATTCTTGTTTTTATTCCACTGCGTTACGCTCTATTACATCAAACTTGTGATCACTGATCCTGACATTTTTAAATTGGGACACATAAAGCCCAACAACCTTGAGGAGCAAACCTAGATAGTTCAACATATTCTCAACTGTGAATCTAGAGCTCCCACTACTCTTGAGGAGCAACCACTCCCATCCCTTCAACTATCAGTCCTGAGGTTCTTCATGCTCAACTGATAAGCTCACAAGCCCAACAGCCTTAAGCCTTCATTATGAGTCTCTACACTCAGATGAACAATGTTCAAGGGACAGCTACCATCCCCAACCTTTAGACCTAAATGAACCAATTCCCAACCTTGACTTCTATACTATCGAATACTTAGGTCTTCAGTGAGTATTATGAATCTCTCTATTTCTTCCCTACTAAAAGAGAGATGATTGCTCCTAAATCTCCTATGTGTAGCCCATATCAGTCACCTATCATTGAGGTGGATACTTCTGAACCTGTTCAGGATATCCATATGGAAGAGGCTCTCACTTCAGCAAGTGACTACATCACTTAGACCTCAACCATAGCAACTCAGCATATTGACACTTTATTTGAGGTTGTCAATGAGCAAAGGAAAACCAGTAGCCAAGAACTCGAGGCTGGTGGTGAGAGAGAAGACTTTGGTCTAATTCTCTCATCCCCCAATGATTCTTCTGATGAAGATGAGGGGAATCTGAGACTAAAGGTGCAAAAACTATCAAAAAGATGCACCTATCTAGTCTCCAAGGTTAGTCACCTTAAATCTCAAGTGACTACTCTGCAAAACAGGGTCAATGATCAGCAACTTGAGATATCTTAAGGAAAAACTAGCTGGGAGACATTTAAGAAGAGCTCAACCAGGAACACAAGAACCTATGAATATGGTTGATCTAACCTCTAGCTCACCTATAAAAGTGGGTGATGCTATCAAAAAGGGGAAGAAAACCATCATAGACACATAACCTGGGAGTTCCTCACAAAGTATGGATATTGAGGACTCACCATCTTGACTTGTAATTATCCATACTCAGTAACTTCCTTAAGTTCACATTAATGTGGTCTCTATAGACTCTTTCATTCAGAGTCTTTTTGAGGTAGGGATACCAAGGGCAATGTCATCTCCATCTCAAGGAACTTCCAACTACATTATTGGGTGGATGTATGATGCTAACAGAAGAGCCCTTATTCTCCAAAGAGTTCAAGGGCAACAAGAAGTCTTTAACTTTCAGACCTTGAACTACTATAAAGGTCTTGACCTTATCAGCATGCCGCTTGTCAACCCAAGCCAATCTAGACAATCTGACAGGCTGGCTTAAAGGATATAAGATAGAATTACTAAAAAGTTCAGAATTAGAAGGAGGCAAAGGCAATTAGGTAATACTATTGGTCAACTGGATGTTGAGGCAGACCCTAAGATTAGCTTCGAAGGGGAAACCTTAACTGAATGCCTA
Source organism: Flaveria trinervia (assembly GCA_025506515.1). NCBI lineage: Eukaryota > Viridiplantae > Streptophyta > Magnoliopsida > Asterales > Asteraceae > Flaveria > Flaveria trinervia. The sequence goes on from CM046444.1 coordinate 44,493,427, forward strand.
GTCGCAGAGCCTGAGAGCCCTTTCATATCCACAACTACTTCAACAATTCATTCCCTCAATGAAGCACCTGCTGGTGAAGGTGCATCACAACCTCTCTCTAGCCAGAGCTTGGAAGCTACACCAAGCAATAAAGGCTAAAGCTCTCTCCTCCCTAAGTCACAAAGGTTTGTGAGTGATAAAGGTAAAAGGAAAATAACTTATGAGGAGATTGAGAAGGAAGAGAGAGAGGAAGAGGAAGCTAAGGGGAGAAAGTTTCTCTACTAGGTGTGCAAGATTCATGAAGCTGTTATCCGGGCTGCCCCCAGGCCAAACACTCAGGATGATGAGTTGAGGGAAGTTAGGATAAGCTACTTGCAGACTAGGAATTATGATATTGATAATATCATCTCCTTCCCCTAGATGAATTAAATGAACGAGCTGACTGAAATTGTCAAAGGAAAGAAAGGAGGCAGAGGATGCAAGATTACTTCTTCAAATCAAAGAAGAGAGAAGATAGAAAAGACTCTACAATCATGTGCCTACCTTCTCCTAGTTTAAGAAAGTCTTGTATAAGAGGATGTGGCTCCACAAGAACCTCAAGTAGACAATGAAACTGATAGGATCAAAATGATCAAGTACCTGAGTGCCACAGGCCTCTATCAGGCAGATGTACTTCTTCCCTTATCCTTTGAATACATTGAGTTCTAGTATCTTAAAAAACTTGACCTTGAAGTAACCAAACAAAGAAACATCACAAAGAAAAGGTGAGGGAAGAGGCTACAAAGTCAAAAGCCATCATCTAAAAGAGTATGAAGAAGTCTGCTGATAGGAAGAGGATGATGAGCTTCTTAAAGCTTTATGGATCCTTCGGAAGGAGACTTGACCACATGTCTCTATCCACTATGGATGAGGATATAAGGGTGATCAAGCAGAAGATTCAAATAGAAGAACTAGTTGACTTAAACTCCCCACCAAGTCAGGTGACTCAAGAATTGGAGGTTAATGTTAAACCATTTGAGACAACACAACCGGAACCTCCTTCTGAGGATGGCAAGCTTCTACTTCTCATCCATAGCAAAAGGGATGGTCATTATCATGATGAGGACTGTTGATATCTGAAGTCTTCAATTGTTTTTGTAGCATCAGCCTAGGGGGAGTTCGTAAGGTTTCATATAAGGCTAATGCAACCCAAAACATCCAAAGTCCCTCCTGCATGCATGCACAAGTGCACTGAAGTAGAATGCTTTGAAAGTTTCACACTCTTCCTTAGAAAACATTCTAAGTGTGAAATCTTCCGAAGCCAAGACCAATATCTTCCGAAGCCAAACATAAAGTCTTCCAAAGCTTCAAAGACAAAGTCTTCCAAAGCTTCAAAGCCAAAGTCTTCCAAAGCCAACACTTGAAGTCAAATTTCTTCCAAAGACTTTAGAAACACATGTTATTATCTGATGTACCTTTATCATAAAGCTGGACCACCTTTTCACTACGACTTTGATTAGACGCCAACTTTACATGAGTTGGTGAAAGTTCTATGCTTTTGGTCACTGTACATTGAAGTCTTGCGTCTGTACTTTCTACTTTATATACTTTTATCCTTTTTGTAATATATTAGGATGTGAGCTATGGCATATCATAGTCACTAGTGAAAAGGCAATCTGTCTTTTGACTCAACATTGATTTTGTTGTTGTCTAGATTATGTATCCAGCTGACTTTTAAAGTATGACTGGCTATAGGATGTAGTATAAGTATCTTTGGTCCTTGTATCTTATTGTCATTGCATTATAAACACTTATAAGAAACTAGAGAGAAATATACATCGTCCTTGAAAACCAAATACTTGTGTTGTTCTGTTCTTGTTCAGTCTTTTTATTATTTTTGTTTCTTAGTTCTCATATAAATTGGTTTTCTAGTTCCCTATTTAATTTGTTAAATGTTATTAGATATGCTTCACTTGTGTTGTTGTGTTGTAAAAGTACATTGCACCCTTCTAACGATCATTCAGAAGACAAATTTATTGTTACAGCCATTGATGAGACATTTCAATACCTTTTTTTTATATTTTGTTTCATGATGCTTTTAAACCAAGTAGAAAATGATATATGCAATAGAGAAAAATATGTAATCAATGAATATCATTTTCTAGGTTTGACGTACCTACTCGGTGAAATTTGACTTTTAAATGTTTGAAAATGTTTATTGACAAAACTAAAGAAATTTAGAATATTTATTAATCAAAGTATTATGTTTTAGGGGTACATCGTTTTAAAAATTATGGTTGGGCATTTAATCAAGATACCACCGAGTTGCTATAATTTTCAAGACTGCAACTACAAACTTATCAAAGTTTTATTATCTCATGAAAGCAATTCTTTTGTACTTTATGAATTACATTTAATTCAAACAATCTAAGAAAACTAGAAAATAAAAATGATATGTTTAACAAATAGAAGCATTAAAAAAAACTTTAAAATATATTACCATGTGTTTTACATGCGTCGTTGTTTTAAACCGTGCTCAACATAAACAAACACGATTTTGAAGCATCACAAGCAATGACATTGGTATCAAATGGTAGCTAGAGTAGGAACAACATAATTAATTTATATTATTCTTTTAATAAATGACACTGCTAAAGTAAAAAAGACCATCCACCCAAGTAACGAGCTTAGAAGATATAGCGAAACTTATTTTATATCCCTTATGACTCCCAATTAATTTAAAAGCTTTTATTTGTTAGCTTGATGTAAAGTAAATGAATGCTAATTTCTAACTCTAGCTACTATGACTTGTGATTTACTAACTTTCTAAGGTGTTATCGTAGCTTCGTATGTATTTTCTCGTAGTAGTATGGTCTTATTGATCTAAAGAACAAGACTCCATTTAACGATGGTAGAGATCTATAGTTGTTTACAGAATCACTTGGATTTGATGGAAAATGTATAGAACTTATTTCAAACCTCAAAGATGATCTAAAAGTAAGGAAGAAATACAAAAGGAAGAAGTGGTAACTAGAAGATCTACTCTTCTATCCATGTATAACTGGCTTAAGATTTGTAAGTTCACATCAACAACAATAGTTCTAATAAAGAACGTTGATTTACTAACTTGATTTTACAACTTGTGTAGCACCCTGATCAGATCCTTTGGGGTTGGGTTTTAGCCTCCATTTAACAGTTCCCACGTAATCTAGCTTCACCCTCGAACTAGTTTTGACTGTGTTGACTTAATGTCAAAAAGAATCAGTTTTTGATAAATAAAGTTATCAAAATATGCACCTCTACTCTTAAGCAATCCCTAGAGCTAGGTTTGTTAAGTTGTCCATCGCACATGGCTCCAATAGCTTCATGTAGTGTCTTTTAGACACCTTCCTCTTTATTTACTGTCATGATTCTATTATGTGTTCAGTTCAGTTTACGTGAATGAAATTTTTGACACAGTGAGCTCTTAGATATTTATGAAGGATCTTAGCGGTTATCTTCTCTCATAATTTGCCTTGAAGGATTTAGGCCCACTTAGTTATTTTCTAGAGATACAAGTTAATGAACATACTCTGCACTTGTCTTAGCAGCATTACTTGCAAAATCTACTACAACGTATTGGTGTTAGGTAATGTAAACATCTCTATACTCCTATCTCTCCATAAAAGCAACTCTGTAAATATTTAATTATTCCAGTATAAGATCCCTTGCTCTATTAAATGATCATCAATGCCCTTCATATCCTTATATTGACTCACCTAGAGATTTCATACGCAATCAGTAAGGTGTCGTAGCATGTTCAGTATAACACTCACCGCCATTTAGGTCACGACCAACACGTTTTATGTTAATCTTTAAGGTGCCATCTGCAATAGCCTTACTGTTCGCATAAATATTGCCATCATCCATGTATATGTGGACAATGACTAAGCTGGTTGCATCAATGATCTCAGCTCCAGCAATGGGTATTATGTCTTTCATGGGCATAAATTAGTTAGAGTTCCAAGAAACGACATACCGTTTGCTAGATCTAGAAATAAGGTAGAGTACATGGCGTAAGCCACACTACAACATAGATTTATTAGTTATTTGGCGTATGTCATTGTTGCGAGAGCTTTAGATTCCCATTAGTTAGTCCCCTTCTTGGTAAGACCAATGTTGGTATCACCTATTTAATCCTTAAATCGGTCTTTCAAAGGGTACCAAGCATCTTGAGATCCATTTTCACATTACTCAAGACATGATTCTTGCACAACATTGTTATGTTCCTACTACTCACCTTATTGATATATCAACTTAAGGATTACCACTACATGGCCTACTTCTCTTCGGTCCAAACTAACGTCAAAGGTCCCGTTCAGCTTGTTAGTGGCATTTTCTTTTTAAAATTAAAATTTTTCCATACAAATATAATTAAAAAAAATTAATGGGTACAACCAAAGTGCACACCCAGACCCTTCCCGACGACATTTTATCATGAGGCCCATACATAAGAAGCACATTTAAACTCCAATCCAAAGCCCACATTGTAGATAAGCTTGTACCCAGACTTCCAAGCCCAACATAATTACCGTAGTAGCTCAAATCCATAGTCCATGTAACCCAATACATCATAGTCTAAGCCCATGAATACCCCCTATGCATGCTTATATGATATCTCCCATGCATGGGTACTATTCTTATATTTGTCATTACTCTCTTGTTATACATACTTAGATTCAAACGTATACTTTAGATAGGAACATAGTTGATTAAGCTATTAAGATGACTTCCTTTTTTTCCCTTAATGAAAACCTATTAAGTCTATCAATAATTCGGATAACCATGACAAGAGAAAATGATGTGTTCGTTTTGAAGTAGAAGTTTCTTAATAGACGTAAAAAAACTCCAAAAACTATTAATTAAAGAACAGCTCTGTTAACATACGAAAAGGAAAGCAAAAGGATAGTAATGATCATTTTATATAGTTAATGACCACTGGTTGATCAATAACCTTTTTCATAAACATTAACTAATATATTCACAGTACCTTTTTCTTAAACATTTTTAAACTGCACGTGCATAAAAGTCATTGATTTAGAGTATGCAATCTAGAGACAATTATATATAAGAAATGTTATTGTAAGCTTATATAGTTGTAGATTTATGCTAGTATGTGTCAGATGTTATCTGAGTTAACATAGTCGATCCCCCTACTCTAACCGCTGAAATTCATATATTTTCTAATGTAAGGAAACATCAGTGAGTTGGAGCTTCTAAATTGTCATCGGCTAAGAAGATTTTTAAGGATAACGTGAATTTAATGAAGGAAACATGATTTTCAGAGAAAACATGATCGAATTTGTACGCTACGTGTAAAATAGATTTAATTACAATAACTTTTACATAGAGATTGTAAGCATGTTTTATGTTCAAAGCACGCATTTTCTTCCTATATTATAAAAACTCTATGCGAATCGTTAGTTATTGTTTCATTACTGTCTGACGTGTTGAGAAAATGTTGGTGTCTTAAAGTTGCACATGACTAGATACTAACATATAGAGATAAGCCATATTAACTATTTGCCTTACCATACTAGAATGTCGCTTAAAGAAATTCTACATGATACGAACTAGCCGATGGATCAAATAATACGGATATAACACCATAAACAAGTGCATAAAATTTAAGTACATAGTTGTACGTAGAGACTTTTGACCCAAAAGCTCTTAGCATAAGTTTTGTTTTTTGGTCAGTAGATCATATCACGTAACCCATCAAGAACATGCATAGCATCATGAGCAATCAGCCTTGGAAACATTTTTAGCAGAGTGACTGCTCATGATGTTATCTCATTTCTTGACAGGCACTTGTTCAACATGCGCGAAAACATAACGCCTTTCACCCGTTCATCTAAACCCTCCATTCAGAGCTGGAGCCCAATAATCCGCGCCATTGTCACTCCCAACTTGCATTGTGCATGAAACAGGAACTAGACACAGTCCTCTACTCCTCAAATCTCTCTTTGGTTCTTCATGAGAATCCTAATTTTAATTATATTTTAAATCAATTTCCACAACCAAAATAATTATTAAATAAAATATAAGTGTTCATTTTGTCATTTTTATCATCATGTTTGTAAATTAGTTGCTTTTTTATTCTCCAATATCATGGATTAATTGATTCAAAACTTAGATCATATACTACAATAAATAAGGAAATACATACCTGCTCAAGGGCCGATCGTTTCATCTTCATGCAGCTATCATTCAGAAGCTGTTTAAGTACAAGATGGTGATAATTAACAACTTGATTACAATAATATGTGTCAGCTTTTTAGTGAAATAAATGTGATTGAAAAAGTTAGTTATTCAGAAGGTATAAAGGTGGAAATATACCTGACCAGGATCTTCAGGAAATAAACAATTTCTCTCTCCTTGTTTAACCTAAATATAAAAAAATAATTTTTATAATTAAAAAAATTTCTTGGTGAAAATTGCATAGATTCTTTTACTGCTTTCCCACATGCTTATATGTGAACTCACATGCATTGCGGCAGAGGAAGAAAAAGGTGTCAAGTATGTTTTCGTTTTTTTGCTTAAATGGTAAGATGAAGATATACATACATTAAGTCATTAAGTCTGCATATTATATATATATATATATACATATTAAGGCTGTGAAACATATGCCTCACCCAAATGTTTTTACTAGTTGTATCCCATCTCAAGTTGTTACATCAATAAGATTCTTTGTTTTACACGGTAAATGATAAAATTGACTAACTTTAATTGTCATTTTCAAGTGTGAGTAAATTCACAATTAAACAAGATGTATCTAATCTATCCCATGTAATATATTTTAAGATATAATCATACAATACAAATAATCTTTTCTAATCATACGCAACCCATTTAGCTGTTAATTTTTTTCAAACCCCTAATCTACTTATATAACCATTTAATTTGTCCTCTTCAGATTTTAAAGAAACGACCTTCGAGATAGGAAGCACCTATTACACTCACGGAAATTACCCCAAATGCCCATTGGTTTTTGTTAAGCATTAATATATACTTGCTGTGAATTTATGGAAAATCTATCTTCAAGGATTTAAATGCGTACATAAAGGTGTGTGCTTGAAAGCGTGTAAAGTATGGTTCATATACTTACAGAATGTTGGTTTCTCATGTTTCCTGATCCACTGCCCAAATATGGTAAGCTGAGGGCCTAAAACATTCAAGAACGTAAATAAACCGCTTGCTTCTTTCAGCACAATGTATGTTGATCTTCGGTATAGATCAATTTAGTTAAACGTCGACTTTCTATAAGCTAGAAACATTACATATATGTATAAATTATAAACCATCATATGTAATATATATCTCATCCCTTCAAGATTTTTACAAATACTGTAATCTATTGTATGTTTCATGCATTTACATTACAACAATGACTATATAATATATAAAACAAGATAATATGGTCCAAAGATCAGTTAGTCACTATAATAGTATAATGTTTATAACTAATTTATTGGCTTACTCAATTCTAAGGATAATTAAAAAAATAAGTTATATTCATTCGGTAGAGGGAATCGATTCTAGAATTTGGATGCACAATGAATAAAATAAAGATATGTTTTAATATAAGAAAGAGACACAGTAGAATTATAAAAAATAGGGAAAAAATAGGATTGAAGGAATATTAAGTGAAGCTTTTAGCTGCTGTTTATGTGTTTGTTTGTGGCATGACTGCTCCTCATGGTAGTTTGTGAAAGATAAATAAAAGAGGAAGAAGAAGAGAAGAAAGAGATGTAGCATCACCTCAATTTGGTTCTGAAGGAATCTTATGTAACCAATAGCTTCTAAAAGCACTGAAGCTGTGTCAGTCTGTACAAAATAAGTAGAATTAAATTGACAATCAGATTTTTAGTGATATTTACAAAAATATTCATGAAATCTTTATAAAGTAAATGAAACATCTAATCTTCATCCATCAGGACATCTTACATTACCTTTAAACAATCAAAGATGGGATATGAAATTATGATCTATAGATTATAATGGATAAGTTCTATCAACAAAGACAAGACTGCACTATATAAAGTATTTCAAAGCAGAAACCATTACAACTTCTGCAGAGAGAGTGTGTTTTAAATAATAAGTGTTCTTATTTTATATTTTTTGTGACCTTTCTAGAAAAGTTATAACAAATTTATAAATAAAAAGTTATTTTTAACGATATTTTTTTACTACATCCAATTAAAACTAACATTACATTTGTAATGATCCAAGTACATATGTTTTTGTGAGTAACAGATATCATCACTGTACCACTTGAAAATTAGTTACAATTTTAAACTTCTTCTACATTTAACATAACTTTTCCTAAACTTAAACACTTTTTTTTCTAAATCATGTTATCAAAAAGTAAAAGATAAAAAAATCTTACACGATAAAAGTTAAGAATATATCTTTACAATTTAGGATTTAATATCTAAAATAATCAGATTCAATTATAACTTTTAGTTTTGATTTTGGTTATACTTTTCATGGTTTAAAAATTAAAACAAATGTGGATTATTACTGTGAGAATGACGTTGAATTATTTACCCAAATTCAATTCTTTTTATTTCAAACGAATAAAATTAAATTTATCTTCTATTAAAATGCTTCCCACTGAAAGGACTTAATGTTGTTTTTATAAATTTTTACATTATTTTCAGTTGACATGACAATCAATTATTTCCTTAGCAAAAACCAAAAGGAATTTTGTCATATCATCTTCATGTTTCAGCTTTTTTTTGAGGTCTGACATAAACCTTCATTTAACATGCTTTCTTAATTATTAGAATGAATTATTACATTTACTCGTGCTTAATTACCTTCCGCCTTAAAAAAATAATTAAAAATAATAAAAATAATAAAAATAAAAATATCATGCTTAAATATTACCATATTACCTTTCCAAACGGAGAAACAAGCTGATGAAGCGCTGTTATTCTGTCCCCTAATTTTTCTTTCCTCACCTGTTTTTAACATCGCAAACAAGAAGAAGAATCAAAATTATAAATTGTATTTTTGCAATGATTATTATACATATCTTTTTTATATAACTTTGTGACACTTTTTTGTGGATATAAGAATAGATGAAGTAGAATCATGATGGCATGGAGAAATGGACAATCAAGAAAGACAACAGTTATCTTCCAAAAAGTACGTATTCCTGTATTTGGGTTTTAATTTCCTCCATAACGAAGATCTGAATGAAAGAAATTTATTACCTTGAAGGTTGATTGATTTGCAGAAGGTTGAATTTTAGCCTTCTTTGATGCCCCACCTGTAGCAGTGCTATTGCACTTCATAATTTGAAAAGGAAAAAGATGATAAATTAAGTAATCCACCAAACTACACAAGTTCATGTACTTTCATCTAATGTATGAATAAATTGCTAGGGGAACTGATTTGTTAGTCTTGTACAAATTAAATGCCACAAAAGAGACATGTGACCAACAAGAAAGATGATATGTTCCAAATAAATCTTGTACTTTATCTAAATCTTGAAGCTTGTAGCATATCTTGGACCTTTGTGAAACATGGAAAAAAGTAGTTACCTCTGACGAGCGATCAGGTGGTGGGTGTCTTCCGTCGGTCTTGTTACTTATGGTGGTAGAGAAATCAAGCATATTATTGCTCATGCTGGTGATGCAAGAACTCGGTGACGAAACGGGGATCATCTGATTCGGCCAATTGTTTTGTTTAGCGCCATGAAAGTCCATCTTCCCATGGCCATACGATGGTCCGTAGGGTAGTGAGTTCTCTTGCTTGATTGAAGATACCATGGAGTTAGCTATTGAAGAGTTGTGATGATGATGTTGATGAAGTTGGTGATCATGTAGTAGCTGTTCTTCCCAATTCTCCAATTTCTTAACTTGTTGCATATGAGTCATAGTACTTGGTTTGTCATCTTCACCGGCTGATCCACTCCTATTAAATAAGAAACAAAGATTGATGTATTAATCAACCGGTGCATGTGCCTATTTGATCAATATATCTCTATGTTCTTCATGAAGAAGCACATAATACTTGAGATATATGTACCCTAACATGTTGGGGACAGAAAAATTGTTTAAAAATCTTGGTAATAACCTAAAACATAAAAGAAAGAGATTGTTTACATAAGTAACTGGCTTAGGGAATCCGGAAAGCTTTGATTGTCATGCCATACAGATGGTGAAGATAGTGGTGGTTGTGGGACATGTTGGTGAGGAAAGAAGTGTGGTTGTCCCGCAGGGGCAACGGCGGGCAGGTGAGTAGATGTTGGCGGTTGAGATGGTCTGGTCGTAGCCATCATGCTCCACCAGTTGTTTGGTCCGCCGGCAAGCATTTGTTGCACCGGCGAACTTTGCAACACATTTCCTCTATTCATTTCACCAACCAAGGGAAGCAAACATACAAAAGACTAACTTTCCCTTCTTGCTATTGCCCTTCTCTTTGTAGAATCTTTGAGAGGTCTCCGAAGACTTGATGAGAGAGAGAGTGAGAGAGAGAGAGAGAGAGAGAGAGAGAGAGAGAGGAGTGTGTATTTGAATGATGGAGTATTGAGAACCTTTTTTGTCTTTGTATTCTCTACTTTCTCTCCTTTCTTTATTAGCTTTCTTTCTTTGTTGTTCATTCTTTTTTTTGTTTTAAATGTTTTTACTTTTCTCTTTGCTTTTGCTTTATCATCAAAGTAGGGCAGCGTAAGAAAGGAGCTGCCAATTCCATATCAATTATATATTCACAAACTTGACGAAAACAAAATGTTTTCTTCTCTCTTGCTTAGAATATATATCCAGTTTTTTAGTTCTAGTCTAAAATAAAGTAAATGGCTCTTTTATAGGAGCACTCATGTTGAGAACTTATGAACTTACTTTTACCATGTAACATATGGATTAAATGTTTGATTATTAAGTTTCACATTCTACAGAAGTTTGTTAATTTTTTTAATAATCATATGCAAGTTAACGTTTAGCTATTATATAATATAATACCTAATAATTTGACCCAATGACAACTAGGTGTGTAACATATGTTATTTGTCCTTGACATATTATAATTGATTTTTTCCCTAAAAATATGTATACTTAATTAAGACATTCAATTTGTGATTGAGCTTTTTAATTCATCACATATTATTTACATAATAATTATCTCCTTAGAAGAACAAACTATTTTAACAACAAATAGTTTTCACTTTACGCGTCCTTACACAGTTACGTTTAGAGGAGGTCACCCATCACAGAAACGTGTTATATATATGGTTGGAGAAAGCAAACATCAAACATTTTGTTTGTAGATATATGCAAACGTTGCATGCACTAGGAGTCCTGTATAGTGCCTATATGTTGTCATCAATAAACCTTATTCTTCTCATTTTTAGGCCGTTGCAGAACATAGTATAGAGTATGAAAAGAATATGTATCAGAGTAGAATTCCATCATAGTTGCCAAATCTTGATGAAAACGAACAATTCAACGGTTTGAAGAAAGTAGTAAAAGTGTGCAAAATTGTTGAGTATGAAACTTCATAGTTAAAGAAATGCACCTGTGGATCCGGTCATGCACTACAAAATTTTTTATCATTAGTCGTGACACGTGTCGCCGCTATTACCCATGATTGTCGCCGCTATAGCCTTTGGTAGAAACTTGTCGCGGCTAGTAGTTCGTCGCTAATGATACAAATATCGCCGCTATTAACCAAAATGCCGTGGTTAATAATTCGCCACCTATGTTTTTTAAATAATTAAATGACTATTAGCGGTGATATGTCGCTGTTATTGATTAAAAGAAATTTTATTTTTTTAAATCTTTAGTTTTTTCGGATGAACAAAATAAACCTATAATTCCCAATAACATTTAATTTCATACAAATAAATCTAGATTTCATAATATCATTCAATCATACTACATAAAGTACAAACATAAGTCATTTAGTCAAAATTGAAGTTATATATGAGTATTTTAAAACAAACGTGACCCATTGATACAATATGCTATTCATCCCATTTGTCTAAATCGTGTTCTTCGGCTTGATTTGGAGCCTTTTGCGAAGCAAATAAGTTTGTAATTTGTGACATAGAATGAGGATTTTGAAGCAAATTTGAAATTTGTTCCTACAAAAACGAAATATATACTTTTAATCATGTAGAACCAAACACACTTAATATACTAAGAAACATTCTAAAAATTCATAAGTAACCTAAACCCAATATGATACACTCAAGACATCCAACTTTAAGTTATTTTGACCTATTTAAACTCAAATCATGTCGTTTGCACCCATTGTTACCCGTTTAATCTAAACTTACATAATTGAAGTTTATTTTAGTGATAAATTATCATTTCAACCTAACCTACTATGATGCACTCAAGACATCCAACTTTAATGCATTTTGACCTGTTTAAACTCAAGTCATGTCGAATGTACCCATTTTGACCCATTTAAGCTAAACAAAGATAATTCAAGTCTATTTTAGCGATAAAAAGTCATTTCAACCTACTGCTTATGCAACTACAGCGCTATAAAAAATCAACGGAGCAATTCCATTCCGATCGTAATCTCAATCCCATATTCAATTGTCATTTTTAAACTCAAATCATGTCATTTGCCCCCATTGTGACACGTTTAAGCTAAACTTAGATAATTAAAATCTATTTTAATGATAAAAAGACATAATAACCTAAACCCACTATAATGCACTCAAGACATCCAACATTAAGTCATTTTGACCCATTTAAACTAAAATCATGGCGTTTGCATCCATTTGAGCCGTTTAAACTAAACTCAGATAACTAAAGTCTATTTTAGCGATAAATAGTCATTTCAACCTAAACTTACTATGATGCACTCAAAACATCCAACATTAAGGCATTTTGACCTATTTAAACTCAAATCATGTCATTTGTATCCATTTTGACCTATTAAGCAAAAATTAGATAATTAAAGTCTATTTTAGCAGTAAATAGTCATTGCAACCTAAACCCACTATGTTGCACTAAAAACATCCAACTTTAAAGCACTTTGACCTGTTTAAACTCAAATAATGTCGAGTGTACCCATTTTAACCCGTTTAAGCTAAACATAGATAATTAAAGTCTATTTTACCGATAAAAAGTCATTTCGACCTAAAGCCAATATGATGCGCTCAAGATATCCAACTTTAACGCATTTTGACCCATTTCAACACAAATCATGTCATTTGCACCCATTTTGACCCGTTTAAACTAAACTTTGATAACTAAAATCTATTTTAGTGATAAAAAGTCATAATAACCTAAACCCACTATGATGCACTCAAGACATCCAACATTAAGTTATTTGGCCCATTTAAACTCAAATCATGGCGTTTGCACCCATTTTGACCCGTTTAAGCTAAACTTAGACAACTAAAGTCTATTTTAGCGATAAATAGTCATTTCAACCTAAACTTACTATGATGCACTCAAGACATCCAACATTAATGCATTTTGACCCGTATAATTCAAATCATGTCATTTGTACCCATTTGACTCTTTAAGCTAAACTTAGATGATTAAAGTCTATTTTAGCAATAAATAGTCATTTAAACCAAAACCCACTATGATGCACTCAAGACATCCAACTTTAAAGCATTTTGACCCGTTTAAACTCAAATCATGTCGTTTGTACTCATTTAGACCCGTTTAAGCTAAACTATAAGGCCCCGTTCCTAGGACACTTACAACTGGCCAATCATCGCACATTAAACATATAATTACATTAACTTGATATAAACGTTGTAGTGGAAACATTAATAAAAATATTTTCATTAAAAATGTTTTTTTGCAAAATAATACAACATTCGTTACACAATATCATTTGTTCGCATTACAATGCAAAACATTAAACAAAAGAATTCCATCAAAAAGAGCCAAGTACCCACCCCGTGCCACCCTCAGCAACTTTACCTGCCAACTGGAAAATGCATAAAAAAGTCAACATTGCTTAGTGAGTTCTAGTTTTAAAATAAAACATACTTTTCTTTCATTTAAAACTGTTCTTTACTTTTGTATATGGTCACACATGATACGTACACACAGATAATATCATTATTATCTTCATCATGCATTCGTTATCCTTCATTATTTACATTCATTTATACGTTCATCTTTACTTGTTTCCATTCCATCCAAAACCATGAACTTTACCCCACCATCAGGCATAAAGCGGGTACTGGGCCGAGGTCTATCATAGACCCCCCGTCATGGCGCTCAGCAGCCTGACCACAGTATCTAGGGTAAATTCAAGTGTACCATTGTCATGTGCTATACCCCACTGTCATGCATAAAGCGGGTACTAGGCGGAGGTCTATCATAGACCCCCCGTCATGGCGCTCAACAGCCTGACCACAACACCTAGGGTAAGCAACAAAGGTTCCATCCAAATGGTCAATCACAAAGAAAGACCCCAGTCTGCATCCTTCCGGGGTGGCTATCCCACACACCGTTGACCTAACACTCTTTATTAAGTGTGTTTCTTTATACAGTGCTTGCAAGACTTTCTTTACGATCTTTTATTCATTAATGCATGCATTCTTACATCTCGTTCCTCTTTTCATTATCTTCTACTTTACGTTACATAATACTTTTCATTTCATTCATTAACATTCAACGTAGAGCCACAGGAAAATACTCATACATAATAAGGAACATGAACATACATAACATACATCATACATACCATGATGCATAAACATCAATCATACATTATCATACATGCTCATCATATCATCTACGATCTCAAAAGTCAACTTACATAGCCCCGCGGGCATCTCCCAAGTCAAAGCCTACCTAACTCTTTTCTCCCGAAAATCAGAAAATAAACTGTCCTTTCGGGCACATGAGCCCTATTTGGGTGTATGGACCCTATTCAGTAGCATGACTTTCTAGGCGCATCAGAAAACTTGGACGTATGGACACTTAGGCGTATGGACTCTCATTCACATAACCTTCAGTCGCACAACTTTCATCCGCATTTCCTCCAATCGCATAACTTTCATCCGCATTTCTTCCAATCGAATAACTTTCATTCGCATTTCCTCCGGCTCATCCGTATTAGTATGTGGTTCATCCACATTGGGTATGCGGATGAACAAAACTGTCATCCGCATTTCCTCTTGCTCATCCGCATTAGTTAACGCGCAAGAGCAGAACTTGTTCGCATCACTTCTGGTCTTCCGCGGAAGAACAATCAGCTCTCCTCCAATAGACTCTTCATCCGCATTGACTTTAGTCGGATGGCCATCCAAGCGCATGAGGACATTTGAGGCGCATGAACCCTATTTGGGCGTATGAAGTTTCGGGCATATGGGAACACTTAGGAAAATTCTAAAACTTAGGCGCATGAGCCCTATTTGGGCGCATGAGCAGCCTCATTCGCACCTAAACATCAGATTTCAGTCCCCAAACATCACCTACCATGTTCTAAGCTTAAATCTTACATTTTAAGCCTTAGAAACATAGTCATAACAACATAAAACATAAACATAGCCCGAATTCACTCCCCACCCAAAAACATATACACACATACACATATACAATCGGGTGAAAACCCATTTAATAAAAATGTACATACATGCATTTCCAGCCCCAAAGCAGTTAAAAACATGTAAAAGAGGGGTTCTAGAACTCACCTTAGCAGCCTCTTCGGGTAAGACTTCTTCAAAATCCGATTGCTACAAGTTCTCACCTAGAAACCAACCAAAAACACACACAACCGAGCACACTAAACATACCTAAGCACACAACCGAGGATGTAATCAGTTAAGAACTTCTTAAACACACGAATTCTTACCTTGATTTGATTTTTTCAGCTTCAAAATCCAAGAGTTTTCAGCTCTCCTTCTTTCTCTCTCTAAAATATCCTAATGATATGAGCAAGAGAAAGAGATGGGCGGCCATACTGCCTTTATTCACTAACTTTCAAACTTTTTTGTCCTTTTGACACTTTTAACCCTTCAACTTGGGTTAAATAACTTTTCTTTCTTTTTCTTCACTTTATTCTTCTTTCTTTGGCTTCAAAGAAAATAACCAAGTGTTACAAGTCCACCCCCTTATATCGGTTTCATTTCCGAATCCTTTTATTCATCAAACAATCTTGGGTAATGTTGTCTCATCTCCTCTTCAATCTCCCACATAGACTCAAATCCCTTCCAATGCTTCCATTATACACGCACAAGAGGAACCACTTTATTCCTTAGCCTCTTCTCTTTACAATCAATGATCACCACCGGTTGCTGTACATAATTGAGCAGTTCATCTACCTTGATATCCTCTAGTGGTACGATCATATCTCGTCTGCTAAGCACTTCCTTAGATGAGATACATGGAATGGCGGGTGAATTCCACTTAACTCATCTAGTAACTCCAATCTATAGGCCACCTCTCATACTCGAGCAATGATTCGGAAAGGCCCTATGTACCTTGGGCTCAACTTGCCCCACTTTCTGAACTGAATGATACCCTTCCAAGGTGAGACTTTCAACATAACTCTATCACCCACCTAGAACTAAATGATTCTACGTCGTTTATTAACATATGACTTTTGTCTATGCTTGGATGCCTTCATGAAGGCTTTGATCCTTTCCAGCTTCTCAGTCATAGCCTTGACCACTTCGACGCTCCCAAACTCTTTATGACCAATATCACCCCAACAAACGGGTGTTCTACATTTCCTGTCGTATAGCATCTCATAAGGGGGCAAACCAATGCTGGCATGATAATTGTTGTTATATGAGAACTCAACTAATGGTAAGTGGTCATCCTAACATCTTCCAAATTCAATGATGCATGCCCAAAGTATATCTTCCAATGTCTGAATCATGCTTTCTCACTGACCATCTATTTGGGGATGATAAGTCGTGCTAATATGTAACCTCATCCCCATCGCATCGTGGAATTTCTTCCAAAATTTAGATGTAAACGGGTGTCACGATGAGACACAATAGACATCGAAACACCATGATGAGTCACAATCTCCTTGATGAATATATCCGCTAATCTTTCGGAAGAATATGTCTCACGGATTGGCAGAATGTGAGCTCTTTTCGTCAAACGTTCAACAATCACCCATATAGCATCATACCCTTTCATGGTACACGGTAGCTTCGTAATAAAATCTGTGGTGATGTGCTCCCACTTCCACTCTGGTATATCCAACGGTTGGATCTTCCCATATGGCTTTTGGTGCTTGGCCTTCACTTGTAAACAAGTAAGACATTTACTCACATACTCCACCATATCACGCTTCATACCCAGCCACTAATAATCTTTCTTCATGTCTTGGTACATCTTCGTAGCACCAGAATGAATAGAGTATCGAGTCTTATGAGCTTCATCCATGATCTTCACACGTAGATCCCCAAAATGAGGAATCCACATCCGCCCGAATCGGGTCCTAACACCGAGCGTGTTTTCACCCAATTACGCGACTAGACCTCTCATTATTTCAGAGTTAAGATGATCTTCTGTCAATGCCTCAACTTGAAACTGCATGACTTGTTTCATCACCTACGAGGTCATGACCAACTGATAAGCCTTCACCCGAATTGGCTTGGGTCTCTCCTTTCGGCTAAGGGCATTTGTCACCACGTTGGCTTTGCCCGAATGGTAATGGATCTCACAATCATAGTCCTTTATGAGCTCCATCCATATCCTCTGTCTCATGTTCAAGTCCTTTTTCTCGAAGAAATACTTCAAGCTCTTGTGCTTGGTGAATATGGGGCACTTTGTCCCGTATAGGTAGTGCCTCCATATCTTTAGCGCGAAGACCATAGCTGCTAGCTCCAAGTCATGAGTACGGTAATTAACCTCATGAAACTTTAACTGTCGGGATGCATAGGCTATAACTTTTCTCCTCTGCATTAACACACATGCCAACCCCGAGTACAAAGCATCAGAATAAACCACCATATCTTCACTTCCATCTGGTAACGAGAGAACAAGAGCTTGAGTCAATTTCGCCTTTAACTCCTCGAACACCATCTCTCGGGCTTGACCCTATACGAACTTTAAATCCTTTTGGGTCAACTTGGTTAGTAGAGAAGCGACCTTACAGAAGTGTTGAATAAATCTTCGGTAATAGCCTGCCAAACCCAAGAAACTACGAATCTCGGATAGCATCTTTGGAGACTTCCATTGCATTACCGCCTCCACCTTTGCTGGATCCACCATAATTCCCTTAGGATTCACCACGTGACCCAAGAATTGAACCTTGTGCAACCAGAATGTGAACTTGGAGAATTTAGCATACAACTTCTCTCTTCTCTGCATCTCCAACACCTCTCGAATGTGACCGGCATGATCCTCCTCACTCTTGAAATAAATCAAGATATCATTGATAAACACAATAACTGATTTATCCAACATCGTCTGACACACTCGATTCATCAAGTGCATAAAAGCAGCTAGCGCGTTAGTCAACCGAAATGACATAACGAGAAACTCGTAGTGACCATAACGTGTGCGAAAAGCTGTTTTAGGGATATCTTGTTCTTTCACCTTTAGCTGATGGTAGCCAGATCGAAGAACTATCCTTGAAAACCAACGGGCAACTTGAAGCTAATCGAACAAATCATCAATTCTCGGTAACGGATACAGATTTTTCACCGTCAACTTGTTTAGCTCACTGTAGTCTATACACATTCTCATACTACCGTCTTTCTTTTTCACAAATAAGACCGGAGCACCCCAAGGAGAGATACTTGGTCTATTAAACCCCTTATCTAACATCTCTTGTAATTGGTCCATCAACTCTTCATACCAGTAAGAGCCAATCGATACGGTGCCTTGGCAACAGGTTGCACCTGGTATTACATCAATTTGAAACTCG
Organism: Flaveria trinervia; assembly: GCA_025506515.1. Taxonomy (NCBI): domain Eukaryota; kingdom Viridiplantae; phylum Streptophyta; class Magnoliopsida; order Asterales; family Asteraceae; genus Flaveria; species Flaveria trinervia. The sequence continues at coordinate 44,512,252 of CM046444.1, forward strand.
ATCTCTCGGTTAGGTGGCACTCCTAGTACGTCTTGGGGAAATACTTATGGAAAGTCACACACAAAAGGTACATCATACAGTTGTGGTGTCGACGTGTCCACATCCTTTACGTAGGCCAAGTAGGCACTACATCCACGCCTCATGCACCTTCCCGCCACCGCCATCAAAATCACTTTTGGAATCGTCGTAACTCGATCACCATAAACTGTTACCGTACTCCGATTAGGCGCCATCAATCGAATCATCTTCTTGCGACACACAATGTTTGCCTCGTAGTCCGCCAACCAACCCATCCCAAGAACTACATCAAAACCACCTAAGGTAATCATAAATGGTCTAACAGGAAACTTGTGACCTTCTAGCTCTATGTCACAACCTTCTATCATCTCAGAGATCCTGGTAGACTTACCTATGGAAGTTTCTACATTGATGGGCGTATCTATATTTTGACTACTAACATGCAATTTAGCATAGAAAGCAGCAGAAATAAAACTCTTACTAGCACCAAAATCAAATAATACTGAATCAAGAGTTTGGTTACTAGATACATACCTTACATGACCTCGGGATCCATCCTAGCCTCCTCCTGCATCATCATGAAGGCTCTACGCTTGCCTTCTGTCCTTTAGTTTTGGTTGTCTTTCTAGCCCCGGAACACTCGTCTCTCGGCTCCTCGCGGTCCCTGCTTATGTGACCCTTTCCGCCATAGTTATAACACCTCTTCACCCCACACTCTCTTGCTAGATGACCGGGCCTCCCACACTTGAGGTAGAGGTTTGATCCCCACCTACACTCTCCAGTATGCCCATTAGCACACTAACCACACTTCCTCTTCTCCACACCGGACGAAGTTACATGCCGGTCATTCGTCCTCGCAACCTTGTTGTTTGGAGTGTAAGCCCACACTCAGCCCGCTTTCCATTCCAATTCTTTTCACCGCTACCTTTCTTGTTCACCTCAATCGTGATCGTCCCCCTCAATAACAGCCTCTTTCAATATGGTCCTCAGACTAACACTATCATCACCGCCTTCCAAGTGATGGATCTCAGGCTCTTCGAGTTCCATTTGAGCAGCCCTAGCCATACTTCACGTGACATGTGGTCCGACACCACGTCCACCACAACCTTCACCTGACGAAACCTTCGAAGATCAACCACCAGCCATCCTCTAACACACACAATAAGATTCAAACACCAACACGGTCATTCAAGGGAACAACTTAGTTTATGTCAAGTATAGTAAGTCCCTATTATAGTGGCTAGTTGTGATTAGCCATTTACTTTACTCTTCATACCCCAAGCATTACCTATCCTGACTACATAAGTATCTAAATCTACAAACAACACATAAACCATATAACATGTGCACATAATACCGGTTATCATTAAGAAAATACCTGATGGAACACAACTACCCACACTGGCATCCCTTCCATTTCCGTCCCATTTTCAGTATAAGTTTAGGTTTATTTGAAAATTTACCCGTTTCACTTAAACTTTGGCTCAATACCAAATTGTAAGGCCCCGTTCCCGGGACACTTACAAGTGGCCAATCATCGCACATAGAACATATAATTACATTAAATTGAAATAAACATTGCAGCAGAAACATTTACACAATATCATTTGTTAGCATTACAATGCTAAAACATTAAACAAAAGAATGCTATCCAAAATAGCCATGTAGCCACCCCGTGCCATCCTCAGCAACTTTACCTGCCAACTTGAAAATGCATAAAAAGGTCAGCGTTGCTGAGTGAGTTCTAGTTTTTAAATAAAACATACTTTACTTTCTTTTAACACCGTTCTTTACTTTTGTATGTGGTCACACATCATTCGTACACATAGATAATATCATTATTATCTCCATCATTCCTTCGTTAACCTTCATTATTTACTTTCATTTGTACGTTCATCATTACTTCTTTACATTCCATCCAAAACCATGAACTTTACCCCATGCATAAAGCAGGTACTAGACTAAGGTCTATCATAGACCCCCCGTCATGGTGCTGAGCAACCTGACCCAGTACCTACGGTAAATTCAAGTGTACCATTATCATGTGCTATACCCCCATCATCATGCATAAAATGGGTACTGGGCTAAGGTCTATCATAGACCTCCCATCATAGCGCTCAGCAGCCTGACCACAACACCTAGGGTAAGCGACAAAGGTTCCATCCAAATGGTCAATCACAAAGAAAGACCCTGGTGTACATCCTTCTTGGGTAGCTATCCCACACACCGTTGACCTAACACTCTTCATTGAGTGTGTTTCTCTATACAGTGTTTGCAAGACTTTCTTTACGATCTTTTATTCATTAATGCATGCATTCTTACATTACATTCCTCTTTTCATTAATGCATGCATTCTTACATTACGTTCATCTTTTCATTATCTTCCGCTTTACGTTACATAATATTTTTCATTTTATTCATTAACATTCAATGTAAAGCCACAGGAAAATACTCATACATAATAAGGAACATCAACATACACATATAACATCACCATACAGAGCATCATCATACCTACATAACATACATCATACATACCATCATGCATAAACATCAATTATACATCATCACACATGCTCATCATATCATCTATTACCTCAAAAGTCAACTTACATAGCCCTCCAGGCATCTCCCAAGTCAAGGCATTACTATCAATGGCATGATATTAATAAGAACAGTCACGACATAAGAACAATCATGGAATTACTATCAATGTCCATCTTCTTTCGGTCTTCATCAGAGTAATCTTTAATGAAATTTTCTATCATGACACCATTTCCACCTGGTGCAGCCACCTTTGGTTTGGAAGGAAATTGACAGTAGAAGAGTCAAGGCATTACTATCAATGTCCATCTTCTTCCGATCTTCATCAGAGTAATCTTCAATGAATTTTTCTTTCATGACACCGTTTCCACCTGGTGCAGCCACCTTTGGTTTGTAAGAAACATTGGCAGTAGATTGCCGCATTTTTCAATCTTGATACTTGATGAAGCCTTCTATGCATCTGCTCCATGTTCTAAAGTTTTCAAGGGTGATGATATGTGCTTTTGTGATCATACCCATATCAACTTCAGACTTTTGGTTGAGGCCCATTTTTGAGTGTGGTAAAAGGAGGAATGAAAACAAGTTGATTTGGATGGTAAGATCTCACTATCAAGAGCCTAAAAATCTCTAATACCAATTGCATGACCATTCTCACTTAACACTTATGTTTTCTCTCAAACTCACTTAATCACACATTTGGCTTTAAATGAAGCAAAATCTCTTCTAAGAGTTGATTATAATATAATAAGTAACAAAGAACACAAGGATATAATGCTCAAGGTACTTGTATATATTATTACTCGACTCAAAGTATTACAAGACTCTTATAAGCATATTACAAGAGTTACAATAAGAAACTATATATACTATCACCTATAGCTAGATATACTTTGATACCAGCTGGAAACCAATAACTAAAGCAAAAAACTACAAAGCTAAAGTTAAGGTATCTTAGATAATGTCTTATCTAATATTTGGTAGTCGTGACATGTGCATGACTTACCTTTTGTCATCAACTAAAGTTAGGAACTATACTAACTGATAAAGGTGAACAGTGGAATAAAGTATGGTAAACTATATGGTCTTTTGAGAAAGCACCATGTAATATATCCGGGGTCTGCAGCGGAGTGTGAAAAGGACCATAATTATGTCCTCTAGTTCATAGCAGTGTCTTTCGAAGGTTAATTGGCTTCACAAGAACAAGTTCTTTCGAGACCATTTATACTTCGGAAGAGACTTACTTCTTTCAAGGCTTGGGGACTTCTACTTCTGAAGTCATCATCTTGAAATCTTCTAAGTCTTGAACTTTGGAAGAGAAGACTTTGTCTTTGGAAGTTAGAGTTTTCCTTCGGAAGTTGTTCTTGAACTTTTTCTTCAGAAGAAATCCATCCGCCTTCAAGGTTCCACACTTAGCTTCAGAAGAATGGGTAGATTCACCAGACTCAACAACTACAAGTGAAGAATGGATATGAGAAATGTGATAATGATGAATTGGAGTTATATGACGTGAGTGAATGGGAGATTGGATAAATGGTGATGCAACCCTAGCTTCTTAAGGCCTAGTGTGAAGATCACCATCTACATCTACATATGGTGAAACTGGCCTTTGTCCTTGTTCAGCTTCATGAGCATGCTCATTAACGTTGTGTTGATCAAGAGTATCTTGTTGTTCTTCTTCTTGAACATGCTCATCAACAGGAGCTTCTTCTTCTTCAATGACTTCTTCTACATTAATCTGCTGTAACATCCGTGGTAATAAAGGAACAATGATCCAATGTACAAATTCCTTGGATCTCTCTACTTGATGTAGTTATAGGACTTGGCATTATAATGAGGAATATCAATTACTAGTCCTTAAGGCATTATATCTTGAAATGCCTCATTGATAAAGCATTGTAGAAACCTCGAACACATAAGGAACATATGCCTTCTTCCCTATTGGATGTTAGAAACTAGACCATTGAATACATAAGCTGACATATGAAATGGTTTGTTTGTGCATAAAGCACATATTACAATTGATGTGGTGATGGGAATGTCATTCCATCCATTCCTCCTCTTGGATAAATAATGTTGGAAGATGTGGATAAGAAATCTCCATTGTAGATACACCAATCCTTTCACAATCTGTTTTTGCTCATACCCTCCTTCATATCCAATATCAGCAAAGAAGGTATTAATCACATCATCCTTAAACTCTAATGGAGAGCTTTCATTATCACCAAACTATATACATTGTCTAATAGTCTGTTCAATGATGGCTAAGGTATGATCTTCAGAAATTCTTCCAGATAGAGTCTTAACACCATCAATCTCAGCTACTTCAGCAGTACTCCAGAAAGAGCTTATGAAGTTCTCATATATAAAACGTCTGACTATAATGACATGAGCAACTCTAATAGGAGAGATGAATCTGATCATATCTCTAAGACATTCTGCCTCAGGTACATCAGGGTTAGGATAACCACTGACATTGTGGAGCTTGCTCCACATGAGATTAGCCATTGTACCCTACATTAGATATATATGGATTTTACTTTGGATTATAATTATCAGATTAGAAAGTTGAAATCAAGTTGACTTTTATCAGTTTGACTTTGTTTGGTCAAAATTGAGTGTTGATAGGTATTGTTCCGTAGAAATTTGACGTAACTTGATTCTGCAATGGATAACCACTTTTATTGTGTTCTTTATGCTTATTTGAGATGATCTTTTCTGATTTTAGCATCCTTTAACACTTCAACTTAAATATTGATATCACCATTGTTATTTCTTTGATCCCCTATTCATGCGATGAAACTAGGGTTTTGGAAATCACTTGTTTATTGTTATTTTACATAACCATTAAGTTTATTTTTGATGATTCTTTCCTGACCTAGGGTTCTAAGTTCATCATGAGTCCAATAGTTTTAGGTCATCAATTTCACTGATTATCACCTTATTTTAATACTATTGTTATTGAGAATCAATATCGAGGAGTAATAAAGATGAAAGAACTTGAAAATCACAAGCTAAGTGATGAAGATGATGATAATAATGGATGAAGAATAGTGATGAATGTTCATCACACTTTAAGTCTCTCAAATTTGAAAAGTATTAAATGATCTTTTGAAATCTGTTTAAATGGTCAAATTAATTGCTTTTACAAATTCAAAAAGTTTTAAAATAAAGTGGTAGAAATACTATAGCAAATGCGAAATAGTAAAATCTGATCTGTATTTGTTTATTGTAACATATGCTGAAGCGTAAAACTTCGGCAGCATTTGTGCACTATAGCAAATACGATTGACAAAACTTTGACAACATTTGTGTACTATAACAAAAGCAAAAGTGTAATACTTTGTCAGCATTTAAGCACAGTAGCAAATGCGATTGACAAAAAATTGACAACATTTGTGTATTGTACGAAATGTGAAAGAATAAAGACATTTAGCATTTGTGCACTGTATCAAATGCTTATGTTTTAACTTTCCAAAATATTTGTACTGTAACAAATGCGGAAGTGTAAAACTTATCAGCATTTGTATACTACAGCAAATGCGATATAACAATTTTACTTTTACAACATTACTTCAACAAATGTGAATGAACACTTAAGTAGATTGCATTTCTTGATCTTCAAACATCATGACAGAAGAGTGTAAGCACATTTTATTTATCGATACAATACACAACAAAGTTTCAGCACTAGTCATCCGAATTAATAGAATTTCAATTGATCAAACTTGTCATCAGAAACAAATGTGGAAGAACAAAAGTGTATAGATTAATGAAGAGGCAGATGCAACCTAAACATCTTAAGTCTATCCTGCATGCTGCACAAGTGCATTAAGAAGAAGGTTAGGAAGTTTCACACATGAAACAGAAAATACTCTAAGTGTTAAATCTTCCGAAGCCAAGACCAATATCTTCCAAAGCCAAACATGAAATCTTCCGAAGCCTCAGATACAAAGTCTTTTGAAGCTTGAAGTTCATGAAGACAGATTTCTTCTGAAGACTATTAGTAACATGCTTTATCTGATGTACTGTTCCATAAAGCTAGACACTTTTCCACTGCATCTCTGCAAGTCACCAACTTACATGAGTTGGTGAAAAGGTCCATGCTTTTGGTAACTATACATTGAGGTCTTGAGTCTATAACTTTCTACTTTATATACTTTATCCTTTTTGTAATAGATAAGGATGTGAGCTATGGCATGTCATAGTCATAAGTCAAAAGGCAATCTGCCTTTTGACTCTACAATTGATTTTGTTTGTGTCTAGTCAATTGTATCCAGCTGGTTTTCAAAGTATAACCGGCTGTAGGATGTAGTATAAGTATCTCATGTTCTTGTATCTTTCAATATGCTTTGTAACACTTGTAATAGAACATAAAGAAAGCAATATACTGCATTCTTGAAAACCATACACTTCTGTTCTTTGTGTTCTGTCTCTTGCATTACTTGTGTTCTTAGTATCTCAACTTGGTTAATCCAGTTTACTGTTTGATCAAAGTTTAGTTAATCTCCTCTTTGTGTTGTTGTGCTGTAACTTACACCCTTCAACGATCCTGTATTTGGTATGAGAGCACTCCAGGCTCTTGATATAAGATTTCACCATCCTAAGATCCCTCACACACATAAATACTAAACTTTTCAGATGGCAGCCATCTCCAAAACTGATATGGAAACTGGAACCATGAACAAGTCCCCACTGATCACTCTTGATGAGTTTGATACCTGGTGTTTGAGAATGAAAGGTTTCATCAGGTCTCTTGATTCAAGAATGTGGGAGTCTATTGAGAATGGACCTTTCATACCTAGCACCCCTTCTGCTACTGTTGCTAGTATGATTCCCAAAGATGTGGCTAACTACTCTGATGAAGATAGGAAGAGAGTAGAGATTGACAGAAAAGCCATGACAGCCCTTCAAACTGCCCTTCCAAACTCTATGTATAGAGGTTTCAAGAAGTGCAAAACAGCCAAGCAGCTGTGGGATCCACTGAAACTAATATATGAGGGTTCTTTTGAAGCCAAGGAGAACAAGAAGGATCTCCTAAAGCAGCAGTTTGAAAACTTCACCTTCAAAACAGGTGAAACATGACTCAGTAGCATTTCAGGTTTGTTGAGATTGTGGATACCCTAGTGGATGGAGGAGTTTCTCTTGAAAACAGAGACATTGTAAGGAAGTTCATGTCCTCACTTCCTAGGCAATAGATACACTACTGTGTGGTGATCAAGAGAACTGAAAATCTCAAAACTCTTACTCTGATAGAGTTATATGGGATTCTCAGTGGCTACCAGATGGAGATGAACATGCAAGGTTCATCTGGAAACTCCAACAATCAAATGGGTTCAGCCCTACATGTGGTTGAAAGGGATAGCATAGAACCCAAACATCATCTCTTATGCTACCCTGACGATTCACCAAGGGTCCTTTCATCACCTTTCCAAAGACACCAAGGGAGAACTACACTCAAGGAAGCCCATTCCAAGAGGCAAGCTCTTCTCAAGCTTTTATGTCTTCTGATGAAAGCTGTGGCAACTCTCTTTTCACTCTTGAAGACCTGGACTGTATCCATCCAGATGATCTAGAATACATGGAAATAGTCTAGCAGATGGCTCTTCTCACTCACAGAGCCAAGAAGTTCTAAAAAAGGAATGGAAGGAAGTTTCCAAGCAATGCAACCAGTGGAAAGTTTGGACTAGACAAGGCAAAGTCAAGTGTTACATTGTAACTTGATGGGCCACTTTGCTAGAGAGTGTAAGGCACCTAGAACAAATGGTGGCCAAACACAATTCAGACCAAACTACACTGATAAAGCTCTTAGAATGAGAAGTCAAAGCAGCAGGCTGCTGTTGCTGTTGAAGAAGGAGGCTTTGTTTGGAGCTTTCAGGTGGAAGATGCTTCTCCAAACCAAGCACTAATGGCAGATCATGATGAAGCCAAGGTATTGGAACATCTCTGTACTCCTGAATCATTGCTAAAGTTAACAGATATAGGTCCTACAACTTGGAACTGAGATCTGACCTTGAGTCCTTAAACATTTTAAAATCTGATTTTAGAAATTCTGAAAATGATTATAAACTTAAGATAGAGGACTTAGAGAAAACCATTTCAGTTCTAAAACATGAACCCAGATTTTAGGACTCAAATCAAAGATCTCATAACTAAGTTAACTGAGTGCCAGGCTGAGCTTGTGATCAGCAATGCCAGGGCAACAAAGAGTGTTCTTGAAGAGGAGACCTTCAAGAACATGATATCCTCATCCCTGCATAACAAAGTGTGCCATCAAAACAGGCAGGGACTGGGATCCAATGAGATAGCTCCTCCACACACAATCTTGTCAGTAAGATCTCCTAGGTGTGGAACTTGTGAAGATGAGCTTCCTCTCATAGATCCTATGAGTGAAGAGGATGTAGAAGAGATAGTGAAGGATCCCTCTGAGAAGAGTGAAGAGGAGGATTCCAAGAAGTGCCGCTATCCTTCTGAGGAGAAAAAGAAGACTGTGATGACCAAGTCCACGAGAAAGAACTTGATCAGAAAGAGCAAAAGAAAGGCAAGAAAGGCTCAAGAGATCAAGGGTACTTTTGAGTCTAAGCAGAAACAAGTTTTATCTCTGCAGGGTTTAAAGTGGTAGGGACTAAAGACATAAACCAAAACTCTTCTGCTAAGAGTTTTAGTTCTTGTTCAACTCATCTTAGTAGCAAGAAAAAGACTGATCTGGTGTGTACCACTGCTGCACAGCCTGGACCATCAAACTCCAAGCACAGTCCTCAGCCTAAGAGGATTGTCTCAGCATCTGCAAAGATGAAGGTGGAGAAGGGATGTGACCAAAGACAGTCCTATCCCAAGAAAAAGGCTCTTGAGAAGAAGAAGATGAATTCTGTCGTGTGTGAAAGTACCACTCACATTGCTAAGGATTGTCCCTTCAATCCTAAGGTACTGTCCATATGACCAAAACAAAGACTTCAAAGAGTTCTAAGAAGATTCAAGCTTCAGAAGCAAAAACCTGTTTCCTTTGGAAGCTCCAAGTCTAAGAAGAAGGGAAGTGGAAAATTACCCTCGGAAGAGAAGTTGGTCTCGGAAGAAAGGAGTTCTTCCGAAGCACTGAAGTCTACTGCAGTGTCTGCAGAATCTTTCGAAGGTTCAGTCATCAAAACTTCCAAAGTTCCAAAAGCTTTCGATGTTTTGAAGGTCAAGTCCAAGACTCCAAGGTGGTGTGGATGTCTAAGAAAGACCAAATGACTGAGATTTCTCCATCAACAATAGCTCAAGATACTCTTAGAACAACCATAGGATCTATTACTGTTGAATTACCTTCTGCAAATGAACCCAAGACAAGCAAGGCATGGGTTTCCAAATGTAAGTAATCTTTCTCTTTGTGCAGGGACAGCTGAAGAAAGACAAAAATGTCTGGATCATAGACAGTGGTTGTTCCAAGCACATGACAGGCAATAGGTCACTACTCCTGAACTTTGAAAGGATTCATGGAGGACTAGATGCATTTGGAGGAGATGAAGGTGGTTACATTTTTGGAAGGGGCAAGGTCATAAATGGTAAGCTTAGTATAGAAAAGGTAAACTTTGTTAAGGAGCCTGGATACAATCTTCTGAGTGTATCTTAATTTTGTGATCAGAGTCATAACATGCTCTTACTGGCACAGCATGAGCATTGTTCTTAAGCCTGGTGTGGTCATTCCTCATAAGCATATCCTGCTTAGAGCCCCCAGGAAAGGAAACATGTACAAGATGGATTTGCAAGAAACCTCTCCCTCTGGAGAATTTCATGCTTTCTGTCTAAAGCCAATAGTGATGAGTCTTTCCTATGGCATAAAATAATATGCCATGTAAACTTTAAGAACATGAATAAATTAATTAAGAATGATTTGGTAACTGGAATGCCAAATAAAGAGTTTACAAGTAATGACCATTGTGTTGCATGCCTGAAAGGGAAGCAACATAAGGTATCTCATAAGCCTAAGGAAGGAACTCCATCACTACACCCCTACACTTGTTACATATGGATCTCTTGGCCCCACTAGTGTAATGAGTTAGGAAGGACCTTATACTGTCTAGTGATCACAGATGACTTTACAAGATTCACTTGGGTTTTCTTCCTTAGAACTAGGATGTGACTCCTGCGATTCTGAAGAATTTCATCTTAAAGATTGAGAAAAAGGTCAAAATCATAAGATGTGATCAAGGAATGAATTTAGAACCAATCCTTGATACATTTTGTGATGAAAAGGGTATTACAAGACAATTTAGTGCTCCTAGACTCCTCAGCAAAATGGTGTTGATGAGAGGAGAAACAGGACTGATTGAAGCTGCAAGAACCATGTTGTCTGACTCTAAACTGCCCATCACCTTCTGGGTAGAGGTAGTCAACACTGCCTGCTATGTGCAGAATAGAGTTTTAGTAGTTAAGACTCATGGCTAGACTCCTTATGAACTTTGGCACAAGAGGAAACCTTTCATTGGTTTTCTCAGGTCATTTGGATGTCCTTGCACCATCTTGAATACCAAAGATCAATTACCAAGTTTGTTGAGAAATCATATGATGGACACTTTATTGGATACTCTTCCCAAGCTAAGGCTGATAGAGTGTACAATCGCAGAACTAGAATTGTTGAGGAGTCAACAAATGTGACTTTCAATGAACACACACCCTGTGTTTTAACAAATCTTGTGAGAATGTTTCAGTCTGCAGAAAATTTAAATACAGGTGATCCTGATCCAAGATTTGAGCTAGGAAGACCTTCAAGTCATACATCTTCAGCTCCAGTTGGAACTACTTCTGCAAATGCGGTTTTTATCAGCACAATAATGACAAACTCAGCTGATACATCTGGTATGCCTTCAAATTCTAGCTCAGAAGCTCTACAACCAGATAAGAACACCTTAATTGTGGAAGACAACAATGGTGGTGGTGATAGTGACCAAGAATTTCTTGATGCCACTAACCACACCATAGATGAGAACATTAATGATGTCACACACTACTTGGATCAAGTTTCACTTGAAAAGTGTGCTGATGTGGTGGGAGAAACATCTATGCCAGATCTAAATTTCTCTAATTTAGATCTTTCTCAACAACTTGTTGTGAACCCTTACCTTAGGATCCACAAGTCTCATCCTACCACAAACATCATTGGAGATGTTGTCTCAGGGGTAAAGACAAGAGGACAAACCCATGAAGCAAATGTTTCTCTTCACTCTTGTTTTCTATCCCAGATAGAGCCAAGGAAAGTTGATGAAGCTCTAAAGGATGGAAGTTGGGTTGAAGCTATGCAACAAGAGCTGCTTCAATTCAAACGCAGAAAGTTTGGAACCTTTGTCCTCTTCCTTCTGGGAAGACTACCATGGAACCAAATGGGTGTTTAGGAACAAGAAAGATGATAGAGGCATCATCATCAAGAACAAAGCTAGACTAGTTGGTTCAAGGATACACACAAGAAGAAGGGATTGACCACACTAATGTCTTTGCTCTAGTGGCAAGATTAGAAGCAGTTAGGATATTCCTGGCATTTGCTGCATCCAAGAACTTCAAGGTCTTTCAACTTAATGTGAAGTGTGCATTTTTATATAGAGTGATAGATGAGGAGGTTTATGTCAAACAGCCACCTGGCTTTGTAGACCCTGATCATCTTGATTATGTCTGCAAGCTTGACAAAGCTCTCTATGGGCTGCATCAACACACCAAGAAGTGGTATGAGACACTATCTAAGTATATTTGTGAAATGGATACAGGAGAGGTACTATAGATGGAACTCTCTTCATCAAAGGACAGGGAAATGACATACTGCTAGTTCAAGTGTATGTAGATGACATCATCTTTGGTTCAACTAATCCAAAGCTCTGCAAAGACTTTGAGAAGCTGATGAAAGACAGATTTGAAATGAGTGCCATAGGGGAAATTAATTTCTTTCTGGGAATTCAAGTGAAGCAAGTTGAAGATGGCATCTTCATAAGTCAGTCAAAGTATGTTCTGGACATACTCAAGAGATTCAACACAACTGACTGTAAGATTGCTAAGACACCCATAGCTAGAACCACTCCCTTGGACCTGATCCTAAGGGGGAGCGTGTGGATGAGCACTTATACAGGGCTATGATTGGGTCTCTTATGTATCTTACTGCTAGCAGGCCTGATATCATGTTTGCCACTTGCATCTGTGCAAGATATCAAGCAACCCTAAGATGTCTCACCTTATCACTGTTAAGAGGATTCTAAGATACCTCAAAGGTGCATCAACACTTGGCTTATGGTATCCCAAGAATTTTGACTTCAATCTGTATGCCTATACAGATAGTGATTATGGTGGTTGTAATATGACTGCAAAGTCTACATTTGGGGGATGTCAATTTCTTGGAGGGGTTGTCTCATGGCAATGCAAGAAACAATCCTGTGTCTCTGCATCAACTGCTGAAGCTGAATACATTGCTGCTGCAAGTTGCTATGCTCAAGTACTTTGGATTCAAAATCAGATGATAGACTATGGGTTAAAACTTCAAGGAGACTCCGATTCACATAGACAACAACAGTGCTATCTCAATCACCGAATCCTGTGCAGCACTCAAGGACAAAGCACATCAATATCAGTATCATTTAATAGAGATAACTATGAAAAGGGATTAATTAAACTAGTCAGAGTTGACACAGATGAATAATATGCTGATCTGTTTACAAAGGCTTTTAATGAACAAAGATTTAAATATCTAATATCAGCTATTGGTATGATAAACTTTGAGTAAGCTTTTCTTAAAACTAATTCTTATTATTTCTCATAAAATATGTGTGTCCTAAGTTGTCTAGTTCATCACTTTCATAAGCTCATGTTTTCTTTGGATAAAATTTCTTTTTGAAGACCTTCCTTAGATTTTTGAAAATTTTTGATACTTCGAAAGTTATGCTTTTAACTTCGGAAGCAAATCATGCCTTCAAAATAAATAATTTTCTAAGAAATTTACCTTTGAAAGAGCTTTCAGATTTATCTTCTAAAGCTTAAATACTTGTCTTAGACACTTACTTATTTTCAAGGACCATTTACTTCCGAAGCAAATTAACTCTCGGAAGCTTTGTTGTTTTATATACAAAGGACTCAAGTTTTATTTCTCTTCCGAAGCAAAATTCTCAAAACTCTAAGGAATTCTTTCAAAGTCTTTTAGCTTCGAAAGATTTTTAATTAAACTTCCGAAGATAATTAACCTTCGGAAGCTTTTGACTTCCAAGAAAACTACTTTTTGAGCAAAAGTAAACTACTTTTTCAGAGGTAGGACCAACATCCGGATTTCAAAGTTTATCCTCTTTCATTAAACTTATCTGAAATCCTTCTCACATATAAACCCAACGGTTTCCCCCTCTTTCTATCATTTGTTCTTCTTCCAAACCTAAAACCCTAAATTTCTCTCTAAAATTTCTTTTCTCTTCTTTCTTCATCCTTAAGCTACCTCAAAATGGCCAACCTTGTTCACAGAAATAATCCCAACTTTACCATGCAGCTATGCTCTATTAAGCTGTAAGAAAGAAACTCATTTCTCAGAGGTTTGTCATTCTTAGCTCTGTTTAACTATTTCACCTCCTAACCATTGATCCTCCACTCTATGAGGATCAACTGCTTGAATTCTGGAAGACCTGCCAAGAGGTCATTATGGACGGGGAGAAGGTACTGTCTGCCACAACACAAGGAGAACAATCTTCATCACTACACCATCATCAATAGGCATCTTCAGCTGGATGATGAAGAAGGTGAGGTGTTTTTCCCAAAGGAAGTTGTTAATCATTCCTTTGAGCAGATGGATATGAGGGAGATTTCTCTATAAGACCTTTAGGAAAGGGAAGGTCTCATCCCAACGGAGATTCCTGCTCCATGTGGTCATTCACAGCTTATCAACAAGCATGGTGGATGGGACCAAATTCCTGAGGATCTCTCCTTCATAATCCATGGAATGGTTCAGGGGGTCAATTCAGGTATTCTCAGTTTCTTTATACAAATTTACTTGCTAATTTAGACTCCTTAGAGTATTACATGTTTCCTAGATATGTCCAGTACATTCTTAACTGTGAACTGGGCTCACAGTTGAGGGAAACAGGTAACACTCTTAAATTAGGACAGATGAAGCCTAGCATCTTTAAAATTCTGAGAAAGCCCACTGTTGGATTCTCTGGGGTAGAAACAGCCCTAGTCCCAAAAATGTTAGAGCTCATTGCTCAAGGTGACAACCTAGCAGCACAAGCTAGATTTGAGCCCACACCTGCTACCTCCCAACCACTCTCACAGCCTCAAATCACCATCACTTACCAAAGAAAATCCAAATAAACCCCTGCTCAGGCTATTCAGTCTGTGGAGGCCCCCATATACTCAACCATATAGGTAGAAGTGGACACTGGAACTCCCACTTCTCCTGAGGAGCAAACCACTCCCATCTCCTCAAGAATTAGTGCTAAGGTTCCTCATGCTCAGCCTGATAAGCTCATTAGCCCAACTGCCTTAAGCCATCACTCTGAGTCTCAACACTCAAGTGATCAACCTTCAGGGGACAGTTACCATCCCCAGCCTATAGATCTCAACCAACCAATTCCCAACCTTGACTTCTATACTGATGAAGATCTAGGTTTTAGTGAGTATAACGAGTCTCTCTTCTTCTCCCCTACTCAAAGAGAGATGAATACTCCTGAGTCTCCTACATCTATCCCATATCAGTCACCTACAAATAAGGTGGACACCCCTGAACATGTTCATGATGTCCATATGGAAGAGGCTCTCACTTCTGAAAGTGATTACATCATTAAGACCTCAACCATGGAAACTCAGCCCACTGCCATCTCAACTGAGATTGCCAGTGAGCAGAGGAAAACCAGCAGCCAAGAACCTCAAGCTGGTGGTGAGAGAGAGGACTTTGGTCCAATCATCTCAGCCCCCAATGAATCTTCTGATGAAGATGAGGGGAATCTCAGACTACTGGTGCAATATCTGTCTAAAACATGCACTTACTTAGTCTCAAAGGTCAGTCATCTTGAATCTCAGGTGACTACCTTACACAACAGGATCAATGATCAGCAACTTGAGATTTCATATCTTTAGGAAAAACTAGCTGGGAGAACCTTAAGAAGAGATTAACCACGAACAGAAGAACCTGTGGATGTGATTGACCTATCCTCCAGCTCACCTATGCAAGTGGGTGATGCTACCAAAAAGGGGGAGAAAGTCATTACAGCCACAGAACCTGGGAGTTCTTCAGAGAGAATGGATATTGAGGACTCACCATCCTCACTTGTAATTGTGCATACTCAACAACCTCCTTAAGTTCACATTAATGTGGACTACACAAAGTCATTCATACAGAGTTTGTTTGAGGATGGGATACCAAGGGCTATGTCACCTTCACCATCTTCTAATCACATTATTGGGTGGAGGTATGACAATATCAGGAAAGCCCTAATTATCATAAGAGTTCAAAGACAACAAAAAGTCTTCAATTTTCAGACCTTGAACTACTATGAATGTCTGGATCTAGTCAACATTCCACTTGTCAACCCAAGCCAATCAAGACAAGCTGACAGACTGGCTCAAAGAATCCAAGACAGGATCACTGCAGAGTTCAGCTTAAGAAAGAGACTTAGGCAATCAGGCAATGCCATCGGTCAACTAGATGTTGAGGCAGACCCTAAGATTAGCTTCATAGGGGAAACCTTGACTAAAGGCCCAGTTGCAGAACCCGAGAGCCCTGTCTCATCATCATCAACTGCTGCAGAGATCCACATTCCTTCTAAGACATCTGCTGGTGAAGGTGCTTCTCAACCTCTCTTTGGCCTGAGCTCAGATGCTGCAACAAGCAATGAAGGCTAAAGCTCTCTCCACCCTGAGTAACAAAGGTCTGTGAGTGACAAAGGGAAAAGAAAAATGACAACTAAGGAGATTGAGGAGGAGGAGAGAGAGAGAGGAAAAGGAGGCTAAGAGAAGAAAGTTCCTCTGAGTCTTCAAGACTCATGGAGTCTGCTATCAGGGCTACCCCCAGACCAGATACTAAGAATGATGGGTTAAGGGCAGTCAGGATAAACTATTTGCAGACAAGCAACTATGACATAGATAATGTCATTTCTCTCCCCTTAGATGAGTTGAATGAACTGGTTGACCTGGAAAGGTCAAGGGGGAAGAAGGAGGCAGAAGATGCAGAACTCCTAGTACAAGTCAAAGAAGAGAAGAGAAGAAAAATACTATACAAGGATATGCCTACCCTCTCCCAGTTCAGGAAAGTCCTACACAAGAAGATGTGGTTCAACAAGAACCTCAGGTAGACAAAGAAGAAGAGAGGATCAAGATGATCAACTACCTGAGTGCCACAGGCTTGTATCAAGCAGATGCACTCCTTCCCTTGTCCTATGACTATGTTGAGTTTGAGTATTTAAAGCAGCTTGAACTTGAGATAATCAAGGACAAAAAGAAAACTAAGAAGAAACTAAGGGAAGAAGCTGCAAAATCAAGAGCCACCATCCAAAAGAGCGTGAAGAAGTCTATTGATAGGCAGAGGATGATGAGCTTCTTCAAGCTATATGGATTCTCCGGAAGGAGACTTGGCCCCATGTCTCTATCCACTATGGATGAGAGTATTAGGGTGATCAAGCAGAAGATCAAAAGTGGAGAGCTCATTGGCTTACACTCCACTCCAAGTCAAGCCCCACCTGAAGTGGAGGTTAAGGTTAAACAACCAGAGACAACACAACCTGGACCTCCTACTGAAACTCAGCAAGCTTCATCTTTTGATCCACAGCAGGGTCAACCTCCCTCTCCCTCTGAGCCTAGAGAGAGGAAGTCCCAACTGAGAAAGATAGTGAAGATCAATCTGGTGTTGCAGGCCACTCTTCTCAGTTAAAATCTGGTAAGAGAAAGAAGAGGATGACTTCTAAACCAAAGCCAAAGAATAAGAAGACTGCACCCTTTTCTAAATCCCAGGATGAGTCAGAACATCTTGAGATTGTGCAGCCAGAGGATGCTACATCAACTCCAATTCAAACAGCTCCTCTAGCATCAGGAAGACCCATCTTGTCTTGGACGTACACCACTAATCCAAAAAGATGGCATGTTATTAGAGATCAAGGCACTAAAGACATTTACACATAGCAAGATATGTTTCAATTGCCTCTGCATGACCTCTTTGATATGAGAAGATACTTTGATGGTCTGAAGGATCCTGATCACCTTATGAAGAAAGGATTGGTGATCATCCTAATGAGGACTGTTGACATCTAAAGTCTATTAAGTATTTTGATAGCATCAACCAAGGGGGAGTTTGTAGAGATTAATGAAGAGGCTGATGCAACCTAAACATCTTAAGTCTATCCTGCATGCTGCACAAGTGCATTAAAGAAGAAGCTTTGGAAGTTTCACACATGAAACAGAAAATACTCTAAGTATGAAATCTTCCAAAGCCAAGACCAATATCTTCCGAAGCCAAACATGAAGTCTTTCGAAGCCTTAGAGACAAAGTCTTCCGAAGCTTGAAGTTCATGAAGATAGATTTCTTCCGAAGACTTTCAGTAACATGCTTTATCTAATGTACTGTTCCATAAAGCTGGACACCTTTCCGCTGCATCTCTGCAAGTCACCAACTTACATGAGTTGGTGAAAAGGTCCATGCTTTTGGTAACTGTACATTGAGGTCTTGAGCCTGTAACTTTCTACTTTATGTACTTTATCCTTTTTGTAATAGATAAGGATGTGAGCTATGGCATGTCATAGTCACAAGTTAAAAGGCAATTTGCCTTTTGACTCTACAATTGATGTTGTTTGTGTCTAGTCAATTGTATGCAGCTGGTTTTCAAAGTATAGCCAGCTATAGGATGTAGTATAGGTATCTCATGTTCTTGTATCTTTCAATATATGCTTTGTAACACTTGTAATAGAACATAGAGAAAGAAATATACTGCATTCTTGAAAACCATACACTTGTGTTCTTTGTGTTCTGTCTCTTGCATTACTTGTGTTCTTAGTATCTCAACTTGGTTAATCCAGTTTAGTGTTTGATCAAAGTTTAGTTAATCTCCTCTTTGTGTTGTCGTGTTGTAACTTACACCCTTCAACGATCCTGCAAAAAGGTTGTCTGTATAAGTTTTTAATACTTAAAAAACTTGTTGTACGCATTTGTGTTGAAAGAAATGCGATAGTTCAAAGTTTTCTACACTAACTTTAGTTGTATTTTTCTTGAATCAATTCAGTTACCCGTATTGGTTATATGCATGGGTTACCTTCACCCGCATTAACCAATGCACTTATTCGCATTAATATTTGAACTTGTCAAAAATTAATGTTTCTGCAGGTGATTGATATGATTGATTTTGAGTTTATTTCTGAATTTTTTGAAAATGAGTCTTCTGATTTTTGTTTTTATGATATGTCTAATTATTTGATATTTATGAAGTTTTTAACAATTGCTTGGTTTGTCAATTCTTGCTTGAATTTAATTTAACACAAGATGTGATTCAATTTTTATAAATTTAGCTAATCTTGGACTTTTTTTCTTCCATAAATCAACATACACTAATATACTATGGTATAACTTCTGTACCAACACAGCCAATTGTCGAAATTTTCTAATTTTAAGAAGAGACACACTATACATAATGATCAAAATTTGACACAACTGTATATAATGATCAAAATTTTAATTACTCCCCCTAAATTTATATCCATATGGGATACAAACATTAAAGATTTTAAAATGTTAAATGAAAAATATTTTGGTGATTTTTGATTTCTTATTTAAACATGAAAGGATATATACCTTTCTTGGGATCATATTAGTCTTACCTTTCACAAGTTCAAGAAATTGTTAGTAAAACATACATAATTATGAACATATTGATTGTAGGTATGTTTCTCCTCTAAAACTCATACTTAGTTCATATTTTGACGCTAGTGATCTTTGTCATGTTTTGATTGATTAAGTATTCAACATGTACCTCACACTCAAAAGCATGGCAAGATCAACCATCCTCATGATATGCATGGCATAACCTTATCATAACTTACATGACTATGTAATTTTAATTATTAAAACTTGTTTTGATCGATCCACATTATGATTCTTTTACTTTGATTCTTTTGTTTATTTGATCCATATTGGAAGGTGATCCTTCTTTGGATTCTTTTTATTCTTTGAGTATGAATATGTTTCTTTTATTATTTCATCTATGGTGGATGTGTTCCACTTTAGGAATATTTTTAGATCATGACATCAACACTATATGCTTGTTTCTTCATATCTTTGCTTAGCAAAACAGAGAAGAAAATGATGTGTTTTGACCGGTTGGTGAGAATGAGAATATCACTGAGGATCGAATATGGTAATCAAGTCAAAGATTGAATGGTGGAAATAATCAATCAATAAACATTTAATGCAAGAATATAGTCATAAATGCTTTGTATATATTGATGAAGGTGACTGATTACAATAAATGCTAGGGTTTAGCAAGAACAATAATAAGGCACCTAGAGAATACAAAAATTCTGATTGTTTATGTTCTGTCAACTGATGTACGAGGTTTTCTATTCTATTTATAGGCAGACAAGTTGCCTTTTTACAAAATGACTAAACTACCCCTGACCTATACATCAGAATTAGTCTAAGTCTTCATTCGCATTTCTTCTTGTTCATCTGCGTTGGCAAATGCAGATGAGTTGACTTGATCAGGATTCTTTACTTGATCTTTTGTATTAGTTTGTTTTCATCCTCATTGGGTGATACAGATGAACAAATACTTCTGTGCATTTGTTTGGTCATCCGCATTAGCAAATGGGGATAAAAAAAATCTTGTCCGCATCTCTTCGGAAGAACAAACACTTGTCGGCATTTGTTCTTTGCCTTCCGCATTAACAAATGCGGTGAGACAATACTTGTTCTTCTACTACAAGGTCTTCATCTGCATTAACACTTGGACTTATGGGAATTCGATTAGAACAACCACCAACTCACCAATGGAAGTGGCATGTATGATCTTTTCAGGGTTCAACAATACTCCCCTAAAGGATTATACAACTTGTGTTCCTCAATTCTTTGGTGGTGGTTGAGGTTGTGATAATTTTGCTGGATCTTGTTGTTGCACTAGAGGTTGAGCTTGTGATGGTTCCAGTATAGCCTTTATCGTATTGACAAAGTCTTTAGCATCAACCATATTTTCTCTATTAAGCGTGTATCTTCATTTGACTCATAGCATGGATAGCTTCTAATGGCAGTTCTTGAGTGAAAGTGGTTCCCAAATATACTATATACAGCCCATCCCTGTGAATCAACAAAGCACCATCTACATCAACCTCTAGTTTTACAATGTTGTCCCACTGCAGAGCTGTTCTTTTCTTCTTTCTTTTCTCCCTCTTGGCAATATCTCGTCATATGCCATCTTTAGTATCATGATGCACTTTAGGATGAAGTGCATATCTTCTTCTACAAGTTTATTGGATATCTCTTTGAATTGCCTTGTGAAGATGTACCGGATATAAGATTGATCTAACAGTCTCACTTCATAACCACTGAATAATCTGATTTCTACACCTTCTTTACCTCCTCACTTCCTCTCAATCACCAACTCATAGGTCTTCTCATCAATGTAAGCATTTGAGATGGGTATTGTGGAATGAGTGCCGAAAACCATTTTTCTTTTTAATAACTTTGTAGGTTTCACTTAGTTCAGGAAACACTACTTCTTCTACTATTTTGTTTGTCTCTTCTCTAGAGGGTTTTTGAATGATCAATCTTTCCTCAGGCATATGGCTTTCAGAGACTTGAAGTTGTCGGTCCTCATAAACATTCTAAGTATTTCTTCAAATTCATAGCCTCTGAACATAGGTTTGTGGTTGACTAGTTTTAATTGAGCTAGTTCCTTTAGGTCATGGATCTCCAGGGCATTTACTAGAGTAGAGTACTCTGTAAAGAATTGGACCAGCCCTGAGAACCTCTTGATCATGAACATGTTCCAATCACTATCATACTTCCAGGCAATGATTTTCTTATTAGTTTTGCCTTTTGGAGTAGATACACCTCTGATCATCTCTGTAGTGGTGAGGCCTTCATGTAGCTTCAGTTGTAAAGGCTCAGCAAACCACTCAGGATATCAATGAAGCATGGGTGCCAAAGAGTCTTGAACTCTAAGAGTGAGTGGCATGTCTTGAGCATACATTCTTGATCTTGGCTTCTTGCTAATGATCTCTTCTTCCAAGGCTTTATGTCTTTCTTTCATTTCATTAATCAGTCTTAGAATGGCATCCCTCAATGAATTACTCTTCATGTTGCTCAGTTTCCTCTTTGTAAATCCTTGGGTTGATAAATAATTCTTCATTTCCCTATGAGTCATAGCCTCTAAAGATAACTTTGTGCTCTGATACCAATTGACCGGTTGGTGAGAATGAGAATCTCACTTAGGATCGAATATGGTAATCAAGTCAGACATTGAACGACGAAACAATCAATCAATAAACATATAATGTAAGAATATACTCATAAATGTTTTGTATATATTGATGATGGTGATTGATTACAACAAATGCTAGGGTTTAGCAAGAACAATAATATGCACCTAAAGAATACAAAAATTCTATTTGTTTATGTTATGTCACCTCATGTACAAGGTTTTCTATTCTATTCATAGGCAGACAAATTGCCTTTTTATAAAATGACTAAACTACCCCTGACCTATGCATCAGAACTAGTCTAAGGCTTCATTTGCGTTACTTCTTGTTCATCTGCATTGGCAAATGCGGATGAGTTGAGTTGATCAGCATTTCCTTACTTGATCTTCCGCATTAGTATGTTGGTCATCCACATTGGGTAATGCGGATGAACAAATACTTTCGCGCATTTGTCTGGTCATCCGCATTGGCAAATACGGATGAACAAAATCTTGTCCACATCTCTTCTGGTCTTTTGCATTTGTTAATACTGAAGAACAAACACTTGTCAGCATTTGTTCTTTGCCTTTCGCATTAATAAATGTGGTAAGCCAATACTTGTTCTTCTACTGTAGGGTCTTCATCCGCATTAACACTTGGACTTATGGGAATTCAGTAGAACAACCACCAACTCACCAATTAAATTGGCATGTATGATCCTTTAAGGTTCCAACATGTTTGAATGAGTTTAATAAGACATCATTACCTGTTATGCTTAGGTTACAACCCACACACATATTAAGAGAATACTTATGGATACTTTGAGATGTATGATTCATAGTTGAATATGAATTTTTAACTTATCACAACATGTATTTTCTTTTCCAAGTTGAGCCTACCTATATATCAGATAAGTCAAATCAGTCTTTTAGATTTTGAAATAAGTACAATGAATAATATAACGACTGTGACGATATCATTTCCCATAAGTATACATCAATTACTTCAAAAAAATGACCACTTTTTGTATTTTTGTTAATATTTGATTGTTTTAAAAAAGATTTTGATATTTTTTATCTATGGTTAATCATGCCAATTGATTGGACTAAGAATTCAAACTGACTAGGATCAAATGTCTTAGTAAATAAATCAACTAATTGATTGTCAGTACGAACCTTAATCAAATTGATTAACCACTTTTCAGTAAAGTATCTTAAAAAGTGATATCTAATTTCAATGTGTTTTGTGTCCGAGTGTTGAACTGGGTTGTTTGTTATAAACATAGTTGTTGTGTTGTCAATATGAGTTGGAGTGTGCAAGAAGTTAAAACCATAATGAAGCATCTAGTTTTGAATCCAAAGAACTTAAGAGCAACAAGTTGATGTTGCTATGTACTCAGCTTCTGGTGTTAAAACTGACATGTTTGTTAGTTTATTGCACTACTAGGAGATCAGCATGGGACCAAGAAAATGGCAACCACCAGAAGTGGACCACTGGTTGAAGTTGCATCCCTTTGGATACCATAATCCAAGTGTAGGCCTGTCCTTGAGATATCTGAATATCCCCTTAACTACATTCACATATGATTCCTTGGGATTTGCTTGACAATTGGCACATACACAAAACTAAGCATAATGCCAAGGCTACTAGCTGTTAGATACATAAGCAAACCTATCATGGATTGATAACAAGTTTGATCCACTGGTCTGCCTTCAGGATCAGGATCAATCTTCAATTTTGTATCTACAGGAGTTCTAATGGATTGAAAATCTACTAAATGGAACTTCTTCGACATAATTTCCACATATTTTGATTGATTGATGAAGATTCATCAGTTGTTTGTTGTAACATGTGTTCCTAAGATGAAAATGAGTTATCCCATTGCACTCATTGGGAGTTTTGAATGCATGAGGTCTTCAAAGTCTTTACAAAGTTATTTGTTTGTTGAGCCAAAGATGATATCATCCACAAAAATTTAAACCAGCAACATTTCTTTTCCTTTTCTTTTTTGAAAATAGTTTGATCTATCTTTCCTCTATCATATCCATGTTTGAGAAGAAAAGATGATAGAGTCTCTTACCAGTTTCTTGGTGCTTGATTGTGAGGAAAATCTAGATCTTCAAAGCCAGGTGGCTGACTCACATAGACTTCTTTTGATATTTTTCCATAAAGCAAAGCACACTTCACATCCATTTGATAAATAGTAAATTTCATGAATGCTGAAGAAAAAGTATTATGGCTTCTAATCTAGCAATAGGAGCAAACACTTTATCATAGTTTATTCCTTCATTCTGAGTGTAGCCCTATGCAACCAATCTTTCTTTATTTCTCATGACATTCCCCGACCATCAATCTTGTTCTTATATAGCCATTTGATATTGATAGTGTATTGTCCTTTGGGAAGATCTACCGGTTACCGTACCTCTTGTTTCTTGAACTGGAGCAATTCTTCCTGCATTGCCTCGATCGAGCTATTGTCTTGAAGAGCCTCTTTTATATTCTTGTGAACTGTTTGACATAGAAAGCAAGAAAAAAAATGTTTGCAATACTTGACTTACTTCTTGTCACTCGCTAATCTAATTCACCAATAATGCTTTACACTGGATGATTGTTGTGTATCTTGGTGATTGGAATTGAGTGACCAGCAATGGGTACATCAAGATTGATGACGTTTAGATCATTTTGGTGAGATGAATGTTTGTTTTGTGATATGGGAATGTGATGAAAATAATCAAAGTCTTCATTAATTTCTTCTTTAGTATGAGCAACACTTTGTTGACTTTCATCATATTGGTTTCTCATAGTTTCAACTGGTGTGGTTCCTGGTTCTTAACTTCTCACTTCATTTGAGGGTTCTTCCGAAGGAGATGGAATTGTACTTGGACCAGCTTAAGTTGAAACACTCATATTTGGAGGAAACACTCATATTTGGAGGTTCTTTTCTGATAGGTACATCATGTGGATCAGAAGAATTTGGAGGAATCATTGAAAAATCTTCTCTTCTTTCTACTGTTGTAGAGGATCCAACAGATTGTAGGTTTCTTGTAGTTAAGAAGTTAGATTGATCAAATAACCTTGTAAAAGAGTCAATATCAAACAACCAGTCAGGTTCATTTATAGATTTAGGGAAAAAGTATGCATTTAATTGCACATGAGTTGATTTATCAATATGTTTAATCTAGGATTAAACACTATCAAAGCCTTTGAGACAGAGAAATAACCAACAAAGAATCCCTTATTAGACTTGGGAGAAAATTTTCCTAAATGGTCTCGGGTGTTTAATATTGATATAGGACTACCAAATGACTTAAAAAATCCAATGAATAGTTTTCTATGAAAAATAAGTTCATAAGGAGTCTTGTTGCTTTCTTTCACAATCAAGCTCTATTTTGTACTAAGCACGATGTGTTGACTTCTTCAACTCAAAAGGTAATTGGTAGCTTAGCATCGGCTAGAATAGTTATGCTCCTTCAATTTGTGTTTTAGTTCGCCTTTCAGCAACCCATTTCGTTGAGGAGTTCTAGTTGCACTAAATTCAGTCCCATTATCACTTCTAATTTATTTGACTTTAATCAAATTGATTTTAAATTTTAGTGATGAAATCTTTGTATTAATTGGGATGCTTTGTTTTTCTGAAGTAAGAAGAAGACCCATGTGAATTTGGAAAAGTCATCTATGATCACCAAACATAATTGTTTCTTTCTAATGCTCATAACATGAGTTGGTCCAAACAGATCCATATGAAGTAACTTTAATGGAGAACTGTTTATGTTCATAAGCTTTGGTTTGTGGGAAGAGTTATGTTGTTTCCATTTGAGACAAGCTGAACAATGGTCAATAAAATAAAATTATTTTTGAGGTAAACAATTACATGGTTTCCTTTCAACAATCTATTCATGTTTTTGTAATGGGTATGTCCTAGACGTCTATGCCAAATCTATGACTCATTAAAAGATGCTTTAGATAGTAGACATGTTTCCTCTTTAGGTAAAGTAGAATTAAGGTTTAAGACTTAGGCATTATTCTTCCTTTGGGTCTTCAAGACAACCCATTCTTCAGGAATTTAAAATCCTAGTTTTAGAATGTAGCAAAGGGTGTTAGTGAAGTGAGCGAAATATTTTTCTGTCATAGATTTGTAACATGCTGAGTAGATTGATGTTTAATTGTTCATAATAGTTCTCTCTATCAAAACTCAACAACCATTTATCAAAACTCATTCATCATAATTTTGCCACCTTGTGAAGCTCTACCAAATACCATAGTAATTCTTTGAACATGCTTGAAGTCATGAAAGAGGGATCTGTCATGTGTTTGGAGCATCCACTGTCCACATACCACAAACTATTGACCTGTATACACAATCCTACAAGCATAAAAATAACTAATTAGAATATGAAACCCAAGCCATGATGGTCTTAGGTTTCCCGTTTCTATTCATGATAGTAACTTCTTGATATTTTATTGATTTCTTTTGAGATCTTGCTGATTTCATCTCATTAACTTCAATTGAAGAGTCAAAAGAGTATTCAACCCTTTCATCCCTATTTCTGTGGAGAATTTTACCTGTTTTTTATTTTGAAACATCATTTTTTATTTATATGTTGAATGTAAGTCATTTGGTTGTTTCACATTATGGTTTACATTTTCTTTTATCAATTTTCAACTCCGTTTGATTGCAAAAGTCATCATCAGAAGTTGAAACCCTGGATTGTTTGTTGTATAAAAAACTTCCAATTTTGGGTTTCAGAGATAAAATTGGTGAGTTGGACTTATTTTGTGGTATTCTCAAGCCCTTTTGTTTAAAGAAACAATCAGATGTGTTGTGATTAGTCAAATCATTAACAGAACAATATTTATTAAAATAATAAATTTTTGTAGAGTGATTGTTCATGTATAGATTGAGGAGTATTGATTGATATAACACTCATATGTTCTGTGATTTGACATTTAACAAATGTCACAATACATGTGTTTGTCTCTTGATGTTCATCTTGATGTTGAGTCCTTAGTAGATTTAACATATTTAATCTGAGCCTCCGTCTTTGATTTTAGTGAGGAAACAAGATCAACCTTTTTAGTAGTTTGTTTCACAACACTACTATGTTTGACTCTTTTTAGCTAATTTTGTTTCTTTTTGCTTTTGTTATCCTCCTTTTCAAGCTGATTTACATGATCTTTATTGTAAATATCAAAACTAGCACCTTGATAATTTGTGATAATTGATAATTTGTTTTGATCTTTGTCTTCCGAACTAAAGGAGTTTTTCCTTTGTTTTTCAGTGAAATTTATGTGATTTGATTGAATTATTAGGATATTTGATCTCACTATCAAGTCTGCTTTTAGATAAGGATTACACAAAAGCTTCACTTTTCTTATGAGCTTTAAGAACTTTGGGAATGACTTTCACAATGTCATAATTGCCTTGACTGGGCTCCACGGTTTAATGACAATTATAGATTTTTCTGAGCACACTTTGATGTTGATGGGATAACATAATTGATTTTATCCTTATATGTTTCAATAAAAACACTTGGTTATTTTTAGAATTTTTTATTTGTGAAACTACTAATTAGTTTCGATAATCTTGGGTTCAGTTTGCTCAGAAAAAGTGAGTG
Source organism: Flaveria trinervia (assembly GCA_025506515.1). Classification (NCBI taxonomy): domain Eukaryota; kingdom Viridiplantae; phylum Streptophyta; class Magnoliopsida; order Asterales; family Asteraceae; genus Flaveria; species Flaveria trinervia. Next base: position 44,539,791 of record CM046444.1, read on the forward strand.
AGTCAGGCATAATAGTGTAATTGTCATTATATGAAGGGGTACATGAATTGTATCCTATCCCAGTAATGTCCTTTGGATCATTTAGTGAATCAAGCATCTCTTACAACATTGCTGAAGACAATTGAAACTTATCAAGTTTCACTTCAATGGCTTATTGCTCAGCTTTGGATTGAGATAGTAATTCAGTTAACTTTTCATTTTCAGTTGTAAGAGTATACTTTTCCCCATGTAAATTTTCAATGTCAGCTATCAAAGATTTGATTTAAATTTCAAAGCTCTTCATTTCATATTTTAGCATTTCAGATTTTACTTTTTCTTCTTTGATTTTAGCAACCAGTTTGTGATTATGCTCACGGTATCCCTACATTTATTAATGCATTTATCACAACAAATATTTGATTTTACCTTAGATGGCATAGGATTTAGGCCATCATTTATGTGAGCCATAAAAGCATGGTTTTGTAAGGAACTAGCCTTTATGATTACAATATCAAGTGAAAAGCAAAAACTCAATCATACAAGAAATATAAGGATGTGAGAACTCCAAGATGATGGATAAAAATCTCATCCCTCAAAAACTTGGAGTTCCTGCATGAGAACTTAATGTTCTCACACGAGAACATCTAGATAGTATATATAGTTGTCTTTTCTTTGCATTTCATTTTGTGTGTTTTATTTGTGAAGGTGCTCTGAGAGTGACAGAGCACAGAGATATGCGATAGGCCACTCGAGGGGAGCTCACCTGGGTGGATCGAGCTTACACGATGTAAAGTCTTTTGCTATTGTAATCATTTGATTAATAATATTCAATTGAGTTTGTTTAAAGTTCTTTGATATCACACATGCACATATCCGTATTAATTTGATTATCAAGTGCAACAATATGTGGAATCAGTAGTGACGAGGACTTTACATTTGGAATCAGAGCAAGGTGTTGCTCTTGATACACGGATTTTCATTCTGCGGTCTTCTATTTAAGATCTTAAACATGGAGGTTGTAGATTTAAAGGTTTTGATCAAGTTAGGACGGGTTTCGAAGGAGGAGAAGGTGAAACCAACGGTGAACACACATGAATTTGACTTTGTTACATCATTACGCTCGGTATCTTCAACGTTGGTGGAAAACGAAGATCTCAGACCGTAGCAGTGATTGAAAATCATAAAATTTGATTTTGGTTGAAGTTTTCACGGGAGTAACTGCAATATGCAAAAACTTACAAAAATAACCGTATTTTACGAGAACTTTTTCATGAGAGAACTTTTCGTGAGAAAACGTTTCCATGTAAAAACTTTCATGCGAAAACATTCACGGGAAAACTCTCATGTGAAAACTTTCATGCAAAAAGTTTCCATGTGAGAACTTTCGATGTTAGCACTTTTTTATGAGAAAACTTTCCATAAGAAACCTTTTAATGAGAAAAGTTTTTGCAAAATCTTTGTAGCAGTAACCATCTTTTGCGAAAATTTCTCATGCAAATACTTCATCATCCATAAACTATGATTAAAAGATACTGGATGATTTGAAGTTTGGTACTTAAACAAGGTTTTTGTGATGTTTGATGAAGTTCAAAATTCTATATCTACAACATTTGATTCGGTCCTTCGTGAAATTAAACTTGACAATATGGGTATCTTATCTTACTAATGGGGAAAATGATCAACGAGGTTGATAAAGTGAAGAATCAAGATTGTTTGATATTCATGCTCTGAAAATATGGGCTTATTACATTTTACGTATGCGTAAGAATACTTTATATAATCTACTTCGTTGTAATAGAATCTTATCATCGGATTGAAGAATCGGGTTCTTTGGGAATCCAGAATGGAAGTTGGATCTCTATATCATATACCTAATACATCTTAAATTTTAAGTAATCAAAATAGAACAGTATAATCTTGATTCAAACATGATATCCTTTATGAAGCTATACATTAGGAGGAGATTAAAGTTAACGGGGAAGAATGAAGTGACAGAAATCCGGATATAAGATAATTTTGAAGATGTGTAACACCTGAATTTTAAAGGGAAAGAAGAATAAAAGAAAGAGATGCAATTTAACCAAAGTTTAGGGGGTATAATGTGTAAAAAGTACAAAATTGTAAATATATTTTATACAAAAGTAGCCATGGCCGCCCACACTTTCTACACATCACCACCATTCGACTTTCTAGAGAGAGAAAGTTGGAGTGCTCATGGTTTTAGAGAGAAGAAAAAGAAGAAGACTGAATTCAAGGTAAGTGTTTAGTGTATTGATGTGTTCTTGGCTGGTTTTAGCCTCGGTTATGTGCTTATATGTGTTTGTTGTGTTCGGATGTGTGTGTTTTGGTGGGTTTTAGGTGTTTGAACTCATAGCATTCGGGTTTGAAGAAGTCTTTCTTGAAAGTTGAATAAGGTGAGTTCTAGATCCCCTATTTTAGATGTTTTAAACTTCTTTTGGGTTGGAAATGCATGTATGTATGTTTTTATAAAAGTGGGTATGTTACCTGTATGTTCATGTCTATGTGTATATGGGTGGGGTATGTTTCGGGTGTATGTGATATTATTATTATGTTATGTATGTATTTATGTTTCTTAGAGTGTAAGAACTAAGAGTAGAATGTTTTAGGATTGGACTTGGGACTGAAATTGTGTTTGTTAGTTAAAGTTATTTGCTTATGCGCTTAAGTCCCATGTGCCTAAAGTGCATGCGCCCAAATAGTTCTCATGTGCCTAGGTTTATGCCAAAATTGGCTATGTGTTCCCATGCGTCCAACTGCCCATACGCAAGATGCCAATGCACCTGCATAGTGCCCATGCACCTAAATAGTGCCCATGCGCCCAAATAGTACCCATGCACCCAAATAGTGCCCATGCGCCTAAAAGTTTCTCATGCGCATAAAACGTCACGCGCTGCATGCTTATTTTATGTATATGTTCTTTATGTTCCTTATTATGTATATTTTCGTGGCTTTGCGTGTTATGTTAATATCAATAAACATAAGTATTACGTAAAGGAAAGTGGAAGCTAATGATAATGAAAAGGGGAACATAAAGAATGGATGAATGCATGCATTAATAAACGGAAGAAGGAATGAAAAGTCATACAAGAAAATGTATTGAGGTTCACACCAATGAACAGTGTTAGGTCAACTGTGTGCGGGTTAGCTACCCTGGAAGGATGCAAACTGGGGTCTATTCCTTGTGATTGACCATATGTATAGGACCCTTGTCGCTTGCCCCAGGTACCGGAGTCAGCTTCATGCACAATGTTCCGGGTCAATTTACACATATCAGGCCCAGTAACCAGCTTCGTGCATAATGTTTGAGGTATAGCACATGGCACTGGTCAAGATGACAAGTGAAAGATAATGATGTATGTACGATATGTATGGTAAGGAAGACAATGAATGAGAATGATAGATAATAACGACATACATTAAATGTTGAATGAATGTTAATGAATGATGATGAAAGATAATAATAAGATTAGCTACTTGTATGTACCATGCATGATCACATGAAGTAAAGAACGATTTTAAGCGAAAGTAATTTTATTATAAAACTATGACTCACTCAACAATACTGACTTCTTATGTATTTTCTAGTTGGCAGGTAAGAGTTGCTAATGATGGCATGGGGCAGAGTACTGGCTTATTTTGGATGGCATCCATTTTGTTATTATAACGTATGTTTTGCATTGTAATGCAAAACATATGTATTTTGTAATGGTTTACCAATATTGTATTATTTTGCAAAAGCAATTATTTATACCTGAAATGGTTTATATTAAGTATTTTGCTGCAATGTTTTAGTAAAAGTAAATGTATGTTTCATGTTTTATGCGCAATGATCGTGCAATTGTAAGCGTCCCGGGGACGGGGACTAACAAGTTGGTATTAGAGCTTAAAGTTTAAGAGAAATGGGTAAATATGTACAAAACCTAAACTTAAACTGAGAATGTGACAAAATGGAAGGATGCCAGTCCGGTAGCTGTGTACCATGAGCTATTTTCGTTATGTTAATCAGTATTACATGCGCATGGATTTTTAGTTTCTAGTAGTTTAGATACTGATGTAGGTGGGATGTGTTGGACCAAAAGAACCAATGAGCCAAGATCAGAAAACCTCTAAGTCCCACACGGTATCACAACAACTGCTGAAAGCCTCATCAGTAGTTTCAAGTGCTGAAGACTTCACAGCTGAAGATCAAGTGCTGAAGAAAAACAGCTGAAGAGTTCACAAGTGCTGAAGATCAACAACTGATGTACAAAGTCTGAAGACAAAGACTGAAGACATCAGCTGATGATATCTACTGAAGTCATCAGCTGATGAAACGCCTGAAGGTCAAAGTCTGAAGATCAAGTACTGAAGCCTCAGTAGTTTGTCACAACTGCTGAAGAGTACTTCTTCAGTTGTGATATCAGTAGTTTTATTTTCTTTGTTTCAGTAGTTTTGTAAAACGACTGAAGAGCTTGTTCTTCAGTCGTTGTAGTTTCAGTAGTTTTATATTTTGTACTTAACTTGCTGATATGTTCTCAGTAGTTGTGAACATTTCAGTAGTTTGTTAAGAATTAGTTATTTCTGTATTGGATCTGCCAGTTGTCACTTTCCGTGATAACAGCAGTGACTGTTGCACTCTATATAAGGAGTGACAACCATTGTAATCAGTGAGCGATATGAGCAATTGAATGGAATGATGATTGATTCGATTAGAAATATTCTACATCTATAAACATTCCTAGAAATCAGAAATTCATATCTCTCTCCCTATAACCGTATGCGATCTTAATGCTTACATGTATTGTTTGCTTGCTACAATTTGTCTAATTCGTTTGTGTGTATCCGCTGCTTTATATTCTGATACATCAAACTTGTGATCACTGATCCTGTCAAATGGTATCAGAGCAGGTTAATCATTGATCGATCTAATAATTGATCATTGAAACTGCTATTCAAGATCCAAGTTTGATTGAATTAGCTTTTGTTTTTGCAAGAAACGGTTATAGAGATTGAATTTTTCTGTATTTCTGCTCATTCATCCTGAGATCTTTTCTTGGTTCTCATTGAGTTTGTTGTGGTTTGTCTAAAACTTCTTTTAAACTTGAACTCAACTTTTTTGAACTGAAAATGACCACTCCCTCCAATGATCCTCACAATACTGGTTCCTCAACCAAGCCTCCTATGCTGGTTAGGAATGAGTATAACATATGGCAAAGACGTATGCTCCATCACCTGTCTGTTAACAGCGCAGGGTGTTGGACATCTGTGGTACATGGTCCACACAAGCCTATGGTGAATAACCCGGAACCAATCAAATGGTTCCGAAGAGGAGGGAGCAATACTCAGATGAGGATAAAAGTTGCTTGAGATTGATGCAAAAGCCCATGGAATTCTGGCCATGGCTTTGCCCAATGAAATCTATTCTGGGCTAATGCATCATGAAACTGCCCATGACCTCTGGATTGCTTTGAAAGAACAATTTGGAGGAACAGATGAGGTCTTGGCAAATAATAGAGAAATTCTTGCCCAACAATATGAGACATTCTCTCATAGAAAGGGTGAGACACTGACTCAACATATGAGCGGTTTTCTTGTTTGATCTCTGAACTAAAAATGGTCAAACTTGAATACACCAATATTCAGATGAATAACAGATTTCTCAGATCACTGCCTGAGAGATGGGACACATATACTATTGTCCTACGCTCCAGTGCAAGTTTGGACAAACTATCTCTCACCCAACTCCATGGGAAATTGCTCACTTTTGAGAGAGAGATAGAACAGAAGAGAAAGCTGTCTTCATCTGGAAAGCTCACTGAAGACTTTATCAAGGCAACACTGCCTTGGTGGGTCATGAGTCAGAATATGCTGCATCTGAATGCCAGTATGATGAGCATATTAATTTCTCTTCGAGCACTTCTAATTCTGCATTTGTAAGTGTTGATGGTCAGTTTACTGGAGGTAATAATGACAATTTATGTTTCATTATGGATGATCTCAAGGGGATTGCTGATGATGACTTAGAAGAGATGGATATTTTGAGCCAAATGGCCTTGATAAATATCAGATCTCAGAAGTTCTACAAAAGAACTGGAAGAAAATTCCCAGGACTCTCTGGCAAAACCAAAGTTGGTTTTGACAAGAGCAAGTTGAGGTGTCACAAATGCCAACGGCTTGGACACTTTGCAAGAGAGTGTAGATCAACTGGATCAAACTCTACTGCACCCTTTGTGACTTTTCCTGGCAACAGTCAACAAAACAGAGGGCAACATCCTGTCACATCTAGTCATCATCCTCAACAACAATCTCCGGCATATTTTGTTCCTCAGGGTCAAATGCCTTATCAGTACCCTTGTTATTACATGCCACAGTCAAGTCAAGTTCAAGTTCCTATGACACCACAACCTCATGCATTACCAGAACCTCAGCCTTCCCTATCTCATCAACAACCTTCATCTCAACAACACAGCTTCTTCACCCCAGGAGTTGTTGACTGGAGCAGTTTACCAGATGACTTGTCTGGTCATGATCAACTGTTCTCAGGTGCTGGTCAACATGGTGGTGACAGTCCCTTTGGGAATCTAGCTCTTATGGCTTTGGAGTCTGCTGATACTTCATCTTCCAATGCCTCTACACCTCAGGTATCACAGGTATCCTCTGAGGCAAAAGCCAAATTATGTTCTGAACAATGCATAGCAGCATTTGCTTCCATTAGAGAAGCAAATGTAGCTTTAATTAATAAGAACATTGAGCTAGAACAAGTAATTTCCAAAAACAAAGCTGAGTTTGAGTTTGTGCTCAAAGATAAAAATGATGAGGTTTATAAACTGAATTGCAAAATAATTGATGATAAGGCTAGAGAAGATGTACTTTTAGAGAAGTACAAAGATCTCAAAGAAACCCTTGCAGTTACCCAGGTCGAGTGTGATAGATGGGTACAATCATGCAAAGGTTTTGAAATGCTTCTTAGTAAGCAATCTGCTTCAAATGTGAAGTTTGGAATTGGTTACAATCACACTGCTCCACCTACAGATTTTACCCCAAGAGCAGAGGTAGAATCTGATGGTGAGAGTGATAACCAATCCATCAAGTCATGTGATCTACCTTCTGATACAGCACAATCAGAAGTAGCAGTCAGTATCAAGTCCTCTTTGAACCTATCAGCTGATGTTGATGGTCCAAATGCTGACATTCACATGATCAATAAGTTGATCAACTCAGGAGTCAATCCTGAAGGTCCTGAAAGGACTGGAGAGCAGGATTCAACTCCTGAAGTTCAAACTTCAACTGCTGTCAGTACTGAAGAGAAGAAAACTGGCAGTAGAAAGAGTTTGAAGACTACTAAAGATGCTGTCAAGAAAGCAACCAATGCTTCCAAAGCATTGAAGAACAAGTCTTCTGTTGCTTCACCATCTTTAGTTGATGATCAACCTAAGATGAAGAAGAAACCATGTGAAGTATGTGGTTTGTTCAATCATCTTACAGATGATTGTTGGTACAAAAGAGGTTCCAAACTCAAACAAAGGAAGAAATTAATGAGAAAATGGTAAAAATGAAAACTGAGTTTGAGACCACATTTGTATCAGCAACATCAAATCCTGTAACCCTTAAGTCCTTAAGCAATCCAAAAAGGAAGGAGTTAAACAGGTGACAGCTGAGGGTGCTCAAAAGAAGAAGGTGCAACATAGGACCTTATCTAACTCCACTAGCAATGTGTCTGATGAGCTGAAAGCTTTATCACAAAATCAGACACAGCTGGTGATGATGGTACAACATCTGTTGGGTAGAGTTAACCAACTAGATTCTCCTATGTTGAAACCACAGAAAAGGAGGTCTAAGCCAAAGGACTCCTCTTCTGCACCATCTTCTTCCTCTCAGGCTGTTGTTACAAATAAACATGCTAGTTTACCATCTATTGATGAGACCAGGCCCAAAACCAAAAAGGTTTGGGTCTCTAAAACTAACTGATTGTTTATTATTGCAGGGTTCTTCAACATGCCAAAATAGCATCTGGTATGTAGACAGTGGGGGATCATGCACATGACTGGGAACATCTCTCTTCTTCATGACTACTCTCAAGGAAAGAAGGGATTTGTCTCTTTTGGCAATGATGCTAGGGGTTACATCATCGGTAAGGGCTTTGTCTCCAATGGAGAAATCAAATTTGATGATGTTAATCATGTGGAAAATCTCAAGTACAACCTCTTGAGTGTCAGTCAAATGTGTGATAAAGGCCATGTTGCCCTTTTCACAAGTCAAAACTGTAGGATTCTGTCATCCAAAGTTTTGCCCTTGATTGACAAGGTGTTGGATGATCACACTCTCCTGAAAGCCAACAGGACAGGAAGAGTGTATGCCTTAGATCTCTCTAAGAAGATAGATCTCAAAGGTAATCCTTGCCTATTTTCCAAAGCCTCTTTTCAAGAATCTAAACTATGGCACAGGAGGCTTGGTCATGTTAATCTCAAAAACATGAATCAGCTTAGCCACAATAGTTTAGTCAGAGGCTTACCAATAAAGGAGTTCCACTGTGATGAAACTTGCATGCTTGTTTAAAAGGAAAACAGCACAAGGTCTCATTTCCTCCTATTGAAGTGTCCAAGTCCACTGCCTGCTTGCAATTACTGCATATGGATCTATTTGGTCCTGTGAGAGTAATGAGCATGGCAAAGAAGAAATACTGTCTGGTAATTGTGGATGATTACTCCAGATTTGTATGGACTTTCTTTCTACATTCAAAGGATGAGGCTGCTCAGAAGATTATCCACTTTGTGCTGTACATTGAGAAGCAGTATTCCCTTCCAGTCAAGTGTATTAGGAGTGATAATGGAACTGAGTTCAGAAATCATACACTTGATGACTTCTATCTCTCAAAGGGAATCAAAAGGCAGTTCAGCATTCCAAGGACTCCGGAAAAATGGAGTAGTGGAGAGAAAGAACAGGACCCTCATTGAAGCTGCAAGGTCCATGCTGGCTGACTCAGGTTTGCCATTGACCTTTTGGGCCGAAGCTGTCAACACAGCTTGTTATGTGCAAAATAGAGTTTTAGTAAATCAGAGGTTGATGAAGACTCCATATGAAGTTCTCCATCATTTGGCTCCACTGATTTCATTTTTCAAAGCATTTGGGTGTCCCCGTTTTATTCTCAACACAAAGGATCAACTCCACAAATTTGATCCTAAGGTGGATGCAGGATACTTTGTTGGTTATTCATCTACTTGCAAAGCATACAGAGTCTTCAACTGCAGAACAAAGATGGTTGAAGAAACTCTACATGTTAAGTTTAATGAATCTCCAAAGGACAAGATTCCACAAAGTCCTGTGGAGTTATTTGATCTGGACATACTGCAATATGTTCCTTATCAAACTCCTGCTGTTGCTCCTGTCAACAGTTCACCACCTGGTGGTACTGCTGATGATGATGATGATTGCAGTACTCACCTCTTCAGGTTTAGTGATCAGCTGCCTGATTCAACTAGACCTGATGTTCCTGTAGCGCCAGTAGCACCATCCACAACAAATGCTGATGAGATTTCTTCGAATTCAACTTCCTTTGAATTACCATCCACTGATTGGTTTCAAGGAAATGATTCACCATCACCATCTGTTGCTGCTGAACGGCTACAAACACTTGCACAGATCTCATTGTGTATCAAGATCTGAAGAATCACCCCATGTCTCAAATCATTGGTGATATCACTGCTGGAGTATCAACAAGAAGTCAATTGTCAAATTTCTGCTTCTATGCTCTCTTCATCAGTCAGCAAGAGCCAAAGAATTATCACATTGCTTTAAAGGACAATGGATGGGTTGATGCCATGCAGCTTGAGCTTCTTCAGTTCAAGAAACAGCAAGTGTGGGAACTGGTTCCTCTACCTCCAGGTAAGTGTGCAATAGGCACTAAATGGGTGTTTAGGAACAAAACTGATGAAAATGGGCTTATTGTTAAGAACAAGGCCAGACTGGTTGTTCAGGGGTTTGCACAAGAAGAAGGTATTGATTATGATGAAACCTTTGCCCCTGTAGCCAGACTGGAAGCAATTCGATTGTTTTTAGCTTATGCTGCTTATCAAAAACTTAAAGTCTTTCAAATGGATGTCAAAAGTGCATTTTTGTATGGAAAAGTTAAAGAAGAGGTTTATGTATGTCAACCTCCAGGCTTTGAGGACAACAAACATCCTAATTGGGTGTATAAGCTTGATAAAGCTCTTTATGGGTTAAAACAAGCTCCCAGAGCCTGGTATGAGACATTATCAAACTTTCTTCTGGAAAACAATTTCACTAGAGGCTCCATAGACAAGACTTTATTATTAAGAAAGCTGGGCAGCATAATCTACTTGTTCAAATTTATGTAGATGATTATTTGCATCCTCTGATCCAAAGTTGTGTGATGCCTTTACAAAGTTGATGCAACAGAAGTTTGAAATGAGTGCCATGGGAGAATTACAGTTCTTTCTGGGGTTGCAAATCAAACAAAAGGCTGATGGAATTTTTATTCATCAATCCAAAATACAAAAGATCTTTTGCAAAAGTTTGATTTACAAAACTGTAAGCCCTGTTCTACTCCCATGAGCAGCACCACACAACTGGACTCAGATCAGAAAGGTAAAGTGGTTGATGAAACACTTTACAGATGTATGATTGGGTCCTTGATGTATTTAACAGCTTCTAGACCAGATATTATGTTTGCTACATGTGTTTGTGCTAGATTTCAGGCTGCACCTAAAGAGTCTCATCTGATTGCAGTCAAGAGGATCTTTAGATATCTGCAAGGCACTCCATCTCTAGGTTTATGGTATTCTACCAGACATTCTGGTAAATTAGTTGCTTTTTCTGACAGTGACTATGCAGGGTGTAAGTTGACCAGGAAATCAACTTCTGGTGGATGTCAATTCCTAGGCAACTGCTTAATTTCTTGGCAGAGCAAGAAACAGACCTCAGTTGCTACATCCACTGCGGAAGCAGAGTACATTGCTGCTGCAAGCTGTACATCTCAGGTACTCTGGCTTCAAAACCAACTTTTGGATTATGGCATTACAGAGACTAAGACTCCATTGTTAATGGATAGTGCTTCAGCTCTTTGCATTGTCAAAAATCCAGTCCAGCACTCTAGGACCAAACATATAGAGATCAGACATCATTTTATAAGGACTGTTTTGAAAAAGGTCTGATTGATCCTAAGTTTGTGCCCAGTGCTGATGAGCTTGCAGACATTTTTACTAAGCCTTTGGATAGTTCAACTTTCCAAAACCTGGTGTTAAGGCTTGGTATGCTGCAGCTAGAATAGGTGACAACTACTGATGATCTCAGTAATTCATATTGATGATCATGAGTGCCTGTCACATATAAGTACTGATGAGCTCTTTTAACCTCAGTACTTTTTATAACTACTGAAGGCTAAAAGTTCTCACAAGTACTGAAGTACTTCATCTGCTCTAAACTACTGAAGTAGTTACAACTACTGATGTAGTCATAACTACTGAAATCAGTAAAAACAGATAAGTACTGATGTCCTATGAAACAACTGAAATCAGCCATAAAGACTGATGAATGTGTTGAGGATAGTTTGAAACAGCTGAAAAGCTAAGAATTGACGAAAACAGCTGAAGAGAACTTTCCTCAGTCGTTTGTACCACTGCTGTTTCATTTTAAACAACTGAAGCAAAACCACGTCTTCAGCAGTTTTATAACTACTGATGACCAATACCAAGTCTTCAGTTGTTTACAACAGCTGATGACAAAACCACTGTCTTCAGTAGTTTCATAACTACTGATGACAAACACCATGTCCTCAGTTGTTTCAATCACCTGAAGTCAAAACCACGGTCTTCAGTAGTTTTCTAAACTACTGATGCCTAACACCGCGACTTCAGCTGTTTCAACGTCTGAAAGGATAATACCATGTCAACGGTCGTTTAAAACTACTGATGACTAACACCACATCCTTCAGTCGTTTCCTCACCCGTACCCTATAAATACCCTTAACCTGAGCTCTCCATGCTTTATCTTCTTCAAACCTAACGTTCCTCTCCAACAAATTTCCATGGCGTCTATGCAAATTAAACCGCGACACAACTGTGTTGCCTACCTCACAAAATCGCCGATCTGGACTAAGTTCGATACTGCTATCGATCTTATGGTCCAGTCCCAATACAACAAGGCATTCCTTCTGAACCCCGTTTTACATACCGAATCCTTGAACCAATTTGGATGAACGTTAATGTTAACTGAGGAGAGCCACACACAATCCCTCCGGTCAGTCGTCAACAACAAAGAGTAGTAGTGATACTCCTGCAACAATCCGTAAAATTCTTCAACTGAGTGATGCTACCTCTCCTGCTGGATATCCGAAGGGCACCCTAGATCTATCATTTGCTCAGCATGGATATCAAGGTGATCTCAGTGCCACCACCATCATGAAGAAATCTTTAATGACGCTGAGCGCCTGATCTTTCATATGGTCAATGTATGTTTGGCCCCTAAGACATCGTCTTGGGATCAAATGTCCACCAAATGGCAGCAGGTATTGTATTCTATCCTTGAGCAACAACCACTGAATTTTCAGAATTAATATTTTCAGAGCTCAAAGATATGGCTCAAAAACTAACTGCCAACCGTTGGATACTCTATCCACGGTTCATAATGGCCATTATAATAGACCAGCTTAATGCTGAGGGACTTGTTGGCTTGGGAGTCCCTGCTACGGGTTTTGCCAGAAGTATACTCCCGGCACAACTCCGACCGGACACTCAAACTGGCTGCCAAGCTGCGAAAACCCACGCAGCTGGAACCACAGCCACCACCTCCAAATCCAATGTCCCCACCAAACCCACCAAAAAGAAACCCAAAAAGGCTACTCAGGGAATTGAGTCCCCTGAGGATGCTCCTGCAAACAAACGCAGGATATATCCACTAGTCCAAACCCCTAGTGGATACCATGACTCCTCCAGCCACAGCCGCTCAGGCTTCCTCTCAACAGGAGCCTGCAGCAACCCAAGGGGCACCTACTTATCTGGGATCTTCCTCACTTGAGGAGATTGCCATTGAAGAGCACCATCCCCCAGGTGCACACTGCTTCTACCCCTGTACCCCAAACAACCGCCCCTCACAGCCCAACTTTAATAGTTGCTCAAGTGCTGACTCAATTGCACTCCTCACCCCCTCCCCAGAAACCACTTATTACTGGGAATACCTCTACAATTGAGGGGGAGGAACACATTGCATCTGAGAACCCACAGCAGGGGTTTCCCAATTCTATCTCCTGGTGTAGAGAAGGAGCTTAGAATATCTAGTGAGGCTGCCACCTCCTCTGACTCAGCACATGACCAGAGTGAGGCTGGTAACATTGCTAAGACCTCCCTAGAGGCAACAGCTGATGATGGACATTGTCCTGAGGCTGGAAGTCCCCAGTACCAAGCACAAGGGGCACATGCACCAACTGGTCTACACCCAGTGCATGTAAATCCTGCTCTAAGCAGGAGGTCAGGTGATTCAGTATCAACTGATGATGACCTGAGCTTCTTCTTCGATGTAGTTGCTCAAAACACCATTCTAGAGGATGAGGTTAGCAGACTCAAAGAGCTGCTGGCCAAGATGTCTCAGGATGCAAGTCCATCTGCCACCATCATACACCCACAGATGGCACCTTCCCTTGAAGGTTTCCCAAACACAGAGCCACCCCAAAATCAACCACCGCCTCTGCTTCAGGCCCTACTTCTCAGGAACAGAACCCTCCTGAGCAAATAGGTGCTATCCTCCAAACTCCCTCCCTCTCATCACCCCCATAATCACTGATATAGTGATCAAAGCCCTTGATGAGAGGCTTTCCTCAACATTACAGCCCTGGTTGATGCTGCTGTCCACAAGACTCTTTCTGCGGTACCAACCCCTTCCTCCAATGCAACCAAAAAGGGGGAGGGTACTGCAGTGAAAGATAGAAAGAGGAAGAGATCTGAGGAAGAGGAGGAAACAAGAAAAGCAACCTCTGCTCACGTACAAGCGAAAGAGAAGTGCTGATGATCATACTGCTGAAGAAAAATCCTTGGAGGAGCTGGTCAAAGAAGCTGACACCACACACAGCCGCTCCATGGATAAAATAATTGAACAACTATTCAGGCAGGGGTTTGACACAGCCACACTGGATAGTGAGATCAGAAGGTTAGAGGTACAAGAGATACAAACCCGATGGGCAGGGTACGATGCTCTTGAGAAAGAGAGGTTGGAAATAATGATCCGCTTTATTGCAAAATACTTGGGAAGATCATTAATGGAGATCCGCGCATGGTCCAGGGACAGCATTCTGGCTATAGCCACCAGAATCTGTCTGTCTGAGCATTCAACAAAGGGATCATTGTGGAAGCCCTTGATGAGGCTGGGGCTGGCAAAAGGTTAGAGATGGCTAAACTTACAAAAGCAAAATTAACTACAAGGATGCTAGATCAACCTTCCCTTCCACCCACTCAAACAGATCCTATCCCTCAAATCTCCCACCAACCTCTAAGCCAAAATCCAAACATCCTCTCTCTTCAAAACCAATCCCTTCACCAACCCAACCATCATCCAGTGATGTACCCCGTAGAAGGAGAAGGGTGCTGAGGATGGAAGAAGAAGCAGAAGAAGAGGATGAAGATGATAGTCTGCCACTCTCTCTGTTCTGAAGCTACCAAAACCCCAGAGTCAATCCATGATCACACCTGACTCTCAAAGGGAAATGGTCAGAGTCAAGATAGAAGAAGAAGAACAGCAGAAACAGCACGATGAGCAACTGTTGAAGATGGTTGACAAGGAATTTCCTCAGTCATCATCTATTCAAGCCATGAAAGGGCATGCTCAAAGGCTGTACACTCTCAGACACCTTTCAGTATCAGAAGGAGAGAGTGAGAGTATGGCCAGACCCCAGGGTGAGTTCTAGAATCCATAAAAGAACTATCCCACACAGATACAACGGCCAAGTACGAAAAACAATAGAATCTACCATCATGTGGCCGTTGTAGTCTCACCTTGGGAAATCATTGATGAATTCAAGAAAGCTCACCAAGCAAAGAAGACACCTCAAGCCTTACTAGAAAACAAGATGTAAGAAGGGGTGTTATACAAAAAGCTTGAAGACATCCAAAAGAATGAGCTCCAGTTACTCCTTGAAGGCAACCATCCTGATGAATTTGTATACAGGGAGGTAACTACGGTGGAGCTGAAAAATGGCAGGACCATGAAGTACTTATCAGAGTACTATGGTCCAGAGTTCTTCTTCGAAGGAGGAGCTGAAGAACTCTCTCAAGAGGAACAAATTGTTCTCCTTGAGGCCTATGTTCGTGAGTCGTACAGACTCATTATGGGGAAGTGAATCTCATGAATGGGATAACAACTCTGTGTCCAGTTCCCCAAAACAGAGTTCCCATTCATACTCTGCCAAACAAATATTTGAGGTTCTTCCCAGGCCGGAGCGTACATGGGTCATCTTCTCTACTGATCAAGAAGGAAAAAGACCAACATTTTTGCCATCAATAAGTGGGAGTATAAATAAGTTAGAGGTTTTGGCTGCATTGGTTCAGGGGGAGTTTGTTGGACCAAAAGAACCAATGAGCCAAGATCAGAAAACCTCTAAGTCCCACACGGTATCACAACAACTGCTGAAAGCCTCATCAGTAGTTTGACAAGTGCTGAAGACTTCAACAGCTGAAGATCAAGTGCTGAAGAACAACAGCTGAAGAGTTCACAAGTGCTGAAGATCAACAACTGATGTACAAAGTCTGAAGACAAAGACTGAAGACATCAGCTGATGATATCTACTGAAGTCATCAGCTGATGAAACGCCTGAAGGTCAAAGTCTGAAGATCAAGTACTGAAGCCTCAGTAGTTTGTCACAACTGCTGAAGAGTACTTCTTCAGTAGTTGTGATATCAGTAGTTTTATTTTCTTTGTTTCAGTAGTTTTGTAAAACGACTGAAGAGCTTGTTCTTCAGTCGTTGTAGTTTCAGTAGTTTTATATTTTGTACTTAACTTGCTGATATGTTCTCAGTAGTTGTGAACATTTCAGTAGTTTGTTAAGAATTAGTTATTTCTGTATTGGATCTGCCAGTTGTCACTTTCCGTGATAACAGCAGTGACTGTTGCACTCTATATAAGGAGTGACAACCCATTGTAATCAGTGAGCGATATGAGCAATTGAATGGAATGATGATTGATTCGATTAGAAATATTCTACATCTATAAACATTCCTAGAAATCAGAAATCATATTCTCTCCTATAACCGTATGCGATCTTAACGCTTACATGTATGTTTGCTTGCTACAATTTGTCTAATTCGTGTGTGTATTCCGCTGCTTTATATTCTGATACGTCAAACTTGTGATCACTGATCCTGTCAGGATGGGAATTGCTTGGGTATGAAGACCAATGTAAGTGGCTAATCACAACTTGCCACTGTAATTAGGGACTTACTATGCTTGACATAAGCTGAGCTATTACCTTGAATGACCATGTTGGTGTTTGGATCTTATAGTACATTTAGAGGATGGATGGAGGTAGATTTTCTAAGGATTCTCAAGGTGGAGGTCGTGATGGACGTGGTGCTGGACCATAGGTCACGATAGGAAAGGTTAAAGTTGGCAAGATGGCTCATGAAAAGCCTACCGGAGGGTGGTGATGAGAGTGCAAATTTGAGGGTCTTAGTGAAGGAGGCTGTGGTTAAGGAGGTTCACTAGGTCATGCAAACAATTTTGACATCTGTGGCGACCAAAGTGATCAATGTTGTGAGGGAAGAGAGAGGAATGAGATGATTGGTCCCTGGGGAAAAGGGGCGACCGTAGATGGAGATGGTTGTCTCTAGTGATGAAGAGCAGGAAGAAGAGCTTGTGCATGAGGTAGCTCAAGGTTGTAACTATGGGGCATTCTAGAGATGAAAGCCCTCGATTTTTTATGGCAATGACACTATTGTTGCTTCTCACCGGTGGGTGAGAGATATTGAGGTGGTACTTGATATCAGCGAGTGCTGAGAAGTTTGCCACTCACTCATTTATGGACTCGATCTAGTGTTGTTGGGACAATATTGTCCAGGTTGAGGATAGTAGGACGATTGGAAGGATGAGTTAGAATGAGGTGAAGAAGTTGGTGATCAAGGAGTTCTGTCCTTATAGGAAGTTGAACATGGTAAAGAGGGTGTTACTGTAACTAGAGGCAGGAACCATGACACACAAGCAATACACCACTAAGTTCAAGGAGATGTCATGAATGGTGCCTCTGTCATGAAAGATAAAAGAATACATTCATCGCTTCCTGGTGGACATTCGCAGGCACATGATTGCCGCCCGACCAAGTACATTTTGGTTGGTGGTTGATCTTGCGGGAAGGCTATACGATGAAAGAAAGGTGGTGGTGGCTGAGGTGAACAAGAAGGATGGTGGTGATTGGAGGAATAGGAAGAGGTTTGGGCATAGTGGGGCCACCCCAAACAATAAGGTTGCAAGGGTGGATGACCGGTGTACGGTCACACCCGATGCGGGGTCGAAAAGGTGTGGCAAGTGTGGAAGGGAGCATACTAGTGAGTGTAGGTGGGGATTGAATGTATGCTTCAAGTGTGGGAAGCCTAGCCACATGGCGAGAGAATGCAATGTGGCAAAGTGTTTTAATTGTGGTGGAGTGGGTCACATGTGTAGGGACTGCAAGAAGCCGAGGACTGAGAGGTTCGAGGCAGGGAAGAAGACGACCTGGATTGAAGGTCAAAAGGAGAGCACCAAATCCTTCATGATGACCCAAGAAGAGGCTAGGACGGACCCTAATGTTGTGTTAGGTACGTTTCTAGTAAACCAAACTCTTGCTTCTGTACTATTTGATTTTGGTGCTAGTATAAGTTTTATTTGTGCTACTTTCTGTGCTAATTTTCCTGTTAGTAGTAGAAATATTGATGAGCTCTTTAATGTCAAAACTACCATATGTAAGTCTATCAGGATTTCTGAGTAAATAAAAGGTTGTGACGTAGAGTTAGAAGGTCATAAGTTTCATTCTAGACTATTTGTAATGACCTTAGACGGGTGTTAGCGGCCTACAAGGTGAATATTGTGTATCACAAGAAGATGATTCGACTGACAACGCCTGATCGGAGTTTAGTGATAGTTTACAGTGATCGAGTCACTACTATTCGAAGGTAATATCCTAATTTATTAGAAGAGTGACGAAGAGCATGTCATCAGATATGGGAGGTAGTGGAGACGCTGAGGAAGGAGAAGTTGTATGCTAAATTCTCCAAGTGCGCGTTCTAGTTGCGCGAAGTTCAGTTCTTGGGTCACGTAGTGAATCCTGAAGGGATTATGGTTGACCTGGCTATAGTGGAGGCAATCATGCAATGGAAGTCTTCGAAGATGCCATCCGAGATCCGTAGTTTCTTGGGGTTGGCGGGATATTATAGAAGATTCATCCTACACTTTTCTTAGATAGCTTCTCTATTGACCAAGTTGACCCATAATGATGAGAAGTTTGTGTGGGGTCAAGATCAAGAGAAGGCTTTCGAAGAGTTAAAGGCAAGGTTGATACAAGCTCATGTCTTGTCATTACCCGAAGAAAGCGAGGATTTCGTGATCTATCAGATGTTTCTCACTCGGGGTTGGGTTGTGGTTGATGCAACAGAAAGGTTATAGCCTATGCATCCCGATAATTGAAGGTTCATGAGGTTAACTACCCTGCTATGACTTGGAGCAAGAAATTATGGCTTTTGCATTAAAGATTTAGAGGCACTACTTATATGGGATGAAATGCACTATCTTCACAGACACAAGAGTTCAAGTACTTCTTTGAGTAGAAGGACCTGAATATGAGGCATAGGAGATGGTTAGAACTTATAAATGATATGACAGGATCAGTGATCTCAAGTTTGATGGATTAGAGTGTAACACAGCGGAATAAGAACAAGAATTAGACAAATTATAGCAAGAATTTGATATTCGTATGCATTAAGAACAAATACGGTTGTAACGAGAGAATATATTTCTGTGAAAAGGAATGTTTAAATAATATCAAATGTTTCTGCTCAATCATTCATTGATTACAAATAGGTTGACACTCCTTATATAGAGTGCAATCACTGCTGATATCACGGGATAGTGACATCTGGCAGATTTATTACAAAAAATAAAACTTAACAAACTACTGAAATGTTCACAACTACTGAGAACATATCGGAGTGGTAAGTACAAAACATAAAAGTACTGATACGAAACTACTGAAACTACAACGACTGAAGAACAAGCTCTTAAGTCGTTTTACAAAACTACTGAAAAGAAAAACATAAAACTACTGAAAGAGAACCGTCACAACTACTGAAAGAGAACCATCACGACTACTAAAGAAGACCTCTTCAGCTGTTGTGACAACGTCTAATACTTGGTCTTCAGCACTTGTGTCTTAAGACTTTGTCTTCAGCACTTGTGTCTTCAGACTTTGTCTTCAGCACTTGTGTCTTCAGACTTTGTCTTCAGCACTTGTGTCTTCAGATTTTATCTTCAGCACTTGTGTCTTCAGACTTTGTCTTCAGCACTTGTGTCTTCAGACTTTGTCTTCAGCACTTGTGTTCAGACTTTGTCTTCAGCACTTGTCTTCAGCTGTTGTGGACTTCAGCAGTTGTTGTGACGTCTGTGGGACTTAAGGTTTTTCTGATCCGGCTCATTGGTTCTTTTGGTCCAACAAACTCCCCCTGAACCAATGCAGCCAAAACCTTAACTTTATTGAGGTCCCACTTATTGTTGGCGATAAGATTGGTCTTTTTCCTTCTTGATCAGCTAAGAAGATGACCCAATAAGCACTGGCCTGGGAATAGATTTTTGAAATTTGGTTTGCATAGTATGGATAAGAGCCCTGACTTTGGGGAACTGGACACAGGGCTGTGGTCCTATCCATGAAATCTACTTCCCATGTATAAGCCTGTAGGATTCTTGGTGTATGCTCTGAGAAACATAATTTGTTTTCCATGGTAAGATTTTCAGCTCCACCATCAAACAGTCCTTCACGCCCATACAGCTCTGAAATGTACTTAGCCTGTTTGCCATTTTTGAGCTCAACTGTTGTAATCTGTCTGTATGCAAACTCATCTGGGTGAGTACCTTCAAGTAACAGACTGAGCTCATTTGTTTGAAGTTCTCAAGCCTCTTGTAGACTAACCCCTTTTTAATTACTCTGTTCTCTAACATCTTTTGGGTTGGCTGTTTAGTTTCATAGGCCTTCTTGAAATCTTCTACAATTCCCAGGGTGATACTACAAGGACCACAGTGATCTCTTCATCTACGATCCTTTTTTACTTGGCCCTTGTATCTCGAAGGAATGTCTTCTTCACAATCTGTGAGCCACCCTAGGACCAGGCCATATTCTCACCTTTTCCTTTTGATATTGAAATGTGTTAGCAAGGGTGTACAATCTCAGAGCTTCTTTCTTCATACTGATTATTGATGAAGACGCAGCATACGTTTTGTCTATGCTTTTCAGCATCTCATCATCATGAAGCTTTTGCTGCTGTTCTTCTTCTATCTTTACTCTCACAGCTTCCATCTGTGAGGTGGGAGTGATGGGCATAGGTTTGGCTTTAGGCAAAGTTAGGACTGCGGAAAGAGGCAGCCTAGCCTATCTTCTTCCTCATCATCCTCTTCTTCTTCTTCTAGCCTCAACACCCTCTCTTCTTCTTCTTGGGTGCATCATCGGCTCTTGGTTTTGAGGGTAAAGGAATTGGTTTAGTGGGTTGTGGTAGTGGTGATTTTGAAGTGGGAGGTTTTGCAGTTGTTCTAGCATTCTTGTAATGAGTGAGGCTTTTGAGTGTTTTGCTAGTTCCTTTCTGTTTCCAGCACCTGCCTCATTTAGTGCTTCAATCACCAATCCCTTAGTGTATGCTTCAGACGAACAGATCTTGGTGGTTATTGCCAAGATACTGTCCCTGGTCCATGACTTAATCTCGATCAATGATCTCCCAAGGTACTTTGCAATGAATCTGATCATGATCTCTAGTCTTTCTCTTCTAATGCATCATAACTTGCCCATCTTGAGTTAATTTCTTCAACTTCAAGTCTCCTAATCTCTGAGTCAAGCTGTGCAGTATCGAACCCTGTCTATACAGTTGATCAATAATGGAGTCCATTGATTTACTGTGTGTAGCATCCGCCATTTGATCATCTCATCGAGTTCGAGTTCTTTTTCTTTTCCTTCAACCTTCCTCTTTTTATATGTGACATGAAAGTCTTTGTGACTTTCACCACTTGATCAATGTCAGCTCCTTCACAAACTCCTCTTCCTTCTCAGTCTCCTTTTCTTTCTTCCCCTCTATGCTCTTCCTCTTTGCTTTCACTGACTGACTCTCCCCCTTTTTGGTTGCATTGGTTGCAAGGGTTTAAGTAGCAGAAAGCCTTGTGCTCACAATCTCCTCCACCAGGGGTTATATGATTGAGGGAAGCCTCTCATCCATGGTTTTGATCACAATGTCTGTGATCATTGGGGTGATGAGAGGTAGGGATTGCTGAAAGATAGCAGCTGTTTGCTCAGAGGGGTTCTGTCCCTGAGAAGTAGTGCCGGAAATAGAAGCTGGTGGCTCGGAAGTTTTGAGTGGCTGAGTGTGTGGGAGACCTTCAGGTGAAGGTGCCATCTGTGGGTTTATGTTGGTGGCATTGGACTTGTTTTTGAGAGAATTGGTCAAGTAGTCTATGTAGTCTACTGACTTCTTCCTAAGAATTGTGTTCTGGGCCAGAACATCATAAAAGAAGCCCAGGTCATCAACAGCAGATGCTGAATCAGCTGACCTCCTGCTTGTAGCAGGATGTACATGCACTGGGTGTAGACCAGTTTTAGCATGTGCCCCTTTTTCTTGGAACTGGGGACTTCCAGCCTCAGGACGATGTCCTTCATCAGCTGTTGCCTCTGGTGAGGTCTTAGCTATGTTACCAGCCTCAGTCTGATCATGTGCTGATTAAGAAGAGGTGGCATCCTCACCAGATGTTTTATCTACATATCTACACTAGGAGATAGAACAGTTAAACCCTGGTGTTGTGGGCTGTCAGAAGCATGTTGAACCTCTTCCTCAATTGCTGTGGTTTTCCCCTTTGTTGGTGTTTGTTGGGGAGGAGGAGAGGCATGCAGATGAGTCAGCACGTTTGCAATAATGAGAGTAGGACTTGTGGGGCGGTTGCAGTGGGAGATGGGGTAAAAGCAGTATGCACCTGGGGAGAATGGTGCTCTTCAATGGCAATCTCCTCAAATGAGGAAGATCCCAGATTAGTGGGTACCCCTTTTTGGTTGCTGCAGGCTCCTTTTGAGAGGAAGCCTGAGCGGCTATGGCTGGTGAAGTCCTTGTATCCACTAGGGGGTTATAACCAGTGGATATAGCCTGCGTTTGTGTTGCAGGGGCATCCTCAGGGGACTCATTCCCTGAGTAGCCTTTTTGACTTCTTTTAGTGGGTTTGGTGGGGACTTTGGATTTGGAGGTGGTGGCTGTGGGTTCCAGCTGCGTGGGTTTGCGTAGCTTGGCAGCCATTTTTAGTGATTGGTCAGAGTTGTGCGGGAGTATACTTCAGGCAATACAGCCGTAGCAGGGACTCCCAGGCCAACAAGTCCCTCAGCTTGAAGCTGGTTTTCAATTATGGCCATTATGAACCGAGGATAATATCCAAGAGTTAGCAAGTTGTTTTTGGGCCATATCCTTGAGCTCTAAAAATAGTATTTCAGAAAAATTTAAAGGTTGTTGCTCAAGGATGGAGTACATTACCTGTTGCCACCTTGTGGACATTTGATCCCATGATGAAGTCTTGGGGGCAAGGCAGACATTTACCATGTGAAAGATGAGACGTTCGGCATCCTGGAAATGTTTCTTCAATATGGTAGATGCACTGAGGTTACCCTGGTATCCATGGTGGGCAAATGATTGATCTATTGTGCCCTTTGGATAACCAGTTGGGAAAGTGGCATCATCCAGATGAGGGTTTGGCGAAGAATGTCTGGAGTAATGACCACTTTTTGACGATGGACAAACGATTGAAGAGACTCTGTTTCATTCTCTCAGAGACAAGAGTGACGTTTGTCCAGAATTGGTTGAAGAGATTCGGCATATATGGTGGGATTTACAGAAAAGCCGTTTTGTAAGGTGACTGAACCATTAAATCAATGGCGTTGTGAAACTTGGTCCAGTATGGCGATTTTGTGAGATGTGCGACACAGTTGTGTCGTGGTTTTAGTTGCATGGTCGCCATTGATGAAGAGAGTTACAGAGTTTTTTTTGAACGGTAGGTTTGAGAAGAGAAGACAGGAAAAACTCTGAAGGTGGGATAAGGTATTTAAAGGGTATGGTTAGAAAACGACTGAAGGTTTTGGTGTTAGTCATTAGTTGTTGAAACTACTGATGACGTGGTATTAACTTTCAGAGGTTTGGAATGACTGACCGTGTGTTGGTGTGATCAGCAGTTGTTATAAACCAACTGAAGACTTGGTTTTAACCGTCAGACGTTGAAACAACTGAAGTTTCAGATTTAGTCATCAATAGTTATAAAACTACTGAAGACAGTTTTGACTTCAGGTGATGAAACAACTGAGGACTTGGTATTAGTCATTAGTAGTTGGGAAACTACTGAAGACTTTGGTTTTACCATCAGTTGTTGTAAACAACTGAAGACTTGGTGTTAGTCATCAGTAGTTGTGAAGCTACTGAAGACATGGTTTTGCTTCAGTTGTTTATAACGAAACACTGTTGGGAACTCTGAAGAGAAAAGGCTCATCAGTAGTTCTCGTCAATTCATTGCTTTTCAGTGTTTCATACTGTCCTCAACACGTACTCATCAGACGTTTTCATGTTTTCAGATGTTTCATAGGACATCAGTACGTATTTGTATTTCTGACAACAGTAGTTGTAGCTACATAAGCTGTTGTAACTACATCAATTGTTTTATCAAATAAAGTACTTGAGTACTGAGAAGTTAAGCTCTAGTAGTTTAAAGAAAACTTTCGGAGGGAAAATAACTTCAGTACTTATATATATGACAATAATAAACTAATGATCATAGTACTTGGGAGCTGAGATCATTAGTAGTTGTCACTTATTCTAGCTGCAGCATACCAAGCCTTAACACTAGGTTTTGGAAAGTTGTGCTATCCAAGGGCTTAGTGAAAATGTCTGCAAGCTCATCAGCACTAGGAACAAATTTTGGATCAATCAGACCTTTTTCAAAACAATCTCTAATAAAATGGTGTCTGATGTAGCAACTGAGGTCTGCTTTTACTCTGCCAAGAATCAAGCAGTTGCCTAAGAATTGGCATCCTCCAGAAGTGGACTTTCTTGTCACTTACACCCTGCATAGTCACTGTCAGAAAAAGCAACTAATTTACCAGAATGTCTAGTAGAATACCATAAACCTAGAGATGGAGTGCCTTGCAGATATCTAAAGATCCTCTTGACTGCAATCAAATGAGACTCCTTAGGTGCAGCCTGAAATCTAGCACAAAACATGTAGCAAACATAATATCTGGTCTAGAAGCTGTTAAGTACATCAAGGACCCAATCATACATCTGTAAAGTGTTTCATCAACCACTTTACCTTTGATCTGTATCTAGTTGTGTGGTGTTGCACATGGGAGTAGAACAGGGCTTACACTTTGTAAATCAAACTTTTCCAAAGACTTTTGTGTATTTGGACTGATGAATGAAAATTCCATCAGCCTTTTGTTTGATTTGCAAACCCAAAAGAACTGTAATTCTCCCATGGAACTCATTTCAAACTTCTGTTGCATCAACTTTGTAAAGGCATCACACAACTGTGGATCAGAGGATGCAAAAATAATATCATCTACATAAATTTGAACAAGTAGATTATGCTGCCCAGCTTTCTTAATGAATAAAGTCTTATCTATGGAGCCTCTAGTGAAATTATTTTCCAGAAGAAAGTTTGATAATGTCTCATACCATGCTCTAGGAGCTTGTTTCAACCCATAGAGAGCCTTATCAAGCTTATACACCCAATTAGGATGTTTATTGTCCTCAAAACCTGGTGGTTGACATACATAAACCTCTTCTTTAATTTTCCCATAGAAAAATGCACTTTTGACATCCATTTGAAAAACTTTAAGGTTGTGATAAGCAGCATAAGCTAAAAACAATCGAATTGCTTCCAGTCTGGCTACAGGGGCAAAGGTTTCATTATAATCAATACCTTCCTCTTGTGAAAATCCCTGTACAACCAGTCTGGCCTTGTTCTTAACAATAAGCCCATTTTCATCAGTTTTGTTCCTAAACACCCATTTAGTGCCTATTGCACACTTACCTGGAGGTAGAGGAACCAGTTCCCACACTTGCTGTTTCTTGAACTAAAGAAGCTCAAGCTGCATGGCTTCAACCCATCCATTGTCCCTTAAGCAATGTGATAGTTCTTTGGCTCTTGATGACTAATGAAGAGAGCATAGAAGCAGAATTTGACAATTGACTTCTTGTTGAAACGCCAGCATTAATATCACCAATGATTTGAGACATAGGGTGATTCTTCAGATCTTGGTACACAATAAGATCAGTGCAAGTGTTTGTAGCAGGCTCAGCAGCAACAGATGGTGATGGTGAAGTATTCCTTGAAACCAATCAGTAGATGGTATTCAAAAGAAGTTGAACTTGTAGAAATCTCATCAGCATTGTTGTGGATTGTGCTACTGAAGCTACAGGAACATCAGGTCTAGCTGAATCAGGCAGTTGATCACTAAACTTGAAAAGGTGATTACTGATATCATCATATCATCATCAGTAACACCAGATGGATGACTAGCTACAAAGATGATGGATTCATATGATCTGCAACAGCAGGTGGTTGATAAGGAACATATTGCAGAATGTCCAGATCAAACACTCCACAGGGTTTTGTGGAATGTATCCTTAGGGGATTCATTGAATTCACATGCAAGGTTTCTTCAACTATCTTTGTCCGACAGTTGAATACTCTATAAGCCTTGCAAGTGGATGAATACCCAACAAAATACCCTGCATCCACCTTAGAATCAAACTTTTGGAGTTGATCCTTTGTGTTGAGAATGTAACAGGGACACCCAAATGCTCTAAGAATGAAATCAAAGGGGAATAGTGAAGAACTTCATATGGAGTTCTTATCAACCTCTGATTTACTAGAACTCTATTCTGTACATAGCAAGCTGTATTGATAGCTTCAGCCCAAAAAGTCAGTGGCAGACCAGAATCAGCCAACATGGACCTTGCAGCTTCAATGAGGTCCTGTTCTTTCTCTCCACTACTCCATTTTGCTTTGGAGTCCTTGGGATGCTATACTGCCTCTTGATTCCCTTGGACAAGTAAAACTCATCAAGAGTGTGGTTTCTGAATTCAGTACCATTGTCACTCCTCACACACTTAACTGGTAGGGAATACTGCTTCTCAACGTGTAACACAAAGTTCATAATGGACTGAGCAGCCTCATCCTTTGAATGCAAGAAGAAGGTCCATACATATCTAGAGTAATCATCCACAATTACCAGATAGTATTTCTTCTTTGCCACACTCATTACCTTCACAGGACCAAAAAGATCCATGTGTAGTAGTTGTAAGCAGGCATTAGACTTGGATTCTTATGGTTGGGAATGAAACTTTATGTTGTTTCCCTTTTAAGCATGCAGTGCAGATTTCATCACAATTGAACTCCTTTATTGGAAGACCTCTCTAAACTCTTGTGGATCGCTGATTCATGTTTTTAGATTAACATGACCCAGCCTTCTATGCCACAGTTTAGATTCTTGAAGAGAAGCTTGGAGAACAAGCATGGATGGCCTCTTAACTCAATTTTCTTTGACAGATCCAAGGCATATACTCTTCCTATCCTGTTGGCCTTCAGGAGAGTATTATCATCCAGTACTTTGTCAATCAGGCTCAGAACCTTGGAAGACAGAATCCTACAGTTCTGGCTTGTGAAAAGAGCAACATGTCCTTTGTCACACATCTGACTGACACTCAACGGATTGTATTTGAGATTCTCCATATGGTTGACATCATCAAATCTATATCTCCATTAGACACAAATCCCTTTCCAATGATGTAACTTTAGCATCATTTCCAAAAGAGACAATTCCCTTCTTTCCCTGAGAGTAATCATGAAGAAGAGAGCTGCTCCCAGTCATGTGCATGGATCCTCCACTGTCCACATACCAGATGCTTCTTTGGCATGCTGAAGAACCCTGCACAATCATAAGAAACTAGTTAGCTTTGGAGACCCAAAACTTTTTGGTTTGGGGACTGACTTTATCAACAGATTTAACCATAGCTGGTTTCTCATGATTAACAGCTGATGAAGATGGAGATGGTGCTGAAATAGATTTGGACCTGGAATTCCTCTCCAGTGGTTTGGTCACAGTGGCTTCAAGTTGGTTAACTCTCCCCAACAGATGCTGAACCATCATAACAAGCTGTGTCTGATTTGAAGCTCGAGCTTTCAGTTCATTTGACACTCCAGAGCTTGTTTTTGATGAGTTCCTGTGACCCACCATTTCCTCCTTCTTAGATTTCACAGACTTAGTCTTATGTTTATCATGAGGAACAATATCAGCTGTCTTCTCATAAACCGTATCCTTCTTAGTGGATTTGGGTAAGGCCTTGGGTTTATCAGGTTGAGATGATTGTGGTATAACTTGGTCTCAAACTCAGTTTTCATTTTATTTATTTCTAGTTTAATGAGCTCATCCCTTTGGAGCTTTAAACCCTTTTGTACCAACATTCATCAGATAGATGATTGAATTTACCACAAATTTCACATGGTTTATTCTTCATCTTGGACATCTTTACTGCTGAAGTGGAAACTACTGAAGGTGTGATCTTCAGTACTTTCCTCCTATCAGTACTAGGTACTAAAGGATTTGTAATAGCTGAAGACAAGTAATTCAACTGTTTTCCATCCGTCCTAATAGACTGTTTGATGGATTCCTCAGCAGTTGTTAGTCCTTGTATTTCAACTGATTTGAAATGATTTTCAGATGTTGGGTCTCTTTCAGTACTTGGGGTACATTGAGGAACAACATCTGAGGTACACAGCTTCATATGAGTCTCAGTAGTTAGACCATCAGTCAATTTATTTGTTGAGATCTTAACACTGGTTTCATTCTCTGATCTTAGATTATCATTGGAGAATGACTCACACGATAATGTGGTTTGGAGATTGCTTTCACTTTCAGACTTAACTATGGAGTTAGGAGTAAAGTTTGTTGGTGGAGCAGTATGGTTGTAACCAATGCCAAACTTCACATTTGAAGCAGTTTGCTTGCTAAGAAGCCTTTCAAATCCCTTGCATGATGAGACCCAGCGTTCACACTCTACTTGGGTCACTGCAAGTTTTTCTTTGAGACTCCTGTGGTCTTCCAGAATAACCTCTAGCTTGGCCTTTTCATCATTTAATTGGCATTTAAGCTTATAAATCTCATCACTTTTACTATAAAGAGCAGACTCATACTCAGCTTTTCTTTTGAAAATGGTTTTCTCAAACTCAAGTTTTTGATTTATTAATGCTACATTTGCCTCTCTAATAGAGACAAAGGCAGCTATGCATGATTCAGAACATAACTTGGCTTTAGCCTCTGAAGATACCTGAGTTACCTGTGAAGATGATGCATTTGAACAGGAACCCTTAGTAGACTCCAGGGCCATAAGAGCAAGATTTCCAAAAGGGTGTTCACCACCATGTTGACTAGCACCAGCATAGTATTGCTCAGTGTGACCAGACAAGTTATCAGGTAAGCTACTCCAGTCAACGACTCCAGGTATGAAGAAGATGTGATGAGGTTGTGATTGAGATGAAGATGGTTGAGGTTCTGGTAGTGCATGAGATTGTGGTACTATAGGAGCTTGAACTTGATTTGACTGTGGCATATAATAGCAGGGATAAGGATATGACATTTGACCCTGAGGAACAGAATATGCAGGAGATTGAGGGTGTGATGGATGACTAGAACCAGCAGAATGTTGCCCTTTGGATTGTAAATTGTTATTTGGAAAAGTCAAAAAGGGTGCAGAAGTGTTAGATCCAATTGATCTACACTCTCTTGCAAAGTGTCCAAGCCTGTGGCATTTGTGACACTTCAACTTGCTTTTGTCAAAACCGACTTTGGTTTTGTCAGAAAGTCTAGGAAATTTCCTGCCAGTTCTCTTGTAGAATTTCTGAGATCTGATATTGATCAAGGCCATTTGGCTCAAAATATCCATCTCTTCTAAATCATATCAGCAATGCCCTTCAAATCATCCATGATAAAGCATAGATTGTCACTATTATTACCAGAATGACAATCAACACTCACAAAGGCATGATTAGAATTGTTTGAGGTGAAATCAATATGCTCATCATAGTGGCATTCTGATCCTGCATACTCTGACTCATGACTTACCAAGGCAGTGTTTCCTGGTACAAAATCATCAGTGAGCTTTCCAGATGATGACAGTTTTCGTTTCTGTTCTATCTCTCTCTCAAATGTGAGCAATTTCCCATGGAGTTGGGTGAGAGATAGTTTGTCCAAATTTGCACTGGAGCGTAGGACAATAGTATATGTGTCCCATCTCTCAGGTAGTGATCTGAGAAATCTGTTATTCATCTGGCTATTTGTGTACTCATGTTTGACATTTTTAATTTAGAGATCAAACAAGAGAACCGCTCAAACTGTTGAGTCAGGTCTCACCCTTCCTATGAGAGAATGTCTCATATTGTTGGCAAGGATTTCTCTATTATTGCCAAGACCTCATTTTTCCTCCAAATTGTTCTTTCAAGGCATTCCAGAGGTCATGGCCAGAATTCCATGGGCTTTTGCATCAATCTCAAACAATTTCTTATCCTCATCTGAGTATTGCTCCCTCCTCTTCGGAACCATTTGATTGGTTTCCGGGTTATTCACCATAGGCTTGTGTGGACCATGTACCACTGATGTCCAACAACCTGAGCTGTTAACAGACAGGTGATGGAGCATTCGTCGTTGCCATATGTTATACTCACTCCTAACCAGCATGGAGGCTTGGTTGAGGAACCAGTATTGTGAGGATCATTGGAAGGAGTAGTCATTTTAGGTCCAAATACAATTTAATTCAAGCTTTTAAAAGATTTTACACAGACCACAATAGACTCAATGAAAACCAAGAATAAATCTCAGGATGAATGACCAAAAACACAGAAAATTCAATCTCTATAACCGTTTCTTGCAAAAATGCTAATTCAATCAAACTTGGATCTTGGATAGCAGTTTCAATGATCAATTATTAGATCGATCAATGATTAACCTGCTCTGATACCATTTGACAGGATCAGTGATCTCAAGTTTGATGGATTAGAGTGTAACACAAGCGGAATAAGACAAGAATTAGACAAATTATAGCAAGAATTTGATATTCGTATGCATTAAGAACAAATACGGTTGTAACAAGAGAATATATTCCTGTGAAAAGGAATGTTTCAATAATATCAAATGTTTCTGCTCAATCATTCATCGATTACAAATAGGTTGACACTCCTTATATAGAGTGCAATCACTGCTGATATCACGGGATAGTGACATTGGCAGATTTATTACAAAAATAACTAAAACTTAACAAACTACTGAAATGTTCACAACTACTGAGAACATATCAGAGTGCTAAGTAAAAAATAAAACTACTGATACGAAACTACTGAAACTACAACGACTGAAGGACAAGCTCTTCAGTCGTTTTACAAAACTACTGAAAAGAAAAACATAAAACTACTGAAAGAGAGAACCGTCACAACTACTGAAGAAGACCTCTTCAGCTGTTGTGACAACGTTTGATACTTGGTCTTCAGCACGTGTCTTCAGACTTTGTCTTCAGCACTTGTGTCTTCAGACTTTGTCTTCGCACTTGTGTCTTCAGACTTTGTCTTCAGCACTTGTGTCTTCAGACTTTGTCTTCAGCACTTGTGTCTTCAGACTTTGTCTTCAGCACTTGTGTCTTCAGACTTTGTCTTCAGCACTTGTGTCTTCAGACTTTGTCTTCAGCACTTGTGTTCAGACTTTGTCTTCAGCACTTGTCTTCAGGTTGTGGACTTCAGCAGTTGTTGTGACGTCTGTGGGACTAAGGTTTTTCTGATCCGGCTCATTGGTTCTTTTGGTCCAACAGATTATGATTGTAGGATCTATTATCATCCAGGCAAGGCCAATGTAGTGGCGGTATGCCCTTAGCGGAAAGGAGAGGCCTGCATCGATTCGGGTGAAGGCTTATCAATTGGTTATGAGCTCCAATGTGTGAAGCACGCCAAGGAGTTCTAAGACAAGGCATTAAAAGAAGATCGTCTTACTCCAAAAGAATGAATGGAATAGTGCGGAGTTAGGCGAATCACTCTAGGTCCGGAGAATATGGATTCCTCGTTATGGGGATCTGCGTGGAACGATCATGGAAGAATATCATAAGACTCAATACTCTATCCATCCCCATGCCACAAAGATGTACGAGGATATGAAGAAAGACTATTGGTGGCCGGGTATGAACGTGACGTAGCGGAGTACGTGAGTAATTGACTTAGTTGTTTGCAAGTGAAGGGAGAGCATCAGAAGCCATACAAGAAGATCCAACCTTTGGATATACTCTACTGGAAGTGGGAGCATGTCACCATGGACTTTATTACCAAACTATCGCGTACCGCGAGAGGGTATGATGCCATATGGGTGATAATAGATCATTTAACGAAGAATGCTCACTTCCAACCTATCCATGAGACATATTCATCCAAGAGGTTAGTAGAATGTTCATCAAAGAGATTGTAACTCGTCATGGTGTACCAGTGTCTATTGTGTCTGACCGTGACACTCGGTTTACATCCAAGTTTTTACAAAGTACATCACTATTAAGTCGACTACAGCAGTCTCAGGAGCATGTAACTACATCCCCAAGCTTTAAGAGGAACCAAGGTGAAGAATACTCTACTGTAGCAATAGCAGTGGCCGAGCATCAGTCATCAAGTGAATCAGTAGATGCCTGCGCAGGTGAGCACAATCACTCTATTGCAGCAAGACAAAATTAGCATATGTCACATGGTAATCATATCCAAGTAGAGGTGCACAAGAATGAGCACAACTTTACTCAGAACTTATGACTAAGACTTGGTGTGCATCAGAACATGACTAAGAGCCCTTGTTGCTTCTTTATTCCAGGTGAAGCTATCTTTATTCAGTAAATTGGTCGGTGGCTTGCTGATAACCCTATACCCCTTTTAAAATTTTTAGTAATAGCTTGTTAAACCAGAAAGTCTCTTAACCACTTGATAGTAGTGGGTTGTGGCTAGCTCAACATGTTGTCAGTCTTGCTTTTATCTGCTAATACCCCTTCACTGCTCACCACATGCCAGAAATACTCTAACCTTGCCTCACCGAAAGATATTTCGATTTCTTTACAGACAACTTGTGTTGTTTTTAAGTTTCAAACACTATCCTCAAGTGTTGCAAGTGGATATCTAGGCTATCACTATAAATCAAGATGTCATAAAAAAACCAGTACAAATTTCCTCACATAATTCATGAAAACCCATTCATGCATGAAAGCCTGACATGAGGCAGGAGCACTAGTTAAACCAAAGGGTATAACTATAAACTCGTAATGGCCCTGGTGAGTTCGAAATGCAGTCTGGTGTATATCATCTTCTCATGATACGATGGAGACGAGGTTACACATTAGCACGGCTTATCATCCACAGACAGATGGTCAGTCAGAGAGAACCATTCAGATGCTTGCGGATATGATATGAGCTTGCGTCATTGACTTTGGAGGAAGTTGGGATGACCATTTACCGTTAGTTGAGTTCTCATACAATAATAGTTTCCATCTCCTTACGAGATGTTATATGGTAGAAGATGTAGAACACCGGTTTGTTGGGGTGAAACTGGTTAGAAGTAGTTGGGAAGTATCGAGGTGATTGAGGCTATGACTGAGAAGCTAGAAAACATTAAGGCCTTTATGAAGGCAACAAAGGACAGACACAAGTCGTATGCTGACAAAAGACAAAGGCCGATTAGTTCAAGGTGGGTGATAGAGTAATGTTGAAGGTCTCACCTTAGAAAGGTATCATTTAGTTTTGAAAGCATGGCAAGCTAAGCCCGAGGTACGTAGGGCCTTTTCGAATCATTGCTCGTCTAGGAGAGTTGCCCTATAGATTGGAACTACCAGATCAGTTAAGGGGAATTCACGTAACATTCCATGTATCTCATCTGCTAAAGTGTTTAACTCATAAAGATATGGTTATACCACTGAAAGACATTAAGGTAGATGAGGACTCAATTATAAGGAGCAACTAGTGGCAACCATTGATCGTAAGGAGATGAGTTTGCGAAGTATAGTGGTTCCCTTGGTGCGAGTGTGATGGAAGCATAGTATGGAATCCGAGTCTACATGGGAAACTAAGGAAGAGATGAGATAGTATTACCCAGGTCGTTTTCAGGAATAACAAGTTTCAAGGATGAAACCTATATAAAGCTGGTAGACTTGTAACATCTAGATTTTTAAAAGGAAAGAAGGATAAAAGAAAGAGATGCAATTTAACCAAAGTTATGGGGTTAAATGTGTAAAAAGTACAAACTTTTAAATATATTTTATACAAAAGTGGGCATGGCTGCCCACACTTTCTTCACATCACCACCATTTGGCTTTTTAGAGGGAGAAAGTTGGAGTTCTCCCGGTTTTTGTAACACCCGGTTATTTATAAAAGACAAAGAAAGAAGAATAAAGTGAAGAAAAAGAAAGAAAAGATATTTTACACAAGTTCAAGGGTAAAAGGTGTCCAAAAGGACAAAATGTTTGAGAAACTGGTTGTGTAAAAGGTGATGGCCGCCCATCACCTCCTGCATGCCCTTTCTTTCGGGTAACTTGAGAAAAAGAAAGAGAGAAAGAAGAAATTTTGGTTCTTTGAAGAGCAAGAGAAGAAAAGTTCAAATTCAAGATAAGAATTTATGTGCTCATGATGTTCTAAACTAGTTTCATCCTCGGTTCTGTGCTTATGTATGTTTGTGTGTGTTCGGGTGTGTGTTTCTCGTGGGTTTTAGGCGTTGAACTTGTAGAAATAGGTTTGAAGGAAGTCTTACCCGAAGAGGCTACTAAGGTGAGTTCTAGAACCCCTTTTTTACATGTGTTAACTTATTTTGGGCACTGAAAATGCATGAATGTACATTTTTATAAAACTGGGTTTCATACCCATATGTATGAATGTGTGTATGTTGCGGGTATGGTTTGATTTTTGACTATGTTCATGTTTGATGATGTTATGGTTGTGTTTCTATGGATTAGAATGTAATATTTAAGCTTAGAACATGATAGATGCGGTTTGGAGACTGAATCTGATGTTAAGTGTGACCTGGGCTGCTCAGTAGCTCATACGCCTAAGTTTTGGAATTTTCCTACGTGTTGTTAATGCGGATGAAGGTTAATGTGGATGAATAAGTTCGTGCGAATGAAAGTTAATGTGGATGAAGGTTAATGCGGATGAACAAGTTCATGCGAGTTAAAGTCAATTCGGATGAGTATAAATCAATGCAGATAACTATAAGTCAATGCAGATGAGCATTGAGAAATGCGGATGAACAAAAGTTAATGCGGATGAACAAAAGTCAATGCGGATGATCATTGACGAATGTGGATAAACAAAAGTTAATGCGGATGAACAAATGTGGATGAACAAATACGGGTGAACAAAAGTTAATGCGTATGAAAAAATGCGGATGAACAAAAGTTAATACGGATGAACAAAGGTTAATGCGGATGAACAAACGAAATGCGGATGAACAATTGGAAATACAGATGAACACTTAGAATATTTTCTAATATCAGGGGGGGAACTGTTATGTAGGCTTTGACATAGGAGGTTCCTAGGGGCATAGTAAGTTGACATTTTGAAGTCATAGATGATGTGATGGGCATTGTATGATGATAATGATGTTGTGTATGATGTTATGCATGATGATATGTGTGATGTATGTTATGTATGCATGCTGATATGTATGAAGATTTGCATGATCTTGTTGATCTTCTTGTTTATGTATGTTTATCTTCTTGTGGCTTTGCATTGAACATTAGTGAAAGAAATTACTAAGTATGATATACATAAAGTGGAAGATAATGGAAAGAGGAACTTAAAGAAAGGATGCATGCATTAATGAACGAATGAAAGTATGAAAGGCTTGCAAGCAAATGAAAGGAGGTTCACAACTCATTGAGAGTTGTTAGCTCGACTGTGTGTGTATTTACAACGTGCAATTTTGGCTTACTTATAAGGGTCCATACACACAGTAAGAGTTCGTCTTTGTGACTGCTCCAATACGTGCAATTTCCTAATTACTATGTGTATATCTATTTACAGCGTGCGATTTTGGCCGACCCATAAGAGTTCACACACAATCGGGAAGTCTGTCGTAGTGACCACTCCATACATGCGACATGTGCGATATGTGCAATACGTGCAATGTGTACGATACGTGCGATATATGCGATATGTGTGATACGTGCGATATGTGCGATATGTGTGATACGTATGATATGTGCAATATGGGGTCCTTGTTGCTTAACCATATATAAAATAGCTTGGTGCTTTAGAGGGGGGTTAATCACATGACAAGACCTAGATAGAAGTGAAAAGATAATAAAGTACACAAAGTGCGATAAATACGAAATTGTGAAGTGTACTAACGAACGATGATGAAGATAATAATGATTACCTTGATGTATGTATGATATGTGATCACGTGCAATAGTAATGAAAATGTTTTAACGAATGGAAAGTAATGCAATGTTTTTATAAAACTAGAACTCACTCAGCTACGTTGACTTTTTATGCATTTTGCAGTTGGCGTTTTTGGATGGCATTCATTTGATAGAACTATGACATTTTTATGATGAAATGCAAATAATGATGTTTTGTAACAAGTCAACAATGTATTATTTTGCAAAAGTGATTATAATGAAATCGATGTTTAAATGTTTCCACTACAATAATTTCTTTAAGTTAATGAAAATATATGTTTTATGTGCGATGATTGACCAGCTGTGAGCGTCCCGGGAACGGGGCCTTACAAGTTGGTATCAGAGCCAACGTTTAAGTGAAACAGGTAAATTTTCAAAATAAACCTAAACTTAAACTGAGAATGGGACGGAAAGGGAAGGGATGCTAGTCCAAGTAGCTGCATGCCATAAGGTATTTTCTTAATGTTAACCGGAATTACGAGCACATCTTATGTGGTTTGTGTGTTGCTGGTAGATTTAGACGCTAATGTATTCAGGATAGGAAACACTTGGGGTATGAAGAGTAAAGTAAGTGGCTAATCACAACTGGCCACTGTAATTAGGGACTTACTATACTTTACATAAACTAAGCTATTACCTGGAATGACCGTGTTGGTGTTTGAATCTTTCAGTGGGTGTGTTAGAGGATGGCTGGTGGTAGATCATGTAAATCTTTATGTGGTGGAGGTCGTGGTGCTGAACCACGGGCTATGAGAGGAAGGCCTAGAACCAAAAGGTGGTTCATGAAGAACTAGAGACCCCTCATCCGGAGGTCGGAGATGAGAGTGCTAATTTAAGAGCCTCAGTAAAGGAGGTTGTTGTGGAAGAAGTTCACCAGGATTGAGACGATCTTACCGTTTACGGTGACTAAAGTGATGAAGGTTGTATGAGAAGGAGAGAGAAAGGAGAGGAACAGGTCCTCGGGACGACATGAGCAATCGGAAACTGAGACGGTTCTCTCCGATGATGAAGAGGAGGATGAAGAGCCTGCAGGAGGTGGCACGAGGCTATAACTATGGAGCATTTATAAGATGCGAGCCCCTAATGTTTGATGGGATGGTACCGCTAGTGCTACTCACCAATGGGTGAGAGAGAAGGAGGTGGTGCTCGACATTAACGAGTGCCGGGAAGATCAAAAGGTGAATTTTGTTGCTCACCATTTGTGGACTCGGTGTTTTGTGCTGGTGGACTATATCGTCTAAGCTGAGGGTAGTCGGGCGATATGAAAATGAAGTGGCAGAGCTAAAGAGGTTGGTGATTGACGAGTTCTGTCCTCACTGTGAGATGGACAAAGTTGAGAGGGAGTTCCTGCAGCTAGGGGCGGGGACTATGACCCATCAGCAATACATCACCAAGTTCAACGAGATGGCACGTCTAGTGCCGGATCAAGTGACACCCTTGTCACGAAAGATTAAGAGGTAAATCTAGGGTTTGCCGGCGGATGTCCGTAGGCATATGATCCCTACTCGACCAAGCACGTTTAAGTCGGCAGTTGACTTGGCAGGGAGGTTGTATGATGACAGGACTGTGGTCGTGGTTGAGGTGAGTAGGAAGAATGGTGGAGACCGGATTGGAATAGGAAGTGGATTGGATGGGGTGGTGTCCCAACGAACAACTAGCATGCATGGATGATGACCGACATGTGGTCATATCTGGTGCAGAATCAAAGCGATGTGGAAATGCGGAAGGAGCATTTGGGAGAATGCAAATGGGTGTCAAACATCTCCTTTAAGTGCGGGAAGCCTGGCCATGTGGTTAGGGAATGCAGGGTTCTAAGGTGTTACAACTGTGGAGAGAATGAGCACCTGAGTAGAGACTGTAAGAAGCCAAGGGCTGAAGGATCAAGAGCGAAAAAGGTTGGAGGAGAAGGACAGAGGGTGAGTGCGAGAACGCTCACAATGACACAAGAGGAGGCTAGGACAAACCCTGATGTTGTGTCAGGTACGTATCTAGTAACCAAAATTTGGCCTCTGTGTTATTTGATTCTGATGCTAGTAAAAGTTTTATTTCTGCTGATTTTTGTGCTAAATTGCCTGTTAGTAGTAGAGTATAGATACACCCTTTGATGTAGAAACTACCATAGGTAAGTCTACCATGATTTCTGAGATGATAGAAGGCTGTGACATTGAATTAGAAGGTCATAAGTGTCCTGTTAACCGTTCGTGTTGACTTTAGGTGGTTTTGATGTAGTCCTAGGAATGGATTGGCTGGAGGACTAAGAGGAGAACATTGTGTGTTGCAAGAAGATGATTCGGTTGATAGCGCCTGACAGGAATACGATGATGGTTTACGGTGATCAAGTTACTATGATTCTGAAGGGGATTTCGATGAGGTGGCGGAAAGTGCATAAGGCATGGAGGTGATGCCTACTTGGCCTACATAAAGGACGTGGATACGCTAACACCACAACTGATCGATGTACTGGTTGTGTGTGACTTTCCAGACTGTTTCCTGAAGACTTACCTCGAGTGCCACCAGACCGTGAGATCGAGTTCCAGATTGACTTGATACCCGTGCCCAACCTATTGCTAGGGCACCCTATCGGTTGGCTCCGGCTGAGATGAAAGAGTTGATGGAGAAACTACAAGAGCTACTTGATAAGGATTTTATAGATAGAGTATCTCTCCTAGTGGTGCCTTGTGTGACACCCTACACAAATCCCACATCAGCCATGACAGGAGAGATTCCTGGTTCATAAGAATGTCTGGCCTTTAACATCAACAACGCGTTTTGGGCGTATTGGCTGCAGATGAGAGGAGAACTTCACAGTTAACGTGCTCAGATGAGAGCAATCCAGGGATGGTCCACCTCCCTGGGAAGTTTTCACCCGGGCAACCAAAAGCAAATTCGTGAGCTCCTCGTGGGCAAAGCGGACAATATTGTTGATGCGAAGGGTTGGGTGTGACAGAATGGTATCAGAGCCACTCCTGTGCCGTTCGCGGTGTGGGACACACCTCACCTAGGATGGTGACTTCTCGGGCTCAATGAGGACGATGACTCCAAACAGGGGGTGCTTGTGACCCCTACACATATCCTACATCGGCCGTGGACAGGAGACATTCTTGGCTCATAAGAAATGTCTGGCCTCTAACATCAACAATGCGATTTGGGCGTATTGGCCGGGGATGAGAGGAGAACTCCACAGTTAAGCGTGCTCAGGTGAGAGCAATCCACGGATGGGTGACCTCCCTGAGAAGTTTTCACCCAGCAACCAAAAGCAAATCCGTGAGCTTCTCATGGGAAAACGGACAATATTTTTGATACAAATCGGCTGTGGACAGGAGAAATTCCTGGTTCATAAGGAATGTCTGGCCTTTAACATCAACAACGCGTTTTGGGCGTATTGGTTGTTGATGAGAGGAGAACTCCATAGTTAAGTGTGCTTAGGTGGGAGCAATCTAGGGATGGGTGACCTCCCTGGGAAGTTTTTGCCCGGGCAACAAAAAGTAAATCTGTGAGCTCCTCGTGGGCAAAGCGGACAATATTGTTGATGCGAGGGACCGGGTGTTACATAATGGTATCAGAGCCACTCCTGTGTCGTTCGAGGTGTGGGACATACCTCACCAAGGATGGTGACTTCTCGAGCTCATCGAGGGCGATGAGTCCAAACAGGGGGTGCTCGTGACACCCTACACATCCCACATCGTCGTGGACAGGAGAGATTCCTGGTTCATACGGAATATCTGGCCTCTAACATCAACAACGCGTTTTGGGCGTATTGGGTGTGGATAAGAGGAGAACTCCACAGTTAAACATGCTTAGGTGGGAGCAATCCAGGGATGGGTGACCTCCCTAGGAAGATTTCACCCGGGTAACCAAAAGCAAATCCGTGAGCTCCTCGTGGGCAAAGTGGACAATATTGTTGATGCGAGGGACCAGGTGTTACACAATGGTATCAGAGCCACTCCTGTGTCGTTCGAGGTGTGGGACATACCTCACCAAGGATGGTGACTTCTCGAGCTCATTGAGGGCGATGAGTCCAAACAGGGAGTGCTTGTGACACCCTACACAAATCCCACATCCGCCGTGGACAGGAGAGATTTCTGGTTCATACGGAATGTCTAGCCTTTAAAATTAATAACGCGTTTTGGGTGTATTGTGTGACACCCTACACAAATCCCATATCGGCCGTGGACAGGAGAGATTCCTGGTTCATAAGGAATGTCTGGCCTTTAACAACAACAACGTGTTTTGGGTGTATTGGCTGTGATGAGAGGAGAACTCCACAGTTAAGCGTGCTAAGGTGGGAGCAATCCAGAGATGGGTGACCTCCCGGGGAAGTTTTCGCCCGGCAACGAAAGCAAATCCGTGAACTCCTCGTGGGCAAATCGGACAATATTGTTGATGCAAGGCCGGGTGTGACAGAATGGTATCAGAGCTACTCTTGTGCCGTTCGGGTGTGGGACATACCTCACCAATGATGGTGACTTCTTGGGCTCATCGAGGATGATGAGTCTAAATAGGGGGGTGCTTGTGACACCCTACACATATCCCACATCGGCTGTGGACAGAAAGATTCCTGGTTCATAAGGAATGTCTGGCCTCTAACATCAACAACGCGTTTTGTGTGTATTGGCTTGGGATGAGAGGAGAACTCCATAGTTAAGCTTGCTCAGGTGGGAGCAATCCAACGATGGGTGACCTCACTGGGAAGTATTCACCTGGGCAACCAAAAGCAAATCCGTGAGCTCTTCGTGGGCAAAGCGGACAATATTGTTGATGCGAGGGGCCGGGTGTTACATATTGGCCGTGGATGAGAGAAGAACGCCATAATTAAGCGTGCTCTGGTGGGAGCAATCCAGGGATGGGTGACCTCCCCGGGAAGTTTTCGCCCGGGCAACCAATAGCAAATCCGTGGGCTCCTCGTGGGAAAGCGGACAATATTGTTGATGCGAAAGGCTGAGTGTGACACTCCGATTGTATTTGTGAAGAAGAAAGACGGTAGGATGAGGATGTGCATCGACTACCGTGAGCAGAATAAGTTGACAGTGAAGAATCGGTGCCCCTTACTGAGAATTGATGACCTTTTTGATCAGCTTCAAGGTGCCAGATGGTTCTCGAGGATAGATTTTCGATCTGGCTACCATCAGATGAGGGTTAAGGAGCAAGATATTCCTAAAATAGCTTCTCACACGCGTTAGGGACAATACGAGTTTCTTATCATGTCTTTTGGTTTGACCAAGACGCCAGCTGCTTTTATGGACCTGATGAATCAAGTGTGTTAGCTGATGTTGGATAAATCAGTGATTGTGTTTAGTGATGATATCCCGATTTATTCGAAGAGCGAGGAAGAGCATGTTGGGCACATTCGGGAGGTGTGGAGACGTGAGAAGGGAGAAGTTGTATCCCAAATTCCCCAAGTGTGTGTTCAGGTTGCGCGAGGTTCAGTTTTTAGGTCATGTTGTAAACCTCGAGGGAAATGGTGGACCTGGAAAATTGGAAGTCAAGATTTAGTAGTTTATTCCGATGCTTCCTACTCGGGGATGGGATGTGTGTTGATGTAGAAAGAAAGGTTATAGCCTATGCATCCCAACAGTTGAAACTTCATCAGGTCAATTATCCCACTCCCAACTTGGAGCTAGCAGCTGTGGTCTTTGCGTTAAAGATAGGGAGGCGCTATCTATACGAGATGAAGGGCACCATATTAAGCCGAGATACATAGGGCCTTTCCAAATAACTACTAGAGTATGAGAGGTGGCCTATAAATTGGAGCTACTAGATGAGTTATGTAGAGTTCATCCGACATTCCATGTATCTCATCTAAGTAAGTGCTTAACAAATGAGGATATGATTGTCCCACTAGAGGATATCGAGGTAGACGAACGGCTCAATTATATGGAGCAACCAATGGTGATCATTGATCATAAAGAGTAGAGGTTAAGAAATAAAGTGGTCCCACTTGTGCGCGTACAGTGGAAGCACAGAAAGGGATCTGAGTCTATGTGGGAGACCAAAGAAGAGATGAGATAGCATTACACATGTTTGTTCGAGAAATAACAGTTTCTAGGACGAAACCTAAAGAAGGGGTGGACTTGTAACACCTGGTAATTTATAAAAGACAAAGAAGAAGAATAAAGTGAAGAAAAAGAAAGAAAAGATATTTTACCCAAGTTGAAGTGTAAAAGTGTCCAAAATGGCAAAATGTTTGAAAAAGTGGGTGTAAAAGGTGATGGCCACCCATCACCTCCTACATACCCATTTCTTTCAGGTTTCTTGAGAAAAAGAAAGAGAGAAGTAGAAAGTTCGGTTCTTTGAAGAGCAAGAGCAGAATGTTCTAATCAAGTAAGAATACGTATGTTTATGATGTTCTCAATTGGTTTCATCCTTGGTTGTGTGCTTATGTATGTTTGTGTGTATTTGGGTGTGTGTTTCTGGTGAGTTTTAGGTGTTGAACCTGTAGCAATGGTTTGAAGGAAGTTTTACCCGAGAGGCTGCTAAGGTGAGTTCTAGAACTCGTCTTTTACATGTTTTAACTGATTTTAGGGGCTGGAAATGCATGAATGTATGTTTTTATAAAATTGTGTTTCATACCCGTATGTATGAATGTGTGTATGTTGGGGGTATGGTTTGATTTTGGACTATGTTCATCTTTGATGATGTTATGGTTCTGTTTCTATGGCTTAGAATGTAAGATATAAGCTTAGAACATGATAGATGAGGTTTGGGGACTGAATCTGATGTTAAGTGTGTCCTGGCCTGCTCATGCGCCTAAACGCCTAAGTTTTAGAATTTGCCTAAGTATTGTTAATGTGGATAAGGCTACTGCGGATGAACAAGTTCATGCGAATGAAAGTTAATGCGGATGAAGGTTAATGCAGATGAACAAGTTCATGTGAATGAAAGTGTATGCGGATGAGTATAAGTCAATGCGAATTAGTATAAGTCAATGCGGATGAACAAAAGTTAATGCGGATGAACAAAAGTCAATGCGGATGATCATTTACAAATGCGGATAAACAAAGTTAATGCGGATGAACAAAAGCTGATGAGCAACATTTAATGCGGATGGACAAATGCGGATGAACAAAAGTTAATGCGGATGAACAAATATGGATGATCAAAGGTTAATGCAGATGAACAAAAGAAATGCGGATGAACAAAGGTTAATACAGATGAACAAAAAAAATGCAGATGAACAATAGGAATGCGGATGAACACTTAGAATATTTTCTGATTTCCAGGGGAAAAGTGTTATGTAGGCTTTGACTTGGGAGGTTTCTGGGGCATAGTAATTTGACTTTTTGAAGTTATAGATGATGTGATGGGCATAGTATGATGATATGATGTATGATGATGATGATGTTATGTATGATGTTATGTATGACGTTATGCATCATGGTATGTGTGATGTATGTTATGTATGCATGCTAATATGTATTAAGATTTGCATGATCTTGTTGATGTTCCTGTTTATTTATGTTTATCTTCGTGTGGCTTTGCGTTGAACGTTAATGAAAGAAATTACTAAGTATGATATAACGTAAAGTGGAAGATTATGAAAAGAGGAATTTAAAGAAAGAAAGCATGCATTAATGAACGAATGAAAGTCTGAAAGGCTTGCAAGCAAATGAAAGTAGGTTCACAACTAATTGTGAGTTGTTAGCTCAACTGTGTGTGTATTTACAGCGTGCGATTTTGGCTAACTCATAAGGGTCCATACACACAGTAATAGTTCAGTCTTGGTGACTGCTCCAATACATGCGATTTCCTAATTACTGTGTGTATATCTATTTACATCATGCGATTTTGGCTGACCCATAAGAGTTCACACAAACAGGGGGAGTCTGTCCTAGCGACCACTCCATACGTGTGACATGTGCGATATGTGTGATATATGCGACATGTGCGATATGTGCGATACATGCGATATGT
Source organism: Flaveria trinervia (assembly GCA_025506515.1). NCBI lineage: Eukaryota > Viridiplantae > Streptophyta > Magnoliopsida > Asterales > Asteraceae > Flaveria > Flaveria trinervia. Next base: position 44,583,380 of record CM046444.1, read on the forward strand.
GCGATATGTGTGATGCGTGCGATACATGCGATATGGGGTCCTTGTTGCTTGATGTATGTATGATAAAGTACGAAAAGTGCGATAAATACTAAATGTGAGAAATGTACTAACGAACGATGATGAAGACAGTAATGATTACCTTGATGTATGTATGATGTGTGATCACGTGCGATAGTAATGAAAATGTTTTAATGAATGGAAGGTAATGCAATGTTTTTATAAAACTAGAACTCACTCAGCAATGCTGACTTTGTATCCAATTTCCAGTTGGCAGGTGAGCATCGCTTAGGATGGCATGGGGCAGCTACTTGGCAATTTTTATATGGCATTCATTTGATAGAACTATGATGTTTTTGTGATGAAATGCAAACAACGATGTTTTGTAACTGGTCAACAATGTATTATTTTACAAAAGTGATTATAATGAAATGGATATTTAAATGTTTCCACTACAAATATTTCTTTAAGTTATGAAATGTATGTTTTATGTGCGATAATTGACCAGTTGTGAGTGTCCTGAAAATGGGGCCATACAGTTTTAGAGAGAAGAACAACAAGAATATCAAATTCAAGGTAAGTGTTCGGTGTTTTGATGTGTTCTTGGCTGGTTTTAGCCTCGGTTATGTGCTTATATGTGTTTTTGTGTTCGGTTGTGTGTGTTTTGGTGGGTTTAGGTGTTTGAACTTATAGCAATCGGGTTTGAAGAAGTCTTGCCTGAAAGTTGCATAAGGTGAGTTCTAGATCCTCTATTTTTAATGTTTTAAACTTCTTTGGGGTTGGAAGTGCATATATGTATGGTTTATAAAAGTGGGTATGTTACCCTTATGTTCATGTGTATGTGAATGTGGGTGAGGTATGTTTCGGGTGTATATGATGTTATGATTATGTTATGTATGTGTTTCTATTGCTTAGAGTGTCAGAAATAAGCTTAGAACATGTTGGGATTGCACTTGAGACTGGAATTTTGTTGGATAGTTAAAGTTAGTTTCTTATGCGCCTAAGTCCTATGCGCCTGAAGTCCATGCGCCCAAATAGCTCTCATGCGCTGAGGTTTATGCCAAAATTGGCTAAGTGTTCCCATGCGCCCACTGCCCATGCACCCAGATGCCCATGCGCCAGCATATTGCCCGTGCACCTAGAAGTTGCATGAATTAACTAAGTGTTTGGCCATGCGCTCAATAGTGCCCATGCGCCTAAAAGTTTCCCATGTGGCTAAGTGTTCCCATGTGCTTGAAGGGCATGCGCCTCCATGTGCTCGTGCACTTGCATAGGGCTCATGCGCCTAAGGACTTAAAATATTTTCTGGAATTTTGGGAAAAAGAGATGTTCCCGGGGGTGATGTATGATGACTATATGAGGTCTATGATTAATTGATGTTGTATGATGATGTGTGATACTATATACATGCTTAATTTATGTATCTTTATGTATGTTTTCTTTATGTTCCTTTTTGTGCATATATTCGTGGCTTTGCGTGGTATGTTATTATCGATAAACGTGAAGCATTATGAAAAGGAAAATGGAAGCTAATGATAATGAAAGACAAACATAAAGAACAAATAAATGCATGCATTAATGAACCAAAGAAGGAATGAAAAGTCTTGCAAGCAAATGTAAGGAGGTTCACACCCAATGAAAGGTGTTACCTCAACTGTGTGCAGGTTAGCTACCCCGAAAGGATGCACACTAGGGTCTAATCCTTGTTATTGACCATATGTATGGAACCTTATCGCTTGCCCTAGATACCGGAGTCAGCGTCGTGCATAATGTTTAGGGTCTATTTATAGACTTTGGGGTCTATTTATAACTAGATTGGTGACAATGTTCGAGGTATAGAACATGGGTGGTCTGGATGAGAAGTGAAAGATAAGATGTATGTCCAAAATGTACGGTAAGGAAGACATGAATGAGAATGATGAGGATGGCATGGGGCATGGGGCAGCTCCTTGGCTTATTTTGGATGGCATCCATTGTTTATATGATGTTGTTTTTTGCATTGTAATGCAAACAAATGATATTTTTGTAATGGTTAACGAATGGTGTATTAATTTGAAAAAAAATTATTTATATATGAGATGGTTTATTAAGTATTATGTTTCAATGTTTTAGTAAATATAATGTATGTTTTATGTTTTATGTGCGATGATTGTCCAACTATGAGCGTCCTGGGGACTGGACCTTACAAGATTAGTGACTCAAGTAAATCATAACTTGATATCATAATCCATTAGGGGAAATTGTAAGGAACTAGACTTTATTAATTACAATATCAAGTGAAAATAAAAACACAAATCATATGAGAAATACAAGGATGCAAGAACTTTAAGGTGAAGGATAAAATCTCAACGCGTGAAAACTTGGAGTTGCTGCTCGATTATATATATTGATGTTTTTTCTTTGTATTTAATTATGTGTGTTCATTTGTAAAGTTTCTCTAAGAGTGAAAGAGCTAGAGATGTGCGATAGCCACCCAAGAAAGCTCTTCTTAGGTGGATCAAGCTTAAACGATGTAAACTACTTGGTATTATAATCGTTTGATTAATAATATTCCATTGAGTTTGTTTAATGTTGGTTGATATCACACACACATATCCATCTTAATTTAATTATTATAAAGTGTGTAGGACCGTTTAAGAGGGGTTGATCACTTAGAACACAAATACACAATGAGGAGAGTTGCTTTAGAACACTTAACAGATCTGGTGGAGAATTGGTAAGACCCTAGAATGATACTTAGAACATATGACAAATTTGAGACAGAACTTAGAACAACACAAGACAAGTATATGGTGTTCCAGAATGGTGTATATTTCTCTCAAGTTATTTTACAAGTGTAAAAAGCATAAGAAAAGATACAAGGACCCGAGATACTTTATATACATCCTACAACCAGCCATACATAGAAGGCCATCTGGATACAATGTATTACAAAAAGGATAAAAGTACAAAAAGTATAAAGCACAAACTCAAGACCTAAATGTATACTTTACCAAAATCATGGACCTTTTCACCATTTAATGTAAGTTGGTGACTAAACAGAGTTGTAGCAAAAAGTGATTAAACTTTATGGTAAAGTACATCAGATAAAGCATGTATTCAAAAATCTTTGGAAGATAATATATGTTCACTTCTTGGCTTTGAAAGACTTTGTCTTTGAAGTTTCGGATGACTTCACTTTTGGATTTAGAAGATGTTGGTCTTGGCTTTGGAAGAATTTACACTTGCAATATTTCTAGTGCATGATGTAAAACTTCTGAAGCATTTCTACTTTTGTACTTCAGTGCATGTGTGCAGGAAAGTTTTTGAATGTTTTAGGTCGATCAACCTTACATAAAACCTTACAAACTCCACCTATGTTGATGCTACCAAAACATTAAAGATTTTAGATGTTGACAATCCTTGTTATGATGATGACCATGCCTTTCTTCATTAGATGGTCAGCATCACTCAGACTCTCATTATATCTTCTCATCTCAATGAGATCATGCAGAGGTAGATTGAACATGTCCAGCCATGTGCAGACATCTTCAATACATTAATCTCTGATTACATGCCATCTTTTCGGATTAGTAAAATAAGTCCATGACTAGATGGGTCTTCCTAATGCAAGAGGAGCTACTTGAATTGGAGTTTTTTGAGCTTCCTCTTGTTGCACTTTCTCAGAATGTTCTTATTCATCTTAAAGTTTGGAGGTGAATGACTTTGTCTTCTTCTTCTTCTTCTTCTTCTTTGACTTAGGTCTAAAAGCCATCTTATTCCTCCTCTTTCGGAACATTAACTGAGAAGATTGGCATGCATGACCTTGTTGTTCTATCTTGTCTTTCTCAGTTAGGTCTAACCCCCCTCATAGTGTTTAGAGATAGAGGGAGTTTGACCCTACTATGGATAAAAAGATAAAGCTTCTTGAGACTTGGCAAGAGGTCTAGGTTGTGTTTTCTCAAAAGGTTCAACCTTAACCTCCACTTCTTAAGGAACTTGACTTGGTGAGGAGTGTAAATCAATGAGCTCTCCTATTTTAATCTTCTTCGTGATCGCCCTTATGTGTTCATCCATGGTGGATAAAGGCATAGGACCAAGTGTCATTCCGAAGAATCCATACAACTTTAAGAAGCTCATCATCCTCTGCCTATCAGCAGACTTCTTCATACTATTTTATATGATGGCTCTTGACTTGGCTGCTTCTTCCCTCATCTTTCTCTTTTTTGCCTTTCATTCTTTGAGTACTTGAATTTCAAGTTGTTTGAGATACTCAAACTCAATATACTCGAAGGAAAAGTGAAGAGTAGAACTACTTGGTAGAGTCATGTGGCAGTCAAGTAGTTAATCATATTTTGTTTTTAGCTTCTTTATCCACTTTAGGTTGTGAAGTTGCCACAGTCTCTTGCATAGGACTTCCTTGAACTGGAAAGAGAGTACAAATAAGCTTGTATAGTCATTTCATTCTTCTTTCCCCTTTGATTTGGAGGAGCAACTTTGCATCCTCTTCTTCCTTTCTTTCTCTTGACACTTCCATGTCTTCTTGTTCATTTATTTCATCTAAGGGATGAGAGATGATCTGATCAAGATGATAGGTACTGGTTTGTAAGTATGAAATTATGACTACCCTTAACTCATCGTTTTGAGTACCAGGTTTGGGGGCAGCCCTGATTGTAGCTTGCATGAAGCCTAATGACCTAGTTGAATTATCTCCCCTTAGCTTCCTCTTCCTCTCTCTCTGTCCTTCTCCTCAATCTCCTCGGGAGTCATTTTCCTTTTCTCTTTATCACCGATAGACTTTTTGTGACTCAGGGTGGAGAGAGCTTTGTCCTTTATTTATTGGAGTAGCATTCATGCTCTGGTGAGATAGAGGTTGTGATACACCTTCACCAGTAGGTGTTTCATTAAGGGAATGAATTGCTAAAGTAGTTGTTGGTGTGATAGGGCTCTCAGGCTTTATCACTAGGCCTTCAGTCATGATTTTTCTCTTTGAAGCTAATCTCAGGGTCTGCCTCAACATCCAGCTGACCAATGACATTACCTAATTGCCTTTATCTTCTATTATAACTGAACCCTCCAATAATTTTGTCTTGAATCCTTTGAGCCAACCTGTTAGCTTTCCTAGTTTGGCTTGGATTGGCAAGTAGCATGTGGACCGGGTCAAGACCTTAATAGAATTTCAAGGTCTAAAAATAAAAAACTTATTACTGCCCTTGAACTCTTTGAAGTAGCATCATACCTCCACCCAATAATATAGTTTAAAGCTCCTTGGGGTGGAATTGACATAGCCCTTGGAATACAATCCTTAAAGAGACTCTGAAACAGAGAGTCTAGTGAGTTCACATCAATGTGAACTTAAGTCAGTTGCTGAGTATGAACAACTGCAAAAGAAGATGGTGAGCACTCAATGTTCGTACACTATGAAGAACTCCCAGGTTCTATGATTATTATGACTTTCTCGCTCTTTTTAGGTCAATCACCCACTTGGATAGGTGAGCCAGGAGTTAGGTCAATCACATCCACAGGTTATTGTGTTCCTAGATGAGCTCTCCTCGAAGGTCTCACAACTAGCTTCTCCTTGAGATAAGAAATCTCAAGTTGCTCATCGTTGACCCGGTTGTGTAATGTAGTCACCTAAGATTCCAAGTTACTAACCTTAAAGACTAGGTAGGTGCATGCTTGAGATAATTTTTGCACCTTTAGTATGGAATTTCTCTCTTCTTTATTAGAATAATCATTGGGGGATGAGTGAATTGGTAAAGTCCTCACTCTCACCACCAGTAACAGGTTCTTGGCTATTAGTTCACCTCTGACAACATCAAGAGAAGAGTCAAAGGACTAAGTTGCGAAATTTGAGGTCTGAATGATGTAATCACTTGCAGACATGAGAGCCTCTTCCATATGGACCTGCTCAGCAGTTTTAGGGAGATCCATCTTAGTACTGGGTGGATGATGTGGGCCAGACAAGGGAGTGGCAGGAACACTCATTTCTCTTTGAGTAGGGGAATAGTAGAGAGACTCATGGTACTCACTAAATCCCATGTCCTCATCATCATAGAATTGAAGGTTAGGGACGGGCTGGTTGAGATCTAGAGGTTGGAGATGGTAACTTTCTCTTGAAGGTGGTCACCTGAGTGATGAGACTCAGAGTGAAGGCTGAAATCTGATGGGCTAATGAGCTTATCAGACTGAGCATGAGAAACCTTAGCACAGATTCTTGATGATATGGGAGTGCTTTGCTCCTCAGGAGAAGTGGGAGCTCCAGTGTCGACTTCCTCTTGTATGGGTGATGATATGGGGGCTTGAACAAGCTGAATAGCTAGTGTAAGGGTTTGTTTGGATTTTATTTTCTAGGTAATGAGTGATTTAGGTTGTTTTGGTGGTTGAGAGGTAGAAGGTGTGGGTTTAACACTATCTTGTGTTGCTAGTTGTCACCTTGAGCAATGAGCTGTAACATCTTGGGGACGAGGGCTGTTTCTACCCAGAGAAGCCAATAGTTGGCTGCTTTATAATTTTAAAGATGTAAGGGTTCATCCGTCCCAATTTAAGAATATTACCTGTTTCCCTTAACTATGAGCCCAGTTCATAGTTCAAAATGTATTGAACATATCTAGGAAATATGAAATACTCAAAGGAGTCCAATCTAGCAAGTAAATATGTATAAACAAACTAAGAGTACATTAACTTGACCCTTTGAACCATTCCATGCACTATGAAGGAGAGATCTTCAAGAATCTACTCCCATCCATCATGCTTGTTGGATAAGTTGTGGATGACCACATGATGCAGGTACTTCCACTTTGATGAGACCTTCCCTTTCCTGAAGGTCTTTATAAAAAAATCTCCTTCATAGCCCATCTATTGAAAGGAGTGGTTAACAGCTTTCTTTGGGAAGGACATTTGACCTTCTTCATCATCCAGTTGAAGATGATTGTTGATGATGGTTGAAGTGATAAAGATTGTCCTGCCTTGCACTATATTAGAAATGTCCTCCCCCCATCCAGGACGACCTCTTGACAAGACTTCCAGAAGTCAAGCAGATGATCCTGATAAAGAATAGGATCAATGGTCAGGGAGGTGAAGTAGTTTGACAAAGCCAGAAAACAACAAACCTTTGAAAAACTATAATCTTTCTTAGTGTTCAACAGAGCAACCTGATTGTGATGGTTATGAAGTTGCATGGAGAAATATGGGTCATTTCTACGATTTAGGTTGGCCATTTCAGAAAGCTTAAAGGTGAGGAAAATGAAGAACAAGGAGTATTGTGGGTAAATTTAGGTTTAGGAATAGTACAGAGGAAGAAGATAGTGAAGGAGGTGGGGAACCGTTGGGTATACATATGAAATGGATCTCAGACAAAGTTAATGAAAGAGGATAAATTTTGAAATCCGAATATCGGTCCCACTTATGAAAAAGTAAGTTCCTTTTGCACAAAAAGTTAGTTTTCTTGGAAGACTAAAATCTACCGAAGGTATTTCGCGTTGGAAGTTTTGATGATGAGCTTCTGAAGCCAAAAAGGCTTCGGATGATAATCCAAAGAGTTTAGAAAATTTTTCTTCGGATGAGATTAAGACTAGGAAGCTTCAATAAAAACTTCCACGAGTTAGTTGCTTTCACAAGAAAATTGTTCTTGAAAACATACAAGTACTTTGGAGTCAATTTTTGCTTTAGAAGATATTCAGAAAATTTCTTCCGAGGGTAAAATTCTTAAGAAGTTATTTGTTTTGAAGAGATAATTTCTTCCTAAGGAAAATGCATATCTTCCGAAGAATAAAAGATCAAAATTTTCAAAAATCTAAGAAATGTCTTGATAAAAGAATTTTGGTTCCGGATAAAATAAGGGCTTATGAAGGTGATAAAAGAATTTTGGTTCCAGATAAAATAAGGGCATATCCCATACAGCTTTTGTTGTTCCATATTTTTCCAGCCTCTTAAGTACATCCATATTTAAGGATTGTGTATAGATGGAGTATGCTTTGAGGTAAATCTTGATTTTCTTATACTCATCATCATCAAATTTACGTTTGATCTTCAATGGGAATCCTTGTTGTCATGTAATGTGAAGCGTGATTAGCGGTGAGTGACGTAGGTATGTAAGGTCCTTTGCATATTAAGATAAAATAATCCAGGTATAAACCTATAATATAATTCATAAACATGATTTTCCATTGCTTAAACTCAGATTTACGTTTAAGCATACAAGGTTTAGAAGCATGACCAAGTTTAGAAAAATTAAATGAATCCATTTTAATAAGCTTGTTTTAGAAGGTTTGAATATACATTAGATTTATTTTAAGTCTAGATAGGCCAAACAGTCCAAAGTTCGAATATTAGAATTGGTTATGTGAACAGTAGTAAGCTATTTTTTTGTGAACACCCCAAGAATACTACTGAGATGATAGTGTTGATTGTAGGTTAGAAGTTTTTCATGATGAGGATGTATTTGTTCTGATTTTGAGTAGAATCTGTTGTTCAAAGATGAATTATGGTTTGGGTACATTGGAACAGTGAATGTAGTCATTGTTTCAATGAGTTTTTTGCATGAATACATATTAGAAGTGAAAGAACTTTGTAATAGTAACTCAATCACCAGATCAATTGCTTTTCCTTCAGACATGGGAAGATTTGCAGTGAATTCGAGAACCAAAGCTCTAATACCAATTGACTGGGTATGAGAATGATATTCTCTACTAATGTGCATCAACAAAGATCGAATATGATTATTGAGTCATGTTTATGTAGCGGAAATATACAATCACAAACATTGAATGCTGAATATACTCATAAATTCTTTGTATTAATTACGGTGAGAAGGTTACAGTGAATGCTAGGTTTAGCAAAAATATTGTAACTTAAAACCTTTAAAACATATAAGTAATCAAAGAATCTAATTTTCTGACTATCCAAAAAGTAGGATTTTCTATTCTATTTATAGGCTGGCAAAAGGCCTGTACGAAATAACTAAACTACCCTGAATCTATACATATATGTCTAGCCTAAGTACATAACTAATCAACATTTCTTATATTCATTTGCATTGACTAATACAGACAACTTATTCTTCATCAGATGTTCTTTGTGGTCATCGACACTAGTGTTTGGTCATAAACATTGACAAACGCGGATGAACAAAAACTTATGTGTTTTTGTTGCTATACATGTACATATACATGTGTATATACATATATACATGTATATATATGCATATACATGTATATATATACATGTATATGTATATATATATATATACATGTATATATATATATGTATATATATGTATATATATACATGTATATATAAATGTATATATATATATATATACATGATATATATACATATACATATATATAGATATAAATATATATACATATATATTCATATATATATGTATATGTATATATATTACATATATATATATACATATATATATGTATATGTATGTATATGTATTTGTATATGTATATGTATATGTATATGTATATGTATATGTATGTATATATAAATATATGTATATGTATATATATGTATACATATATATACATTTATATATATATATACATATATATACGTGTATATATATATATATCTATATATATATACTTATATATACATATATAGATATACATATACATACTGATTTGTTTCGCACAATTAGTGTAATATCCGTTGCTTAGAAATCTTTTTGCCTTGTTACTACACATGACTTTTCAAGGTATTCAAGGGTGAGGTTCCTAGCTCATAAAGTGAAGTTGTTGAATAGTGGCGGAAGCTAATTCTTTCAATCAAAATGATAAGAAAGAGTAAGGTAATGGCTATTGGCAGTGACTATGGTATCGAGTTCAGAAATCACATCTTTGACTCCTGTGCTAGATAGGAATTTTGAGACAGTTTTGTGCTGCAAGAACACCTCAACAAAATGGTGTTGCTAAAAGAACGAATCGCACTCTTATCGAAGCCACTCACACCATGTTGATCGAATCTGCTTTGCCAATTATCTTCTGGGCGGAAGCGGTAAACTGTGCATCCTATGTACTTAATTGAGTCGTGATCATGAAGGATAAAATGAATACTCCTTATGAACTATTTCATAAAAAGAAGCCATTGATTGATTTCTTTCGTCCATTCAGATGCTCGTGTACCCTATTGAACACTCATGCACAGAAGACGAAATTCAAAGCTGTATTAGACGAGTGTTACTTCGTTGGTTATTCATCCTCTCAGAAAGCTTTTCGGGTGTATAAAAAGAGAAATGTATTGTGTAGGAGTCATTTTATGTTGATTGGCAAGAATCTAATTCTTCTAATGTTCAGAATAAACCTCAATGGTTCTTTGATTCTAATAATATTTTCAACTCCTTCAATCTTCTAGTTTTTGTTGATGATGCATCCTTCTCCAATGTCCAAACGAACATTAATCATCTTGATCCATTAGCTCAAGTTTCCTTCGTTACTCAAGCATCTCCTAATTCATCATCTGACCATGCAACATCAGTTGGCATTCCATCATCTTCATCATTTGACATTCCACCCCACCTCCTTCGACATCTATTCTCTCAGCACCAACCTCTACTCCATGTCAAACCTTTCCAACATCCTAACATGTTCAACCATTCTTTTCTGCATCATCTACACACTCTCAATCCACTAGCCCACCTCAAACCAATTCATTACCTTTAATCACTAATTTCAAATCATTGAAGGATCATCCTCATGATAAAATAATTGGATTAGTTTCTCATGGGGTTAGGACACGAAGTCAATCTCATTTTGAAAAATAAGTGTTTCTTCTCTTGTTTTATATCCAAAATTGTCCGAAAGAATGTTCTTGCAATTCTTCAGTATCAATGTTGAGTTGAATCCATGTAATTGGAGCTTCAACACTTTAGGAAGCTCAAGGTGTGAACGCTTGTTGATCTTCCTCCAAACAAATGCCCAATAGGCACGAAATGGGTGTTCAACCACCAGAAATTCAAAGTCTATCAGATGGATGTTAAATGTTCATTTTTTTACGGAGACATTGATGAAGAGATATATGTGAGTCAACCACCAGGGTTTGAGGATCCATACTTTATTGACAAAGTATACAAGCTTGATAAATCCCGTTATGCTTTACATCAAGCTCCTCGCATCTGGTATAAGACTCTAACACAATATCTTTTGAGCAATGGTTTCTCTTGTGGCACCATCGACATGACTTTATTCAAAAAAGAGGTGGATGGTGAGATGTTAATTGTGCAAGTCTAGGTTGACGATATTATTTTTGGCTCCACCAATCCAAAGCTGTGTCGGGAATTTGAGAAGGTTATGCAAAGTTGTTTTGAAATGAGCATGATGGGCGAAATGTGATTTTCTTGGGTCTGCAAGTTGAGCATGATGGGGGAGATGTGCTTTCATTGGTGCGTTATGATGATCTTCTTTGTTATATGTGAATATAGACCTGAAGCTCTCATTTGTCAAAGATCAAATGATCATCTCCTCTTTTATACGTGAGTATAGACTTGGAGATCTTATCATTTGAGAATTATAAGGTCTGTGCTTCTTGTGAAAAGATCCCTGTTATGCTCACCGTGGGATAATCAAGTAGAGTTTGTCATTTTGTTCAATACATCATGAAGACAGGATGAGTTTCTTTGCGAATTGTTGTGGGAACTAAGTCAATTGAGTTTTCATTTAACAAACCAAAAACATGATAACAAAAGCTGTAGTTCACTTGTTGAAAAGAAAAAAGCATGGGTTTAAAAGTACAAGTATATCATTAATCCCACCAAACTCTGACTTTGTGGAAAATCTCTTCAGTTTATCATATCTATGTATCCATTTTATCTTCTTTCACTTTTTCTAATTTTGTTAAATTTTGTTAGGTCTTGAGGCGAGTCTTTGGTTCTTTTATTTGTTATTTATTTTTCTTTTGGTCTTTGTCTTAAATTCCTTTTAAAATAGTTAAATATTAAAAAGAAAATTGATATTTATTAAGTTTTTGTGTCTAGTGAAACTGTAGATGCACTCGTAGTTTTGCTGTGCAAAACTATAAACTCGCCGGCACTTTCACTCATTTCAGAACCATTTTGATTCAAATACGTAGCAAGTGAAACTATAGTTTCGCTTTCATCAATACTAAGTGCTATATACTGTGTTATGCGAAATTGTTGACTGATTTTCGCACAATCGAATGTTTGTTGACCCAGAGCCCTAAAAATCGACATCCGTTATGATTTTAATTTCTAGTGTGATTATAATGTGATTTATGATCATTGAAACTTTAGGTATGTCTTTCGATCCTTCGTACATAGTTTAATCTTGGTTCAATCAACGTTTAGTGGTCGTATTAGATTTTGACTCTTCGGTACGTTGGCAATTCATACTGTGAAAGTACACATGCTTTTTAAGAAAAATGAACGAAACTTCAATGATTTTCGTCGAAACTATGAAGTTATGCTATCTGAGCGAACTAAACAGTTTCGCTTACTAGAACTCAGTTGTAGTGCACCGAATCTACTCCCTCGGCTAGGTGAAACTACAAGTGTATATCTACCAAAATTGCACGTTCGCTTGCCGAAACATAAACTATTGTTTTCAGCTAGCAAAATTAATTTGGTTTTTCTTTAATTGCATTCTTTTTAATTTTATTCTTTATTATTTATTTAATTACATCTTTCTAACATGTTTCATTCATTTCTCTTCAGATAAATGGCTAATTTGAAATCTGACGAGCAGAACAACATCACAACCATTCTCGATGATAGGAATCCAAAGGCTGCAAGATTTCATGACTATAGACGTCGGTTCCAAGGCTCCCCAATAGCTTATGCGATCTCTCACTCTCCAACTATATATGATATGCATATCAGAATCTTCTAAAGATCCGTTGAGTATGACACGAGAGCTAATCCTTAGAGGATTGTTTCTAGAGTCTTAGGGATTGATATCTCCATCACTGTTGTGGATATTGCATGAGTGTTAAGACTACAAGAGGACTATGGAGATGAGGTGGTGTTATCCAATCATAAGGTGTTTGAGGCCTTCAAGAGTATAGGGTATTATGGTCTTCTTTTTGGGACAAGGAAAGAAATCAAAAAATCTATCTTGTCCAAGGAGTGGAGATATATTGCCCACATCTTTATCATGTGTTTGGATCATCAAAAGGAAGGATCAAATGGATTAAACTTAGACTGGGCCAAGGCCATGATTATCTATTGTAGAGGGAGATAGGCCAACATAGCTAAGCTAATATTTTATTCTATGACCGAGAATATGATGGCTTTGATGAAGGATAAGTGGTTGCTATACCCAAGGTTTATTCAGATGTTGATCGATGATCTAATTCCTAATGTGCCTAGACATGGAGAAATAAAGAGACTAGTTCAGATGAATGCTAGAATATTTGCTCACTATTCTGCCATCAGCCATGATTTTAGTGGGAAGATCACACATTTATGGGAGAACATATATATAGCCAAAAGGTGGAACTACATCAAGAGGATGATGGAGGCTGATAATAAGCATGCTAAGGAAACAAGGGAAAAGCAGGCTAAATTAGAGAAAAAGAGGAAAAGATATGCGAAGGAGAAAGATTATGATGTTGAGGAGGATATAGATGAGGTGGAGCAGGCATTGAGAGCTGAGAGGTAGAAATGATCAAAGAAAGGGCTAATCAGGGTGAGTCTAAAAGGAGATCAAAGCATAAACATCAAACATAGAAAGTCAATGCGGATGGACATAGAAAGTCAATGCGGTTGAACATTGAAAGACAATGTGGATGAACATAGAAATGCAATGCAGATGAACATAGAAAGTCAATGCTGATGAACATAGAAAGTCAATGCGGATGGACATTTTCCACAAAGTAAAAGAAATGCGAATGAGTAGTTGGAACTGCAGATGGAAAGTTTATGCGGATGAGCATTGACTAAGTATAACAAATGCGGATGAACAAAAGGAAAATGCGGATGAACTATAGCAAATGCGGATGAAGAAAGACAAATGCGAATGAAGTGGAACAAAATGCGGATGAACACTTAGAATAGTTTGTCTTCTTGGGGAAAAGTGGGATTTAGGATTTGACGTGGGATGTTCCCAAGGGTTCATGTAAGTTGACTTTTAAGGTCATACAGGTTATGATGGGCATGTTATGATGGTATGTATGATGCTTATGCATGATCGTATGTATGATGTATGTTATGTATGTATGATGCCCTGTATGATGATGATGACTGTGATGATGTTCCTTATTATGTATGTTTATTTTCCTTTGCTTTACGTTGGATGTGAATGAATGAAATGAAAGAATTATGTAACGTAAAGTGGAAGATAATGAAAAGAGGAACATGATGAACGAATGCATGCATTAATGAATGATGGAAAGTAAAGAAAGTCTTGCAAGCCTTGTATATCGGGACACACCCCATTGTAGGGTGTTAGCCCAATGGCGTGTGGGTTAGCTACCCTAGCAGGATGCACATCGGGGTCTTTCTTTGTGATTGACCATATCTATGAAACTTTTTTCCCTTTCCCTAGATACTGTGGCCAAGCTGCTACGCGTCGTGAGGGGGGTATATGATGGACCCCGGCCCGATATCAGCTTTATGGTATAGCCCATGACAATGGTACACCTAAACTTACCCTAGGTATTGTGGCCAGGTTGTTGTGCGCCATGACGGGGGGCTATGATGGACCCTGACACAGTACCAGTTTTATGCATGACGGTAGGGTAAGGTTCATGGTTTGATGGAATGAAAAGAAGTAATGATGAACGTGTGAAGAAAGTAATGAATGTGAATGATAATGACGTACGATGAATGAAAGAAAGTTAATGAATGAATGATGAAGATAATAATGATATTATCTATGTGTACGTATGATGTGTGATCACATGTTAAAGTAAAGAACAGTTTAATAAATTTAAAGTATGCTTTTATGTTAATCTAAAACTCACTCAACAGTGCTGACTTTTTATGCATTTTTGAGTTGGCAGGTGAGCATTGCTGAGGACGGTACAGGGTAGCTACTTGGCATTTTGGATGGCATTCTTTTGTCACTGCTTTTGCATTGTAATGCGAACAAATGAAAATGTGTAATGAATGATTATATTAACTTGCAAAATCAGTTATTTTGGAATGAAAAGTTATTTTAAATTTTCCGCTGCAATGTTTTTATGAAAGTTGAATGTAATGGTATCTTTTGTAAGCAATGATTGGTTAGATGTAAGCATACTGGGAACGGGGCCTTACAATACGTATGAAAACAATATTTAAGAGGTAACTAAATTCATAGGTTAAGAAATATAGGAAGAATATAGAGAGCATAATGATACAATCAAACCTTGACAAAGATATCCATTACAAGTTATAAAGTTTAGCTAAGTGTACTTGGTTCCCATGATGAACAAGTCATACATCATTAGGAGCCGACAATAACCTCGGCTTTAGCACCAAATAGGCTTGTTAGGCCCATAGATCGATAACGTCGCTAGGCTAGCAATAGTTAATGATTGTTTTTTACAAGATGACTATCATATAAGGCTCACAAATATCTCAAATAACCATGACAAGTTTATAAACGAATTGCATGTGCATTAGATGTATGAAGATGTTTTACAAGTGTATTTCTATACGCTTAGCATGTTTCACCCCAAAAGGTGTGAAATAAAGTAAAAAGGGGTATGGAAAACTCACATGAAAAACTCACGTGACATATAAGGTGCAATTTTGAATAATAATAAGAACATAAGATTCTCCAACGATTATTTCACGATTCAAACTAAGGGTTGATATCTCAAAATTAGATTAAGGTTATGATTAACGACTAAACATGGATTAGGGTTTAGTTGGAATTTGGGTTTTGATAATTTGATGAGAAAATATGATTAACTTATGTAACTTGATTAAATACAAATAACATAAATTGATTAGATGATAAACATAATAATGAACCATTAGTGAATTTGAATAATAAGTTTTACTTAAACATTAGTAATAATTGATTAAGTGATGGTTGAGTATAACATGTGAAAAGAAATAATTAATTAAATATTAATTATTAAAAACTTGATAAAGATAATTAATTGAATTTTTATTTAAATGACTCGCAAAAGTAGTTTGAAGTTATTTAGGCTTGATTTAAAATCATTTTATAAAGTTTTTAAACTTTTAAATGATTTTTATAAAGGTTTTATAATATCAAAAACCATAAATAAAGAATAATAGAAAATTATATTGTTTTATAAGTTTCAAGAATTTAAATAAAAATTAAAGTTATAAATTTAGTTACAAAATAATTTTATTTTAATTTAATAAGATAAAAATAACTTTTTTGTGTTTTAATTTATAAATAGAAAATGTAAAATGATTAAAAATGGTTTGAGGGTGCCCGGGGTCGAACCCGAGACCCCTACTGCATATGTACCGGATGTTAATGAGTGGACTAAGGCCCCATTTCCTGTTAAGATTTCTAAATAATATCTTAAAAACTATATTTTAGAAATTCCCGAATCCATGTGAACCCCAATTCGATTTTAACGAAATTGAACAACAATTTGATGTTGTGAACGAAATCAAATATGGCGCTTTGATTCCTCACATGAAACTGAGTACGTGAGGGTGTATTACATACTTGATTACGATTGAATTGATGATGAACAATTGTAAGACAATCGCGACTGTGGCGGGTATGATTCGACATGCAAACTTTGGTGATAATCCAATTAATCATGTGTACAGCTTTTGAGACTTGTTTAGACCAAAAGCCCCTTAGCAATTGCAGGTTAGAATTCCCGGAAGATAGACATCGACTAAATTGCAGGTTCGGATGAAGTTGGTGATTACTTATGGTGTATGTGTATGTCATAAATAAAATTGATGTTTCAGTAAGCTTTAAGAGTTCAATTGGAAGTTTTTTCCTTGCCTAAATAGGTTCAATTCGATCAATTTAAGTTCAAACAAGTTAAATCTTTAAACCAAGTTTAAGGTTTGGAGTTAGCATTGTTAACGAGTCTTTAATTCAATTTAATTTAGGTGTTTTATTCAAAACCGATGTGCAAGAGTTAAGACACGATTTAATTGCATAATAAACGAGCATTTTGGGTGCAAGGTGATCGCCGGAGATAGCCCGAGATAGCCAGAGATAGCCGGAGCTGGTGGGCGAAACAGGGCGATGAGAGAGAGGGTTCGTTTGGGGTTTAAAACAAAGTTGCACCTTTAGTCCCTGAAGTTTAGAAAGTTTATTATTTTATGCCAAACTTTAAAACTTAATTGTAATTTAAGTTTTAAAATTTACATTTATGACCCAAACTTATTATAATCCTAATTTAATAGTTTAAATAAATTGTTTACTTTATTTTATAAAAAATTTATAACCATTTTAAATTTTATAAGGAGTTTACAATTTAACTCTAATTGTGTAATTAAAACTCATAAATGATAACTAAACTTCATAAATTTATAAAACTTTATTTCATAAATAATAAAATTATGATAAATGATTTAATAAAAGAAAACTAAATGTAACAATTTTTTTATATTAATTACACTTCCAATTCATATGATTCATTAGGATAAATAAAACAAGTTTAAATAAGATGTTTACATCGTATGAAAGTTCAAAATGAGTTCGGTTTTGGGTGTGTAATTTTCAAAATAGGTGGATGTTATAATAGTGTCACACATTAGGGCATCAATCATTACACCAATTATCAGAGATCAATCAAATCAACAAACCCTAGCAACCACAACAATATTCATTAGAACTTTGGCAATATTCAATCATCAATTTAATTGTAATCATTAGTCAATGATAATGAAAACAATTTGAATCAAAGTTGGTGTCTATTCCTTATATTCACTTCTTTTTATTATTTATCTTAATTGTTCTATATATTAATTCAGATTAAAATTTTATTTCATTATCAATTGATTAAAAGTATGAAAAGTGATAATTTCACGATCATTGTTCATTAGATCTAATGGGATAATTCCCTGTACCGAATCCATGGATTCACATGTGGTGTTAGAGCTTGGTACTCATTCATCTAGATCAATTGATCTATAAGGGTAAGATTTGTTTATATCAATTGTTTATATCATTAGATCTATGAGGATTCACATGTGGTATTATAGCTTGGTACCCAAACTAAGTGATGTTACTAGGGTGTCACACACATCTCCACAAAGAAAGGTTAATCATAAAGTTGATAGCAGATCGTGCTACAATTGTGGAGAGTGTGGACACATTGCTTTCTTTTGTCCTTACTATCAGACACCTAGGAAGAAGATTGAACTTCAGGATTCAAAACCTAGGTATTCTAAGAGGAGTTCGTTAACTCCACCTAGAAGAACTAGTGAACCTAACGTTCAACCCATTAGCCAGTCGACTGTTTATCACAAACAGGCATTGCACAAATCTGGCTTATTGAAAGAGAAGTCATCATACATGTCTGATAATGATGACAAGAAGGAACCCGAGCTACCCTCACCCTCTAAGGGTTAATGGGTTGAATTCATGATGTGTGATGCCTCTGGGAAACCCAAGCCAGTAAAGGCTTGGGTTCCTAACCTAAACTAATGTTTTACATTGTATGTGCAGGGTGTTCGCTACAGTGCTAAAACCAACACGTGGATTGTAGATAGCGGAGCATCGAGGCACATGACAGGAAACAGGGCTATTTTATCAAACGTCAAGTAAATAAAAGGAGGGCATGTTTCGTTTGCTGGAAACAAGGGAGGCTATATCACAGCTTAGGGAGAAGTGGAAATCAGAAAGTTAAGTTTGATAAGGTGAACTACGTTCAACAACTTCAAAACAACTTACTTTCTGTTTCCCAAATCTGTGATAAAGGGTTGAAAGTCATATTTGACAAGAAGAAATGTTACGTCCTAAAGAAAGACTATGTGATTCCGGAGGACCAAGTTCTGATGACAGCTTTAAGATATAAAGACCTTTATGTTTTGGATCTCTCAACGGCTTTTACAACGGATCATGAAGTTCAGTGCTTCCTATTAAAGGCTACTGAGAAGGACTCCATTTCCTGGCACAGGAGAATGGGACACATAAATCAACGGAAGATGAATCACTTGATCCAGAAGGATCTTGTGAGAGGAGTTAATGTCAAGAATTTCCAACTTCCTGATTTTTGTGTAGCTTGCAAGAAAGGAAAACAGACGAAGAAGTCTCATAAGGAAAAGAAAGTTCATTCTATCGAGCTTCCTCTTGAACTTCTTCACATGGATCTGTTTGGTCCAGTCAGCACAAACAGCATTGCAGGCGACTTGTACTGTTTTGTGGTTACTGATGACTACTCAAGATTCTCTTGGGTAATATTTTTGAAGTCCAAGTCAAAAACATTTGAGTCATTCAAAGAATTGGTAACCACACTGGAATCTCTCTACAAGCTGAAGGTAAGACAAGTACGCTCAGACAACAGGACTGAATTCAAGAATCAGTGGATGGAGGCTTACTGCAAGGAAAAGTGAATTGTGCATTAATTCACTTCTGCCTACACGCCTCAGATGAATGGTGTTGCTAAGAGAAAGAACAGAAGCTTGATAGAGACAACACGGACAATGCTGGCAGACTCGAAACTGCCTATCCAATTCTGGAATGAGGTAGTGGCTAATGCTTGTTATACACTGAATCGAGTTCCGATAGTCAAGCGCCACGAAAAGACATGTTACGAGCTACTACAACGACGTAAACCGAATCTGGAGTATCTCGAACCATTTGGCGCGCCGTGCATACTTCTGAAGAAAACTCAAAAAGGAAAATTTAGCGAGAAGACTGATGAAGGGATCTTCTTAGGATACAACATACCGAACAAGAGAGTTTACAACAACTCAATGGGTTTAGTACAAGTGTGGTGTAATGTTGATGTTCAGAGATATACCACACCACCTACTGGCAAAGGACCCACCTACTTTTTTGACTATGATGGATTCTTTAAGTCCTTCAACATCCCTATCTCTCCTTCTGATGATGAGTTAGCTACTCGAATGATGTATGATATCTTGAATACACCATCTCTTAATTCAATATCATCGAGTTCACAGGGAGAATCATCTACTCAATCAGGGGAAGTAGTCGACGACAATGACTCCTCCTCTGAAGAAGATGACCAGAACAGTCAGGAGAAACAGGTTCCAGTTCCTGAAAGTCCACAAGCATCTAACGGTGATGCACCTTCGACTTCGGAACCTCAAACTCCTTCTACCTCAGATGCAGAACCAAATGTTCATAATCTTGGCTCCGAGGTAGTTGTTCCTACTACTCCAGGATCACGTCTAAATGTTTATCATCCCTTAGACAATGTCATTGGGGATGTCAAATCAGGAGTACAAACCCGGAATGAGCTGTAGTCAGCTGATTATGCCTCTGTTATGGAAAAGGGATACATTCGATGGTGCTTATCGGTGTTTTGTCTCACAGTTTGTGCCAAAATATGTCAGTGATGCACTAAATGATAAGGCATGGGTGAGTGCCATGCAAGAAGAATTTCTTTAGTTCAAGAAGTTAGGAGTATGGACTCTGGTAGATAGACCTAAAGGTGCTAAGGTCATTGGCACCAAATGGGTCTTGAAATGCGAGAAGGATGACCAAGGGGTCATTATCAGTAACAAGGCTCGACTGGTTGTTCAGGGATTTCGCCAAGTCGAGGGGATTGACTACAATGTAGTATTTGCACCCGTGGCAAGGATGGAAGCCATCCGTATCTTCCTTGCCTATGCATCGTATATGAAGATTAAAGTCTATCAATTAGATGTGAAGAGTGCATTCCTTCATGGGGAAATTCGAGAGACAGTGTATGTCAGTCAACCCAAGGGATTCGAAGATCCTTATCATCGGGACAGAGTTTACAATCTCAACAAGGCCTTATACGGGCTTCACCAAGCTCCAAGGGCCTGGTATGAGAAACTCTCAACTCATCTTGTGAAACACGGCTTTCGCAGGGGAGTCATTGACTGCACAGTGTTCATCAAAGAAAAAGATGGAGACCTACTACTAGTACAAATCTATGTCGATGACATAATCTTCGGTTCCAAGAACGAAGAATTATGCAAAGAGTTTGAAGCAGTTATGAAGAAAGAGTTTGAGATGAGTGCTATGGGGGAGATGAAATTCTTGCTCGGGTTATAGGTGGATCAGACACCAAATGGGATCTTTCTACATCAGACCAAGTATGTGGGAGACATTCTCAGTCGGTTTGACATGGAGAATGCTTCTACTGCTGGGACTCCACTTGCTACAAATCATGATATAGCACCTGACGAAATGGAGATCTGGTAGATGCCACAATGTACCGAGGAATGATTGGATCCCTCATGTATCTCACTGCCTCAAGACCTGATATCATGTATGCTACATGTTTATGTTCTAGATATCAGGTTAAGCCTAAGGTTAACCATCTGATCGGGGTCAAATGGATATTTCGTTATCTGAAGGGTACACCCACACTTGGGTTGTGGTATCCTCATGATGATGACTTTGAGCTCACGGCGTATAGTGACTCGGATTACGGGGGCTGAAAGATAAACTACAAGTCTACATTTGTAGGATTTCAATTCTTTGGGAGGAGATTAGTTACCTGGCAGTGTAAGAAGCAGACCTCGGTTGCATTGTCACCTGTGAAGCCGAATACGTTGCTGCTACAAGTTGCTGTTCACAAATCATTTGGATGCAACGACAAATGCGGGATTACGGTTTAAAGTTTTCTTCTACTCCTATCTTTGTTGATAACTCTGCTGCAATTGCAGTAACTGAAAATCCGGTACAACATCCAAAGACCAAACACATCGTTATTAAATACCATTTCATAAGAGACTGTTGTGAAAAGAACTTAATCGATATGGTAAAAATTAATACTGACTTTCAACGCGCTGACCTCTATACAAAAGCCTTTGATAAACCACGCTTTCTATATCTGTTAGAGGTCAACGACGTTAAGAAGAAAAGTGATGTTATTCCTGATGATGATCATGTGTAGTCCGATGCATTGTAGTTATATTTTTTATTTTTCCTTATTTATTTTATTCTGTTTAAATTAAATTCATGTTATTAGCTGTCTGTTAAAATCGTAAAATAATTAAATCCAGTATGATTTTAGGATTTTAGGGGGAGAGTAGGTCAGCTAGTAATATTAAAAATAAAATGAGGGAGAATGAGTGGATAAGTGATATAAGGTAGATCGTATCTGTGATACCGATTCAAACCTTTTGGAAAATGATAGTACACAGGAACAAATCAAAAGGGACTTTAAAAATTTAATTTAGAAAAGATGCAAAATTCAAAGCATAAGTCTGTGTAGTCTAAGCAATATAAAAGGGAAGATGATAGAAAAACTGGTAACTACTAAGGTAACACAAAGAAAGTAGACCTAGAGGTCGCTAGACCACAAATGATATGTCGGTAGATTCAACACAATAGATGATTAGACCTGACTCGTGATCTCAAGATCAAACTAAGTTGTTCAACTGACTGTGGGCTGCCATCTTATCACTGGTTAACACAATCAACAATATTCCAATAAGGGGTAATGAGCATGTAAACGCCACAAATGTGTGTGGATGACCATAAATAGAGCAAAGCACGAAAAAATGAAAGACAAATGCTATTAAGCTAATGACATATGTTATTGGTGGATTATGTGCAAAAGAAAATTTAGCTGCTGTAACAAGAAGATAGGTTGTGTGCCTCTGTGCTGTGCGATGGCACTGACCTGAGGATAAGCATAACCTAGATATTCTAGAATTCATTGTTGTTTTCCACCTCTCTGCTGTGCGATGGCACTGACCTGAGGATTGGCTTCTCTTTGAAAGCTCTAAGAATAGTCTCTTCTAGTAAAAATACCCATACACCGCTCAAAAGCTCCTGAGGAATGTTGATTACCTTAAAAGTGTGGGATCCAAAATGTTAGTTGAAATAATTAAACCTAAAACTATCACCAGTTTGTGTCTAAAGTCTATGTATGGATTTAAGAGGACAAATATACTAACAATCATTATGGCTGCAATTCTTGAAAGTTCAAATCAATATGGGAATCTAACAGTACCAGTGTGATTTCCTAAATTTGCTAATGACTCTGGATGAAAACCAAGAATTGAGCATCAAAAGGTTTTGATAAAAAGTCCCAAATGATTTGACTTGCGTGTATGATTCCAAAATTGAAATGGTCCAGGTGTGGTCAAACTAAATTGAAGCTGCCTATTCTGGAACCAAATCTAGTAGATGCCTGTCTTAGGATTTATCTCTCACAAAAGGTCAAAAACAAGTTTTATTTTTGTATTTAGTTTAAGTTTCTAGTTCGTTAGTCATTTTAGTTTGTTTGTTCGTCGGACTATATCATGAAAATCAGTATGGGATTAACTCACCTAAAAGGGTCATGTCTGAGATGGCCACATGTGTTTTCATTGTTTAAAAGGATCACATCTGAGGTGATCAAAAGGTTTTCAAGTTAAAATGATCATGTCTAAGATGATCAAATGCTCATAATGTTAATTTCAACAGGTAAAAAGGGTTTAAGTGCTAAATGTTCATAAGTGTAACCCATTCGCACGATTGGATCATAAGTATGGACCAACCATGCGAATGGATCCCATTCGCACGACTGGACATGAGATTGAGACATTCACCCGAATGGCTTATCAGAATGATCCATTCGACCGAATGAAAGGGTGCGAATGACTCAGTCGACCGAGTGAGACTCAGTCGGTTAACTAAGGGTGCGAATGAAAGCGCACGAATGAGTCGCTCGACCGACTGAGACTCAGTCGGCCAACTGAATGCGACTAACTGGGCCAATCGCACGACTGAGCCTTAGTCGCCCGAATGAACTGAGCGAATGAGGCCAGTCGGCTGATTAAACTCAGCTTGAGTATTTAAAGGGCCATAGTCGATCGCATTCCACTCATCACCCTCAATCGCTCCTAAATCGCACCAAGTACCGTTACTCTGCCGAAATTCCTCTAGACCTTGTTTTTACATCTTTCCTGATCTTCTGACGTGCGTTGACGTTTATATAGGTATATTGCAGTGAAATCTTACCAAAATCAAAAGACATTGATCCCAAATTCGTGATATTCGAGTGAAACAAGAACCGGACTGTAAATGACCTAATAACCAACATAAACTAAGCAAAATGTTAAAATTAAGTTTAATAGGTTATTAGTGACAAGATG
This sequence comes from Flaveria trinervia, assembly GCA_025506515.1. NCBI lineage: Eukaryota > Viridiplantae > Streptophyta > Magnoliopsida > Asterales > Asteraceae > Flaveria > Flaveria trinervia. The sequence continues at coordinate 44,607,513 of CM046444.1, forward strand.
GCGAGTCTAATGGACCATTAAACCATGTTAAATTACTTGATTTGGTCAAGATTCGAACCACATGCGACTGAACAGTAGGACAAGCGACTGGTCGTCCGGATGAACTCCAATCGCACGATTGAATCTTGAGATTGGGTCAATCGGCCGAATGCACCATGCGAATGAACTCAGCCGGCCGACTGAACCAATCGCAGACTCAACCAACAGATTGAACTCAGTCGCATATCTCATTCACCCGAATGAGCTCAGTCGCATGAAAGGACAACCGACTGACTTCAGTCGCATGATTCATTTGCACGAATGAATAAGATTAAATTTAAACTATACACTTTGAACTGAATTTTGATGTATGACTTTCTAATGGTTCTGTGTCTTGTGTTTCAGGTCAATGGCTGATAGATGGTCCATCAATCCAAACCACAATATATGTGCTCACTTGGACCATACGACTCAGAATGGGGCCGACTTTACAGAGATCATTGCGTTCCTTCGACGTTCTCGGATACATAAAGCCATATCCACACCGTGTACTGCATACAGGTCGTTACATCAGGCTTTCTGGGAGAATGCCTCCATAGATCATTCACGTGAGCCTTACAGCATACGGAGCTCCATTCATGGTCATGATATTGAGATTACAGCAGCTGACATCCAGAGAGTACTTGATTTTGGGGACGATACTGATCACCCCACCAGACTACATCCATTTACAGTCAGAGGTTTCTTTCTCAGGATAAAGTACGCTACGGACATCAACTCAGGTGTGCTCAACAAAAGCAACCTGTGTCCCCAGTATAAGTACTTGGCGCATGTGATCCTGAAGTGTATTGCTTCTTGGAGGGGTGGGTTTGATGACCTGTCAGACCAGATTCAGAATGCCTATGTGGCACTAGTGCTGAACCACCCCTTTAGCTTCTCGAGCATGATCTTCTCATATCTGGTGGAGAATTTGGAGGCCAAGGGGAAGGAGGGATTTTGTATGTACCCCAAATTTCTGCAACTGATCTTCAACGAGAAGCTGCCATTACTTCCCAAGGAGAGCCATGATGCGGTTGCCCTAGAGATTATGGATGACACGACCTTGGGTCACATGAGAGTGTATCGGGGCAAGCAAGAAAAGCCCCAGGTAAAGAGGTTGATTGGCCATCTGGAAAATGAAAGATATGTGGCGCCAAGTAGACGCAAGTGGCGTCATGATGACATTGATTCAGACGATGAGAGGCTATTGCTCCCAGAGCATGATTCAAATGATGATGACAGTGGGGATGCTGGTGATGATATGCTTATTCCATCGAGGGGCATAGCTTCAGATGTTATACCCCCAGTATCTGCCCCAACAGGCGACATAGCTGAGTCAGCGGGTTTCCACCAGGACTTCATACCCGTGAGGAGGAAGAAGAGTCGGATGAGGAGCCATTGACGAGGAGTGTGGGAAGAAAGGTTGTTCGCACAGAGTATGGACTCCGGGCGGTTGGTGAACGCCCCAGGGATTCGGGAGAGACGACTGCAGATCCTAGCTATGCCCCTGAGTCAGCTAGCCGTGTTCTAGGTGGAGCATCCACCTCGACTGGATCGAGAAGGAAAAGGATGGCTCAGCCCCATGGCTGAAGAAGAAGAAGAACAGACTCACCTTCGTCACCACCACAGCCACTATATCTACCACCACCACTACCACTTCTACAGCCACACCATCCACCACCATAGCTACCACTAATACCACTACACCTCCCACCACTGTACATATGCCAACCACCACCATATCTTTCACTTTTACATCACCTCCACTATCTCACAGACCCAACCCCATCTTCACCACAGCCACCACCACCACCACTAGCCACCAAGCAGGACCCTCATCCCATCCCGCACATATATATGGATCTCCTCTACCTCCAATCGGGGTAGAGGAACAGTTTTCTGCGCTGAACCGGATGGTCAGGCGTTTATTAGCTGCTAATGAGGAGAAGACGGTGCAGATCAGTCATCTGACAAATCTTACTGCAACGCAGTCTCAGCAGATCTCGGAGCAGGCTCGGTTGCTAGATGAGCAGGCCCAACAAATGGCTACTCAGAGCCACGAGATCGCCCAACTCCAAGAGCATAGTGTTACATCTACTAAGAGGATTGAGGAGTTGGAGGAGGCTAAGAAGACCATCATGCTAAAGCTTAAAGGATCTAAAGACGAGCCACTAAAGATTAAAAAGGGAGATGCAGATGATGAGGATGATGAGACTGAGGATGATGAGGGGATTGAGGACGAGAGGACAAAGGAGAGGAATGAGGATGATGATGAAGAAGGAAGGGATGCAGCTACATCTGCCTCTACTCAAGGTCAGGATAGGAGATCCAAGAAGAAACAAGACCAACAAGCTTCCTCCTCTACTCCACCAAGCGATGATCCAGTGATCCAAGAGAAAGTAATGATTAGATGTCTATATATTTGATTACTTTTGTATTTGAATCATGTATTTAAACTTATGTATTTGATGTTTATATTAAAAATTAATGCATTTCTGTTTTGATTATTAACTACTGGTTGATGTGTTACATGTTTAAATCAAACAGATCCAAACTATCAGAGGGATGAGTTTGATGTCGCTCCCCTTCAGCGGATCAAAACTCAGCTAACTATGATTCTTGATCTGCAAGGGATCGTCAGAAGGTCGGTGAGTTATACCCCTGAAGAAGGGGAAATAATTCACGATCTATCAAATGAGCAATTAGCTGAGATCTTCAAGTTAAATCCCGATGAGATTATGAAGGATGCTCCAACGTGTGACTCGACAAGTGACGAAGAGCTCAACGACGTTGATGAAATATAGATAGAAGATATCACTGCAGAGCACTACCCTCAGTATGCTGACAATGAGGGCAATGTGGTCCGCAATCTGGGTGAATCCCTTGTCGGTGATACGTTTGAGGTGTTAGAGCCCAACGTGCTTCGAAAGGCTGAGTGGGCTGCCTGTTTTGAAGAAGTTAGAGCCTAACGTGCTCCATCTAAACAGGACGCCTACACCAAACTCTACAGAGTCAAGAAACATCATAAGGTGTCAGGCAGGATTATAGCATGGGCATATTTTGCGGACCTTAACGTCTATGCAATTAAGAGGGAGAAGGGCATAGAGTACTTTAGATTTCCACATGATCTAAAGACTCTACCAGGTTTTGAGCTCAACCAGCTGGCCAAACTGAAGCTATTATATGCTGACCCGAGAAAGATATCAGGCTGGTTTGAGGCTGCCCTAAGGAAGGAGTACCACACCAGGTGGGTTAACTTCAGACCCCAACAGCCTACAAGGTACATCAGAAGGTCTGAAGTTGATGCCATTACTGGAAAGCCAAAGATCGTGTTGAAGTGGAGTCCTCCGTGCACGATGTCAAGAATCCCACTCAGGGAAATGCCACAGGACTTCACTCCACACTTTAAGTGGTGGTACTATGATTGGAGGATAGGAGAAGTGGTCATAGTCCTAAACAAAGAGGGCCAAATGGTTACTATCAATGTATTTGACCCAATGTGGCTTACCAAATTGTCAGCTAATGATGTTTACACTCTATACAAGTGGCCACTGTTCTATGATACGCAGGATATAGTACAAGCCCTCCAGTTCCAGAATGTCATAAGACTCTGTTTTGCATTTGAGATTCATGCAGGAGTCACAAAAGAGGATAAGTACAAGAAGTATGAGGAGGTAATAAAGAAAACAAGACATTAGAGAGATCTAGGTCCAAGGGGGAGTTTTTTTATACATGTTTGTCCCTTGATCATGATATGAATGTAATAGATCTTGTTTGTCTGATTCTGATATAATGTTTGGAATGATTAATGAAATGATATTGGTTGTTTGTTATTTATAATGTTTAATATTTCATTAATGAGTCGATGTTGAATTGGTTAATTAGGTTTGTGGTTGTTTTAATTGTTACACATAATGTTATATTAATGAATACATTCAAACTCAACAAAATAAAGATCTCATATGAATGGCCCATGCGAATGGACCATATGTATGAACAACCTCATACGAATGACTCAATCGCACGACTGAACCAGGAGACTGGATCAGTGGTATGATTGTAACATAATATTGGCTCAGTCGCACGACTGAACACTCAGTTGTGCGGATGAATCAACCGCATGGTTCAATCACACGACTGAACCATACTAATGGTTCAGTCGCATGAATGAATAGTACTAACCTATAAATACAACCCAATTCATAGAAAAAGGAGAGGATTTCATTCTATTTCAACTCTAGACGTACCCTAGCCGTCTAGAAGCCTCCAAGTTGATACTCCAAGTTCATAGAACGCTGTAGATCGATTCCTAATCGATTCTTAACGTTTGATTCAATACTTTATTGATTCTACGTGCGGTCTCACTGATTGGATCACCAATCAAATAGGATTCCGCACTATTTGGTTTGCTTTACACGTTAATCATTCGGTATTTCGTTCAAATACCAGGTCCTAACAAAGGTGATTGATTACAATAAATGCTATGGTTTTAGGAAGAATATTAATAATACACCTAGAGAATGTGTAATACAAAATATTCTGATTGTCTATGTTCTGTCACTCATGTACGAGGATTTCTATTCTATTTATAGGCAAACAAGTTGCCTTTTTACAAAATGACTAAACTACCCCTGACCTATACATCACAACTAGTCTAACTCTTCATTATCATTTCTTCTTGTTCCTCCGCATTAGCAAATGCAAATGAGTTGGACTTGATCAAAATTCCTTCACTTGGTCTTCTGTATTAGTATGTTGCTCATCTGCATTGGGTAATGCGGATGAACAAATATTGCGTATTCTTGTCTTGTCATCCGCATTGGTAAATACAGATGAACAAAATCTTGTCTGCATCTCTTCTGACTTGTTAGCATTTGTTCTTTGCCTTCAGCGTTACCAAATGAGGTTAGCCAATACTTGTTCTTCTACTGCAGGGTCTTCATTCGTATTGACACTTGGACTTATGGGAATTCCAGCAGAACAACCATTAACTCAGCAATTGAATTCGCATGTATGATCCTTTCAGGGTCCAACAATACCCCCTAAGGATTATACAGCGTATGTTCTTAAATGCTTTGGTGGTGGTTGAGGTTGTGAGGATTCAGCTAGATCTTGTTGTGGCACCAGAGGTTCAGCTTGTGACGGGTCCATTATAGCCTTTATCAAATTGACAAAGTCGTTAGCATCAAGCATCTTTTCTCTATTAAGCACGTGTATCTTTATTTGACTCATAGCATGGATGGCTTTTAATGGTAGTTTTTTGAGTGAAACTGGTTCCCAAATAGATACCGTAGACAGCCCATCCCTATGAATCAACAAAGCACCATCTATATCAACCTCTAGTTTTACAATGTTTCCCAACTACAGAGGTGTCCTTTTCTTCTTTCTTTTCTCCCTCTTGGCAATGATCTAGTCATATGCCATCTTGATGCACTTTAGAAAGAAGTGCATATATTCTTCACCAAGCTTGTTAGATATCTCTCTGATCTAATAGTCTCACTTCACAACCACTAAAAATCTGATTTCTACACCTACTTTCCCTCTCCACTTCCTCTCAATCACTAACTCATAAGTTTTCTCATCATAGTAAACATTTGAGATTGGTATTGTGGAATGAGTGCTAGACACCATTTTCATTTTTAATGACTCTGTAGGTTCACTCTCAGTTCTGGAAACACTACTTTTTCTGCTAGATTTGTTTGTTTCCTCTCTAGAGGGTTTTTGAATGATCTATCTTTTCTTGTGCATATGGCTTTTAGAGACTTGAATTTGTCGGTTCTCTTGAACATTCTAATTATTTCTTCAAACTCATAGCCTCTCAACATAGCTTTGTGATTGATCAGTGCTAATTGGGCTAGGTCTTTTAAGTCATGGATCTCCAGGGCATTTACTAGAGCAGAGTACTCTGTAAAGAATTCGACCAGCCCGGAGATCCTCTTTACCATAAACATGTTCCAATCACTGTCCTACTTCGAGGCAATGATTTTCTGATCAGTTTTTCCCTTAGGAGTAGACACACCTCTGATCATCTCTACTGTGGTTAGACCTTGTTGAAGTTTCAGTTGAGAAGGCTCAGCAAACCACTCAGGATATCTATGAAGCATAGGTGCCAAAGGGTCTTGATCTCGATGGGTGAGTTGCATGTCCTGAGCCGACACTCTAGTTCTTGGCTTTTTGCCAGTAATTTCTTCTTCGAGAGTCTTTAAGTCTCTCCTTCTTTTCAGTGATCAACCTAAGGACATCAGCCCTTAGGGAATTGGTTTTCATGATACCAAGCTTCCTCTTAGTGAATCCTTGACTTGATAGGTAATCCTTCATTTCCCTATCAAACATTTTATTGGGATCAGAATATAAAGGTTGAGGAGTTGAAGTTTGCTTCTTCATGGAAGATAGTTTTGGCTTATCAGCTTTAGGAGAAAGAGTTTTCTCATACTCAGTCTTAATTGTAGGGTCCAGCAGCTTGTTTAGTTTCTTTGCTTCTGCCTTCATCCTCTCATGAGTCATGCTAAAAACTTCGTTAGAATCATATCCATGATTAATTAGAAACATGGCTTTCTCTATCAGATTATCTCTTTGAGCCTTGGTCACCATTTCCTCTACAGACTTTTCTTCTTTCATAGGTTTCTTACTAGCCATTGGTTCATCAACCATATATCCTCCTTCAATATCACCTTCTTCCAGGTCTATAAAATCAATTTCTTCTTCTTTCGAGCCTCAACCAATTCATGTTCTTCTAAAAACTCAGCTATAGCTGCCACGCTTCTTGGATCATCTTGTTTGCTTTTCTTTACAGCTCTTCTTCCACTATGGGCCTTTTTCACTTTGCCTTCTCAGATAAATACTTTCTCTTTCTGGTATAGGTTTAAAATGAGGGACCAGAAGACGTTTCAGGTAATTCAGCTTCAATAGGCCCTTTTTCCGCCTTTGATAGTTATTGTTCAGGGATAACAGTAGCTTATTCTTCTGATTGTTTTTGTTCTTCATATAATCTTATGATAATATTTTTTTGTGCTTCTGATAGTGAAAGAGCAGGTACTAGTTGCATACTCAATTCCTTCTCAAGAGGGACAAGAGATTAAGGCATGACAACTATTGGTTCATTAACTATCCTCTGCTCCACTATAAAATCCCAGAAATCATCATCAATTATGAATTCTTTAGCTGTGAATCTATCTATGGCTTTGATCATATCATTGAACTCATCTTCTTTTGTATGTGTAGCAGCTGATTTTTTAGAATAGACCACCATCTCTAGGCTTGACTCTTCATTCTTTGACTTAATTGTATCTTCTTCTTTTTCATCACTTTCAGAAGAAGTTTGTATCTCATCAGCTCTAAGTATATCCTCATCCCTTTCACTTGCTTCGGCCTTAGCTTTTCTCTTAATTTCAATCAGGACCTGAAGCTTAGAGATTCTTTTGATTTAACTTTCATTTTAATTTTGCAAATGAGTGATATTATCTGCTCGTTCTTCAATTATTCCTCTTGCTCTTCCATTTCAATGGTTCGAATAGCTAGAGATTCAAGATGACCACTAGTTTCTTCACTTGATTGATTAAGAGCACTATTAACTTCTCAATCTCCTTATCCTTTTCTTTCTTCTCAAAATCATATTTTTCTTTCAATGATTTCAGCTCAGCCTCCTTCACATCTAGTTCCAACAATTGGTCTTAAATGATTCCTGATCTCCTGTTTAGCAGTCTTTCCATCTTTGCTACTTTCTCTAGAAGTTCATAGATCATCTCATCTAGTTTGTTCATACCAGATTCATCATAACTCTCTGAAAGAGCAGCTTCAGAGACAACTTTCTTGACATGCATTTGGTTGGGGTTATCCTCCTTATAAGAAGATGATTTGGATCTTTCTGAAGAGCTGGTAGAGTCACCAAACTCAACAGGTTCTATAGAAATTGTAGTTGGTGGGGTTGATTGGATAGGTGAATGGTGAATAGGAGATAAGTGTGTAGAAGTAATGGACTTTGTTTGGGGAGATTGTATTTGTGAGTTGTGAGGTGTTGGGGTTCTTTTTGGAGATGGAATTTATGAGGTGTAAGGTGTTTGCAGTGGGGTTCTATGTGGAGATGGAATTGGTAGAGGTGCAAAGGGAGATGCGAAAACACGAATTTCAGGTTTAGTGTGAGTATCACCCCCGCATCAACCTTGGTGACACTGACCTTGGCCTATGAATGTCTTCGGCTTGCTTATCAGCAATGTGTTGAACCTGAGCAGCTTTTTCTTCAATTTGCTCATTAGTAGGAGCATGTTGTTCTTCACCTTGTTCATCAAGATTGATCTATTAAAGCATCCAAGGTAGAAGAGGAGATTGAGCTCCACTGTAAAAATTTTAGGATCCCTCTTCTTAGTGTACTTATATGACTTAGCATCATAGTGAAGGATATCTAGAACTGGTCCATTAGCCACTAGATTGGGGAAGGCTTCATTTATGACACAATGGATGAACCTTGGGTACATTAAGAACTTGTACCTCTTTCCTTCTTGTATGTTAGATACTAGGCCATTAAAGACATAAGCTGACATATTGAATGGCCTATTTGTGCATAAAGCACAGATCGCTAATGAACTAGTAACATGGATATCATTCCATCCTGTTTTCCTTTTAGATAAGTAGTGCTGATAGATATGGATCAAAAACCTCCATGGAAAGTCTTCCAATCCCTTCACAATCTGTTTTCCTTCAAAATCCCCTTCATATCCAATCTCAGCAAAGAAACTAGTAATATCATCATCTTCTAACTCAATTGGTGCATATGCATCATCACCAAACTACAAACACTGTCTCATAGTTTCTTTAGTGATTGTCAGTGCATGCTCATCATCAATCCTCCCAAATAAAGTCTTAACACCATCAGCCTTTATCACATCAATAGAGTTCCAGAATGACCTAATGAGTTTCTCATATATGACAGGTCCGATAGTGATAGCATAAGCCAATCTTGTTGTCGAGTTGAATCTGATCATGTCATTGAGCCCCTCAGCCTCGGGTACATAAAGCTCTAGAAAATCGCTGACATTGTTGAGCTTGCTCCACGAGATATTATCCATGTACCCTGCATTAGAGGCATATGAATTAGATTAATGATAATATATGTACTACTTTACGTATCATTCATCATTTTGACTTTTGAGAGTCAAATATGAACATTTGAGGGTAGTGTTTCATAGAAATTAGTTCAGATTGAGATATTGTCATGAATACTCATTGTTATTTGATTTTTCATGTTTGAAGATCTAATTTTGATGTTTTTTTACTATTAATTGGATTTTATTTCAAGTTTTAATTTCCACATTTTCGGTTTCATGATGCTCTATTCATGCGATGAACATAACTTTGAGAAATTCAGTTTGAATTGTATTCTACTAAGTTTGCTTGTTCATTGAAGTTGAAAATGTTCATCTTTTCTTGGAATAAATCTGAATTTGGGTGTTATTTGTGAACCTTTTAATCGCATTGACAAATGCGGTAGAACTTTTTTGTTCCGCATAGGTTTTAACACTTCAAAATTTTCATATATACTTGTTACTGTTGGGTTTGTTGGACCATTAACATAGTTGTTTAACCATTTAAACAACAAAATGCAGCGGAAACAAACCTTAATATTATGTTTTGTAAACTGAAAATTAAGGCACATAACTTAATATCAACAAACCCAAGAACATAGGATCATTTATAAGTGTATGAACTAGATATCAAGAAGAAATAACAACCAAAACAACACATACAAACTACCTTTGTAGAGTTGTTGAAAAACTTGATTTTGATGAAGAGAACGAGGTTTTTAATGACCAAAACACCAAGGGAAGGTGTCCTCAAGCTTCCATACCCACAAGCATCAAGCAAAGACCTTTCTTGCTAGGATTTGTACACCAAAACCACCAAGGAACCTGCTGAAAATCGAATTCCAGCCATGTGTTTTCTTCAAACTGGAGAGAACTTTTGTTCTTGTGGTTCTTGCATGTGAGAGAGAGAAGAAGGTGGAGTGTGCGCCACTAGTTAATGAGTTGTTTTCTTCCAAGACCCAAAAGGGACCAACCCCTAAAGAGGGGCGGCCGAAAATAGTCAAAAGGTGGGGTTTTCCACCCCTAAACTATTCTCCTGTTTTTATAAACTAGTTGTTAAAATAGTTATATAATTCACCTTTTAATTATATAACTCATACACACTTTTATTATTTGATGTTTTTTAACCAAATTAAACAACATTACAAATAATACCCATGAACAAAATATCCCTATAAGTTGTTCCATCTCATATGCAATTTATTTAGAAAACCCATTTTTTAAATTGGTGTATTTATTTAATTGCATGATCATATCATCAATTAAATATCAATTGGTTTTTGCTAAGTTTGTTATTAGGTATGACCCGACTTGGATCATAACGTACTAACCACATCAATGTTCTATGTTTCTTGGGCATAAAGAATCCAACAATCTCCCACTTGCACAAGATTCATAGAAGATTGATGCAAGCAGTAAATACCGCCTAACAACGGTTTACTACCCTTAATACGCATGACTGGAAGCCATTCAATAACATCATCCCTTTCAAGTATCCAACTTGAAATGATTTAGGTGAATCAATCATTTATCCTTTTGTTACAGATGTCATGTTAAATCCTAGGACATAGAATGATCATTCCTTGTTGATTTAACTTAATCAGGCCTTTGACATCTTGCTCTCAACGAATAAGAGGAACAAATTCCATCTTGACTACATACCTTTCTCACAATCACCTCGTGTAACACCTGAACATAGCCTTATGTACTATCCATTATTTAAGAGAAGTGAAGAACTAGCTTAAGGTATAATATTTGGTGAATATCAAAACCCAATATGTATCTCAGGTCGAAGCATACCAAATGATATTCTCCTTTACTCAGATTTACTTATGATCAATCTACAAGATTCCATGTAATAAAATTTAAGATGCTAGTTAGTCCAATATTTGTATCCCACAAATATCTATGAACATTGGCAGTAACCAATTACTCTATATTCACGCCTTATGAATATCAACCAATCCATGTTGATAGTAGTCTTACGTTCATATTTGTTCCCACAAACATGACCGACTACGGACATTTAGAATAAGAAACATATTCATGGATCTATACATGCTAAAATGAATATAACTCAAAATATCACAAGAATATAAAGAGTTAAATATTACATTGTTCCAAACTTTCAAATACTAAACAGATCAATCCCAATCACTAGAATATCGAACTCCTAAGGCACAAGTATGACGTTCATGCTTTGTCCTTTCAAGGAGCTTCGTGAGTGGATCCGCAATGTTTTGATCGGTGTGAACTTTACGAATACATATCTTTCCCTTTTCAACTTCATCCCTTATGTAGTTGAATTCTCCTTAATGTGCCTAGTCTTTTGGTGTGCACGGGGTTCCTTGATGTGTGCAATTGCACCCTCGTTATCACAAAAGATTTATTGGGGGTCTTGAATGGTAGAGATCACCCGTAGATCAGCGTTAAATTTTTTTATCCATGCAGCTTCTTGAGCTGCAAATGAGGCGGCTATGTATTCAGATTTTGAAGTGGACAATGCTACCCCATTCATAATGAAGACATACCCCAATTGTGATCGAGAATCATCTCGATCAGTTTGGAAGCTCGCATCTGTTTAACCCTTTACAATGAGTTCCTCTTCACCAGACCCGTATATTAGAAACATATCCTTAGTCCTCCTAAGGTATTTCAATATACTTTTAACAGCCATCCATTGGCTATTACCTGGATTCTACTGATATCCGATTGTCAAGCTTAACGTGCATGAAATGTTTGGTCTAGTGCATATCATCGCATACATGATGTATCCTATAGCAGACACCTATGGGATGTGCTTCATTCGATCTTGCGCATCCTTTGAGCTTGGATATAGAGATGTACTTAATGTTGTCCCTCTTTGAATATGTACCATACCTTTCTTACAGGTTTCCATCTTGAACCTTTTCAAGACTTTATCAATATATGCACTTTGGTTTATACCTATCAACTGCCTTGATCTGTCCATATAGATCTTTATTCCTAAAATATTGGCAGCTTCACCGAGATCTTTTATGGAAAAACAACTTCCATGCCAGGTCTTAACGCCTTCCATGGTTGGAATATCATTTTCAAAAAGTAGTATGTCATCAACGTACAATACTAGGAATGTAATCATGCTCCCACTAGCCTTCTTAAATACAAAAGCTTCGTCAGCGTTCTTGATGAAACCATATTTCTTGATCTCTTCATCAAAACGTTGATTCCAACTCCTCGATGTTAGGATGTTATGGATCGACAAAACCATCATGCTGAACCTTACAGACAGTCTCTTCATGGTGTCTATTATGGAAAGCAGTTTTGACATCCATTTGCCAAATCTTATGGTCATAATATGCAGCTATGGCAAATAATATCCTAATTGACTTTAGCATTGTCACAGGTGAGAAAGTTTCATCATAATCAACCCCTTGAGTTTGAGTGAAACCTTTTACTACAAGTCTTGCGTTGTAAGTATCCAAGTTTCCATGCATATCCATTTTCTTCTTAAAAACCCACTTGCATTCAACCGGTTTGGAGTTAAGTGGAGGGTCAACCAATTCCCAAACTTGGCTGTCATACATGGATTGCATCTCAAAGTTCATGGCTTCTAGCCATTTGTCACAATCCGAATTAGACATTGCATGATGGTATGTAGTTGGCTCATCAGAGTCGACCATATAGCATCCATTCATGAAAGATCCATATCATTCAGGTGGAATGCTAACTCTATCAGATCTACGAATGTTTTGTGTGTATTGATCAACCTCTTGATCATCATCAATATCCTCTTGTTGATTACGAGTGTCAACCAAACGTGTATCGGCTTGTGGATCTTGATCCTCATCAAATTCCACTGTCCTATGTGTTATTCCTTCCACAAGGAACTTAGCTTCCAAGAACTCCGCCTTTGGAGCAATAAATACCTTTTGCTATGTTGGATCACAGTAATAGTATCATATACAGTCTTTGGGATATCCAACAAATATACACTTAGTGGATCGATTTTCCATCTTGTTTTGGGTGTTTAGCTTGACATAAGCTTCACAACCCCATACTTTTATATATGATAGCAATGGAACTCTTCCATGCCATTTTTCAAAAGGTGTCGAATCCACTTTCTTGGTTGGGGTCATATTCAAAATACGAGCCATGAAGAGCAATGCGAAACCCCAAAAAGATAGAGGTAGTAAGCTTATAGCCATCATAGATCGAACCATATCCAATAGGGTCCGGTTTCTCCTTTTAGACACAACATTATGTTGTGGTATTCCAGGTGGAGTAAGTTGTGAGATGATCCCACAACTTCTTTGATGATCCTGAAAAGCCTCACTGAGGTATTCACCTCCTCTATCAGAACGAAGAACTTTGATAGTTTTATTGAGTTGATTTTCTACTTCATTCTTGAAGTTTTTTAACATTTCAAAAGCTTCATACTTATGTGTCATCAAGTACACATAACCATAGCAACTGTAATCGTCAGTAAAAGTAATGAAGTATCTTTCACCATTTCTTGTCATTGTCTTAAAACGAACACATACATCCGAATGTATGATTCCCAATAATTTTTTTTGCCTCTTTTTAGTACCACTAAAGGGCGACTTAGTCATCTTACCTTGTAAACAAGATTCACACTTATCAAATGAAACATTTTCATTTGTTTTCAAAAGACTATTCTTTTGATGTGTTTGAATTCGATTCTTGTTTATGTGACCAACACAACAATGCCAAAGATAAGAATCACTTAATCCAATTTTAAGTTTCTAGGTGCTTGTTTGGTATAATTAGTTATTATAGGATGAGTCATCATGAACCAATTCATAGATGCCATTAAAAGGCATAGCCTTGAAATAAAATACATCATCCATACAAACATAAATACCATTGTTAATTCATAACCACATTGTTTTCAAAAGGGAAACATAAATTATTGTCCTAGTCAAGCTAGGAGCATACAAAATGTTTTAAGAACAACCTCCAGACCATTTGAAAGTTTCAAAATATAGTCTCCTTGGGCTTCGACATCAACTTTTGCCATGTTGCCCATGTAGAGACTTGTGTCTCCCTTCTTGAAGTACTTATCTCTTTTGAACTCCTGCAAGAAATTGCATATGTGAGTTTCACATCCGCTATCCAATACCCATGTGTATGAAGAAATAACATATAAACCAATATGAATGATGAAATTTGTACCTGAGGTTTGCCCAGGATCCCTCTTGTTTCTTAACTCTTTGTGATAGGTTGGAAAATTCTTTTCCAATGTCCTATCTCACTACACTCAGAACATGGATCGTTCTCCGTTTTAAGGATAGGCTTTGGAGGTTCCGCTTTAGCCTTCCCTTTCCCATTGCCTTTGATGTACCCCTTTCCTTTGGCAACATTTGCCTTGGGATCACGGAATGGCCTTTTCTTATTGCCTCCCTCATTGATCGAGAGAATAGGTAGAACCTTTCTTCCCATTCCTGCCTCGATTGTTTTGAGCATTGCGTGAAGCTCACTAATACTCTTGTCCCACCCGTTCATATTGTAATTCATTATGAATGTCTCAAACCTTTTGGTTAGGCCGTTAAGGATCAAATCTGTGGCCAACTCCTTTGAGATGGGGCAATTAAGCCACTCGAGGCGATCAAAGTGGCTTTTCATCTTCAGTACATAAGATGATACCGATTGGGTTTCTTCCATGTGACACGCATGAAACACTTGAACCGTTTTGAAGAGCTCTACCCTAGCTTGTTAAAGGAACATTTCCTTCAACTGGGTAATCATGTCATATGCCTAAAGATGCTCCAAATCCTTTTGGAGTTTGGGAATCATAGTTCCCAACATGAGGCAGGAAACCTGCATGGAATCCTCAGTGTACTTAAGCCAATTGTTATAGGCCTCGACATCCTCGGGGTCGGGTTGGTCAGGAATGGGATTGTCAAGGACATAGGCCTTCTTCTCTTACTTGAGAACAATTCTCATGTTTCGAAACCAGTGTATAAAGTTATTATGGTTAAGACGATCCCTCTCTAAGATGGTTCTCAGTGATAGGGTAGGGACGGTCGGGTGGTAGCATTATTGTTTGTGGCCATTTCTACAGAATTTACAAAGTTCATATTAGTATTTCTGAAAAAATTACATTTTAATTATTAATACCCTTTTCATGTCTCATAGACAATTAATAATTAAAATCTAGAATCCAACGTTACATTTAAATGATGGTTAGGTGACCTTTATCCCATTATTTAAATTAACAAGGTAGTCAACATTTGACAATTGCAACCTATTGCAACTTCTAGCTTTATGGATCGGTTAAACATCATATGTTTAGTCGGCATGTAAAATCCCATCAACATTATTGTATTCCATGCTTCGGTGACCCTATGCACATGGTTTCCAATTCAAGTCGTTCAACTTACACACACATGTGAGTTTACACATACAAGTGGTTAGGTGACCTTTATCCCACAAATATGCTAAACCCACCTCAAACACACAAGTTCCCTAAAAGTGGTTAGGTGACCTGTGTGCCACAATTAGATCTCAAGTTATTTGAGTGTCGTGTAAAAGGATGGTGTTTAACTTGTTTCCGACGGGATTTTAGTTTCCATTAATTCTAGTTAAGAAAACTGTATGTACCTTGTATTTGCATGCTTTAAAATACATGGCACCCTATGGTTCTCTTTTTAGTAAAACCCCTTTATATTAGAATCATTAATCCTTTTAATAAGCTTTTATTAGTCACTTAATGATTAGGAACCATAAATTTTCAGCTTGTTTTGTTTATTAATTAGTTTGTTATACACATCCAAATATCAAACAACCATCATATAACAAAAAACCAAACAAGAATAATCAAACAATCAGAAATGCATAACCATAGCCACTAAGTTGACAACACTTGTTTGCCATCACAAGTGTTGTCATTTGGTCTTTCCTAAGGGTTGAACAGAACACAAAAGATGAGATATCCAAAGACCCCCACTTGAACTTGCATCCAAATGCTTCAAGTCCCTCTCTTTGTGTGTTCCCTTTGTGCTTCCAACTTGTACACATTCTTTTACAAAATTTATATGAGAATACAAATTTTCTAATAAAAGAAAATACACTTAATCTATCTATTACATCACCATTGAATGAATTAATAAATTACATCCAAATAGAAGCAAAAAAGAATAATATTACAACCCATTATGAATGAAATCAACCAAAACAAACATAACCAAACCAACACAAGGTCAAGGCTAGGATATGCACCAATATGAAACGACATACAAGAACCACAATATATCCCCATTTGTCCCTAAATTTTCAGCCAACATAAACCAAGAATCTAGGGTTTTGTCCAAACAAAATACAATCAACCATTTGATATCTTTCTTTCAAGGTTTAATCATAAGCATGTAAGATATAACCTTGAAAGATTGGGGATTCATCATAACATTACAAAACAGCCCCTTTAAGGTCGTTAAAGTACTATAAAACCAATTTTACAAGGAGAAATGAAGCTAGTCATCCACATATCCGGCTCTAGATGCAAATGTTGGGTTTGTTGGACCATTAACACAGTTGTTTAACCATTTAAACAAGAAAATGCAACGGAAACAAACCTTAATATTATGTTTTGTAAACTGAAAATTATGGTACATAACTTAATATCAACAAACCCAAGAACATAGGATCATTTATATGTGTATGAACTAGCTATCAAGAAGAAATAACAACCAAAACAACATATACAAACTACCTTTGTAGGGCTGCTGAAAAAACATGATTTTGATGAAGAGAATGAGGTTCTTGAATGACCAAAACACCAAGGAGAGGTGTCTTCAAGCTTCCATGCCCACAAGCATCAAGCAAAGACCTTTCTTGCTAGGATTTGTACACCAAAACCACCAAAGAACCTGCTGAAAATTGAATTCCAGCTTGGAGTTTTCTTCAAAATGGAGAGAACTTTTGTTCTTGTGGTTCTTGCATGTGAGAGAGAGAAGAAGGTGGAGTGTATGTCACTAGTTAATGAGTTGTGTTCTTCCAAGACACAAAAGGGACCAACCCCTAATGAGGGGCGCCCGAAAATAGTCAAAAGATCAGGTTTCCTCCCCCCCCCCCAAACTATTCTCCAATTTTTATAAACTTGTTGTTAAAATAGTTATATAATTAACGTTTTAATTATATAACTCATACACACTTTTATTATTTGATATTATTTAACCAAATTAAACAACATTACAAATAATACCCATGAACAAAATATCCTTATAAGTTGTTCCATCTCATATGCAATTTATTTAGAAAACCCATTTTTTAAATTGGTGTATTTATTTAATTGCATGATCATATCATCAATTAAATATCAATTGGTTTTTGCAATGCTTGTTATTGGGTATGACCGAACATTGATTATAACATACTAACCACATCATTGTTCTATGTTTCTTGGGCATAAAGAATCCAACAGTTACGCACCAATGCGATCGAGCATAATCTTTGTCCGCATTAGTTGCACTTAGAAATAAACAGTTATGTGCATTGGTTATATGCATGGGTTACCTTTACCGGCATTATCAAAGGATAATTTTTCTGTTTTGGTTTTTCTTGTTATGAAGAAATGTCTCTAGTTGAATTCTCTTATGAAGTTGATTGAATTCCCTTATGAAGTTGTTGACTGTTGTGGTTCTCAATTCTTGCTTGGATTGACTTGTATGTCAGAAGTGATACAAGGTTCCCATTGTTTGACTGATCTTGGAATTTTTATGCTTCCAAGAATCTGTATAATATACTATGGTATAACTTCTGCATCAACGCATGCATTTTTTTATTTTTAAGAAAGTTATTTAAGATAGTAAAAATCTATATAGACTTAATCAAAAATTTTAAATTACTCCCCCTAAAGTTTATATCCACCTTTGGATAAAAACTTTAAAGATTTAAAAACCTTTTGAATATAATTTTGACTATTAATAATGAAGAGAAGTATATCTTTTGTTTGTATCATATCATTCTTCCATTACACAGGTGCATCCTTTTTGATAAAATGGACATGTGTATGAACTTGATGATTGAAGGTATGTTTGTCCTCTTCAACTCATACAAGGTTGATATTTTGATGCAAGTGATATTTATCATATTTTTGGTTGATATAATTATTCAACATGTACCTCACACACAAAAGCATGGAATGATCAACTATCCTTATACAATGCATGGTAGAACTTTTTCACAACTTTCCTTAGCAGGTTACTTAAGTTATGAGACCTCATTTTCACTAATACTCATTGGTATTCTTTTATTTTGATCTTTCTCATGATGATCCACATTGGGATTATTTTCACTTGATTTTGGAAGGTGATCCATTATTGGATTCTTTTGTTCATTCACTTGGAATGTATTGCTTTTGTAGATTCATCCAATTTGGATGTGTTCCTTATTGGGAATCTTTTGGATCGGTACATCTGCATTATGTGCTTGTTTCATCATGTATTTGCTTAGTAAAACAAAGATGAAACTTGATGTAGGTGAAAGTGATTCATAAAGTATCATTACCTAGTGTGTTTAAGTTACTACACACACATGCACTCAAATAAGCCAATTCATACTTATACTTTGAAATGAGTGTTTCACTATTGAATAAGATTTTAATTCATCATTGCTTGTATCTTCTCTTCCAAGTTGAGCCTACCAACATATCTGGTAAGTCATGACGATCTCTCAAATTTTGAAATTAAGCACAGTGAATGATATAACGATTGTAATTATATTATTTCCCTTAATATTCTTTTAATCATCAAAATTCACTTCTTTTGTGTGATTTTTTGATGTTTTTGAAATGTTTTTGATGTTTTAATTGGTTTTACTCAAGGTTAATCATGCCAATTGATTGAACTAGGAATTCAAATCTACTAGGTTCAAATGCCTTAGTAAATAAATCAGCCAATTGATTTTTAGTGGGTACTTGAATCAATTTGATTAATCCCTTTTCAATGTGGTTTGTTTTTGAGTGCGAAATTGGGTTATTGTAATAAAAACAACTACTGTGTTGTCAATGTGAATTTGTGTGTGTAAGAAGTTAAAACCATAATCAGCATCTGGTTTTGAATCTAGAGTACTTGAGAGCAACAAGCTGATGCTGCAATATACTCAGCTTTTGTAATTGAGACAGATACATTTGTCTGCTTCTTGCACTACGAGGAGACCAATCTGGAACCAAGAAATTAACAACCGCTAGAGGTGGATTAGTATTGAGGTTGCATCCTCCATAATCAGTGTTAGTGAAGGCATAGAGATTGAAGTCTCCTTCCTTTGGATATCATAACCCAAGAGTAGGTTTGCCCTTAAGATATCTGAATATCCTCTTGACAACATTCACATGAGATTCTTTAGGATCAGCTTGATATCTGGCACATACACACCTACCAAACATAATGTTAGGCTATTTGATACATAAGTGAACTGATCATAAATCGATAGTGACTCTCATCCACTGATTTGCCTTCTGGACCAGGTCCAATCTTCACTTTAGTATCCATAGGAGTTCTAATAGACTGACAATTAGCAAAGTGGAACTTCTTCAACATAGTTTCCACATATTTTGATTGATTGATGAAGATTCCATCTGTTGTTTGTTGGACTTGCACCCCTAGAAAGAAAGTGAGTTCCCCTATTACACTCATTTGAAATTTTGAATGCATAAGGTCTTCAAAGTCTTTACAGAGTTGCTTGTTTGTTGAGCCAAAAATGACATCGTCCATATAAATCTGGACTAACAGCATGTCTTTTCCTCTTCTCTTTCTGAAGAGAGTCTGATCAATCTTTCCTCTTTCATAACCATTTTCAAGAAGAATAATGATAGAGTCACATACTGCTTCCTTGGAGCTTGGGGAAGACCATACAGAGCTTTGTCAAGCTTGTAAACTTTATGAGGAAAATCTAGATTTTCAAAGCCAAGTGGTTGACTCATGTAGACTTCTTCAGCAATCTTTCTGTATTAGAAAGCACACATCACATCCATTTGGTAAACAGTAAACTTGTTGGACACAGAATATGCAAGAAAGATTCTTATTTATTCTAGTCTGGCAACAAGTTCAAACACTTCATCATAATCGATTCCTTCTTCTTGAGTGTATCAATGTGCCACTAGTCTTGATTTATTTTTTATGACCATCCCTCTATCATCGGTCTTGTTTATGTACATCCAGCTAGACTGATAGGGTATTGTCCTTCGGGAAGATCTACCAGTTGCCACACATCTTGCTTCTTGAATTAGAACAATTCTTCTTGCATTGCTTCAATCGAGGTATTATCTTGAAGAGCCTCTTTGATGTTCTTGGGTACTGTTTGACACAGAAAGCATGAGAACAACACATGTTTGCAATACTAGACTTGCTTCTTGTCACCCTTTCATTAAGTTCACCAATAATACTTTTTACTAGATGATTCTTGTGTATTCTGGTGGTTGGAATTAAGTCACCAACAATGGTTACATCAAGATTGGAGACATTCAGATCATTATGGTCAGAGGCACCATCATCTTGTACTGTTAGGGAATTATGAAGATAATCAGACTCCATTTCAATGACTGCTTCAACTTCAGCAGCACTTTGATTGCTTATCATTTGATGTTCTTTCTGTTTTAGTTAGAGAAGTAGCTTGTTTTTTATTTCTGATCTCTGTTGATAGATCTTCTTAATGTGATAATAACAGGCTTGGACCTCCTTCAGTTGAAACACTTTCGTTTTGTTATGGTTGTCTGATGGGATCAGCTTGGAGAGGAACATCTTCATTCATGTATTCAGAAGATGTAGGAGGAATCAATGGAAAGTCATCCCTTCTTTCTACACCTGTAGAAGTTTCACCTGAATGTAGATTTCCTACCTCAAACAACCAGTCGGGACCATTTTTAGATTTGGGAAATGAGTGTTCCTTGAATTGAACATTTGTCGATTCATCAATAATTTTTAATCTAGGATTAATCACTGTGTAAGCCTTTGAAACAAAAGAATAACTACAAAGAATCCTTCATCAGACTTAGATGAAAACTTTCCCAAATAGTCTTGGGTGTTTATTATTGAGACATGACTACCAAATGATTTAAAGAATCCAATAAATGGTTTTCTATGAAAAAGCAGTTCATATGGAGTCATGTTACTTTGTTTTACAATCACAATTTGATTTTGCACAAAGCACGATGTGTTAACTGCCTTTGCCCAAAAGGTAATAGGTCGTTTAGCATCAGCTAGCATCGTTCTTGCTACTTCAATTAGTGTTCTATTTCTCCTTTCAGCTACCCCATTTTGTTGAGGAGTTGTAGATGCACTAAATTGATGAGCAATACCTTTGGTTGCATAAAATAACTCATGTCTTCATTTTTAAACTTAGTTTCATTATCACTTCTAATTGTTTTGACCTTAAGATCACATTGATTTTCAATTTTTGTGATAAAGGTTTGTATTATTTGGGATGCCTCATTTTATGAAGTAAGAAGAAAACCCATGTAAATCATGAAAAGTCATCAACGATCACCAAACAATACTGTTTCTTTCCAATGCTCATTACATGAGTTGCTCCAAACAGATCCATGTGAAGTAACTTCAATGGAATATTTTTTGTGTTCACCAGCTTGGATTTGTGAGAAGATTTATGTTGTTTTCCTTTGAGGAACGCTGAACAGTGATCAACGAAGTAAAATTCTTTTTGTGGAAGACCAATGACATGGTTTCCTTTGACCAATCTGTTCATGTTTTTAAAGTTTTTGTGCCCCAAATATTTGTGCCAAAGCTGGGACACATCAAATGATGCTTTTCAAAAAAGACATGTTTCTTCTATTGGTATTGTAGAATTAGGTTTAAGACATAGGTGTTATTCTTCCTTGGAGTATTTAGGACAACCCATTCTTCAGAGATCTGAAATCCCGGTTTCAGAATGTAGCAATAAGTGTTGGTAAAGTGAGTTGAATATTTCTTGTTGTAGATCTAAGACATGCTTAGAAGATTGAAGTTCAGTTGTTCACAGTAGTTCACTTTATCAAAGCTCAGCTTCCCATTTGTCGTAGATCCTTCACCTATATTTCTTCCACCTTGTGAATCTCCTCCAAATGCCATAGTAGTTCCTTGTATTTGCTTGAAGTCATGATGGAGGGAACGATCTCCAGTCATGTGTCAGGAACATCCACTGTCTAGGTACCAAAGGCTGTTGGACCTATATGGATGACCCTGCAAGCACAAAAAAACTAATTAGAATGTGGAACCCAAGCCATGATGGTCTTGGGTTTCCTGTTCCTATCCATTACGGTGTCTTCTTGATACGTTCCTCTAAATTGTGATCTATTTAGAGGTGACCTTGGAGATTGCTTGTGATATATTGCTTGTGAAAATAACTCCTGACTTTGGTTTTGCCAAATGATGTTGTTGAGACGGGTTTGTTCTGAGCAATTCTCACTCCGTTCTGATTGAAGTAACAATCAGATGTATTTTGATTGTTCATATCATAGACTGAATAATATTTGTTAAAATAACAGTTTTTGGCGGAGTGGTTGTTCATGTCACAGATAAAGCAATATTGATTGTAAAAGAACTCTTCTATTTTGTGATTGAATATATCACATATGTCACAATACATTTGTTTGTGTCTTGAATCAGATTTTGATTTATGGGACTCAGCTGATTTTTTCATTTGCTGCTCAGCCACTTTCTTTTGCTTAAGGATGAATCGAAATCAGCCCTTTTGTTATATTTTTTGGCTGTTTTTGTTTCTTCAACTCTTTCTTTACCTCTTTCTCAAATTGATCAATGTGCTCCTTGATGCATATGTAAAAACCAACTCCCTATCATAATTTTGAAGATTAAGGGTCTGATAGAGTTTTAGACGTTGAAATCAGTGATCTCTATTATTTCTTTTGCAGTGAAACCTTGTCTGATTTGCTTGAATTGTTTGGAGATATAATCTCATTATCAGAAATGCTTTTACCAGTGAGTTTCATTGACTTCACAAATTTATTTTTACCTTTTAAAACAAAAGGTATGAATTTGACAAATGGAACAATTTCCTTGATACGGCTTGTGTGTTTGATGACACTCACGGCCTTGTTTGAACACTCTTTGATTTTAATTGGGTGTCCTAATATGCTTTTATCGTTATTTGTTTCAATGTAAATATTTGGTTGGTTTTGAGGATTTGTGATATGTTTTACTATTTTTTTGGTTCAATAGTACTAGGTTCAGTTTTCTTATTAAGTGTAATAGAGTTAGGCATGACAGTGTAGTTGTCATTGTATGGTGGAGGACAAGAGTTATACCCGATCCTAGATATGTCTTTGGGATCCTTTTGAGAATCAAGCATCTCTTGCAGCTTGACTAAAGACAGTTGAAACATTTCCAGTTTTACTTCAGTAAGTGTATGTTCAGCTTTAGATTGAGCCAACTTTTCAGTCAGTTGCTCATTCTCAGCTGCTAGAGTGTACTTTTCACCATGAAAATTTTCAATGTTAGAGATGAGATTTTATTTTGATTTCAAAGCCTTTTATTTCTCTCTTGAGCATCTCTGACTTAACCTTTTCCTCTTTATTTTGTCTGCAAGTTTATGGTTATGCTCTCTATAACCTTGCAGTTCAGTAATGCATCTTTCATTACAGAAGGCATGGGAGATGGACCATCGTTGATGTAAACCATGAGTGCATGATTTTGAAATTGAGGCTGGACTTCCTCTGCATACAGGCTCCAGTCACATACTCCATCTTGTTTTATGACAAGAGCATTTGCAGATGACTGACTGCTTCCATGAGCTTGGTTTGTCAGTTGAGGTTATTCTGATACGATTGATGTTGTTGAGGATGATGATACTAGTGCTTATGATTATTGGAGTGAAAGCTTGAGTTCGGCTGTGAGGATGACTGACTTTGAGAATTCCTTTGAAAGTTGTTTCTTTTGGGGGCATTGCATTCTCTAGAGAAGTAGCCAGTCATGCCACAGTTGAAGCACTTCACTTTGGATTTTTCATATCCAAGCTTTGTGTTTTCATTAAGGCTGAGCTTTTTGCCTTTTCTGAAAAACTTCTTTGCTCTCATAGCAATTAAGGCATTGCCATTGAAAATCCATTTCTTCTACATCATCTGGATCCATTTCTTCTAAGTCTTCCTGGATCAGATGTGCTAATGTGAGTCTTCCTCCCAAGTAGGCTTCAAAGCTTGCAACAAAGGCATTGTAAGTTGCCTTTTGTTCCTCAGATCTCGTGTCATCAGGAGTGGTTGTTGGAGTTGAAGTGAACCCGAATGCTTGGGATGATGTTGATGATGATTAATTGGTGGAGTTGCAATGAACCTAGTGGTGTTCATTTGATCTCTTGAAGAGATGAAATCAACCACCTCAGTGATGAAGGCATTTTCCACATAATGAGATTCTGATGGAAACTTGTATGTGTTGAAACATATGTACCTAGTTTATGAGTTTAATGTAAATTTTTGTCATGTCTTACATACATGTAATGAATGAGTTGAATGAAATACAATATGTGATTGATGCTTATAATGTTTAATGTTTCATTGTTTATTGTGTGATAAAGTATATTGAACTAACTATATGGGTTTGAGGTTGTTATGCTTAGTTGTTAGTCAATAATGATTGAGAAACGTGTTCAAACTTAATCGTGTGAAGTCTTCATGCGAATGGACCATGCTAATGGACCATACACATGAATACATCATGCTAATGGACCAGTCGCACAACTGAACCATGAGACTGGATCATTCACACGATTAAGATATAAGATTGACTCAGTTGCACGACTGAACCTTCAGTCGTGCGTATGGATCAATCGCATGATTCAGTCGCACGACTGAACCATGCTAATGGTTCAGCCGTACGATTGGAAAACCCTAACCTATAAATACCACTTAATTTGGGGAAAAACAATTTGAAAACACTTGAGCACATACTCATACCCTAGCCATCCAAAGACTCCAGAAAGCTTGTTCCAAGTTCATAGTTCGCAGTTGATCTTGTTCTAATCGTTCTTAATGTTTCTTTAGTCGTTAGATTGATCGGGACTGCATTCTCACAGATTGGATCGCCAATCAAATAGGATTCCACACTATTTGATCTGTTCTCACGCATTAACAGTTAGTACTCCATACGTACACGGTCCTAACAAGTGGTATGAGAGCTTTGGCTCTTGATTTTAGGTGTGATTCGAGTAGCTTCGGTGTAAAAATCTCGTTTTTCATTCAAAAGAGTCACCTTTTTTGAGTAAAATAGTGTTTTCAACGTCTCCAGGTCTCAAAGTTTATGTTTTTCGGCATACGACAGATTAGGGTTGTTGGAAAATCATGTTTTTGTGTCAAAGTGTCAAAAACCTTCAATTTTGCAAAAACAGCAGCCTTCAGTCACATGATTGGCTCACTCGCACGACTGAACTCAATCGCACCTCCCATTCGCACAATTAAACTCAGTCGCTTACTTATTCGTATGACTAAACAACCCTATTCGCTTGTCGCCAATCACACACTCCATACTTACGACTGAATCCAAACGCACGATTGAATTCATTTGCACCCTTCATTCGCACGACTGAGTCATATGCATTGGCCATTCACATTGTCCAATTGCATGATTGACTCATACACATTTTTTCTCGCACGATTGACTCATTGGAATCTGTCCATTCGCACAAGTTTAAAGTTCAAAAGTTCTACTTTTAAAGAGATCAAAGATTAGTACTCTGCGTTTACTGCCGGAAGGGACTCTCGCATCCGGAACCTTCTCCTTCTGGAAAATGAAATTGGGAATCACAATAAACCACCAAAACATGTAATCGTTGATTGGTCGGGACTGCATTCTCACTGATTGGATCGCCACTCAAATTGGATACCGCACTATTTGATCTGGTTTCACGCATTATTAGTTATTACTCGGTTCGTATGCGGTCCTAACAAGTGGTATCCTATAGTGAAAACACAAGTGGAGCTACCTTGTCAAGCAAAGGGACAAAGGCCTTGACTGCTCAAGGTGATGAAGCACAGGATTGGACATTTAGTTTTGTGTCTCCGGGTGAATTAAACATTGCCTGTGTCGAGGGATTGGATGATGGCTCGGCTAATGATGGTGAAATCACAGTTGAACAAGTAACGTCAAATAATGAAGAAGCTGTGAATGTGTCGATCACCTGATTGAAGAACTCTAAATAACATGTTCAGAATCTCCAGCATCCGAAGAGTCAAACTCTGCATTGATGATTGATTCAACCGAGTCTTCATAGGTAAGTACAAAAGACCAACTCTTTGACAATCATGCTTGTATTGAATGTAACAAATTTAGAGAAAGCATAGATTTAAAATTTGCTAGGTTATTAGACCATAATGATAGCCTAGTAAATGACTTACAATTGTGCACCAAAGCTAATCGGATTTTAAAACAAAACAAAAACCGAGGTTGTTGCTTTTAATCAAGCCAATGGTATAAAGTTCTATTTAAATTCCTTGGAAGAAACTAAGAAAGAAAAAGCAGTTTTAGAAGTCGAAGTCAACTCATTAAAACAAAAACTGCACAGTTGGACCAGTTCTTGTCACATAGTTCACACTTAGTTAAAGAACGAAATAACGGGGAGGGGTTGGGATACAAAGTGGTTCCACCACCACATGAGATCATGTTAAATGCTAAATGTAGACCATTAAATAACAATCCAATTAAGGATCATGTGGTGTCCACTCCTCTAGTTAGTGATCCGGATTCCACGGGTAAACCGGTGAATTATGTCACAAATGAGAAGGAGGCTACTTTGAAATCTAAAGGTAAGATGTCAATTATGAATTTGAATGAACAATTTTGAAAAGGTTAATGTAAGGTCAGGTTCACCAAAGTCTATCTTATAACCAAAACTAACTAAACTAGTTAACCATAAACATGCTAGTCATCAAAGTCAAACCAAAGAGCATGTTAAGATGTTTCAAACATCAAATCAATTAATTTTGTTAATAAAAGTGATACATCTAAACGAGAAGTGACTAAATCCAACCAGACACAGGTCACCCTAGTAACATACTCAACCCCACATAAACAGTTTCCTCCACATGTAGAAGGTAGATCATGCTACAGTTGTGGAAAGAAAGGACATATTGCTTCTACTTGTCCTTTTTATTAGACTCCCAGACAGAAAATTGAACTCTATGGTACTAAACCATGTCTTTCTAAAAGGAGGTCTATCTGTCCACCAAAGAGTATAAATGAACCTAAGGTTCAAATTCTAAGCTAGTCTTCTGTTTATCACAAACAGGCCTTACACAAAACTAGCTTATGGAAAGAAAAGTCAAGTCCAGTGTCTGATAATGAGAACAAGAAGAAGAATGATATGACCTCACCCTCAAATAGATAGTGGGTTGAGTTCATGATGTGTGATTCCTCTGGGTCACCCAAGCCAATTAAGGCTTGGGTCCCAAACCTAAACTAATAATTTCCACTAAATGTGTAGGGTGTCCGTTACAGTGCTATCACAAATACCTGGATTGTTAATAGTGGGGCAACTAGGCACATGACGAGGAACCTGTCTCTCCTTTCAAATGTCAAACAAATTAAAGGGGGACATGTATCATTTACTGGAAATAAAGGAGGATACATCACCGCTTAAGGGGAAGTGGGAAACCAGAAAGTAAAGTTTGATAAGGTCAGCTGCATTCAACAATTACAGGATAACTTGCTTTCAGTATCCTAGATATGTGAAAAAGGATTCAAAGTTGTTTTTGACAACAAGAAGTGCTATGTATTGAAGAAGGATTACATTATCCAGAGAACCAAATCTTAATGGCAGCTTCAAGATATAATGACTTATATGTCTTCGATCTATCAAAGGCCTTCACAACCGATCATCAAGTTCAATGCTTCTTGTCAAAGGCAACAGAGAGGGACTTGATCTCCTGGCATAGGAGAATGGGATAGATAAATCCACAGAAGATGAATCATCTGATCCATAATGATTTAGTGAATGGAGTAAATGTCAAGAATTTTCAACTTCTAGATTTTTGTTTAGCGTGTAAGAAGGGTAAGTAGACCAAGAAGTCTCACAAGGAAAAGAAAGTAAATTCCATTGAATTGGCTCTAGAACTTGTACACATGGATCTGTTTGGTACTGTGAGCACCAAGAGCATCGCTGGTGATTTGTGCTGTTATGTAGTCATTGATGACTACACCAGATTCTCTTGGGTAATGTTTCTGAAATCCAGATCAGAGACATTTGAATCGTTCAAACAGCTAGTGACTACATTGGAATATCTCTACAAGCTAAAAGTGAGAGATTCGTTCAGACAACAGCATGGAGTTCAAGAACCAGTGGATGGAGGCTTTCTGCAAAGAGAAAGGAATTGTACACCAGTTCACCGTTTCCTACATTCCATAAATGGATGTAGTTGCTGAAGGGAAGAGCATGAGCTTGATAGAAACAACAAGAATGATGCTAGTAGCCTGAAACTGCCCATCCAATTTTGGAACGCGGCAGTTGCCAATGCATGTTACACCCTCAATCGAGTCTTGGTGGTTAAAGATCATGGTAAAACGTGTTATGAGTTGCTCTAGTGACATAAACCTAATCTAGAGTACCTCGAACCATTTGGCGCACCATGTACGTAGCTGAAGAAAACTCAGTAAGTGAAGTTCAGTGAGAAGGCTGAAGAAAGGATTTTTCTAGGATACAACATACCGAATAAGAGAGTTTATAACAACTCAATAGGTCAAGTAGAAGTGTGGTGCAACGTTGACGTTTAGAGATACACCACCCCCTGCTGGAAAAGGACCCGTATCCTTCTTTAATTATGATGGATTCTTTAAGTCTTTCAACATCCCTCTCTCCCTTCATGATGATGAGTTATCGACCAAAATGATGTATGATGTCTTAAACTCGCCGTCACTGGACTCGACAACATTAGGATCACAAGGTGAATCTTCTAGTCATTTAGGGGGAGCACTTGATGTAAGTGACTCTTCCTCCGACGATGAAGAAGTAGTGACTAAAAAGGTTAATCAGGAGGAACAGGTTTCTGCTACTGAAAGTACACAAGCATTAGATGTTGCTGCCTCTGATACTTTAGAACCTCACACTCCAACGGCTATAGATACTGAATGAGGACTTCAAAATCTGGATTAGGAAGTAGTTGTTCCCACCACTCCCGGTTCACGGCAAAATGTATATCATCCTCTGGACAAGATCATAGGGGATGTACAATAGGGAGTACAAACAAGATATCAGCTATACTCAGCTGATTATGCCTCAGTCATAGAAAAAGGCTATATTCACGACAGTGCTTATCAATGTTTTGTGTCTTAATTTGAGCCAAAATATGTATGTGAAGCCTTAAATGATGAGGCATGGGTTAGTGCCATGAAAGAAGAAATCCTTCAATTCAAGAAGCTGGGAGTATGGACACTGGTGGATAGACCAAAAGATGCTAAAGTAATAGGCACTAAATGGGTCTTCAAGTGCAAGAAAAATGACCAAGGGGTCATAATCAGAAACAAGGCTCGACTTGTCGTTCAAGGTTTTAGACAAGTCGAAGGAATATTACAATGAAGTGTTTGCACCTGTGGCTAGAATGGAAGTAATTCATATCTTCATAGCCTATGCATCTTACATGAAGATCAAATTTTATCAACTAGATGTCAAGAGTGCATTCCTTCATGGTGAAATCCGTAAGACAGTGTATGTCAATCAACCCGACGGATTCGAGGATCCTATCATCGAGAGAGAGTTTACAAGCTTCATAAGGCTCTCTACGGGCTCCATCAAGCCCCGAGAGCATGGTATGAGAAACTCTCAACTCATATGGTGAAACACAGTTTTTGCAGAGGAGTTATTGACTGTACATTATTTATCAAAGAAATAGATGGCAACTTACTACTTACAGATTTATGTTGATGACATAATCTTCGGTTCCAAAAACGAAGAGTTATGTAAAGAATTTGAATTTGTCATGAAAGCAGAATTTGAGATGAGTGCAATGGGGGAGATGAAGTTCTTCCTAGGATTACAAGTGGATCAGACACCTAAAGGAATCTTCTTGCATCAGACTAAATATGTAGAGGACATCCTAAGATGGTTTGACATGGAGAATGCTTTAGCTACTGGAACTCCACTTGCCAGGAACCACGATGTGGCACCTGACGAAAATGGTGATCTGGTTGATGCTACAATGTATAGAGGAATGATTGGATGCCTTATGTATCTCACAGCGTATCGTCCTGATATCATGTACGCAACGTGTCTCTACTCCATATATCAGGCCAAACCGAAAGTCAACCATCTCATAGGTGTTAAATGGATTTTCCGATATATGAAGGGTACACCAACACTCGGGTTCTGGTATCCTCATGATGGTGATTTTGAGTTTATAGCGTATAGTGACTCGGATTATGGTGGTTGCAAAATGAATTACAAGTCAACATCAGCAGGATGTCAGTTCTTTGGTAGACGGTTAGTCACCTGACAGTGTAAGAAGCAGGCCTCTTTTGGTCTATCAACATGTGAAGTTGAATACGTTGTTGCCGCAAGTTGTTCTTCACAAATCATCTGGATTCAACAGCAAATGCACGACTACGGTTTGAAAATTTCTAACACTCCCATCTATGTTGATAATTTTGTTGTTATAGGCGTAACAAAAAATCCAGTCCAACATCCACAAACTATACACATCTGTATTAAGTATCACTTTATACATGACTGTTTTGAAAAGCAACTAATCGATGTGGTTAAAATAAATACGGATTTTCAACGCACTGACCTCTACACAAAAGCATTTGATAAACCGAGGGTTTTCTATCTATTAGAGGTTAATGGCATGAAAAAGAAAAGTCATGTGATTTTAGAGGAAGAAAATGCCTAGTCTGACATTTTTTTATTTATTGAATTATATTTTTATTTTATTTTGTTTTCCTATTAATAAAAATCCAAAAACACGAAAATATTTTGGTTTTAGAATTTTAGGGGGAGAATAGGTTAGCTTAGTATTAAATTAGCTTTTGTATTTAATTACTTAAAAAAACGAGAGAGGACGACAGCTTAGCTAAAAGAAAAGAAATCAAATCTGTGATACTGATTCAACGTATATGAGAAATGATAGTACACAGGAAACTGATTATTTGGGACTTCAAAAGAGTATAACTAATTAAGATGCAAAATTCAAAGTACAAGTCTGAAAAGTCTAAGAAAAATAAAAGGAAAAATGATAGTAAAACTATTATGCTACCAAGGTAACATAGAGAAAGTAGACCTAGAGGCTGCTAGATCATGATATGATGTGTCGGTAGATTCAACACAATAGATGAGTAGACCTCATTGGTGGTTTTAATTGCAAACTAAGTTGTCAACTTTCTGTGGGTTCCCATCTTATCACGGGTTAACACAATCAACGATGTTCCAATAAGGGGTGAAAAGCAAAATAAACCGCCACATATGTGTGCGGACGACCATAAAAATGAGCAAAGCACATGGAAAAATGCAAAATGCATTCAAACTAATAACTTGTGTTATTGGTGCGTTATGTTCAAAAAGAAAATAAATGCTCTAACAAGAAGAGCTTTTGTGCCTCTCTGTTGTGCGGTGGCACTGACTTTAGGATAAGCATAACCTAAATATTCTAGAATTCATTATTGTTTGCGCCTCTCTGCTATGCGATGGCACTGACCTTAGGCTTGGCATCTCTTTGAAAGCTCTTAGAATAGTTTCTTCTTGAAATATACCCGTAGACCGCTCAAAAATCTTCTGAGGAATGTTGATTACCATATAAGTGTGGGATCCACAAATGCTTGTTGAAATAACTAAACCTTATATCATCACCAATGTGTGTCAAAAATCTATGTATGGATTTAAGAGGACAAGAATAATGACAATCATCGTGAGTTGTAGTTCTTGAAAGTCAAATTCATTGTTTGCATGTTCTAGCTCTAGTTTGATTTCCTAAAATTGCTATTGAATCTCAGTGAAAAACAAGGATCTAGCATCAAAGTTTTTAATTAAAATGTCCCAAATGATTATGATATACCTGTATGATTCCATAATGAATTGTACGAGAAATGATAAAATTGAAGTGGTGCTATGTTGTTTAGGAAGTAAAATTAGTTAGACGTAATCTAATAGGTTTAAACCCATCTCCATTCAAAAATACAAAAATATGTCTTGGTTTTGTTATTTAAATTTCTTGTTGTTTTACTTATTTATTTATTTTAGTCATTTGGTACGTAAAAGTCGGACTATGCTTCTGAATTTAGTCTGTGAATCACTCATTTAAAAGGGGTCACGTCTGAGGTGACCAATCGTTTTTTTAAGTTAAAAGGATCACGTCTGAGGTGATCAATAGTTTGTTTAAATTAAAAGGATCACGTCTGAGGTGATCAATAGTTTGGTTAAAAATGTCATGTCTGAGATGATTATGGTCATAACGTCTTATCAATAATTAAGTAGTTAAGTGTTTGAAAGTGCATGAGGTGAAACTCACAAGTATAAGCCATTCACACGATTGGATCATGAGTAT
This sequence comes from Flaveria trinervia, assembly GCA_025506515.1. Classification (NCBI taxonomy): domain Eukaryota; kingdom Viridiplantae; phylum Streptophyta; class Magnoliopsida; order Asterales; family Asteraceae; genus Flaveria; species Flaveria trinervia. Next base: position 44,640,069 of record CM046444.1, read on the forward strand.
GAGCCAATTGCACGATTCAACAATATGTATGGACCAGACGTACGATTGGACCATAGGCATAGGTCAATCCATGCGATTGGATCACCATAATGAACCAATCGCACAAATGGAGGTGACCGACTGAACTAGTCGACTGACTAAAACCTAGTCACACGACTGAACGTGACCAACTTAGCCAGTCGCACGACTGAGCCCCAGTCGCACGACTGAGCCCCAGTCGCACGAATGAAGCGTGCGAATAGGTCCAGTCGCATCACTGAAAGTAAACCTAGTAAAAATAGAGCATACTCGGTCGCACTTTGTCACCAACCCTAAATCGCTCTCTATTTGTACGACTACACCCAAACTCTGCCAAAACTTCGTTTGAGCATTCTATACTTGTTGTGTTGATTCTACAATTACTTCTTACATCTACAGGTAATGTGTGATGATCCCGACCTAAACATTCCAACTAATCAAGCGCAAATTGACGTAATTTGTTCAAAATAAGAACCGAGAATAAGTTGTCAAAATAAACCTATAAAATGAACTAAACCGCGAACTTAAAAAGCATTAGATGCTACTTAGAGCGTTTGTGAATCTAATGAGCAAATCCATAACGTTTGACATCGAGTTTAGCTCAAGATTTGAATTTAAATTGAAAAAAACAGAGAGTTATGCAAATGGACACGCTGATGAACTTCAATTGCACGGCTGAGCAGGGCAAATGGCTCAATCGCACGAATGAACCATGCATATGAGTTCAGTCGCACGACTGGTTCAATCGCATGGTATAGCTTACGACTAAGCTCAGTCGCAGGCTCAATCGTACGACTGAGCTAAATCGCATGACTAAAGCTCAGTCGCACTATCCATTCACATGACTGAATAGAATGTTTCAAGCTCATTAAAGTTCAAATGTCATTCACTTACCAAAATTCTAACGTCGATATGTCTTGTGTTACAGCAACATGGCTAGTAGGTGGACGATGAGCACGAAGCATAACATCTGTGATTATCTTGAAGTCATGTCCCCGAACGCTTCTGAGTTTCCTGGTATTATTACTTTTCTACGGAGATCGAGAATCTTCAAGGCTATGTCAACATCGTGCACGCCATACAGATCTATCCAGTAGGATTTTCGGGAAAGCGCAGTTGTAGACAGGTCCTCTGAGCCACACTGTATTCGGAGTACCATTTTTGAACAAGATATTGCGGGCCAAAAGGATGATATCAGCAGAGTTTTGGAGTTTGGAGAGGATGGAGACTACCCGACTAGGCTACATTCCCCGACTATGCGGGGATGTTTTCTGAGGATCAAGTACTCTGGGGACATAAATGCTGGTGTGCTCAACAAGAGCAATATGTGTCCCCAGTTCAAGTACATGGCGCATGTTATCCTCAAGTGCATTGCCTCAAGGAAAGGGGGTTTTGATGAGCTGACTCCGATGTAGAGCGTATTGAGATACCCACCAATGACTCTGATGACGACGACGACCAAGGTGATGGTCAAGGCGGTGAGCCTCCGGGTGGATCCGAGCCGCTCCAATCCACCCCGAATTTCAGATGCATGAGGATGAGAAGTAAGACAAGGAGCCATTAGTGCGGACAGTGGGCAACAAGGTGGTTGCCACTGAAACAAGGCTTGTGGTGGTTGGTGGACGCCCGGGTGAGTCTGGGGATGTTGTTACTACTAATACTGATCCATCTTTCATCCTGGACCATCCCATCAGCCAAGGGGGAGTATCCACCTCTAAGGGATCGAGGAAGAAAAGGATGGCTCAGCCCCTTGGGATGAAGAGCAAGAGAAGAAGGATTACCTGGATCACCACAACATCCACAACTTCTACCACAGCTACCACCACCACTACCACACCCACTACCACAACTACCACACCTCCCACCATCACTACCACACTCCCAACCACCACTACCATAGCCACCCCTTCACCATCAACCCCTATTTCACCACCCATATTCACCACATCCACCACCACTACCACCACCCAAAGAGTCGAGATTCTACACGCGTCCCACTGAGCCATGGATCCACTCTACCCTCCATCGGGGTAGAAGAACAGCTTGCCAACCAAAACTGGATGGTGCTAAAGCTGCTAGCTGCTGATGAGCAAAGAGCTAGACAGCTAAACAAGCTTGTGGAACTCAATGCTGCTCAAGCTCAGCAGATTATACAGTTGCAGGAGCAGAATGCTCATTCGGATAAAAGGATTGAGGAGCTGGAGGCCAAGAACAAGAAGATAATGCTAAGGCTGAAAGAATCAAAAGATGAGCCTTTAAAGATCAGAGAAGGTGAGGATGATGATGATGAGGGTGATGATGATTCTGATGAAGATGAAGTGGGTGATGATGAAGGACTCAAGGGAAACAAGAAAGAACATGATGATGATGATGAAGAAGGTGATGCTGCTGGTCAAGAAAGACGCACAAAGAGAGCTCAAGACCAAGGAGCATCATATTCAGCCCCTGCTGTTGAAGAACTGATGGATTAGGATAAAAGTAAAGATCAAATGTTTTGTATTTAGAAAACATTTGTACTTGATTCAAATATTACATTTATGTAATTAATGTTTATCTATGTTTATCTAATGTTAAATGTCTTGATTAATTACTAATGATTGATGTGTTAAATATTTAAATCAAGCAGATCAAACATCACAGTAAGATGAATATGATGTTGCTCCCCTAAAGCAAATCAAGTTTCAATTCAACATGATTCTTGATTTGCAAGGGATTGTCAGACGGTCGGTGAGCTATACTCCAAAAGAAGGAGAAATCATTCACGATCTGACTGATGAGCAACTCGCTAAAATGTTCAGATTGAATACAGACGATCTTGTCAAAGATGCTCCTACAATTGATATGACAAGTGACGATGAGCTTAATGATATCGACGAAATAGAGATTGAGGATGTCACAACTGAGCAATATCCAGAGTACACTAACCAAGAGGGCAATGTGATCCCCGACTTGGGTGACACTCTCGGCAGTGCTACATTTGACAAACTGGATGAGATGGAGAAAGAAACATATAAGAATGAAAGCCAAGCCCAAGCCTTTGACGTAGATGTTGATATAAAGAAGGCTGAATGGGCAGCTTGTTTTGCTGAGATACGAGCCCACCGCACAGCTCAAAAGCAAAATGCCTACACCAAGCTCTACAAGGTCAAGAAACATCTAAAGGTTTCTGGCAAGATTATTACGTGGGCGTATTTTGAGGATCTAAAAGTTTATTCTATAAAGAGGGAGAAGGTAATACACTACTTCAGATATCCACATGATCTGAAGACTCTCCCAGGTTTTGAGCTCAACCAACTGGCATGCTTAAATCTGCTATATGCTAATCCTATGTTGGATCAAGAAGAAGGCTAATGCAACCAAAGCTAGATCACTTAAGTTATTTTGGTGCTGCATGCAAAGGCTTCCGAAGCTTTTCATGGAACTTTTGAACGTTGTAGAGTTCTTCCGAAGACGAAGGAAAAGTCCAACTTCCAAAGACAGAACTCTACTTCCGAAGACAAATGCATACTTCCGAAGTTCAAGACTTAGAAGAATAAAGTAAAGACACTTCCGAAGTATGATGAATAGAAGAAGTCTCCAAGTCTTGGAAGAAGCAGCCTCTTCTGAAGTATAAAGTGGCTTCGGAAGTACTTACTCTTCCGAAGCCATTTAACCTTCGGAAGACACTGCTATAACCAGTGGACATAAGTATGGTCTCGACACTCCGCTGCAGACTGCTGATACATCATGGCTTCTTCCTAAAGAACCATGTTGTTGACCATAGTTTATTCCACTGTTTACCTTTTCATGATAGTACAGTTGCCATGTTTAGTTGGTGACAAAAGGTAAGTCAGGGACATGTCCTGACTACCAATCTCATATAAGACTTTATCTAAGATACCTAACTATAGTCTTGTAGTATAGGCTTTAGCTAAAGGATCCCAGCTGATATCAAAGTATATCCAGTTGTAGATAGTATTATATATAGGTTCTCCTTGTAACTCATAGAGAGATAATAATCTGCTTGTAAGACTCTTTGTATCTTGAGTTGAGAATCAATATATAAAAGTATCTTGAAATTATCTTCCTGTGTTCTTAGTTACTTTTCATATTGTAATCAACTCTTATTGATTCTTACCGAGTGTGATTCTAGGTGAGTTTGAGAAAAAACGTTGTGTTTAAGTGACAAACAACGATCCTACATCCTAGAAAGATGTCAGGCTAGTTTGAGACTGCTCTAAAGAAGGAATACCACACAAAATGGGTTAACTTCAAACCTCAACAACTGAAGAGGTACATTCGTAGGTTTGAAGTGGATCTGATATTTGGAAAGCCCAAAGTCGTGCTGAAGTGGAGTCCCCCATGCACAATGTCAAAGATTCCCTTACAAGAAATGCCACAAGACTTAACTCCACACTTAAAATGGTGGTATTATGATTGGAGAATAGGCGAAGCGGTCATAGTTCATAATAGAGAAGGAAAAATGGAAACTATCAGGGTATTCGACCCAATGTGGCTTACAAACTTGTTTGCAGAAGATGTCTATACATTGTACAAGTGGCCACTATTCTATGACACGCAAAATATTGTACAAGCTCTCTAGGTCCAGAACGTTATACGACTCTGCTTTGCATTTGAAATACATGTAGGAGTTACTCGAAAGGAGAAGTACAAGAGATTTGAGGAGCTTATGAAGAATGTTTGACATTAATGTAAACTAGGTCTAGGGGGAGTTTGTTGATACATATGTACCTAGTTTATGAGCTTAATGTAAATGTTTGTCATTTAGATATATGTAATGAATGAATTGAATGAAATACAATATGTAATTGATGCTTGTAATGTTTAATGTTTCATTGTTTATTGTGTGATAAAGTATATTGAACTTATTATGGGTTTGAGGTTGTTATGCATAGTTTTTAGTCAATAATGATTGAGAAATGTGTTCAAACTTAATCGTATGAAGTCTTCACGCGAATGGACCATGCTAATAGACCATACGCGGGAATACATCATGCTAATGGACCAGTCGCACGACTGAACCAGGGGACTGGATCAGTCGCACGATAGAGACATAAGATTGACTCATCGCACGACTGAACCTTCAGTCGTGTGTATGGATCAATCGCATGATTTAGTCGCACGACTGAACCATGCTAATGGCTCAGTCATGTGATTGGAAATCCTAACCTTTAAATAACACTTAATTTGTGGAAAAATATTTGGAAAACAATTCGAAAACACTTGAGCACATACTCGTACCCTAGCCGTCCACAGACTCCAAAAAGCCTGTTTCAAGTTCATAGTTCGCATTTGATCTTGTTCTAATCATTCTTAATGTTTCTTTAATCCTTAGATTGATCGGGATTGTGTTCTCACTGATTGGATCACCAATCAAATAGGATTCCGCTCTATTTGATCTGGTTTCACGCATTATCAGTTAGTACTCTGTATGTACACCATCCTAATAGTATGCCGCAATCACTTTAGGTCCTCCCAAGTTTCTGCTTCTTTCATCTATCTCTAGTGCTTCTTTCTTGGCTATTATTCTATCCAGAGTTGCTCTCAAGATCAATAGTGTTCTTTAACATGGTCATATTTTGTTTCTAGGTCTCTAGAAGACTGTGTAGCATTTTCTTGTTTAACCCCTTGACTTTGTAAGTGACTCTTATGATTTCCAAATCATTTACCAACTGTACAAATATGTGGAGTTGTTTAGATATGGACTCCCTCTTGGATTGATGAAATTTTTCATACTGATTTACAAGTTTATGATTGTTAATTTTTGCAACTTCATTGCTTCCCTCACACATAATCCGTAGTGCATCCCATACTGCTTTAGCAGTACCATACTTCTCTAGTCTTTTCAGTACATCCATCTTGAGTGCTTGAGTGAGGATGGAGTAAGCTTTGAGATCAATCTTGATTTTCTTGTAATCTTCATCATCAAGACTCAGATCTTCAGTGGGTATTCTTGCTGTCTTGTAGATGGCAACTAGATCTGCATACAGAATGACAGGGATATGTGGGCCCTTGCATATTGATCTCTAAAAGTCAGGCTTGCAATGTAGTTTCTCAATCTGATTTTTCACTGCTTAAACTCAGATTTATGTTTAAGCATAGGAGGTTTTGGTGTGTGACCAAGTTTTGAAAAAGTATGAGAATCCATTTTACTAGGTAGTTTTAACTTGTTTAAGTATAGATTAGATGAGTTTTAGGTTCAATTAGTCCAACTGGTCCAAATCATCCAAAAAAGGTTTCAGAATCAGATGTTACCTTTCAGAGTTTCTTGTTGTTAATGTTTGCTATATCAACTATTAACAGCTTTGAGAATGAAGATTGTTGCTTTGAACTTGAAAGAAAGAGCTTGAACAGTAACTGTTGATGAGTATTATCAGCTTGTTTACTAAATAGAGGAAATAGAACACTCTATTAGCAACTCGATCACTAGATCAATCAACTTCTATTCGGGTCTAGGGTAGATTAGAAAATGAACCGAGAGTCAAGCCTTTGATACCAATTGACCGGTTGGTGAGAATGAGAATCTCACTTAGGATCGAATATGGTGACCAGGTCAGAGATTGAATGGCAGAAACAAATAATCAATAAACATTTAATGCAAGAATAAATGCACAAATGATTTGTATATATTGACGAAGGTGATTGATTACAATAAATGCTAGGGTTTTAGCAAGAACAGTAATAATACACCTAGAGTATGTGTAATCCAAAGTATTCTTGATTGCCTATGTTCTGTCACCCTGTTAGGGATCGTGTACTCGACGAATACTAACAGATTTACACGTATACCAAATCAAATAGTGCGGAATCCTATTTGATTGGCGACCCAATCAGTGAGAACGCACGTAGAATCAATTAAAGATTGATTCTAAACATTAAGAACGTTTAGCATCGATTTACTACGATCTTTGAAGTTGGAACAGGTTACTAGAGGTCTCTGGACGGCTAGGGTACGTCTGGGTATCAAGATATTCGAAGTGTCTCATTTTTCCATGATTTAAGTGGTATTTATAGGTTTAGTTTTCTCATTCGGGTGACTGAACCATTTGCATGGTTCAGTCCTGCGTTTGATCCATTCGCACGACTGAGTGTTCAGTCGTGCGACTAAGTCAATCTCATGTTTCAATCATGCGACTGATTTAGTCTCTTGGTTCATTCGTACGACTGGTTCATTAGCATGAAGTTGTTCATGCTTATGGTTCATTAGCATGAGCCAATCACTTCACATGATTAAGTTTGAATATGTTTCATAGCCATTAATTGATATAGATATATTCAAACACACCATAACCTATATAGTCAAGTCAATAAGCGTCATTACATACCAACTAGTGAAATATTCAACATTAAGCACAACCACATATTGTATTTAAATAAGTACCCGTACAATTACAATTACATAAGTGTAAGACAATACAAAGATATTACATTAAGATCAGAAACTAGGGACAAATGTATCTACAAACTCCCCCTTGGACCTAGTTTCATCTAATCTCTTACATCCTTCATGAGTTCCTCAAACTTCTTGTACTTATCTTTTCTAGTGACTCCGGCATGTATCTCAAAAGCAAAACAAAGTCTTATAAAGTTCTAAAATTATAGAGCTTGTACAATATCTTGAGAGTCATAGAATAATGGCCACTGGTACAATGTGTTACTCTTTTCTTGTATCATATGCTCCTCTGCTGACGGGGCTGAAGTGGAGGCACCTTGGTCTTGAGTCCTTTTTCCTCCTTTCACTTGCAGATATGGCACCCACAGTAGATGCATCCTCATCATCATCATCAACATCATCATCATCATCATCATCATAAACATCAATATCATCTCCTCGGTCATCACCATCATCATCATCATCATCACTGTCATCATCATCACCATCATCTCCATCTCCATCTTTGATTTTTAATGGCTCCTCTTTAGACCCTTTGAGCCTCAGCATGATGGTCTTGTTGGTAGTCTCCAACTCCACTATCCTTTTGGCTGATTGGACATGTTGCTCCTGGAGTTTAGACACCTCTGTGCTCTATGCAGCAATCTGTTGGGCCTGCTGCTCATCAACTGAGTCTACTAAGATATCTGCTCAGATTGTGCAGCAGTAAGATCTACTAGCTAACGAATTTGGCAGTCTTCTCATCGTCAGCTGCCAATAGCTTTAGCACCATTCAGTTAAGTGTCGGGAGCTGTTCCTCTACCCCACTAGGAGGTATAGAGGATCCAAATGGATAGGAAGGGTAAGATGATGGTCCTGCATGATGACTAGTGGTGGTGGTGGTGGCAGTGGAGAAGATTGGGGGTGGTATAGATGAAGGTGGTGGTGGGATGATGAAGATTAGGGGTGGTATAGATGAAGGTGGTGGTGGAGTGGTAAGGATTGGGGGTGGTATAGATGAAGTAGGTGTTGTGGTGGATGGTATGGTAGTAGTGGTGGAGTGGTGGAAGAGGTGGTAGTAGTGGTGGTGGTTTGAAGATCATCCTCCTCTTCTTTTCTCCTCTACCCATGGGGCTAAGCCATCCTTTTCTTCCTCGATCCCCTCGAGGTGGATGCTCCCCCTGGAACACTGCTGGACTAATCAGAGCATATGTAGGATCAGTGTCAGCCTCCCCAGATTCGCCAAAGCTACACAAACCTCCCGAATACCTCAGTCAGTGGCAACCACCTAGCTCCCAACAGTGCGGGTTAGGGGCTCCTCATCTGTATCCTCCTCCTCATCAAGACGAAAGTCCTGACGGAACCCGACAACCTCTGCTCCACCTTGGGTGGATGCTAGAGATGCGATAACAACAGTGGGGGCCCTCGGTTTAGTGGGCCCTGCATCTGCACCATTACCGCTATCATCGTCGTCGGAATCGTCTTCAGGTAGCTCTAGCTGCTCGACCTCCGAATCACTGTCTACGTGATGCCATTTATGCCTCCCTAGCGCCACGTAGTCCACCTTGGCCAGATGGCCTATAAGTATCTTTATCGGGGGCTTGACCTACTTTCCCCGGTATACCTTCATACGACCCAGTGTCGTATCATCCATAATCTCTAGTGCCATAGTGTCGTGGCTCTCCTTTGGCAGTGTGGGCAGCTACTTATCAAATCATCTGTAAGAACCTAGGGTACATGCAGAAACCCTCTTTGCCCTTCACCTCCAAGTTCTCTATTAGGTAGGAGAAGATCATGCTAGAAAAGCTGAAGGGTGGTTCAGCACAGTGCCACATAGGCATATTGAATCTCGTCTGATAGGTCATTGAACCCACCCCTTCGCGACGCTAGCACTTGAGGATAAATGTTCCAAGTACTTCAACTGGGGACACATGTTGCTCTTGTTGAGCACCCCTGCGTTGATATCCCAGCGTACTTCATCCTCATGAAGCACCCTCTTATCGTTAGTGGGTGAAGTCTGGTGGGGTGTCTGTACCGTCTCCCAAACCATGTACACGCTGAATGTCTTCAGCCATGATCTCTATGTCCAAACCAAAGATAGAACTCCTTATGCAGTACGGCTCCCGTGATCGACCAACCGATGCATTCTCGCAGAAGGCCTGTTGTATAGACCTGTAAGGGGTGCATGGTTTAGATATAACCTTTTGGATCCTTGATTGCTTGAGGAAAGCGATGATCCCTGCAAACTCGGCACTGTTCCGACTTGTGGAGTCTAATTGAGCACAGATGTTGTGCTTGGGGTTGATGGACCACTTCTCTGCCATCAATCTGTAATACAAAACACATAAACATTAGCTAACCGCACGACACAAATCAATTCTAATTAACTTGGTTGAATTCATTCTGGTTCATTCATGTGATTGAACCATGCGACTGTGTTCAATCGGTTGTCCTGGCATGTGATTGGATTCAGTCGAGTGACTGAGCAGGCGACTGAGTTCAATCGGTTAACTGAGCCTGCGTTTGGTTTAGTCGGCCGACTGAGCTAATACGTATGGTCCATTCGGCTGATTGAGCCATTCGACCAACTCAATCGTGCGATTGGAGTTCATCCTAGCGTCTAGTCGCATGACCCACTGTTCAGTCGACTTAGATTCGAATCTTAACAAATTCTTGGAATTAGACGTCGTGTAATGTTCTTTAGACTCGCAATCACTTAACTAATAACCTAATAACTTTAATAACATTTTACCCAGTTTAGTTAAGTTATTAGTACATTAAATGGTTCGGTTCTCGTTTGGTCCAATTTCTTAAAATTGGGCACCATTTCATCAGATTTCAGTGAGATGTCATCACATTGTTCTTATATAACAAACCACGATCGTCAGTATATCAATCGAAGTCAGAAATTTTGGTCTAATGAAATTTTGGCAGGGTAATTGTTGTCTGTGCGATATGAGGGCGATTAGGGGGTGATGAGTAGAATGCGATCGACTATGGCCCTATTTATACTGAATCTGATTTCAGTGGGCCAACCGGAACCATTCGCTCGGTTCATTCGGGTGAATGGACCTCAGTCGTGCGATTGGCTCAGTCGATTACATTTAGTCGGCCGATAGGAATTCAGTCGGGCGACTGACTCATTCGCACACTTTCATTCGGTCGAATGGCTCACTGATAATCCATTCGGGTGAATGGTCCATACTCATGTGCCATTTGGCTGTTTAGTGCATGCGTATGGTCCATTCGCATAGTAGGTCCATACTCATGGTCCAGTCATGCGATTGGAGCATACTCATGATTTTGACTTTATGACCATTTCTCACTTAACCGTTTTTTAACTTTTGATTAAACTTTATATGCATTTGATCATCTCATACATGATCATTTTAACTTGAAAAACATTTGACCACCTTAGACGTGATCCTTTTAGAAAAATTTGTCACCTTAGACGCGACTGGTTTTACAGTTGAAAAGCACGTGTGGTCACCTCAGACGTGACCCTTTTAGATGATTAACTCCTTTAGTGAATTCCATGATGTAGTCCGATATCAAACAAACTGAACTTACTAAACTGAAACAAAATAAAAGTCTTAAACTGAAATACAAAACTAGACTTTTTTTTGACCTTTTGTGTGATGTATATATCCTAGGATAGAAATCTAATGGATTTGGTTCCGAAATAGGCAACTTTCAATACTTTGACCATAACTGGACCAATTAAAATTGGAATCATAAAGGCAAGTCAAACCATTTGGGACATGTTATCAACACCTTTTGATGCTCAATTATTGTTTTTCATCTAGATTCGTTAGCAAGTTTAGGAAATCATACTAGTACTATTAGATCCCAGATTGATTGGAGTTTCAAGAATTGCAGCCACGATGATTTTCAATATACTGGTCCTCTTAAATCATACACAGACTTTTGACACCCATTGGTGATATTTAGGTTTGATTATTTGAACAGCCATTTGTGGATCCCACACTTATATGGTAATCAACATTTCTCACGAGATTTTTTAGCGGTCTCAGGGTAATTTTCAAGAAGAAACTATTCTTAGAACTTTCAGAGAGAAGCCAAGCCTTAGGTCAGTGCCACCGCACAGAAGAGAGGCGACAAACAACAATGAAGTCTAGAATATATAGGTTATGCTTATCCTCAGGTCAGTGCCATCGCACAGCAGAGAGGCACATATCCTATCTTCTTGTTTGAGCATTTTTCATCTTTTTGCACAGTTCTCACCAACAACATAAGTTATTAGTTTGATTGCTTTAGCTCATATTTTGGTCTTACGCACATATTTGTGGCGTTTATTCTGCTCGTCACCCCTTATTGGAATATGTTGATTGTGTTAACTAGGGATAAGATGTTAACCCACAGCTTGTTGAACAACTTAGTTTGTTCTTAAGATCACCAATAAGGTCTAATCGTCTATTGTGTTGAATCTACCGATATATCATATGTGGTCTAACAACCTCTAGGTCTACTTTCTTTTTGTTACCTTAGTGTAGCTAATCTTACCATCATTTTTCCTCTTAAATTGCTGAGACTACACAGACTTATACTTTGAACTTCGCATCTTATTTTATTTAATCTTTTAAAGTCCGAAGTCATTTGTACATGTGTACTATCATTTTCCAAAATCCTTGAATCGGTATCACAAATTCGATCTACTTTCTATCAGCCAGCCTCTCCTTCTCCCTCATATTTTTTTATTTTTTATTTTTTATTTTTTATTTTTTATTTTTATGTTTGTTAGTGTTACTAACTGACCTATTCTCCCCCTAAAATTATAAAACCGTAACCGATTTACGCTTTTTAGAATTTCAATACGCGATCGAATAACATTAATGTAATTAAGCTACTTAAACAAAATAAAACAAAAATAAAATTAAAAGATGGATGGACAGTACGCATCGGACTACACATGGTCATCATTGGGAATTACATCACTTTTCTTTTTAACGCTGTTGACCTCTAACATATATAAAAAAAGTGGTTTGTCAAAAGACTTTGTATAGAGGTCAGCACATTGAAAATCAGTATTTATTTTAATCACATCGATTAAGTTCTTTTCAAAGAAATCACGTATAAATAATATTTTATACCGTTGTGTTTGGTCGTAGGATGTTGGACCGGATTTTTAGTTACTGCAATCGGGGCAAAGTTATCAAGAAAAATAGGAATAAAAGAGAATTTCAAACCGTAGTCCCGCATTTGCTGTTGAATCCATATGATTTGTGAATAACAACTTGCAGCAACAATGTATTCGGCTTCACAGTTTGACAAAGCAACCGAGGTCTGCTTCTTACATTGCCATGTCACTAATCTCTTCCCAAAGAATTGACATCCCGCTGATGTGGACTTGTAGTTCATCTTGCAGCCACCGTAATCCAAGTCACTATACGCTGTCAGCTCGAAGTCATCGTGATGAGGATACCACAACCCAAGTGTTGAAGTACCCTTCAGATAACGAAAGATCCTTTTGACCCCTATCAGATGGATAACTTTTGGCTTTGCCTGATATCTTGAACATAAACATATCGCGTACATGATATCAGGTCTTGAGGCAGTGTGGTACATGAGAGAACCAATCATACCTCGGTACATAGTGGCATCGATCACATCACCATTCTTGTCGGGTGCTACATCATGGTTTGTAGCAAGTGGAGTGCCAACTGTGGAAGCATTCTCGTTGTCAAACCAACTGAGGATATCCCCTACATACTTGGTCTGATGTAAGAAAATCCCTTTTGGTGTCTGATCCACCTGTAACCCGAGAAAGAATTTCATCTCTCCCATGGCACTCATCTCAAACTCAGCCTTCATTACTGCTTCAAACTCTTTACATAGATCATCATTCTTTGAACCGAAGATTATGTAACCGACATAGATTTGAACAAGCAGTAAATCTCCATCCTTTTCTTTATGAACTATGTACAGCCAATGATCCCTTTGCGAAAACCGTTTTCACAAGGTGAGTCGAGAGTTTCTCATACCAGGCTCTAGGAGCTTGATGAAGCCCATATAGAGCATTGTCAAGTTTGTAAACTCTGTCCCGATGGTATGGATCCTCAAATCCCTCGGGTTGACTGACATACACTGTCTCTCTTATTTCACCATGAAGGAATGCACTCTTAACATCAAGTTGATAAACTTTAAACTTCATATAAAATGCATAGGCAAGGAAGATGCGGATTGCTTCCATTCTTGCCACGGGTGCAAAAACTTAATTGTAGTCAATGCCCTTGACTTGTCGAAATCCTTGGACAATAAGTCAAGCCTTGTTTCGGATGATCACGCCCTGATCATCTTTCTTGCATTTCAAGACCCATTTTGTGCCAATGACCTTAGCACCTTTAGGTCTATCCACCAGAGTCCATACACCTAACTTCTTGAATTGAAGAAGTTCTTCTTGCATGGCACTCACCCATGCCTCATCATTCAGGGCTTCACTAACATACTTTGGCTCAAACTGAGACACAAAGCATCGATATGCACCATCATGAATGTAACCCTTTTCCATCACTAAGGCATAATCAGCTAATACAACTGATTTCTGGTCTGAACTCCTGATCTCACATCTCCAATGACATTATACAAAGGATGATTCACATTTAGTCGTGAACCAGGAGTGGTTGGAACAACTACCAGAATCAAGATTATGAACATTCGGTTCAGTATCTGAGGCAGCAGGAGTCTGAGGTTCCGAAGGTGCAGAGGCATCAATGTCAGATGCTTGTGGACTATCGGTAGAGTGAACCTATTGTTCCTGATTATTTCGATCAATCTCTATAGCTTCTTCATCAGAGGAAGAGTCACTATCTGCAAGTGATCCCCCTGAGTTAGTAGATGAATCACCTTGTACGTTGGATGATGTAGATTCCTGAGACGGTGTGTTTAGTACATCATACATCATCTTTGTTGCTAATTCATCATCAGAAGTGGAGAGTGGTATGTTGAAGGACTTGAAGAATCCATCATAGTTGAAAAAGAAGGCGATTCCTTTTCCAGCAGGTGGTGTGGTGTATCTCTGAACATCAACATTACACCATACTTCTATCTGACCCGTTGAGTTGTTGTAAACCCTCTTATTCGGTATGTTGTATCCTAGAAAGATACCTTCATCAGCCTTCTTACTGAATTTTTCCTCCTGAGTCTTCTTCAGTAGGGTGCACGGAGTGCCAAATGGCTCGAGATACTCTAGATTGGGTTTACGTGGTTGTAGTAACTCGTAACACGTCTTCCCATGGCGTTTAACTACCAGAACTCTATTTAGGGTATAACATGCATTTGGAACTGCTTCATTTCAGAATTGGATAGGTAGTTTTGAGTCTGCTAGCATTGTCCGTGCAGTCTCTATCAAGCTGCGATTCTTCCTTTCAGCAACGCTGTTCATCTAAGCAGTGTAGGCAGAAGTGAACTAATGCATAATTCCTTTTTCCTTGCAGTAAGCCTCCATCCATTGATTCTTGAACTCTGTTCCGTTGTCTAAGGGCACTTTACATACCTTCAACTTGTATAGGGACTCCAAAGTAGTTACTAACTCTTGAATGACTCAAATGTTTCTGATTTGGATTTCAGAAACATCACCAATGTGAATCTTGAGTAGTCATCAGTAACTACATAGCAGTACAAGTCGTCTGCAATGCTTCTTGTACTCACTGGATCAAACAGATCCATGTGAAGAAGTTCAAGAGGAAGTTCCTTAGAGTGAACTTTCTTTTCCTTATGAGCCATCTTCGTCTGTTTGTCCTTCTTGCACGTAACACAGAAATCCAGAAGATGGAAGTTTTTGACATTAACTCCTCTCACTAGATCATTCCAGATCAAGTGATTCATCTTCTGTGGATTAATGTGGCCCATTCTCCTATGCCCGGAGATGGGTTCCTTCTTAGTAGCTTTTTACATGAAGCACTGAACTTCATGATCCGTTGTGGAGGCCTTCGATAGATCCAAGACAAAAAGGTCCTTATATCTTGAGGCAGACATTAGTACTTGATCCTCCGAGATGACGTAGCCCTTTTTCAGGACATAGCACTTCTTGTTGTCAAACACTACCTTAAAGTCTTTATCATAAATTTGAGAAACAGAAAGCAAGTTATTCTGAAGTTGTTGAACGTAGTTTACCTTGTCAAACTTCATTTCTGATTACCTACTTCCCCTTGAGCTGTGATGTACACACCTTTGTTTCCAGCAAACAAAACATGACCTTCTTTTATCTGTTTGACGTTTGATAAGAGATCCCTATTCCCTGTCATGTGCCTCCGCTGTCTGTGATCAACATGTTGTTTCAACACTATATCGAACACCCTACACATTCAATTTGAAAACATTAGTTCAGGTTAGAAACCCAAGCCTTCACCGGCTTGGGTCTCCCAGAGGCATCACACATCATAAATGTTACTCATTGACCGTTTGAGGGTGAGGGAAGCTCAAATATCTTCTTATTCTCATTATCAGACAATGACGTTGATTTCTCCTTCCATAAGCCAGCTTTGTGTAAGTCCTGTTTATGATAAACAGACGAGTGGCTAATGTGTTGAACTTTCAGTTCACTGTCTCTTTTAGGTGGCGTCACTAAGTTCCTCTTAAAAGAGCTAGGTTTTGGTTCAGGGAGTTCAACTTTCCACCTCGGTGTCTGATAGTAAGGACAATGCGATGCAATGTGTCCATACTCTCCATAACTATAGCAAGCTCTGCTTTCAACTTTACGATTTAGCTGCTTTTGTTGAGATGTATGTGACACTCGGGTGACCTTACTTTGTGTTGGTTTTGTCTCACCTTGTTTAGATGTTTTGTCTGGTTTAACAAAGTTAATTGCTTTAACAGTTTTAACATCTTTTTCTTTCTATTTTTTGGACTTGGACATGATGTACGTGATATGTTACTATTACTTGTCCTTTTAGGTTTAGATTTGACCTTTGTTGAACCAGACTATATATACTAACCTTTTCAAATTCTTTGTCTAGATTAATGCAAGGCATTTTACCTTTTGCCTTTGAAATGGCCTCCTTTTGTTTAGAACCAGATTCATTTGATGAACATGTGGAATCTGGATCACTACAAGAGGAGTGGACACCACATGATCCGTGATTGGATTATAATTAATTGTTTTACATTTTGTGTTCAACAAGATCTCATGTGGTGGTGGAACCACTTTATAACCCAATCCCTCCCCATTGTTTCTCTCTCTCACTAAGTTTTGGACTATGTTTGAAGAACTAGTCCAACTATGTAGTTTTTGTATTAGGGAATTACCTTCTACTTCTAAAACTGCCTTTTGTTTCTTAGTGTCCTCTAGGGAGTTAAGATAGTGCCTAATGTCATTAGCTTGGTTAAAGGATACAACTTTTGTTTTCCTAAGTTGTTTGTTCAAAAGGTCTATATTTTCTTTATAACAATGCTTATTTTGTTTTAAAACTCTTTTAGCCTCAGTGCATAGTTCTAGGTCCTTTACTAAGTTATCATTATGATCTAATAACCTAGCAAATTTTGAATCAATGCTTTCCCTAAATTTATTACAGTCAGAACAAGCATGACTAGTAAAGAGTTGGTTAGTAGTACTTACCTGAGCAGTTTCTGAAGAATCAGCCATCAATGCAGAATCTGATGTTTCTGGAGCTAGTGATTCTGACGTTGTAGTAGTTTTCCCGTCTTCAGGCCGGTAGGTGACCACTGGTGCAGTTTCTTCTCATGTTGACATTGCAAGTTCGACTGATATATCTCTTTCACTGGCAGAGTCATAATCGATATCTTCCACAGTAGCGATATTGGATTCTCCCAGTGAGACAAACCGAAAGCTCGAGTCCTGACTTTCATCCTCGTTAGCAGTCAAGGCTTTAGGATCCTTGCTTGATGAAGTAGGACTGCTAGTGGGTTTCTCCTCATGATTGAAGGTGGAGAAAGGATTCCTATTGCCGGTCTTCTTTGGATTCACGCACTCCCTTTTGAAGTGCTTTTTCTCACCACAGTTGAAACAGGTCACCTTTGATTTATCGAAGCCAAAGGTTGTGTCCTTAGTTGCAACCAAGTTCTGTTCGGACTTTTTGTCAAACTTCCAAGCTCGTCGGACAGCACTCACTAAGGCCCACATAATATCCATCCGTTCCAACTCCGTCTCGTCCACCTGCTCGTAGTCCTCATTAGCCAGATGATAGTTCCTAATCTTTCCAGCAATTAGTCTATCATAAGAGTGGACTACAGCAGCTAAAAAATCCATGTGCTCTTTAGCCACCTTAACTGTCACATTTCCGAAGTTTTAGGTCTTCAGCTTTGCTGCATTGGCTTCGGGTATCATATGTTGGGTACCAGACGACCCTGACGTTTCTGTCCACAAAGTAGAAGCTTGAGCTAGACCAGCTGAGCTTCACCCAAAGGCAGTCTTCAGTGGTGCTCCATATGTCTTGGCCTGAGGAGTCGCGTTGTGAAGTGCAGGATTCTGATCATAGTTAGACTTTTGGGCTCTATACTTAATCCTTAGGTCTTCCTCTCTCAGTTTCAGAATGAAGTCATTGATATCTAACTTCGTTAGCATACCATTCTGTCTGAGATTTGAGACAAAGGAAGCCCATTTCTCCGGTAATCCATCAGCAAAGTTGGACACTTTATCTTCCATCAACGTCCTTACCCCATGAGTGTGCATCTCACTCATCAAGTGGTAGAATATATCGATCACATCATCTAGGCTTTCTTTACCCATCGAGGAGAAGTTGTCAAACTCCTTCTTTAAAGCCTTAGCCTTTATGGCCTTCAATGATGCATTTCCGTCATACCGTTTTTCCAATGCATCCTAGAGCTTCTTTGCTTGTGTATATTCCGAGAATTGATGAAAGATATCCTTCAGAATTGACTGAGTAAGCAAAGCATAAACTTTCTTCTCTACATTGTATTTCACCTTTTGTCCATCAATCATGCCACCAAGTGTGAGTTTGACACCATCAGCTTCTTCAGGCATGCTATACCCCGACTCTATAGATTCCCACAAATTTGGATCTACTCCATTTAAGTAGATCTCGAAACGTTGTTTCCATTGTGGATATTCGTCTAACGTGATCAACTTTGGGGGTTTGTTGTGATTCCCCACCTCATTCTCCAATAGCAGTAAGTTTTGTATACGTGAGTCTCTCCCGCTGTAAAGGCTGAATATTGGTCTTCCATTGCTATTAACTTTTACTTTAACCAACCTTTGTATTAGTGCTAATGAAGTTATGCGATTGGGCTATTCAGGTGATTGACCTATGCGGATGGTTCAATCCTTCGACTGAACAAATACGGATGACTTAGTCGGCCGAATGAACTAATGCGGAT
This sequence comes from Flaveria trinervia, assembly GCA_025506515.1. Classification (NCBI taxonomy): domain Eukaryota; kingdom Viridiplantae; phylum Streptophyta; class Magnoliopsida; order Asterales; family Asteraceae; genus Flaveria; species Flaveria trinervia. Next base: position 44,658,772 of record CM046444.1, read on the forward strand.
GAACAATACGAATAGGCTCCTCAGTCGGACGAATGAAAGTGCGGCTGAGTCCAATCGTGCGTATGGGGAATGTGTATGGCCTCAGTCATGCGATTGAGTCAATCGGGCGACTGAACCTGCTGGATTTTGAAAATTTCTAGGTTTAAGGTGTTTGACCGCAAAAAGTCGAACTTTGCTAACCCTAATTGCCATATGCTGCAAAAAACTTAACTCTACGATCAGGAGACGTCTAAAACCCGATTTGACACAAAAGATTGTGTTTTTGAGCGTAAAAACACAATTTTTATATCAAAACGATTGAATCACAAGTAAATCTAGAGCCAAAGCTCTGATACCACTTGTTAGCATCGTGTACTTGATGAATACTAACAGATTTACGCGTATACCGAATCAAATAGTGCGGAATCCTATATGATTGGCGATCCAATTAGTGAGAACGCACGTAGAATCAATTAAAGATTGAATCTAAATGTGAAGAATGATTTGAAATCGATCTACTGCAATCTTTAAAGCTGGAACAGGTTACTAGAGGTTTCTGGACGGCTAGGGTATGTCTGGGTATCAAGATATTCGAAGTGTCTTGTTTTTCCACGATTTTAGTGGTATTTATAGGTTTAGTTTTCTTATTCGGGCGACTTAACCATTTGCATGGTTCAGACGTGCGTTTGAGTCATGCGGTTGATCCATTTGCACGACTGAGTGTTCAGTGGTGCGGTTGAGCTAATCTCATGGTTCAATCATGTGACTGATCCAGTCTCCTGGTTCATTTGTACGACTGATTCATTAGCATTTCTTCTTGTTCATCCGCATTGGCAATTGCAGATGAGTTGGACTTGATCAGAATTTCTTCACTTGGTCTTCCGCATTAGTACGTTGGTCATCCGCATTGGATAATACAGATAGACAAATACTGCGTATTCTTGTCTGGTCATCCGCATTGGCAAATGAGGATAAACAAAATCTTGTCCGCATCTCTTCTAGTCTTTCGCGTTTTTTAGTGCGGAAGAACAAATACTTGTCAGCATTTGTTCTTTGCCTTTCGCATTACCAAATGCGGTAAGCCAATGATTGCTATTCTACTACAGGGTCTTCATCCGCATTGACACTTGGACTTATGGGAATTCCAGTAGAATAACCATCAACTCACCAATTGAATTGGCATGTATGATCCTTTCAGGGTCCAACAAAAACCACATAAACTGGGTTAATAATTATCTAAAATGGAACCTATGACTAAAGCATGTATGAGAAGGAGGTGTTGGAAGAAAATCAAGCATTAATGGCCAACATAGAGAACAATGTCCCACCTATGGCAAGCGAGGTAAGGAACAGATTATGTTTATTAATATGTATTGAGGAGATAGAAAGATACAGAGTCCATGCTCAACAACTGAAATACAAAGTAAAAGAAACAATAGTTTTAAATGAATCTCATGTAAGAGAACATAAGTTATATTGATGCAATGCGGATAGTATATATTTTGATACAGATTTTTCGCACAGATTCAGTTTTATTGGTTATTACAAATACTAAACCACACACATAAAAGGCAAGTGTACCTGTCGTGTGGTAATATAGTGTTGGTAAGAACCGAGTATCAATTTGTGGAGACACATATCCTACTCAACAAACTTGTTGATTGACTATCAAATTTGGTTTTTGTTAAAGAAAATGATAAGTTGCATTGGAAATATTTTTAGGTTTTAAAAACAATAATAAAACTAAAGTAAACTAAGATTGAAGCGTTTGGATTTAAAACCAGGGAATAAAAGTTATCATCCTAATTAGACTCCACTTATGTAACCATGATGAATTAGTGGCTTGATTTAATGATATTGATTAATATAATTATGTTAATGTTAATAAAGATGAGCTGACGCGATTTCTCATTTATCCTGCTCCATAGTGAATAGGATCACGTCAAGTTGAGTTTTATTGCTTAGATCAAAACCCTAGTAATGTAGGTAAATCTTTTGTGACCTAATTGACATACAATTTCTGAAAACATAACTTAATGTTAAAAAGAGAGTTGATCAGGTTCCTTCCTAACATACCATTAATTTTAGAAAACCGTAACAATTACTCAAAATTTCTCAAACTAATAAAAGGTCACCCACAAATGATCAGAAAATTAAAGTGATATCATTTCTAATAACCATTTCTTGTTCATTAGCCATGGATTTATTATGAAGACCGGTTTCACGAATGAAAGTTGATCATACATTTTTCAACCGTGTATGACAATCACAATCACAAACCATAAATTTATAACTTCCCATTCAAATGTAGATGCTACCCATCAATAGTTTTCCCAAGACCATCATAACATTAAAATAATACTTATCACACCATAGTTCATCACAAATTACATAAATTTCATCCGATTAGGATGATAAAAAGAGTTTAGCTCATAATAAGCTTGAATAACAACAGATAAGAAAGAAGATAGATATGAAATCATCATTGAAATGGAACAATCAAATCGATAATCCACAATGGATGATTATTAAATGATCACGAGCTTCTTCCAAGTGTTGTATGCACCTCCCGAGCCTCCAAATGATCTTAAAGACTTGATTTCCGAGAGAATTCTGCAGAGTAAATCTCCCACCAAAGCTTGGAGTGTTTAATCATGGCCCGATGCTTAAAAGACATGGCCCTGTGCTAGTAAAATGCTTACAAAAGTTTGTCGACTCGTACGTGCAGGTTGTGTCAGGCACAACCCCATGCTAAGTAGGGCACGGCCCCGTGTTAAAGGTGGGGCATGGCTCCGTGCTTGCTTTTAGGTGACAGTACTTTTTGTCCTATCAGATGTTCAAACATGGGGGTGTATAATTTAGTACGAGGGTGTGTTTTGGAAAGGCTTAGGGGCGTGCTTAATTAGGCACAACCACATGCTTGGACTCCAAAGCTTGGATTACTTCAATTTCTTGTTATATATGCTTCTTTTTTCCATCTTGCCCTTTTAAACACCTCAAAACACAATTTAACATTTTTAAGTACATTTTCATCTTTTTAAGGGAGATATTAAGGAATAATTAATGTGCTTTTGCTAGGTGTATAATTTGGAGCACGTCGTATATCAAATCAAAATTACCTCTTTGCAAAAAGATTTAGATAAACTTGTTTCTGAAAATTACAATTAAAGCCCAAGTTGAGCATTTGACTACCTCCGTAACAAAATCCATGTCCGATCATACATCAACTAAAGTGAAACTTCAGAAGTTTCAATTATCATCTTAGCAATATTTGAAATTGTTAAATTCTCATATTGAATCAAAGAATAGGCATGGGTTGGGATTTAATGTTGTTGCACCCCTTTTGAATGATAACTACTCAACTTTACCTGTTTTTATTACTAACAGCTTGTCAAACCATTTTATGCCAAGTATTAAAATTGAATTAAATTCTGAAACAAAGCAATTGGCAACTAGTCATGAAACTGAGGCGAGTGAAACTAAGTCATCGTAATCGTAAATTTAAATAAAATGACTTAGAATTTGACTATGATGAGTGTGATGATTTGGATGATTCTGATGAACATGATCAGCAAAATCATGATGTTATGGGTTAGGAAGAGAATGTATCCTTTGAACCTATCATGCCAAAAGTTCTTGAAGAAATCAAACTGCCTTATCCTCCAAAGCAAAGAAATATGCTAAAACTATGTATAAGAGGATTGCTCAGCTGAATGAAGGTCTTTATGAACGAAACAAGAAACAAACGTCATCAAAAGAAACTAAAACTAATCTTAAGGTCAGTTCTACAGAAGAGATGAAAATCACTTCCGACGAAAAGACAAAGAAAACATCATTACTAGATCATCCTTTGAAGAATAAACATATTGAGAAATCAATATATGTAGAAGATGTACGGAAACCAAAATTTATTGAATCCGTAGCAGATCTGCGGAAGCACAATTAAGCAGCTTCAAACATCAAGAAGAACAGCACTAAAAGGTCGTGAATCCTAAGCAATAGAAATCATTTGCTTCTAAACAAGAACCCTTTGACATCATGTCTAGGATTGTCAAGGATTCATCAGCTGCAAATTTTGAAAGAGAAGTGAAGACTCAAAAGCAGCAAAAGAAAAAGAAAGTGATTAAAGCGGAAAGTGACTTAGAAAAGAAATATTCCAAGTGATGTGATATACAAAATCACAACACTAAAGAATGTTATTTCAACAAACATTGTACTAATTGTGAAAATTATAATAATTTCACTCAAGAATGTTATTTCAATAAAAAGAACAAATCAAAAAGCACAAAGAAGAAACAATCGGTGAAGGTAGAACCAGACTCACAATCAAGTGATAGTCATGAAGATCCAATGCCTAAAAAGCATCAACAAAAACTAAAGATGCCAAATGTAGGATGAAATCATCTTTTGATGATAAAAGCCAATGAAAAAGAAGGAAAACTATAACACCCGGTTATTTTAAAAAGACAAGACATGAAGAATAAAAGAAGGAAAAAAACATAAAGTCCAAGTGGAGGGACTAAAAGTGTCCAAAAGGACAAAACTTTGAGAAAGTTGGTGTAAAGGTGGGCATGGCCGCCCACCCTCACTTCACATCACCATTTCTTTGGTTTTAGATGGTATGATGGGCATGTTATGTTATGTGATTGATGTTCATGATGATGATGATGTTGCATGGTTATACATGATGTATGTTATGTGTGTATGATGCCCTGCTTGATGATATATGAATGATATATTTATGTTCCTTATGATGATGTATGTTTATCCTACCCATGACTTTACGTGTGATGTTAATGAATAAATGAAGTATTATGTAATGTAAAGTGAAAGATAAAGGAAAGAGGAACATGAAGTAAGAATGCATGCATTAATGAGTAATGAAAGTAGAGATAGTCTTGTAAGCATGGCATCTACATCAGGGTCTTTCTTTGTGATTGACCATTTGCATAGAACTATTGTTGCATACCTTAGGTACTGTGACCATGAGGTGCGATGCACCGTTATAGAAGGTCTATGATAGGCCTAGGTCCAGAACCACGAACAAAAAGGTATCGTATATGGCAATGGTAAACCTACATTCATACCTTAGATACTATGACCACGAGGTGCGATGCACCGTTATAGAAGGTCTATGAGAGGCCTAGGTCCAGAACCCGAACAGAAAGGTATTGCATAGTAAACTTAGATCTTACCCTAGGTACTGTGACCACGAGGTGCGATGCATCGTTATAGAAAGTCTATGATAGGCCTAGGTCCAGTACCATGAATAGAAGGGAAGGGTTTATGGTTGTCAGAAAGGAAAGTAAAACATGAAAGATTGTTAGGACCTGGTATTTGAACGAAATACCTAGTGATTAGCGTGTAGACTAGATCAAATAGTGCGGAATCCTATTTGATTGGCTATCCAATCAGTGAGAACACACGAAGAATCAATCAAGAATTGAATCTAACGTTAGAAGTCGATTGGGAATCAATCTAATGTGTTCTGTGAACTTGGAGAATGAATTGTGAGGCTTCTGGACGACTAGGGTACGTCTAATATTGTAAGTAATGAAAGCTCTCCATTTTTTTCCACGAATTGGGTTGTATCTATAGGTTAGTATTGTTCATTCGTGCGACTGAACCATTAGTAATGGTTCAGTCGTGCGATTGAACCATGCGGTTGATTCATCCGCACGACTGAGTGTTCAGTCGTGCGACTGAGCCATCTTATGTTACAATCATACGACTGATCCAGTCTCCTGGTTCAGTCGTGTGACTGAGTCATTCGTATGAAGTTATTCGTGCATATGGTCCATTCGCATGGGTCATTTGCATGAGAACTTCATTTTGTTAAGTTTGAATGTATAATTAATAAACATTATGTAACAATTCAAACAACCACAAACCTAATTAACCAATTCAACGTCGACTCATTAATGAAATATTAAACATTATAAATAACAAACAAACAATATCATTTCATTAATCATTCCAATCATTACCTCAGAATCAGACAAACAAGATCTATGACATTCATATCATGATCCAGGGACATACATGTATCAACAAACTCCCCCTTGGACCTAGATCTCTCTAATCTCTTGTTTTCTGCATAACCTCCTTGTATTTCTTGTACTTCTCCTCTTTGTGACTCCCGTGTGAATCTCAAACGCGAAGCAGAGTCGTATAACGTTCTGGAACTGGAGGCTTGTACAATATCTTGCGTATCATAGAACAGTGGCCACTTGTATAGCGTATAGACATCATTATCCGACAAGTTAGTAAGCCACATCGGGTCGAATACCCTGATCGTATCCATTTTTCCCTCTTTGCTTAGAACTATGACGCTTTAGCTGTTCTCCAATCATAGTACCACCACTTAAAACGTGGAGTGAAGTCCTGTGGCATTTCCCTGAGTGGGATTCTTGACATTGTGCGCGAGGATTCCACTTCAACTATCTTGGGCTTGCCAGTAATGGCATCAACCTCAGACCTTCTGATATACCTAGTAGGCTGTTGGGGTCTGAAGTTAACCCATCGTGTGTGGTACTCCTTCTTTAGGGCAGCCTCAAACCAACCTGACATCTTCCTCGTTCAGCATACAAAAGCTTTAGCTTAGCCAGCTGGTTGAGCTCAAAACCTGGTAGAGTCATCAGATCATGTGGGAATCTGAAGTACTCTATGCCCTGTTCTCTCTTAACTGCATAAGCATTAAGATCCTCAAAATACGCCCATGCTATGATCATTCCTGACACCTTGTGATTTTCTTGACTCCGTAGAGTTTGGTGTAGGCATCCTTCTTTGGTGTAGCACGTTGGGCTCTAACTTCTTCAAAACATGCAGCCCACTCAGCCTTTGAATGTCGACATCATCATTTGAGGCTTGGGCTGTTCCTACTACTTTCTCTGTTTCTTGCTGCATCTTGTTCAACACCTCAAAAGTATCGCTGACAAGGGATTCACCCAGATTGGGGACCACATTACCCTCATTGTAAGCGTACTGAGGGTAATCCTCGGCAGTGATATCTTCGATCTCGACTTCATCAACATCGTTGAGCTCTTCGTCACTAGTCAAATCGCATGTCGGAGCATCTTTCACTATCTCATCTGGATTTAGCTTGAAAAGCTCTGCGAGTTGCTCATTTGATAGGTCATGAATTATTTCCCCTTCTTCAGGGGTATAATTCACTGACCTTCTAACAATCCCTTGCAGATCAAGAATCATTGTTAGCTGAGTTTTGACCTGCTGAAGGGGAGCAACATCAAACTCATCTCTTTGGTAATTTGGATCTGTTTGATTTAAACATTCAACACATAAATCAGTAGTAATTAATCAAATGGAAATGCATTAACTTAATATAACCATTCAATACATCATTTTCAATACATGATTCAAATACAAAAGTAAATAAATACATAAACATCTACCCTTTACTTTTATCCTGTAACATCGTCTCGTCACTGGAGGAGCAGAAGTAGAAGCAAGTTGGTCTTGTCTGTTCTTTGACCTTTTCTCTTGACCTAAGCAGAGGCCGATGCAGCTGCATCCCTCCTCCTGCTTCATCATCATCTCTGTCCTATCTCCTTCGGTTTCCTCACTCTCCTCTGTATCACCTCATCATCCGCATCATCATCTTCATCACCGTCCCCTTCCTTGATCTTCAAGGGATCCTTCTTAGATCCTTTCAGCTTTAACATGATAGTCTTCTTTGCCTCCTCCAACTCCTCTATCTTCTTTTGATGTGACATTATGTGCTTGGAGTTGGGCTATCTCAGTGCTTTGAGCAGCCATCTATTGGGCGTGCTCCTCCATAACTCGAGCCTGCTCTGCAATCTGGTGAGATTGTGCAGCAGTCAGGTCAGTAAGCTGGCGGATCTGGGCTGCCTTCTCCGCATCTGCAGCCAGTAAGCGCATCACCATCTGTTTAGCGCAGACAGCTGTTCCTCTACCCCGATTGGAGGTAGAGGTGATCCATAAGTATGTGAGGGATGGGCTGAGGGTCCTGCTTGGTGTGAAGTGGTGGTTGTGGTGGCTGTAGTGAAGATAGGTATGTGAAATGGTGGAGGTGATGTGGAGTAAAGGATATGGTGGGGGATGGAATTTGTACTGTGGTGGGAGGTATGGTGGTGGCTGTGGTAGCTGTGGTGGATGTGGTGGCTGTGGTGGTGGATGGTATCTGTACTATGGTGGGAGGTATGGTGGTGGCTATGGTAGCTGTGGTGGATGTGGTGGAAGTAGAGGTTATGTGGTAACGAAGGTCAACCGACGCTTCTTCTTCTTCGTGACCATGGGGCTTAGCCATCCTTTTCCTCCTCGTCCCCGCTGAGGTGGATGCTCCCCCTACAACCCTGCCTACTGACCCCGATGCATAACTTGGGTCAGTATCAGTCTCTCCGGAGTCTCTTGGGTGTTCACCAACCACCCTTAGCCCATGTTCTGTGGGAACAACTTTGCTTCCCATAGTTCGCGTTAGGGGCTCCTCATCCTCCTCCTCCTCCTCCGACTCCTCCGACTCCTCCGACTCCTCCTCCTCCGCACCCTGAACAAAATCCTGATGGAATCCAGCTAACTCAGCTACTTCTCCAGCTGGGATGGACACTGGAGGTACAACATCAGACACAGTGCCTCTAGGTGGAATAGGCATACCGTCTCCAGCATCCCTACTGTCATCATCATCCGAGTCATGAGTGGGTAGAGCAATCTGCTCCACATCAGAGTCACTATCATCGTGGCGCCACTTTCTCTTTGCTGGCACCACATAGTCCTCCCGGGCCAGATGCCTAAACAACCTCCTGACAAGGGGTTTCGCTTGTTTCCCCCTATACACTTTCATCCTCCCCAAGGTAGTGTCATCCATCACCTCGAGGACTACCGCATCCTCCTTCTCCTTCGGTAAGGAGGGAAGCTTCTGATCTATGATCATCTGCATAAACCTCGGGTACATACAGAAGCCTTCCTTCCCTTTCCCCTTGATGTTTTCCACCAGGTAGGTGAAGATCATCTTGGAAAAGTTAAACGGGTGGTTCAGCACCAACGCAACATACGCGTTCTGTATCTGGTCGGATATCTCGTCAAAACCTCCCTTCCTGGAAGCTATGCACTTAAGCAGCACGTGTGCAAGATACTTAAACTGGGGACAGAGGCTACTCTTGTTGAGTGCCCCAGCATTGATGTCCCCAGAGTACTTGGCTCTAAGAAAGCATCCTCTGACTGTGAGGGGGTGTAATCGAGTCGGACAATCAGTGTCATCCCCCAACTGTAATACGGTCCTTAGATCCTCTTCTGAGATCGTAATAGCCTCTCCAAAGATGGTACTTCTGATGCAATGAGGATCAGACAATCTATCAACTGTAGCGCCTTCCCAGAACGCCTGCTGAATGGATCGATAAGGAGTACAAGGAGTAGATATAGCATGTGCAATCCTCGATCACAGTAGAAATGTGATGATGCTAGAGAAATCAGCAGCGTTTCTGGATGTCAAGTCCAGATGAGCACATATATTGTGCTTCGTGCTCATAATCCATTGGCTCGCCATCTGTTACACAAAGATAGTAAACATTAGTACCATTGGCTAAGAAAGTCATGAAACACTTAAACTTGAAGAAAATCTTTCTGTCATGCGATTGAGATTGTGCGACTGAGATCAGTCATGCAATTGAACAGTGCGTATGGGGTTCAGTCGTGCGACTGATCCCATGCGTACCACTGAGTGTGCGACTGCGCTCATACGTATATAACCTCATGCGGTTACACCAGTCGTGTAACTGAACTTCATACGCATGGTTTAGTCGTGCGTTTAAGCAGTTTGCACCCTTCAGTCGTGCGACTGAAGTTCATCAATCTGTCCATTCGCATGATGTACTGACTGTTCGATTCAAATTCACTTTTTCACCATTTTTGAGTTTTAGACATCGTTATCTGGTTCATTTGACTCGCAATACATTCTTATAACACCTAACATCTTTACTTTCTTTTGTTTGAGTCATTAGTTAGGTGATTTAGTCACTTAAGTCTTGGTTCTTTTGCGAGTCCGAATGTACCGAATTTGCATCAAATGAAAGTTATGGGAGTGCTTCTTTACCGTATATTACCTGTAGGTCGATGTATATGGTCAGTAATCAGAAACGGGGGGATTTAGAGATCAAATGAAATTTGGGCAGAGTGGAGTTAAGTCGTGCGATTCAGGGTTAATTTGAGGGTGGTGAGTCTCTGCGACCGACTCCCCCTCTATTTATACTAACCCTAGATTCAATCATGCGACTGAGCTCATACGCACCTTTCAGTCGTGCGAGTGGGACTCAGTTGTGCGACTGACTCACTCGTCCGCCCTTAAGCGTCCGACTGGGCCAATCGTATGGGCCATTCGGTTGGATGGTCCATATTCATCGTCCATTCGTACGAATGGCTTCCATTCGTATGATTGGTCCATACGTATGGTCCATTCGTGCGAATGGGTCATACTTATTAAATTTTCTGCCAATTTGAATATTTAACATTTAAAACCCCTTTAATTGTAATAATTAACGTTATGAGCATTTGATCATCTCAGACATAATCGTTTTGACTTGAAAACTTTTTGATCACCTCAGACGTGACTGTTTTAAACTTTTAAACCACATGTGGTCATCTCAACATGACCCTTATAGTGAGTTGATCCCTTACTGATTTTCCTGATTTAGTCAGACAAACAAACAAACTAAAACGACCAACTAAATTAGAAAATTTAAACTAAAGAATGAAAAATAAGAGTTGTTTTTGCCTTTTGTGAGAGATAAATCCTAAGATGGAAATCTACTGGATTTGGTTCCGGAATAGACAGCTTCAACTTAGATTGACCAGACCTGGACCAATTCAATTTTGGAATCTATAGGCAAGTCAAATCATTTTGGATTTGTTATCAAAATCTTTTGATGCTCGATTCTTGGTGTTCATCCAGAGTCGTTAGCAACTTTTAGGAAATCATACTGGAACTCTTAGATTACCACATTGATTTAACTTTCAAGAATTACAGCCACAATGATTGTCAATATGTTTGTCCACTCAAATCCATACACAGACTTTTGACACAAACTGGTGATTGTTTTAGGTTTAATTATTTCAACTAACATTTGTGGATCCCAACTTATATGGTAATCAACATTCCTCAGGAGCTTTTGAGCGGTCTACGGGTATTATTACAAGGAGAGACTGTTCTTAGAGCTTTCAAAGAAAAGCTAGTCCTCAGGTCAGTGCCATCGCACAACAGAGAGGCAACAAACAACAATGAATTCTAGAATATCTAGGTTATGCTTATCCTCAGGTCAGTGCCATCGCACATCAGAGAGGCACACAACCTATCTCCTTGTTAGAGCACTTAATATTATTTTGCACAAAATACACCAACAACATAAGTCATTAGCTTTATAGCATTTGTCTTTCATTTTTTTCTTGCTTTGCTCTATTTATGGTCATCCGCACACATGTGTGGCTTTTACGTGCTCATTTCCCTTCCATTGAATATTGTTGACTGTGCTAACCAGTGATAAGATGGAAGCCCACAGTTAGTTGAACAACTTTGTTTGATCTTGAAATCACCAGTCAAGTCTAATCATCTATTGTGTTGAATCTACGACATATCATTTGTGGTCTAGCAACCTCTAGGTCTACTCTCGGTGTTGCCTTAGGAGTTACCAGTTTTTCTATCATCTTCCCTTTTATATTGCTTAGACTACACAGACTTATACTTTGAATCGTTGCATCTTTTCTAAATTTAAATCTTACAGTCTCTCTTGATTTGTTCCTGTATACTATCATTTTCCAAAGGGTTTGAATCGGTATCACAGTTACAGTCTACCTTATATTAGCTATCCACTCCTTCTCCCTCGTTTTTTTAAATGTTACTTGCTGACAAATTCTCCCCCTAAAATACTAAAATCATAACTGGTTTAATTATTTTAGGATTTTTAATAAACAACATAACATGAATTTCAATTGACAGACTAAAATAAACAAATAAAATAAAAAAATAAAATAGAAAACTTAACTAAACTACATGGACTACACATTATCATCATCAGGAATAACCTCGCTTTTCTTTTTACCGCCGTTGACCTCTAGCAAATATTGAAAACGTGGTTTATCAAAGGCTTTAGTATATAGGTCAGCACGTTGAAAATCAGTATTAATTTTTACCACATCAATTAAGTTCTTTTCAAAACAGTCTCTTATGAAATGGTATTTAATACCGATATGTTTGGTCTTAGGATGTTAGACCGGATTTTTAGTTACTGCAATTGTAGTAGAGTTATCAACACAAATAGGAGTAGAGGAGAACTTTAAACCATAATCCCGCATTTGCTGTTGAATCCAGATGATTTGTGAACAGCAACTTGCAGCAGCAACATATTCGGCTTCACAGGTTGACAATGCAACCGATATCTGCTTCTTCTTACACTGCCAAGTAACTAGTCTTCTCCCAAAGAATTGACACCCTATGGATGTAGACTTGTAGTTCATCTTGCAGCCTCCGTAATCTGAGTCACTATCGCCATGAGCTCAAAGTCATCATCGTGAGGATACCAAAAACCAAGTGTGGGTGTACCCTTCAGATAACGAAAAATCCTTTTGACCCCGATCAGATGGTTGACCTTAGGCTTAGCCTCATATCTTGAACATAAACATGTAGCATACATGATATCAGGTCTTGAGGCAGTGAGATACATGAGGGATCCAATCATTCCTCGGTACATCGTGGCATCTACAAGGTCTCCATTTTCATCAGGTGCTATGTCTTGATTCGTAGCAAGTGGAGTCCTAGCACAGATGCATTCTCCATGTCAAAACGACTGAGAATGTCTCCTATATACTTGGTTGATGTAGAAAGATCCCATTTGGGGTCTGATCCACCTGTAACCCAAGAAAGAACTTCATCTCCCCCATAGCACTCATCTCAAACTCTTTCTTCATAACTGCTTCAAACTCTTTGCATAATTCTTCGTTCTTTGAACCGAATATTATGTCATCAACATAGATTTGTACTAGCAGTAGGTCTCCATCTTTTTCTTTGACGAACAGTATGCAGTCAATGACTCCCCTGCGAAAGCCGTGTTTCACAAGATGAGTCGAGAGTTTCTCATACCAAGCCCTTGGAGCTTGATGAAGCCCGTATAAAGCCTTTTCGAGCTTAGACTCTATCCCGATGAAAGGATCTTCAAATCCCTCGGGTTGACTGACATAGACTGTTTCTCTGATTTCCCCATGAAGGAATGCACTCTTCACATCTAATTGATAGACTTTAATCTTCATGTACGATGCATAGGCAAGGAAGATATGAATGGCTTCCATCCTTGCCACGTGTGCAAACACCTCATTGTAGTCAATTCCCTCGACTTGGCGAAATCCTTGAACCACCGATCGATCCTTGTTCCTGATAATGACCCCTTGGTCATCTTTCTTGCATTTTAAAACCCATTTGGTGCCAATGACCTTAGCACCTTTAGGTCTATCAACCAGAGTCCATACACCTAACTTCTTGAACTGAAGAAGTTCTTCTTGCATGGCACTCACCCATGCCTTATCATTTAGTGCATCACTGACGTATTTTGGCTCAAACTGTGAGACAAAACACCGATAAGCCCATCATGAATATATCCCTTTTCCATAACTGAGGCGTAATCAGCTGAGTATAGCTGATTTCGGGTCTGCACTCCTGATCTGACATCCCTAATGACATTGTTTAGGGGATGATAGACGTTAGTCGTGATCCTGGGTAGTAGGAACTGCTACCTTAGAGCCAAGATTATGAACATTTGGTTCTGCAGCTAAGGTAGTTGGAGTTTGAGGCTCCGAAGTCCAAGGTACATCACTAGTAGATGCTTGTAGACTTTCAGGAACTGGAACCTGTTCCTCCTAACTGTTCTGATCATCTTCTTCAGCTTCATCTTTAGAGGAGGAGTCACTGTCGTCGACTACTCCCCCCGACTGAGTAGATGATCCTCCCAGTGAGCTTGACGTTGGTGTATTCAAGATATCATACATCATCCGTGTAGCTACTCGTCATCCGAGGGAGAGAGAGGGATGTTGAAGGACTTGAAGAATCCATCATAGTCGAAAACATAGGCGGGTCCTTTGCTAGTAGGTGTGTGGTATATCTCTGAACGTCAACATTACACCACACTTCTACTAGACCCATTGAGTTGTTGTAAACTCGCTTGTTCGGTATGTTGTATCCTAGAAAGATTCCTTCATCTACCTTCTCACTGAATTTACCTTCTTGTGTCTTCTTCAGAAGTGTGCATGGCGCGCCAAATGGTTCGAGATACTCCAAATTCGGTTTGCGTCTTTGTAGTAGCTCGTAACATGTCTTTCCGTGGCGCTTGACTATCAGGACTCGATTCAGTGTATAACATGCATTTGCCACTGCCTCATTCGAGAATTGGATAGGCATTTTCGAGTCTACCAGCATAGTCCGTGCTGTCTGTATCAAGCTTCTGTTCTTTCTCTCAGCAACACCATTCATCTGAGGCGTGTGGGCAGAAGTGAATTGATGCACAATTCCCTTTTCCTTGCAGTATGCATCCATCCACTGGTTCTTGATTTCTGTTCCGTTGTCTGAGCATACTTGTCTAACCTTCAGCTTGTAGAGAGATTCCAGTGTGGTTACCAACTCCTTGAATGACTCAAATGTTTCTGATTTGGATTTTAGAAACATTACCCAAGTGAACCTTGAGTACTCATCAGTGACCACAAAACTGTACAAGTCTCCTGCAATGCTCTTGTACTGACTGACTGGACCAAACAGATCCATCTGAAGAAGTTCAAGAGGAAGTTCTATTGAATGAACTTTCTTTTCCGTATGAGACTTCTTCATATGTTTGCCTTTCTTGCAAGCTACACAAAAGTCAGGAAGCTGTAAGTTCTTGACATTAACTCCTCTCACCAGATCCTTCTGAATCAAGTGATTCATCTTCCTTTGACTATGTGTCCCATTCTCCTATGCCAGGAGATGGAATCCTTTTCGGTAGCTTTAGATAGAAAACACTGAACCTCATGATCCGTTGTAGAAGCTGTTGACAGATCCAAAACATAAAGGTCTTTATATCTTGAAGCAGTCATCAGAACTTGGTCCTCTGGGATCACGTAGTCTTTCTTTAGCACGTAACACTTCTTATTGTCGAAGATGACTTTAAATCCCTTATCAAATATTTGGGAAACCGAAAGTAAGTTATTTTGTAGTTGTTGAACGTAGTTCACCTTATCAAACTTAACTTTCTGATTCCCCACTTCTCCCTGGGCTGTGATATAGCCTCCCTTGTTTCCAGCAAACGAAACATGACCTCCTTTTATTTTCTTGACGTTTGATAAAAGAGCCCGGCTTCCTGTCATGTGCCTGGATGCTCCGCTGTCTACAATCCACGTGTTAGTTTCAGCACTGCATCGAACACTCTGCACATACCAAGTAAAGAATTAGTTTGGGTTAGGAACCCAAGCCTTTACTGGCTTGGGTTTCCCCGAGGCATCACACATCATAATTCAACCCATTGACCCTTAGAGGATGAGGGTAGCTTAGGTTCCTTCTTGTCATAATTATCAGACACAAGGATGTCTTCTCCTTCCATAATCCAAATTTGTGCAAGGCCTGTTTGTGATAAGCAGTCGACTAACTTACAGGTTGAATTTTAGGTTCACTAGTTCTTCTAGGTGGAGTCAGAGAATTCCTCTTAGAAGACCTAGGCTTTGAAACCTGAGGTTCAATCTTCGTCCTAGGTGTCTGATAGAAATGACAATAGGAGGCAATGTGTCCATATTCACCACAGTTGTAGCACGACCTGCTATCAACTTTATGATTAAACTTTCTTTGTGAAGAAGTGTGTGACACTCTAGTAACATCACTCACTCTAGATTTTGACTCTGGTTCTTTGGATGTTCTTTCTGGTTTAACAAATTTAACTGTTTTAACCTGTTTAACATTTTTTTCTTTTTGGTTAATTGGTTTTTGACTTGAAATATGTGAACGATTAACCTTAGAAGTCTTTTTAGGTTCTGATTTGACTCTGTTTGACTCTGACTTTAAGTTAACTTTTTTAAATTCCTTTTCCAGATTAACACAAGGCAATTTACCCTTTGCTTTTGAAATGGCCTCCTTTTGTTTGTTTCCAGAGTCAATGGATGAACATAAGGAATCTGGATCACTAACAAGAGGAGTAGACACCACATGATCCTTGATGGGATTATTATTTATTTGTCTAGTCTTAGTGTTGATCAAAATCTCAGGTGGTGGTGGAACCACTTTGTAACCCAATCCCTCCCCGTTGTTCCTTTCTCTCACTAAGTGTTGGACTATGTGTGAAGAACTAGTCCAACTGTGCAGTTTCTGTTTTAATGAATTTACTTCTACTTCTAGAACTGCCTTTTGCTTCTTAGTGTCTTCTAGGGAGTTTAGATAATACCTAATTTCATTAGCTTGGTTAAAAGCAACTACTTTGGTTTCCCTAAGCTGTTTAGTCAAAAGGTCTATCTTTTCTTTATAACTCTGCTCATTTAGTTTTAATATCCTATTAGCCTCAGTGCACAGTTGAAAATCTTTTACTAAGTTATTATTATGATCTAAGAACCTAGAAAATTTTTCATCTATGCTATTCCTAAAAGTATCACAATCAGAACAAGCATGATTATCAAACATTGGTCAGTAGTACTTACCTGAGTTGATTCAGAAGAGTTAGCCATCAACGCCGCATCAGATGTCTCTGGTACTAGTGATTCTATCTTTTCTATCTCTGATGTGGTAGTCTCCTCTTTAGGCTTGTAACTGACCTCAGTAGCAGTTGCTTTTCACTATGTGACATCGCTATCTCAACTGCTAGATCTCCTTCACTAGCGGAATCATTGTCAATATCTTCTACACTTGCAATGTTTGATTCCCCTGGTGAGACAACCTAAAGCTCCAATCCTATCCTTCATCATCATGAGCAGTCAAGGATTTTGGATCCTTGCTTGATGAAGTAGAACTGGTAGCTTGCTTGTCTTGACGGGTGAAGGACGAGAACGGGTTCCCGTTACCCGTTTTCTTAGGCTTGACACATTCTTTTTTGAAGTGCCCCTTCTCTCCACAGTTGAAGCAGGTCACTTTGCTCTTGTCAAAGCCAAATGTGGTATCCTTAGTAGCTACCAAGTTCTATCCGGTTTGTTTTACAAACTTCTTTGCCCTCCAGACAGCACTAGCTAAGGCCCACATTATGTCCATCCTCTCAAGCTCCATTTTGTCCACCTGCTCATAGTCCTCGTCTGCCAAATGGCAGTTTCCAATCTTTCCAGCAACAAGTTCATCATAAGAATGAACCACTGCAGCCAAAAGATCCATGTGTTCTGGAGCTACTTCCACAGTCACATTACCAAGATTCTCGGTCTTCATTTTAGTAGCACTTGCTTCGGATCCAATATAGTGGGTACAAGAAGGTCCCAATGTGTCTGATTCTGAAGGAGACGCATGTGAAGGACCCGATGAGCTAGACACAAATGCAGTCTGGAGAGGTGCTCCAGATGTCTTAGCTTGAGGCGTGGCGTTGTACAAAGCTGGATTTTGATTGTACGAAGACTTCTGAGCTCTATACTTCATCCTAAGTGCCTCTTCTCGCAACTTAAGAATGAAATCATTAATATCCAGTTTTGCCAGCATTCCATTCTGTCTAAGGTTAGACACGAATAAAGCCCACTTTTCAGGCAATATGTCTGCAAAGTTAATAACTTTCTCTTCCATGGTAGTAGCCACCCTATGTGTATGCAGTTCACTCATCAGATGGTAGAATCTATCTATAACGTCGTCTAAACTCTCGTTTAAGAACCAAGAGGAGATGTTGAAGATTAAGATGACTTGGAGTTTTATTGTAATAAATATATTTTGTGTGAAAAAAATATATTTTATCTTGTTTTTAGTCATTTTTATGCTTAATATGTAATTTTGCATTAATTAGCCTAAGTCTAGGAAGTTAAATGCAATTAGTGAATATTAGTCTAGACTATAAATAGGTTAATTGTCACTAGTGTTGGTTAATGGTTGTATGAACAATAGATTGAGCGATTATATTTCTTAACACATATTTTGCAATCTAATTGAAGATCAAAGGGGTTTTGATTGTGATTATCATATTTTGATCTAATTCTTCATGATTTGATTCAAGTGTGATTATCCTAGACTTACAATTTGGTATCAGAACCATTTTGGATCAAATTCACTAAAGATTTAAAGATGTTTAGAGAGGTAAGTTGAAGTTTTGTTTGTTTTTGTTCAATATCAAGTTTTCGTCAATTTTAGTTCAAATTCGTGTGTATTTGATATGGAATTTGCTTTAATTTTGTTGGTTGTTGGTTGGGGAAGCTCTGTTAATCATTAGATCTCAAATCCATTGAGTTTTCAAAGATTTCAGATTGATTTTGTGTTGAAAAAGCTTTTCAGCTTCGTTCAACGAAATTATCAGTTCATCCAGCGAAACTACGAGTTCTTCCGGCGAAACTACATGGGTTGTGTCATTGAAGTTGTTTTCTACTGTCCTGTGAAACTAGTTTCATTGAACGAAAGTTCAACAATGCTTGTGGGTGATTTACAAGGGAAATTGTTGCCGAAAGTATCATTGAACGATAGTTTAAGCTTGTTTCGTGCGAACTTGTCGGCGAAACTAAGCTGGTTTAGGCATTTGGCTAGGGAAACTGCTGCCGAAATTTCCAGCAAAAGTACTGTCGGCTCAGTGAAACTAGAGTTCACAGTGAAACTATCTCTGCAAAACTATAATTTCGGCGAAACTAGCTCTACTTGACCCCAGTTGCTAAGATTTTCTAGCGTGATATTTAAAAATAATATTTTTTCCGGGGGAGAATTATTCTAAATTTTTTGGAAAAAATATTTTTGGGGCGTTTAATTGTTCAAAATTTTTTAAAATAATGTCATCTTCAGAAAACTTTAATTCAGATAATCACACAACAACAAAAATCCGGTTCGACTCTTTTGCAGGTACAAAGAAAGAAAAATTTGTCAGATTTAATTGATCAATTTTTGAAAGTAGCAAATAATCTAAAGAAGCATATGCCTGATCTCAGTAATCATGAATAAATTCAAAAGCTTTTCGACTCTCTTCCATCTGCATGGAATCATAAAGTTAAAATGCTAAAGCAAGAAAGAAGTTATGTCGACACAAAACTTATGGATATGATCAACAGACTAAAATATCTCGAGCTGGATATCCAAAGAAATGAATTTCAACAAGTCATGTTCCCACATCAAACCCACGCGCTTAATACTGATCTTGTTTCTTCTATAACAAGCATACTTCATTACTAAAAATAGATGATTGAAAAGTTGACGTTATTGAGAACTTATTCGAATTTAAATTTTGAATTTAGAGAAACTATTGAAGAGAATTGTGAAACTTTGAGAGTTGACAATGATAGTAACCCGGAGTCTGTGAGAACTGTTGATGTTCAGGCTAGAACAGCTAATAACAGAAAGAAAGAATCTGAGGCTGACGAGAAGCTGAAGGTCAAAGAAGAGGAACAACAAAGCATTACAGGGATTTGCAACTGTGAACAGAGCTTAGATACAGAACGAATTATCATGGGTGTTCCTTATGAGACTATTCGGGATATGTGTTCTTCATCTTGCAAAATCTGATTATTGGGGATTTATAAGGCAAATAGATTGTTATTGGAAAATGAAAAAGATTTAAAAACAATCAATTATGAGTTAAAGAAAAATGAGATTGCTTTTTCAAGGAAACTTAATGAAGCATTGGCCGAAAAAAATCTTTTACGAAGAACAATTTTGGAGCGTAACATTGAAATTAATATTTTAAGAGAAAGGGTTGTTTTAGCTCAATTTGAAACAACTCAGCTTCAAACAAAGCTTGATAAATGGACCCTTTCACACATGAAAAAGGATGAGCTTATTGGTAAACAACAAGGGGCACGGGTAAAACATGCGATTGGATATAAATCTGATGGTGAAATTGTATTTAATTAGTTCCACCTCCTTCTACTTTATGTTATTCACTAATCCCCAAACCTCATTCAACAAATGGTTTGATTGAAGTTGTAGAAACTAATTGTTTAAATACAGGTTTCAGCAATGTTAATCTTAAAGCAGTTAGATATGTGCAGAGTTCTGCAGTAGGTTTGGGATTTCTCACGCAGGGGTCTGATACGAATTTTAATGACGATTCCACTTTTGATTCTCCAACACTAATATCAGTTGCTTCTCCGACCTTCTTCAATAAATTCAAAAGAGGTAATATTCCTTCATTTGTTCCTGTTAGGTTTGTAAAAGAAGGAACAGTTGTCAAATCATCAAGCAATCAGAATCCTATAATCAAAGCCAACACAATCGGAGATGTCAATCAAGATCCGTTGGAGAAAGATCTGTGTATATGAGATTGGATAAGCTCACATAATAAACCAATCATAGAGGAGCGTGTTGGTTCCTCACAGATTAAGATATCTCCTGACATTTTCAAGTCTCAAAAGCTTCCAAAAGCTGAATCAAGACCTATACGGATCTCATCTCCAACTACAAAACAACCTAATCAATCAGTAAAGATTCCATTCACTGTTCAGCACGGGAAACTACAAAACAAGCAAGAATCTGCTACAAGCTCAAAACCATCCTCATCACCACCTGCACAACACGGGACTACAAAGAATCAAAAGCCTTTCAAGGCTTGTTTTGAGTGTGGAAAAGAAGGTCATGTGGTAAAGAAATGTCCTCAAAGACTAGCTTTGAATGGTAAAGGCAAACCAAATTGTTTCTCCGGATGTAAGTATACAAAGAATGCTCCGGACGGTAGAGGCAACACGGGTTGCTTCTCTGGTTCAAAAGGTAAAAAGCAAACATCTTTGAATGGTTGGATGAAAAACCCTCCATCCAAACCTTGTCTTGTGAAGCCGGTTTCACATGATACAAAGATGAAAATGACCAAATGTTCAAAACCAAAATCTTTTCCTTCTGGTCATAAACAAAAAATAATTTCCTAATTTAATTCATTCAAATCCAAATTAATTAAACCGAAACAAATTTGGCAAAATGATACAACAATTCCTTATTGTTTTAACAATTGTGTGCCGAAGCAAGTTACTTATATTGATGAAAAAGGAACTCCCAGGATGAGATGGCCTGGGTTCCCCTTTCAAACTAATCTATTAATGAGTGCAGGAACAATTCAGAAGGACTGTTAGTAATCCGGTTTACTGACAGAGATTGTTCCGAATTCAAATTTGAAGCGGAACAAACATGTTAAGGTCATGGTAATTATCCACAATCTGGATTTTTATATGCACAATCACAGTTCTCACTTCACAATCACTGCATGTTTCTTGATAATTCGTTTCATATCTTGATAATCAGTGTAGTTTGGAAGACCTTCTTTGACATATTTCTATTTTTGTTCAGTTTATAAAAAAAATTTTAAAAAACAAAAAAATGTTAAAAAATTAAAAAATAGGTTTACAAAAATAAAATTTAGGGGGAGAGTATATCTGTAATACATAAAAAATGAAAAAGAGAACTGGGAACTTGATTCCAGATGATTGTATATCTTCTTGAATTGCTTGTTCTTGCATGACTTGCATTATAAAATGAGAAATGGTAGTAACTGATGTTGTGATCTGATTTACATCTTATTTTTAATTGCAAATAAAAGAGAAACAAACAAATTCTTTAATGATATGCTTGCTAGACTCAGCCTGAAGAATAAAGTAGAGAGCAGCTTCATGATTTAAATTAAAATATATGCTTAAGGATGTCTGGATTTACGCAATCATTTTGGCCTGCACGAAAACTGAGTCCCGACAAAAAGTGGATTGAGAACTGATCTGTCACCCACCATGATACAAATCATATAAGTCATATCTTTGTGTCTTGATTGGTGTATAGGTGTCTTGTATTTGTGCTAATCTCCTTTGTTGTACGATAGTACTGACCTGGAGTGATGATCTCCTTTGATGTACGATAGTACTAACCTGGAGCTCTCATCAGCACATGACTAAATGGTCATCTCCTTTGTTATACGTGAGTATAGACCTGGAGCTCTCACCATTTTGAACTAAGTTGTGTCAAATCATCTAACGATGAATTCATCACATAATACAATATTCTGTTGATAATCACTTGCACACAAATGCACAAGCCTTGCTCTATAAAAATCATAACAAAATTCAAGAAATCCTGAGGTTGGGTGAGGGTTTTTGCCAAATGATTGTGGGGTCCTAGCATTGTAAAGTATTTAATCGAACCTTAACGAAACATCTGCTGCTTGTTGAAAAAGATAGGGCATGGGTTTAAGTGGACAAACATATCAGCAATTATTATTGATATGTTTGAGAATTTCATATTCATTCAAAGACTGTGATTAGATTCAGTTATTAGTGTGATCACATTGCTTGTCGATCATAAAATTCATCTTTGTGCTAAAGAATATCTTGAGGATATGATCTGATGATCGATTTTGTTCTCGGTTATTAAAAAATTTAATAGAAAAAAAATTATAATAAATGTATATAATAAAAAATTATAATAAAATTTCATTTCTAAATTACATTTAGGTCTTCCATATTATGTTGTTGCAATTTTATCATTTTTCATACATTTCATAGAAATTACGTACAGCTGACACGAGTTTATTTTGTTAAAATGAAAGATCTAATTAGAAATATCAAGATTGTGTTTGTGAATTTTTTTCAATTTTTTGCTGTAACTGATGGCCGATCATCAGTTGAGTAGTGTACCTGATTAGAGAACCTGTTCCTCAAGTTTGTAGAAGATATCGAGCTAGGAATCATTTTCTTACATCTTCCGAACCACTCAGATTAGAGATTCGGGAAAGTTGTTCCAATATCCTTGCAAAGGTTTCATTCAAAAAGGGGGAGCACATAAATAGGGGAAGCTTATAAGATAAATATCTTTCTTATCAGATTCAGAAAACTTCATTTAAAGATCTTTCTACTATTGAATTCTCGATGTGATTTTGCTTGAAGACGTTGATAATGATATACTAAGGGGGAGTATGTTGGAGCGGTACAAGATAATCTATTGTGACATCCGGTAAATTTCCGTTATCAAACTCCGTTAGTTCCGTTAAGTCTTGTATACACGTGTCGTGAGCACACACTAGTTGTCGTTTAACGTTGGTGACATAATAATAATGAATAATGTTAATTTGATGTGAATCTAAGTGATTATGTGAGTATTGGGTTATGTTTATGTGTTTACACATTTATAAAAGGTTAACTAAAGAATTTATCGCGTAACGCGGAAACGTGCCTATTTATTCGTATGTCTTGTGTTTTTATAAAGATAAGATATATAATGAATTTTATAAGTTTATATCTTTATATTATGAAGTTAAAAACACTTTACAAAGAGTATAAAGCTTAGTTTTTATAAAATACAAATTACAAGGGTTAAATGGGTAAATGTGTAAATTAAAATTAAATAAAACAAAACTTCAAACCCTAATTCACCCCCTTCGGCCGCGATCAAGCTTCTCTTCCCCTCTTCTCTTCGAATCAGCCTAGAATCATCAAGGAAGCATCTATTTTGGTCGATTTCAAGGTTTAGAACACGTTAGAATCATCAATTGCAAGTTAACACGCGTTTAAAGGTTAGATTTTTCGAGTTTTGTGAATGGTTCATTAGGGCCGAACCTTAGATTCGAAATTGATCCTCATTAGGTCGAATTGGATGTTGTTTGATGATGTTTATATGTTAGTTACGTTGAATGCATGTTAGTTAACGTCGATCATGGATGAATTACATGTTGTTAGTGGGTTAATCATGGTTTTGATTCTAGTCAAACCCTAATTCGATTTTGGGCATGATTATGGGTGAATGATGGTGTTTGATGAATGTGTGGTGATTAATAAGTTGTATGAATGTTAGGAATCATGAATCTTGCAAGAAATTGATGATTTAGGGTTGATGTTTATAAGTTACTAATAATAGTAACTTTATTTGCATGAAATGTTGAACTATGGATGTTTGATGTTATGGATGTGTTCATGGTGATAATTAGATGTTAGATTGTTGTTGTGATCATTGGAAATTCAAGAAAACATGTTATAGTTCATACATTACTAAAGATAGTAACTTTTGGATATGAATTGGTGAATTATGATGTTTGGATGTGGTTGATCATGCTTAGATGTTAGTATGACCTTGAATTGGTATATTATTGATGAATTCATGTATGCTTTGGATGCTTGATAGATTTTGGGATGTTCTTTCCCAAAAGGGAAACTTTATTTGTGTAACGTTGAAGTATGATGTTATGATCATGTTTGGGATGATAGGAGCCTACTAATGTTCAAGGATAAATTCTAGTGTGATAGAACGTGTTAAATTAGTTGTATGGCATGCTTGGATAATCATGAGTGATTTTTGGACTTTGGTGATCATGTATGGTTTGGATGTTGTGTAGTAGTAGGACAACATGCTTGGGTCTGGTAATTGATTGTTGTGATGTTGTGAATGCAATGCATATGCTTAAAGAATATGGTTATGATCATTATACACGCGTGCGGATCTGAGGCCCCTACTTAGTAGGATTGGCAGGGTTTAGGATGTGAAGTCGTGAGTGACTTCACATGGCATGTGATGAATGGTTGAACTTGTGTGACATGTTAGTTGTATTATAACTAATGATATGTTAATGTTCTAGATTCGCATGACTTGTATAGTACTTGATTGTATGATGATCTAAGCGATACACCTGGTTGATATAGCATACGTATGATACTATTTGAATGTTAATCATGTATGTTGTATGTGCTCATTGGTTTTATTTGAATTATAACTCATAATGTCACCAACGGGTCAAACGGGTCAACTAGGTCAAACGTGTCTATTTTTCTGGAAGCTTGAGTCTTGGGTTTGGTATGATTAGGGTTTCACATGTCTTTTATTTACACGTACTTATGTACTCACATGATCTAGGTAACCTGTGAAGGTTGGCTATCCTCTCGTTTCTCAAATAAACCCTAAGTACTCTTTGCATACATCAGGTGAGTTCATGCCCCACTCTTTATTTAATCTCTTTGGGGGAGATAGCATACTGGTATTTATACGAACGCTTTTTTATGTAAGTTGTGTATAATATTAATAGTGTTGTTTACCATGGGAAAAGTCCTCACACTTTTGAATTGTTAATATTAATAGCGGGGAAACTTGGGTGGTACTACTGGGTCTGACGAGCCCACCTGTGTGACTCGAGGTCAACCGGGTGCAATTTGTCCTATTGAACATTGTCACGACATGGTAAGTCGTGACAGGAGGCAACAACTATCACAGTCAGCTTCAATTGCAAAATCACTATGTATTAATATTTACTGATAATAGACTAGCTATCTATTACCATACACTGCTTATATATATCACAACGTTTTATATGTTTATTGAACTCAAACTCTTGAACTCACCAACCTATGTGTTGACATTTTAGTATGCTTTTCTCAGGTCCTTAGCTTGCTGCCATAGGAGCACTGCACGGTTCATTGCATTTTAAGACACAATGCTTCAAGACAATTTAACATTTTAACAATTATAGTTTACTCTTTTGGGTTGGCACTTGTTTTGCCATAGTTATACTTTATTGACTTGGGTTTTTCAAAAACGCTTCCGCATTGTTTAAAGTTTGTATTTTGGTTGATTTTGTTTAAATTATGGCATTTAGAGTCGTTCTGAGTAACTATTGACTGTGATCCTGGTTTGTTCACAGCCTCGCGGTAAAACTCCGCAAGTGGATTTTGAGGGTGTGACAGATTGGTATCAGAGCCATTGGTTATAGGGAACTAGGTTGCATACACTAGACTATAACCGCACACAGTTAATTAGTTACCCGTGCCTTACTCCCATTTACTGTATACTCATTGGCATACACGTCACACTCTCTGCAGCATGGCATCGTCTTCAAGGCTCCGGGTAAACGACCCGAATACCTACACGATTGAATCCCCACCTCCCGCACCTGTACCTGATGATGGATTCGATTGGCCCCGACTGGCTTATCCCCGAGAGGAGATTGACTGGGATCAACCGTTCGCATTGATGAAGCGTGACCCTCCGCGAGACCGGCATTCTTATCCTAGGTTTGTTGACCACATCATGTTTAGGGAGCACGTACCTGTCCTAAAGCCAAGGACTAGGAACAATGCCAATCAACCCATGCTTTCACTCCCACGAACGGCGCAGTCCAACGAGCAACTGATTGCTGCACTGATGGCTGCACTGGATACTGAACAGCATCGTGTAAGACGACTCACGGGTGATGTCTGTACACTACAACAAGAGGTGTACAACCTGAGACATCAATTGGATGAACTCAAGGAAGAACACGGGAAGACGTTGAACGGTTGTCACCATATGCAAGATGGTGTTATGGTACTCCAAGGACGCGTGACTGCTCGTGAACAGCGGGACGCCATAGCCGATAATAGGATTGCCATTTTAGAAGCTCAACTAGCAGCACTTCAGATTGCTATAGCTCCTGCTCCTGCCGCAGACTCTTAGGATGAGGAGGATCCCGAGGAGGGACCCGAGGAAGAGGAACCGGAGGAGATGGAGGATGATAGTGATAGGTCAGACATTATCGATTGACTTCTTTATATGACTTAGACTACGTAGTGCTTTCTTTTTGAAACCTATGTGGGAAGGGTTGTTTCCCCGCACGAACGACAAAACTTCAATTTTGACATTGCTAAATACATTGTGACTTATTGTAATTATTTACTTTGGTTATTATTTTTGTTATGAATGTTGTGGTTGTGATGATACGTTATTTCTTTCATTTACTGTTTACTATGCTTCAATGAGTTAAATGTGTATGATGTTACTCATTATTGTATTGTGAATATAAAGTGAAAAGAATGGACGCTCGTGGACGTGGACGTGGACGTGGACGTGACGTGGTTGTGGACGCGGATGTGGACGTGGCAGGAGAACAGGGTGGTGGTGCTATTAACATGACTCCCGCAGAATTGGCTGCTCTAATTAATGAGCATGTTCAGGCGGCAGTGGCTGCTGCCCACGCGGGTCAGCCAGCAGGTAAACAATGACAGAAAAACAAATCTGATATCCTTTATAACTGTAGGGGATGTTTGATTAATGTGTGTTGTGTTAAAACAGGACCACCAGTGTGTACATACAAGTCCTTCATGGACTGTAAACCACACACCTACAGCGGTACAGAGGGTGCTGTAGGGCTGTACGCTGGTTGAGAAGACTGAGTCCATTTTCTCCAAATGTAACTGTCCACCGGCGGATCAAGTAAAGTATGCCATCGGGACTTTGGAGGGTGCAGCTCTGTCTTGGTGGAACGCGCAGGTCCAGATGCTTGGACAAGCGATGGCAAATGGACTCCCCTGGAATGAGTTCAAGGATATGATGATCGAGGAGTACTGTCCTCGAAACGAGGTGCAAAAGTTGGAGATGGAATTCTGGCAGCTCAAGATGAAGGGTTCAGAAATTGAGGCTTACACGACCCGTACTCATGAGCTGGCTACATTGTGTCCAGGAATGGTTAATGAGACACATAAGAGAATCGAGCACTACATACGAGGATTGGTGCCTAAAATCCAAAGTATGGTAACAGCTTCTAACCACTACGATTCAGCAGGCCATCCAAATTGCCCATAAACTTACTGATCAGGCGGTAGAGCAAGGGCGGTTACCCAAACGGGGCGCTGTGGTGAGCGTGCCCGACAACAAAAGGAAGTGGGATGCTCCCAGCAACAGCAATAACAAATCATCATCATCATCGTCTGGCGGTCAACAACAATCCCAACAGCAGCAGCACAGCCAGTTCAGCAGCAGCAGCGGCGGTTCGACAAAACCGCAATTTCAACCAACTGCCCCAAATAACCAAGGACCCAGCGGTTACGGTGGCAGACATCCCAAATGCCCACGGTGTAACTACCACCATGTGGGACGGTGTGATAGCTTCAAGTGTCAACGTTGTGGAAAGATTGGACACGCTGCGAAGGATTGTCGTGGTGAACTAATGAGGAGGCCACAACAATCTCAAGAAACTCCAAGGGTTGTTTTGAGTGTGGGAAAGAAGGGCATTACAAGCGAAACTGCCCACAACTAAGGAGGAACGGAATGGCAACAACAACACAACAACAACACCAACAACCATGGGAACAACAACAACAATGGTAATAATAACAACAATGGTGGAAATGGCACTGGAAATGGCGGCAATAAAGATGGAGCCAAAGGGAGAGCCTTCGTCATTGGCTCAGGTGAGGCTCTATGTGATCCCACAACTGTTACTGGTAGATTCCCTGTTAATGGTTGTTTTGCTACGGTACTATTATACTGGAGCCGATAGGAGTTTTGTGTCCTTAAAATTATGTATCTTTTAAGTGATATACCCTCTGCTTTAGAATCTAAATACACTGTGGAATTAGCCGACGGTAAACAAATCCATGTAACGCATATCCTTAAGACTGTAGGATAGAACTTGCTCGTATGTTTCGCTATAGATCTCATGCGTGTTACGCTGGGGAGTTTTGATGTTGTGATAGGCATGGATTGGCTCTCTAGAAAGCAAGCGGAAGTCATATGTCACGAGAAGATTATACGGATCCCGGTTGGTGATCAAATTCTTACCGTCAAAGGTGATAGGAGTGGTGCTGTGATAAGCATCATCTCGTATATGAAAGCTCAAAAGTTGTTACGAAAGGGCCGCGTGGCTATCCTAGCACTTGTAACCGATAAGCAAAAGGAAGAAAAGAGAATGGAGGATATTCCCGTAGTACGCGACTTTCCGGAGGTGTTCCCAGAAGATCTTCCTGGATTACCACCGCACCGCCGCCAAGTGGAATTCCAGATTGAATTGACTCCCGGCGCAGCGCCGATTGCTAGAGCACCATATCGATTAGCACCAAACGAACTACAGGAGTTGTCGTCACAACTTCAGGAGCTTTTGGTTAAGGTTTTATTCGACCTAGTACATCACCTTGGGGAGCTCCTGTACTCTTTGTTAAGAAGAAGGATGGCACATTCCGGATGTGCATCGATTATCGAGAGTTAAACAAAGTAACAGTCAGAACCGATACCCTTTACCTCGTATCGACGACTTGTTCGATCAGCTTCAAGGATCAAGCTATTACTCGAAGATTGACTTGAGATCTGGTTATCATCAACTCAGAGTTCGAGAAGAAGACATTCCCAAGACTGAATTTCGTACTCGTTATGGTCATTATGAGTTCTTGGTCATGCCTTTTGGGTTGACTAATGCACCTGCTGTGTTCATGGACCTCATGAACCGCGTGTGCAAACCTTATCTTGATCAGTTTGTCATTGTGTTCATCGATGATATACTGATATACTCTAGGACCAAGGAGGAGCATGAAGAGCACTTACGAATGATCTTGGAACTGTTGAAAAATGAGCAACTGTATGCTAAATTCTCAAAGTGTGACTTTTGGATAAGAGAGGTACAATTCCTAGGTCATATTGTTAATGAGAAAGGAATACACGTTGATCCTGCCAAAATTGAGGCGATAAAGAATTGGACTACACCCAAAACACCAAGCGAGATAAGGCAATTTCTTGGATTAGCAGGATATTACCGCCGATTCATAGAAGGATTTTCTAAGATCGCACAACCTCTCTCAGCCTTGACTCACAAAGGAACGACATACAAATGGGCTGAGAGTCAAGAATCAGCTTTCCAAGTTATTAAAACAAAAACTCTGTACTGCCCCGATATTAGCATTACCCGAGGGAACAGATGACTTTGTGGTGTATTGCGATGCATCCATTCAAGGATTGGTTGTGTCTTGATGCAACGAGACAAGGTGATAGCTTACGCCTCGAGACAACTAAAGGTTCATGAGAAGAACTATACTACCCATGACTTAGAATTGGTGCAGTAGTTTTTGCCTTAAAGATCTGGAGACATTATTTGTACGGTACCAAGTGCACTATCTACACCGATCACAAGAGTCTTCAACATATCTTTGAGCAAAAAGAGTTGAATATGAGGCAGCGACGTTGGGTAGAACTATTAAATGATTATGATTGCGCAATTAAGTATCATCCGGGAAAGGCGAACGTAGTTGCCGATGCTTTAAGCAGGAAGGAAACAGCTAAACCCTGACGGTGCGAGCTTTACAGCTTACTATCAGTACCCAACTGCCCGAACAAGTTAAGGAGGCACAAATAGAAGCTTTAAAGGTGGAAAATATTGTTTCTGAATTGTTAAGGGGAATGGATAAGCAGCTAGTGGTGAAAGAGGATGGAATTCGGTAT
The DNA here is from genome assembly GCA_025506515.1 of Flaveria trinervia. NCBI lineage: Eukaryota > Viridiplantae > Streptophyta > Magnoliopsida > Asterales > Asteraceae > Flaveria > Flaveria trinervia. Next base: position 44,689,007 of record CM046444.1, read on the forward strand.
TTCATGGATAGACTTTGGGTGCCTATTCATGGAAATCTGAGAGATTTAGTTATGAGCGAGGCACACAAATCTAAGTATTCTATAGATCCTGGATCCGACAAGATGTATCATGACCTAAAGGCTCACTATTGGTGGCCTAACATGAAAGCGGATGTAGCTATGTACGTGAGCAAGTGTTTGACCTGCTCGAAGGTGAAAGTGGAATATCAAAAACCATCCGTACTATTACAACAACCCGAGATTCCAATGTGGAAATGGGAAAAAATCTCCATGGATTTTATTACTAAGCTACCCCGGACTAGTACTGGTTGTGACACGATATGGGTTATTGTGGATAGATTGACAAAGTCTGCTCATTTCCTTGCAATAAAGGAAACCGACAAGATGGAGAAGTTAACTCGCCTGTACCTCAAGGATCGTTTCGAGACACGGGGTACCGATCTCAATTATCTCCGAACGTGACGCTCGTTTCACGTCCATTTCTGGCAATCATTGCAGAAATCCTTGGGTACACGTTTGGATATGAGTACTGCATATCATCCACAGATGGTGGTCAGAGTTGCGTACTATACAACGTTGGAGGATATGCTACGTGCTTGTGTGATTGACTTCGGGAATAACTGGGAAATTCACCTGCCATTGGTGGAGTTTTCTTATAACAACAGTTATCACACTAGTATACAGGCAGCACCTTTCGAGGCGTTGTATGGGAGAAAATGTCGATCACCGGTTTGCTGGGAAGAAATTGGTGATAGTCAGATAACAGGTCCCGAGTTAATTCATGAGACGACTAAGAAAATTATACAGATACGGAACCGTATGGCTGCAGCGCGAGACAGGCAAAAGAGTTATGCTGATAAGAGACGGAAACCTTTAGAGTTTCAGGTTGGTGACAAGGTTTTGTTGAAAGTCTCACCATGGAAAGGCGTAGTTCGGTTTGGTAAACGAGGGAAACTAAATCCGAGGTACGTTGGACCATTTGAGATAGTGGAAAGAATAGGTCCAGTAGCCTATCGATTAGCCCTACCTGATTCGCTAAGTGGAATTCATGATGTATTTCACGTGTCAAACTTGAAGAAGTGCATAACTGATGAGAACGACGGTCGTACCACTAGAAGAATTCAGGTGGATGAACAATTGCATTTTGTTGAAGAACCAGTTGAGGTGATGGATCATGAGGTGAAAACACTTAAGCAGAGCAAGATACCTATTGTTAAAATCCGTTGGAATTCGCGACGTGGACCGAATTCACATGGGAACGGGAAGATCAAATGAAGCTTAAGTACCCTCAACTATTCGAAGGGACGATGCCAGCAGACGAAGGTATTGATTTAAATTTCGGGATGAAATTTCTTTCAACATGGGGATGATGTGACAACTCATCCAAAACTCACCCGATTTCGATTTCTGTGTGCCAATTCAGTAGAGCAGTGATGGAAAACTCTCACCATGTAACGCAATTTTCGGGAAGAAAATTCTTTCAACATGGGAATAATGTGACATCCGGTAAATTTCCGTTATCAAACTCCGTTAGTTTTGTTAAGTCTTGTATACAGGTGTCGTGAGCACACACTAGTTGTCGTTTAACGTTGGTGACCTAATAATAATGAATAATGTTAATTTGATGTGAATCTAAGTGATTATGTGAGTATTGGGTTTGTTTATGTGTTTACACATTTATAAAAGGTTAATTAAAGAATTTATCGCGTAACGCGAAACGTGCCTATTTATTCATATGTCTTGGTTTTTATAAAGATAAGATATATAATGAATTTTATAAGTTTATATCTTTATATTATGAAGTTAAAAACACTTTACAAAGAGTTTAAAGCTTAGTTTTTATAAAATACAAATTACAAGGGTTAAAAGGGTAAATGTAAATTAAAATTAATAAAACAAAACTTCAAACCTAATTCACCCCCTTCGCCGCGATGAAGCTTCTCTTCCCCTCTTCTCTTCGAATTCAGCCTAGAATCAACAAGGAAGCATCGATTTTGGTCGATTTCAAGGTTAGAACACGTTAGAATCATCAATTGCAAGTTAACACGCGTTTAAAGGTTAGATTTTTCGAGTTTTTGTGAATGGTTCATTAGGCCGAACCTTAGATTCGAAATTGATCCTCATTAGGTCGAATTGGATGTTGTTTGATGATGTTTATATGTTAGTTAGGTTGAATGCATGTTAGTTAACGTCGATCATGGATGAATTACATGTTGTTAGTGGTTAATCATGGGTTTTGATTCTAGTCAAACCCTAATTCGATTTTGGCATGATTATGGGTGAATGATGGTTGTTTGATGAATGTGGGTGATTAATAAGTTGTATAATGTTAGGAATCATAAAACTTGCAAGAAATTGATGATTTATGGTTGATGTTCATAACTTACTAATAATAGTAACTTTATTTGCATGAAATGTTGAACTATGGATGTTGTGATGTTATGGATGTGTTCATGGTGATAATTAGATGTAGATTGTTGTTGTGATCATTGGAAATTCAAGAAAACATGTTATAGTTCATACATTACTAAAGATAGTAACTTTTGGATATGAATTGGTGAATTATGATGTTTGGATGTGGTTGATCATGCTTAGATGTTAGTATGACCTTGAATTGGTATATTATTGATGAATTCATGTATGCTTTGGATGTTTGATAGATTTTGGGATGTTCTTTCCCAAAAGGGAAACTTTATTTGTGTAAACGTTGAAGTATGATGTTATGATCATGTTTGGGATGATAGGAGCCTACTAGAATGTTCAAGGATAAATTCTAGTGTGATAGAACGTGTTAAATTAGTTGTATGGCATGCTTGGATAATCATGAGTGATTTTTGGACTTTGGTGATCATGTATTGTTTGGATGTTGTGTAGTAGTAGGACATCATGCTTGGGTCTGGTAATTGATTGTTGGGATGTTGTGAATGCAATGCATATGCTTAAAGAATATGGTTATGATCATTATACACGCGTGCGGATCTGAGGCCCCTACTTAGTAGGATTGGCAGGGTTTAGGATGTGAAGTCGTGAGTGACTTCACATGGCATGTGATGAATGGTTGAACCTTGTGTGACATGTTAGTTGTATTATAACTAATGAATATGTTAATGTTCTAGATTCGCATGACTTGTATAGTACTTGATTGTATGATGATCTAAGCGATACACCTGGTTGATATAGCATACGTATGATACTATTTGAATGTTAATCATGTATGTTGTATGTGCTCATTGGTTTTATTTGAATTATAACTCATAATGTCACCAACGGGTCAAACGGGTCAACTAGGTCAAACGTGTCTATTTTTCTGGAAGCTTGAGTCTTTGGTCTTGGTATGATTAGGGTTTCACATGTCTTTTATTTACACGTACTTATGTACTCACATGATCTAGGTAACCTGTGAAGGTTGGCTATCCTCTCGTTTCTCAAATAAACCCTAAGTACTCTTTGCATACATCAGGTGAGTTCATGCCCCACTCTTTATTTAATCTCTTTTGGGGGAGATAGCATACTGGTATTTATACGAACGCTTTTATTATGTAAGTTGTGTATAATATAATATAGTGTTGTTTACCATGGGAAAAGTCCTCACACTTTTGAATTGTTAATATTTAATAGCGGAGAAACTTGGGTAGTACTACTGGGTCTGACGAGCCCCACCTGTGTGACTCGAGGTCAACCGGGTGCAATTTGTCCTATTGAACATTGTCACGACATGGTAGTCGTGACAGGAGGCAACAACTATCACAGTCAGCTTCAATTGCAAAATCACTATGTATTAATATTTACTGATAATAGACTAGCTATCTATTACCATACACTGCTTATATATATATCACAACTGTTTATACGTTTATTGAACTCAAACTCTTGAACTCACCAACCTATGTGTTGACATTTTAGTATGCTTTTCTCAGGTCCTTAGCTTGCTTGCCATAGGAGCACTGCACGGTTCATTGCATTTTAAGACACGATGCTTCAAGACAATTTAACATTTTAACAATTATAGTTTACCTTTTGGGTTGGCACTTGTTTTGCCATAGTTATACTTTATTGACTTGGGTTGTTTTCAAAAACGCTTCTGCATTGTTTAAAGTTTGTATTTTGGTTGATTTTGTTTAGATTATGGCATTTAGAGTCGTTCTGAGTAACTATTGACTGTGATCCTGGTTTGTTCACACGCCTCGCGGTAAAACTCCGCAAGTGGATTTTGAGGGTGTGCATCTTCTGTATTATCAAAATAGTCAATGTGAACAATAGTCAACGTCACCGTCAAAATCAACACAAAGTCAAACCCGACACGTTCGAGTTGAAGAACCGAGCTGAGATGTTAAAGATTAAGATGTCTTGGAGTTTTATTGTAATAATATATTTTGTGTGAACAAAAAATATATTTTATCTTGTTTTTAGTCTTTTTATGCTTAATATGTAATTTTGCATTAATTAGCCTAAGTCTAGGGAGTTAAGTGCAATTAGTGAATATTAGTCTAGACTATAAATAGGTTAATTGTCATTAGTATTTGTTAATGGTTTTATGACCAAAAGATTGAGGGATTATTTTTCTTAACACATATTTTGCAATCTAATTGAAGATCAAACGGTTTTTGATTGTGAGTATCATATTTTGATCTAATTTTTCATGATTTCATTCAAGTGTGATTATCCTGGAGTTACTTGTAGTAAGAACAATGCTAGCTCATTCACACTTACCATTACCTTTTGGGTTGAAGCAGTGAATACAACATGCAATGATCAAAATAGAACATTAATTGTAAAAAAAACAGAATAAAACACCTCATGAGCTCTTATTTAAAAGAAAACATTTTATAGGATATATTAGAGCTTTTATATGTCATGTATCTGTATTAAACACTAAAGAATAATTAGGAATTTTTTTTGAAAAAGCTTATGATGGTTTCTTTGTTTGTGCTAGGTACCAATCAGATCCAAAAGAGTCATTTGAATGTAGTCAAGACGATTTTCAGATATCTCAAGAGGAAACAAGCTCTTGGACTTTGGTATCCTAAAGAAGGAGATTTCAACCTCAATTCATTTTCAGATAGTGATTTTGGAGGATGTAACAACAACAGAATATCCATAACTAGTGGATGCCAATTTAAGGAACAAGACTTCTTTGTTGGCAGTGTAAAAAGAAAAAAAAATGTTTCGATATCCACACCTGAGGTTGAGTACATAGTTGCTTGAGCAGGTTGCTCTCAAGTATTATGGTTGCAAAACCAATTACTTGATTATGGTTACTATTTCTTTCATACACCAATTCACATAGATAACTCAACTGCTATGTTTATCACTACCAATCTAGTGCGACATAGTAAAACAAAACATATTGAATTCAGATACCATTTTCTAAGAGATTGCTGAGAAAAGGGTCTAATCAAGTTAATTATAGTGGAAAGTGGACACAACAAATCAGCTTGCTAATTTATTCACTAAAGATTTTGATTCAGTTAGATTAATTTTCTAAATGAATCTTTAAGCATGATTAGCTTAGATTAATCATCCTCAATAGAGAAAAGCATGAGTATGCCCTTGTTGTTTAATTCATATGAAAAATTCCAAAAACATTCACAAAACATACAAAATACAAAAAGATATATTTTTTAGTTTATAGCATGCATAGTACGGGAAATAATAGTACATTATGACTTTGGTTTCTTTCCGATTTAAGTTATAATAAAGACTGATTAGATATGTCTTGATATGTGAGTAGATTCAGCAAGGGTAGAAAATATACAAGTTCATGCTCAAACTTAATGCTTATATGACTAATTATGGTCAATTCCATTATAAGAAACAAGCCAGTCTTATCCTAAGTGATCATTATTACTCACCTAAACACACTATGTTCTAGCATACATCAATTCTATCTTTTCAACTCATTTTCCCTTTCTTTTGCGTAAGCAAAGACCTGGGATTATGCACACCTTCTGTTTACCTTAGTAAACAGCTGGTTTCATGAGTTTGGTCATTACCATCCTTGGTTTAAAGGCACCTCTGTTTTACGTAAGTAAAGACCTAGTGACCTCATAATGATCATCTCTATGCTCTAAAAAGAGTATAATGTTATCAACTATATATTAACTTCTAGAGCTTTTTCATCAAAACTCTATTTATAAGATTTCATAGAAATCTTAAAATAGAACATATGCTATAAGGAACATAGTTTTCAAGTATGACAACTGATAATTTGACTCATCTACAGAGTGAAGAACTTTACAGTGACTTGAATGTGGAGTCCATGTTTGTCTATCTTTAATTAGAAACATAACATGATAATCTGTCTGACATGTTGAAACTATACTCTTCTTTGAATTGAAGTGGATCAGTATACTTGCAATCGTCACTAGATCTGTGTCTACTAAGTTAATCAACCTTTATCATGAAAACTACTTTGTGCCATAGTATGATCCCATAATATGTGTACTTGCTTGTAGATATATTTAATTTTTGTTTTTTGTGTTTTACCCAATAAGAAGGACAGTTCTATTTCTTTTCATGATATTCTGTATATAATTTTTTTATAAATGGATAAGTTCATCATTAATCACACATTTAGGAGAGTAGTAGTTAGCATTAAACTTGAGTTACTCGTAATGAAGAAACTTTGGAAGTTGAGCACTAACTTGGCTGCAGGATACCTAAAGGTCTAATCAAATCAATATCATGCATAATTACTATTAAAACAAGTCCACAAGGTCCAAAAGCAACAAATGATTCTAATAATTTGATAGAATTATACAATTAAATAAGTTTCAAACTTTGCAATTCAGCAGAAGCTACAACACAAAGTTTACATTTCAGCATAAGCAACAATGCGAAAGTTATACAAGAAAATGTGACCATCCGTGGATTGGTAACCTACATACATGTTAATGTTCGAACAAAATTATAGATTTTCGTAGATTGCTAACCTATGAAAAAACAAATTTGAAACAGATTTAGTTCTTTCAACTTTAGTCATCCTTAGATGATCTATGGAGGAACTCGTATCTATGGAAACATTAAATTAATATGGAAGGGTAATAAGAATTATGGGTCCCACAACATTTAATAAATGAAATTATTAAGTCCAAGGGACTATAAATGATGTTTTTGACTTGTTATTTTCATTCACTTTTTAATAACATTTTTTCAAACCTAGAAAAATATATTCAAAAACCTTAAATCCCTGTCCACCAAAATTAAATAATTACCAATGTTCAACATAAAACATACACAAACCTTGACATCTTTTCATTATAATTTCAATATTATCAAGGTAAATAATATCATAAACATCAAAATTAACATTTTGATCCTTTTGTATATGAAAAACTATTTATATTCTCATGTCTTTATTCCTATTTCTGACCTAATTTTATCATTCTTCTGTGCATATGACAAATTGATTTGCTCAAGAATACAATGTTTGTGCATTCTTAGATGCAGATGACCCTTTGAGTGAAGGGTGTCAAGATATTATTTAGTATTTGAGGATGTTTATGTTCTTTTATGCCCTATCAGCGGATCAAGTCATCTACCAAACACATATTATTGATTTCTGGAATTCTACTCGTATAGAAGAAGAAGAAGACTATGAGGTAGTATATGTTGATATTAGAAATGAAAGGTTGAGAGTTGACAAATAGATTATTAGAAGGGTACTTGAATTAGGAGATCAAGAGGTAGGCCATCCAGATGTTTTGAGCATGAATATATTGAAAAAAAATTAACTTGATAGAATATGATGGAATTATGAAAGAGGAGAAATCAAAAAGGGAAGACTGTGCAAGCCTTACCTAAAGTGCATCTCAAATAGGAAATCCAAATTGGACAGATTCTCAAGACACATCTCCTAAGGCATCATTGGAATCTTTGAAGGCAGAACATATAATTACTCAAAGTACATTTTTGGATGTATGTGTGATCAAATTAGAGTCCTAAAGGCTGACAAGATGTTCATGTTGCGAAGGTTCATCTAACTAATCATCAATTCAGAGTTTCCTTCTATTGAAAGAGAGGGTGATGTGTTTCTACTAGCTCACCTAGGAAGATCAGTACTGAACAAGATAAGTGGCAAGTATGAAGGAGAAGGATGCCAATGTTTGCTCATGTGCTTGATCCAAATGCCAACATTCCTCAAGAACTTGTTTTTGAAGATAAACAAGAAAGGTCTCCTACTACAACTAAACATGCTTCACCACCTCCACAATCGCCCATTCTTCATCACCATAAATCTCCATAAGTACCATCCTCTAATATTAAACACACTCTACCCATATCCCCTATACACTCACAAGGATCATTCAACTCTGGTGCTATTGAACCTATGTCATAAGCAAGTACCCAGCCTCTATCAATATCTCAACCTCAATCACTAATTAACAATAACACCACAGAACCTTTCTCACCAACTCCTAAACCTCAATCACCTCAACTAGAACCAATATCCCAAGCAGTTGAATCAAACTCAAGCATTGCAAGAATTGAACCAATAAAATTATTAAATATTAAGGAAGATAATGATGTTGTACAAGCAGAGAAAACTGAAGAAGTTTGTTTAAAGTGAATACGGAACACAATCAAGAGGTTAATCAAGAAGGGGAAGGTGAAACCAACTATGTTGATGTTATAGCTTTTCATGAAGGTGACTTGGATGATGATGACATCAATGTAAGTAAAGTTATCTGGTTGCTTAGTACAACAAACTAACTACAAAGTCAAACAAGAGGTTAGAGATAATAAAGGAGTTGAAAGGGATGATAAGGGAAAAAGAGGATAAGTTGATGAAACAAGAAGCTTCCCTTAAGAGATTAAGAGAGAATGTTCAAGAAAACAATGAAGTCATTGATGCTCTGCATGAGAAGTAATTTATGGAGATCAATAAAGCAAACAAAAACTCTCAATGAACAATTTGCTCAGCTGAAAACAAAAGATGCAGAAATTGATGAGCTCCACCAACAACAGAAACAACAAAAGATTCCTCTGATACTATAAAGGCAATCACTCAATACAACAGAAAAAGACAATATCTTGGGAGTTTCAAGAAAGAAGTAATAGAAGTCCAAGATTCACCAAAGAGGGCAAAAACTATGTCACCAAAACATACTCCTTTAGTGGATTTATCCTTTGAAACCTATGTCACATGATGATACTGAGAATTATGAAGAATGGAAAGAGCTAACAAAGATGGAATCCCCCAAAGATCAATCAAAATCAAACATTGATGAACTGCTGACAATAAAAGATATACTGGAAGAAAGGCCACAATCAACAATGTTCATGACATTGATCAATCATGGCTTTCCATGTGACATGGTACAAAGAATGAATATGTCTAATGAAGAAGGTGCTTAAAGTGTTCAACCTTGAAAGGATCATGCTTCCCATTTGCAAATATGAAACCTTCTCAACATTCCAAGCCATTGAGAAAATCAGGAAAGACTTCGGTCATTGTTATGCTGTCAAGCTTAGCAAGTATAATATGACATGTTGGTTTCAAAGTCATAACTACAAGATGCATGAGCTTAAAGGGAGATCAGTGGTTGAGCTAATATGAATGATGGATTATGTGATGAAAGTAGAGTTGGAGGATGGAGTGAAGTTCAGAACTGAAGCACCAAACCCAGTATATGATCATCAATCAAAATCTTATTCTACTGAACCAATCAGAGTAGAAAGCAAAGATCAATACAAAGGGAAATAGAGATTAATTAGAGAACCAAGAGAAGTGATACCTGACAGAGTATGGCCACTAGATACAATAGAAAGAGAGATCACTGAAGAAAAGTCAACATTGATTGAGCTATTTGACCATCTCATAACTCCTGGATTTACAAAAGAGAACATGATTATGGCCTGGAAATATGATCTAGACTGGGATTATGCAGTAATTAAAAGGACTTCGTAAAGGATACAATACTTCCATTCTATAGAAATATGTTTGAGTCTCCATGATTCTAATATTCATGATCTTCAAAGATTAATCATCATTAACTATCCAATTAATCCAACAGGAAGTGATTTCTCTGTGGCTGTGGGTAAGTTAAAAACTAAGTTCCAAGATGATGTCTTGAAAGAAGCAATAAGGTATGATACTAAGCACAACGAAAGATCACGAGGGCAAAGAATATTAAAATCCAACTCCTCCACATTGGTTGATGATGAATTCCTGAGGAGAGTTGGATACTCAGATAGAAAAACAACAACAATCAAGATCATAGAAGGCAATCAATATACATTTCCCATAAATAAGTGGGGATATGTTAAGTGGACAAAGGAATTGGTGTTGTTAAGAAATGAAGATAAGAAGAAGGCTCAAAGCTTAAGGCTGTTTGATCCCATGGAAATCAAAATCCTACATCTAAGCTACACTTCATATCTACATAATAAGTATTTTCCTAAGCTCAAGGATGAACAAGCCCAAAATGACTTATTCTTATATTTACACCTAGTTGAGGTCATTGATAAACTACATGCCAAGGCCTATAGAAAGAGAAAGTTTAAGGTTGTCAGTTGATTGGAACAGAGATAGATGAAGTTACTGAGCTTAGAATTTCATAACAAGATGAGCTAGAGATTGTGCATGATAACCATGTTTTGGCAACTCTAACTACTTAAGAGGATGTACTTGGTCTATGTTTTGAGGCTTTGAAGAAGATTAGTCGCAAGAAGATCAAATACACCTATGATGACCAAAAAGTTGCAGTATCATACTTCAACAATAAGATTGTAGCAAGAGTAATGGAGATTTCAAGTCTAAAGGATTGATTAAAGTATCTAAGCCTAAGGAGGAGTATTGTTAGATCTAGTTCCAATAGGTCTGGAGTCATTACTTAAAACATTAATCATGATTTGTAATAAACTCCTATAGATCCTATTTCTTCTGTATGTAATGAATGTATAAAGGTTAACCCAATTATATATTGATTTATGTATGATTTCAAGAACAATAGTATACTTGGTCAATTTTCTAAGTTGACGAAGTATAAGAACCATCTATGAATGAACAACTTATACTTCTATAGATGTTCTGCATCAACAATAAGGGTTTCATGAATCCGAGGATCTTCTACGAATAAACATCTTTCTGCTTATGAAGTCCAAGTGACAACTCCTATGGAAGACAAATCTCCTATGGAAGACTAAACATCTATGGAAGACCAACACTTGCATGTACTTCACCAAGTAATTCAAGTCAACAAGTCAAACACTAAGTTATGCCACAAAGTCAATTCCTACGGATGACTTTAACGTAATCAGAGAATGTGACATCATGACATTCTCTGAGTAACTTTCTCACCCTAATATGAAAGTTACTGTTACCCTAACAGTAACTATATATGCCTATAAAAAAAAGGCATAGGGTCACAAATTAAGGCATCGATCATTAAACCATTTCAAAGATCACTCAAATCAACAAACCCTAGTAACCAGAATAATATCATTAGAACTTTAGCAATATTCAATTATCAATTCAATTATAGTCATTAGTCAATATAATAAAAATAATTTGAATCAAACTTGGTGTTTATTCCTTATATTCACTTGTTTTTATCATTTATCTGAATTGTGCTTCATACTAATTCATATTATGATTGTTATTTCATCATCAATTGATTAAAACTATGAATAGTGATAATTCCATGATCATTCTTCATTATATTTAACCTGATAATTCCTTTTACTAATCCTTGGACTCACAAAAGGTTTGATGAGCTAAGCCAAACTCAAAATGAAGAAAGCAGTTCATCAATGCTAAATGAAGTTGATATTTTTGTGTCGGTAGATAATAGAGTGGACATATTAGGGGGATTGTGCATACACCATCATCTCTGCGGGAATGATTTCTTTTGTTCATGATCATGAACAAACTCCTCAATCATTTATACAAGTAAGTGTATTATGGTGGTTTAGGTTATTACATCTCTTTATCACTAAACAGGTCAAAATAGGTGAAAACCACATGATTTGAGTTTTAACGGGTGAAAATGATTTAATGTTAGTTGAGTTAGGTGCATCATAGTGGGTTTAGGTTGTTATGACTTTTTATCGCTAAAATAGATTTTAATTATCTATGTTTAGTTTATGGATCCTAATGAGTGCAAACGGCATGATTTGAGTTTAAAGGGGTAAAATGACTTAAAGTTGGTTATGTTAAGTGAATCATAGTGTGTTTAGTTTATTATGACTTTTTATTGCTAAAATAGACTTTAATTATCTAATTTTAGCTTAAACTGGTCAAAATGGGTGCAAATGACATGATTTGAGTTTAAACGGGTCAAAATGACTTAAAGTTGGATGTCTTGGGTGCATCATATTGGGTTTAGGTTATTATGACTTTTTATCGTTAAAATATATTTAATCATCTATGTTTAGCTTCAACGGGTCAAAATGGGGGAAAACAACATGATTTGAGTTTAAACGGGTCAAAATGACTCAAAGTTGGATGTGTTGAGAGCCTCATAATGGGTTTAGCTTATTGTGACTTTTTATTGCTAAAATAGACTTTAATGAACTAAGTTTAGCTTAACGGTGTAACACCCTGAATTTCTATTTAAACGGAAGGAAAAGAAAAGTAAATAGAAAGAACAGAAATTATGCACAAGTGGAGGGGGAAAAGTGTACAATGTACAAACCTTATTACTTTAGGGTTTTAAAGGGGCATGGTTGCCCATTCTTTCTTCTTCACCTTCTTCAAGCGGTTGAAAAGAAGAAAGAAGAGAGAGAAGCCCCGTTCTAGAGAGAGAAAGTGGAAGAAGCAGCTTTAAAGGTAAGTCTTCTGTTATATGAGCTCGGCTTCAGCTAGGTTTCGAGTTCTTGACCGAAGTTCTGGTTGTTTAGTGTTTGTTTTCGGGATTCAAGAGTTGAATTGAAGGTGGTCTCAAACTTGAAGTGTGTCGCTCAAAGGCTGCTCAAGGTGAGTTTCTAGAACCCCTCTTTTACTGATTTTCAACTTGTTGGGGCTATTATGCATAGTAAGTAAACATTTTGAAAGAAACCATGGGTTTACAGCTTGATGTTCGAAATGATGTATGTATGTATGTTATAGTGTTGATTATGGGTTAGTGATGATGAATAGCATGCACCTAAGTGTTTTCCATGCGCCAAGTGTTGGCCATGCACCTAAATAGTGCCCATGCACTTAAGTGATTGAAACGGCTGTGTGTGGTGATGCGCCTGAACAGGTGCCATGTGCCTGAACAGGGCAGAAGCGCCAAATAGTGCTCATGCGCCCAGACTATTTATACTTAGAATTTTTATGCTGATGCGCCTGGAAGGTCCCGTGCGCCCAATTGGACTTAAGGTTTCTAAGTGGTTTTTAAGGGGTAAATGGGGAGATAAGCCTGGTTATGATGTGATGGCTTATATTTGATGTGTGTTATATATGTATGATGTGCTTGTATTAGTGATAGGGTATGTTTATGTTTATGTATGTTCCTTATTATGTATGTATGTCTTCCTATGGCTTTGCGTTGAACGTTAATGAATGTAATGAAGTATTATGTAACGTAAAGTGGAAGATAATGAAAAAAGGAACATAATGATCGAATGCATGCATTATTAAAATAGAAATTATAGAAAAGCTTGCAAGCAATATGTACAGAGGTGCACGGCTCTAAATGCCTTAAGCTCAACCGTGTGAGGTTTAGATCATCCTATAGTGTGCATGCAAGTGTTCCAGTTTTTGTGACTGACCTTCAGTGGTGTTACCCATTTCGATGGGGGTGTTGTTACCCATTTCGGTGGTGGTGTTGTTACCTATTTCGGTGGGGGTGTTGTTACCCATTTCGGTGGGGGTGTTGTTACCCATTTCGATGGGGGTGTTGTTGCCCATTTCGGTGGGGGTGTTGTTACCCATTTTGATGGGGGTGTTGTTACCCATAATGTTAGGGGTGAAATATATGATGGTTACCCGAGTTACATATAACTTTAAGGGTGTGGCATAAGGTCAAGCATAGGTATGGGGTGAGCGACTTTGTGTTGCAACAGACTCGGATGGAGTTCACTCCTTGTGAATGACTTATATGGGTTCTTTATCGCGTATCCGGTGTTATGTTAATCTTCGGACATGAGTTGGGGGTTTGTGATTAGGCCCCGCACAGCATGAGCTTTCGAGCATGAGTCAGGGATATTGCACGAGACAAGATTTGAGTAATAAAGAGAAAAGAATGAAGTATGAAATGAACGTAAATGAATTATCATAATAAAGTACTAAACATGATTCTTGTCATTCGTCCTCAGTAATCATGGCTGAGTGCCACGAAGAGGGTAAAGTCTGACCGGATCTAGAAAAGAGAAGTAAACGATAATGTAATACATTGAATGGACAAAGTTAATGAACATAATGGCAAAGATAATAATGATATTGTCTGTTTGTACGTATGATGCGTGATCACGAACGATTGTAAAGTATAGTATGATTTGAAATAAAGTAATGAACATTTTGATGAAAGAAAAGTATGTTTTATTATAAAACTAGAACTCACTCAGCGTCGCTGACTTTTGTATGCATGATAGTTGGTAGGTATTTGTTGATGCTGAGGAGTTACAAGGATCGATGCATAAGCTGCTCGGAGCATTTTGAGGCTGGCATCCGTATCTTGACATGTCTTTGTATTTGAGATGAAAACAAATGTTGTAAATGAATGAAATGACATGTTTTTAGTTATTAATGAAAGTTTTAAATTCCACTGCAAAATAAATGTACATTTTATAATGTTTTAAGTGCAATGAATGACCAACTGTGAGGTGCCCAGGAACGGGGCCTTACAAGTTGGTATCAGAGCAAAAGTTTAAGTGAATTGGGTAAAAATTTTGAATAACCTAATCTTATACTAAGAATGGGACTAAAAGGGAAAGGGATGCCAGTCCTAGTAGATACGTGCCTTGTAGGTAAAGGTTTTATGTAAACGTTTACAGTAAGTTAATGTTAACCGGCATTACATGCGCATGTTATGTGGCTTGTGTGCTATTGTGTAGATTTAGATACTGATGTAGTCGGGATAGGAAATGCTTGGGGTATGAAGAGTAAAGTAACTGGCTAATCACAACTGGCCACTATAATTAGGGAGTTACTATACTTGACATAAACTGAGTTATTACCTTGAATGACCGCGTTAGTGTTTGAATCTTATAGTGTGTTAGTAGATGGCTGGTGGTAGATCTTCGAAAGCTTCATGAGGTGGAGGCGGTGGTGGACGTCGTGCTGAACCACGGTTCACAAGAGGAAGGTCTAGGGCTGAAAGGGTAGTTCATGAAGAACTCGAGACCCCTCATCAGGTAGGCGGTGATGAGAATGCTAATCAGAGAGCCTCGATGAGAGAGGCAGTCATGGAGAAAGTGCATCAGGTCATGCAGACGATCTTACCGTCTATGGTGACCGAAGTTATAAAGGCTGTTAGAGATGAGGAGAGACAAGAAATGGGTAGACCTTCGGGCGAAAGGAGACGACCTGAGACTAAAACAGTTTTCTACGATGACGAAGAGGAAGAAGAGGAAGAGCCTGCGCCGGAGGCGGCACGAGGCTGTAACTATGGGGTGTTTCAACGATGCAAGCCCCCAACTTTTGATGGAAACGACAATGTTGCTACTGCTCACCCATGGGTGAGAGAGATAGAAGCGGTATTGAATATCAGCGAGTTCGGGAGGATCAGAAAGTAAAGTTTGTTGCCCACTCTTTTGTGGACTCAGCCTTGTGTTGGTGGGACAATGTTGTCCAGGTTGAGGGAAGCAGGGCTATCAGAAGGATGAGATGGCTGGAGTTGAAAAGGCTGGTGATTGGGGAGTTCTGTCCTCATCATGAGATGGATAAAGTTGAGAGGAGTTCCTGCAGCTAGAGGCGGGCACGATGACACATGAGCAATATACCGCTAAATTCAACGAGATGGCACGGCTGGTGCCGGATCAGGTGATACCTCTTTCACGAAAGATCAAGAGGTAAATTTAGGGCTTGTCGGCGAACATTCGTAGGCACATGATCGTTGGCCGACTGAGCACGTTTAGGTTGGTGGTTGATTTGGTGGGGAGATTGTATGATGAAAGATCTATGATGGTGACTGAAAGTAGCAAGAAAGGAGAGGGTGATCAAGAATGGAATGGGAAGTGATTGGGACGTGGCAGAGCCGCTCCAGGTGGCAAATGTGCACGAGTGGATGATAAGCGTGTGGTCATAACTGGTGCGGGGCCGAAAAGGTGTGACAAGTGTGGACACAAGCACCCCGAGGAATGTAGATTGGGGGCAATGTCTGTTTCCGTTGTAGGAGGACCGGACATGTGGTAACCAACTGCAGTATGGGGAGGTGTTATTCCTATGGTGAGGAAGGTCACATGAGCAGGGATTGCAAGAAGCTGAGGGCGAAAGGTTCGGGAGTGAAGAAGATCGAAGGAAGCTCCAGTTGAGGAAGGAGAAAGAGGGTGAAGGCTAGAGCCTTCGCTATGACCGGGAGGAGGCTAGGTCAGACTCCGAGGTAACGTCAGGTACATTCTTGCAAGTTTAGATTTATGCATCTATGCTTTAATTGTGACGCTAGTAGTAGTTTTGTTGCCGCTATTTTCTGTGATGTTGCACGTTAGGGGTAGGAAGATCGATAAGCCCTTCGATGTAAGAATTGCTATTGGTAAGTCTACCAGGTTACCTAATGCCCTAAAGGATTGCACGATAGAATTGAGAGAGAGCGCTTGTTCCTGCTAGGCCGTTCAGGACAGACATGTGTAGGTAGACATGCATCTCCGGGTGAGTGATCAGTAGTCTATGACTCAAACCCCAAGTGTTGCAAGAAGATGGATTGCTCAACTATGCACAACCAGAGTTCGGTGACGACCTACGACAATGAATTACGAGGAAGGCTTCGACCAGGAAGTGGATTGCTTGATTTGAAATTGAGTAAAGCTAGTATTAAAGTATAGAGGGTCATTCCCAGTGTTGCTCAGGTAGGAGAAGTGGCACATAGACTGGAGCTACCCGATGAGTTAAGTGGAATTCATCTGATGTTCCATGCGTCTCGTTTAAGAAAGAGCTCACCAATGAGGATATGATCATGCTACCAGAGAACACTGAGATGGACAAAGTATCCAACCACGAGAAGCAACTGGTGACCATTAGTATAAGAAGAACAAAATAGGCTAAGGAGGATGATGGTTTCACTTGTGTGGGTGTAGTGAAGCCTTAAAGGATCTAAGTTTAAATGCAAAATCAAAGAAGAAATGAGAAAGTGTTACTTGTAATTGTTCGAGAAGCGACAGGTTTTGGGGACAAAACCTCTTTAAGGGGGCTAGACTTGTAACACCCCGAATTTCTATTTAAACAGAAGGAAAACAAAAGTAAATAGAAAGAACAAAAATTGTGTACAAGTGGAGGGGGAAAAGTGTACAAAATACAAACCTTATTACTTAAGGTTTTAAAGGGGCATGGTTGCCCATTCTTCTTCTTCACCTTCTTCAAGTGTCTGAAAAGAAGAAAGAAGAGAGAGAAGCCCCGTTCTAGAGAGAGAAAGTGGAAGAAGCAGCTTCAAAGATAAGTCTTCTCTTATATGAGCTCGATTTCAGCTGGGTTTCGAGTTCTTGACCGAAGTTCTGGTTGTTTAGTGTTTGTTTTCGGGATCCAAGAGCTGAATCGAAGGTGGGTCTCGAACTTGAAGTGTGTCGCTCAAAGGCTGCTCAAGGTGACTTTCTAGAACCCCTCTTTTACTGATTTTCAACTTGTTTGGGGCTAGTATGCATACTAAGTAAACATTTTGAAAGAAACCAGAGGTTTACAACTTGATATTTAACATGACGTATGTATGTATTTTATAGTGTTGATTATGGGTCAGTGATGATGAATAGCATGCTTAGATGGCCTTAGTATGTTAGATCGTGTTTGGGTATGATTAGAATGATAATCGGGTGATGTTGATAACATAGAAAATATTTCAGAATGTTTTGATGAATATGAACAGTGGTCCATGCGCCCAGAGGTGGCTCATGCGCCTAAACAGTGGCCCATGCGCCCAGCATGAGAGGCCAGACGCCTAAGTGTTGGCCATGCGCCCAAGAGTCGGTCATGCGCCTAAACAGTGGCCCATGCTCCCAGCATGTTGGCCCATGCGTCTAAGTATTGGCCATGTGCCTAGAGGGGGTCCATGCGCCTAAACAGTGTGCCATGCGCCCAAGTGTTCGCCATGCGCCTAAATAGTGCCCTTGCACCCAAGTGATTGAAACAGTTATGTTGGTGATGCGCCTTAACAGGGCAAAAGCACCTAAATAGTGCCTAAATAGTGCCCATGTGCCCAGCCTGTTTTATACTTGAAATTTTTATGCTCATGCGCCTGGAAGGTCCCATGCACCCAATTTGGACTTAAGGTTTCAAAGTGATTTTTAAGGGGTAAATAGGGAGATAAGCCTGGTAATGATGTGATGGCTTATGTTTGATGTGTGTTATGTATGTATGATGTGCCTATATTGGTGATGGGGTATGTTTATGTTTATGTATGTTCCTTATTATGTATGTAGTCTTCCCTTGGCTTTGCGTTGAACGTTAATAAATGTAATGAAGTATTATGTAACGTAAAGTGGAAGATAATGAAAAAAGGAACATAATGATAGAATGCATGCATTATTAAAATAGAAATTATAGAAATGCTTGCAAGCATATGTACAGAGGTGCACGGCTCTAAATGCCTTAAGCTCAACCGTGTGAGGTTTAGATCATCCTATAGTGTGCATGCAAGTTTTCCAGTTTTTGTGACTGACCTTCAGCGGTGTTACCCATTTCGACGAGGGTGTTGTTACCCATTTCGGTGGTGGTGTTGTTACCTATTTCGGTGGGGGTGTGTTACCCATTTCGGTGGGGGTGTTGTTACCCATTTCGATGGGGTGTTGTTGCCCATTTCGGTGGGGGTGTTGTTACCAATTTCGATGGGGTGTTGTTACCCATAATGTTGGGGGTGAAATATATGATGGTTATCCGAGTTACGTATAACTTCGTGGGTGTGGCATAAGGCCAAGCATAGGTATGAGGTGTGTGACTGTGTGTTGCAATAGACTTGGATAGAGTTCAATCCTTTTGATTGACTTATATGGGATCTTTGTCGCGTATCCCGGTGTTGTGTCAGTCTTCGGACATGAGTCAGGGGTTTGTGAGCAGGCCCCGGCACAGCATCAACTTTCGAGCATGAGTCAGGGATATTGCACGAGACAAGATTTGAGTAATAAAGAGAAAAGAATGAAGTATGAAATGAACGTAAATGAATTATCCTAATAAAGTACTAAACATGATTCTTGTTATTCGTCCTCAGTAATCGTGGCTAAGTGCCACGAAGAGGGTAAAGTCTGACCGGATCTAGAAAAGAGAAGTAAACGATAATGTAATACGTTGAATGGACAAACTTAATGATGTAATGGCAAAGATAATAATGATATTATCTGTATGTAGTATGATGCATGATCATGAACGATTGTAAAGTATAGTATGATTTGAAATAAAGTAATGAACATTTTGATGAAAGAAAAGTATGTTTTATTATAAAACTAGAACTCACTCAGCGTCGCTGACTTTTGTATGCATGATCGTTGGTAGGTATTTGTTGATGCTGAGGAGTTACAGGCATGGATGCATAAGCTACTGGGAGCATTTTGAGGCTGCATTCGTCTCTTGACATGTCTTTGTATTTGAGA
The DNA here is from genome assembly GCA_025506515.1 of Flaveria trinervia. NCBI lineage: Eukaryota > Viridiplantae > Streptophyta > Magnoliopsida > Asterales > Asteraceae > Flaveria > Flaveria trinervia. The sequence continues at coordinate 44,708,663 of CM046444.1, forward strand.
TGTAAACAAATGTTGTAAATGAATGAAATGACATGTTTTTAGTTATTAAGGAAAGTTTTAAATTCCGCTGCAAAATAAATGTACGTTTTATAATGTTTTAAGTGCAATGAATGACCAACTGTGAGGGGCCTGGGAACGGGGCCTTACAAAAGGGGTCAAAATTGGGGGAAAAAGTCATGGTTTGAGTTGAAAATGGTTAAAATAACTTAAAATTGGATATGTTGAGTGCATAATAGTTAGTTTAGGTGATTATGACTTTTTATCACTAAAATAGACTTTATTATCTACGATTAACTTAAACGGGTCAAAATGGGTTTAAATCATATAATTTTAGAATGTTTCTAAGTATATTAAGTGTGTTTAGTTCAAAATAATTAAGTGTATATTTTGTTTTTGTAGGAGCAAATTTCAAGTCTACTCAAAATGCTCATTTTATGTCACAAATTACAAACTTAATTGCTTTGCAAAAGGCTCCAAACCAAGTCGAAGAAGACGATTCAGACGAAGGGGATGAACAAAATATTGTATCTATAGGTTACATTTTTTAGAATGCTTATGTTTAACTTTTAATTATGACTAAATTACTAATGTTTGTACTTTATGTAGTATGATTATTTGCAAAATGTATATTTATTTTGTATGAAATTGGAATGTTATTGGAAATCTAGGTTTATTTTGGTCATCCGAAAAAACCAGAAATATCAAAAAATAAAAAACGCTAATAGTCAGCCAAATATTTAGAAAAAGAAAACATTAGCGGCAAATTATTAGCGAAGACATCGTGACTATTAGCAGCGACCCATTAGTGGTGATTTATTGTTCATTAGCGAGGAATTATTAGCGGCGACCCGTCACCACTAAAGGTTATAGCGGCAACATTTGGGGGTAATTGCGACGAGCTTTGTCATTGCTAATTATCAAAAATTTTGTAGTGCTGAGGCTGTTGGTTTATAATGTTACGAAACATCTACAGATTTAATTATACTCTAGTTATGACATTGTATGATGTTGGCACGATATTGTTATGGCTCATGCACTTGCTCTAATATGCTCTTACAACTAATTGCTAACATCTTGATGAAGGAGTTACTTTTGACTTGTTTTCAACTTCGAGTCTTATTTATCATCCTTGGGCTTGTTTGGCTTGCATGGAGATGTTAGAGTCTTAGTTTGTGGGATACATTCAAATAGTCTATTGTTTATACGTTGGTCACTTTTTCCACTACGCTATAGTAGTTGGGTTTTTCTTTTAGTCTCTACAATACTCTTGTGTAACAGACTTCAGATTGTGTAAACAATTACAAAACAAAGTTATGTTTCAAAATTTCCATTTCTAAGATTTGATAGAAAGTTATTATAAAATCACATACTTCATGAAAAAGGTACATATCTACCATTTCTTTTATAGCATGGCAAAACTCGAGGTGATCATTATATTTAATTACAAGCTAGACAAAAAGTTTAACCAAAAAAGATTGAAGGTAAAGGATGTTCATGTCTAGATATAAAATAATAATAGCAACTATTCTCCATTATAAAATTACATTTTAGTTCCCATTTTTATGTATTAGGGTTTTCCTGAACAATAGTATCGGAATATGGAAACCCACTACTATACTATTAGGCGATCAAGCAAAGCTTCCTCCCTAGAAAACATACAAATATGTTGATGATGCAAATATATTTTATGCATGAGACTTATGTTAATTGAGCAATTCTATATCCCTATTTTAAGGTGCTTTCATGATGTGTCTTATATGGTGTCGGGTAGTCGTCAAGTTATTGAAAGTAAGGAAAATTAATTTCAAGGTGCAAACTTAATTAGATCAGGTTTTCTGAGCCCGACTATTAAGAAGTGAATATCTATAACTTTCGAAACGAAATGCTAGCTCACTTTGTAATTTAAAGTTCTGTCTAGTCTTATCATATGAGCAATTCTTATATTTTGCTAGCTCAGTTTTAGGGTGCAAACTTAATTAGATCACGTTTTGTAGTTGTTTCAAATTGGCATGTGTTATAATGATATGCTGTCATGGCTTAAATGTATGTATAGACATCAACTACAAATATTGATTTTACTCTTATAAATAAAAAGTAATAGGCTATTTGATAGCTATCATCCCCAAATCTAAAATTTTGTCTCACTAATATCAAAACAATGCAGTAGAACATAATAGTTTACATATAAAAAAAGTTACATTCCAAAGTCAATTGTTTAGGTGTCATAACATCATTACTAAAATTATCCAAAAATTAATAATTGTCTAAACCATAAATATAATATTTTATTAAATTATCTAAAACCTGAGAAAATGAATAGACAACAAGAATTGTGCGTTGTTGATATGTAATCCATTTGCACGCACCATAGACAAATCTAGTTGTTGACGACGTCCTTCATTATTAGCGGCGTCCCTTTTAGTGGTATATCGCCACTAATGGTCTAATGGAAAGTTAGTGGGCAATTTCCCTCCACATCTACCATTTCCAACCTCATACATGTCGTTCTATATTTCTCTCTCCTAAACAACCTTCGTCACCACTAGTTACCTCCAACGCCAGCATCTACCACCACCACTACCACTTATGTAATACCCGGTTATTTTTAAAAGACAAGATATAAAGAATAAAAGAAAGAAAGGCAACTAAGTCCAAGTGGAGGGACTAAAGTGTAAAAAGGACAAAAGTTTTTGAAAAGTTGGTGTAAAGGTGGGCATGGCCGCCCACCCTCACTTCACATCAACATATCTTCGGTTCTAGAGAGAGAGCAGGAGAGAACTCTCGGCTGGTGAAAGAAGAAGAAGAAGTGAACGAATTCAAGGTAGGAATTCATGGTTTTTATGTGTTTATGATGGGTTTTATCCCGATTATGTGTTTATGTGCTTATGGGTTGTGTTTATGCTCGGGTGTGTGTGTGTTTTTGGTGTTGTTTTTAGGTATTTGAACTCTTTGCAAGCGGGTTAAAAAGGAAGAACCCCAAGTTGCCCCAGTGAGTTCTAGACCTTGCTTTTTACTTGTTTTTTCAAACATCTTTTGGGCTGAAAATGTATTTAAATGATTATCCAATGTTTGAGTATGTATGTCTGTATCTATTGTGCATGATTGAATGTGATTCTTGAATGCTCATAGGTTGTTCATGTTTAGAATAGCCATATTAAGCTTTGAACACATGGATTTGATGATTGGGTTGAAAACTATAGAGATTAATGAAGAGGCTGATGCAACCTAAACATCTTTAGTCTTTCCTGCATGCTACACAAGTGCATTGAAGTGGAATGCTTCGGAAGTTTCACATGTGCAACAGAAATACTCTAAGTGTGAAATCTTCCGAAGCCAAGACCAACATCTTCCGAAGCCAAGATGAAGTCTTCCGAAGCCTCAGAGACAAAGTCTTCCGAAGCTTCAAGTTCATGAAGACAGATTTCTTCCGAAGACTTTTAGTAACATGCTTTATCTGATGTACTGTTCCATAAAGCTGGACACCTTTCCGCTGCAACTCTGCAAGTCACCAACTAACATGGTTTGGTGAAAAGGTCCATGCTTTGGTAACTGTATATTGAGGTCTTGAGTCTGTAATTTCTACTTTATGTACTTTATCCTTTTTGTAATAGATAAGGATGTGAGCTATGGCATGTCATAGTCACTAGTCAAAAGGCAATCTGCCTTTTGACTCTACAATTGATTTTGTGTGTGTCTAGTCAATTGTATCCAGCTGGCTTTCAAAGTATAGCCGGCTGTAGGATGTTGTATAAGTATCTCATGTTCTTGTATCTTTCGAATATGCTTTTGTAACACTTGTAATAGAACATAGAGAAGGCAATATACTGCATTCTTGAAAACCAAACACTTGTGTTCTTTGTGTTCTGTCTCATATATTACTTGTGTTCTTAGTGTCACCACTTGGTTAATCCAGTTTACTGTTTGATCTAAGTTTAGTTTATCTCTCTTTGTGTTGTTGTGTTGTAACTCTCACCCTTCAACGATCCTGCATTTGGTATCAGAGCATTCCAGGCTCTTGATATAAGATCTCACCATCTTTAGATCCCTCACACACACAAATACTAAACTTTTCAAATGGCAGCCATTTCCAAAACTGATATGGAAACTGGAACCATGAACAAGTCCCCACTGATCACTCTTGATGAGTTTGACACCTGGTGTTTAAGATGGAAGGTTTCATCAGGTCTCTTGATTCAAGAATGTGGGAGTCTATTGAGAATGGACCTTTCATACCGCACACCTTCTGCTACTGGTGCTGGTATGATCCCCAAAGATGTGGCTAACTACTCTGATGAAGATAGGAAGAGAGTAGAGATAGACAGAAAAGCCATGACAGCTCTTCAAACTACCCTTCCAAACTCTGTGTACAGAGGTTTCAAGAAGTGCAAAACAGCCAAGCAGTTGTGGGATGCACTGAAACTGATGTATGAGGGTTCTTCTGAAGCCAAGGAGAACAAGAAGGATCTCTGAAGCAGCAGTTTGAAAACTTCACCTTCAAAACAGGTGAAACCATGACTCAGCAGTACTTCAGGTATGTTGAGATTGTGGATACCCTAGTGGATGGAGGAGTTTCTCTTGAAAACAGAGACATTGTAAGGAAGTTCATGTCCTCACTTCCTAGGCAGTGGACACATACTGTGTGGTGATCAAGAAACTGAAAATCTCAAACTCTTACTCTGACAGAGTTATATGGGATTCTCAGTGGCTACCAGATGGAGATGAACATGCAAGGTTCATCTGGAACTCCAACAATCAAATGGGTTCAGCCCTACATGTGGTTGAAAGGGATAGCACAGAACCCAAACATCATCTCTTATGCTACCCTGACAACTCACCCAAGGGTCCTTTCATCACCTTCCCAGAGACAGCAAAGGAGAACTACACTCAAGGGAGTCCATTCCATGAGACAAGCTCTTCTCAAGCTTTTGTGTCTTTTGATGAAAGGTGTGGCAACTCTCTTTTCACTCTTTAAGACATGGACTGTATCCATCCACATGATCTGGAATACATGGAAATAGTCCAGCAGATTGCTCTTCTCACTCACAGAGCCAAGAATTTCTACAAGAGGACTGGAAGAAAGTTTCCAAGCAATGCAACCAGTGGAAAGTTTGGACTGGACAAAGGCAAAGTCAAGTGTTACAACTGTAACCTGATAGGCCACTTTGGCAGAGTGTGTAAGGCACCTAGAACAAATGGTGGCCAAACATAATCCAGACCAAACTACACTAACAAAGCTCTCTATAATAAGAAGTCAAAGCAGCAAGTTGCTATTGCTGTTGAAGAAGGAGGCTTTGACTGGAGCTTTCAGGTTGAAGATGCCTCTCCAAACCAAGCACTGATGGCAGATCATGATGAAGCCAAGGTATTGGAACATCTCTGTACTCCTGAATGCATTGCTAAAGTTAACAGGTATAAGTCCTATAACTTGGAACTGAGATCTGATATTGAGTCCTTAAACATTTTAAAATCTGATTTTAGAAAGTCTGAAAATGATTATAAGCTGAAAATAGAGGACTTAGAGAAAACATTTCAGTTCTAAAACATGAACACATAGATTTTAGGACTCAAATTAAAGATCTCATAACCAAGTTAACTGAGTGCCAGGCTGAGCTTGTGATCAGCAAAGCCAGGGCAGAAAAGAGTGTTCTTGAAGAAGAGACCTTCAAGAACATGATATCCTCATCCCTGCACAACAAAGTGTGCTATCAAAACAGACAGGGACTGGGATCCAATGATATAGCTCCTCCACACACAATCTTGTCAGTAAGATCTCCTAGGTGTGGAACTTGTGAAGATGTGCTTCCTCTCATAGATCCTATGAGTGAGGAGGATGAAGAAGAGATAGTGAAGAATCCCTCTATAAGAGTGAAGAGGAGGATTCCAAGAAGGGCCACTATCCTTCTGAGGAGAAAGTGAAGACTGTGATGACCAAGTCCATGAGAAAGAACTTGATCAGAAAGAGCAAAAGAAAGGCAAGGAAGGCTCAAGAGATCAAGGCTACTTTTGACTCTAAGCAGAAACAAGTTTTTATTTCTGCAGGGTTTAAAGTGGTAGGGACTGAAGACATCAACCAAAACTTTTCTAAGAGTTCTGGTTCTTGCTCAACTCATCTTAGCAGCAAGAAGAAGACTGATCTGCTGTGTACCACTGCTGCACAGCCTGGTCCACAAACTCCAAGCACAGTTCTCAGCCCAAGAGGACTGTCTCAGCATCTGCAAAGATGAAGGTGGAGAAGGGAAGTGACCAAAGACAGTCTTACTCTCAAGACAAGGCTCTTGTAAAGAAGAATGAATTTGTTTATGTGTGACAACACCACTCACATTGCAAAGGATTGTCCCTTCAATCCTAAAGGTACTGTCCATATGGCCAAAACAAAGGCTTCAAAGAGTTCTAAGAAGATTCAGGCTTCGGAAGGAAAACAAGTTTCCTTCGGAAGTTCCAAATCTAACAAGAAGGGAAGTGGAAAATTCTCTTCGGAGAATATTTGGTCTCGGAAGAAAGGAGTTCTTCCGAAGCACTGAAGCCTGCTGTAGTGTTTGCAGAATCTTCCGAAGGTTCAGTCATCAAAACTTCTGAAGCTCCAAAAGCTTCTAAAGTTTTGAAGGTCAAGTCCAAGACTCCAAAGGTGGTGTGGACGTCTAAGAAAGACCAAGTGACTGAAATTTCTCCATCAAAACAGCTCAAGATCCTCTTAGTACAACCATAGGATCTATTACTGTTAATTTACCTTCTGCAAGTGAGCCCAAGACAAGCAAGGCTTGGGTTTCCAGATGTAACTAATCATTCTCTTTTGTAGGGATATTGAAGACAGACAGAAATGTCTGGATCATAGACATTGGCTGCTCCAGGCACATGACTGGTAATAGGTCACTACTCCAAAACTTTGAAAGGATTGATGGAGGACCTATTGCTTTTGGAGGAGATGAGGTGGTTACATTTCTGGTAGGGGCAAGGTCACAAATGGTAAGCTCAGCATAGAAAAGGTAAACTTTGTAAGGAGCTTGGATACAATCTTCTGAGCGTATCTCAATTTTGTGATCAGAGTCATAACATGCTCTTTACTGAGCATGAGTGCATTGTTCTTAAGCCTGGTGTGGTCATTCCTCATGAGCATGTCCTGCTTAGAGCCCCCAGGAAAGGAAACATGTACAAGATGGATTTGCAAGAAACCTCTCCCTCTGGAGAAGTTTCATGCTTTCTGTCTAAAGCCAATAGTGATGAGTCTTTCCTATGGCATAAAAGAATGTGCCATGTAAACTTTAAGAACATGAATAAGTTAATTAAGCATGATTTGTAACTGGAATGCCAAAGAAAGAGTTTACAAGTGATGACCACTGTGTTGCATGCCTGAAAGGGAAGCAACATAAGGTATCTCACAAGCCTAAGGAAAAGAACTCAATCACTACTCCCTTACACTTGTTACATATGGATCTCTTTGGCCCCACCAGTGTAATGAGTTTAGGAAGGACCTTATACTTCTAGTGATCACAGATGACTTTACAAGATTCACTTGGGTTTTCTTCCTTAGAACTAAGGATGAGACTCCTGAGATTCTGAAGAATTTCATCTTAAAGATTGAGAATCAATCTGATCACAAGGTCAAGATCATAAGATGTGATCAAGGACCGAATTTAAGAACCATATCCTTGACATATTCTGTGATGAAAAGGGTATTACAAGACAATTTAGTGCTCCCAGGACTCCTCAGCAAAACGGTGTTGCTGAGAGGAGAAACATGACATGATTGAAGCTGCAAGAACCATGTTGTCTGACTCTAAACTCCCATCACCTTCTGGGCAGAGGCAGTCAACACTGCCTGCTATGTGCAGAACAGAGTTTTAGTAGTTAAGACTCATGGCAAGACTCCTTATGAACTTTGGCACAAGAGGAGACCTTTCATTGGTTTTCTCAGGTCATTTGGATGTCCTTGCACCATCTTGAATACCAAAGATCAAATTGCCAAGTTTGCTGAGAAATCAGATGATGGACACTTTATTGGATACTCTTCCAAGCTAAGGCTTATAGAGTATACAATCTCAGAACTAGAATTGTTGAGGAGTCAGCCAATGTGACTTTCAATGAACACACACCTTGTGTTACTGGTTCTGGTCCGGATTGGCTGTTTGATCTTGATTCGCTTACCAACTGTTTTAACAAATCTTGTGACAATGTTTCAGGATCTGCAGAAAATTTGAATATAGATGATCCTGATCCAACATTTGAGCTAGGAAGATCTTCAAGACACATATCTTCAGCTCCAGTTGGAACCACTTCTGCAAATGAGGTTTCTATCAGCCATACAATGACAAATTCAGCTGATACATCTTATGCCTTGAAATTCCAGCTCAAAGGCTCTATTACTAGATAAGAATACCTCAACTGTGGAAGACAACAATGGTGATGGTGATAGTGACCAAGAATTTCTTGATGCCACTAACCACACTGTGGATGAGAACATCAATGATTTCACACACTGCTTGGATCAAGTTTCACTTGAAAAGTGTGCTGATGTGGTCGGAGAAACATCTATGCCAAATCTAAATTTCTCAAATTTAGATCTTTCTCAATAACTTGCTTTGATCCCTCAGCTTAGGATCCATAAGTCTCACCCTACCACAAACATCGTTGGAGATGTTATCTCAGGGGTAAAGACAAGAGGACAAACCCATGAAGCAAATGTTTGTCTTCACTCTTGTTTTCTATCCCAGATAGAGCAAAGAAAGTTGATGAAGCTCTAAAGGATGGAAGTTGGGTTGAAGCTATGCAACAAGAGCTGCTTCAATTCAAAAGGCAGAGAGTTTGGAACCTTTGTCCTCTTCCTTCTGGGAAGACTGCCATAGAACCAAATGGGTGTTTAGAAACAGAAAGATGATAGAGGCATCATCATCAAGAACAAAGCTAGACTGGTTGTTCAAGGATACACACAAGAAGAAGGGATTGACTACACTGATGTCTTTGCTCCAGTGGCAAGATTAGAAGCTGTTAGGATATTCCTGGCATTTGCTGCATCCAAGAACTTCAAGGTTTTTCAACTTGATGTGAAGTGTGCCTTTTTGTATAGAGTGATAGATGAAGAGATTTATGTCAAATAGCCACCTGGTTTTGTAGATCCTGATCATCCTAACCATGTCTGCAAGCTTGAAAAAGCTCTCTATGGGTTGCATCAGGCACCTAGGAAGTGGTATGAGACACTGTCTGAGTATGTCTGTAAACATGGATACAGGAGGGGTACTATAGATGGAACTCTCTTCATCAAAGGACAAGGAAAAGACATATTGCTAGTTCAGGTATATGTGGATGACATCATCTTTGATTCAACTAATCCAAAGCTCTGCAAAGACTTTGAGAAGCTAATAAAAGATAGATTTGAATTGAGTGCCATGGGGGAACTCAATTTCTTTTGGGGAATTCAAGTGAAGCAAGTTGAAGATGGCATCTTCATAAGTCAGTCAAAGTATGTTCAGGACATACTCAAGAGGTTTAATATGACTGACTGTAAGATTACTAAGACACCCATAGCCAGAAACCACTCTCTTGGTCCTGATCTTAAGGGGGAGTGTGTAGATGAGCATTTATACAGGGCTATGATTGGGTCTCTTATGTATCTTACTACTAGCAGGCCTGATATCATGTTTGCTATATGTATTTGTGCAAGATATCAAGCCAAACCTAAGATGTCTCACCTTTTAACTGTCAAGAGGATTCTAAGATACCTCAAGGGTGCATCAACACTTGGTCTATGGTATCCCAAGAATTCTGACTTTAATCTGTATGCCTATACAGATAGTGATTATGGTGGTTGCAACATGACTGCAAAGTCTACATCTGGGGGATGTCAATTTCTTGGTGGAAGTGTTGTCTCATGGCAATGCAAGAAACAATCTCGTGTCTCCGCATCAACTGCTGAAGCTGAATACATTGCTGCTGCAAGCTGCTGTGCTCAAGTACTTTGAATTCAAAATCAGATGCTGGACTATGGGTTAAATTTCAAGGAGACTCCCATTCACATAGACAACAACAGTGCTATCTCAATCACAGAAAACCCTGTGCAGCACTCAAGGACAAAGCACATCAATATCAGGTATTATTTAATAAGAGATAACTATGAAAAGGATTAATTAAACTAGTCAAGGTTCACACAGATGAACAATATGCTGATCTGTTTACAAAGGCTTTTGATGAATAGAGATTTAATATCTTATATCAGCTAATGGGATGATAAACCTTGAGTAAGCTTTTCTTAAAACTAATTCTTATTATTTCTTAAAATATGTGTGTCCTAAGTTGTCTAGTTTATCACTTTCATAAGCTCATGTTATCTTTGGATGAAAATTTCTTTTTGAAGAAATTTCAGATACTTTGGAAGTTTTGTTTTTAACATCGGAAGTAAATCATGCCTTCAAATTAAATAACTGTCTAAGAAGTTTACCTTCGGAAGATTTTTCAAAATTTATCTTCCAAAGCTTAAATATTTGTCTCAGACACTTACTAAATTTTAAGGACCATTTACTTCCAAAGCAAAATTAACTCTCGGAAGCTTTGTCTGTTTACACACAAAGCACTCAACCTTTAATTTTTCTTCCAAAGCAAAATTTTCAAATCTCTCAGGAAATTCTTCCGAAGTCATTTTAGCTTCGGAAGCTTTTTAATTAAAACTTCCGAAGATATTAACCTTCGGAAGCTTTTTGACTTCCAAGAAAACTACTTTTTGAGGAAAAAGTAAACTACTTTTTCAGAGGTGGGACCAACATCCGGATTTCAATTTTATCCTCTTTCATTAAACTTTATCTGAAATCCCTCTCACATATAAACCCAACGGTTCCCCCTCTTTCTATCATATGTTCTTCCTCCAAACCTAAAAACCCAAATTTCTCTCTGAAATTTCTTTCTTTCTTCTTCCTTCATTCTTAAGCTACTTCAAAATGGCCAACCTTGCTCACAGAAATGATCCCAAATTTACCATGCAGCTACACAGACAACACAATCAAATTGCTCTGTTACGCTCTGAGAAGATCCTCATTTCTCAAAGGTTTGCCATTTCTTGTCTCTGTCAAACTACTTCACCTCCCTCACCATTGATCCTCCACTCTATGAGGATCAGTTGTTTGAGTTCTAGAAGACCTGCCAAGAGGTCATTATGGATGGGGAGAAGGCACTGTCTGCCACAGTGCAGGGGAGAACAATCTTCATCACTCTGGCCATCATCAACAGACATCTTCAACTGGATGATGAAGAAGGTGAGGTGTTTTTTCCAAAGGAAGCTGTTAATCATTCCTTTGAGCAGATGGGGTATGAGGAGATTTCTCTGTAAAGACCTTCAGGAAAGGGAAGGTCTCATCCAATAGAGATTCCTACTCCATGTGGTCATCCACAGCTTATCAAACAAGCATGGTGGATGGGACCAAATTCCTGAAGATCTCTCCTTCATAGTCCATGGAATGGTTCAAGGGGTCAAGTTCAGGTACTCTAAGTTTGTTTATACAATTTGCTTGCTAATTTAGACTCCTTAGAATATTATATGTTTCCTAGATATGTCCGTACATTCTTAATTGTGAACTGGGCTCACAGTTAAGGAAAACAGGTAACATTCTTAAATTGGGACAGATGAAGCCCAGCATCTATAAACTATTGAGAAAGTCCACTGTTGGATTCTCTGGGGTAGAAACAGCCCTAGTCCCAAAAATGTTAGAGCTCATTGCTCAAGGTGACAACCTAGCAGCACAAGCTAGTGTTGAACCCACACCTGCTACTTCCCAACCACCCACACAGCCTCAAATATCCAACACCTACCAAAGAAAATACAAACAAACCCCTGTTCAGACTATTCAGTCTGTGGAGGTCCCCATATACTCACCCATACATGAAGAAATGGACACTGGAGCTCCCATTTCTCCTGAGGAGCAGACCACTCCCATCTCTTCAAGAATCAGTGTTGAGGTTCCTCATGCTCAGCCTGATGAGCTCATTAGCCTTACTGCTATAAGCCATCACTCTGAGTCTCAATACTCAAG